>OX388348.1:14344485-16744485 GCA_947579665.1 Sympetrum striolatum | reverse complement strand
CTAGCGCAAACACATTCTACCATCGGGGGACGACTGATGCGACGGCCGCCTTCTCTTTTGGCGTTACGACTCCTCACCGCTGCCTCGCATCGAAATTTTCGTCTCCCATCCGGCGCTTCCTGCTTGCGCTTTGCTTCTTCTGTGGGCGCCTGGCCTTAGGGGTCTGCTTTGACACTGGAAAATCGCTGATGCAATTGTAGCACGGCTAGTGAATTTGCGACCACAAAGAGTGTCTTTCATTTTTGGAAAAAGCCAAAAGTCACATCCATGACACCATCACCTCATGTCTCACTCAGCTGGCGATGCGTTTAAACGGTGGCACAACACGCGAATTGAGAAAACGAATGATTACACACTGTCCTTGTACTGTGAACGACGCAATTTTAAGTATCTACAACAGTCCTAACTGTATCTGCTGCCACAGGAATTCTATGTGCCGTACAGTGCTGAAATCTCTATCACGCATTTATAATGATTGTGCGCGTATTTTAAAGCAAACCGCATGTTTCTATCGGTAGCCAATCTTGAGGAAAAAAATCGGTGTTATAACTTGAATGCACCACGTATAGTCAGAGGAAGTTGGATACCAGCACGGAAAGGTGTGTATGCATTATAAGTATATTTCTCTAACCTTTTTTTATCGAATATCGTTCATGGAAGAAATAATGTTAAAAGAGGATTATTTAAGAATCTAGTTTTCATAATTTTTCCTGTGTTATATAATCTCCAAATTTAAGAAGATAGACGCGTAATATCTACCATGTTCCCCGAGAAAGTTTTACCTCTGAATAGTGCAGGTCGATTTTAAAAGTTAATCAGTTTTCTTCCGTAGATTACCAGGCTATGTCAATATTAGTTACTGATATTATTCAGTTATTATTTAGAAATAGTTATAAGGTAGTGATGTTCAATGCAAATACTTGTTTTCTGGCCTCGATGATAAATATGGGTTAACGAGCTAGCTAAGCAACACTGAAGTTCGGGTTCAAATCCAATCCAGAAAATGGTTGAAAAGAAAGGAAAGTTGGAATACGGCTGTTAAGAAATGAGAGGTTTAAAATCTCCAATAGCCGTTTTTGTCGGCGTTCCTCTTCCCATTCCCCGGTATTCCAAGAAAACAAGACAGGACACCGCGCTTTTTGATCATGTCATAGGACATGGTTGTTTGTGGGCGTGAGTTTAAAAGATTAATTGTAAAAATGATGTGTTAAGACTAAAATTCACCAAATTAATTCATTTTTATTATGATTAGAATGTTCAGTAGAACATTGTAATCGAAATCTAGTCTTGAATAGTGCTATAAATCTAGTTTTAGAATCGATACAGCTTATTTTATTGCTATATGTTTATATTCTGTCAATAGCGTTTCTCAGTGTATAAAGAGAGGTAAAATACCAAACCTTGTATTGATTCACATTATTCCTAGTCTTGTGTAAATGGAAGGATTCTAATACACCGTAAAGGAAAACTGGAAAATACTCAGTGAGTTTCAACATTTAAGAATATGACAGCGATTATATCATACATGTTGAAATTAATTTTTGAGACTGATATGTGGACACCGAAGAAATTTAGAATAGACTTAATGGTCGTAACTCACCCATCAGTATTAAAATTGCAGAAAGAAATCATCAGAAAACATAGTTTATTTGAATTGAGTTAGGGGGAATTTTACCATGTTAAAAATGTTACCATAAATAAAAAACGGAAAATATGTGGAACAAGTTGACCTTTATGTTAAGGATACTGCCTTTTAATTGCAAAGAACGATTTTAAACTATTTTCAAAGCTCGAGGACTTAGAGATTGACACATTTCCTAATAATCGATATGTCGCGAATATTTTGTATTACCTCTATAATTACGGCAGATATCCCTTCAAAACCTTATGCCGTGGTATCCGTTTAGGAAACATAATTAGGAACAAATTATTTTTCTTTCAAAAAATTAAATAATTCCTTAATATTAAATGATCCTTTTAAGATTCTAATTTTTGTTATCACTTGAATCGAAAACTATAGTGAGTTAATAAGCCAAAACGCAGATAATGGATCCAGCGGAAGAAGAATTGGAGGCCAGATTTAGTTTTTGACAGTAATTATGATGAAGCCGATTTGGCATCATGCTACATTTATATTGAGATTAACCTGTAATAATCCACGGAACAAACTGCTAGAAACCAATTAAAATGATGCGTCGAAACTAAAATATTAATAAGATGAATGGTGCGATGTAATATATTGATATTGAGTGTGATAATAAAATGGAAAGATAACATATAATCTGAGGATACTCTGAATTTGAAGAAAAGGTTTTGCGGAAAATGTTTCATTAACATTTATCCAAGTATTGTACCATTTGTATCCACTTCAAATCATTGAGGTCCTATATAGATAATCTAAGATGTTTCAAAGCTTCATTTAAAGGTAACATCGATAACATTCCAGAATTCATTGAAACCACTCCTCTAATACCTTGCCACTGGTACGGAGGTTTATGAATTGCCTTGCTTTAAGCTCCTGCGTAGCTTTACAGATGTAGAAGGCGTATAGATGTGTGGATAGAGCAATGCGCAGTCATAAAATACGCTCAGAGGCCATATCAGAGATAGCTCTAGGCCATATTCGCATATAGCCCTTTCATCGTCAAAGCTTAATCTCAAGACTCCAAATTGAAGTATTAGATACTTGTCAGTCTTTGATTAACATCTCAACAGCTAGTTGTGATAAACAGATCGTATGAGGTAAGCGATGCTTCAGTTTACACCACTCCGTATATTAAGTCAATATGAATCATATCGAGTCTCAATGTCGGATGTTCTGACGAGGAGCCTTGTGAGACGACTCAATACCCGGGAGCAGTTAATTCCCTGAGCCTCTATGAAGTATGAAGCCCGCCCCACCGGAAAATTGCTCAAGTACGTTTACTTTGATAGCTAGAGAATGTTGGGAGATCCACTTTCATATCTAACCTTCCGAATCATGCCAGAAATGCTCCCATTACTGTTCTATCCATTTCAAGTACTTCCCGTTCCTTGTATGATCTCCATTATCCGTCTAAGCGCGTAGTATGGGTAAAAGGACAAGTTGGTTGAGGAATCAGATGTAGGATTTCCGCGGGATAATAGAACGTGATAATCCAAGAGACCAATATCTACGGCCGATTCGCAGCAGATTATCTAATAGATCATCTAACTGCAAAAAGCGCATCGCATTGCGCTATACTCTTAACTAATACTGTTCGCAGTAAAACTCATACACCATACATGATGGTTAATAATATTTCAAGACTACGCAAAGAAAAAAGATGATACTTACATAAAATATCGCAAAAATATTTCTCTCTAAATATATTAACCCACCAATATGAACTTAAGCTAATGTGAATTTCAATTTCAATATTTCGTTCAAAATTCGAAGGAAAGTTTATACGAGCTATAAGGACGTTTTTTAGTGAATGAATATTTTAGCCTAGTAATACTTCTGCCAAAAATTCTCAGTTAAAATATAAGGGAACACGAACACTAGAGTACTAAGAAAGAGTATATTACCAGAAACAATGGGAAAAAGGGAGACCAATTATTTGCATCATGTTATGCGACCATGTGACAAAAATGTTAGGAAGAAATGTTTCAGAAAAGAATGGAAAACGAATACCGAGGAAATTTTATACGAGCGTATTTTTAGCAGACGTAAAGAGTAAAATATTTTTCTGAAGTCATGCAGAAATGAAAATAGCAACCGTAAGTAGAAACACTTGGCTATAACTACTATGACTTTAGTAAAAGATAGTTATAAACAGATTATAGTTATAAACCTCAAAAAATATTCCTACGCAATACGTGGTTACAATTGAATCCTACCACATGAGCAAAATACATATGAATGCAACTAAAGAACATCGTGGCTCAGAGAAGGAAGGAAATAGTATAGAACTTAGGAAACTTAGCGGGGTAAGAAATGATGTGAAGAGAGAGATATTGGCAGATGAAGAAGAAATATCGACTTTCTTTTTACAGCCCTTTTAGCTTCCCCTCCGAACATTTAATGGGCGTTTCCATATTTTATTCCTTCGTTCCTTCCGCTTCCTCTCTCCTCCAGTATCCCTATCATATCCTCTCACATTTTGCTGGGAAAGGGAAGAAAGCCATGGGATGTATCCCTCTATATTCCTCTATATTAGGCATGAATAAATATACTGAACGCAAGGAATACTCTAGCTTGTTATCCATGTATTTAGGTAGCCATATTCCCGACAGACGTAAGAGTAGTTGGAAGGAAAAAGTTTGCCAGTAGGAACAACTACTAACAGTAAGCAAATGAGACACCGGTAATCGAAATTACGTCAATTATTGAATATCAGAAAGTAGTATGGATTTCTAAAGGTAAAATAAAATAAATTTTTGGAGCATTTTGTTCTTCTAAACGATAAAAATACGTCGTATCTACACTACTGATAAGAATCAGAGTATTTAAATCTCTAATAAAAATTTCTGTTTTAATTTTTTTTCTTTACAACTGATTAGAATTTGTACGTATGCATAAATATATTCGCTTAAAGCCCGAGAACTAGAGGTTGCACTAACTACAATGTTTGCACATTTTGTGCTACAAATCAACTCCACAAAACTGATAGGTTACTTTCAATTTACCTAACAGTCGTCATTTTGATCACAGACAATTTAAAGTATCATATTTATCGGCTGCAGGCTTCATTTCTTTGTAAAATTAAATTACAAGGAATTGCAGTACAAAATTGAAAAGAGCACCTAGATAAGGGAAACTGAAAAAAGATTCTTCTTTTGGCCGAGGAATTTTTCTATTAACAGTGCGAAAGTACAATATTCCAAAATTTACAGGCTATAAATAACCAGTCTCCTTGACGAACAATGGAGTAATTTAATCCGAGCCCATGCATTTTCCCGTAAGAATACACTGGGAATATAGTTCCATTAAGAGAAAGAATTTATGACAGGATACGTTGTTTGAAAAGTAGGAAATATTTAATGAGCCTGCATTAATGCTCATTATGCTTTGCTCTGACATTTCCTTCCCCAAATGATGAATGCTTGATGAATTCTTGATGCCATCTCAATAACTTGAAACTAGCTTTTCCTCGCCTAAAATCATACGACTATTCTGAAATTATTTTTACACTCTACCGAAAACAATTCTGTTTTTCGTAGACAACCAAATACTATTCAGAAATAAGTACAATGTTGAAGTATACTACATCAGCTATATCGTTTTTATGTTAGCGTTTTAAGAAGTTTTGCTAAAGACATTTCCAAAAGAAGTCTGATGTAAGAGTCTGACGGGTAAGAGTTCTGTTGAAGATATATTGAGGTATCTGAGATGGAATATTTTTTATTCCATACAGGTAACCTTTATGAATAAGAACTGTTCGTAAAATTTTAAAAAGTAGGAATTGAATATTTTTTGTAGAAAATCAAGCAATTGAGTCCCTATGGCACTGTAATGAAATTGGTGGAGTCTCTTGTTAGAATGCTCATATTCTTTCACTATTACGTCAGTGTTGCATTGATTTATATTTACTTTCTCCACAAATCTATACTCGAAGTGGTGGGTGGTCCTCCAATTATCACTTAACATCAAATTTCCCTGTAGGATTGTCAAATAAATACCGTTCCGTGTGTTCAAATCAGGGGGATGCGTGCCAATTATTTTGCAAATTGGACGATATTATTCGAACAAAGGCTGAATTTCACAAAGAGATACATCCACATAATTGGCCATCCAAAACACCGCATTGCTACGATTGCTAAATCCGACTTTTTCCTTTCAACCTCAGATTTTACTCTATTCCTCAACCTATACCTCATTTCCCTCTTCTCTAACTTCCTTCTCTAAACCATCTCTATCTACTCATATCCAGTCGCCCGTCCCACTCCTTATCCTTGGGCGCATCTTTTGAAGTAACTCGCTTTTATTAAGCCGTCCCTTATCCATCAGCGAATAAACTTGGTTCATTGCTTCCACTAGCCTCTGCCCCGCCCCCTCCCGATGACAAGAGTGGGACCAAGTGGAGCTTTTAATTAAAATTGAACGTAAAAGGTCCTTGATAAGTAATTCCTTTCCCGTCTGAATTATCCCCGTGGAACTAATAAAAGAATATGTCCATTCTTATACGATTTCGCGGACTGGAAATTTTCCACCTTCTGAGCCCAGCCCTTTATACCCTTTCCGATACGGTCTTTTTGGCTTTATCTCGGTTGCTACCCTGACAAAAATATGGCTATGCTTCGATGGAATAATAAAAATAACTCTGCGGATGGTCCTGGGATAGGCTACGTTGCGTTCGACGACAATGAAAACAAGTGAACCGGTTCCAGTGTTCTCGAAAAGAATCATTCACCGATGTGATCCCAATGGTGATTTCAGGATTTTGAAAAAGTTTAGTCTCATTGGAAAATAACCCTATGCTCGTTAATGATAGAGTGACGTCTGTAAAAAAAAATTATCAGGACTTCAAAATATGCATATAAAATTTGTTTCCTGGTACCGTATCTTCATAGATGGAATAGGTTTCGTCTGTGTTTTAATATAGGAAAAATGAAAACGTCTTTCACACTATTTTATATCAGTTTATTTAATGGATAGTGTACGTAAAATGAAGGCTAATGAGGAATGAAAGCACAGAACTTCGGTACTCGTTTAGGTATCTCCCAATTGAAATGCAAATAATAGTGCTATTACATATAAGCTCTTGTTGTTGAAGACTTAACAGCTCGGGTATTTGGGAAAGTAGTAGATAGTTTAGCTTCTTATTTAAAGTAATATTTGAAGTTTGTGAGAGAAGGTGAGGTTCAGGAAGAATGAAAAATTCGACTGTCCCTCATTTATTTCAAACATTTAAAATTGGCGATTAGAACTTATGTTAGTAGTTAAACTCTGCGGAAGGAAATCTATTGCTAGTGATTATTCCTGCCTTTTTCGAGTTCCGACTTACTAACAGTAGAATCAGTTATGTATCTCCCTAATAACTTTACACAGGGTAGCCGAATCCGTAATATTTGTGACCTTATTACTCGACTTCTCCAAAAGAATAATCGGTAGGAGAAAAGGAAAAGTCCATAAATTATGTCACTTTAAGTTTGTTAAGTCTCGTCTAAAGTATGCATGTAGTACATGGGTCTCTGCCGAAAGGTGCTGCTTTCCTGAATTAGAAACAGCTAAGCGATAGCTAATACGTTTTTCAAATAATTGCTAAGACGAATCAGAAACTGTCATTCATATGCTTCTGGGCAATTGATTGGCACTTTTATAAGATAGAAGATTTGAACAAAGGTCTTATTAACCTTATAAATTCAGAAAAATGGCTTTCCCAGAAGATGTAGCCGATATTATGTATCCGATATTTCCAGTGATACAAACATTTGCTGTTATGACAAAAAAATTCGTAGAGAGTCACTTTCGACAATGTACAGGTTTTTCATAATCGGAATCTTTTTGCTCATAAACATACGTTACATTATCATGATCTAAGAGATGATAAAGCAAAAATATAGTTACCGTAGAAGGAAGAGGAGAGGGATATTTTTGGGAAAAGAGTACAAAGAAGGTTTTTACTTCGAGTCTCACGCGAACCATTATATTCAATCAATTTTTAAATTCCAATTTATTAAGAGAAGTCATAGCTTAGTGAAAAGGTGCCGTAAAGCGAAAATAGGAAACTCTCTATTTTGAAACTTCTCATATTTGCGGCTAATTTCGTCCACAATCGGGCATCTTAAAACTGAAGACGAGATTGAAATAAGAAGCAAAATTTCCACAAACGAGGTAATTTTTTGTGTAAAAATGGAAATTGTTTTCTTAGTAAAATAATGCATTATATTTTGAAATTAATTTAATTATAACGCACCCACGAACTTGAAATCGATATAAAAGTCCTGTGTATTTAATTAAGATGCATTGTTAATAATCATAGTTATATGTAACGGGTACATAAAACATTACTTAACATTTTCTTATTTGTTAGCTCCTATTTTTACCGAACGTAGTTGAGCAACCAGTAAAGGAATCGATAGCTGTGAGAATCTATTCTTGAAATAGGTAGATTAGCTACCTCTATTTTCCATAATATTATTTTAGAAAACCAACACACAATACACTGTAATGGCAAGGACATGAATCATCAATACGTTTTCATATAATAATAATAATAGTAATAAAGAGACTTTATTTATGGGGGGATTGAGGCTATATAGCCTCTTCTTACATCTAACCCTTCGAATATAAATGTAAAAAAAGAGTAGCTTGAAAAAAGTACAAAGAAGAAATTTACTTTGCGGTATTTAAATACCTAATCAAAGAGCTTAGGAAAACATTTCCACTGTAGGAAAACACCCTCAAGAAGGGGGGTGTGGAAAACCTAAGAAACCTACAAATAGGAAAACTATATTTAGTGATGAAATCAGATTACATGAAATTTTAAGACAATAGGGCATATCAATAGTATCATACAAGAATGACAAATAGAACATACAGTTAAACATTTCAGGTAAGTAGGTTCAAAATAGACTGATAAATATACTATTTATTAAACAATTAATCAGAAACTCGTTAACTTCAATCTTTATCGATCGTAGTCAAACAATTATCAACGAAATCGAAAGCTGTGAGAGATATACAGTCCATTCTTGAAATAGATACGTTACTTTATGGCTCATAATGTACTTATAAAAAACCAACAAATGCCATAAGGATAAGAATCATTAATAGGATTTCGCAGGGTGTTGCTATTTCGCTCTGATGCTCAACTGATACAGAGCGTAACACATCTCCGGAGCCTGTGTCCACGGATGACCTTTATCTCTTTCCCACACCCCTCCCGTGAACTTGTGACCTCAGTCGGCCATGCTCGGAAAACATTCTTCTTCACCACGGCTGTTCCTCACTCCCACTCATTCTATTTTAACGGATCTCCCTTTAACGGCTTTTCGCTCGATTACCTTATCCTCTGATGCTTATTGTTGAAATCCTTGTCAGCGCTGTTTCTCCTATTCGCTCTTGATTTCGTTTATAGCCATTCCACGCCGTTGCACTGAGCACCCGGGACGTGCGAAGTTTTCGCGTTATTTTTTTAAATCTCGGGAATCGAGGCAATTTCGTTCCTGTATCCGAGTTTTATTAGAAAAATTGAAACTGGGAATTCGAGGGAATTTTCAACGACTGAGAGAGACAGATCGGCTCAAGCTATATAATCTCGAATTTAGCAATATCGTGACAAATGTGCTGAGAAAACCGATTGAAATATATACCACTACGAAAGTAGAGTAATCTCAACTGCTAAGGTTCGATATGGTAAGTTACATTGGGACTGAAAATAGAAAAAGTTCCGCCATACATGAAAAATGAAAGAGGAATATCAGACATTTAACCCGACTTCAACTACCTCTGCAAGTTTATTTCCTTATATCTATTTCAACCCACATATGTCTAAACTGTTAATAAAATTATTTCCACCATTTCATATTGTTACACAAATTTTTAATCTTGCATGTATAAAAAAATTTCAATCCTAGACTTTAACCCTTTTACAGTTACGCAGGTTTTAAAAATTATTATTTTTTGGTGTCATTACCTCAATGCATTAGTTAAGATATAAATGAGCAATATTTTAAAGTTTAATGCTACTTTATCATTAAATTTATAAATAACCTTTTTTAGAAACAAAATAAATAAGCTGCGTTAAGAGAAAAGGGATAATTTTAATGCCATCATTTAACATAGAAAGCACTTCAAGTTGGAAAATTACTCAGCAGTCAGATTAAAAACCGACATTACGCGTTAAGTACAACTATTGCTGATCATTAATACAGTGATAATTTGTTCTAAAATCTAGAATCACATTTTTAGCCAGAACTTTCGCTATCTGAAATGCCTTTTCCATAAGTTTCCTAATTTTGTAACGCACGGGAAATCTGCCAAAAGAACAACTCTTATGCCCAATGATCACATCGTTAATGACTTTAAATTATTTCTACATCTACATTAATATCCTACAAGCCGCTTTTCGGCGGGTGGCAGGGGATGCAAACACCAGTTAAATCTAAACTATTTCCTTATCCGGTTATTGTCGCGTATCGTTCGCGGAAAGAATGAATTTTTGAAACGATTCGTTCTAGCTATCCTTAACACTTATACTGAAAACAGAAAGCTGGAAATATTATTTTACGGCTTGATACGGCCAATCCATTCCTGTGGTTACTTAAACCTTGGTTTCCCAATAAGTAATTTAATGAAATACACGGTCGCTGTGGGCTAGATTTACTCTTGGATATACAGCTCTAATACCAGTATGCCGGAGATCGAGTGATTTGGAAGCACTTTTGCTGAATCAGCAATACTGATCTACGTGTGCGAATATTCCAAGCACACATCCGCCTATTCTTTACCCTGTTCACGTCTGTAGTGCGTTCCTCGCTTGATCGCGTTTGTTATTCGCAAATCGCTCCCTTTGCCATGTTTTATGCACGTTCACTTTTGCTTGTATATTCGATATGATTCCTGAGGTTCTATTTTGACGCTTTCACTGTCGATGCCGAATTCTTCTCGGACTACGCCTGAATATTTCATCCGTCGGGACGCTTGTACGGAATGCTACTGTAAAAAGCTTTTATCGAAAGCGTAGAATTTATTTGAACATACTAAGTTACGTAGAGCGTGTATGTGTCAATATAAGAATATGTTCTCTCTTCTTATTTCTTTTCCTTCAATTATTGGATTTAGGGGCATTTTATATAATTACTACTAAATCATACATCGGTGTTATACCTACTTCCTGGTAGTTTACCCCAAAAGTCTGTTTAAGTCAGTAAACATCTTTTGTCTTTGTCTTCCCCTCAGTTTTTTGCCTTTTACTCCACCGTCAATTATATTCTGTAGCAGCTCCTTTCCTCTAAATATTTAACCCACCCATTTTCTCTGTCGATTCTTAATCACTTCTATTCAAGCCCTTTCCTCCCTAACCATCTCCAGTACCTCCGTGATTATTTTCATTTCCACCACCTATCTATCAACTTAATTTTTCCATTCTACGCCATGCCCACATATTAAATGTCATCTAAACCTTTAAATTTCTCCTTTCTTAGCTCCACATTTCTCATTAATATAGTAAAACACTTCACACAAAGAATTTACCAATCTTTTCCTGATTCCATTATCAAGATCTTTGATCATCAATTCTTCGCTTGCTGCAAACTTCCTCCCTAATACCATTTTTATTCTATTACCAAAGTTTCCACGTCTACTGACCCAACTCCTTGTTACTATGGATATATTTGAGATATTTTTCATGAATATGTATTCTCCCGAATTCGTATTTAACCCACTAAATCAATCCGTTAATTTTCACTTGTTTGTATCGAAAATCACCGCAAAGTTGTAACTGACAAAGATTATCACTATCTTTTTTTTATACATAGTTCCCTCAAAAATTTTCCCTCTCTGAGTGGTAATAAAAATTACTGCTTGGACATAGTTTACGGAGCCATGCCACTATTCCAAAGAAAGGTTCAATTTGCAAATTTACCGATTTTCATCATTTAAGTGATGAGTTAAACCACGATATCCTGGTGTAAAATTTATAATATACAAAAAATATCCAATAACGCATTTGTGAAAACAAAGGCTAAAAGCTTTCAAATTATACTGGGCGCTCGACAAAACAGTCGGGCAGCACTTGGAGAAGTATTTGCAAATCTTAGGAAGCCTTGATCATAACACATTATTTAATACGATTAAGTATATATACGCCTGTAACAAAACGTACCAATTAAATAGATATCTTTATATCGATATTAATTACGTCCATTAACTTTATTAGGAAACGAATATCTGTGCATCCTCTTGTAAGATATGTGCGGTGCCAAGGCCTGATGTTTGCGCCTCGGGACTCCGATTGATTAAAATCGCTCCTGCGTGTAATTTATACCCTTCGTATTAGTCCCTACGTTAGTGCAAAAGATGCCAGTACTACGATTTCACTGATCACTAAAAGGAAAAACATTCGAGAGTTTACAGGTAATTCACCAAGGATGGCGGAATTTTAACGAAAAAAACTCTCACTCTAGCCACTTTTGGACTAAAAATTCCAAAAAGGCTCTACCCATTTGTTCTTATGCTAGTGAAAAATTACTGCTCTTGAAATCAAAAAATCAGTTCAGTTGGCGGTAAGAGAATAGACATTGGGAGATCAAAATGAATAAATCGGTGGTGGAGAACATAGTTTGATGCACAAACTGACAACATGCGAAATTATTTGAGTTCACTTAAGAGAAATCCTTACACAAATATAGCGAAAAAAATTATGAAAACCGAAAATACTGTTTCATGAATTTGTTAACACAAAAGTTTGCTATTTTTTTATTATTTGCATGCAAAATGGTCTGAACCGAGGAAAAATTTCGAATCGAAGTTGATTTCGAAATGAAGACAAGCTATAATATTAACCGAAACATAATGCGAACTTTTTACGACTATGATGATAATTATTGATGATAATTGTGGAATCAAACAACACAAATTTCTCATATACCGAACAGATGTTAAAACATGACTTAGGACCCTTGGCCCCAGTCTCTTGCACTCTCCCGCCCTGGCTACCAGCAAGCACATACATTTTGTGCACAATTTGTGCATTTCCTGCGTACTCGCTCATCCCTCAGTTGTCACGAGACATTCATCAAGTGAGAGCTTAGTTCAAAATGTTATCACCGCATCGTTAATCTTTATTATTTGCGACTTTTTGATGATCGACACAACATTTAACAAATTAGGGTACGTAGCAATTATTTTTAAATAAATAACTGTTTAATATAGGCATAATGAAGTGTTTTTAAAAACTTATTAAGAAAATCCTTTCATTCAATTTTTTTAGTTGGTCCCTAGACATTCGAATTACCGAGGTTCCACAATAAAAATATGCTTTTGTCGCAAGCTTATGTTTAAATTGACCAAATTAAGTAACAAAGAGCGCGCGTCTGACAAGACAAGAACGTTTTCTCTCTTCTTATTTATTTTCCTTCCATTATTGGAGCTAGGGGCATTTCTGCAATTGCTACTTACACATCATCACCATAAGTGTAAGACGTATTAGTTGGTACTAGCGTAGTTTATAGGTGCTCTCCAAAACGTGCCCTATGTCGTTTTCAAATTTCAGAATTCATGGCTGATTTAAATATCCGAAGCCTTAGGCGTCACTGAAAATAGTCTAAGACCTATAACTTTATTTATTACTTCTCGTTGAAGGGAGAATGTCAACGGAATTTTCCGCAGGGGGCAAGAACCATGGGGCACTTTGATCTATTAGATAGGGCACGAGATAGGCTTCTAAAGCGGGATTTGCGAGTCCGAGCCCCTCGACCTAGGGTTTTCGCATTTTCCACCATCAAGCCGAGCGAGGCCACCAGTAATACGTCACCTCCCTTTCACTGGCGGGGAAGTTACGTGCGGCCAGGCGTAGCATCACGTTATCCCCTTGTGTACCGTTGGCTTTATAATGAGATAGCTCTAACCTGCCTCAATCCTACGCTACTGTGACGAGGATTATAGGACCGCGTGCGATCTAATAACGACGATTCTGCACGGCGAAACTGTAGCATTACTGAGGGATGCATTTAATAGTAACACAGAAAATTTAACAGTAAGATTCACGAAAATCAAATGTACCATTTTGTACATGTTGATAAGCCGTTGTTATTCCTTCAATTTTCTCCTCCTCGTGCAAAATTAAATTTCATAACCATCTTAATTATATGTATAGTAACTGGTTTAATTTCAAACTTGCATTAGTAAAACGAACAAGCTAGGAATGTATTGATAACGACATTGCATCGATAAAATCCACTTGGCGAACTACAGATAATAATCGGTCATCAATGAAGCAGCTCTAAATTATAAATTATGCAAGTCTATAAGGCCTAAATGTTAAAAGCTTTCGAATGAATTAATTTCAAATTCCTGAACGAGGCATGTCTTACTGGCACTACGTTTCACTCATGAATCATGATATATAAGTTTTGAGCCTAAGTACCTTAGTTTACCCAACAATAAGGACCCAAGCACGCCTGCGTTTCACTGAAGCAGCATTTGCAGAAACCAACGTAAACGCATCGTGCAACGCACGTGCGTCGACGCAAGTGTGTGTACATCGCCCACCTTTAGCACCTCAGACCGGCAACCCTGCGTTAGAAAAACAAGTTTGCATTGGGCCCTAAGGAGCACTTCACCAATGAGATAAACATTGAGTGCTAATTCTCTTCCAGCTATTACCGCACCTATATTAAATAACTTTAATATCTCTAATACTTTTACCATACATGAGGAAAGAGTCAACACAATGCTTGTGAGGAAAATTAGATAAGATTAAGACTTTATGATACTTCTCGTAAAGCATATGAGTAACTCCAGTCAGGGAAAATATCGTAAACAGATCAATTTACTAACACCAGACTTTCCGAGAAACTTGAGAACGCGAATTATATTACCAATTAATCGATTCATTGCGACGTAAGCAAAGTTATACAATCTAAATTTAAGGCGCTGTTAAAGATTCTTAATCAACGCTCCATAACCAATCAGTGTGTAACAGCTATAATAAGAGGAAGGCATCAAAAGATCATAAACTTTGAACACTTTGTGCAAAGAGATAAGGAGTACACTTTATCAATGGAAATACAACGGGAAAACTTTCCTTGTCGTAGAACAGATAGGGCGCAAGGAGTGGTAAAAGCAGGCGGGGATCATTCTGATAGGAAGGGATTTCGAAAGGAAAAGTGTTGAGTTGAAAGCAAAGAAGGAGTAAAAGGAAACCTTTCCCTAAGAGAGACTAGCAAGGAAAAGGTCGAGTAGAGCATTTTTTATGTCATTCATAGACATGCAAGGAAAACATGAGATGATTGAAATCCAATTTTCGTCAATAAATTTATTTTGCATTTTGCACTTTGTAATAATTCAACTATTGATCAATTTTTGAAACCCGTGGTATACATAAAATATACTCAGTGGAGTTATTAAAAGAGTTTTTCCATTTCATCTATTGTCGAATTCCACATAGTGACGGCTAGCACCATTCAAAACAACTTAACAAATATGGTACTTCAGAAAATAATACTAGGACTAGCGATACTTTCATATTACTCTAGTGGCAAAAGGTGTTTTGATATGCAATAACCAAACTGTAATGGGAAATGGAAATGCTCTCAATACTTCAATAACAGTATTCTTTCAAAATATGCGTCATTAATTTCTAAGCAAAAGTAAATTCATCAATCCACATATTTCATTATCTTATATTTTATATATTAAGTGCATTATAACATAGATAATACTCATATATTATATTACAATCATAAAATTCCTACATAAAAGCTGTGTAAGTTACTGTAAACAAAAATGCCACGAATGCCTCCAGTGTAGAGTTGCTTGATGCGCAGAAAAACATATTAATTACATAAAAGAGAGAAATCCGAAATCAAATAATGAAACATTCCTCATTCCTATTTAAATGTCTGTTGGCTGCTCGGTCGGAAAAGCCCAGAAAATTATAATCAAGCATAAACGTTTTCTGAGAACTAGGAACGAATTTGATCTAAAGCTTGCTTTTTCGTTTACTTGTGCGAGTAGAACATTCGATCGAGAGTTTTAATAATAAAAATGCTGAAATGCATGAAAAGAAAAACGGCTGAAAAGAAACAAAATCAAAACCAAGAGAAGCCTCAAGAATACGTAAATTACATAGATGTGATGCGTGTGATTGAATGTAGTTCATCAGAAAAGTTTTCGTAGAGGAAAATATACATCAAGCAGTATGAAAAATTTATGAATTGAATGGCTCCCAAAGAGGATAAGTTACCGACACTGTTATTAAAACGTCATTAAGAAGAGAAAATATTTACGCATTGAATGAAAGGATCAGCCTATGACAAGAAAAATATGACCAAGGAAAATGGAACCCTGGCAAAACCGCTTGCATACTATGTACAGTCCTGGCCAAAATTAACGCAGCACCGGCCGTAAGGATCGCTAGGGAAGTGCTGCGTTAATTTTGGCCAGGAGTGTACTACGAATAGCTAATTAGGTAATACTACAACAGAGGAGTTCAATGGGCGTACTCACACTTTGAAGGAAGAATATTGAGCTATGAAGCTAACCCACGGTCATTCCCCACCACGGTTGGCAGTAATCTAGAGGCTTTGGTGAACACAGAAAGAAACGCAACCAAACGAGGCTGCTCGCGACGCATCACTAAGAAAAACCACGGGTTTAGAGGAAAGCAGCTGCTGCTATCTACCTCAAAAACTAGGCAAAAATAACTGCAGGCAGAGCAGACCCCCGGAGGTGAAGGGTATCCCCGACGTCGTCCCGGGCGAAGCCGCGATGGCCTTGTGGCCTGCAGCAAGGGGTATGCGCCCAGTCGTATTGGGCTGCCCCAAAGGCCTACGTGCTGTTTGACGGGCAAAGCGATGCGTAAGGCAGTCGTGGTTGCCCAAGGTTCGGGGTTCGGGCAGCTTACTTCGTACCTCAAGGGAAGGACTCTATACGGAGTAGAATGCTAATACGAGAGCTTTTAGTCCGTAAAACAAAATCAGGTGTTTACGTGTAAAAAAGAACCTCTGTTCGCGAGAACTCGGTCTTGTACGACGCTTTTTTCAAGCTTTTTCTAATCTGCACCCATATCTTAAATTATATAAAGTTTGGCTAAAAAGCTCATGGGATCGAGAGGCTCCCGGATAGTCATGTGGACAGCGCGTTTGCCTTTGGTGAAAGCGATCCCGGGTTCGAATCCCGGTGGGAGCCGATATGCGAAATGACCTAAGCTGTCGAAGCACTTTTAACAATACTACTACTCTTGGGATCGAGCTAAGAAATATTTGTACACTTACAACATGTATTTTCAACAGAAGTACTGAATTATGAAACTAAATATCTGCAATGAAATCGATCGGAGAGCTGTGTATACTATATGAGGCGATTTGACCTTACCTTATTCATGATAAATATTGGAATAGCAGGGACCAAAGAATCGCTATTCATTTGAACACTGCCGTATTTTCGCAATAAAAGATAAATCATTTTTGCAGGCAAGTTAAATAATATGGTTTTATTCCGCTTAAAATATGTAAAATTCGAGATTATTTTCTGAAAAAACATTTGATTCATCGGCTAATTGACCGTGAGACTTATGCGTAGCATAACTTATCCTATGTTTTAAATGGGATAGCTAGTAATATAACACGACGTAATAACGAGCATTGTCTAACAGATAGCATATTTAAAAGGTATCGCTACCTATTAAGGATTTTGTTTTAGATTTGAGCGTTACGTAAATATTAAACAAGCCATAGTATATATTTAAAGAGATAAGCATACTACGAAAGGAGAACGGTTCCTAGAATCTTGACAATGAAAGGACTGCTCATTACTATGCGACCACTGTAATCAATTTCTTTAGCATAAGGGCTGAAATTGCGTAGAAACCTTGTAGCATTACAAAACGAAAACATTAAGATACAGCACAGCAATATGGAAACAAAACAAATACCAAAAGATTACAAAAATATGAACGATCAAATACACAAAGCATAATCCTAATTCTAAGAGTAACAAATTATGGGTACATACCGAGAAATATGGGTATAAATATGGGTACCGCTGAGAAAATATCAGAAAATGAATTACGTACTTCTCGGAGTATAATAATTCGCGAAGAGGGCACATACAGATTAATATCTATATAATGATGAATTTACTCACCTAAAAAATAAAAAGAACAACATTTATCATTTATTATAACTCTTGTTTAAGAATGAAAAATATTTTATTATAAAAACGCCTTTCAGGCGAACCAAGTTTGAAACTTACCGATAAAAGAAGAGGCCCGAAAAGAAATCTCCGATGTGGCTCATTTGGAGTGTAAAGCTGACGTTGAAGATCGAATTAGAAATATGATCCCGACTTATCTAATGAAAAAACGAAACGAATAATCATCACTATTGTTCCTCATTAGATGAAAGATATCGTTCTATGATTTTATTTCACTCTTGTAATATGTTATCCTTGAATTTAGTTGAAATGCATATTATTACGATTATTATTTCTATATACTCACTTTAAAATCCAGGCCAGAATGAAAGGGCTTGCGATATTTGCATATGCATGAATCTGATTCGTATATCTTCCACTAATTTATAATTTATTACTTTTATGAGATAAATGTCAATGTCAAAGACTATGCATGACAGTCCTAATAAATTTTATTAAGTGAAAGTCTTTCTGAAACACCCATTTGGACATCTAGTTAATATATGAAAAAATCATCTCTTCGATCATATCTCTGGAAGTGAAGTCCCAAATGGATCTGATGGTTAAAAAGAAGTTTTCGGAACGCAGAAAGTCCCGATATCGGGGAATCGTGCTTGATTCCGAAGGTATTGTAGCACTAAATAGTAAAATAACGCGCACGATAAATTGATTTTTTAGAGATATTACTTATTTGGGCACCTACTGATATGAACTGAAAAATTGACAAAATTCAAAATACTAATTACTAGTTCTTGTCGTAAAATAAACTTCACAAAACAAAAATAGAACAATCAACTACTAAGTGGATAAATGTCCATTTTAATTGCAGTTTTCTTTAATATCCTTTATCAAATTGTTGAAAAGGTAATTTTGGGTAAAAAGGCAAGGAAGAAAGAAGGGAATGCTAAGGCAAAAGATATTAGAAAGCAAAAAGGGTGGGATAAGCTACCAATAAACAAAGTAAACGGCGTTAAATAGGAATCTTTAAGGTACAATAACCCAGAAAATCAGAATACTCGAGTATGCGTTGGAACTGTTAAGTGGATACAAGGTAAAAGATGTTAATTGACTCCCGCGAAAATCCCTTCCAGTCGTTATAGTATTTTGAAAACAGCTTTGATACCTGAGATCATTTTGCACTTAAGAGCTCCCATTGGGGATCGAACCCAGGATCGCTCTCACCGAAGTCAAGTCTGTTATCCCTTGGCTATCAGCCCACAGTGTACCTTAGAAGAAGAAAACTGATACAACTATTCTATCTCACAGGATATTTAACTACTTACGGTTAGAGTTACAAATAGAGATATAGAAGACCCGTGTACGAATATCTACCTCGTCATAATTTTTACAAGTCCGTCTTCATTTGGATTGTTATCTTAGAAATTGTGAGTTCTTTTCATTCTTGTCAGCAACAATCTCTCGGAATGAAAACGAAGAAAATTAGTTAATTGAAAAGGACGAAAATTAAATTAATTCTGTTCGTTGGAGGAAGGAAGTTGATAACAATAAGAACTAGATGCAGCTGAAGATAAGTGAAGATCGAATGAAGGGGAAAACCTTGGACCTCTTCTAATTCCACTCACGTCAGCTAATGGTCTTGAGACTCCGCCCTTTTCCTTTTTCCTATTTCCCTCGCGTCTCACGAGTTAAGAGCTTATCCTGCAAGATGGCCGGTCATTTGTCAGTCTCCGTGACGAATCTGCAACAGATGTAAGAAAGGAGTGGTATTTACCTTTTTTCCTCGTGATAAGTTTTCTCGTGGTATTAAACAGTCCTTCCCTCTTTTTGTTTCTTATGGCAATATGGTTAGTAAAGGGTGCTTGAAATATATTTGAAAATTTAATGGAAGAGTTGGGTTCTCCACTTTTTACTCTTTAATCAGAATACAGTAGGTGCTAAAGATGCTCTTTTATCGGTAAAAAAGTCACCTGTTTTAATCTAATGTCTAACAATAAAAGATATAATTTACGAAACATTTTATCTATTTTCCGGTTGAAAGGGCAAATGTGTGAGGCATTGTAATTACCATTTCTTTTGCCAATTTTATCCGTAAAATTTCAGCACTGTACTTAGTCGGCCAGAATAAAAATTAGGCCAAACGTAGTGACAAGAAGGATGTGACGAGATAAAGATCAAGAATGGTGACAAGCGAAAGTACCAGTAAAAAGTAGTAACAAAAGTAGGTAGTAATTTTGATGAATTAAAGGGAGAACTTTATTCAAATTATAACCAAATAGTCAAATGAAAAACATTTTCTTCGCATATAAAACAAATTTAGCAGATAAAAAACAGATTCAGCTTCGTGACTAAACGCGAATGATGCCGCATTAATAGTTACATAAATATGATTCAGCAAATTATTTTACCTAAAAGCTGTTTCTAATTTAGGAAAAATATATCAAGATATACCAACCGTTCGACCTATTGTACCATATCGAGCGCATGGTAACCCTTATTTATAGAACCAGTGTGAATTTTTTTACAAAATACCTAAATGAAATAAAGATCGACACGGAAAATAGAACTTCATTTTTAGTCATATATCTATCTAAGATCGTTCAGCTAGTCACTTCTCCCTCATGCTCCCTATTCAGCCCCCTGTACCTTCCTTACACCCTGCCTATCCTTTTCCATAACCCTACATCCCTTTCCAGGGCAAATAGCAACCCTTCCCCTGTCCACAATCCATCATTTCTCAAGCAATTACTTCCAGACCCAAGACAAGCTCAACGGCTGTTCCCCCATTTTTCCTTATTCCTTTTCTCCATCACTATATCCGAACTCCCGCTGAAGGTGTAGGCAGGAAAATAATTCGGAAAATGAATTGGGTAGATATGATAAAAGATGAGGGAAAAACAATAAAAATCTGGGAGATGATAAGAAAGAGAAAAGCCAGCAGGACGTTATCTGGTGAGGGGATATATGACCGAAGATTTGATTTAAGGGAAATTGGGCAGAGAGAGAGAGAGAAATTGATGAGAAAAGGTTTCGGATAATAGATGAGCTGGGTAGAGATAAGGAGAACTTCCGGATACCCGGACGCGTTGCTGAAAGAATGAGTCAATTTAAAGCTGGAAGTTACACGCTATTTAATAGGTCACGTAAAAAATGATAATCGCTTCAGTATCCGTTTTCCTCTTTTGCATTCCGAATGACCATATCTTCTAGGTGAATGAAATTATTACGGTTGATTAGCGTTGTTTAATTTAAATTACTATGACAAGGAAAAGGTTCAAGGTACTTTGCATATTACTATAATTACTAATTAATTATTTCCACTTTATTTCAAAGTAAAGATTCCTAATAAATGAATCATAACTCACTAATGATAATTGAATTAAAAGGCCAGGATGTTAAATTAACAATTATTACACTTTTATGCCAATATAGTTGAGGATATTCATGTATTTCCCAAAAATGTATTCAAGAATTTAATCACCGATTACTGGCTGATATACGCAAGATTGGTATCAATACAGCTCTCTAGGAATGACCTCTTTACAGAATTTGGCAAACTACTATTCGCTCTTCCTTATCAACATCATTGCACGATTTCCTCGTATTTATACGGGAATGTTTCTGGAGAGAATTCCGACAGCGGCTTGAAATTGAATTACATAAAATTTGAATGCAATGATGATAAATACATAAAGTTTGAATAGCATTAGCTTTAAAATTTAAAGTTAATCTCATATTTATTTAATAGCTTTAAAGTGTATTTTAATCATTTGTAATCGATGAAATTGCATTTTCCGCTAATTGTATGTCAGCATCAAATATTAAAAATAACTAGATTTACATAAATATAAAAATGTTTTAAGGGATAAAAAAGAAAGTTAACATTGATGCATTCCATGCTAATGACAGAAAAACCTATATTAAATACATTTATCAATCATTAATTCAATTATCCCTTATTCAAAATTATTTCTCTGAAATCCTTCCAATCTCAATGAAAAGGGTATTCGTCATTCATGTCAGCGGCTTCCAACCCATTGAATTCCGTAATCGAGTATCCATTTCCCGTGCTCCTTATTCGACATAAGAAATAAATTCTTTCATAATAGTAATGATAAAGCTACCAAATCCACCACGTCAGGTAGGTAAATTTACTTGTTAGAACAAACGTTGATGCAGCCAAAGGAACTTATATTAGCTTGTCTACCTTATCGTTTTGAATTGCCATTATTATGCAATGCATCTTTCTGCGGTTAGTTCGAGTTAAACGTGGAAATGCACGCTACATAATTTTCTTTTATGCACCGCAAAGGCTTTTATTACCGCTCTCGAAAGATTATGTTGAAGTAGGCTATGCTTTAGGTGACTGCATTGTTTTTATATGAAATTAAGAGCAGAAAGGATAGCCTGGAATAAGTAACTCCATTACGAATGAAATCTAATTCCTCTGGCCGTTCTTCGTGGAACGACATTACAAATGATAAACAAACTTGGTAATTTCCACAATAAAACTTTAATTGACGACCGGTTTCAGCTACAAGCTATCATCAGGACCTGACCGGTCGTCGATTGAAGTTTTATTGTGGAAATTACCAAGTTTGTTTATCATATCTAACTCCATTACCTTTATCCCCGCTGATCAACTGGCATATGAAACAGGTTAATTACATTTCTTGATTATAAAATTTGATATTGAAATATTGTGAAGAAAATGTTAACCTTGAACTGATATGAAGTGAAATTTGGAAGGATTTTCGGTAGCAAATAGATGCAAATTTTCTCATCTCATATTGTATCATTAAAAATTAGGAACCCTGCTTACACTGAGTTTGAATAATGTAGTTGTTTATTTTTTTATTATTGATGTTGAATTTTTAATTATTCCGGAATTTTCCATAATTATCGCATACATTTTCGAAAGGAATTGCATGGAATGTGAGTTTCAAACCGTTCTTTCCTTATGTGGAACGTATAAACTGTTATAATTGGTTCTTTTATTCGATATGTATATAAACAGAAGAAAAAGTTACAAATCAGGAACTATTTTGTAGAATAAAACAGCTTCTAGTCTTCAATTGCAAGTCCTCACCTTAGAAATATATGAAGACTTAATGCAGAAAAGTACCAAAAAAAAGGAGTTGAAATACCTGAAAAATCTACTATAATCAAATAAGTGTTCCTCTTGTAACCCTACAACTTTTGCGAAAGTCTAAATGAATAATATTTGTGATGCGATATGGTTTTTACTGCCCATCATCGCAATAATGTGAGACGTTTGCCCGTCCATCCTGGGAGGCATCACAGAAAACGATGTAAAGAAAGAAATATTTGAACACGGCTGTTAATGAATTAGAGGTTTAAAATCTCCAAAAGCCGTCTTTGTCGGCGTTCCTCCTCTTACTTCCCGGTAGTCGGAGAAAGCAAGAAAGGAATGCCTCACTATAATTGTATTAAGTACTTTTCAAAGGCGATGCCTCCGGGGGTCTTAGTACAATAATAGTGGGGCATTCCTTTCTTGCTTTCACCTACTACCGGGATGAACATCTACAAAGATGGCTTTTGGATATTTAACCTCTAAAACCGAGAACAATGTTACCCTCCTTGCATTTATTCTATTCCATTTTTATGAACCGTTGCACAGTGGGCTAGAATCGAAAAAACCTGGACAAGGGGCTAAAAATGGTTTTTTTGAGTGCGGTTATTGAAACTTGGCATAGTTATTGAAAAATGATTGAATTTTATGTTCCCACACGTCGTTTCTTAAAATTTTCAGGAGTCAAATAGATACAGGGCGTCAAACTTGAGAAATGTTCACGAAAACGGGAAGTTTTGGATTTTTCGGAAAAACGTTCAAGTTCGTTGATATATAGTTGCTTTTGAGAGAAGCTGTTGGAAAAAAAAACACAGCAGTAATCTAGCATTACTCTTTGTCTTGCAATTCGCTGAATGTTCTATGCTCTAAGATGGTTATTTGGTTATTTAAAGCAACAAAATGGCGGACACCTTTTACGGACAAATTTCGAGATAAAGTAAGGAAATCAACTAGGTAAACAGCGATGGACTATCAAGTCTCTTATACCACGTCAATCTACAAGGCTTCTAGATATGGAATCTGAAGAGACTGTTTCATTTCACCTGCTACCCTGTGATTGTGGTGGACTTTTCCTAAGCGCTGCGCGGTCCGGCTGGGCGCCGTAGAATACCCAAATCCGGTTTCGGTGTCTTTTTGGTTAGGTTGAGTCGAAAATTTTGCTTCTTTTATGTTTAATTCTGGCAAACCACATTAAAAACTTATTAACGCGTTGTTTCATTTAGCCTCCGACTTTATGAGGTAGACACCCGGAATGTAGCTTGATATTTAGGCAAGGGCATTCATCCCGGCTTCTGTTCTTTATCCGGGATTTCTCAGAAACCCATATGGTACCGAACGCTTCAACTGGATTTTTGTATCCGACCTGCGCTTCTGGGATTGCTTGAATTTACAACACCCTCTTATTATTTCTGGAATTACCGTCGATCGATCAAACCGTAATTTCAACCCGTGATTTGATGCCTAAACGATGAGCAATGTATACGGGATGCTCGTCTCCATCGCCGCGCAACCTTTGTTTGACGGAATGTTTGGGAGGGATGCAGTGAATTACGGGAACATATCTGCCCGTGACATTTACGTTGGCTGTTTTCGTTTACTTCTGTGCGCTGGGGAAGAGAAAAGCATAACACGCGAGCTTTACGAGCCATGTTTAGAATAACACGATATAATCTACTGTGCGGCTCTGTTTATCTAGTATCATTCGTCCGGTTATAGAATTTTGAACGTATTCTCCGTGTTGGAGACTATATTGGTATCCTTCCGTGCTATAATTTCTTCTCGTCACATACATCTCATGATTTTTACTTAGCTCTTCTCCTGGCGGGCGTTTTTCTACTTCGAAAATGTTCCTAATCATTACAGCTCGATTTTCCCTGCTTTTTTACACCACAAACTCGATTTTTTATTTCCAGTTCCAATTTAACGATATTTCTAACGGAACATCAGGGCCTTTAACCTTAAAAGGGATTTTTCATTGTGCATGAACCTACCGAAAGGTAGAACACTCATGAATAAATGAGAGAGAATTTCAAGTAAATTCGATAATTTATACGCAATACCTATTAATGCAAGAAATTTATAATATTTTCAATAATAATAATCCTACTGATATAGCATCCATTTCATATTTCCTATAGCTGTATGAATATTTTCATTTTAAAGTTTACCTATAATTATTTGCTTCGCGCGGCATGTGTTAAATCACCAAATTAAACCTTAGGCCTTAATGAAATTTCTAATTATTGAGGAATGCATCCTGATTAAATTTGCAGCAATCCATAGAGATATTCGTAGTATCTCGTCAATAAATTGTCGCAATGCATTATTCATTTAAGACACATTTTCAAATGAATTCCATAGGCACTCAGACTGCCTCATACCATTTTCAATATTGAAATATGCAATTTTCAATAACCATTTTTCTCCACTTTTTGGAGTAAATAATTTTGATTAAATTAATTTGCATCCAGGCAAATAGTTTCATGGAATGCGTTTTACTACAACGGACTTTCAAAATAATGGAATCGAATACCATTGAACATCGGAAACAATTTATTCAATTGACATTTTCTACTGTAGATAAACTACTCAATTAATATTCATCTCAACTATAAATTGTAATTTTCGTACACAAATAAAATCGGAAAGTAACACCACTAGCTATTTTTAGGAATACTTGATCATGCTTTTGATTTGTTTTTACCAGACCCAGATATCAGAAAACTAAATTTATGAAAATATTACATTATTTCTGCTACGCCTATATAATACCAACTGTAAAAAAAGGTTTTTTTTATTTCAACGTACATGTTTGGTCCTAAGAGAAATTGGGCATACTTTTTTATATTTACCTCCGATATACCCGCTAACTGATGGTAAATATTCAAAGGATTTCACTTGTGGTATCGACTACACCAATGATAAATTATCACTGAAAAATGTCGGTGAAGAAATTGTGAAGGAAAATATAAACTATTCACGGAATATATAAATTGCAAATGATGCTACCAAAGAAAATAGATCCCAGAAGAAACTTAAAATCAAAACACACAACTTAAAAAATCCGAATACCGTGTACGCTAAGTCCCCAAAACGGCTTGTTAAAATGTTCTGGTCGGGTAGCCTAGATGGTTAAGGCAGCCTCCCGGTTAGAGGAAGATCCCGGGTTCGATTCCCGGCCCTGTCAGACTTTTTTCAAATCCGTTTTTCCTTGGGAACAGAATAGATAGATAAATCAACATCGTTTTCGAAAAAGAGAGGAATTTAATAGTTTTAATCGTTCAAGTGACTCAAAGCCGGATTTTGAAGCAACAACTTTTATTCTTTTAATATTTAAATAACATGGTTTTGCTTCAATGCTAGTGTCAAAATTAAAATGTAATGATAAAATTTAAAAGCTAAATTAATACCTAAATTTCTAGTAAAATGAGTTTATTATAATAACCGTATAACATAAATTAGTTATCCTCAAAATTAAGTAAATCAAATTTATAAACTAATGTTTTTAAGTTGTTGGTTACACTTTTAAGGAAGACGTAGATTAAACCAACTTTTTTCTCTGTATTCTCTGAAGTTTAATTACTCGATACACTACTATTGTGAGGTGGATAGTTGGGTTTCCTTCCCGAATAAGGGGAATACTAAACATATTTTTATTTAATTTTTCATCGTTATTGACTACCAAGTGACCAGTTAGTTACCTTCTTGTAACCAATGCATAAAAAAATAAGAATTTCTTGATTGAACTAGGTCTCGCATTGGTCTCTAATGATCCCCCCCATGTACCTCTTCGTGAGCAATGTTTTCTCTCAGACTTTATTGACTTCGAGTCCGATCACGACGACTTGCCTCCCGTGGAATCACGTCTCCCCGAACTACATTTTTTCCTTGTTTCCCTCAAACTTTTAATTCCAACTCCGCAGTGCACGGCGGTTTACGAAACTCTCGAACGCTCTATTCCTCTGTGGAGATGTGGCTCTCAATAGAGTCGATCGTTAGCTCAGAGCATCAAATACGCCACTAATTTTCCACCGTCGTCCTCCCCGTAACAACCACCCTTAAATCGCTTCAACAGGCCCATCGGTGAACCGAAATTACGTCTTCCAGAGCAAGATAAGAGATGAAAGGAGTGAGGGCTGATTGAAGGACAAAGGGCCAAAGGATATCGGAGGACAAAAGACGTGTAGAAAAAAGAGATTGTTTGAAGGAGAAGGGGAGCAGAAATGGTTCCATTCGGTAAAAGAAACAGGTCTCACCGAACTATCTTAACGACCTTATCATAGGGAATTCCTACTAAAAGGGCTAACAAATAACTTTTCTTGTGGAAGATTACATCCCCTAATACCGCAGGGATTGCTCTCCATTGCTCGGAATGAAAGTTTCTGTGAAGTCAGATAACAAAACCACATACCGATAAAAATAGCAGCGTTTATAACAGTAATATCCAGATGTAATAACAATACATTTCCGTATAGCAAATATACACTATGCGCATTGAATTCTGGGTCACTTCTAGAGTTTCTTTAAAAGACTGCGTCATCTCCATTAGATAAGGAATGAATGGGATGTATTCAGGTTATTGCAAGTAACTGGGAATAATTCTTCTCACTTAAAATAAAAATAGAGGTACAAGGCTAAAAAATAGATAATATAAACATATGCCAGAAAGAGCAGATATCTGACGAAAATGCAAAGCAAATGTTTCATGTTCTTTAATACACTCGCATTAAGTGTTAAAGAATCTAATTCTAATGTGCGCCTAATGTCCCAGATCTTGAATGTGCACAGATTCAACACTTCATTTCTTTTGTAAGGACGGGAACTGCATGTCCATAGCTGCAAAATCTCGGTGGGAACACCTTATTTTGCATTTATGGAAAATCTGGCAACGCATCACCGAATGTGGGGGAAGGGCATTCAGTATATACAGGCGAGTGTGTACTGCTGCGCGTGTACCAGAAATAACATGGGGTATGTGCGGGAATAACCAAATAAAAGATGAGGAGACGGTGAATAAAGGGGGTGATGTTTGTAAACAGATGGCGAGAGGCAAGGGAGGAATAAAGGTGTGAAAACCTGTATCTGTGTGTCGGTACTTCGTTCCCTTTCAACAACCTCGGTGATCGGCTCGGAATGGACATACATCTTTTACGTTTATCTCCTACACGATATAAGCTACTTCAGTTTTCCAATCCATACCAAGTTCAATACCGAGTCACTAAAATATCTTTTTTGTAAGAATTGCGCATAAAATTAATTTTATTGAGTTCAGAGTTCATTAGTTTGGTGAAATATATTTAATATAGAATCTACAAGATACGAGGTTGAGATGTAGTAAAATTAGAAAAACAATTCAGTTCCAGGATTTAATTTATTTTAACCGGTAACGATGGCTCAAAATCCAACGTTATTTATAACTGTTTTCCTTGATTATATTTACCATTATATTTTTTATCTAGTCATGCTGCATCCATACTTCATAAATCACTTATGGTGCTATTTAGATGTGCAAATATTTCTTAGCTGTTTATCAGATATCGTTGATATTAAATTCAAAAACTCTCTAGTATACTTAAGGAAGATCAAGACACCCTTTCCGCGTAGCCACGGGGTAAGGCCGTAGGAAAAATATTTACTTTTTCATCTGCAAGCATAACATACAAATATATGGTTATGTTTCCACGTGAAGACTAATAAAATAAAGTTACATATTTTATTGGAATTGAATCACAAAGAAGATACAAAATAAATGGGGATAGTATTGAAGAAACTTAAAAAATAGTATAAAAAAAATTACCTGAAAATCGATCCACAAAAAAAGCTTTGGGGGTATGCGAAAATGAGGAACTTGATGTGTTTATGGAGGAGAGAAAATAGAAAACGTTAGGTCTACGATATGTATCTTGTAAGATAGATAACAAAAAGCCTTGAGGATGTAGGGACTGGAATACAGATGTAATAAAAATAACCTGACGAAAGAAGAACAAGTTAAGAAAGAACCTAAGGTGATTTTGCACGATAAGATATGCACTTAGAAAATTCCGAAAAAAAATAAATTGACAAGATGAAAATACGGTTAAAGCCATTTGGACGATACTGAAAAAGGATAAAGTGGATTTTGAAGTATGATTGAGGAGTGAAATGTCACATATCGCCGACGTAAAGAGTGAAGAATGGAGCGTTGTTGTGGAGAGTAGTATAGGGTAAAGAACAGTAATGGAAGCAATTAATAGAGGAAGATGATTTTGATTGGTCACACGTTGGGAAGAAGATGAGGAATGTGATGGACGGAAGAGAGGATAAGAAGAGAAGAAATGGAAGAAGTCGGATTAAGGTGATATTTGAAAGAAGAAAGATGTATGATGAAAATATTAAGAAGGAAATATATTAGAAAAAGTACCTAAAGAGAAGTAAGATTGAGACCTGCAGTAGTATATTTCTAACGAAGCCGTACTATTTACTCTGTGAATTTAACCCCGCAAAGGGAGTCGTTGGGAAGATTTTATAACTAACAAGGGGAACACACAGTTTATACGGTGAACAGACACGGATTTGCAGAGACTTTCAGGTTATGTCCCTTGCTCAAAATACGAGTAATAGACAATTACTCGAACGTTCACCTTAATTGGGCTTTGTTTAATTAAGATTGGCATTTGAAAATCGGAGCTAAGCAACCACGCTATACATATACATGTAGATAATGAAACTTTGCATGCAGGACAATATTTTCTCCAATTTACTTTAATTTCAATTATTTTTCAGCATCTTTACAGGCATTCCTTACATTCTTTGTTAAAAATATTCGGAGATTTATTAGACTGGAACTCCCGTATCTAATATAAATATAGTTGATTTAGCTACATTTCGGATACAATTTGTGTACTTTATCTTTTAATTGTTTTAAATACAATTCCAACAGGCATCGCTTTAACAAGTTCACTTTTCAGTTTTTGGGAATCAATACCTCGAGCAAATACATGTTGTACAAACTGTAAGCTCCCCTTGTAAGATAGTGATACACATATAAGTAGGAGTTGATTGGAATGCAGCGAGACGAAGTAATTTTGATGGAGAGAGCGATGAGGAGAAGAGGCCCACGGCAAAGGAGTGTATTATATTCGGTCTAATGCATAAACTGAAGTAAAGGGAAGATGCAAACTCGCAGAGCCTGTGGAGAAACCCGCCTTTGAGTACACTCCATTGAGCACACAAGTTAAGAGGGATCGACTGAACCCAAGCACCGCACATACACTCGCAGACCCGCGGTTTATCGGGTGTAATTCATCTAGAAGTCAATTATGACGCAATCGAATACGTGCGCCTATCTCTTGACTTATCAACGTCTAAACTGTAATTTTATCTCCTGAGTAACATCTTAACCGCTTGATAACATAGATACACCGCGCTCGCATCTTTCGGAAATGTGAAGTTTAGGTTGATATTTCGAATGTGTAGACAAGAAGATGATAATTTGAAATTCATACCGAACGAAACTGAAAAGTAACCTAAAATTTTACAGAGATATTTAAAACAGAGCTTCAGTATTTATTTTATGAAAATTATACGTTAAAATATTATCTCCAATAGTTGAGGTTGATGCTAGGAGTGTGCAGACACGAAAATAGTAAATTTAAATTCATGGTGAAGATAAATTAAAAAATAACGTAAAATTTTACAGAGATGTCTAAAACAAAATATGAATTTTAGTTTTTTTTTCATTATACGTAAAAATATGAGTACCGTAGAATGTTCATGTCTTTTAAAATATCTGCTTATTAACGCGTTCAAGATAAAAATATGGCTCCATAGAATCAATCCCAAACATAATCAATCTACATTATTTATTATATATTGATTATAATGAATAAAGCTTATATGGCATTGAGTATCATTACAGTAAGAATTTCCGGATGATCCATATTAATAACCTCAGATGTAAGCTTTCAACTAACAAAAAATTATTTAGAAAATGCACTGATTTCAACAAAAGTTGTCTTTTCCGACACTTTAATGACCAAGGGAATGGCTAAAATCGAGTATATGTATAACTTTCTCTAAATTCAATCACGCTAAACATGCGATTTTATTGTTTCTTCATTTGTCACCGTTGTCGTAATTTAATGAGAAAAATAGGCCCGTGGATAACTCACCTTTTGCTGTTGAATTTAAATTGTCAAATATATTTATTATAATCAAATCAAATTTATTTTTAAGACTAAAAAGTTCTCTGATACTGACTTTGATCCAACTTCTTTCTTAGTCCTGTTAATTAATGCCCATCATATATCTCCAACTGAATTTAATCACCTAATGAAAATAGGAAAATAATTTTTAGCTCTCCAAAAATGAAGTTGCTGAAATAAACAACTTCTGCTCCCGCATAACTCCAGGTATTCTAGCTAGTATCTCATGAATAACGTTTTAAGCGAGTTCGGTCGGTGTACTTCATAATTTTCCTCCAGGCTTTCAAAGCATCCCATGGAAATAGAAGCTACAACTCACTAAACTTTTAATTGGTCTTTCCTCAAAAATTCACCTGTGAAAACAAGTGAGAACTTCCTTGGAAAAGTTGATTACCCATTCAACGATGAAAAATAACAAGGCGTAGGATTCTCAGTTCTTTCATAAAAGCGAAAACAGGTTTATTCCTTCCTTCTGAGAAAGAAAACAAAAATAACGAAAAAAGTGAATGTTGGAGCGAGAGAAAGGGGATTTGAGGTATGGAAAAACGATAAATCCGATTGAGGATTCGTATTTGGTGGTTCTTAGAGGATAATTCAAGAGAGCACTTGAGGATAAGGGGGCCAGAGGTATGCTGGCAATCTTTAGTGGAGAGAAAACCGCGTTAGAATGTCGGAGGTATCCAGCATGTCTCATTAAAATCCAGCAAAGGCAGATAAGGTTCTGAATATCCGAAATCGGATTCAGTTATTTACGTTTCTTTTAAATCATGGGATTTTATAGATTTTGATATCGCGTCTTAAGACATTTTTTGAAATCGCAATTTTTTAAATAGGGTTACATGACTTTTATGAGGAAACTATAAAGTTTTCAAATTCATATTGGAATCATTAATTAATTTGCATAAGATTAAACTTTGTTTTTCACTTTCCAAAGTTCAAGGCTTTATTCAACCATTCATTAAAATCGGAAATTTTAACTGATGTGCATCACATTTGGTTTATTCGATGGCTAAAACAGTTACATATCTCACTATTGCTATTTTTGCGGTCGAATATATTCTTCATTTTACATGTATGTACTTCGTGATACATATTAGAGAGCTCTTCTGTTCTCGTTAATTCCTAAGATCAACGTCATTATTGCCAATTAAGAAGCCGATGTAAATACACTGGAGTTTTTTGAACTTACTGCTGTAGCAACCAAAATATCATTCATGGAAACGTAAACATTAATAAATTTGCTCGTTAAATTATACGAAATATCTATAAATGTTACCAAAGTTTCCTGATTTCGAATCTGAAGCAACACTCCGTGATACAAATAAGAATATCCACTAAATATTCTTCATTGTCGTACCAATTGATGGCACCTATTTATAATTAATTGAAATTTTATATTAAATCAATTTATTAACTCTGAAACAAATAATTACATCTTAGTTAAGCCAGATATCAAAGAAGAACCAAACTTGTAAAAGTTGCAAAAATTACGTTAAAATACCTTAGACTTGATTGAAAACTGAAATCGCCAACCAATAAAATTGTAAGCAAGTGTCATTAGACCAATTCACACTATATATTAACATCCAAAGCCATAATTGTTGTAGAGAAAATATTAATTAATATGACTTTGGAATTTGTTGAAGATATTATGATTCTATCTAGAATCTATTAATGAAAAATTACTCCCTACTAAACGATTACTTTATTACGTGGAACATTTAAAAGTTGGATATCTTCTCGTTCTGTCTCCTTTATCAAAAAATTCTACTAATCACTACTCACTAAGATTCCTTTCCATCAACAAATCATTTGAAATGGAATTTTCACCCGCTTGCCTACTTTATGCTCTAAAATTTTAATTCTCTTATCAGCGTCCGAAAGTCAAAAATATTAAACGGCATAGGATTGGTGCAAAATGAAGACAGTGTACACGATCATGGAGAGAATATGGGGCAAAAAGGAATCGATTGGGTGGAACCAATGAGTAATCGGGAAAGCAAGAAAGGGCCCAATGAGAAGATTATCCGAGTGGGCGTACAAAGACAGAGAAAGGAGATGGATGTGGGGGGATAATGGGCGCACAAGTTTGAAAGTGGGAACGCAAGTAGGTCAGCAGTGGAAAAGTTGACTAAGACGATCCGGAAAGCTGAAGAGAATGGCGGAAAGTGGGGGAGAAGTTTATACGGATGTTGAAACAGGAAGAGACTGATTAATGAGGATTTGACTCTACAATTAAGTAGTTTTCACGTGACGCATTTAAGCATAAAGGCAAGTGACTATTAATAGCACCAACTATTGTTGATTGATTGCAAAAAGTTTTCATCTATGGTTAATGCTTCTTACCCTACAATTAGTAAGAGATAACATTCAAGTAGTTTTAACAAAAATAACATGTAACTTAAATATGTAAATAAGTTAGTTCGTTAATGGTTATTATTCGTATTGGCATGTCCTTGTTTAGATAGCAATAATAATCCTGAAAAATGTTGAATTACCTGTGATGATGATTTTTAATTTGTAATTATAAAGTATTGAAATTATTGAACATATATTTTTATTGTAATTGTGGTTATTAAATGATTCTATTTTTAAGTGATTAATTGTTATGTGTATTGTATATGAGGGGAATAGCTACCATCAGACTTTCGTCTACTGCGGCGTAATTTTGTACATAAAATAAATATTTATATCTTTTGCCGTTACATCGAAAATAACGGAAAAAAATATTTTCAAAATATTATGAATACTTTAATTTAATTTTTTTAGGGATCTAAATTAATTAGAGTTAAATCTCAATTGAGAAGTCCTCCCCTCAAACTGACCCAAAGAATAAAAAAATGTACAAGTCCACGACAAGATTCGAACCAACGTCCCAATAGTAATCTGGCTAGCCCACGAACTACTCCGATGTATTTAAAATAACGTACCGACATTCCGAGACTTTTTCCTAAAAGCATTTTGGAATTGCTTTCAATATTCCATAAATGCTGTTAAAAATATAAACTAACGACAATTCCCTTTGCGAAACACATAGCAATAGTGTGTCTTCTTGGTTATTAGTTATTTATAAAGTATAATTAAATATCTATAACTTTTAAATTTTACTTTTATATATACTTATTTCTTATGTTTCACTTGTTATATTCTATAAAGTGAAAATAAAGTTCCATATCAGTTTGACTTAATTTCTTAACTCCATTTCACTAACAAAGTGTAGAATATACATTATTTATATTTCTTAATTTAATAAAAGGTGAATTTAGTATGGTATTAGGAGGATAAACATTGAAATAATGCATCATTTGAGACAGAAAAGGAAATGAACCTAACCATGAGGAACCTTAAACGCATTTCGAATCAACATCCCGGATCGAGAAGTCGGCAATTCAAATTAAAAAAGATACACCACCAAAGTTGAAAAGGATTCTAGCGAATCTTACCGTCAGTCCGTTCTTAAGGAAGCCATCCACGGCGCAGAAACGAACCGACATAATGGAGAAGACGTTGTTTTATCAGAACGAACGGAAGTCTCTCGTAAGGGGACGGAGCGGAGTGGAATGGAAAGAAAAGGGATAAGCTGATTGGAGAGAATGAGAGTGTAATCAATAGAAAATGGGGAAGTGCACCCAGGAGGCTGCAGAGGAGAAGGTCGTGGGGTTGCCGTAGGCGATGGTGCGGCAAATTGAAGGACGCAATGGTGATAGCAATGAGGGTAGGATGATTGGGTGGGTGATAAGGGGCGAGGGATAAGCGAAGGGAAGAGGAATTGGGATTGGTCCGGGAGGAAAATGGGATATTTCCGAATAGGAACTTAGATAAGTACCGAGAGCTTCAAATCATACAAGTGATCCGTTGAGAGTCATTACGAGAGAGTTTAACCTCGTAAAATGAAGAAGAACTCTACTGCATAGAGTGTCTTATTACACCCCCTAAAGGAGGGCTGCCGCAATTGTAAAAGTTCGAATTTAGATTGTGGGGCGCAGTTCATTTTACGTTTCCGCTTTCAGGGTTCCACTTTAAGAAAAAGAGAATGCCTACCTTGGCAAGTAAAAAAGTTTCGGCAATACTTTCTGCTAAATTGTTCAATCACAAATTTCTTGAATATTCCTTGTTTTTTTAGTATTTCTGTTTATTAAGTATTGCATTCCATGGTAGAATATGCTCAACTCCTGCTAATGATTCTCTTGTTAAATGTTTAGAATCTTGAAACAAGTCTCAGGCCATAGCTATCTTTTGTCTGAGAGCCATATGAGACCTTTCTCAGCGTTCACTGTGACCACGAACTTAGAAAGTATAGGACTGGAAACTGCTGAAATCTTTTGGCTCCTTTAATGTCCGCAGCCGCGAGATGGCAGCACTGAAGTTCGCCCTTTGAAACCATAATCTTATGTGGAGTAAACGGTGAAAAAGCACGATTATGATACATTTGTAATAAAGAGTAATATTTACCAAAGATGGAATTAAGAGTAATTGTTTTATCCATCAAAAGGTACTTTTGAATTGAATACAAAACATTTAAATAAGACGGACAAATGAGCAAATCCGAAGAATAGGTGCCTTATGTGCAAAACACAGGTAACTTTATCGCCGTAAAAATATTCTTCGTACATCACTGAAATGCGACGAACCGTACCGTAGAATGGGGTTACTTTGGCCGTTTTTTAGATTTGTTTTTATATTTCTGCATTCAATTACATTCTCTATGCTCAGAAAATTTAAATAACATGAAGGTGATTCTTATTCATGCAAATAGTATCTCAAAAAATGTCTTAAGCAACGGAATTTGTTTGCAAAATAAAGCCTTAGACACCCCAACCGATGGGGTTGGGATGGGGATCGGCCACTAAATGTTTCCTAAATATCGCCTATAAAATTAACTATATGACTAATATTACGAGCATTAATATATTTTAAAATCTTTAAATTATTATTATATTTAATCTTTGTTAAATAGGCACTGAGATAAGAAGTTATTGACTCATAATAACGTTTTTCCACTTTATTTATACATTTTCAAAAGAAAAATAATTTGCTTACATTTTTTAAGTTTTTTCCTCCAAAAAAAAAAGAATAAAAAATTCTTGTAGAAAACTTCTACTCACTGTCACTCGAACCCTTTCAAATTTTTTTTCAGGCCTTAGAGTCAGTGTTTTGTTTCTACTAATGAATCTCCGAACCCAAACAATTTCTGGAATTTTTGTCAAAGCACTAAACATTTAATTTTTACTGTTCAAATACGTTTGTACTAAAATTTGTATATCACGAGTACTCACAAAAAATTTAACAGCACCTCCACCAATTTAATCTCTTTTTCACGAAGAAGCACTGTTCGGCCTCCAATTGTCTTCAAATGTTTCTCATCTTGCTGAGTGTTACTGAGAGAAGTTATCAGACTGAGGTTTCGTAGACTTGTCTCGAGAATGCACGATTTTCAATTTAGTTCCCAATGACAATTGTACTGTCAATGTTGAAAGGAGCAAGACGGATTTGCTGGTGATATGTCCAGACAATCTAAATTCTAAAGTTCAGGAAAAAATAGCCACTTTGTGAAATTTTAGATATTGTACTACAAATTTACAATTTGCGGAGCAGTGCACGCGTGGCCGAAGTCACCTCTTTCTACGGTAACGTTAATGTAAGTTGGAAAGTGCGACCACGTTGTGTGAGTTGGAGATCTTCATTGTCGTTACTGCGCTTGGAGACTTTTGATATATTTTAAGGTATTCTTAATCTTAAAACTGCCTGGTCATCGTGGTATTGCACCAGATAAAGAAACACAGCAAGTGTGCTGTTTGCCAGGCAGCATTAATTCATCCGGGGGCATTCTCTTGCCATCCAGTAGCAAAGTTAACAAATATGAAAAGTATGGGGGGTTTGGTTCATCCTAATGTAAACCTTCATACTTTTATCTTCAAAGAGGAGGAACAATTTGTAAAGCACTGTGGGTCAAATGATGTGCTTGAGTGCGTAATTATAGAGTTACTTGAAGGTGATGAAGAGATAACTTTCCCATGCTTTGAGCACGGAAGTGAAATCATAGCATATATAATAAAATATTATGTAACTATGAGGATTAGACAGCATGCAAAGTTTATAAATTTAAAGAAAGTGCATCGAAAAGGAAAATTGTGAAACTGTCTAAAACTTAATGTTTGGTCAATAAATTTTTTATACCACTCTATCCTTTATGTTTGTATATTGTATAAACTAACTTCACATTTCAGCCTCCCCAAGATGAAATGCAGTCCACACCAGTCATTAAAATTTAATACTTTTTGATTTATGTGTGTTTCAACAATATTTGACCGTTTACTCATTTCCTGGAGACTATTTCTGGGAACTTCGATTTTTTTCAGGAAATGTATATACGAGGGTGGTCTGAAAAATTTCCGACCCCAGATTTTTCAGACATCTTCAGAAATGTTTCATAAATTTTCAGAAAAATGTCAAGAAATGCTAAAATGACTAAAAAAAACTTTTCAGACCACCCATGTACATCCTGCGATTCAAGTTTTAAAAGGCCTAGTTGAGAGTAGATGTAACGTTTGTAATTTATTAAGGATCAATTATTTTCTGTGTATCCAAGCAGAATACATTGCACTTCGCTGATCTACGAATAATGTTTTCACAGCGACGAAGTTACTTGTGGTGTGCCCTGAAGGCAACCTGCACTTATTCTTCGGATTTACTAATTTGCCCATTTTATTCAGTTGTTTTAAGTATTTATAAATGGATAAATCACTAACTCTGAATTCCATCTTTGGTATATACTACTCCCGCAAAGAAAAAGAGGGAAAAAGTATCATAATCGTGCTGTTTTTTCCATTTACTCCATATGAGATTATGGTTTCTAAGGGCGAGCTTCAGTGCTGCCATCTCGCGGCTGCGGACATTAAGGGCGTCAGCCGATTGTACAGTCAGCATAGGGGAACTTCAGGGGCGTGACTGTGACCATATTACCGTTAATTTACTCTAACTATTTTCAGTCTATTTTTCCTGATTCCACTAAAGGCTGCAATTAAAAATAAAATTTTAAATACTCTCCCCTGGTACGCTAGTATGTTTTTTTAATTTACTAATGACTGCAACATAAAATTTTTCCCTTGGTTCACTTGGTGAATGAATTCCTTTATTTGCGTACACTTTCGTCGATGACTACTCAAGTGAATGTATTATGCTACTCAGGTACGGCCTATTACTCTTACTTGCAACCTGCTGGTTTTATATGAGGCCTAATGATGCCTGCGACTTCACCGCCTGTGATGGAAAAAGCTTGCTCCACTCCGACCTATGCAGAGGCCTATAGCTTTACTTCCGCATCCCTCGTAGCTCTCATATTGATGAACTCTGCTACGAGAAGATCATTGCATCAAGATTTCAATCTATGTTACAGTAAAATATGCATAATTTGAACAACTTTAGTTTTAATAGAAACCAAGGTTCTACGATGCAGTATCTAGTTCTAGTAGTAGTCTAAGTAGAATTATTTTGCCTAATAATGTTTTATAAATAACAAAAAATATCGCATTGATCGGATGAAACAAGCTCGCACAATGAAACGATATTTTCATCATTTAAACATTGATCTTATTATTTATATCATAATCGTTACAGTTAATTTGAACTAGAGAATACATTATTCGATTTATCGACGAAATAAAATATCTGCATAAATTGTAAAATAATTTCGTAAAACAGCTTGAATTCATAAAGAACAAAAAATTGAATTTAATGCTTCTAAAAAATGTTAGTTAAATACTTTGACACTGCACAAAATTAGTTTTCAAAACTGTAATTGTGAGCCACTGCTACAACATGATTCTCGCTTACGTCTTGCGAAATTCAATTATTTTGCCGTCGACTTAAGATTTTTAACGTGATATATATTTTTATAAAAGCACAAGATATACCTTTATTTATTTATTTGGTTGTCATGACTGTGGATTCTCTTGATAATATAAGTAGAGTGAGATCCCCATGGATCTCTGGAAAGAAGATTATATCTCTGAGCACATTTTCCCCGTCTCTCACCACCACTCAGCTACATCACCCAAAACCAACCCTTTGAAGAGAATACTAGAGATCAACGCATTTTCCACATGAGCTAACGCATTCCACAAAAACTAATCCATTAGATGTGGGAATCTCCTACGAAAATCAATATCGTATACTGAATACTGTATGCACGAAAACACAATTGCTCTGCTAACAATTGCTCCAGAAGACTTCCCGGTAAATTCAATTCATGCAACCAAAATATTACCATGAATAGTTTAGTTTAGTATAGATGGAAAAAGAAATACTTTTATCTTAATACTTAATTGCTATTATGTTTGGTTCATTGTTGTATTTCATTTTAATCGAATAATCTCTTATATGAGCCAGGATTTAATAAACTTAAACTCGAATGGTCTGAAACTGGGACATTCATTAGGAAAACCCAAATTCCTATTACGTGTTTGAGAAAATGTATTAATTCCTAACATTATCATAATATTGCTTGAGTATAATACATATTCACTAGGGTAGTGTTCTAAAAACCTCTCTAGAATGCAAGAGAAAGTTACTTCATCTAACGAGTAATTAAGTTGGTATCCATCAAGTTCTGACATGTTGTGCTTCGCAGGGCGTCAAAATACCTTCAGCACCAATAGTCTCATGCATTGTGCCATTATAAGTTAGTATTTCAGGTAGATTAAATTAAGCGATAAATTAAGATATGTTGGATTATCGCACACTTTTAACATATCTATCATCTATTATATATTGATGATTCTCCGGATTCATTCATGTATATAGGGATATAGATAGATAGATAGGATACTAATTCACAGCCTAAACCACAAGCGTCATTAACTTGAAATTTATACGACGTATTGGCCATAACTAGGGATTGCAATACCGGTATACCGAATACCGGTATTTGAGCCATTTGCACAATTTCGTAATATCGGTATTCCCAAGTTTAAATACCGTTTCTTCGGTATTTACTATAAATTTTTTAAATTGTCTATGTTTATTTTTTTATTGTTTATGTTAGAAAAATGGTATTTGTTTTTATTTTTATGTCTCCCTAACGGGCAAAATTAATTACACTGTGAATACAAAGTTGCATGGTACAGTGTAGAGAAGTAATACAATATGTGAAACATCCAAGGAGGCGGGCCAAAACTGTCCTATTGCAGCTCAGAGCGATACTGCACACGCGCAAGATTTGTAGTCTGTTATTCGTATCAGTGAAAACAAGGTTGAAGTTGTGAATAGCCGGATATCGCCGGAATACAGCCGGATAACTGACGAATATCTTAAATATTCCGAATCTATCATCGAATCTATCGTCGGATCTATGGTTGGACATCGTTAAAATCTAAGAATTTCATATCGCCTGATCATCGGATCGAAAACCACGTGGCCCACAGCAGACACTTAGTCAAAGAGAGAATCAACCCAATCATCAACAACCAGCGCTTCAAAAGCTGTGAGAATATTATATTTACAATTACTATCAATTCAATTAGGAGTAATAAATGTACTATACCAAAAATCTGATGTGGCCAGCACATGACTTTCTCCATACATAAGATGTAAATATTTATCTACGACAGTAATTTCGAACTCTATATTCCATCTAAAGTTTGAATATAAGTAATTAATTCATATATTATTATCTTTTACGTCACAAACATTATAAATAATGTTCTTAAGGACATGTTCGATGAAAAACGATGAAGTGGCCTTTCGCCCCAGCGCCCAGAGCGCCCACAACGTACATAATCAGCAACTTCCGGTTTATCAGTATCTCACAAATACCTCCTACACAATCAGTGATACAAAAATATGTTGCGTACAAATGTCATAGTAAATTACATTTTCTAAAACTTTTATATTTAATAGTATATACCTAAATATCATATTTATGGAGATATTTTGAAAACCGGAAATGAGCTTTGAAGAATGAAGCTCGACTTCCGGTTAACCGATTTTCTTCAAAATCTAATCAACTCTAAAGACACAAACCAAAATACTATACGTGAAATTTGGTGTTGATCCGACAAATACTTTTTATGTTAGAGCGCCCACAAAGTACATAATCAGCTACTTCCGGTTGATCAGTATTTCACGAATAACTCCTAATCAACCGGTGATACAAAAATATGTTAAATACAAAAGTTATAGTAAAACGCATTCTCTAAAACTTTTATTTGGTAAACAATATACCTATATATCATATTTATGGAGATATTTTGAAAGCCGGAAATGAGCTTTGATGAATGAAGCTCAACTTCCGGTTTACCGATTTACTTGAAAAACTAATCAACTCTGACAGCACACACTACAGTACTATGTATGAATTTTGGTATTGATACGACTAATAGTTTTTACGTTACAGCGCCCACTGTCACACACACACACATACACACAGACATCATTCCGAAAATGGTCTAAACGTGTTCTAGGGACCCCAAAACATGTATTTCCGTTGAAATCTCGAAGTCGATTTTTTTCATGAAAACAATACTTTCTCTATACTTCGTAAATGGAGAAAGTAAAAAATTAAAAAAAACAGAAGAACCCAAATACTGTGGATGTAGAAACTTCTGATTCCGACCTTGATGAGAGTGAGAGTGATACTGACAATGAAGATAATGACAATTTAATTGTTGAAGAAGATATTGCTAATGAGGATGAAATGTTAACTCATCAAGAATTGCAACCTATAATTAATAAAGTTAGAAAAATTGTTAAAATATTTAAACGTTCCCCTACAAAAATGCTAAATTACAAAAATATACACAAACTGAAAATAAAACAACATATGTTGATATTAGATTCTAAAACACGTTGGAACAGTTTACTCCTAATGATGGAACGGTTTTTGAAACTGAAAAATCCAATCCAAAAAACCAATAATCGACTTAAACCTTCAAATTATTTTTTCCGATAGTGAATTTGACTTAATATCCAGAACTGTATCAGCACTACTTCCAATAAAAATCTGATGTGGCCAGCACATGACTTTCTCCATATATAAGATGTAAATATTTATCTACGACAGTAATTTCGAACTCTATATTCCATCTAAATTGGATGATGAGTGATTTATTTATATATTATTATCTTTTACGTCACAAAAATTATAAATAATGTTTTTCGGGACATGCTCGATAAAAAACGAAGAATTTGGCCGTTCGCCCATAGAGCCCAGAACACCCACGAAGTACATATTCAGCAACGTCCGGTTTATCAGTATTTCATGAATAACTACTAAACAATCAGTGATACAAAAATATGTTTCATACAAAAGTTATAGTAATTTTTATTTTCTAAAACATTTATAAATAATAGTATATACCTAAATCTCATATTTATGGAGATATTTTGAAAACCGGAAATGAGCTTTGAAGAATGAAGTTCAACTTCCGGTTGACCGATTTACTTCAAAAACTAATCAACTCTAACGACTGTAATACAATTACTATATATGAAATTTGGTGTTGATCCGACAAATAGTTTTCATGTTAGAGCGCCCACAAAGTAATAATCATCTTCTTCCGGTTTATCGCTATTTCACGAATATATTATAACTCCTAATCAAGCGGTGATACAAAAATATGTTAAATACGAAAGTTATAGTAAATTACATTATCTAAAACTTTTATAAGTAATAAAATATACGTATATATCATATTTATGGAGATATTTTGAAAACCGGAAATGAGCTTTAATGACTAAAGCTCGACTTCCGGTTGACCGATTTACTCCAAAAACTAATCAACTCTGACAGCACACACAACAGTACTATATATGAAGTTTGGTATTGATACGACTTATAGTTTTCACGTTAGAGCGTCCACTATCACACACACACATACACACACACACACACACACACACACACACACATACACACAGACATCATTCCGAAAATGGTCAAAACGTGTTCTAGGGACCCCAAAACATGTATTTCCGTTAAAATCTCGAAGTCGAATTTTTTCATGAAAACAATACTTTCTCTATACTTCGTATATGGAGAAAGTAAAAATGGCTGTGGAGGCATTATGTCAGAGAGATTCTTTTCAATTTATAGCCAATGCAACAATAAATTTCATGTTCCTGTCACTTAAAGAACAGCACACGTCACTATCTGAAGAGTTAAATATTACATTGAAGAATCGCGTATAAGAAAGGCATACCGAAATAGAAAATGTTTTACGGTATTTACATAATTATAATGATTATAAAAGCGAAAATGAAATAGAATTAAGGGGGCTAACCAATTCAAATTTGATCAAGTTTATGGGGAATTTTCTTAAAAAATTTACCTACATACCTATCCACATTCAGAAGAATTCGGTACAGTTATCGAAGATGATGATGACACTAATGTAGATAGTGAAAAGGAATAGTCTCTTGAATGAAAATCAGAATTGGCGATATCAAAAAAAAATCAACAAACCAAAATACAATGCAGAAATCAAATATATCCAAAATCATCCGACGAGAAATCGATTTATTTGAAATATGAGGGATTTAGAGGTAAATACTTGGAAAAAGTATATCGCGCAATGCTAACAGTACCACCAACCAGCGAAGATGCTGAAAGAGCGTTTTCGACAGCTGGTAATTTTTGCACAAAATTACGTTCCAGCCTCGATGACAGTACAATTGATGCATTATGGTTTTAAGATCACATTTCAAAAATTAGTTGTAGTACAACAGACTGAATACTGATTTACAATTTTTTGTGAATTATATACATAATATGTTCCTTTTTCCTTTACTTTTTTGTGATTATAAGTTACAAATGATTTTTGTGATATTTACTCTCTCTAATAAAACTGGCAAATAAAACAAAGAAGCACCAGTGTTTTCTTTCTTTTTCTAAAATTCCTGCTACCAGTATTAAAACCGGTATTAAGATCTAAAAATACCGAATACCGATATTGACATTTTGGTCCGAAATTAATCCCTAGCCATAACGTGTAACCTTCAGAAAAATGCAATTTTGAACCTCAGTGTCATTGGTTCGATTCCAGAGGGCCCCAAAGTCCCGATTGGGACGGTTCCCTCATCCAATGATTTATGATAGAAAATCCGTAGAAGTGGAGCAATTTCATCGGCTAAAGTTTTTATTACAACAGCGGGAATACCTTCTGGTCCTGGCGCCTTTTTCCTATCAATCTCTCGCCATAACTTTCCGATTCCTTCAACTGATAGCTCTATGGGACACATCTCTGAATCAATGCGCGAGGTAAAATCCTTAAACTTGATCATTGTCTACAGTGAAACATTTCTGGTAGTGCCCGTTTAGTAAGTTAGCTTTATCTTCTGATTTATTTACGGTAATTCCCTCTGCGCTTATGAGGCTAGGCACAGAAAACTGACCTCCACGGGTCTCACGCACATATGACCAAAATTCTTTCTGATCGCCACCTAATGATTCTAATAGGGTTCGAGATCTATATTCCTGGTTTTCTTTTCGCGCTTCTTCCTTATCTAACTTTCGCATTTCTGTGTAGTTTTGTTTTTCGAGCTCATGGTTATTTCCGCATGCTTTGAGTTACCACCATCACGAGTGAATGACTCTTTGCTTCCTATGTAACGCTCGTAATTTAGGTTTCGTCCACCGTGGCTCCTTAAGCTCACGCACGCTCTTAGTAGGTACGAATTTAATTAAACCTTCTTTGACTATCCGGATAAACTCTATCCAACTATCATTTACTGTAATTGCACCCAAGAAGCGGAAAAAATCATCCTTGCACTCGTTAATGTAAACCTTAAACTCCGAAAAATTAGCTTTGCGAATTACATACACTTGCCTCGGTGGCTTAAGAGATTTAACCGCTACTGCTTTCATCTCCGCCATTATAACATCATGGTCTGAAATTCCGTCAACTATATCGAGATTAGTTATCAAATGTGGGTGGGTGGTGGCTAGTAAATCAAGGATGTGACCTTCACCCGCACGAGTCGTTCGAGTCTTCGTCATGTTTACCTGTTCTATCGCATGCAACGAGAAAGTATCGATTAATTTTTGAGAACATTTTCCCTCTCTGCTAGAGTTGGAGCATGTTAAATTCCGCCAATTAATATGTGGTAGGTTAATATCTCCTCCTCCAACTATGATGGGATCTTTTACTTTTTCACCGATTATCTGAAACGTCTCGGATAAATCGTCAATACAATCAATTTCGCCATCGGGAGGAGATAGTAGGCCTTAGTGAGATGTATCGTATATTTCACCAAGTTCGATTCCCAGATAAAATAAGAATTTGCTTTTTGCTTAGTTAGACAAGTTAAATTGTTTCCTTTGTTGTAAAAGTGTTCATATTCTGTGGGAAACATAAGTTCATGTTTTTACTTTCTCCATATACGAAGTATAGAGAAAGTATTGTTTTCATGAAAAAATTCGACTTTGAGATTTCAACGGAAATACACGTTTTCGGGTCCCTAGAACACGTTTTGACCATTTTCGGAATGATGTCTGTGTGTATGTGTGTGTGTGTGTGTGTGTGTGTGTGTGTGTGTGTGTGTGAGTGTGTGTGTGTGTATGTGTGTGTGTGATAATGGGCGTTCTAACTCGAAAACTAAAAGTCGTATCAATACCAAACTTCATATATAGTACTGTTGTGTGTGCTGTCAGAGTTGATTAGTTTTTGGAGTAAATCCGTTAACCGGAAGTCGAGCTTTATTCATTAAAGCTCATTTCCGGTTTTCAAAATATCTCCATAAATATGATATATACGTCTATTGTATTACTTATAAAAGTTTTAGATAGTATAATTTACTATAACTTTTGTATTTAAAATATTTTTGTATCACCGGTTCATTAGGAGTTATTCGTGAAATACTGATAAACCGGAAGAAGATGATTATGTACTTTGTGGGCGCTCTAACATGAAAACTATTTGTTGGATTAACACCAAATTTCATACATAGTACTTTTATTACAGTCGTTAGAGTTGATTAGTTTTTGGAGTAAATCGGCTGACCGGAAGTCGAGCTTCATTCTTCAAAGCTCATTTCCGGTTTTCAAAATATCTCCATAAATATGATATTTAGGTATATACTATTATTTATAAATGTTGTTGAAAATTTAATTTACTATAACTTTTGTATGAAACATATTTTTGCATCACTGATTGTTTAGGAGTTATCCATGAAATACTGTTAAACCGGAAGTTGCTGATTATGTACGTTGTGTAAAGCTCATTTCTGGTTTTCAAAATATATCCATAAATATGATATATTGGTATATTGTATTCCTTATAAAAGTTTTAGATAATATAATTTACTATAACTTTATATTATTAATTATAAATGTTTTAGAAAATTTATCTTACTATAACTTTTGTATGAAACATACTTTTATATCACCGATTGTTTAGGAGTTCTTCATGAAATACCGATAAACCGGAATTTGCTTAGTATGTACTTTGTGGGCGCTCTCACATGAAAACTATTTGTCGTTTCAACACCAAATTTCATGTATATTACTTTGGTTGTTGTGATTAGAGTTTATTATTTTTTAGAGTATATCATTTAACCGGAAGTTGAGCTTTACTCTTCGAAGCTTATTTCCGATTTTGCAAAATACCCCTATAAATATGATATTTAGGTATATACTATTATTTTTAAAAGTTTTAGAAAAATTACTTTACTACACCTTTTGTATTAAACATATTTTTGTATCACTGATTGTTTAGGAGTTATTCGTGAAATACCGATAAACCGGAAGTTGCTGATTATTTACTTTGTGGGCGCTCTTACCTGAAAACTATTTGTCGTATCAACACCAAATTTCGTACATTTTATTTTGGTTGGTGTCATCAGAGTTGATTAGGTTTTGGAGGATATCGGTTTACCAGAAGTCGATCTTTATTTTTGGAAGCTCATTTCCGTTTTTGAAACATTTCACCATTAAACCTTAAGTAGTCTCGTGGGGTCATTGTGACATCAGGCGCTATATTACCGTCGGGATCACAGAAACTAATGAAGATATTTCAACCAAATTTTCGTTTTGTAAAAACGTTGTCCATGTTATGATTATCTGAGGATTTTCTTAATGTCAAGTTATAAGAAGTATGCAATTTTAGCAGTGCTACCAAATTTACTGAAATAAATTTTAATAATTATCTAAACATTATTTCAACAAATTTTAAGCACCTATACATAAAATAATTCATAGGTATTTTAAAGATTTACTGAATATTTTAGGAATGAATCTATAATGTTTAAAATGCTATTACAGTTCACAGAATACCTTACTAATGCTCACTGAGTAAACATGTGTTGATACAGTTTCAATATAGTAACAAAGAGCTACGCATTAATTTGTTTTTTACTTTCTCCATATACGAAGTATAGAGAAAGTATTGTTTTCATGAAAAAATTCGACTTCGAGATTTCAACGGAAATACATGTTTTGGGGTGCCTAAAACACATTTTGACCATTTTCGGAATGATGTCTGTGTGTATGTGTGTGTGTGTGTGTGTGTGTGTGTGTGTGTGTGATAGTGGGCGCTCTAACGTGAAAACCATTAGTCGTATCAATACCAAACTTCGTATATAGTACTGTGGTGTGTGCTGTCAGAGTTGATTAGTTTTTGGAGTAAATCGATCAACCGGAAGTCGAGCTTTATTCATTAAAGCTCATTTCCGGTTTTCAAAATATCTCCATAAATATGATATATATGTATATTTTATACCTTATAAAAGTTTTAGATAATCTATTTTACTATAACTTTTGTATTTAACATATTTTTGTATCACCGGTTGATTAGGAGTTATTCGTGAAATACTGATAAACCGGATGAATATAATTATGTACTTTGTGGGCGCTCTAACATGAAAACCGTTTTTCGGATCAACACCAAATTTCATATATAGTACTTTTATTACAGTCGTTAGAGTTGATTAGTTTTTAGAGTGAATCGGTTTACCGGAAGTCGAGCTTCATTCTTCAGAGATCATTTCCGGTTTTCAAAATATCTCCATAAATATGATATTTAGGTATATACTATTATTTATAATAGTTTTAGAAAATGTTATTTACTATAACTTTTGTATGAAACATATTTTCGTATCACTGATTTTTTAGGAGTTATTCATGAAATACTGATCAACCGGAAGTTGTTGATTATGTACTTTGTGGGCGCTCTGGGCTCTTTAGGCGGAAGGCCAATTCCATCGTTTTTCATCGATCATGTCCCGAAAAACATTATTAATAATGTTTTTGGCGTCAAAGATAATGTATATATATATTAATCACTCATCTTCCAAGTTTAGATTGAATATAGAGTTCGAAATCACTGGAGAAGATAAATATATACTTCTTATATATGGAGAAAGTCATGTGCTGGCCACATCAGATTTTTTTACTTTCTCCATATACGAAGTATAGAGAAAGTATTGTTTTCATGAAAAAATTCGACTTCGAGATTTTAACGGAAATACATGTTTTGGGGTGCCCAGAACACGTTTTGACCATTTTCGGAATGATGTCTGTGTGTATGTGTGTGTGTGTGTGTGTGTGATAGTGGACGCTCTAACGTGAAAATTATTAGTCGTATCAATACCAAACTTCATATATAGTACTTTTGTGTGTGCTGTCAGAGTTGATTACTTTTTGGAGTAAATCGGTCAACCGGAAGTCGAGCTTTATTCATTAAAGCTCATTTGTATTTAACATATTTTTGTATCACCGGTTGATTAGGAGTTATTCGTGAAATACCGATAAACCGGAAGAAGATGATTATGTACTTTGTGGGCGCTCTAACATGAAAACTATTTGTCGGATCAACACCAAATTTCATATATAGTAATTTTATTACAGTCGTTAGAGTTGATTAGTTTTTGGAGTAAATCGGTCAACCGGAAGTCGAGCTTCATTCTTCAAAGCCTATTTCCGGTTTTCAAAATATCTCCATAAATATGATATTTAGGTATATACTATTATTTATAAATGTTTTAGAAAATGCAAATTACTATAACTTTGGTATGAAACATATTTTTTTATCACTGATTGTTTAGGAGTTATTCATGAAATACTGATAAACCGGACGTTGCTGAATATGTACTTCGTGGGTGCTCTGGGCTCTACGGGCGAAAGGCCAAATTCTTCGTTTTTTATCGAGAATGTCCCGAAAAACAGTATTTATAATTTTTGTGACGTAAAAGATAATAATATATAAATAAATCACTCATCATCCAAGTTTAGATGGAATATAGAGTTCGAAATTACTGTCGTAGATAAATATTTACATCTTATATATGGAGAAAGTCATGTGCTGGCCACATTTTTTAGAATGCTTAGAAGAAAAAAAAACAACTACGAACTCTTGGAAGAAATTCCATAATTCTGCAAGCAAATTTTATTCTCAAATGTAGATAGTGTTTGTATTCAAAATAGATGTTTCTTTGGTATGCTTAAACTTTGCATTAATTATTCAACAGATTTGTAAATCTGAATACTATAGTAAGAAACGTAGGTTTGATTCAGGAGCTGCTTTATATCCAGAAAAAAACAGTCTTAGGAAAATAAAATTTAATAATTATGTATCCAGTCTAATCGGTATATTTTTCATCATTTTAACAAATTTCTAATTTCGTACCTATTCATAGTCCGTATGATCTATTTATTAACTGCGTTAATTAATCCTAATTTAACTCATATTTTGGTTTCAATGTTTCATTAAAACATTCCATGCCTATTCAAATATAGATACTATGGATTTTAGAGGCAATGCATTGTTTGATAAGTCGGGAAAAGTCCTTGAAAAGATCCTCAAATTCAGGCTAAAAATATCAGCTTTTAAAATATCTTTTCGGAGAACTGATTTCGCCTCTGACTAGTATCTACTGTAATGAAGCAATGAAGGTGCGTGGTTGATAAAAAAAGCAGAATTGTGATTATCATGGAATTGCTGAGTCATGAGGTACCGTTTCCTTCTCTACCATAAATTTTTGAAAGGAAATCTTTTCCTACATTTTGGAACTAAACTTCGTCTCTGAGGAAAGAATGCAAAGTTCGCATTCCCTACTTCGGCGAGTGAAATAAATTAGTGAAAAGGCTTCCTGGGGATTAAGCACCATTTAGAATGGGATAATTTTTCGCATTGAAACCCGAAATTCTCCACTTCGGAGAAGCGACTCTACCGTTAATTTGGACATTTAGACGAACTTCAGAAATAGGAGGCAGGAAAAGGAAAAAATGGAAACAAAGTGATCATCTTTCGACCATTCCCACTCACAAACTGCTATTCAAACATTTATAGCTACTTCTATATTTGATTATGGATCTGTGTAGTTTTGTTTAGTTCTCAGATCTATCTAAGCCTGCCATCTCTATAAAAACTTAGTTAAATATCCTAAAGTTTATCAGGTTTATCTCACCCCCTTCTATAGAGTTTAACCTTAAGCTTTTCACCCTGTTAAGCGAATTAAAGATTTTCTGCACACATAAAGCGCCTTCAAAGTACTTATAGTAGAAAAATAAATGTCTTTGCTATTTTATCAAAAATTGGACTGGATAGGGTTAAACCCTTCTGTGTATTTTAAGGCTCTTTCTTTGTAATTTATACAACAAAGGGTTGGATGTAAGAAGAGACTTGTTAGTCTCAATCTTGACCTAATTAAAAACGCTTTATTATTATTAGTTTTCGTTTCTGAAACCATGCCTCATGGAGGCCATTTGTATTTTGAACTATAAGGAAAACTTACTTAGTTGGGAAGTTGGGCATCAAACGAAAATGTATATAACTCACTTTTAATTATCGTTGGAGGAAACAGGAGAAACATTCACATCTTCATTGGGTATCGATTTTAATTGCCAACGCCTCGGAAAACACGAGAAACATAAACGAATCGCTTTCACCCAAGATCCCCATTCACGCCCCCTGAGCCCCCGCGACGGTCAACTCTTAGAACTCTTTCAAAGATTTTTTCGTCGAAAGGAAATAATTGAGAGTCATGGGAGGAGGTCGTTAATGTTTCCGCTCAAGAGGTACGGGAGTATCCTTTTAATTTCCCTTTCCCGGAGGGGGAAAGGGTCGGTTACCTCCTCGAGGAGTTAAATCAGAGGTCGCTCAGGGGACGCAGTGAAGAAGAGGTTCAAATGGAGGTTTTAAAACGTCCTTCCCTTCCTATGGATTCGAAGATACGTATCCATTTAAAAGGGAACGAAAGTTAAGAGAATCAGCGAAATCGCCTTAGCGAATCTTAAACACTTTTGGAAGTCCAATACGCACATCGGCTTTGATCTCAAGAGTCCGATCTGTGACTTATGAGCCTGAAAGATGGTACTTGCCGAATCTTACGAGAGTGAATCGTAACTTGAATCAAAATCAAGGTCGGATATGAGGTCCAACTCTTAATTTCAAGACAAGCAGTATGGTTCAGAGGTTTAAACAGAATCACTAAATTATCTTTTTACCTCTGAAGATATGATGGCTATTGAAACGTATATTCATTTGGTGCTTTTTGGAAGTTCAGTAATCTTGGTCCATCTTCCGTTATCAGTCAGAATGCGGTAGGCAACGATAACAAAGAGGGCTATTGGAGATTTTCAAACCTCTAATTCATTAAAAACCGTGTTCAAATTACTTTCCTTAGATCTCTTTTACACAAAGAATCGATATGGTTAAGAAAATAGATTGAAGACGTGCATCCCATCTGATACTTTTGTACTTGATACAATAATGATCTATAAAATTAACTATGAAATACCTATTGCAGTTTAACTATAATAGCATCTTTTATCAGTATACTGAATACTTACACATATGCTAGGTTTTATCTCTTTTTAATAGTAACTGAATTTGTGTTCATTTTTATCATAATATTTTTTGTTTCTTTTGTGTATCTTGCTTACGGTTAATTGTAAGTACGGACTTTTTAGTTCCAATTTCTCCTCAAATCGTTCATATGAATGTGTGAATACCACCGACTCCATCTTTTCCGTGTGTTTTAGAATTAGATACAGTATTAATCCCGGGTTTGAACATCAAAATCTTGATCATCGGCTACCTAAGATCTGAGCAGGACGTGAGGTTGACTAGGCATGATGAGAACTGGAATAACGAATATAATTTGCCACGAAATGGAATGTACAAATGATCAGCATTTTCTTCGATTTATGGAAGTGGATAACACAACCTATAAACGAGCCAATAATAGTCTAATTTGGCCCGCGGATATAGAACCGATAAAGAAACCTTGACCGAGTATTTGGAAAATTACCCACTACCACCTTAGAAAACATCTTTACCGTGGGGAGTTTCCCAGTCCTCTAACAAAATTTCAGTGGCACTGATAGTAAGAAGGTTCAGTAAGAGCTAATACCCTAGGGATTTGAGCACCCTTTGGTCATGGGAGAACTGCTTTGCACAACTTTCTCCGTCTCACTCAAATGGAAAGAGCGTAAAGAAGAGTGATTCGGTTTAGAAATGACGCTCCAAAATCCTCGACGGTTTTTCCAATTCCTGATCGCCTTTGCACTAAGCCAGAAGGAGCGCCGGAGGAGTTTAGAAAGGTGCGGTCCGAACAAGGAACTAGAGATGCTAAATGAAGGAGTATCGCACCGATTCCAGATTGTTCGATTTTCCGATCTCAGTGTGGCTAAAGGAGGGTGAAATCTGATCAGCAGACGAGGAAAATAATTTTGATGAGGGAAATCATCATGGGAATCGATCATGAGGGAATAATGAGCACAGTTTGCTCACTTTTCTTTATATGGTTGAACTTAAATTGATCATGAAAAATGTTTTACTTCCGGTAGGTTCATGTGCTCATATTACCCTCAACGGCTCTAGTTTTCCCCATAAACCCTTATTATCAACTGAACTTCCTTTCTTTTCTAAATATTCGGTTTTTATGGCGTTGATTTCCATCCTAAATACCTGGCTGTAACAATATCCATAATTACCAAAATTTGTTTGAAACTGACATGCACGGACCTAGATTATTATTATACAACAAAATTCGTGTTACATAGGATAATTGAATTATATTCTAATAAAATTATTCACGAAAAAACCAATGCTCCAAGGAAAGGGAAACAACCATATCGTTATCTGTAGCATACCGCTTATCTGCAAGTTATAATAAAAAAAAGAGTTTTTGTTCTTTCTGTATTATCAGTACTATACCCCAGCGTGTAATATATTTTAAATATTCCCTTAAAATATTAATATCAGTAAAAATTAAAAGTGTTTTATTAACAGGGAAGATACAACTGGTGTTAATATATTGATTTGATAGATCCTTTAGCTGAAATTTTAATTTGGAGTTCTCTTTGAAAATTGCTTGTTAGTGAATCTATCCTCATAACGCTAAAATAATGTTTTAATCAAATCAGAAGCAACATTAATTTATTATTGTATAAGTAGTCCCAATCTCTATTTAATGCATATAATTAATTGGTTTAAAGATATTGATAGTTTTACATAAAACCCATTTGCCGTTTACTTTGTTAATTTAGGAATTATTTCAATGAAGCCATCAAGATTCCTTATAAAAACCACTTACTCTTCCTTTAAAAAATTTTAGGTATTTTCATAAATAAATGTTAGAAAATTATAAATATTAAGTATCTCTGACATTGAAACTTAAAAATAATTTAGCAAATTTTATTATGTAAAGTTTTATCAATACATGTTCTCCGGAACTATTTCCTTTGAGCTAAAAGCATCATTTAAGTATTCAAGTAATCAAAAAAGACCTAAAAGTTTTTTCGTAGTAATTTAAAGTGCATTTGATAAGTAAAAATGTCATACACTATTCATAAGAGAGAGGCAAATGAATTATTTAGGAATTGAAAGAATTTATATCATTAGAGATTCGTCAATAATTAAACAAGGTTTGAAAGCTTTAGAATATGTGAGTACTAACGTCATCATGATTTCAAAAACTTTGAATAAGCTATTTACTCTTTCTAGTTTCGCGAGATGTGAGGATCAATTGAAACTTATACAATTTATTGGCTTGGGCAATACGTTTTTACTGTCAACAAATTTCCTCCTAATCTTATTTCGCAGCTCCAGATTTAATTTCCTTACGCTTAACTGGCGTCTTCCAAACTAAACCTTTCCATCCCATCTTTAGAAAGTGCTGTTTTCATTAATTGTTTGCTTCAACTCACCAAAAGTATTGCTGCGGTAAGCTCTACCTATTATACCCTTGACTACGGAAAATTATTCTAAAAGTTTTGCTAGCGTCTTATAATCTAGTTGTAATGCAGTTTCGGTGCTTTTCCTAAAGTTTCTCATAACTAGATGCAAGTTTTCCACGCCTGATACCCGCGATATAGTCTCAAACTTAATAGCATCGCAACACGTTGCTTATTACTCGGTATCATGTACTGTTTATGATGATCCTCTTACAGTGGGATGATATCGCAAATACTCCCATGGCTTCTTGAATAAATCACAGACCTCTCTTCCGAAGAAATCTCTATTCAAATTTCTATTGCCACGTGCAGTATATTGTACAAATCGCTCCTAGCTTCATTTGTTGCTGAACGTTTAAAAGCTTTAAATTCATAAATTTCGCTATCTACTAAGACTTAAGTTCCTATGTTCTAAATAATGAAAGGACGCGCGTGTAAAAATGAAACCATTTTTCGAAATTACATATTTCTTAACAGCTTTAACAGGATGTAAGCTGAATTATTGCAGAATGAAATAAATTTATCTCTTCGAGTAGTATTTCATGTTTCAATTCTGAAACACTTTATCGTTTACTATGAAATAGAATTTTTGTTTTAGACATCTAAATTAAGTGATTCGGCCAAGTTTTCAGTTCATACGAGAATGAGATATAGTATCAATATCACGACCTTACGACCTGTAGCATGGTGTGTAAATATTACCAATTCTAATTGGAATTTTTAACTATCATGCATCGTCCACGGAAAGATGATTTTTAAACGACATTTTAAGTCATCCATTTCTCTTTATTTACGATTATAATATCTATAATTCCCCTGAATTTTTCAGGCAATCTCAGCATTTCTTTCAAAAGTTCGCAAAGCTTTATTTTTAATAATCAAAAGTTATTTAGGAAACCATTCTACTCAAAGTTATAAAGAAATACTTATGCGTATATTCTGCAACGTTTCGAACGAGCTCAGTTATTTTTAATTATAATCATGCACGATTTTCAATCAAAGGAAGAGCTTGAAATTTCTTGAAATAACGTACCATCATGATCATCAATATCACCCTTCTCCGAAAGTCCCTCTTTATTCGGTTTCGAGAAGCAGTATTGCTGTCCAGAGCTCACTTCAAAGGCCTGAATCTTCTGAAAGACGTGAATAGGGAATAGAGACTTGGACTAGAGTAGAGACACTACGTCCTTTTATTCTGCTATCCACTCATAATTCTCTTTGTCTGATATGGTCTTTAATAATATCAATGCATTCCCTATATTCATGTGAATTCTGAAGCCTATGAAATAAGTTTATAATATTTATACGAGAAACCCTCACCTCTATACTCATTTTTTTTTTGCTCCAACATGAAGAACTAGCTCTTTTGTGGATCAAAGAATAGGAAATTCCCCTAAACCCTGTGGTATTTCCCCTCTTTAGTTCTTAAATTTTATGCATTATCATTATTTACAGTTTTTCTCTTTTGATGATTTACTCAAACAAGGGTTCATATGATGAAATTAGTTATCTTTTACTTAGTAGCATCTATAATTTTCTATCTTTGACGTTTTTCATCTCTTTTTATCTCTTAGAATTTTTACATCCACAATTCTTCTAATTGTTTCTCATACTATTCTCTTTAATTTAATTATTCTATAACTAATGACGATGGGTTAGATACAAGTAGAGATTTTTAGTTTCGATCTCGCTCAAGTAAAGAATATTATTATTAATTTAATTTAACATTGAACGTTTGGAAATTTAATACATATCCTTCATATAATTTAGTTTTTATCGTGATCGAGTTCCTTATCTTATTTTTGCATAATATACTTTGATTAGCGAGCCTAATCAAACCATTTGCACGCGACGAAGACTCACAAAGTAAGGCCAGTCTTTTCAGCGCTAATTACAGTATTATTGCTTTTCAAATAAGATTTGATTTTAAAATTTGAAAGATTTAGAAATAAAAACCAATTTCAACCTCTACTTTAAGTTAGGCCTCCATCGTTAGAATTAGTAAGACTATTTCACTATACCACAACTTAAATTTTATCACTACTCGGCGATACTCCAAAAGATATAATAGATAAAGAATGATATTTTGGGGAAATTTGCATAAATTTGTAATACAGTATTTTATAATATTTTTAAAGTAATAAAATTACTGTAAACGAATTAACCCCCAATTGAAGTCAAGAATTTTTATTAAAATATGTATGATAAAATTTAATGGTTAATCGAAGTACAATAGGCTAGTTTCTAATTAATTTATTCAGTAATACGCAATTAGGAATATCTGAAGCATTTAATTTACACTCTTCATTTCTAAAAAGCATCCGTCGCATATTTAATTTAAGAAATATGAAAATCTTAAGATTGCAAAGCAGGAAAAGATGAAAAATTAACCACAAAACCTTAACGAAGGTTTCGTGGTTTAGTCTTAGAGAGAAACGGAACAATCACCGAGGTAAACTACGCCTAAGGAAGAATCTCTGTGTTACACAATCTACTCCCGAGCTTGTCTCCCCGCAGAAGGAAAGCTAATGAATTCCTTCGCGGCTTACGCGTAAGGAAGGAACATGCTTATCCAAGAGTGAGATGCATTCTGGGAAGGGTGGCGATGGGGAATGACGAGATGTCGCATTCCCCACTATTGTCGGCGTCACTCTGTAAACAACATGATAGGATTAGCCAGCCTCTCAAGGAATTTGCATTTTCCCTCTTCAGGCTGGAATTGTTTCAGATTCCGACACTATAGAGAATATTCACTGTCACGGAAAGGGTAAAGTTATGCAAAGAAGATGCCGCAGTGAATGTAAGTTGACGAGTACGGCGTGAATTTATGAATATTTCCATTTCTCCGTGAGATATCCACTGGAGGAGAATTTCGGTAGATAATTTAATGCTTTTTATTAAATAATCTTTAGATGAGCCTTACAGAATCACGAGAGGGTGTTACTAGCTACTGAAAATTATTATTACTTTTATACAAGGTAACCTTGGCTTGAGAACCTCGAAATAATCCGCATGAAAAATGCATGTGATAAATTTACCATTTTAAGGAATTCTCTGAGGTGAAATATAAATAACAGTTCAATGAATATAAACCTTTTTAATTAAACTTATTAACGGAAAGTATTACTTGTCAACAAGGATCTTTTTCATTTCACATCCTATGTTATGTTAATAATTATGTACTTCTCTTATGTAGATTATATACGCCGATATCCGTATATATGTAAAATATTGTTTAAATTTATCATTATTTATGCAAAATTGATAGATCAATGCACAAAAATAGATCATAAATCCATTCACCACATTCTAATAAAATGTTATCTACGTAATTGTTTTAGTATCTTAGAAAAAATGTATTCATTTTATTAGTAAATTAAATTTTGGTTTGCTATTTTTTTAGTACCCACGGTTTCATAGATAAGCTTTGGTAAAGTTTGTGAGCTAATCTTAGACCAATAGCGGACCACATTATTGTATGTGGGCCGCTTTTTAGGATGTGGGTTTTTAAAAGTTAGTATTTATTTAATTAAGACTCAGCATAGAATTTTTATTTCAATCCAAACACCAAAACTGAAAAATTTTGGATGTTTCATTGAACAGCAAAACCGAAAAATTTTGGATGTTTCGCTGAACTTGACTTCTTTTTCTAATCGTCTCATTGACCTAATTATATCAGGGATACAAAGGAAAACTCGTAATAAAGAGTAAATTGAGATTCTCGGTTAGACAAGTGAGTAACACGTTAGTCTTTTAGTTAGACGAAAGAGGTTCCGAATCCGAATCTCGGTGGTTTCTACTTACGTTCGAATTATCCCTGAAGTCGAAATGCATATATAAATTACCTAAATGTGAAATTTTTCATCAGGATACTATAATGACGCATTTCAGAGAATAGAAATCCGCAAAAATTAGGTAAGTAGTTTGGTTATCAATGTCAAAAACTTTAAAACGTAAATTTCTTCTTCAGGTGATAAAATATTATCTCCAAGCTAATTCAAGACTGCGGTGAATTATAGCAAATTTTGGTGTTATTAGAAATTCAATTTCGAACTTCCACTCAAATTAATTTCTCGTTCGCAATTATTTCCATCCTGGATGATTCCGATAACGACGTAGTTTATTTCTCTTACTTTTTCCACCCATTCACTTGAAATTCGACCGTGAAAACGACTGAATCCCCTTCATTAACACCACCCTCTTTACGCGAAACGTTACCAACACATACAACAGAAGTAAACATTACTCCGCAACGCCCCGCGTGGCAGCTGCATCCGCCTACATTCGTGGGGGGAAAAAGCTGCAGAAATTAAATGTAGCGCATTATTTGGAGTAAATTGTCTCCCACGGGAATCAAGTGCGGAAGTCATTAGCGGATAGTCGTACCGGGACCGAGGAACCGCTGTCTATTACGCAAATTAGAAGCGCACACGGATAATTTACCAGATGGTGATGTTGCCTAGGCATCGTTAGTACGAGATGAGAAGAGTGCGAAAATGAAATGTGAAAATTTGAGGTGTGTTTTGAAGTGGAGAGTTTTAGGAGAGGAATTAGTGACGGCTTCTACGCCGTGAAATTTTATCAGTGACCGAGTTCGACAATTTTGCGTCATCTTCGGGTATATAAAGAAGTGAGACGATTTTTCTTCCAATTACTGTAACAGCACTGCCTCACTCGTGTACTTATTGAACGGCTAGTATACCACCTATTCCCTGAATATTTCTCGCAGACCGGATTGGGAGGGATATTTTTTACGTCTTCCGAGGAGGTATATCTCTTAAATCATGGAGCGAATTCAGCTTGAGATTATTTTTCCAATATATTCCCATCCTTGTCAAGAAACTTTTTAGTCACAGGCTAAGTATAACATCCTTAAAATACAAAAAAAAATGATTCATACAATATTACAAAATTTGTAGATTATATAAGTTATGAAGGGATATTCAAACTGGGTCATTCCACGCCAATTCGACAAGGTGATGTCCCTTGATGAGACCGATTTTGACCAAATTTGGCAGATCGCTTTGATTGATCAGATGGTTGATTTGATAAAAAAATGAAAACCCCCAAGCCGTTGTGTAATTAACACAATTGTTTACGAAATATTGCAATGTTTAAAAATTGAAATTTTACAAAAGTGCCTTCGCATTCGAGGCCATATCTCCGGTAATATAGAAGCTAAAAATACACAACATAGCTAAATTTAAAGGTCTTGTGTTAGAAAAGATAAACATAGGAAGTTTTTATAAAATTTAAACAATTAAATAAAGTTTATAACAATTTAAAATTTTCAAATCGATTTTTGACGGTGTAGCTATTCTTCGATTTTTCTCATTTTTTATATGTTGTACATATAACAATTTAATTTAATATCCTTTACAATTTAAAAAATTTGGCGAGGGTATTATTTTATTTAAGAAAGAAAAACATTTTTGAGTATAGGCGTGACGCTCGCCGCGGCTCCGCGCCGTCCGGCTCGAGCGCTGAACGTTCGGAAGGATATCTCAGCACGCTTATTCTTCCATCTGCTTTTCACCAATTTTAACTGTTCAACCAATATTAATCGACCCTTTAATTCCCTTCACCCTTGCCGACTGATGAAACCAATGGGAGTCGTTACACTCCGGGAAAAGAAAGTCGCTTGGGCATACTGAACGAGACGTTACAATCCCTCGATCAAACACCTATTTAAAGCAAAAAATGCATAGATCAAGGAAATATTCGGCGAGGAAATTGAAAAAAAGCTACCTATGGTTATATGTACAACATATAAAAAATGAGAAAAATCGAAGATATAGCTACACCGTCAAAAATCGATTTGAAAATTTTAAATTGTTATAAACTTTAGTAAATTGTTTAAATTTTATAAAACCTTCCTATGTTTATCTTTTCTAACACAAGACCTTTAGATTTAGCTATTTTGTGTATTTTTAGCTTCTATAATACCAGAGATATGGTCTCGAATGCGAAGGCACTTTCGTAAAATTTCAATTTTTAAACATTGCAATATTTCGTAAACAATCGCGTTAATTACAAAACGGCTTGGGGGTTTTCATTTTGTTATCAAATCAAAGCGATCTGCCAAATTTGCTATAAATCGGTTACCTCAAGGGTCAATTTCGCCGATTTCCTTGTCGAATTGGCGTGGAATGACCCAACTATATTGGTAAACCTAAGGTCTCGGAAAGGTTAGCATACTGCTAATTCCAAGGTTTGCGACTCGTGACCCGACTGATCAAGATATTTGGAGTTCGGGTAAGGATATTTGTGCTTGTCCATGTCAAATACTTCTCTGTAATTTGGCAGTAATGTTTTTTGAGAAGTTTTGATAAAATAAAAATGTAAGCCTAGAGGTATAAAAGTTTTGTCAGTGAGAAAATAACTGCACTGAACCTAAACCATTTGCCATTTTATTTAGCAGCATAAAAATTAAAATTCATTAATCACAAATATTGAACTGTTATCAATTAGTAATTCTTTCTACGGATCATTGATATCGCTTATAAAAATTTCACTTATGTGCGCTCGCCTTAAACGACATTATAACATTTTAGAATATCTACTTTGCAGTAACTATCTTTATCTCGTAAGTGCCTTATTTATTGCAGGAGATCTGTTAACATTTTAAAAATAAATAACTTACTTGTACTAATAACATTTTCGTCTGAATTTTTCTACTTTTGTTATAATTCTCAATATGTTTCGAGATTCCCTGCGATTATAACTCTCGACAAGTATCTCCAGATTCAGAAACATCGATTACCGGTCAATCTCGGATACAGATATCGTGACCCAGTACATGTGGATGTATCTTTCATAGAGATAAGAAATAGTAAGTAAACTAACTATCGAGGTAAAACCAATATGATTTATCGTTTGGTTCGACTGCAGAATCATAAAGGCAATGCAATTCTTATTTCTTCCCTTAACCGTTACATCTAAACTTATACATGGCAGAATCGATAACTGTTTTATTGCCTTTGATCACGCTATAAGTGGAGCAGTATGAATCATAAGGTCGGTGGCACGGCAAGAATTTTTCCTGGACTGCTCTACTGGGGGTAAGATAAAGGGAAATGGCTTATAGAGAGGAAGTTGGTACGAAATAGATTGAAGATGTCTTTGCTCTTGCGCTAAGTTTCGGGTGTTCCATTTGGTCGATCCTTAGCCTTACTGTTTAAATGTTTTATAAAAATATGTGTATATGCTTTATTTAATTGTTTAATTTAAATGTTTTATGCAAGTGAATATCATCGAGAATAAATATTCTCCATATTCCAGTTGCCAGGTATTGTTTACATCACACATTCAGCCCTGACGCTGCCACTGAACTATTGACCCGCTTTACACTTTGGAGTTCACAATAAAAATGTCGATCCTTAGCCTCACCTGTAAAGTTATGCCTAAAGTAAGGGTGTATTTTGGAGAGTTCATAACTAAATCACACTAAATCATTATTTTTCAACTTAAGTTTTGCCTCTTACATTCGATATAAAGATTATTCTTTCCGGGTTCGTTAATACCTAATGGAATTTATCTTCATTAAGTTTAATTCCAATCAAGGTATGAATAATGTCCTTTTCTAAATTTAAGCAGTTCTTTATTCCTCAGTGGCAAAAACAAACAAATTGCTTTATATTCTAGAATAGAATTATTGAAACTGCGCTTCAAAAAGTAATTTCCTATCATTATTCTCCAATGTTCGTATTGTTAGCTTCATTTTCTTATGAGCATAAAATTTTCCATTAAAATAAAATTCTAAATAGACATATGTTGCAATTGGTCATAATTACTGGTCTGTAATTCAGTCAACCCAAAAAGAATCATATTAAGCACTTATGTTGGGTTTCATTAAAAATTTCCTAAGCATACAAAAATAAATTGTAACCTTAAAGTAAATCTACAACAGTGATGAAATAATTTAAACGATTATTTATGCATCTACAATTGAATAGTACAGAAAAGATATTGAAGATACGAGGAACAACCCAACGACTTTAATACAGAAATATTGACAGAATATTAAAATGTTAAAGGTGCCTTTGTCAAAATCTAGGATTATTATTGCCCATATTGAAAAATAGATGCTACGGAAAATACTCTGGGGAAGACAAAGTTAACAGATGTTGGATGATATTCAGTACATAAGGGTAGCATAGCTTGGCAATAAATAAAAATCTGATGTGGCCAGCACATGACTTTCTCCATATATAAGATGTAAATATTTATCTACGACAGTAATTTCGAACTCTATATTCAATCTAAACTTGGAAGATGAGTGATTAATTTATATATTATTATCTTTTACGTCACAAACATTATAAATAATGTTTTTCGGGACATGCTCGATGAAAAAAGATGAATTTGGCCTTTCGCCCATAGAGCCCAGAGCGCCCACAAAGTACATAATCAGCAACTTCCGGTTTATCAGTATTTCATGAATAACTCCTAAACAATCAGTGATATAAAAATATGATTCAAACAAAAGTTATAATAAATTACATTTTCTAAAACATTTACAAATAATAGTATATACCTAAATATCATATTTATGGAGATATTTTGAAAACCGGAAATAAGCTTTGAAGAATGAAGCTCAACTTCCGGATGACCGATTTACTCCAAAAACTAATCAACTCTAACAACTGTAATAAAAATACAATATATGAAATTTGGTGTTGATCCGACAATTAGTTTTCATGTTAGAGCGCCCACAAAGTACATAATCATCTTCTTCCGGTTTATCAGTATTTCACGAATAACTCCTAATCAACCGCAGATACAAAAATATATTAAAAACAAAAGTAATAGTAAATTACATTATCTAAAACTTTTATAAGTAATACAATATACGTATATATCATATTTATGGAGATATTTTGAAAACCGGAAATGAGCTTTAATCAATAAAGCTCGACTTCCGGTTGACCGATTTACTCCAAAAACTAATCAACTCTGACAGCACACACACCAATACTATATATGAAGTTTGGTATTGTTACGACTAATAGTTTTCACGTTAGAGCGCCCACTATCACACACACACATACACACACACACACATACACACACACACACACACACACACACACACACACACACACACACACACACACATACACACAGACATCATTCCGAAAATGGTCAAAACGTGTTCTAGGGACCCCAAAACATGTATTTCCGTTGAAATCTCGAAGTCGATTTTTTTCATGAAAACAATACTTTCTCTATACTTCGTATTTGGAGAAAGTAAAAATCTGATGTGGCCAGCACATGACTTTCTCCATACATAATATTTAAATATTTATCTACGATTGTATTTTCGAACTCTATATTAAATCTAAACTTGGAAGATAAGAGATTAATTTATATCATATTATCTTTTACGTCACAAAAAATTTTAAATAATGTTTTTTGGGACATGCTCGATGAAAAACGACGAAATTGGCCTTTCGCCCATAGAGCAAAGAGCGCCCATAAAGAAAATAATCAGCAACTTCCGGTTTATCAGTATTTCATGAATAACTCCTGAACAATCAGTGATACAAAAATATGTTTCATGCAATAGTTATAGTAATTTATTTTTTCTAAAACATTTATAAATAATAGTATATACCTAAAAATCATATTTATAGAGATATTTTGAAAACCGGAAATGAGCTTTGAAGAATGAAGCTCGAATTCCGGTTTACCGATTTACGCCAAAAACTAATCAACGCTAATGACTGTAATAAAAGTACTCTATATGAAATTTGGTGTTAATCCGACAAATAGTTTTCATGTTAGAGCGCCCACAAAGTACATAATCATCTTATTCCGATTTATCAGTATTTCACGAATAACTCCTAATCAACCAGTGATACAAAAATATGTTAAATACAAAAGTTATAATAAATTACATTATCTAAAACTTTTATAATCAATACAATATACGTATATATCATATTTATGGAGATATTTTGAAAACCGGAAATGAGCTTTAATGAATGAAGCTCGACTTCCGGTTGACCGATTTACTCCAAAAACTAACCAACTCTGACAGCACACACCGCAGTACTATATATGAAGTTTGGTATTGATACGACTAATGGTTTTCACGTTAGAGCACCCACTATCACACACACACACACACACTACACACACATACACACAGAAATTAAATCAATTATACAAAAATATTTTATACAAAAGTTATAGTAAATTTTATTTTCTAAAACGTTTGTAAATAATAGTATATACCTAAATATCATATTTATGGAGATATTTTGAAAACTGGAAATGAGCTTTGAAGAATGAAGCACAACTTCCGGTTAACGGATTTTCTCCAAAATCTAAATAACTCTAACGACAGCAAACAAAGTACTATATATGAAATTTGGTGTTGATACTACTAATGGTTTTCATGTTAGAGCGCCCACAAAGTACATAACAGCTACTTCCGGTTTATCGGTTTTTCACGAATAACTCCTAATCAGCCGGTGATACTAAAATATAATATATACAAAAGTTATAGTAAATTACATTTTGTAAAACTTTTATGAGTAATACAATTTACGTATATATCATATTTATGGAGATATTTTGAAAACCGGAAATGAGCTTTAATGAATGAAGCTCGACTTCCGGTATACCGATTTACTCCAAAAACTACTCAACTCTGACATCACACACCACAGTACTATATATGGAGTTTGCTATTGATACCACTAATAGTTTTCACGTCAGAGCGCCCACAAGCACAGACACACACACACACACACACACACACACACACACACACATACACATAGACATCATTCCGAAAATGGTCAAAACGTGTTCTAGGGAACCCCAAAACATGTATTTCCGTTGAAATCTCGAAGTCGATTTTTTTCATGAAAACAATACTTTCTCTATACTTCGTATATGGAGAAAGTAAATAGGGAAATAAGTAGGACATTTTAGGGCTCAAGATCCAACCGAAAAGTGGAACATTAATGAATGTCATTAAAAGAGACTAAATTCATCAGAGATATAGATGACCTAGTGAACCACGACTGTGCTCGACTTTGGCTATTATCCTTCGAAATTAAACTATTAAAAAATCTGATGTGGCCAGCACATGACTTTCTCCATATATAAGATGTAAATACTTATCTACGACCGTAATTTCGAACTCTAAACATTATAAATAATGTTGTTCGGGACATGCTGGATGAAAAACGATGAAACTGGCCTTTCGCCCATAGAGCCCAGAGCGCCCACAAAGTACATAATCAGCAACTTCCGGTTTATCAGTATTTCAGGAATAACTCCTAAACAATCATAAATACGAAAATATGTTTCATACTAACGTTATAGTAAATTTTATTTTCTAAAACTTTTATAAAAAATCTGATGTGGCCAACACATGACTTTCTCCGTATTTATTGAAAACATAAGCCTATGCCGGGAATATATAAATAACTCTAAAACAATGAGTGTTACAGGAAAATGTTTCATACAAGCTTTGTAGTAAAAAACATTATCTTCAACTTTGGTACATAATTGTATATACCTAAATTGCATTCTGATAGATATATGTATGAAAAACTTCCTTTTCTGGGTAAACAACAACTTCCGGTTAACCATTATTGAAGAATAACTCCTAAACAATCAGTGTTACGAAAAAAATTTTTGCACAAAAGTTGTAGTAAAGTACATTATCTATAACTTTTGTATATAATTGTATATACCTATATTGCATTCTTACAGAGATATTTAAGAAACAAACATTTGTTCCGGATAAACCGTAACTTCCGGTTAAGCGATATTCTCCAAAAACTAATCAACTCTTGGTATTGTTTGGGAAATACTAAATATGAATTTTGAAAATGATCGGATAATTACTTTTTAAGATAGAGCGCACACAAACTTTTTAACCACAGACAGACAGACAGACAGACAGACAGACAGACAGACACACAGACAGACATGTTCGGGAAAATAGCTTAAACATGCTCTATGGGCCCCAAAACATCTATTTCCGTCGAAATCTGGAGATCGAATTTTTTTGCGAATACAATACTTTCTCTATACTACGTATAGGGAGAAAGTAAAAATAGTATATACCTAAATATCATATTTATGGAGATATTTGAAAACCGGAAATGAGCTTTGAAGAATGAAGCAAAACTTCCGGTTAACCGATTTACTCCAAAAACTAATCAACTCTAAAGACTGTAATAGAAGTACTACATATGAAATTTGGTGTTGATCCGCCATATAGTTTTAATGTTAGAGCGCCCACAAAGTACATATTCATCTTCTTCCGGATTATCAGCGTTTCACGAATAACTCCTAATCAACCGGTGATACAAAAATATGTTAAATACAAAAGTTATAGTAAATTACATTATCTAAAACTTTTATAATCAATACAATATACGTATATATCATATTTATGGAGATATTTTGAAAACCGGAAATGAGCTTTAATGAATGAAGCTCGACTTCCGGTTGACCGATTTACTCCAAAAACTAACCAACTCTGACAGCACACATCACAGTACTATATATGAAGTTTGGTATTGATACGACTAATGGTTTTCACGTTAGAGCGCCCACAAGCACAGACACACACACACACACACACATACACACAGAATCATTCCGAAAATGGTCAAAACGTGTTCTAGGGACCCCAAAACATGTATTTCCGTTGAAATCTCGAAGTCGAATTTTTTCATGAAAACAATACTTTCTCTATACTTCGTATATGGAGAAAGTTAAAATGTATGCAACACTGAGTAATTTTACCCTCATTTATTCAACGACCTTTCATTAGCTTATTGGTTAATTTCAAAATGTATGAACTTCAAAGGATGAGTTCTTCAAATTTTCTCATTTCAAGTTTTCTCTTTCCCGCTTTCCTCTATAATTACAGTATCTAATTATTTAATTCCGCAAATCTATATTTGGTATTCTAATGTAAATCGTTTCACTTTATAAAGGGACCATAGAGAATCTTGCGTCCGTTCTTTTCACAGGTCTTGCAACAGCATTCTGTTTTAATTTTCATTCACGCACCATCTCTTGTTCAATTCGTCTTCCTTCTGCTTCTCTTGATCGCCTAATTATGCCGCTCAATAACCTAATCTCTGCGCCCTATATTCGGTTCAATACTGCATTTCAAATGAGCAATTACTTAACCCAAATTAACCGGTGGAAATGGCACAAAGTAGAATTATTTTTTTCTTACATTTTCTTTCGAGCTATTTAATCAATATTATGCAAGTACTTCAATTCCTGAATTGACCAGTGGGCTGAACTTTATATAGTCAACGTATTTTAATATTTTGAGGACTCATAATTGTTTCGATAAGAAAAAATGATCGATTACGACACTCATCAGCAATCGATAGGTCGTTAGTGGTCGATAAGTCAATTACGTACGATCTGTTTGGTCAAGCCAGACAAAGAAGATTCGTCGAAACAAAATCTAATCAAGAATATGCATGTACTTCAGTTCCATTCGATAACCAGTGGGCTAAACCATATACGTTCCACGTATTTTAATATTTCGAGGACTTCAAATTGTTTCTAAAGGAAAGAGTGATCAATTGCGATGATCTTCAGGAATCGAGCAGACGATTAGCCAATGACGAACTATCTATTGGCCAGGCATGACTGAGAACCATATATATTCAAAGTAATTTAACATTTCGAGTAATTAATCGTTTCAATGGGAAAGAGTGACACTCGTCATCTATCGATAGGTCGATGATGGTCGATTAGTCAATTGCGAATGATCTGTTGGCCAAGCCAGACTGAGAAGAATCATCGAAACAAAGAGTAGATGAGGTTTATCTCTATTTTATGAATCATGGGCGAATCGCTCATAAGTCCCGCTCTTTAGAACTAGAGCTAGAGCACTTAGCCTCCGCCGCGAGTAGACGGCGTGATGAGAGGTACAGAAAATCAGGGTAACGAGGGTAGTATTGCCACGGGGTCTTCTCATTATCGGGTTATGAACGAGGATACGTTATTTCGTTTACTCCGCGAAGGAATACAATGGCCTCCTCTAGGTATTCGCCGAAAGCGGGTCGAAACTGCTCCAGCTTAATGATCTTTGCTCGCGAAATAATCGCCTCTCGACATTATCTAACACGGCATCCTCTCGCTTTAGATCTTTACGAATCGATGCGCCCTTGATTAGTTTAGTTTACCCTTTGTATTGAGATATAAAAAATGAAACGTCTTTTGTAAGCTCTGACATTGCAAGGTCTGAAACTCAACGCGAAATTTAATGTAAAATTTATATTTTTAAACGATATCCTTGAAATCGCAATTACTTCTTATCGTTATTGTGCTCTAACGCCCTTTTTACTTTCTCCATATACGAAGTATAGAGAAAGTATTGTTTTCATGAAAAATATCGACTTCGAGATTTCAACGGAAATACATGTTTTGGGGTCCCTAGAACACGTTTTGACCATTTTCGGAATGATGTCTGAGTGTGTGTGTGTGTGTGTGTGTGTGTGTGTGTGTGTGTGTGATAGTGGGCGCTCTAACGTGAAAACTATTAGTCGTATCAATACCAAAATTCATATATAGTACTGCCGTGTGTGCTGTCAGAGTTGATTAGTTTTTGGAGTAAATTGGTTAACCGGAAGTCGAGCTTTATTCATCGAAGCTCATTTCCAGTTTTCAAAATATCTCCATAAATATGATTTATACGTATATTGTATTACTTATAAAAGTTTTAGATAATGTAATTTACTATAACTTTTGATTTTAACATATTTTTGTATCACCGGTTGATTAGGAGTTATTCGTGAAATACTGATAAACCGGAAGTAGCTGAATATGTACTTTGTGGGCGCTCTATCATGAAAACTATTTGTCGGATCAACACCAAATTTCATATATAGTATTTTGGTTGATGTCGTGAGAGTTGATTAGTTTTTGGAGTAAATCGGTTACCCGAAAGTCGAGCTTCATTCTTCAAAACTCATTTCCGGTTTTCAAAATATCTCCATAAATATGATATTTAGGTACATACTATTATTTATAAACGTTTTAGAAAATGTTATTTACTATAACTTTTGTACGAAACATATCTTTGTATCACTGATTGTGTAGGAGTTATTTGTGAAATACTGATAAACCAGAAGTTGCTGATTGTACGTTGTGGGCGCTCTGGGCGCTTGGGCGAAAGGCCACTTCATCTTTTTTCATTGAACATGTCCCGAAAAACATTATTTTTAATCTTTGTGACGTAAAAGATAATATGAAAGAAATTAATCACTTATCTTCCAAGTTTTGATTGAATATAGAGTTCGAAAATACTGTCGTAGATAAATATTTACATCTTATATATGGAGAAAGTCATGTGCTGGCCACATCAGATTTTTAGAAAATGAAATAGAAAGTCATTAAGTTTTTACGATTCGCGTTGGTCAATATTTGTTTTAATTCTTTAGAATGATATCAATGACCGATAACATCGCATGAGTTTTTGTTTGATTATTGATTGATATTTATTTTTTGATAAAAAAGAAAAGTAGTTATTTTAAAATAATGAGGTTATATTGATTAATCAACCCGCAGCCATATAACGAAACCTGAGCGGCCCAGTAGCAATTATTGTCACAACTTTTTAGTTCCATCACTAAGCTTGATAATGATAAATGAACCGAATAAAAGCGTTTATCTATCTGAATTTTCTTTCTGATGAATTGTTAAGATTAAAACTTGCTGCGAATTATACAATTAACGGTTTGCTATATATGTTTGTAGTAATTGCGGTCAACTGGAATACAGTGGTACCTCGAGATACGAGTTTAATTCGTTCCAGAACCGAGCTCGTAAGTCAATCGGCTCGTATCTCAAACGAATTTCTCCCATTTAAAATAACTGAATTCGATTTAATCCGTTCCGGACCTATGAAAAATCCCCAAACCATTGTAAATTATAAAATAAAGATATGTTTTTAAATAACAAATAAATGTATAATTAACAAATACATAACAAAATATGAAATAAAAAAATCTGATGTGGCCAGCACATGACTTTCTCCATATATATAAGATGTAAATATATATCTACGACAGTATTTTCGAACTCTATATTCAATCAAAACTTGGAAGATAAGTGATTAATTTCTTTCATATTATCTTTTACGTCACAAAGATTAAAAATAATGTTTTTCGGGACATGTTCAATGAAAAAAGATGAAGTGGCCTTTCGCCCAAGCGCCCAGAGCGCCCACAACGTACAATCAGCAACTTCTGGTTTATCAGTATTTCACAAATAACTCCTACACAATCAGTGATACGAAAATATGTTTCGTACAAAAGTTATAGTAAATTTCATTTTCTTAACCGTTTATAAATAATAGTTTATGGCTAAATATTATATTTATGTAGATATTTTGAAAACCGGAAATGAGCTTTGAAGAATGAAGCTCGACTTCCGGTTAACCGATTTACTCCAAAAACTAATCAACTCTAACGACATTAACGTAAATACTATATATGAAATTCGGAGTTGATCCGACAAATAGTTTTCATGTTAGAGCGCCCACAAAGTACATAATCAGCTACTTCCGGTTTAGCAGTGTTTCACGAATAACTCCTAATCAACCGGTGATACAATAATATGTTAAATACAAAAGTTATAGTAAAGCATGTTATCAAAAACTTTAATAAGATATACAATATATAGCTCGACTTCTGGTCAACCGATTTACTCCAAAAACTAATCAACTCTGACAGCACACACCACAGTACTATATATAAATTTTGGCAGTGATACGACTAATAGTTTTCACGATAGAGCGCCCACTATCACACACACACACACACATACACACAGACATCATTCCAAAAATGGTCGAAACGTGTTCTAGGGATCCCAAAACATGTATTTCCGTTGAAATCTCGAAGTCGATTTTTTTCATGAAAACAATACTTTCTCTATACTTCGTATATGGAGAAAGTAAATAGGGAAATAAGTAGGACATTTTAGGGCTCAAGATCCAACCGAAAAGTGGAACATTAATGAATGTCATTAAAAGAGACTAAATTCATCAGAGATATAGATGACCTAGTGAACCACGACTGTGCTCGACTTTGGCTATTATCCTTCGAAATTAAACTATTAAAAAATCTGATGTGGCCAGCACATGACTTTCTCCATATATAAGATGTAAATACTTATCTACGACCGTAATTTCGAACTCTAAACATTATAAATAATGTTGTTCGGGACATGCTGGATGAAAAACGATGAAACTGGCCTTTCGCCCATAGAGCCCAGAGCGCCCACAAAGTACATAATCAGCAACTTCCGGTTTATCAGTATTTCAGGAATAACTCCTAAACAATCATAAATACGAAAATATGTTTCATATGGTCGAAACGTGTTCTAGGGATCCCAAAACATGTATTTCCGTTGAAATCTCGAAGTCGATTTTTTTCATGAAAACAATACTTTCTCTATACTTCGTATAAGGAGAAAGTAAAAAGAAAAGAGTTATTTAGCATAATAGTCTTACTATGGAGACAGACGAGTGCGGCTAACGAAGGTGAACGACTAGGAGGAGAGAGGGGGGAAGGGATGCAAGCACTCTAGACACGTACGTAAACGGCGCTTTTTTAGAACTTAAAACTATTTTCGTAACTTTAAAACTATAACTACACTTTCCTTATTTCAAATAAAAGAAAAAACTTAAAACAATGCACTTAACTTTAAACTTAAACTAAGCTTAACATTTACGTAAATTTAATTATCACTTGTTTTTGCCTTCTTGGCTGCACTTGGCTTGGAAACACGGCTCGTATCTCGGATTTGGGCTCGTATCTTGAACGAAAATATGGCCCGAGCTCCGGCTCGTATCTCAAAAAACTCGTATGTTAGGCTGCTCGTATCTCGAGGTACCACTGTAAATATATTACAGTACCTACTTTGATGTATATTTAAAACCGAGAGGTTTGAAAGATATCTCTCTTTGGGAGAATTTCCAATCCTAAAATAAAATTCAATCTGAGAAACTGGCTTGAAGCCGCTGAGCTGGCCGCTGGGCGTGTGACCAAAAATTTTGTATTATTTACTAAATAATTCTTTTCGAAAATATATGAGAACTTGAAAGTTTTTAGTAAATTATATGCTCAAGCGAAAGTGAATACACATAAACTTCCATTCAGCAATATCATCTGTCCCGAAAGCTTATCAGCTCATCGTCTACTGAATACCTTAAATACTAAGAAATAAAACGATGACAGAAGGTAATTGCCAGGGCCAAGATAATACTTATATAAGATAGACAATTTCATTGAAACATAATCATCACTATGAGACCATTAATATATTTATGAATAAAATTAAATTTAAAAGAAAACTTTTTGAGGGACTGTTCAATAAATAAAAATAAATAAAATGAAATGAAAACATTTTTTTTATTACAATAAGGAGGATCAATGGATGCCGGTTACTACAGAGATGGAACAGATAGTCAAGGAAGTAATTCAAAAATTAGTTTCCGTGATGAAATTGAAAATATATGACATTTGAGATGTTTCTGAACCGCTAAATGATTCAAACTGCTTGAATGTCTTGACCTTGCAGTATATTTACTAAACTTATAAATTAAGTACGCATTAAGTAAAATGAAATTATTTTCTAAGGTAAAATCAGCGCAGTAATTTTCACTTAACATTCGAAAACGCCCAAGTAAGCCGTTCCTTAGAAGTAAATCTAAATGTTTCATGCAAGTGAATATCATCGAGAATAAATATTCTCCATATTCCAGTTGCTAGGTATTGTTTACATCACAAATTCAGCCCTGACGCTGCCACTGAACTATTGACCCACTTTACACTTTGAGTTTACAATAAAAATGACATGCACTTAAAAATTTGACTCCATCGACTCGAGTCTGCAATATTTTAAAATTTCTCCTAATTTTAAATTCTGATTCACCGCAAATATCACGAAAATTAAGCACCCATGTTCACAATAGTAATAATTATTATATTTATATTATATATAATAATAATATGCAATGCAAAATTCAATTGCATCGACTCGAATTTTCCACCTTTTGGAATTTCTATTAATATTCATTCATCGCAATAGGAATATCACTAAAATTAAGCGCCATTCTAGGGCGTCGCGAAAGCTGAACAGGTCGCCTTCGCTCTTGACATTAAAAAGGCACGTGAGTACTGAATTCCCTCTCCGCTCACGAAAGGTACGACAGTAGACGCGGCTTGCCATCTTGAGTCGTCAAAGTGCATTTGTGACATTCACGACGGTATTCACGCGGAAACGTGCATTCGCTCTCGATTCACGAGGCTTTCCCGTTTTTCTTTAAGGATTCGAAGAGTGGAGCGTCCACAATGGAGTTGTGCAAATGAAGCACTTCAAATGAGATAGTGTTCGGTGAAGGAGAAGATATATAAAGAGAGAAAACGGTGGATTTTAACGGAAAGGAGCGGCATAAGAGGGTGGAATGAAGAGGAAAGGCCTTTTACCTTTTACTTTGCAAAAACGTGGATTGAAAACTATAAAAGACTTCATGTGCCTTTCAACCGTCAACGCCCAAGGCAATAACTTCAGTAATGATTACTTCTTCTAATAATCACGAATAAGGATACAATACTTGACTAAATTAAAGGTTCGTATGTATAAATAGATTAAAATAACGAACTAATAAACTAAAATTATGAATAATAAAGCTATGTAAATAAACCAAATATAAAACGCCTGTCTTTTTTGTTAATTTTTTGCAGCTAAGTAAGCTTTTCTTTACGGGGGTTTTTGGTGGGGTTTCCCTCCCGTGATTGAGCAATTGCCAGGCTTAAATTCATTTTTATGTTCCCCTTAAACATTGCCACCTGGCCAGAAGGCCAACTTGAAATGAAATACTAAATAAAAAATATAATCGACCCAGTCTGTTTTATATTGACATTATTGCAAAGTATTGTTTAAAAATTATTCTTACCCAAGGAATTACTATCTATTTCCTCAAGAGAAAGAAATTTGATAGAGGATCACGATTTCAGGGTATCCTTCACGCGGAATAAGTTAGCAAATTTAATTCTATTGAATGTCGAGTAATTTCTTCGTAACTAGATGTGTGAAGATTCCTTTCCAAGATATGTATTTGCTATTCGATTCATCTTTCTTAAATAGATTCAATAAAACTCGAAAAAAGAACTTTTTTACAAGTTCAACAAAACTTGTCACTTTATTTTCACATAGCAATATGATATTAATATCGATATTGCAATTGTACTTATATTGTATCTTCTGGGGATTTTCTTATTTTATGGTTTATTTACATGTTTTGCAACCTTTTCCGAATTGAATCCTATCCGCAAATAACACTAATAGTAATATTGAGATTTAAAAAATAGACCTGAAATTAATTTTAAAAATATTGTGTCAATATGCAATAAAAATTTTTCAGGTATCATATCGCTCTTCCTCAACATAATGGTATTAATTTACAGTATAAAATTATAGACCACCAAGAAGCTGTCGACCGCAAGCGAATCCCGTAAGTATATGATTCTACTTGGGGTTGACCATCTCAGATTAATTACCTCATAACATAATTCGTCTAAAACGAAATTCACAGTCAGGCGAAATCGTGATAAAAAATTGTGGAAAAAATACCACCTCTCTTTCTTTCATTTTACATAATTCTTCTAACTTACCTTTTTCCTAAGTGATGGTGATTTCAAAAATTGACTTCAAAAGGTCAGATGCACATACCTCTATCCAAATGAGAAGAAATCATCTATGGTCAGCTCTCTCTCTCTGCAACAGAACTCCATGTTTCCCGATCACCATTTTTGAAGAAACCAGTTTTGATGTACCCTTTCAGAGGCTATGTTTTACAATATACTTGCTGAATTCCAACACTTCACAGTCTCTACATTTATCCATGAGTACATCTTGCATCTAGATGTCCATAATTTAGATTTTCTTCCCATCTAATGGATGATAAATTAATCTTAATTTTCTGAGGTATATTTAAGAAGAAATACAGATAGGAATTATTTGCACTAGATATGTTTTATGATCATTGTAAGCAGAATAAGTAAGATTAATTTCTACCTAAAATATTTTAAGAAATTGATCCCATAGGACATATTTTTGGTAGCTTTCTTAAGATTTTGTAAACTGAACGGAGAGAATTAAAATATGTATATTAGTTGTTTCAAGTCATTTGTGTAAAACATTTTGAGAATCTTAACCTATAGGAAGAATAAAACAACGTAAGGATGATCACGAAAATAGCAATACTTTTTCTATTGTAGATGATTAATTTCTGATATGCGAAGGGAAAGTTACAAATAAATTATGAAATTATTTGATAAAACTAAAAGAAAATTATTAGCAAATATTATTAGGGTAAACAATCTCCATAAATATTCAACTAAATTCACCATACTCTAAAAGATCAGAACGTTTTAAAGCATTCATGTTTTGAAATCCTAACAGGACCTGAAATTTAATTATCAGCAACAAAAATGTGACCATGATTTTGAATCAAAATGACATCGACGAATTGTCAGAGCAGCCCAACGCAACCTAAAGCTCACCACGAACATCAAACTACAGAAATACAACTGGAAGATATGCCATGCATGAAGGTTGTGAAATCCTAAAAAACCGCAAAAATGAATGAGCAACGAACATATCACAGTTAAAAATGGCACCACCGAGATCTCAGTCTAAGCCACTATACCCTGCAGATCACTTCAAATATAAAACTGCAAATTACAAGTGTATTTGATGAGGATATAATTATACGTAAAGATTTTGAGACACTAAAAGAACCTCAAAAATGAACCTGCAACAAATACATCACGGTATGAAATGTTCTCTCCGAGATGTCAGTAGAGACCTACACATCGTAAAGATCACTTGAACATCATATTAGAGAAATATAACTGGATATAACATCGTCATACATGTAGGTTCTGAATCCTAAAAGAACCACAAAAATGAATCTGCAACAAATACATCATGGTATGAAATGACCTCGCCGAGATGTCGGTCCAGACCAACATTTCCTAAAGCTCACTTCCTGGTATCCCTTCCCATGAAACCATCCCCTGTGAACCCACAGTGGATAAAGGAAGCGGAACCTTTCCCACACGAGGCGGCGAAGAGCGGAGATTAGAAGGGAAGGCCCATAAGGAGGGAACTCGGAGGCCGCAGAGCGAGAGCAACATGTTCAATCTGCGCTGCCGTCCTCTGGTTACCAAGGCGACGTGAGAGACAGGATCTTGCTCGCAAAAACGAGTAATCCTGGTTGGCAGACTTCAAAGTGCTACAGATAAATGGGTTTAATCTTCAGCGCCTTGAAAACATTCCTTGAATCGGGAAAGCACTCGAATACGAGAGAGGGAGGGAAAAATGAAATTTTGCTAAATCGTCTTTGATGAGAGGCGAACGTTTTGATGAAAGAGAGGCGGCACTGCGGTCTTAGTCGAGACCCCAAATTTTGCTTTTCGCCTTTAACTCCATTTGGAATTTTCGCACTTTAAAATCCTTTCGAAAACCTTTAAGGCCATTCACAGGTTTTTCCATGTTGATAAATAAAGAAAATCAGAACTTTATAACCATTCATATCACTTATTACAAAAAATAATCACAGATTCTAACAGATATGGCAATGAGATATTCATGTAACTTGAAAATTGTCTTTTCTTAAAATTGAAATAAGTCTCTATTTATAGGCCAACCAATCTGGAAAAAAGTATTCAACCTTCATACCCTCCAGAATTGAAGATCTTTTCTTTTGAGGTATAATTTAGTACAAAAATCTAAACTTCATTCATAACTCAACCACTCTCCTATAACACCTTACTCTAAAAAAACAGAGCTTCAAATTGAAACATCTAATAGCTAAAATATTCCTTGCACAACACCATCACAGATCTTATGCAATAATGAATGTTGAAACTAAAACTGTAAATCGAACTCCTAAAAGTTTGAAAACCAAACTTACAAAGATTAGAACCTTTTTACATTACTTCCCTGTTGAATTGAAAAAAATCCTAAACTTTTAATCTGTTATTTTTCAACAGCTTTCTCTCGTCGTACTTAAATCAAAACCTCTGATCTTCGTCCCTAAATCTATCTTGACATTTGCTTCTACCGAAGATAATTCCTACTATTGCTCAAAATTGGCCATCCAGAAAGACACAAACTTTCCAGGGATAGTCCTGAGGACTATCCCTGGAACATCCCCATTCCCGTTTATCCCGTAAACATTCAACTTTCATCACTACTTCTTCGGCCTCAGTCTAGTCACTGTGGTAATCTTCACAAACTTTCTGCAACGTGAAGTCCAGCTGCTCCTCCGCCCCAGTCAGGAACCGGACATCCGAATCTCCGTCCCCTCCTTCCCTGATCCTCCTCCTCCTCCTTCTGATCCAAAGCATGCTTCCAATCACCGCCAATATAAACAAACCGCCCAAACTGGCCCCCAGGATAATAGGCATGGAAATGCCAGAATCCTCCTGTTCCGCGACCTTATCCTTACGGTTTGCAGGCCCTTTATAACCGGGAATGGTAACCGCGTCGGACTCGGTAGATCTCGTTGTTCTGGGGTACACCATGGTAGAGAAAGTGGTGAACCTGGGTGTAGTCCTTGTTGTAGTCTTAGGGGTGGGCTTAGGCATGGTCTTAGGTGTGGTCTTAGGCGTTGGTTTAGGGGTTGGTTTAGGGGTTGGTTTAGGGGTTGGTTTAAGGGTTGGTTTAGAGATGGGCTTAGGGATGGGCTTTGGGGTGATTTTAACGGTGGGCTTAGTAGCGGGCTTAGGAGTGGACATACGGGATGTCTTGGTAGTGGGAATTCTACGGGAAGTCGTCAATACTGGAGGAAATCTAGTCATCGGCTTCCTTGTAGGGTACCGACGTGTTGACGGTGTAGTGGGTGCTGAGGTGACGCTTTTGGTCGTGATGGGAATAGGTGAAGTTGCATTGTAAGTTGGAGGAGGGCTAGTAGGTTTTGTTGTCGATTTGGTGGTAGGGATTGAAACGGTGGCTGCTTTAGAGGACGGTGGGATGGATGAGGATGCAGGAGCCGCTGTGCTTACTTTACTAGTGGGTGGTGGTGGAGATAATGGCTGAGTCCCGTTTCTGGCAGGTTCCTGCCCATCTGAGGAGAGAGAGCCGTGATTTACATCATCCGGTTTGAATAGCCAACAGATGCATGCGATACCTTTAAGGGTTATGTTGAACCAATGCGCATCTCATATCGACGTAAGCAGATAGAGAGATTCAGAAGCAAAAGCACCCATGCGGAATCATGCAGAAGAATCCTGGACAAGACACATGCTCATGAAGTCCAAGCAGATAATTCGTCAAAATCGAAGTAGCTATGAGTGCATGCATTCTGTGACACAGATAGATAGTTTTACCTTTTATTAGCGAGGTTAGACCTATGTGGGCCACTCTTCCACCTAACTTCGTATGTCGGCATGATTTGTACACTTCGAGTTGAAAGAAAGAACACAGATTTATTGTGGAAAAGAAATGACAAGGACAGAATGTGAAATAAAAGCATTATTGAGGTTAAAGGTATCAGATTATGATGCTGAAAATAGTAATGACTTGATGGTGTTTCTCTGTATTAAAGAGTAATAAATATCATCCGTTGCATGATTCTCCATTGCATAGATATCCTTTCAGATTTACTTAAGCTGCCTAGTTCGAGTCATGAGAAGATTTTGTCAGGTAAAAGTCTTACGCTACTGATTTTCAGTACCAAAACGTAATTACTTGAGTGTTGTAAAAGGTTTTTGTAACCCTCGGCAGCGAATCTTGTACGACGGATCATCCAAAATTGGAATAGACAAATCAATTACGTAAGCGAGGCTTTCCTTAAAGCGTCTCCAAGTCTTCGCAACTCCTCAAACCCACGGATCCAAGCTGGCGAAAGCCCAGGTGCCGATGAGACAGTTCCCGATAAACCAACCTCCACTCATCAAGAAAATCCTCATTCTATGGGAGAGCTACGCATATCGGATTAAACGCCTTAATTAACTTCCTTCGAGTGCATTCCTCCGCGAGATCCTTCTCATTCACCTTCCACTGTGTGCAGGCGCTCCTCAGCCCGCGACTGAGGTGGATCCAGCCCTTTCTCTACATTTTGCGGGAAAGCCATCTCGTGCCTCTCCCATCCGCCTGCAAACCTATGGCATCTCTTCAATCATCACGTCACTTCCGCCCCTAACGAACTCCCGGGGAGCAGCGGGGAGAAACCGCGGATTGACACGCTCGGCGGAGCGAGGCGCTTTACCTGACGGAATGTGCATTTATCCTCCGAAACCATCCTCCCCACCCCCTGCCTTTGTTTCGTATCCCTAATTCACCTTGTTTGCGCTTCTCTTTGCATCGAATTTATGCGGCACGGGCCGCTCTTTCAGAGTCTCCGTTTCCGCTTCTCCTTTATCTTAACACATGCAAACGGCTGAAATGCCCGAACCATCCGGTCGAAAAATTAAATTTATTCATCGTGTGACATTTTTGTCTGATTCCAGAACTGTGATCTCTATAGAGCCCTGAATTTGGGGAATCGATTTAAACTTGTTCGCGTTTCGACAAAAGTTAAATTTCCTCTGAATTTAATCTGTCAATTGAGAATATTTGACTGAATTGTTTCAATAAATAAGGTTTATTATAATCAAACCTCGAATCTTTAGAAATAATTTAAGCGAATTTTTCTCGACAGTTAATCTATTAATCATTTGTGATTGAGTATATTGAAATAATTATTTTAAAAAAATAGGGTGTAACTCCTTATAATCAAAACCCTCTAATTTTAATAAGGAAGGAAAAATTGCATCAGCTTTCAATGCTCTATTAATGACAGTATATGATTTTTAATTAATTATTCTACGGTAATTAGGATGGGAGTAGTGCAGGTATGCTTACAAATGGATGACTCAGAATATTTTGGGTTTCCAGTCTATCTCGCTAAACCTAAGGCTGATGCTAAAAAACCACTTACCACCTAAAAATCACTGAACGTAGCTTAAAAACGGCTGTTAGGATCATGCATTTTCCCTCGTAAACAGAAAAAAGTTCTGTTATGTAAAATTTGTTATAAGAAAAATCTCAATTCTACCCTATAAGACAGCTAATTCCCGACTTATGAAATAAAAATACATTGTGTAATTTTGGAAAAACATTTTGGAGTGATTCCATGAACGACAGAGAGTTGAGAATCAAGATATTGTTATAACAGGTTTTATTTCCTTGAACTCTACAAACACTGACTGCCAAAGTTTTTATTGCAGATCTAGACTTAGAATTGTATTTTTTTAGTAGGAAATATGTTCGTTTTCTTCAACATTAACATAATGAGACCTCAAAAACAAGTATGAAACAGGAAATATTTTTTTATGTTGATTTCCGTAGAACATAATAAAAAATTCAGTTCCACAAAACATCTTTATCGGTATAAAAAAGATTTTCAGATTCCTGAATACCGCTGCTTTCATATGAATCGGAATCCTTTGGTCAAAATAATTCATAATTGCCTTCAGGATTCGAATTACCAGTATCTCAAGCGTTAGTCGTAATTTTGGATTGATGCTTCAGATAGAGAGGAAACGCCGAACCCCATTCGCCGATGGCATCACAATGGTATGTTACAATTCATTGGCTGATTGGGAGATTGAATTTTCTCCCTGGCTTCAATATCGGAGATAAAATCGCAATCACTCGCCGCAGCCTTTAACGAGATTCCGCAACCATCTCAGCAGATTCCTGGCCGAGATAATTGCTTGTCAACCCTCTGATTCCTGGAAACATTCATCGGAGATAATATTCCGAGCTCTGAATGATTAAAGTTGGATGGTGAATACGTTATTCCGATCAGCGGATTAAATTTAATTCTAAAGGTTCACATTTACGCATCCAAAATGTTCTATTTCAATTAAAAGAAAAAATCCTCTTAGATTCTGGAACCGGTTCACCATTTTCGGACACCGGATAAGGATGTGTAAACAGGCAAAACAAACAACAGAGTACAACATGGCTGTAGAGTTTTTAGTGGAAACAAACGTCAATAGATTAAAATAATCGGGTTCATGGAAAATACAATTTTAAAATTACCATACAAACTTGCCATAACGAAATGATGTAAAAAATATCGGTCTGAGGACGTTGAAAAAATTTAAAAGACACACAGATGCCTATATAGGGACTCTTAAACATATCTACCCTCCTAAAATAAATCATAAGCATTAATTTCTGTGAAATAATTAGCTATTTATTTATAAGTATATTTAGATTAAAATCGTAAAAAACATTTTTCATGGAATATTTTCAACACAAAGCAGATGATTAAATTATCGTACATACATTGATACATTAGTAATCTAGAAAACTTTAACCTCGGAATCTGACTGCTTGTAACATGGAATTTACTTTTGCGTTTCCCTATAATCTACTTTTCATTCCCTGTGAACATGAAATGTATTCGTTTCATTACTACTTTTGTTAATGAGTCCTACTTAATTATTAAGCTAAATTTACTTCCTTTTGTATATGGTATTGTTTCCAAATAAAAGATAAAAGAAACAAGAGAAAATGTTTTGATTGGATCACTTGTCTATTTTTGTCATCAATATATTTTCATATTACCTTCCTTTATATCCAAAGGCTGGATCATAAACAGAAAAATAATCTTCCACGATATTTTCTTAAATTTTTATTACAGAATATCACCGTTTTAGCTTCAGTAACTAAAGTGAAAAGAGCTTATGGATATTGGGAAAAAGAAGATTTGGTTTGGAAAGAATGGTTAAAGACGGTACGAGGAGAGAATACATTGCAGATTAAAGAGGATCTGAAGGAGATACATGGGATGAGGGAGGGATTGGAAAATACAAGGAAATGCACTTGGAGAAGCTGTGCGGCTTATTCCGCAATAGAAGGCTAAGGGGGTTTGATGGAACATTTTGAGACCATGATAAAGAGGAAGAAGGTTAGAGGCCATTGCGATGAAAATAGAAAAGAAATACAGGATTTATTATCTATGAATACGAAGTATTATGTAACATTGACCTTTTTATCCTAACTACTGGAAACAGGTTTTTATCTTAATACAAATATATAACAAAGGCACTATGGGAACATGAGAACATCTTTAAGATAGCAAGTGGCCCATTTCAGAATTCAAAATTGTAGCCTCGAATTTAGATTTTTTTAAACTTTGGCAGATTGTGAAGATTCGTTTATTAAATTTTCGTGGTAGAAAAGTTCTCTCTCCATCTTAACCATTTTCAACGGTCATTTTAATTTATATTTAAATTCAATATAATGTGCAATATATTCTAAATATACTGAAATATCATATCAAAACATACTGTCAATATAATCATACAAATAATTGATGCCCTATAGAGAACAAAAAAAATCTTTTATATCTTTTCAATGTTTGAGAACGTACAGTATTTTTAATGTCCCAATCTTATCGTCGTCGTGTCACAGAATATCGACCCAAGTAGCTGGTATTAGAAGATTGTCAAGAAAGGCAAATTCATACAGAAATATAGAATGTAACCAAAATTCATCGACAAACCCCTTTTGTAAAAATCAAAAATTCATATGATAAAATAATTTTCTGTGAAAATTTTTTATTCTTTGTTAGTTCGTAGTTTCACTGTGCATTTCAACTCTTGTAGCTTATCCGAGGCGAAAAAGTTCAATTTTCTGTGTTTTTCTACAGATTGGGACTGGAGGCCCGAAAACGGGACTGGTCCGGCAGAAATGGGTCATATGGTCAGCCTAGTGATGAACTCAATTCCATACACCCGTCACAACATAAAGTGAATTTAAATAGATAGTAATGCTTCAATGAATTTCTTATGGAAAATGGGGAAATACACTAAAAGTTGAATAAGAAAGAGGATTTCCCGTTTATAATACATAAAATTTAAATACGCAGATTCTATCGCTAATTCTTGACAATTATAGGTTCATGAAAGATTCAATTCAACTACGTGGAATTCGTGAACTGAACACACATAAATTTATTTATTGTACAAAACCGCCGCAGTTAGTCGCAAGGACTGATGGCGACGCGTCGTAAGTTAACGTCGCGACGTTACCTTATGTAATAATTAATTTAAAGTAATATTGTCATGCATACATGCAATAAACCCAATTGAATACAACATAAGCATGTATAAATAAAAATAATAAAAAATAAATATAAAAAATGTAAATATGCAATACAGGTATGAATTATAAAAAAAAAACAATTACAAAAACGAAAAATATTTAGGTAATCAATGTTTAACCCATCTCATACTTATTACAAAACTATAAAAACCAACGGCAATAGTCTTGTGTTTAAGGGATTCCCTTACTTTTTATGCGACCTAAAATTCGCGGATGCTCGTGCAAATATGGAGTATCTAGGATGACCGCAATGTCTCCCTATTTACTCGCCAACTGCTGCAGTTGACAGTTCGTCCAGTTTCGAGTGTTTAATTAAGACGTCTTTGCCACTCCCTCCCGCAAATACTTCCAAGATCAATGGAGCACTTAGTCGTTAACCCAACTTCTCTCTAGGAATGCCATTCGGAGACCTTGCCTTCGACGGCTTCGGATAAATGACTGTCATCAGTAGGAAGAGTATCCGTTCGTAGAAACGAAGTTAAGAGTGGCTTAAACGGCCTCCAGATTCATTTTAAGTTTTCAGACGCATCGTTATTTCCACGAATGAATTATATCCGAAAGTAGGCCAGTTAGATGCTCGTTCGCCAACAAGATATTTGTCCTTCAAAACAAAGAAAAACCAAAACTTTTTGTATCAGGAATGTTAGCGACTTTTGTTATGTCTACTGAAAAATTTAATCTGCATACAGAGTTGTTTTAATATCTACCTCAAAGTCAAGATACCGGGAATATGGGAACGTAATATTTTTAAACATAGATGTGTGTGGTATGTATGAAGTATTTTTGACACCTACCCGGATAATGTGAGAATTAAGTTCGAGTGCCAGTCATATTGCTATTCTGTTTGTGTCTCCTGGACAGACACCTGCTTCTGTAAGTAATAATCATAGAGCGACTTTGATTCGGGTAAAATTGATATTAATAAGTCTTCATCCGACCCTCTGTCAGATAAAATTTTAAAAGTAGTGATTGCTTGAAAAATGTACGTGTAATAGATATGGAATATAAGGTGAAATAGGAGGTGATAACATGAAGCCATGTTTAAGAGGGTATTCCGCGTAAATCGGTAAAATTTGTTATATGACTGGTTGTTCAAAAGGTATTAAATGTTTTCCTAAAGATGTTAAAGTTTTTAAAGAAAACATTTTTTATTCAACCCCTAAAATAAAAAAATTAATTGTTTTCTTATGCCCCTGAAGATGATAGCATGGCTATTGAAATCTACATGGGGTGTGTCCTAGAACCCGGTAATTCAGGCCTTTCCGTTGTTTCCGAATACTGGTTTCAACTAGGTACGGTGCGCTGATAAAGACGGCTATTGAAGTTTTTAAACCTCTAATTCATTAAAAGCCGCGATCGAATTTTCTTTCCTAACACTAAAATTTATTATTACCTACAAACCAACAAGTTTCATTGAAAATGATACTGAACGCCCACACTAACTAGGTACCTCGGATTGCTGCTCGGGGATGGAACTTTCAGACCGTTGATCACTCGTATAAGAAACATGATTCGAGCACATCAAAATTTATGAGCTTCGAATCCCAAAAACTAGTCCGCACACCGCTGTACTTCCATCCACCTACTTTATGTTGACGATATTCCATTATGTAAATCTTATTTTTTTCCTCGTTCAAAGAGAGGACGAAATCTGCGGAGCAAACAGGAAAAAAATCCCGAGTGACTTTCATGGGGGAAGCGCGGATATATCTTTGAGCGTATCCTCCGTCGAGGATGCAAAAAATACAAACTTCGAACGTGTGAGAAGACGTTTTCTATTTTTGAAAAATTCCGCGGTATTAGCATGTGCGCTGCAAAGAGGCCACTGGTGAGGGACTGCTGGGATCACAAGGATGCTACTCAAAGAAAGCAAACATTCTCCAGGTGATCCAGTTCTTCATCCCCGCATCGCTCTGAGCCCAAAGTAATATCCATTCCTTTTCCTTTGCCGGAATTTTGCAAGTTTGGAGGTTTCCCTACGATCTTTTTCCAGTGCCGAGATTCTAACGTGTTTTTCCCAAGGTCGCTTTTTAAATGAGGACGCTCGAAGGAGGCAGATTTGTTTTAGAATGGCTATCGAAGGTTTCTTGAAAAAAACGTTCAACGTACCTTGATGCTTCTGATGGTAATGGATGGAGAATCACTAAATCACATGAATAAACTATAGCAAAGTGTGTTTTATATGAATTTTACCAGTACATTAGTATCTCCATACTTCTGTTGCATCTATTAGTTACTTCTCAGTTGAAACAAATGTAAGTACTAGTACTAATTTTTGTTTTATCAAGTTCTTTTATTTGTTAGATCTGAAAAACATAAGGTGGAACTGTCGGATAGTGCTCAAATGCGCACTTAAAAGCATTAAATTTATTACTTGGTTGTCTCAGCTTTTACATACTTCGAATTAAGCATCTAGAACCTACATCGGTGGTTTTTACCACGATACCTGGCGTAGATAACTATGGCAAAAGTAAAAGGTTGTTACTTTAAAAACAAAGAAAGACTCGTATTCGTATAGTGATTATTCTTAACCATAAGATTGACGAAAGTAAAAAACTTTTGTTTAATTGCATATATCCTGAACCAATAGACAAGTGAAAATTTTCCACTCATCAAGTTATGGCTCAACGAAGTCCGGCGAAGGATGATAGATTGTATTCATTAAATTAAATACGTTGTCTACGCGTATTAAACATGTTCCACATACTATGTATAGCTAGAGTGGAAAATATTTATATTTCTTTTGGTTCAGGACAGATGAAAATGTATCTTTGTCTCAATTTTGTTGGTACCTATGTTGATATGAAAGCTACTGAGGTATGAATGATGTTGAATAATGTAATTCATATTGGTCAATCCTGGAACTACAATTAATAATATAATCATAGTACTGCTCTTGGGTGGACTTGAAAAAATTATAACTTTACAATGTGCTTTACAACCGCAAACTACCTCACTCCTCATCCTACCTAGTAAGCCCCATTCTCTCTCTAAAGCTTAATAGCCAACGTGGGATGGATTGGGAATCAAACCTGATGGCTTTAGGGGGTTAACAGATTACTTTTTCACAGGGGATAGGTGAGCACCGAAATTTTTAAGTAAATGATAAATTGTCTTTGTTTATTCGGCGACTATATAACGTTGACACTTCGCAGGTATAACGAAAACATAATTATCAAACTCTTAGCATTCCATTGGTGCACTCGACTTCACCGATAACGTTCCCTCCCAAGGATGAAGGGAAGTCGATTGAAGGCCTCATGATCGGAGGTACTTAAGATGCATGTCTAAGCTTTCGAAGGCAATTTGGTGAGGAGTTGTCCAATTCGACGTAAGGCGTCGACCTATTTGACGCCGATGCTCTCTCGATCCCAAACTGCCTCCTGCAAACGGAGCGAGGTCTATCCGCAGGGATCTTGTACTCCGACGGTGGAAGGAGTACTTCGTGACACCGAGAAGTTTACATCCTCACTAGGAAAAGTTCTACTTAGGAGGGTTCATCGGGGAAAAACGGCAAAGGGCTTGAACTATCCCTTATAGATATCTATGTATCGTTTCCTATGCTCGTATTTACATTACGATAGATTACGCATTCAGAAAAGATCCAGAAGAGAAGATCGGATTCTAGCGACGAACTTGAATGCAAATCGCTTCATGCCTTCAATCAAAAGGAACTAATACATGAATATTGGGTACTAGGACTTAAAGCTAAAACAGTTATAATGTAACAAAATATGAAATGATAAAAACATTTACCCGCACCACCGCGTAATTTATTTTGCGACCATTGGTTCGATGCTTCGTGTCCCACTAAATATGAGTGTGTATGGGTTTAATTTCTATTTTTCTCTGTTTTTTAATACTTGTCGCGTATCTTTATTCACGGAGAAGACATAAAGCTTATCTACTACGCAAGATAAAAAATGAGACTGTTTGCAATATTTTTTTCTCACTGAACTGAACTGCTACGAGTAGAAGTTAGTCTCCAAGTTAATTCAGCATAATGACCCTGTAAGTAAAAATGTATGCATCATTCAATTAGAAAAGTTCAACATTAATGGCATTGATGGGAAATATTTATATATCAGTATCTTTTACTAATTCATATCCATAAATGAAACCGAGAGGAGTTAAATGAAAGATCGTAAGCTTTTCACTATCCAGCACTAAATCACAAAAATATTTCAATCGTGAAAATATATTATATGGAATATTAATGAAATTATCGACAGAATTTTGATATATATTTTTTTGGACTTAATACTCTTGTGTTTCTCTCAAAATCTGTACTCAATAACCCAATCACTCAATAATTCTTTAAACCTTCAACCCCATATTTTGACCCATGCTTCCTTCACTGTAAATTTCTCCCATCCAATGTCTTCATATTTTTCCTTCAGTTGTATTACCTTTAAATTACCCATTTATTTTCCTTCAACATTGTTTTATTTCCCCATTCCACTTCTTCTCCATCTCTCCTCTTAACCCTTCTTTTCCTTTTCTCCTTCTCGGCACTTCGTTTAGCTACGGCGAATCGGAATGTGATGGACCGCCTGACTCTATGTATCCTTCCTTTAATTTCTAGCGTTGTCACGTGAGTTATTCTGTCCGAATATCGATGTTTGCTTTCGATCGAGGCTCTCTCTTTTTTACTCCATCGACACCTCCTCACTTCACGAACACAGAGATCATTTCGTCACCCTCCTATCAACATTTCCCGTTCCATTTGTCCTCCCATCGACACTTACATATGTAACATTTCGAATCCGATACGAGTTAAAAGGAAGCGAACAGTTTGGGGATAATCGGTCGCGTCATGTAGCTGAAATGTTGTGAATATGACATCCCCATTAAAACACCGGGAATAGTCTTACACTTAAGGGATCTAAAATACAGTAAATATGAAACATTTAATTTCCGGAAATTACGAGGATCATTTTTTAAGTGAGAACCGTTCTGTTATGGAGTAATGGAAACTTTATTTACGAACATAATATGTATCAGAAACTGAAATATAAACATCTTTTTACTTCTCTACATAGTAACTATTAATATCTAAACACTTGTTAAGTCGTGACACCGGCTTTTGGATCCCGTCATCAAAGAACTCTGCCGCCTGAGCGTATTATTTCGCTGAAAAAGTTTTCCATTAGTCCGAATGTGGCAGCAAGAACCTAATTATTAGAAAGCAAGTAAAGTAACTACGAAGCAAGTTACTTTTTTCCTTCCTAACGAAAACATTGTCGAAATAGATGAGAAGCAAGCGTAAATTCCAATTTTCTCAATGAAAAATATTTAAATAAAATTACAATAGGATTTCGACAGCTCTGTCAGCTATAGTCGGGGAAGCCGAGTTTTCATATGGAATGCGGTTGCTAGGGGTTGGAGTATGGTTTGTTATGGTGTGTGAGAGAGTGTTCATAAAACTGATAAATGGTATTGTAGCTAATTTATAATAAGTTATATCGTGTTATAATCATCATATTTCAATGAAAGGTAGTTTTTTCGTCCAAAACAATGAAGTTTATTTTAATTTAAAAGTTCGTTATAATTATTTCGAAATAATTTTCACAAAATGTATAACGTGTGACAATTTACAACTATTACTGATAACGTGGGTAACTAGTTCAACTAGGGTATCTAAACAGGTAATTCCCGGAGCAGAGTAATCTACTTTTATGGAATTTTGGCGAGAAAAACATTGCAATTCCTTCGTTTAATTAGAGTAGAAATGTAAAATTTCTGAAATCTCACTGTGGAGAACATTCTGTGGAGAACACCGAAATTATCCTTTATAAAGTTTCTATCCCATGATCCATGTAGATAAAAATTGGTTTGCATTGACAATACAAGCGGATCAAACATCACTTGGGAAGGGCAATATTTTATGGTACAAATTAGATTTGCAAGATTATATCCTTATTCAATTGCAAAAAAAGCCATGAAAATTTAATGGTTCGTACTAAAGATTTAAAGATAGTGGTATAAAACGAGGCAGAAAGGGGAGAAGAAAATCCATTTTTCCCATTATTGCTTCATATTGAAATCCTCGGAAAAATATTCAGAACGATAAGTTAGGGATTTTCGATCCCTAGGGATCACGTGTAACTATGGAGCAGAACGAGGATTTTCCCCATTTTCAATTCCGTATATTTGACAATTAACTCCCATAAAAATATTGTGATAAGAAGTTTTTTAATATTTCAATTTAATTTAACAGTTCTGTTCCACCATTCATTAGAAAGGTTGCATTTTAAAAGATATACCGAGGGGACGCCGTAAGTAAGTTGTTAGTCAATAGGTAAAAATCTGATGTGGCCAGCACATGACTTTCTCCATATATATAAGATGTAAATATTTATCTACGACATTATTTTCGAACTCTATATTCCATCTAAACTTGGAAGATAAGTGATTAATTTCTTTCATATTATCTTTTACGTCACAAACATTATAATTAATGTTTTTCGGGACATGTTCGGTGAAAAACGATGAAGTGGCCTTTCGCCCCAGCGTTCAGAGCGCCCACCACGTACATAATCAGCAAATTCCGGTTTATCAGTATTTCACAAATAACTCCTACACAATCAGTGATACAAAAATATGTTTCGTACAAAAGTTATAGTAAATTAATTTTCTAAAACATTTATATGTACTAGTTTATAACTTAATATCATATTTATGGAGATATTTTGAAAACCGGAAATGAGCTTTGAAGAATGAAGCTCGACTTCCGGTTAACCGATTTACTTCAAAAACTAATCAACTCTGACAGCACACACGACAGTACTATATATGAATTTTGGTATTTATACAACTAATAGTTTTCACTTTAGAGCGCCCATTATCACACACACACATACACACACACACACACACACACACACACACACATACACACAGACATCATTCCGAAAATGGTCAAAACGTGTGCTAGGGACCCCAAAACATGTATTTCCGTTGAAATCTCGAAGTCGATTTTTTCATGAAAACAATACTTTCTCTATACTTCGTATATGGAGAAAGTAAAAAGAATGTGTGAAAACTATGAACTCTTTGTCGGAACAGGATATAAAAACCTAACTTGGATCCAAAAAGGATTACTATATCTTTCGTACATTTACCAACATATTTGTTAATTTCTCGGTGCATGTATTCGGTATATATAGGGATTATTGAGGTTTAATTGCAAATTAAGCCGCAAAAAAATGTTTGCACTATAATCTATATGTAAACTATTCAGCTCAAAGACCGGTTAGTGCTTCATCCCCTCTGACATAAGCTACCAAGAGCTTGTTGGGAGGAATGAGGTTTACTAGGCAGGATGAGGAGTGAGGTAGTTTTTCCTTGCTTCCTCAGATAACCAGAATGCTATAAGCAGAAGATGTCCACGCAATTGAAGCACAATAACTCCATGAGTAACACTTTTCTTGTCAGGCCATATGGATAAACCTTGATTACTGCAATTATCCACTCATACTTCATTAGCTTTTATTCTATCCCAGACATTATCAAGACTGACAAAAGTAAATAAAAGATTCATTTTTCCCTATCCTGTACCAAATGACAAATGAAAATATTCCATTCATCTGACTATGGTAGCATGAACTATACTCTAATATGGGAAGAATATTTGCCCGGTTGCCCGGTTAGTTGGTAAAACATTATTATATTTTCATTTACGGTGAGTTTATTAAGATCATAAGAAGCTACACCGGGACAGTAGAATTACTGGAGCGATTGATCTAAGCAAGGGAGAACGTTACCAAATTGAGACGAAGGACGGGCGTGTTAAAATAAGAGATAAAAATAGGGGTTGGTGATATTTTGGTGAGAACCAATGGGGAAATGTATGGATGAAAAAGTTGAGGAAACGAGAGCAGGATTCCGGGGCCCTCAGAAAATTCGAAGACTGGAGCGAGGGAGCAGGAATACGAAAAGGAGATGGCGACTGTATAAAGATGGAGAATGGAAGAGAGGATGGGAATCGAAAGGAAATGGATGGCGAGACTACCTTCCGAGAATTTTCTTTCCCCGGAAATCTGAAAAATATGTGAGGTCAGAAATATCGATGGGTGATTCGTAAACGACTCAAATCGCTGGAAAAGTCGACGAGGATAAGTTTCCAACACATTTCATCCATTTGGAATGAATATTTCTTGGGATTACCTGTAATAATCCCTGACAAAAGGGTTACCGAGAAGTTTATGGTCCTCAGCTGGAGATAAAACCGTTGAAAACTTTTCTCAGCCAATATCCTTCGCCCATAGATATTAATGCTCTAGTTCAAAAGCAAATTTGCACCTTCTAGATAAGCGTTAGCATGTGAAATTTTACAAAAAATGTTGTCATATCACAATATATTCTGATTTTGTCACAGAAACTTTTTCTAAGTTATTTCCCCCAAGGGTGAAATACCTAGTGGTAATTTGCTACAAAACAAAGATTTCTGGAATTATTTTCAAGTTTTTCTCTTTGGTATTCCCCTTCAAATGAATTCTAATCATTCCCATGGTCTCTAATTACTTATCTATACCTACAAATTTAAGTTATTCGAGGGAAAACAACGAAGAAATTCCTGCAGACGATAGTTGTTTTGCGGAAAAAGTTGTGATAAAATATAATATAATATATATGAACCACTTTTGATAGGTAAGAGTCATTATTATTATATTGTGTCATCAATTTATCATGCCATTACCTAAAAATCTCGAGTTTAATACTTTTCATTTACCGAAATTCATTTTAAGGCAAGGTATTGCATAATTCATAACTTGGAGAAATGTAATAAACTTTTATTCAAATCTAATGTTATTTCTCCTCGAATTATGTTTTGAATTAAAATCTATTAATGTATTAAAATGCTCAGCACAGAAAATTATACGTTGCTTTTGAAATGAAAACTCAAGCAATATGTTATTTTGCGTAAACATCCGTATTAAATAACTTCGAACATTCAAAAAAATGCATAAACACGATTTATTTAAAGCAAAAATACCTCGCTAGGGAAAATTGCACTTAGTCTCACCAAGAAGCATCATACATTTACTATTCATCCCGCTCGTTTAACTCAAAGAGTTCCGTATTTTTCATTATGGTACATACTCTCACGGATCCTTTTCCATTCAAAGCTTTAAATTTTCAAGAGCTGTATTTTAAGCTGTGTATTATGATACAAGTGAACATCATTAACACTGAAAAAAGGCAAGAGAAAAGTCGAAGCACGATTCAAACTTTCGTTCTTATTGCGGAAAGCGACTGCTGCGTTTCCATAAATTTACATTTTAACCTACGTCAACAGGAAGATAGAGCGCCAAGAGGAATGTCAACAAATATAATGAAAGGATGTTTCGTATATTCCCATTTTCAACGAGAGCTCGGATGAAACCTTAAAACTGAGCAAACTATCGTTGCATTTAAGATCGGAAAGATAAGCACCAGTCCTCATAGCAAAAAATGAAAAGATTTCAAATAAGAGAATTCAAAATTTTAATAAATATTCCTTCGTTTCAGAGAAGGTGGAGGGAGTAAGAAGCATCTTCTCCATCTGGCGTTATCTTTCCTCTTTTTCTGAGAGCGGAATGTATCTAAGGAACCCTTTGATCTCGCCCCCCTGAAAATTTTCGCTTTCGCGTTGCTAAAGCATGGCATATTCCGTCAGCTGAAAAATTCGGTATGCACGGTAAAGGGATCCTTTCAAACCATAATTTAGCTTACAGAATTGCTCTATTTTTTACATTACAATCTACCTCACCCAAAAGCTTTTATGAAAAGCTATATTCAAATATATCACAGCAGACACAAATAGATGAACCTAATTAATTTACGCCTCTGCAATTTTACGCAGCTAAATCCAAAGAATTTTAAAACAGAAATATCAAGGAAGCTAGTTTCGTAAAAATATGGGAGTGGTTTAATAACATCTTTAAATAGCAAATAGAAATAATTTTAGCTTTCCGCTCATCAATCCATTTTTTTAGAACTGATTCAAAAATGAATCTCACCGAGAAGAGAGAAACGAAATATTGCGAAAATTTGACACGGTCTAATCATCTATTTCTGCCATTCATAAAACATTCACTGCTTGTTAAGATTTTATTCGTACCTAAAAGCAGAGTTTACTAAACAAAATCACAGCATGAATTCGATTGCCTCATTTTAAAAATTATTCTGATTATAAAATTCGCCAATAACCTATAATTTCAGATAAACTCAGATTTTTTAAGCTATCAGGTATATCAAACTGATATTAGAAAACACGAATAAAAACATATGAAATATGTTTCTTAATGATTGCAGTAGGAGGTAGGAAATTCTGTTTAATTACTGTTTATGAGATGCTATAAAGCCAAGCCAAGCTTAAAGAATAAAATTGTTTTTCAAAGTATGTATGGATAGTTCTGATATAAAATATATATGCAACGATAGAAATGAAAAAAGAGCAATGTTAATAAACGAGACAAATAATGACTTATCTCCAGAAGGAATTGCTTGATTGACATTGATGAACTCATATTAGGAGCCGGCGAATAGCTTATATACGAATCGGTAGTTGCGAATCTCGAATAAAATTAAACCTCGATTCTTATCGAACCTCAAACTAAATCAAGTAGAACCACTATTTGAACCAAATCTTTAATCTAATTTAAACTCGAATCTTATCGAACATTAAAATGAATCAAATCAAACCGCAAAGCAAACTGAATCTCGAATCAAACCGAATCTTGAATCGAACAAAACCTCAAAGCCTATCGAATATCCATCCTACGCGAACCTTATACTGAAACGAATCGATTCTCGAATCACATTGAATCTTGAACCGAATAGACGCATCGAATTATATTCCAATAGACTACTCTTTTCTTCCGCCCTATAGCGGAAATTATTCTAAAGATGCGCGCTTGTCTTTCTTTATTAATGATAAGTGAGACCGATTTATGTTACGTTAATGATTAAGATTGGTAAGACAATTCATGCTAAGTGTAATTAAAGTGAGACTTGATAATAATTTTGCTTGAATCTAAAGAAAATATATCGTAATTAAGAATAAGTTTAGCCCGCGATTGCAAGTTATCGAATCGGTTTGCTGAATGACACCAGATTGGAAATCGAATCTCGGATCTTGAAGCTTTTTTATTTATTTATTTTATTTATTTCCCCCGTAAATATCCACTTATAGACAATTATAGGAGAGACATTAGCAATAAACGGACACATATAACCATTACCTAACAAAAAAATCCGGTTAGCCAGGATTTGAACCCGGGACCTAGATAGAGCGCTAGCATGTTATCATGCTAACCACCCTGCGGCAGGTAATTTGTTTATCCAATTTTGCATGTTCCTATAGTATTTCATGTAATTCTTGACTGATAGGGGTCTCAGATTTTCCCTGTGAGTTACGAAAAATGTCAGAAGCGAAAATTTAAAAGAGTCCATTCCAATTCCACTCAAATCCTTCGAATCTATCGGTTGGACGCCAACCTTTGCATATCCTCTACTTTCCCCAACCGATTAATTCAAGGCTCGACCTCGCGCAGTGAACGCTAACACCCTCTGGGAGTGAAAACGAGAGCTTCTTATGTGTTCCTTCGAATCCGAAGAAACGTGGCCGAACCACTTTCCGCTGAAATTTATTCAACGTCAAGGACGAAAGCACAATCGTTCTAGGGGAGGTTTGTATCGATCCCAGAAGCGGACTGCGATATCCGAATTCCCTTCCCTTTCGTATACCGAAAGAACTCCGAGATATTCAAATACGTTTGTACTCAAAGGCATTGGAAAAATCACTCCATCGTCCACATTTTCCGAATCACAGCGGTGTCCCACTTTCTGAATACTTTTGTAATAATTAAATGATTTGTAGTCGGTATAAGAATCCTTAACTATATGGAATTCCACGCATAAAAAATATATAAAACTACATAGTAAATCAAATAATTATGTAAATTTTCCGCTATATTTATTCATTAAGACAGGCTTTGACTAATACTGACTTAAAATGAGGCGTATTTAATAAATCGATTTAATTAACAAACATTTATTTTATTTGTTCTTATTCATATTTGTCATAATATTTGCACAAAAGTTGCTTGGCATACAGCTTCTCAGAACATAAAATACTTAAGGATCTTTTAAAAGTTGAAGAACATGATAAATACTCTATAATTATTTAAAAAGCAATTATCTAAGGCTCCAAATCAACCGACATTATTGTATTTATCTAATTGACAGCTGGTAATGATGGTGGTGTGCTTAGGGTTTGGGGACATCCCATAAACCTTTTGAAAGTATCATTTTCAATATAAAATCGAATGGAATGCATAAAAAGACTTAAGTGTTAGTGGGCAAAAGACCTATGTTTAACAGCACTAAAAGTCAGGTGCATATTAGTACAAGACGTTTAGCTGATAACTGACGCTCGTGGAAAAATGTTTCGTAGGGTGTCATTTTCCAAATTTTGGGTAAATGGATAATTTTCATAACACACCAATTCTTACTCTTCGGTTTCTCTCTTTTCTGTAATATTGCATTGACATCAGGAATGGAACCTTTCTCTCGCAGGCTACATCATCCCCCGAGTTGATAACTCCAAGGACAGAACTCAGAGATGTTTTTGTACTAGAATTTGCTCCTTGTCTCGATAAAAATCGTCGATTTTCTCGAGTTGAAAATATTTTTTCTGATCGAAAAGTTAATGTTAGAGGGGGCGATGTTCCAACTGGCCTTCAAACTGAATACTTTACCGACAGACTGAATTTTATAATACTCAAGAAGGGGTAGATTCGAAATGCCGAGGTGTTCTCCTCTTTCAAAAATAGCTATTATAGTAACGCATAAAAAAAGCCTGCGCGGAAATTTTTCGCACATCTCCTCCTCGGAGGGGTATACCCGCACTCACGCGAACTTCCTACCCCGTTTACGATACAATCTTCACTTCCTCATGGTTGCCAGCCATTGCTAATTGCTATGTTGATTTTCTTCAAAATATTCCATACGTACGCCTAAGGAATTTTTGCAATGAAAGCATTCGTCAAATTTGCTGGAAAAAGAAGACTCGCTGCATGATATTTGGGAGAAGGGATACCAAAGGTGGAGGTATTCGGAGGTGGAGTAGGTTGTCGATGATCCGTCCATTGGTACCGAAAAAGGCCCTTAACTACGCGGTACTATTATATGGAAAACTAACGGTATATTAGATCTTGGATTCCATTCGTGGTCTGTCTTATGTCAGTCTCTGGCGTAGACTGAAGCCTTCGAAACAACCAAGGCTGGATGACTGACTTTTTCATGCCCTTAGTCACTTCGACAATCCATAATTATTGCAAAGAAAAGGTGGCTCTTCTCGCATCTTTGACACTCTACGAAAAATGCGAGAGATGAATTTTGAAAGAGGATGAGCTAAGAAAAACAGGGAAACTGAGTAAGTTGGGAAGGAGGTGAAAGAAAAAGTTCATTACAGAGCAGGTTCAGCGAAAAAGGTTAAGAGGAAAAGTGAGCGAAAATATTTTAAAAGCGGTTCTGAAGAGTGTCGCCCAGATAACCACCCAAGCACGAAAAATGTTTCAAGATAACTGCGAAATAATACAGTAGGAGGTTGAGAGAGTGAACGCGTGAGTAAATGTCATTTACGCATCAACGTGCTTACGATTTCTTGGAGTCACGACTGAAGTCTATAAGCAAGGAGATGCGACTTACATTAATTAACTTAGGAAACGTATTGAAGTAATTGAGCAAAAAAATTAGTGGGTTCAATATTGGGAGGAGAGAGATAGCTGAAGAAGCTAGTTGAAGATTGCTGGGAGAGAGACTTAGACAAAATGTATTACATGATAAAAAGGGTAGGATTAGTTATCATAATACATAAGGGGTTGAGTAAGGAATTCGTGGACACGTAAACCTACTAAGTACACTCTTACCTTTCTATAAACTCTAATGAAGCGGAAGAAAACGTACTTTGCATTCTGTTCGTAATGATAACGCAGAGGAAAGAATGCATCATGTATGTAACTATTCATATATTTGATGTCGTGATTAATACAGAAATCGATCCTAATCATATTATTTGAGCATGACAAAGTATGAATATTTTTTTATTTTACAGATTTCATATTTTTGAAATGGTACCTTACCTTACAAGGTTTCCTTATACCAGAAAAGAAATATGTTGCCGTGTCTTGCTAAATAGATTTCCATATGATGCATTCCATGTAAACAAATATCTGATCTATTTAGAGGTTTAAAAATTTCTCCCTAAAGGATTTCTCCCTATCTAAGCATTACATTAATATGCTTAATGCTGCAATAAATACACCAAGTAATAAAATACTCCTCAGGTGGTAAGTAATGTGGGTTCACGTTCTTTCCAAAACCTGTGGCAACATAGGTACGGAAAGCTTACAAAGACGGCTTCGGGAGATTATTTTTTTATTCTTAAACAGCCGTGCACTAATTTCTCTCCTTACATCTGTTCTAATAATCGATAAGCTCTTGCACATGCATCTAAGTTGGTAGTGAAAACTCGAAACAGCTTCATGATCACAGCTACCGAAATAAAATGTCTTCAGTCAAGATTTGGTCATGAGAAATAATCGATAACAATGTGTGTAATCAGACCTTAAAAATTTATTAAATATTTATTAAAGAATTTTGTTAAATAATTTTTTAGTTTGAGTTTTTGATTAAAGTTTTCCCTCTTATTAACAATATTGGTTTTGTGAATTATAACTAAGTTTCACAGAGATTTTGCTTACAATTTAAAAAATTCAATTAAATTTTTCTCTCTTACAAACAAATATGAATTTTTACTGTATATATAGCATCTATTTTTGGATCATTTATTACTTTATATTAACCTCCATATTGTATAATTATATAGCTAATGGAAACTCGTACTTTAATTTATCAGATGCTTCCAAAATATCAACAGAAATCATATTCTTCCATCGGTATATTCGGATATCGACCGGTTTTGGCGTCTGATTGCCATCATTACGTCATCCTAATTATTCCCATTTGCCTCTCAGATCTACTTCATCTCACAATACTGTCTTGAAGATACAAGACTAAAAAGTGTGTCGAAAAAGACTTCTTTCGACAAGAAATATCCAATGGCAAGAAATGCGCGAAGTCGGAGCAAAAAGTCGAGATCTGAACGATAAAGCGGAAGGAAAAAAAGGAAGATAAGAGAAACGATAAAACCGAAGGCAAAAAGGAAAAAATAAGCGATGGAACGAGGAGGAAAGTGATCAAGAAGAAGCTGATAAGGAGGAAACGGTTAAATGGGGCCGAAGGGGGAGATAGAGACGCCGTATGCGCGCAGCGACATCCTCAAAAGACGTGGAAATGGAGTGAACTAAATCTGAGTTCCTGATTCGTAGATGTGATACAGCGAAACCGAGTAAAGTACCCTACTTTTGTGGGCGCATTTGGATCTTAAGTAATGGCGACCGTTTTCTTGAGAAAGATTCAAAAAATGCAATTTTTGCTTTGTGTATCTCTTTTCAAATAGAACAGCATTTTCGGCTCGACACAAGGACTACATACTTGATCGGATGTGTGTGAGCATCCAAACTAACGTTTTTCTTGAGAGGATACCACTAATTTGTATTGAAAATAATAAATTATGAATAGATATTGAAATATGAAAAACATTTTGTTCAATTAAATACCAATGTCCAAATATAGAATCCCCGTATGAGCCGGATTAGGCTCATGGGGACTCGAATGTATCGTTTATATCCTCGTTTGCGAAATCATCATCATGATTAGGTATTTTTTAAATTGTGACATATTAAATAAATTATTTACTATATTTTTGTAAGGATTTTTGTAACGAACGATTTGTGATCTGTACTGTATTATCAAAACACGTATTCGCCATACTCCCGTATGCATGTAAGTGATGACTCAATTATTAATATATTTCTCAAATTAAAACCACTTTCAAGGGTATTCGAATTAGATTTCATTCGTCGATAAGTAAGGGATAGTATCGAAAGGGATGGCTTAAAGGAGGTAGATAATGGAAGGCCAGGGTTACATCATTAGAGATAGATGATTATTAAAGTAAAGCCTAAAACAAAAAAGTCCTTTGATAGTTATTCCGTAATAATGAATGGAGGGATGCGTAAAATTTGGTTTACACTTTTGTAAAGAGATTCCTTTACAAATAATTCAATCGAGAAAACAAAGTAAAACCTCTTCATTTGTTATATTCAGAAAATTTTATATATTCCCACTAGGCCATTATTATAGTAAAAGTCTATCTAAAGTAAGAGATAATATACGTGCAATCTAATGTAATTCTATAAAAAATAATGGCCAACTCTGAGTGACTGAAAAAGTAACGGGAGCATCATTTTAGATTGATTTTTCAAATTACGATGCGAATAATGTATTTTATCTACGAAAGATACTCTCATAGCGATTGAGTCGTTTATTCGGCTCATGGAATATATTTAACTAAATTTATTTTGGCTCTTCTATGGTAATAAAATACCTATACATTATTTGCTTAACTTATTTATCAATTATGGATAATTTAAGTTGTTACTTTGAAATTTTGAAACAGTAAAACGTGAATTCTAAAAATTTCGTGAAATGTATTGCTTTTGATTTTTGGCTTCATTTATTTATTTAAACATCAATAGTAGCGCACAACCAATCAGATGTCTTCTCCACGTCATTAGAAACCAACAATCAATCATCCGTTATGCGTTACGTTATGAACTACCGCGTACAAGTAGTAGTAGTATTAGTAGTAGTAGTATTGTTAAAAGTGCTTCGACAGCTTAGGTCATTTCGCACATTGGCTCTCACCGGGAATCGAACCCGGGACCGCTTTCACCAAAGGCAAACGCGCTGTCCACATGACTATCCGTGAGCCTCGCGTACAAGTACTTCAAACTCTTATTCATATAGTTATAAGCTTTAAATTTCACGGCATGATATTTAATAAAGAGTCTGAATGATCCTATTGTAGCTAAGGAAATCGGCATTCGTAGGTATGACTTACAATTAGTTGGAAGACATTATGATAAAAAACTTAATACTTTCCATAAAAATATCATATCAACTTAATTCTTGCCTTAAAAGATGGAAGCTGTCTTATATCCAACCTTGACTGTGCAAGGAAGAACTAAGTATTTCAGATAAAACAGCAGCCATTTCAGAAAATATAAGAGAAAAAGAAGAAAAACAGTGGAAACTAAAAAGAAGTGAAAAAGGTAGACTTTTCAATTCTTAAGTAGTTCCGCGGATGGAACACCTGCCAGGAAAGTAGGATACTTGGGTCCGAATCAATCCCAAAATCCCAAAAACCGAATCCCAATCAAGTCAACATTTTTCACTTCTGTTTCTCCTTCAGAAAATGAGGAGCTATTTGTGTTCTACTTTGTAAGCATAGGAAGAGCAACGTATACTCGAATTGTAAGCAATGATAGGCGAACGAAGCATTGCGGTGAATTTATAGCATAAGGTCTAAAAATCGATAATGAATGTAGGCGAAAGGTTAAAATAATAAATGCTTAATACCTTACCTGTTTTATTGCGTTTACATTCCTCGCCCATGGTCAGCAGCAGATTATCCAGGGTGATCCTTGCGGCTACCTCGTTCTCAAAATTCATCTTGAAGCTGAGCTAAAGGAAACAGCGTAAATGGAAAAATGTTAAATGTAACTGACTTAAGCTTCTTAAACTACGACGTTCAATAAAACTTGTCCATCACTCTTATATTACTACAATTTTAACTCAATACAACAAAATGGACCAGTTTAATTTTCTAAAATCCTGATGCGAATAAAAATATCTAAGGATTCTATAGATGAAAGAAATCTGGGAGAATGTCAGTAAAAGTTTGGGAAATACACAGCCTAAAAAAAGACAAAAAATAATTCATGGAATAAGAAGAATCACGCGTTAACATTATCCTGATCAAAAATGTGAGGAAAAATACTCAAAGAATAATTACGGTTGCCCAGAGAAATCTGTAAAAAAATTTAACTAAATGTAACTAAATCATAGCTAGGTATTAAATTGAATGGGTATAAGCAAAGAAGGGGTGAGGTAACAATTATTTGAGAATGACGAGAAATTCAAGAATAAGCCATGGAAAGCAAATCTGCTATCTACGGCCATTATAATACAACAAGAAAATTATCGAAGAAGATGAACAGAAATGTATAAATAAGCCCTCGAATATTATACCATGTCGTATGGACGGAGAAATAAAATCTTACGGGTATAACCGTATATAACATGGCGTATAAGTATCAAGTGCTACTTAAAGTGTCATTAGGGGTGCCGTGAAAATGATTTTCCACCAAAGCATTGAGGAACATACAGCTATGCAGCTACAATTTTTTCGTGGAGAAATTGTATCGATGATTGACGGAATACAAAGATGGAAATGAGATAAGACAAGACCTGAAAACGTGTATATTGCTGAAAATGTGCGTGAATAATGAGGAGAAGGAGATTCTGTCAACTGAGACGAACACTGACGGACTGAAACTCAGATAAAACACGTTTCCCATAAAAACAACGAAGTGTTCTCTACCGTGAAGAAATCTTCTCTCTAAGTTTCAATCTCATCGATTCGAAGCCTGTTTCCACAGAGGCTCTTCTTTTAGAGACTCACGTCGGGCGATAATAATTCTACCACTTCTAAATCGATGTATGCACATGGAAAAGTAATCTTTTCTCGTCACATGAGTGGTCCATCCTTATGCATGTGCGCTGGAACACACTTATACTACTCCTTTCACTTCTTGGACACTAAACTCTCCAATAATACCAAACAACTTTTGTTTGATTTTAGTAGAACCTCGACTCTATCTTTTCCTCAGTATGCTTACTTCCATCACCTTTTTCAGTAACTCATACCCATGCAATGAGCTCTTCATTTATGCTTACTGGTAAACCAAACCTTTTCGGAGAATACAAATTCCAAATTCTTCGAAAACAGACCAATTCAATGAATCTCTGAAGCTGAAGTGTTCCGAAATTTCTATTAATGTCTATGTCTATGTAAGAACCCTGCAAGCCGCCTTTCGGCGTGTGGCAGGGGGTGCAAGCACCTTGACTCGATTTTCCTAAACGGTTTCATTCGCGTATACTTCGCGGAAAAAATGAATTTTTGAAACGATTCGTTCTAGCGTCTATTTCCCTAATCTTTCAGGCAGTATCAGCACGGCCCATATAACAGGGGGGTCGCATTATATCGGTTACATCATCTGAAAACGTAATTTCTCTGAACTTATTTAATAAATTTATCCTTTGAATTTTTCTTCTATCTTCTAATGATTCCCATCCCGCGTCCTGTAACATCTGAGTGACACTCGCTGTTTTATCGTAGCAATTCTTTACAAATCGTATCGCCTTTCGTTGTACTTTTTCTAAATCCCGAATATGACATTTCTCGGCGGGGTCCCATACACTACATGCATACTCAAGGTGAGGCCTAACTAACGCTAAGTAACATTGCTCGCGAACTTTTTCATCGCTCCTACCTACTATTCTTTTAACGAAGCCGAGTTTCTTAAGTGCTTTTCCACATATATTTCGGATGTGGGCACTCCATGATAGATTATTCGTGAGAGTTACTCCAAGATACTTTACCAATTCTACTGACACTAGGTTTACCCCTCGGAGACTATAGAATAATCATTTATCATAGATTTACTTTCGAAGAAGTTAACTACCGAACACTTTTCTACATTAAGCTCTAATTGCCAATCATCGCACCAATTCATAATTCTATCTAAGTCGTTCGAAAGGGTTAATCTATCCTCTGAACTAACTATTTCCCTGTAAATGACTGTGTCGTCTGCGAATATCCTAACATTGCTTTCAATGCGATTGCTGAGGTCGTTGATGTATACTAAAAATAACAACGGTCCAATTACACTGCCCTGAGGGACGCCCGAGGTCACCTTAACCAAGTTGGAACTAATACCATCGAGTACTACTCGTTGCTCTCTATCGGTGAGAAAGTCTTTTATCCAGTTAATAACTTCTGCATTGATACCCGCAACTTTTAATTTGTACAGCAATTTATGATGAGATACCTTATCGAAAGCCTTCCGAAAATCTAAAAATATCGCATCGACTTGCTTATGTTTTTCAGTTTAGAACATCGTGTACTAATAAAGCCAGCTGAGACTCGCAAGAACGAGTCTTACGAAAACCGTGTTGATTCCTAATTATGAAATTGGACGTTTCAAGAAAACCCATTAAAGAGCTAGCTATTATATGTTCCATAATTTTACCGCTCAGTGATGTTAAAGATATAGGCCTGTAATTAGCTGGATCGTCCTTAGAGCCACTTTTAAATATTGGCGTGACATTCGCAATTTTCCAATCTTTCGGGACCTTTCCTTCGCTCATAATCTTGTCAAATATAACTTTAAGAAAAGGTGCTACGCTCTCCGCAACTTCCTTGAACACTCGAGCCAGTATGTCTTCAGGACCCGGAGCTTTATTCGGATTAATCTGTTGCAATAGTTTAATGATGCCGTCTTCTCTGAAGGTGATATTTGACATCGATTCAGGTTTATCAACTATTAAAAGTCCAGATTGGGAATTAAAATTTATTTATTTTAGCTATGATCTTCTGCTTGGATTAGGGTCTTGGCATTGCATGTGGCTTTTTTTCCGAAAAATTTATCATTCGAAGGATTGATCGTACGAAGAATTTGTTTTCGAAGAACTTGCCTTTAACCAAACCTTTTAAAGGCCTCATCCACTTCTCAAAGGCCTCATCCACAACTCAAAGGCCTCAAATGTTTCGATGTCCCTCAATGGCTGGATCCTCATTTCACATCCGTATAACCAAACTAGACAAATGAATACAGCATTCCATGCCTGACTTCCACCTCCCACACCCGTTCCTAAAATTAAGACCCTGCGCCTAAAGCTCCCTTTTTTCCGTAAAGTCCTCCTTGGTCACTATTGCTCTTCCCTAATTTCTTTTTCCATCCTATGGAAGAATACTAACAAGTAGGGGAATTGATACACCAGTTCTAGTTTAAACCCGGATTGTTAATTTGACCTTCTTTCACTTGACAAATAGAGTCTAAGATGATGGTGGCCGAGCTGAATAGCCGAAAAAAATATCAAAAAAGAAACGAACATGAAAAAATTCTGACAAGACCGGGACTCGAACCCAGATCTCCTAATTGCTGGTCGGTAGTTCCACACATTGAGCTATTCGGCCAGAACATTCTAAAATGTCGGGAGATTCCATTGGTAAAAAGACACCTTTGACCCTTTTCCGTGATTTAAATTTAATCTAAACAAAAGATATTAATTAATACTATATCATGTGCGTCTAGTTAATTAGGGAGAAACAAGACGCGGAAATTCTTACACTGAAATATAATTACATTAATGTATACTCGTACTTGTTCAACGTAAGTTCTCTACTTTTCTATAGGTCCATGAACCCAAATACCCTGAACTGAAAATATTTTCCTATAATTTTAGATTATTACCTAATATACTTGAGTATAAGCCGTTTCGACTATAAAGTGAGACACCTAATTTTATCACAAAAACTGGGAAAACTAACTTACTAGAGTATAAGCTTAGGGACACCCAACGTGGCTCGATCAGGACGTCCGATCAAATATGATTGTTTTCAATCAGCCAACTCCCGACAGATGGCATGAGATTGCGGAGAAAATTAACAAAGAAATATTAAATAATCAAATATGGAGTTTAGAAGCCAATTTCCGACCAAGGCAAACTTTTGCCACCGGAGAATTTGTAAGTGAATCTCTCTCGATTATAAGCCGCGGGGCACTTTTTCAGCACAAAAAATATAAAAGAATTCACTTAGACACGAATTAATATGGCAATTTTGCCCTTTATGTCACCCAAAAATTTTAATCAGTACGTTGGATGGCAGAGGCCTTAATGTAGCGATATTCCATACCAAAAATAATGAAGCATTAATAAGACACAATTTATTTATAAATTGTGAAACCTTTCGCGTTCTCCCCTCCTTCACTTCCTTGTATTGTCTTCTATTACTCACCGCTTTGTTTTTTGACTATATATAGCTGCTATTTTGTGTTTCACCTGTCTGATGGTGGAGATACGCTCTGAAACCTAGGTCGCATGCGTTGTAATTTTTTCTGAGGTTCATTATGATAAATTGTGTCTTAATACTATATTATTGTTATTTTAGTTTCTTCTCCGTCTCTTCCCTTGCATCCTACCTTAATCCCTACCGAGATCACAAAATAGCCCCCTACCACCACCTCATTTAACCTTCAGAATGTTTTTCCGTCCCTAACTAATCTGCTGTTTTAATGAATGTATTGTAAATTTAATTTTGCCTTTTATAGTTTATTATTTTCTTCCTTTTTTCTTTTTAATTGTTTAGACAGTTTTTGACTGATTGTTTATTTACTAGTATATTTATCAGTCTATTTTGTACCTACTCACATGTAAATCTGTAACTGTTTGTTCTTTTTTATTCTTGTATGATACTATTGGTATGTCTTATTGTCTTTTAAAGTTCATTTAATCTGATTACATCGCTAAATAGAGTTTTCTTATCTGTAGGTTTCGCAGGTTTTTCTCACCCCCATTCTTGAGGGTGTTTTCCCGCAGTGAAAATGTTCCTAAGCTCTTAGCTTAGGTTTTTTAAAACCACAAAGGAATTTTTTTTCTTTGTACTTTTTTCAAGCTATCTCCTTTTATACATTTATTTGACGAAGGGTTGGATGTAAAAAGAGTCTTTATAGTCTCGATCCCGCCCTAAATAAAGTACTTTAATCATTATTATTATTAATTTACTATCTTCCGCAAATAGTCCTCTTAGTATTTAACCCACGAATTTCCCACCCATTACTTCAATCAAAACACTCTTCTGCACCTTCCCACTCGTGCTTTTCTAATAACTCAAACCAGAAAAAATCCTGTATGTATTTATATAGTAAATTAAAAACCATTACCCCTCAGGGCAACTCATATATTGTTTCGTTTCCGAGAATGGAGAGAGGAAATTAATCCTTCCTCGATTCTCCACATTCCAAGTTAGGAATAAAACTTCGGTATCGCCAAGAAAAAAATGAGACGTCATAACCCTCATTAGCATATTCGATTTTTGTCTCTAATTTCTCTCGTCCTGGGCTCCGTTGAGCCTCCAGTCACGCGAACGAATGCACGCACCTTCCATTCCTTCTCTCTCCCAACTTTATATTCATTGAAAACGTCCTATTTAGCGGCTCATTAGCATTTGCCTGCATCGCTGCCGCTCCTCGTGGGACGGCCGTTTATTTCCAAGCGTGATAGAATCCCATATGCCTTGAATTAAAGGAGCGCAGTAAATGGCATGTAAGTCCAAATGGGAGCTGTTGTTACGCATGACATCGACGTGAGTTCGTTACAAATGCAATGCAGGAACGACGATTGAATGGTGTACAAGGAAACGTTTAAATATGGAAGAATCTTAAATATAACCGTATATAAAAAATGATAAATATAAAAACATATATATATAAAACAACATATATTATAAAATCAGTATTATTATTAAGAAATTATACATATAAAAAGCAAACTCTGTCTGTCGGGCTAATTATCAAAATATTCCTTCATACTTTTGATCAAGGTACTCAAGATCAAATTAATTCGAAATGCATCCAGTAAAAATCAAGCCATATGTCAGAAAAATTTTAAATTATTATGTACTAGCTTAGAACGACCAGAGATCTACAGGAAAAGGAAAATTTTTAAAATAAGTTAAGTTCTGTCATGTTTGACAAATCCACAACTCAAACGGATACAATCCAACAAACAATCTAGAACCATTACGATCAACATAGACTTTGAAATCTAACTTTCTCAATTCAACATAATCCTTACATACACAATAAAGAACTTAAGTATTTGAGATTAAAAAAACTACTCACTAGCTACAATAAATTCAAAAAATTGTGTCACACAATTATAATTTCTAGTACAAAATATTTTCGTCAATGTAAATCTCTTAGTCTGAGATGTCCATAAACGTAACATTTTTTTCTGCTTGGATTGGTTATCTCATTGACCGCATTACTTTTGATCCGTCAATATTAGGGCTCCAACATTGAGCATTACATTTAATACGTAATTCTAGGAGTGTAACTCACCCAGAATGTTTTATTCAAGGGCCTGAGAGGCACATACCCTCTGGTCCATTCCAAAGGATGCGCGTTCGCTGACCAGAGAGGAATGCCTCCATCATCCGGATTGTCTTCTGTCCTCAGCAAGACAGTGATGTTCGCTGCGGAAAAGCAAAGGTAATCCCAGGGGATTAGAGAGCTCTTAGCGAGGAAAACATATTAAAATCGCAGTTAAAAGCAAAGCGAATCCCATAGTGAGTCCATCCGCTGAGAAACACGTGGAAACGTTAAGGGAGGGCAAATGCGAAACCGTGGAGGGTTTTCATCGTCCATCCGGTCTTCAAAAAATGTGGAAAACGAAGATTCCGAAGGTAAGCGACTGCGACCGAGGTCAGATTTAATTAATTAAAAGATTAAATTCCGGTGACGCAAAACTCCCTTTTAAGGACCTAACTCGGTTCGGACGTCCGGTAAAATAGGTCACCGTGTTCCATCCGACTCCTTTATTATCTTGAGTAAAAGAACCTCCAAAACCTTGATGCAGCTATGGGAAATTTATAAGTTTTTTTACAATACGTTAATGTAAAATATGAAAAACCAGTGAGTGAAAAAAACCGAAAATGAATACAATTACAGTTAAAGAAAATACTGCCATTTATTTCTAAAATCTTGACCGGAAAATGCGCAAGAAAAAAGAATAAATTTAACTTAAAATTAAGGATGGAGTTCAGTTAATTTTGGAAATGATCTCAGATTTATTCAAAAATGGTTATTTACTGTATCTGCGGTATTTAACCATGTCTATTTGCCGTAGATACCGCTAAAAATAATTCGATGTTTCACACATTTCGCACATAATGCATACCAACTAGATGAAATCAAGAAATAAAGTCAAAATCAAATACATGATATAAATATGATTTCATACAGATTAATATAGCTAATTTGATATCATCCTTGTAGAATTATTAATTTACGTAGACAAAATAATCCACTATCATAACAGAATGAATAATCAAACCTCATTAACTATAGACAAAACATTAAATACGATGAAAATTTCTAAGAATAACCGAATGAGTTTTAAAATCTTTTGAAGTATGTTTCGGGTTGATACTAAAAAATAATGGCCCGCATGTTTCATTAAATTCCTATTAATTAAATCCTTGTCTTACAATTAGATTAAGGGCGTTAAACATTTGACTTTTATCACCAGCTTCTGAAAAGAAGATTGCTTACTCCGCTGGATTTTACATTATTAATATTACGCTTAAGATAATAATAATAATAATATTTTACTTACAGAAGGATAAATACATGCTTTTGTAATATTAACAAATAATTTGCGAAACATAGGCATCCCAGAGGAAATAAATCTTTTATGGGGATTGACCTCACTTTAATTTAAATTTTAGGTGTTTTTCGGCATGTATATACAAAAATAAATTTTATGTGAAAAATGCTCTGAGGATTGGGATATAAACAAAGTGAGGTAAACAATTTGAAATATAGACATGTAGAAGAGAAAAAAGAAAGAATGAACATAGTTACTTTAGATAAAATTCTATATCATTTTGCAGAAATAGCCAGGGCTTTAGTTTTCCAAGAAAAACTCTTTGATGAGTGAGATGGAGACATTTGGATCGTTAAACGTTTTATCACGATGACATAGAAAAAGCTAAAACTTTTCTAAATGAGATTAATCATTTTCCCTCGCATCACGCCAATTCAAACATAAATTTAAACTGACTGAACAGTATAACTTTCAGGGATAAAATAATTCACATTTAATACAGCGGATAACAGACGCAAGAAGTGAGAGGTATCCAAAAAAGAAAAGAATTTTCCAACTGAAAGAGACTTTTATCAATTTCTTTCATCTGTTCAGGGTTATATTATTAGATTGCGACAAAAATAATTCGTTAAGGGAAGGGAAAAAAGACTGCTCCTCGTAGTAACTCCCTGTAGACACAAAATGAGAAATTTGGGAAATTAATTGATCGAAATTTTCCACCGCTCGAGAGCAGCCTACGCGCTTTAAGAAGAGGGCAGCGGACCTCAATCTATTTCGGGATTTAGCGATAATTCTTTTCCCGGCATTAATTAAGCAAAAGCGAAAATAAATTCGTCTTTAATTACGAATTCGTTCGTGTCGAAATTCCTTTTCTTTTTTATTCCGAAACCGTGAAATTAAACCTGGAAAATTAAACTTGATTCGATTAGCTCGATATTTAGATGAATATTTCCTTATAATTCTTCAGTGTCCTGGTAAAAATAATACATCGCCAATTTTAATTTAATCAATTTTATTGATTTGAATTAAATTTTAGTTGCGGCTAGGTTCTCCAGATTTTTACGCCTCTATACTTGGGTTTTTTTCCTACAGAGTTATTACTTTTTCTATAAAATATGACTTAGTTTTATTGATTTTATCGATGACGTTTAATTTTGTGAATTCGCAAATATTCCCCTCTTTTTGATTTTCTTTTGTTCCATTCTTAAAAGCTCTTATTTATATTTTTAATGACATTTTTCTATTATTATATATACTGCATTTTGACTGTTATCAGGTTGCAGCTGCAGTTAAATAAATTTACTAACAACATTTACAACACCAATAGCCTCCACAGTCCATTACACAACAAAACCTCTTACTGATTAACAATTAGGGATTACATCACTATATTATCAAACAATATTAGAACACACTTAACTACTACAGCAAGCCTTAAATTATACAAAATCCCAATGGCACCCACTCTAATATAACATATCTATATAGAGTTAGATGGGAGATAAGATCTGTATGTATATAAGATAATATATGAAGTAATCAATATTTAAATGTATTATATATTTCTCTTTGTAGCGATTAAATCTTCTGTGTGATGCATTCCTATACAATAGGTAAATATCAGGTATTTTTTTATAATTATGACTCTACTACAATTTCAACCGATTCTACAAAGCTAACAAAAACAAACTAGGTCATGTCTTAAGGGTGAAGATGGCTGGGGAGACGGCGGCCGAAACAAACGTCGCGACGTATAACGCAATAAAACCGACGCGTCGGTTTTATCCGTCCGCAAACCGGGATCCTTTCATATGACGAGTAATTGGTAGTTCTATCAAAGCCAATTATTCTTTTTAGTATAGAGTGGGTGCTAAACCGTGTTTCTTTCGTGCATATCACGGTCATGATAGTATTAGAAAATGAAAGAAGTAAGTATAGCTTCATAAAGTGGCTTTATTTCCTAAGGATACGGCCGAAATAATGAAATGTTTGGTTCATCAGGAAGTCCAACGCTTAGAACAGAATATCAACAAGTGCATTCATCCTGAAGGATCGATTTCCAAGAAAGAAATATTAGCGCATATTTTTTTCTTAGAGATCTCATAATGAGAATTTCTGATACCACGGTATAGGTTACATTCATTGGGATATGGGAAGTGAAATTTGAAATAAGATAACAGAGAGACTAGCATTAAATAAAAAGATACTGAGATGCAGATGGCATGAAATAATTATCGCTTTCGAAACCTTAGTTTTTAATAAATATTTCACTGATACATCGTACGGTAGAATAGACTTTTATATTTTATGGGATTATAAAAACAATCAAAACATTTGGAAACTGTCAATAATTAAAAAATTAATTGGTGAGGAAGAAGTACGAATAAGATATCAACAGGGAAGAGGTAAGACATTTATTATGACAGCAGCAAAATAAACGGATGTCCAGCGGATAAATACTTTTACTATATCGATGAGAAACAAAGATTTTCGATAATCAGAATACTTCGAAATTTCACACTTTTCAGTAAAATAAAAAATGTGTAATACTCTAATTTCAAACTTTATCACATAGTTCTATAAAGTATGGCTACGACACGTTAATTTTTTAGAGTAACTTTTCCAGAATAAAATAGCTTCTCCTATTTGGTTGTAGTTGCAAACGTAGGAGATACAAATTTTCTGTACGTAGATATTTTTTGGAAGAAACAGAATAGAAAAGGGAACTAAGTACTTTCTCCGCAAAAATCTGTTTTATATACACATTTTGGATTTTAACAATCAGTCATCGTCATCAAAACGATCCTATTTATAAGCGGGTTAGCAATCATCTTCAAAGATAAACTAATTTGGTGATTAAAGTACTTGGAAGTGACAGATTAATAAATTACTAGCAGACATCCATCACATTTTCGCAAAAAATAGGCAATTTAAGCTCTATATTCTAATCCGCAACTTTATAGCGAAAACAAAATAAATTCCGAGCTAGAAAACTGAAAGTCGAAGATAACAGTCACGGCTGCTACTTCCTCACTTACTAGTAAGGAAGCTACTTCCATTGGCTACTAATTGACTTTTATTAGAAGTTAAGAAGCGCTCTCTCGCTACGGAAACAAAACTCCTTCCTCAGGAGAAAAGACGATAGCGGTTGATTAATTGTATCCGGCGTCCAAAAAAAAATGATTATGAAAATAACTGATGGATACAGAAGCGCAGTGAGCGAGAAAATGGGGGGTGCGTGGTTCATTAATATCAATCATTTTCGGTCGGATTAAGAAAGGCCCATGGAATGATAAACATAAACAAAAGATGCGCATAATGCGATGAAAGGAGAAAGAGAAAAGTTTGAAACTCAACTTATACTTTGACTCGAAATATATTTTCATTTATACTTAAATCACTCTCTGGTTCCCCTTCTCCTGAGATATTTTGCAAAATGGAAGCGTATAAAAAGATAATTATGATATTTAGAACAGATTAAAAAAATTATAAAAAGATAAAAATTCATTCCAAAAGAGATTACGGTACATTGATTTGTATATTGTTTCATTATATCATTTTTATTTTTAACATTTTTATGTAAATGCGTTGAATAAATGTAATATGGGACCTAAAAGTCTCAATTTCGGCAAATAAATTCCATTAATAAAGAATAATATTGAAGATTTCAACTCCAAATTTTGTGAGCGCTGAAGAGATAATGGAATTATCACCGAATTTGTTTCCTTGTTCTTTCTGTCCTATTGAACTAATCAAAGATGAGATAAGTTCTTTTCTGCACAAAGAGGAGAAATACAGTCAGTCTACCCCAATGTTCCCCGATGCGAATCAGCGAGCGCTTCAGCTAGTAGTTAGATAACCTTGATATGTATCTTAATATTAATTATGGTCCAAAATCATTAGAAATGTAGTCCATCAAGGTTTAACTTGATCCTTATTCTTTTTATCAGAGTCCTAAAACCTTACAGAAAAACCAACACGTATATATGCTCTATATACTCGAAATATTTCTAAACGATAAAAACAATATCATCTCTATATTAAATAATGAATCCGTTGATAAAAGAGGATTGAAATTTATTAATAATTATAGTTTCAAGGACGCTACCTCTATCTTGTTATCCATATTTAATTCGAAAAGTTTTGGGAAATATTTTTTCACATTCCTATATTTTCCATTCAGTTTAATCAGTCGCCTAATTTATCTAATCGTGAAAACTCACAAATTAACCGCTGGGTCTTAAAAGTAATGTTGAATATGCTCAATAATTTTTATTAAAGGTTATAAATCTCCAATTTCCGTATTTGTCGGCGCTCCGCACCACCTTGCCACCGATATTTGGATAACAACGGTAAGGCCCGAATAACCATCTTTCTAAGGTCGTTTTCCGAATACCGGTGGCAACGAATTGTGGAGGGCAAATAAAGACGGCTGTTTGAAATTTTAATCCTCTAATTTATTAACAGCCGTGTTCCAATTTCCTTATAATAATTGTTGATTCGGATTCCTAAGTAAGTTGAACATTCCAAAATATATATATTTGAGTGCAATACCACAGGAATAATCTCACCTAGGCCATTTTTGTAGTAGAAAATAAAACAAGCCGGAGTCCCACTCACTCCAGACAATGCAGGGCGGAAACCAGGCGATTCAAACTTCGCTTCTGCTCGTTGGATACTTCCGGCAAACAAGTAACTCCCTGAAAAATGTATTTCCTAATGAGTTTAGACTGAAAATGTATCAATAATTATTCATATCAATGGTTTTATTCCCAAATTTTATCAAATTGAACTCGTAGGCTTATAATAATAATAATAAAATGTTTATATCGGGTGTTATCCCATCAAAAATGTACAATATTATACAAACAGTATTTGCTGAGTTATTTACTGTTATCACAATACGAAATATAATCAAGAAAATACAATCAATGAAATATAATCAGGGTAATTATAGGTAACGTATAAAAATAGCATACCTTGAAAAAGGATAATTTCAGATAAGAGGTTTCAAAGATCTCCAATAGCAGTATATAATCAACAAGAGAAGGCTAAACTATCAATTATTATTATTATAAAACTCTTTATTTTGCGGGTTCAGGGCTATGTGGGTCCCTCTTACCTCTGAAGTCACATTTGATGGTACAATCGTATAATAGAAAAATAGATTTAAAAAAAACAAATGTATACAGTAAACACAGAAAAGGTAAATGAAAGAATAGGGATGTAGGGAAAAACGCCACGGCTGAAGGCTTTCAGAGAAAAGCCCACTGATGGGTAATTTTATTAATGGGTATAATTAAATAGACAAAAAACGTGGAAGAGAACCCAAAAACCATGAATAATATACCTGAACGCCACGAAAATCTACGAAGTTATAATTAAATAGGAATAAATAAAATAAAATTCATAGTAATGGAACGAATATTATTATTACCTTTAAAATAAAATAATTGTTCCATCCAATAGCCGTCTTTGTCGGCCGGGCTTCTGTTGTTTCCGAAAACAGGTAGCGAGGTACGGATCACCGACAAAGATGGCTATTGGAGATCTTTTAAACCTCTAATTTGTTAACAGCCCGGTTCTAATTTTCTTTCCTTGCAACTATCTTACAGAATTTTTAAAAATATTTAAAAGTAGGCAGGTTGTATGTTATTCACTCACCGTCTGGTTTACCAGTAAAAGGCTCCGTGATGTTTCTTTTATGAATATGTGGAATGATAACCGGAGAATCTGAGTCAACCGGTTTCCCCATCCAACCACACATTAAACGCGGCTCTGTTATGTTCCTCAGAACTTCACCATTAGCGCCAACTTTGTATATCATCATGAAAAAAAGAAGAAAACCATTTATCCATCAATATGAGGATCCGTGCACAATTCTGACATTAATAATATTATGTTTATAGTTCAAATTCAATTGTAAATATACATTCACGACTGAAATACCCAGCAATTCTCAGTATAAAGTAGTAATTTCAGAGAGTAATTTCTTCTGATATCAAGGCGTATATATATAATTTGACTTCCATTTGGTGGTGCTGCCTCCATTCTTGCCCGTCCTCCTAGGGAGCTCTTTCGGGCTGGTGGGCTCCTTCGTTGGTGGACCTTCTTGGATAGTTTACCTCCACTTTTTCCTCCCTCTTGGGGGGATTGCCAAAGTTCCTCCTTGCGAGGAGATGGGCCTGCGGAAGAAGTCGCGTCGCTGAGGAGTGTCCAAGGCCAGTCTTTGGAGGTGTGCGTAATTTCTAGTAGGAAGGCGGGCAAAGAAGGCCTTCGCTCGTATGGTTGCCAATTCCTGGATTGGGGTGGCTCCAGTCAATATGTAGTTGGTGGGATTAGCAAAGCGCCAGCCAAGCTGCAGGATGATGCGAAGGACGGCTCTCCGCCTTAGATGGAATTTCCCATGTGGTGCGGATCAGGAACCCGCTCCAGGCGGGGGAGGCGTACAAAAGAGCACTCAAGATGGTTGCCTGGTATAGGTGCAGCCTAACATGGAGCGGAAAGTCCGGGAACATTAGGAGTGGCAGGAGGACCCTCCGGCGAACCCTCGCTTTTGTGGCAACCTGTTGTGCATGATTGCGGAGAGTGAGTCGCCTGTCAAAGTTGACTCCAAGGTAGACTGCTGTGCTTCGCCAATGGACTTCCTCAGCGCCGACGATGATTGGGTCCGGGTCGTCCGCCGGTCGGAGTATTGAGAAGATAATGGTCTGTGTCTTCTTGGAGTTCACCCCTAACGGTGTCGTACCATTCAAGAAGTTGGTAAGTGGCCCGCTACAAGTATTTTACAGCGAGTTTCCTGGAGTAGGACTTCGCTAGTAGCGCAGCATCGTCAGCATAAAATGCAGTCATGCAGCCGTAAAACTTTGTGGGAATGTCCGCACAGAAGATATTGAACAAGATTGGCCCCCAGATGCTACCCTGGGGAACTCCCGCCCTGATGGTTCTGGTGGTAGAGGTGATCCCGGCGAAGAAATCGTGGAAGGTCCTGTCCGAGAGGTATGAGGCGATGGTGTTTATCTGCCATGTTGGAAAGTCCAGTCGATGGAGCTTATGGAGAAGGCCAGCATGCCACATTCGGTCGAAGGCCTTGGTGATGTCGAAGAAGGCCGCTGCAACGTGCCTTTTGTTGTTGAAAGCAGCACTGACGAATTGCAGGACGCGCAGAAGTTGGTGGGTTGTGGCGTGCTCCTCTCTAAAGCCGTATTGCTCCGCCGGGAGGATATTCCTTTCTGATAGTGTTCTCTGGAAAAAGGGGAGTATGGTCCTTTCTACAATCTTCCCCAGTCCGTCCAGCAGCGATATGGGGCGGAAGCTATCTGGGGAGGAGCGGGACTTTCCAGTTTTTAAGATCGGGATGATCATTGCTCGTTTCCATAAAGCTGGGAAGTGGCCCAGTCTGATGATGGCGTTTGTGATGCATAGCATCCAGAGAACCGCCACGGACGGAAGTCTTCGGAGTATTTCGTTTTCAATTCCGTCCGGACCGGGAGCTTTTCGAGTCTTAAGGCGACGGAGAGACGCTTTCACGTCCATGGCGGTGATTGTTGGCGGGTCTGTGTTAATGGGAAGCTGATGTGGAGGCATCTGAGGAAGTTCAGGACCTGGATTCGGAGAAAATGCGTCCTCTAAGTGGTCAGCGAAGGCCTCCGCCGTGATGGTGCTCGGCTCTACGGTGGGTATGGTAGCATGACTCCGGAGGGTCAGGACTTTGGCGAACTTCCACAGAGAACCGTCCTGGGTTTTGGTGGAGGCGATCTTCTTCTCCCACATCTGGGTTTTCCAGGTAGAGATGCTGGTCTGAATATCCCTCTGCAGTAGCCGGAATTCCCGGCGTAGATGCGGTTCTCCAGTGCGCGTCCATTGGCGGCGGATCCTATTTTTCTCCCTAATGGAGGCGATGATGGTTTGAGGAAGTTCCAGTCTCCCTCCGAAGCCCCTAGGTTTTCGTGGGATGGTGGCGTCAGCAGCAGCAGTGATGCTAGAAGCGAGGTTGAGTGTTGCAGCATCGACATCATCAGGAGTTTCCAGCTTCCCTTGTGATGACAGACGGGCTGTTAAGTCCTCAGCAAAGGCCTCCCAGTTGGCCTTCCTGAGGTTTCTTTTGGTAGCGATGGGTCGGAAGAGTGGTGATGTTCCGAAGAAAGCTGCGACTGGGAGGTGGTCGCTAGTCAATGCCGGGATGGTGTACATTGTCCTTGGAGGTGGGGACGCGCTGATGAGATAGATGTCGAGTACATCTCCTTTCCCAGTGTGGGAGAACCGGGTGGGTTCTCTTGGGCCGAGAACCTGGACCCGGTTCGTGGTGGCCCAGCGACGAAGCTCTCTGCCAGATGCATTGTCTCTAAGGGAGCCCCAGTCGCCGTGCTTTGCATTAAGGTCCCCCGCAAAAATGGTAGGAATACCTGGCAGGAAGACATCCCCGAAGGAGGATTGCCGGAAGCGGTGCTGTGGTGGAAGGTAGCACGAGGTGAACTGCATTTCCCCCAGGTATGTGCTAGCAACGATGGTGATGGTCTCTAGCGAATGGAGTGAAGTTGGCTGCGGGTCAAGAAGCCGCGCTGCAATTTTGTTGGAGACCATTATTGCGACGCCCCCTCCGCTGGATCTGCTGCCATCCGGGTTGTCAGGGCGGTCCTTTCGGTATATTGTGAAGCCGGGGGTGGACCATCGGGTGTGTGGAGACAAATGTGTCTCCTGCAGAAAAATGATGTCAAAATTTTGTTGCTCAAGGAAGTGTAGGAGCTCCGGTGTCTTCCGGACAATAGCTCCGCCCACATTCCATGTGATGATGGAGAGCGACCTTCTTGTGGTGGTTTTAGGGTCCATTGCGCGGTGCTAAGAGATCGCGGAGGCTTAAGGCGAATTGTTGGAATTGGGAGATGATGGTTGCTTGAAGGCGGACCATCATTTGCTCCATTGCTGTGATGATGGCGTCAGGTGGGTGAGGATTTTTGGCGCTGGTACTGGAAACAGGCGATATTCTCTGCTTTTGCCGCAGTGGAATGCTGAGTTCGGCTGCTCTTTCTTCATTGCTTCGGCATGGCTGGGGAAGGGACGGGAACTCCATTTTTAGTGTTTTCCTACGCGGAGGTTGGACCTGCGAAGGCACGAGGAAAGGTGTTGAACTCGACCAGGCGTTGGTGGTAGGTGGAGAAGCGAGCTGGAAGGTGGGTGCATTTGGTGTTGGACGCTGCGAGGGGCTGCTGGTGCATGTAGATTGCATCTTCCTCTCTTTTGCGGCGATCCAGACTGGGCATTTGCGAGACATCGCAGGGTGCGCGCCGCTGTAGTTGCAGCAAAGGGCTTCCTCAGTTCGTGGTTTCGTGCAGACGTGGCCTTGATGAGGACCCGCTCACTTCCAGCAGCGCGGGGCGGCGTGACAATGGGCTGAGAAAGGCCCAAACCTATTGCACCGGAAGCACATCTGCGGCTGCTGGTGTTTGTAGGGGCGGATAGTCACCCTACAATATGACAACGCTGTAATTCTGCAAATATCAGCGGGTTTCCATTGAGCGGTCGATGGTGCCGAGAAAACGAAAAGCGGGAGCGCTCTTTGTTCCTTGTCTCGGAGCTGGAAGGCCTTCCGCACCGGAATGCCGAGTGCCAAAAGATCCTCTATCAGTTCCTCCTTCGCGGTTTCGGTGGACAAGCCGCGCACAAGGAAGGAGTGGAGCTGGTCCTGCCGCTCAGCCCACGTTGAGTAGGCGATGCCTTGTCCGTCGAGGAATTCCCTCGCCTTGCGGTAGTCGCACGTGGAATTCACCGACACTCGGCAAACCTCCCCGCGCGAGTCGACGTTCGACGGAGTCGAAGGTCCAACGCGTGTCGCCACGAAATCGGCGCCATTAAGCGCTTCCCGGAGGTCCCTCGCTAATACCCTAATGTTAAGGATCCTATACAATTGAAGGGAAGGGAAGGCGGGCGACTTTGCCCCGCTGCACAGTGGGCTAGAATCGAAAAAACCTGGACAAGGGGCTAAAAATGGTTTTTTTGAGTGCGGTTATTGAAACTTGGCATAGTTATTGCAAAATGATTGTATTTTATGTTCCCGCTCGTCGTATTTTAAAAATTTCAGGCGTCAAATAGATAAAGGGCGTCAAACTTGAGAAATGTTCACCAAAACGGGAAGTTTCGGATTTTTCGGAAAAACGTTCAAGTTCGTTTATATATAATTTCTTTTGAGAGAAGCTGTTGGAAAAAACAACACAGCAGTAATCTAGCATTACTCTTTGTCTTTCAATTCGCTGATTGATTCATGCTCTAAGATGATTCTTTGGTTATTTAAAGCAACAAAATGGCGGACACCTTTTTAAGACAAATTTCGAGATAAAGTAAGGAAATCAACTAGGTAAACAGCGATGGACTATCAAGTCTCTTATACCACGTCAATCTACAGGGCTTCTAGATATGGAATCTGAAGAGACTGTTTCATATCACCTGCTACCCTGTGATTTCGGTGGACTTTTCCTAAGCGCTGCGCGGTCCGGCTGGGCGCCGTAGAATCCCCAAATCCGGTTTCGGTGTCTTTTTGGTTAGGTTGAGTCGCAAATTTTGCTTCTTTTATGTTTAATTCTGGCAAACCATATTAAAAATTTATTTTAATACACTTTAAGATATGAGTTTGAGACCATTAATTTAGATAATAAATGCGGAATTGAGAAATTTTGGCACATTAGGGAAATTGTTTGTTAGTTAGTTTAATACGTATAAAACTCTTAAAATTGTTAATATTCCTGTGAATTTTACATAAATTACCTTAATTGTCGGAATGGCTGCTTAAATCTCAATTATTAATTGTAATTAACGTACTTCATTACCTTATTAAGTGCCTCCCATTTAGTCCTCAGAAGATTCTTCATCTGAATCCTCGGATTCTCAATCTCTCGGTCGTCGATGATCAAGAGATTTCTTAACTCTGTTGTTAGGATCCTTTTCTTCTTGGATTTCAATTTGCCTTACATAGTAAACCTGGCATCTGATGTTACCAGCAGCCTTTTTATTAAATCATCATTAGTTGCTATTCTCGAGTGTTTCCTCGCGAATCTTACCCGAAACCTCCTGATATCTTTGTTTCTAGCTTCCATGGCTTCTTCTGATAGCTCTCCCAACTGAAGAATCGCATCTTTTGATATTCCTGTTCCGTGAATAAGTACTTTAAGTTCTGTTGGAGACATGTAGTACCAATGATACAAATTTACGTAGAGACAGGCAGTATCCCACCAGTAGCTTGAAAAAATGGAAAATGTATTCCATCTTCGGAATGCTCTTCGTCTCCTTCTTCCATTGAAGGCGAATTGGCTGCTAAAACATGTTGAGGATGGCCGCGGATTTGACCATATTATTTTACCTTAATGTAATATAATAACCAAAATTATTGAAATGACTAGATGAAAGTTGTCTTTCTTTTAAGTTTAAGTTTGAGTAAAACGCTGAATTAGTGCTATTCACCTGTATTATCGTTGACTAAACGGAGAGGAACGAAAGATCTCACGAATAAGAACTCGTACGATTTTCCTTCCTGTTGCCATCTTGCTTATACAGTGAATGGCCAGAGCTTCCATCGAAACCATATTTGCAGGTTAGAGAGCATTTGATTTTACGCTTTGAGGCTTGTACTTTTGATATTGAAGCTACAATTCTTGACGATGTATGTGCTAGCAGAGATTACAAATTCACTTCGCACGTCTCTTCGGAAACAGAAATCCCTTCTGGATATGGAGCAAGGCAGTACCTAAGAGAATCATTCACATCAGAGTTTAATCTTTCAAGTTCAACTTGCGAATCAAAAGATTCAGCAGATGATTCTTTCGATCCAAGACTGATTTGGTTTCCTTCTCTTTTATAATTACTTGAAGAATCACCAATCAAGTAATTTCGGAAAAATGCATTTCACAAAAGACAATTCAATGTTTCAATAAACGTCAAGTAAAAGACTATTTAAAAAACGGAAATAAATAAGGATCTGTTGCTTAATTCTCCATGTTGAATGATGAAAAGTACCCAATTCACTTCGATGCGCAATTTTCGGCATAAAAACATTTAAGATTCCTATCACTCTTGGTAAAAAAATATCATATTTTCTAAAAATCTTATTTAGACGCCATTTACCCATATTTTTCTTATTTTAATAAATTATTCATACTTTATGTGATGGATCAGCTAGAGATTTCCAAATAACAGTCCCAGGACAAACGGACCGACATTGTATCTCGTGGAGTCTCATGAAGCCAAAATACTGTGGCAGGATATCCGAAAACCAAAAGCACAAGAAACTAACTTTTTGCCTTCAAAGAAAGACTAAAACTGAAACTTCCAAAATATTTTCTCTTTCCTAACAACTCCGAAGGCACGTGCACAATAGCCCTAGCAAAGGGGCGGATGCGTACGGATGTTGGCATTGCACTAGAGTGCCGTAATCCGTACTTAACTCAGGGCCCATAAAATAAGGACCGGCTAAATTGGCAGATGAGAAGATTGCTCAATTCTGTTAACAGTATTTTTGACCAGCATAGAAAATATAAAGTTTGCCAGAGTTATTTTTACTGGTAAAAATATAATATAGACCAATGTTTCTAATGTGCCAAAATTTCTCAATTCCGCATTTATTATCTAAATTAATGGTCTCAAACTCATATCTTAAAGTGTATTAAAATAAGTTTTTAATATGGTTTGCCAGAATTAAACATAAAAGAAGCAAAATTTGCGACTCAACCTAACCAAAAAGACACCGAAACCGGATTTGGGGATTCTACGGCGCCCAGCCGGACCGCGCAGCGCTTAGGAAAAGTCCACCGAAATCACAGGGTAGCAGGTGATATGAAACAGTCTCTTCAGATTCCATATCTAGAAGCCCTGTAGATTGACGTGGTATAAGAGACTTGATAGTCCATCGCTGTTTACCTAGTTGATTTCCTTACTTTATCTCGAAATTTGTCTTAAAAAGGTGTCCGCCATTTTGTTGCTTTAAATAACCAAAGAATCATCTTAGAGCATGAATCAATCAGCGAATTGAAAGACAAAGAGTAATGCTAGATTACTGCTGTGTTGTTTTTTCCAACAGCTTCTCTCAAAAGAAATTATATATAAACGAACTTGAACGTTTTTCCGAAAAATCCGAAACTTCCCGTTTTGGTGAACATTTCTCAAGTTTGACGCCCTTTATCTATTTGACGCCTGAAATTTTTAAAATACGACGAGCGGGAACATAAAATACAATCATTTTGCAATAACTATGCCAAGTTTCAATAACCGCACTCAAAAAAACCATTTTTAGCCCCTTGTCCAGGTTTTTTCGATTCTAGCCCACTGTGCGCTGGTCGGTTCCGGCCGCGGTGACTCCCCGTCTGCCTCAGGGGTGGATGGCATAGTAGGGGAGGGTACCTCCATTTGACATCCTCCCGAAGTATCAAGGGCGTTGCGTTTTGTTTTCTTCGCCTCAGACGGCGCGAGTGGTTCAAAACGATTTTTAAGAGACAGCGGAGCAACTGTTTGCTCGTCTAAGTTGAGGAAGTATCTCCAGGGCTTCACAGTAGTAAATGGTTCGTCCTCCTCGGTGGCGCTGGCGATCTCCATTGCATCCTCAGCGAGTCGTTTAAGTCGCGGGTCGCGGGAGGAGAGACCAGGCGTGGGGGATGGATTCGCCGTTGACATTCCCGCGGAGACGGTAAATCTAGGAGGGAGAATAACGTTCTTGGTGCCGGGTGCCGGAAATGATGCAGGTGATGATGGAAAAGGCGTGGGAGTAATCTCTGGAGCAGTCGATGTTTCCATCGGACTCGAGGTACTGCTCGAGTTGACGGGACCGCTGGGCGAAAACTCGCCGGCTGTCGACAGCTCGCTCGCCAATAGTTCCTCACAAAAATTATCCGTAAACAGCTCACGCGAAACACGTCCTACCGTCACGAAGGTCGAGCTAGAACTCAACTATCAAGGCGTACATCCACGAAGTCGAAATTTTTAGTAAATGATGAGGCTCCTTGCGTCTCAACACTCGACCCTTACTACGTATATAGACAATTAAGCTGGGCCTTATGAATTTTAGATGAAGATCTTATGACAATAGATTCTAGTAAAACCGCGGCTAGAAAGAACTTGAACACCAAAGATAACCGGCAATGAGCCGTATTTTCAGGAAAGACTGAGAAAACTTCGTAGCCAAAATACTTGTTTTAGTTTTTAGATTCACCCGGGAATAATAACAAAGTAAACATTATCACGATATGAAATTACCAAATAATCAAACACAGTGCAAAAATAAAACGAAATGAACAAAAAATACACTGTAAAAAATGATAAAATCAAACTACAGGTTTACTCGAAATTTAAATTTTTATATAATCCCTAAATGACAACAGAAGATCAACATCTCTAACTATGTGTTAAAACATCGAACCCAGGAACAGCATGGTTTTATCTAATATTTTCTTAAACCGAGTCTTAATATACATCTTCTAGCAGAGCAATAACTTCGTATCATTTCAATAAGTGCATCAAAAAATTAATGAAAAACTAGCCCATTTTAAATGAGAGATTTTTGCATTGTCCTAGCATCGAACCCAGGACATTTTCAGTAAAAGTCATTATTTTTTTCGATAGATCATGACCATATCTGTAGGCTCCGTAAGTTTTGATTCTCTATCTATCCAGAAAGAATTTTCTAGAAATTCCTGAAAATCAATGCAATGCATTTAAATGGGAAAAATCGAGATTTTGGGGCCTTAAGGGATCGACCCCATGGTCAGAATGATCGATTTCTCCCTTTTCCTGGGGGTTTCACGTTAAGGCCTATACGTTGTAAAAATTTCAAGTCAATGACGCATGTGGTTTAGCCTGTGAATTTGTATCCTATCTATATATGTATAAATGAATGAATCCGGAGAAGGAATTATATCTATTAAATATAATAGATGAATGATAGGTATGTGTATATGTTTTTAGTTTTGAGAATAGTGACTTACCGTTATATGTGAGAAAGGCACCATTTCTATCTCTCCCATCAAAGTCACACCATGTCCCTTCGTCGTACGTGAAAGTAATCTTGGGTGAGGTAGTTACAAAGGGCAAAACGGAGGCAGATGGAGGATTGGTAGGAGGAGATGGAGGTGGGGGTGGGGGTGGAGGTGGGGGTGGAGGAGGAGGAGGGGGATGTGAAGGAGGGGAAAGATAGGGAGGTGGTGATGCAGTAGAGGATATGTTCGTAAAAAGTGAAGCATCCACAGGTGGTGTTGTTTCCGTCTGTGAATCAGTTGTAGTGCTTTCAGGTAGTTCCCGGCTGGTTTCAGCGACTATGGGTGTGATGACAGTCGGTCTAGGGGTTGTTGGCAAGGCTGGAAAGGATATATATTTTAATCGCTGAAGGTGAATCCAAAGTTGAGGATTCCACGAACTGATTTATTCTAAACATTGATAAATCCTTGGTGTGGAGTGTTTTTATGTGGGTTTGAAACGTGAACCTATGTGATTTTGAACGTAAATTTACGTTACGACTCCTGAGGACGGAGGCATCGCCTTTCAAAAGTACTTTTGGTACAACAGAAGTGCGACAAAGACGGCTTTTGGAGATTTTAAACCTCTAATTCACCTTACTGTTTATCGGGCAATCAAATTTTTATTTCAAGAATGAATTATAACCATAATCAAGAGTCTTAATTTTCCTGAAGATTTTTTTACAAAAGGAGGGTTTATTCGCGACATAATCTCTAACAAATACGATACTTCTCAAAATTTCGCAAACGTTTTACTAGCATAACGTTACACGAACCTTTGCAGTAATAAGACGTCACGTTCCACTTTCTGCCGTCGCAGTAAACGTAGGAGTACGGTTTATCCTCCGCCAACCTGTTGATGACGATGTTATAACCGTTATCACAGAGCAGCAAGGCGAGGGCCCCTTGAAAACTCACCACTATTTTCCCTTTGTATAGCGGGAGAAGAACACGGCATCCGGGTCCTTGAGGAAGTCAAAAGTCTTACATTTAATCGAAATATTGTGACAAAGGAAGCAGAATTAGATGTTAATAAACTCCAATAGCCGTCTTTGTCGGCGACCCTCGTCTAATCCGCCGGTGTTCGGAGAAAATAGGAGAGGACTAATAACACTCAAGCTTAGAAAGCTATTCTTTTTTCTTCAGGAGTGAATAGTTCCTGTTATAGCTTTCGAAATGTACATTGAGTGTTATTAAAAAGCGGTGTCCTCGATTATTTTTTTCCGAACACCGGCGGATGTGACAGTGGTCGCCGACATAGACGGCTATTCGGGATTTTAAGCTTAATTCTTAAACAGCCGTATTCCGAATTTTCTTTCTTTACACTGAAAGCATACTTCAAACTAAACGCACAGTGGATCTGTTGTAACGAAATGATCCTAAAAGTAAATCTTTAGTTCAAATACAGGCAGACTCCAACGAACATAGACGATGCCTATATTTATTTTACCTGTAGTACTCGACAAGCCATTTAGATGCTGTTACAGGGTTATTAATATTATCTTATATATAAAAATGAAATGATGTTCGTGACGTCGTCTAAAACTCGAAAACGGCTCGACCGATTTGAATAATGTCGTTTTTGTTTTGTTTGCCTCGGTACGGAGGTGGTTTAGGAAAAAAGAAAATTAGGAAAAACCCAAAAGGAATAGCCGAAAAATCGAAAAAGCATTTCCATAAGAAATGCACGTAAAGTTCATTTTTCTCGCTGCAGGCTTTATTTCATTTGAAAATTTAAATTAGAAATAATAGTCGTATAAAGTCGAATCAAGCATCAAAAGAAGGGAAATAGAAAAAATAGTCTCATTTTGGTCGTGAAATATCGTTTGCGAATCGAAATTTTGAGAATTTTAATAAAATGCGTGAATATTTTATCAAAATTTCGAGGTTGTAAACAACCCATCCCCCTTGACAATGAAGGCGATTGTTGATTGCAAGTTCATGTATTTATTCATCAAAATGCATTAAGAATATAAGTCAAGTTGAGATTAATCCTGATAATAAGTAATACACTTTATGAAGAAGAAAAAATTGCATGAGATTTTAACATTTGCTGTAACGAACAATATCCTGTGAAGAATCGCACGGAAAAAAGTACGAACATTAAAATTTTAATTTTTTACAATTTTTGTTAAACGTCAGTAGCAACCAAGTTTTATTTACAGGAACGTAATTGTTTACTGAATGTTTAGTTAGAGTTTGAAAACGGTTTTACTCTCTCTCTACTCAGGAACTTCAATATTGCAAACTTCTGAAGGTAAGTTCGACATATTTGAGTGACTGTGAAAACAATTTCGAGTCGTTTTACATTGTGTTCATTACAATGCCAAGGAGAGGACGAGCTGACATCGGTCGTTGTAGTCAGTCATATTCGTGGCGAGCTACTACACGAGAAAACCTAACTGATGACCAGCGAGCGACGGATAAAAATAATAGACGTATTCGCATGTCCGAATTACGTTCGAGAACGACTGAAAATGAACGACAAGTGAATAGATTCAGAATGCAACAATAATACCATCGATCTCAATGAATTGGAGTTGGAAAGTTGATTAGGATTGATAATCACTTATGAAGTGTTACAATCAAATCAATTTTAGGCGGCACGAAGTTCACATGGTCATCTAGTATTATATAATTCTAATACGATGTAAAAAGCGCTGTTTATTTTTTATATTAATGTATTCACGTTTTGTACATTTATATTTATGTGTTATTATTATCGTGGTATAAGTTATCGTCGCCACCTGTCCTTGTGACTAACTGGGGCAGTCTTATGTAATCTTATCTTATATATATATAAAAATGGATGTTTGTTTGTATGTTTGTATGTTTGTATGTTTGTATGTTTGTATGTTCCAGATAATCTCGAAAACTAGATGTTGCACAATGTTCAAACTTTTAACATCATTAAATGTATTCCCTGGGATGATCAAGTGGTACTTTTAATTTTCCTAAAGTCCACGGTTCGAATCCAGACGAGTAAAACAGTTTGCATAAGAAATACACGTAAAGTTCATTTTTTTCGTTGCATGATTCGTTTCTTTTGCAAAACTAAATTAGAAAGAACAGTCGTAGGAAGTCGAAACTAGCATCAAAAGAAGGGAAATAGATGAAAGATTCTTATTTTGGTCGTGAAATATCGTTTGCGACTCGAAATTGCGAGAATTTTGATAAAATATACGAAAATTTTGTCTAAATTTCCATGTAGTAAACAACTCATTCCCTTGACGATATGATTTTTTTTAAATTCGAATTTTGTTGACGAGTCTGTAGCAACCAAGTTTTATTTACATCAACTTAATTGTTTACCGTCTTTTTCGTAAAATGAAATGAGATTTATAACAGTGGTTTACTGAAAATGGATTTCTGTCGATCAATTCAACTGGTTGCGTATAAATATCCTGGTACGTTGCGTAAGTTTTGAAGTATATTCTTCTGAATTAAGTACTAGATCTAATCTTTTTGCAATGATGTATTTAGCGATTGACGGGAATGGAGTTAGAGAAGAACGTAAAGATTTCCCAGATTCGGTGTTTGTAATCTTTGAAGAGTTGAACGGCGAGTTGTAAAGTTGTAGCAAACCTCGAGCATCGTATAATAGACCAAAAAGGTAAAGAAATTTTATTTTATTACATGCAGAATATAAAAATTGATTCAATCGTTGTTTTTAAGTGTTTCCACTCCATATTCATTTACTATCCTTCTGTTATTGGTGTTTAATTTTTGTTTCTATTTTGACATTGCGATTACTTTTGTGGTTCGTGTTTATGTTACACATTTTAAGATTGAGATACCAGTCAGTTCCAAAATACATTTACTTTCCGAGTAGAATATTCATCGTTGGTTATTTGAGTGAAATGTAATTTATTTCTGTCATTTACGTTTAATGCTTTAATTTGGCCCCTTTGTACCTGTATGAAAATGTAACTTTAAACGTGGTACTGCTTATCCTAATGTGATCTAAGAATATATACATATATATATATATATTTCAAAACAAGGGAAATAAAATAAAGATTTAGATATTTTGGCTGAGAAATATCGTATGCGATTTGAAATTGCAAGAATTTTGATAAAATATACGAAAATTCCGTCTAAATTTTCATGTTATAAACAAACCCTTGACGATCAAGGCGATTGTTGATTCCGAACTCATGTGTTAGAAGAAGAAGACATGGCGGATTAAACTGGACATGGCCAGTTAAAATAAATTTTGAAAATAAGAGTTGAAGATTTATGATGAAGAAAAAATTGAAAGGCATTTTAAATTTTTTTTGTGACAAACAATATCCTGTGAAGAAACGCACGTTGAAAGGTACGAAAATTTTTTCATTGATTTTTTCAATTTTCTTTAAGCGTCTGTGAAAACCGAGTTTTGTTTATGGTAACGTAATTGTTAACTGGATTTTCAGTGAAATAAAACGATTTTGAAATTCGTACGTTGATAGAATTTGCATTCTCGCTGTCAATTACAGTGATTTAAAATAATAACGTGGTAAGTTGTGGGCATCTCTCATATTATTTTTGAGTTTTGACGGAAATTACGGACGTCCTTATTTCTTATGTTTAATCGGTCTTTGTTTTCTTTTAAATTTTGAGCGACGAGTGGTCAGGAGCGAATAAGTAACATTTCAAAGCCTAAAAAGGTAAAGGGATTTCTGTTATCTGTAGACCGCAAAAAATCTACGATATTGTAGTAGAATGGGTTATCTCTTACTTCAATCCAAATCCAAACTACTGCCCGCGGGACGCATCTACTGTTTGATAGTTAATAAAGCTGAAAAGTTTGGAGACTCCTACTTGAAACGCAGTATATTGTGGATATCATAGACACGAGTATAATAGTTTTTGAAATCATTTCTCAGTTTTTCAATCACAAATGAATAAAGTCTATTCTACTGCACTATAATACTATGCTATTTTGTGTTGAAAATTCTTACTGCAACAGATGTAAAAACGTTTAAAAAACTTATGTAGCATTAATGGCCGGTATTGTAATGTATATTTTGCGTTGTTTATAACTTTAATCTTCATATAAATGGCTTTGTCTTTTCGTCATATTGTTTATCAGTATCAATATTATGAAATTGCATGATTTTATGTATTGTTAATTGTTGAAAGTGAAAAATTCTGTTTTTTTTCGAAACCGTATAGAAATAACTAATGCTGCGGAAATTATAGCTGCAGTAGCAATATCAACGTTCAATTATTATTACGAGCATCGTGATCAACTTACTGATTTATGCATTTCGTTATGAATATATAGTATGATTTACTTAGGTGTTTACTGGACGGAGTGCCATGTCGAAATAAAACTCTGATATTGAAAACAGCTAACCCAAATGACAATACATATTTAACATACTGTACGCTGAAATTTATTAATTTGACCTCAGCCGAAGAATAGGTTATAATTCTTAAACATCTTGAACATAAGTTTGTTTTCGGGATAAGAAACTATACAGATAACCACAAAATGTAAATTTACTTAAGCCACTATGCACCTTCTCAACGGAGGTAGGTGGTGTCTGTATTTATTGATTACTGTGAAGATTCTACGCTGAATATATTTTGTGGGTCCAGTAAATAATTTATTTTAGAAGTTTTTCATTAGTTACTGGAGAAGGAATGAATATATCAGATCATTTACACTGCTAATATTTTCCCCAGCCATACGTCACTCGCAGAGTACATAAATCTAAAAATCTTAACCAAGTCCCGTACACAGACATATCGGCAAAGTGTTTACCGAGATCAAACTAGCATTTTTCGAAGCCTTATCACTTGGATCCAAAAGGAACTTTCCTGACATATTTCTGAGTGAGACTGCCAATGTTATTATTCGATCGAAAATATTTTCAGCAATAAAATAATTGCAAATATTTATTAGGTTTTTAATCAAATACTTTTCTGCTCACTTAACCCAATGCACTTATCATATAATGAATTTCGACTTACGAGCATAGCTCCACAGACTGATTTCGGTAAAGTTGTCCCTCTATTGTCATGGCTTTTATCGTTTCATCCTAAAATGGCGCTGTATCTTGCACTTAATCATTCCCAAGATCTACGACTACATTTTTGGGCATTAATTAACATACGACTACATTTTATACGAGTCACGAATTCTCACTAACAACCTCATGTTATAAGTATAGCCAAGATAAAACAATGAAACATACCTTCTGGTTCCATGATACACCATTTCTTATTTAATGTCTATATTTTTTTCTTCACGTAAGAAATACAACAATGACGTCTTTGTCCATTCTCGGAATTACACTTATTCAGTTACTGACGATATCCTCTCAATGATGACCAGTCGAAAGTTTGCGGCTTCAGTCGGCGTAAAAAGAAGAAAATTGCTCCTTTAGGAGATAAAAGTCAGAGGGGAAGAAGCTATTATGTATGCCTCTTTTCATACGTAGATACATTTTGATACATTGTTACCGAAAAGCTCATTCAGATACTAGAACCTGCCTTTAGATATAAAGAAGATGTAAGCCGAGGGAGAAGAAGCTAAAGTAAGCCTCACTTTCATATGTAGATACATTTTGGCACATTGTCACGGAAAAGATCATCAACCTGCGTAAAATTGAATATTGAGTTAGAGTGGATTTGTAGACTTAATTGTGACTTACATTTCTTGGTATATTGGTTTCGAAAGTCTGGTATTCGCTATTTAACAACAATTATGAAGAATTTGTTACGATCAAGGTTATTACACTGATATTCATGAAATTAAAAATCCCCGTTGAGAATCAACGGGTACTTCTGCTAGTATATCTATAAAAATGCCTGTATGTTTGTTTGTATGTATGTATATTCCACGTAATCTCCAAAACTAGATGTCGCACAATGTTTTAACTTTTAGCATCATTAAAAGTTTTTCCGGCGATGATAAAGTGCTATTTTTTATTTGCCTAAAGTCCACGGTTCGAACCCAGACGAGTAAAACAATTTGCATAAGAAATACACGTAAAGTTCATTTTTTTCGATGCATTGTTCATTTCTTTTGTAAAACTAAATTAGAAAAACAGTCGTAGGAAGTCAAAACTAGCGTTAAAAGAAGGGCAATAGAATGAAAATTCTTATTTTGGTCGTGGTATTTCGTTTGCGATTCGAAATTGCGAGAATTTTGATCAAATGTACGAAAATTTCGACTGAATTTTCATGTAGTAAACAAACCATTCCCTTAACGATCAAGGCGATTGTTGATTCCGAGCTCAAGCGTAATTCCATAAGAAAACGTGGAAAATTTTTGAAATTTCGAATTTTGTTGACGAGTCTGTAGCAACCAAGTTTTATTTATAGCAACATAATTGTTTACCGTTTTTTTCGTAACACAAATGAGTTTTATATTTGTGGTTTACCAATAATTGATTTTTCTCGATCAATTCAACGGGCTGCGTATAAATATCCTGGTAAGTTGCGGATGTATTGAATATATATTCTTCTGAATTAAGTACTAATTCTTATTTATTTGCAATAATGTATATTTAGCTATTTATGTGAATGGAGTTAGCGAAGAACGTAAAGATTTCCCAGATTCGGTGTTTGTAATCTTTGAAGAGTTGAACGGCGAGTTGTAAAGTTGTAACAAACCTCCAGCATCGTATGATAGACCAAAAAGGTAAAGAAATTTTATTTTATTACATGCAGAATATAAAAATTGATTCAATCGTTGCATTTAAGTGCTTCCACTCCATATTCATTTACTATCCTTTTGTTATTGGTGTTTAATTTTTGTTTCTATTTTGACATTGCGATTACTTTTGTGGATCGTGTTTATGTTACACATTTTAAGATTGAGATACCAGTCAGTTCCAAAATACATTTACTTTCCGTGTAGAATATTCATCGTTGGTTATTTGAGTGAAATGTTATTTATTTCTGTCATTTACGTTTAATGCTTGATTCATTTGGCCCCTTTGTACCTGTATGAAAATGTAACTTTAAACGTGGTACTGCTTATCCTAATGTGATCTAAGAATATATATATATATATATTTCAAAACAAGGGACATAGAATAAAGATTTAGATATTTTGGCTGAGAAATATCGTATGCGATTTGAAATTGCAAGAATTTTGATAAAATATACGAAAATTCCGTCTATATTTTCATGTTATAAACAAACCCATTCCCTTGACGATCAAGGCGATTGTTGATTCCGAACTCATGTGTTAGAAGAAGAAGACATGGAGGATTAAACTGGACATGGCCAGTTAAAATAAATTTTGAAAATAAGAGTTGAAGATTTATGATGAAAAAAAAATTGAATTGCATTTTAATTTTTTTTTGTGACAAACAATATCCTGTGAAGAAACGCACGTTGAAAGGTACGAACATTTTTTCATTGATTTTTTCAATTTTCTTTAAGCGTCTGTGAAAACCGAGTTTTGTTTATGGTAACGTAATTGTTAACTGAATTTTCAGTGAAATAAAACGATTTTGAAATTCGTACGTTGATAGAATTTGCATTCTCGCTGTCAATTCCACTGATTTAAAATAATAACGTGGTAAGTTGTGGACATCTCTCATATTATTTTTGAGTTTTGACGGAAATTACGGACGTCCTTATTTCTTATGTTTAATCGGTCTTTGTTTTCTTTTAAATTTTGAGCGACGAGCGGTCAGGAGCGAATAAGTAACATTTCATAGCCTAAAAAGGTAAAGGGATTTCAGTTATCTGTAGACCGCAAAAAATCTACGATATTGTAGTAGAATGGGATATCTCTTACTTCAATCCAAACCCAAACTACTGCCCGCGGGACGCATCTACTGTTTGATAGTTAATAAAGCTGAAAAGTTTGGAGACCCCTACTTGAAACGCAGTATATTTTGGATATCATAGACACAAGTATAATAGTTTTTGAAATCATTTCTCAGTTTTTCAATCACAAATGAATAAAATCTATTCTACTGCACTATAATACTATGCTATTTTGTGTTGAAAATTCTTACTGCAACACATGTAAAAACGTTTAAAAAACTTATGTAACATTAATGGCCGGTATTGTAATGTATATTTTGCGTAGTTTATAACTTTAATCTTCATATAAATGGCTTTGTCTAATTGTTGAAAGTGAAAAATTCTGTTTTTTTTCGAAACCGTATAGAAATAACTAATGCTGCGGAAATTATAGCTGCAGTAGCAATATCAACGTTCAATTGTAGTTACGAGCATCGTGATCAACTTACTGATTTATGCATTTCGTTATGAATATATAGTATGATTTACCTAGGTGTTTACTGGACGGAGTGCCATGTCGAAATAAAAATCTGATATTGAAAACAGCTAACCCAAATATCAATATTTAACACACTGTACGCTAAAATTTATTAAATTGACCTCAGCCGAATAATAGGTTATAATTCTTGAACATCTTGAACATAAGTTTGTTTTCGGGATAAGAAACTATACAGATAACCACAAAATGTAAATTTACTTAAGCCACTATGCACCTTCTCAACGGAGGTAGGTGGTGTCTATATTTATTGATTGCTGTGAAGATTCTACGCTGAATATATTTTGTGGGTCCAGGAAATAATTTATTTTAGAAGTTTTTCATTAGTTACTGGAGAAGGAATTAATATATCAGATCATTTACACTGCTAATATTTTCCCCAGCTATACGTCACTCGCAGAGTACATAAATCTAAAAATCTTAACCAAGTCCCGTACATAGACATATCGGCAAAGTGTTTACCGAGATCAAACTTGCATTTTTCGAAGCCTTATCACTTGGATCCAAAAGGAACTTTCCTGACATATTTCTGATTGAGACTGCCAATGTTATTATTCGATCGAAAATATTTTCAGCAATAAAATAATTGCAAATATTTATTAGGTTTGTAATCAAATACTTTTCTGCTCACTTAACCCAATGCACTTATCATATAATGAATTTCGACTTACGAGCATAGCTCCTAATACTGATTTTGGTAAAGTTGTCCCTCTATTGTCATGGCTTTTATCGTTTCATCCTAAAATGGTGTTGTGTCTTGCACTTAATCATTCCCAAGATCTACGACTACGTTTCTGGGCATTAATTAACATACCACTACATATAAAACGAGTAACGAATTTTCACTAACAACCTCATGTTATAAGTATAGCCAAGATAAAACAATGAAACATACCTTCTGGTTCCATGATACACCATTTCTTATTTAATGTCTATAGTTTTTTCTTCACGTAAGAAATACAACAATGACGTCTTTGTCCATTCTCGGAATTACACTTATTAAGTTACTGACGATATCCTCTCAATGATGACCAGTCGAAAGTTTGCGGCTTCAGTCGGCGTAGGAAGAAGAAAATTGCTCCTTTAGGAGATAAAAGTCAGAGGGGAAGAAGCTATTATGTATGCCTCTTTTCAATGTAGATACATTTTGATACATTGTTACCGAAAATCTCATTCAGATACTAGAACCTGCCTTCAGAAGATATAAGCCAAGAGAGAAGAAGCTATATGTAAGCCTCACTTTCATATGTAGATACATTTTGACACATTGTCACGGAAAAGATCATCAACCTGCGTAAAATTGAATATTGAGTTAGAGTGGATTTGTAGACTTAATTGTGACTTACCTTTCTTGGTATATTGGTTTCGAAAGTCTGGTATTCGCTATTTAACAACAATTATGAAGAATTTGTTACGATCAAGGTTATTACACTGATATTCATGAAATTAAAAATCCCCGTTGAGAATCAACGGGTACTTCTGCTAGTAAATAAATAAATATTACATATATATACTTATATATATATTACTATTTGAAGTGCCCGTTGATCCTCTTTAAGGAAAACAGAATTATGATTAGATATAGTAGTTTTATTTGTAAAGATGAGAGTCCAACTTCTCTCAAATTAATTTATTTCAATGGGAAAGGTCATCGGAAATTAAATTTTTATATCTTATATAATTTCCCATTATTATTTTCCAAAATCTATAATAGTCGATAAAACTATCGTATTAACCTCTACAGAATTACTTTATTATGGCTTTTATCTCATGAGAATCCGATTAATATTTATGATTCAAATATGCAATAGCAATCGAACGTGAAAAAATTAATATGAACTTTACAATAATTTCTCATGGAGCGCTATTCTCCGAAAACGGATGTTTAGAAATAATATATAAAGATATTAACTATATTATAATTTTAATAACTACTGAAGAGAAGTAATCTGTACGTAGGTATAACTTCCCCATGCCAGGAGAGTTATCTATGACTCGTATACCAGTCCTGGTTACAATGGCAGGGAAGTATTGTTATGAGGGAAGACACGATAAAGGGCTAGCCTACTCACGTATGCACATTGGTGGAACTACGTCCCACCTCCCTTGGATACACGTGGCGTATTTGGCACCCCACAAATAATATCCTGGACGACAATTGAATTTCGCAATGCTACCACCGGACCTCAGACGCACTCTGCCATTCAGCAAATATGGTTGATCACAAAATTCGGGCCCTGGAAGAAATAATTAATAATACCTGTAACTATATCGTGCACTAATCTCCCGGAGAATCTTGCTCCAAGATCATATTCAATAACAGTTCGTTTTCCTACGACATCTCTTTGATATATTTCATTAATATCCAACGAATATATTGAACTCTCGATCGTCCGTACTGCTGATTATCTGAAGTCTTTAGATGCTAAAGCTTTTGCTTGAAATCCTTTTCGCAAAATCATAGTCTGAAAAAAATTAGTATAGTTAGAGATTGGGAGCTTCAAAAATCTCTGAATGTTAACAGATGTCACTTAATTAGTTACTCGGCTTCCGAAATCACTAAATCTGATGGTAAGGTATCTAGTTACATATTGCAAAGTTGATACAATGAAACCAAAACGGCATGAACTATTTACCTTCAAGTATATCTACACTTAACATCAATTATAATGTTTTTTAATATGTGAGACCATATATATAGAGAATGAAGTATAGTGATTCAAATCTTGCCTACACAAATTGCTCGGTTCGATCCTGTATACGTACTTATCATGTATACAGAGTGAAAAACGACTTTACGGAGCTACTGAATGAAGCTGAGAAGATAAAATGGGTTGTCATCAAACTCACCGAAGTCTTTAGAAAACCATTAGATCTGATGACACTCGATGAAAATTGATTCTACTATAGGGGTACAAAAGATGGAAGACTTGGAGGCGTTGGATTCTTAATAAATGGAACATAATATGGAGAAAATAGAAACTGCATCTGACAGAGTACGCAAGCTCTCACTCGATGTAAATGAGCTTCTCTCTGTTCAGATCATCCCAGCGTACACACCAATAGCAACAAGCAGCGAAGAGAAAATTGAAAGTGTATTTAAGACTCAGGACACTGGACCTAATATGGAATCCCATTGCAATAAAATAATGGGTGATTTTAACTCGTAGGTAAGAAAAGAGCAGATGGCATTCGCAAGAAACGAGGTAACCCTCTAATTGAGTTTAAATAATACAGCAATATGTGCATCACAAATATATATTTCAAGAAGAATCTTAAAAGAAAGCTATAAGAGGTCCCGATGAGATAAAAATTAAAATGGATTACGTATTAGTAAACAAACTCATCACTGTTATCAACTAGAAGTTTTAAATAACTTCAGCACCGGAAGTTAACAAATAATTGTTAGATGTAGACTATATTAACCTCCAAATGTTAAACCTTCTCTATTTTATCGACTATAAGCAAGTCCGACTCGGTAATTACGTCATCCGCCATTAAAGTTCTAGACAGATAAAAGACAGATGCTGATTACATCCGTCTCTAACGCAGCATTTACAAAAACTCCACAGCCTCTGAAATGCTGCATGAAGAAATCGATGAATTCAAATTTGAGAAGGTAGTTCTAAAAGATAGTAAAATATTCCCCAAGCGCACAAAAATTCATATTTTAAAGTTGTCGTATAACAAGGCAAAATATTTCCAAGAGCCAATCATCCATGGTAATGAGAGGAGAGGACACGGAGAGTATAACAGGACGAGTGTTCTCGTGAATACAGTCATTCTTAAATCGCCAGTAACCATCGCACTTTTGTTCTGTAATGATTTATACATTAACTAGGCTTTTGCTAATTACAATTTAGACCCAGATTAGTGGTGAAGTTAGTCCTAGTAAAAGTAGTATCCAGATAAAATTTGATCTCTTAAATTCAGCCTAAAAATATTTACTATAATCCTTGACTATAATTGAGATACATACGGAAATGTTGAAATTAAGATAAAATCTATCGATGAGATCTCAATCGGAATAATTTTGTTATCTCTAATTAAATTTACTTAAAGCGTACTTACAGGAATCACATATGCAGGAAAGAAACACAAAAATCAACAGGATCGAATTCATAATGGCTCTTGCACACATGTCTCCCGTGACTGTCTGTCATCAGCTTCCAAATACCACTATCACAACAAAAACTATCGCAGGCACAAATGTATCCTTGGAGGGGATTAGCTGAAGAGTTCACGTCAAAATGAGAAGTCTTCTATCTTCTCATGAAGAAATATTCTTCACAGTTTATTGAAAACGAAAGTTCACAGCCTCAGTAGAAAATATGCACAGCCTTTGTGGCTTCTTTCGAAGGCATAATTTTGCTTCATAGTTTCATCTGAAATAAAGAAATATTATTGAGAAATGTATAGCTCCAAAGAGGTAAAGTAATTGTATGGAGTTTTCAACACATAATATGATCGTCGATGCAAAATGTTAATCCCAAATTATTTTTGAATCGCATCAAATTATAAGATCCCATTTTGTAAATAAATACATATATGACGCGATAACCAAAGTATTCTATTCCGTAGCGTTGGATTTAGCCTCTTATCGAACTAATAAACTGAGTGTAAAAAACAATTTGGAAAATTAATTGGAAGGAAGTTGGTGCTTAAAATGTTGTCGTGAAAAGATATGGGAAATATTATTTTTCTAAGGATAAGGAATATTTTCAAAGAAACTTCATTCATTTTCTCAGTTCAAGTTAACTACGATATTTATAGCCAATTGGGTTATATTGATACTCTACTTTCCAATCTCTCCATATTAGACTCAAAATTTCTACAAGAACGTATATTTAATAAGAAAAAAGATAGACAGAGATAAATACTCCTTCCCGTAAGAATTACAAATTAAATGTTATATTGTACTGTTGGACGACTTAATGAAGGCTACTTTTCAAAGTCTTGTTCCTAAAACTCAAAGGCGTGTTTACTGATAACGAAAGACTTATTATTTTATTGACTTATTACTTAGTATTTTTTCCTTTGAATATCACATGACTTGATTCGCTTATATTAAATTTTCTTAAGCCAATTCGATCATAATTTCAATGATAGAGATAGAAATTATTAGTGTCCTTATGCACGTCGGCCTAAAAAATCTTGAGTAGGAAACGCACCAAAATGGTTATATGAAAATAATAATGATAATTGTCTTTATTTGGGCGAGATTGAGACTAAAAGTCTCTTCTTCCATCTAACTTATCGCAATTAATTAAAGAATAATCAAATTAAAGGGAATATCATAAGAAAAATTTAGAAGAATTGAGGATATAAAACCTAAGAGATTCTTAGGAAATAAATTATCCACTGTAGGAAAACACCCACGAAGAATGGGAGTGTGAAAAACCTGCGCAAACCTACCGATAGTAATAACTAAAAGATGAGAAAAAAGAACATGACAAAGTGTAGAATAATCTAATTTAGGATTCCTCTTGAGTCACCGTGTTTGATGAAATTTCTACTGAGGACATCCGCCCAGAAAGATTTACAAACCTGGTTTAGAGAATAACATCCCGAATATTCCTTACTAAGTTTCCAGCTTCGAGATTGAGAATAACTCTGAAATGATTTTGGATTGTGAGATCTAGGAAGCTGTACACCACTTCAACTCACGCTTCGTTAACACCAACTGCGTCTGATCCTCTATTTGTACCGCGATGAATGGAGACACAACTCACTCTTCCACGGAATCCGGGGCAGATTATAATCAGCTTGAATGTAATGGGGAAGACTTGGTGGAAGTTCAATCACGACCTGTGTTCCTCGATGCAGCGTTGGGACAATATATCCTCGGAACACTTGAGCCGCACCAGTGACGCTGATGCCCCATTAGGCGGTCGAGAGACAGTGAGAAGATGGCTGCTCTCTTGAGCGGAAGTGTGTGATGGAAGGATTCGCTGCGAATTAGATAAAAGCAGGAGCAAGCCGAGGGCTCCGGAAGGGGGCGGAGGGCGGGTTGGCTCGTGCTCGGAGCCAGATAACCGCCTCCGGGACTAAAAGCCCTAAAAGACACCGAAACTGGTGTTTTCCGAAAATTTCTAGAATTTGGCAAAAATAGACACAACGGGCTGATACAAATCACGGGTGACTGACGTTTCCCGAAGTACTTCCTCCGGCTTCGAAAATGGCAGACTCGTTTCGTCATCCAGCAGCGGTCAGTCTATCTGTAAAAACCGTCGATGCACTCAGTATGCTTAAACAAGGAACATAACTGTAAGGAAGGAAATTGGAACACTGCTGTTTATGAATCAGAGCATAGGTTCCCAAAGTGGTCCGTAGAGATTTACAGGGAGTCCATGCCAGAGAGAAAAAAATGAGAGTGCGAGATTTATTTCGATTTTTGAGAGTCATTTAGAGTTTTTGGAAGCCAAAGATCCTATTTTAAAAGATAATATAATCAAATGAAAACCAGATGTTGCTTTTTAACAGAAAGGAAAAGGGTCAAGGTAACTTTTTACATAAGGTCGTGCACGCAGAATTCGCAATGGAACCCGGAATCTTCCTCTTTCGGGTTCCATTCCTGGCCCCGTCAGAATTTTTTCAAGTCCGTTTTTCATCGGAAATTTTAACAAAAAAACGGAGAATTAAATGGGATCCACAAGGAAAAACGTTTGGGAACCTATGAATTAGAGGTTTAAATATCCCTCTTTGGCAGCGTTCCGTATCCACGTTGCCACCGGTATTGGAAACAATGGGAGGTCCCAGATCACCGACTTTAACAAGCTGATATACTTTGCACAGCTACATCTTTGTATATTTCTTATCTATATTCATATGTTGCTGTTCCTTGAAATTTTTTTGATTTCTTAGTGGATGCACTTTTCCTTCCGCCCGAATTTTCTGTGTTTAGTGGAAACGAAGACGAGAGTAAGATAAAACATGGCTATTGAAATCTAAATATTCCTTTTTTCAAAGAATAAATTAGATGATACTGCTGATGACCTAAAGGGTCGAAATCATGGTCGTGCTATAAATTACAGTGTGGTTAAGGTATACGTGATTTCTCCTTCATTTTTTTATGTAGGACTACCTCAAAGTCGAGACCAGATCAGTAGATTCTATGTCTTTTTTGGTGTTTTTTGACTGTTTGGTGTTTTTTTGACTTTTGGTGTATTTTGACTGTTTGGTGTTGTGCTATTTATGTGCTGGGAAGCTGGGAAAATGCCGAATTCAATGCAGTGTAAGTGGAGCGGCATGGGTATGCCGCCTTGAATATATGTAGTGCGAAAGACGATTTCATCAGTAATGAGAACCTTAAAAATACACGAGATTCAGAATTCACTCCAGCAAAAATCATGTTTTTTCCGGTTCCGGTTAGGAACGAAATCATTTTCTTAAATCTGGAAAAAATGAGGTTGGAGCATCGAAACAAGATCTCGATACGTATTATTTCAGTGCTTTGTTAGCACATCTCAAAATATCCTAGCAAGCAAGCGTGCATACGGGGGCATATTCCAAAATATTCTTTAGCCGAGTATGCACTCGTTATCCGAGTCTGAAAAATGGCGAAAATGTCATAATAACCTGAAAATACTGTCAGTAAGATACTATGTGCATTTTCAATGTTTCTCAGGCATTAGACATGCCGGTACGCCTGGTTAGCCTCGCATAAATGAGCAGCGGCAGAGCATGATTCAGAGTCGGTTCAGTGATGATATGATGTATAGATTGTGCCACTAACGCTGATTGTTAACCCTCTACCACTCTCACACACTTATGTAAATAGAGTCCTCTCATCATCATCATTGTGCTTCTGTCCGCGGACATGTCTCAACGGAACTTGCTCCTCCAGGCATCTCTATCCTGTGCCTCTCTTTTTAGAACTTGATATTCTTTTCCTTGTTTTAAATCAGTCAGCATTCCGAATTTTCTTCTTCCTCTTCGTCGTTTCCCCTTGATCTTTCCTTCAAAAATCGTCTTCTGTAGGCATTCTGCTCTAAGTGTATGGCCTATCCATCTTGCTTTCCTTTTCCTTATGTTTCCCAAAATTACTGGTTCTTCTCCAACCCTCCTCATTACCTCTTCATTTTTTATCTTGTCTTTCCAACTTATTTTCTCCATTCTTCGCCATAGCCACATTTCAAAGCTCTCTATGTATTTTTCTTCTCTCCTTCTCAATGTCCATGTTTCGGATCCATATAACACAATACTCCAGATAAAGCACTTAGCAAATCTTTTCCTTAGCTCCATCTTAATGTTCTTTGCTGTCAAGAGATCTTTTATCTTCTGGAACGTTGCCTTTCCCTGAGCTATTCTACTTCTTATTTCCTCTGTACAACTTCCATTAGATGTGATGGTGCTTCCCAAATATTTAAATTTCTCGACCTGCTCCAATTCCTTCCCATTCAACTTAATTTGTACTGGGCCAGCCTTCGTTGATATCTTCATCACCTTCGACTTTTCAATGTTAACTTTCATTCCATATTCCTCTCCTTTTATACTGATTTTCTCTACCATTTCTTGCAGCATTTCTTCACTCTCTGCTATCACAGCCTGATCATCTGCATATTTAATGGTTTTCATACTTTCTCCTCCTACCACTATCCCTCCAATCCCCTCCAAGGCTTCCTCTATCCTTACATAATTGTTCTACCCTTCCATAACTTGGAAATATTCCATATCCAATGCAGTTTCTGTTGTTTTCCGGTAACCTACCCCCATGACCAATATCTTTTCAACAGAAAATATTGCATTGAACAGGGAATATTGAGGCTCACGAATCTGCCAAAGGATAGAACAAAAGGAAAGGATATGTATAACTGTTCACCGCCGATGATACGTCCGGTCTTACCAAACAATTAGCGCCTGCAATTGCTCCTGTAGCAACTCTTGTTTACACCACCTCACCCTTACCTCTTTTCCTTTGATGTCTATGCAGAAATCCATATTGAATTTTGATACGATAACTCTTTGAATCTCAAAAATATTTTAATTTAAAAAAATCAGGTGGTGGATTTGAATTCGGGAAGCTATTTATAGAAGTTATGAGAGGCATACAGCAAGGGGTTCTGATAAGGATGCGATAAGAATTGCATGGTTACTGCGTGAGTCATTGCGGAAACAGAAAAAACGTTATTCTGTTAGGCGATAGAATTGGTTTCCTTGTGCACGATTCGTAAGAAGTGATTCACTAACAAATCTGTTCGCAAATATAGTACGTATTCAAGCAAACTAATTGGAAACGCTGCAATAAAAATTTCATTTGGCTCGATAACTTGGCTCAATTTCTTCTACATATTAATCACTGCTTTCTTCTACGTACATTTAATTCCTATAAGGAACGTTATTCGAAACGAAATTCGAGCGCATTGCACTTGAAAATTTCATACCACTAAATTAATCTCAAGTCCTACAGCTAACGAGAGAGTCATACTTGGTAATTTTATTTGTTAAGAATAATTATTTAAAGTGCTGTTATATGTAGAATTTAATCCTTCGGTTTATGTATTTGTCTTTGACAACGATATATATCACATTTTATTGAAAATTATCATAGGTACAAAAAATCAAAGGGATTGAAAATCATAGGGATAAAAAAAATCATAATAATAAAATATATCTAGACTTAAAGTGCTACCTTTATTTCCCAATATTCTTAAATATAATGATATATTTTAGATTTAGGACCTGATCTTCGATGCTGGAAACTCCACTTCAGTTAACGAAGATACTTGGACAAAGTGAATTAAATAGTACTTCTGCGTTATAATTACGACTCCAGGCAGTACAAGATAAATTATAAACACCACTTACTTCCAATACTAATACTATATGAATAGCACTGCAAGTAGGTGCAGGACCTGGTGAAAGTGGATACAATTTAAAAAATATATACGTTATTTGGGAGAATTGGACAAAACGGGGTACTTAACAAATTAATTACCATATCTCATAAACTTAATAATATATCTCTGTTTATTTTTAATTAACAAGTGCTTTATCTTTCTGCTTGAAGTTAACGGCAACTAAGGAAAAGTTTAATGAACAGAAACAAAGATAACACTGTCCTGCGATGGTTTCATTGCCGCCATCCTGTATTGCTTTATAGGGTAACTTTTGCGTCCTGAATCAGTATCCAACGTTAATTTTCCCATATCACATCACATTTTATTTTAAATCTCATATTACGTTTATTCAACAAGCACTAATGCACTTCTTACAAGTGGAGACTCTCACTTTTGTCCGGGGATTTTAATGAAAATTTTTGTGGTGATGCAGGAAGTAGAGTAATTGAAAACGGTATTGCCGTTCGTCTAAATGGGCCTCAGTTTTGTTGCAATAATGAATTTAAAATTCATAATCTGAGTATAGGCAACCCTGCATTACAAACCCATGCTACACCAAATCTGTAAGGAATAACCCGCTATTTTCGAGTAATTCTCAAATATTATTTTTATTTCTTTTGATGTATATTTTCCCTGTTACTCACTGATAGGCATAATGGTAATATCTCCATTCTTTCACCCGATATCCGATAGAATAACCAAATTTCAACCAAATGAACTTCGATGACGGAGAGCCTCGCTAAAAGTATGATGAGTGATGGTTCGTAAAAATGCTTCCTCGAATCATTCGGTATTTGTCAATAATGATTTATAATTTTAGCAATTATTAGGTGTTTTATAGTTGTTTCAGACCAATAAACAATCAGCTGTGATGATGTTGTGTAAATTGAAGTACCAGGAACACAAGTGGCAATTGTCTGGCGATTTTAAAGTGATAGGTATTCTGTTAGGTTTAAACAGGTTACACAAAGCACCCCTACTTTCTGTGTGAGTGGGACAGTAGAGCAAGGTTACATCACTGGACCCAATAAGAAAGACCACGTAGACAGTGGACTGCAGGCTCGGAAAACATAAAACAAAAAACTTTTGTTGACACCCAAACATACTTTACCTCCGTTTCATATCAAACTTGGGCTTTTGAAGCAATTCGTTAAGGCTCTTAACAATGAAGGTAAATCCTTTTAGTACCTGTATCATCGATTCCCAGTCATCAGTAATGCTACAATCAAAAAGGGTATCTTCATAGGTCCTGATATAAGAAAACTTCTTTCTGATGCTAATTTTGAAGATACGTGCGCTGCAGATCGATCGGCATGGAAAACATTCCAGGATGTGGTCAGAAACTTTCTTGGTAACACAAAAGATTCAGACTACGAACAAATTGTGGATAGAATGCTTGATTCATTCCATGATTAAAAGTGTACATGTTACATTGACATTTGGACTATTTCCCTGAGAACCTTGGAAAGCTGAGCGAAGAGCAAGGAGAAAGATTCCACAAATATCTAAAGGAAATGGAGGAAAAGGAAAACATGCTGGCAGATTACTGCTTAAGAGAGAAGATCCAACTACACCTAACACGCGAAAAGCAAGGCAAAAAGGTTTCTTAAACTAAGTCAAAATATTATAAAATTGAAACCGTGGACTCATCATTCTCAATATATTATTAGGCTTAATGTTTGATACATTTTGGTCCATTTGACTTTGTTTTTCTTAAAATCTGTTAGCATAATACATTACATATTGTAGCGAATTTTCCTTAGTACATAGTGCTGCCTAGTGAGCTTATTAATTTCTCTTATGAGCGTTGTCACCCCCTGAGTACAAACATCGGAAGATACGTTTGATACGACCGGGATGGGGGGAGGGGGGGTTCTCGATACGTAACAATATAATTGCACGATATTATCTTCATAAGTATAAGAGTGTAATATAGGATTGTTCAGATGAGTGAAAATAATGAGAAAAAGTATTCCTTACATGTGATAGTAGTAATCTTACATATGCGCGTGCCTCATATTTTCATTTTGATTTTGTAAAAAAACCTGATGTGATATAGAAAATCTGATTGCAGTTTCGTAATCAGCATACCAGATATATAATAGATCACTATTTAAACATTATGCAATGATCGGAAAGTTTAAATTCGCAGGTCTGTGTAATTGCTTACTTTATGTCAAATACCCCGTTTTATCAGACCGGTTTGATAAAACGGGGTTCTAGGTTTTGAAGTAGATTTACAGGCCTAAATATTCTTTTTTCAAGCAATCAATATTTACTCTAGTCACAAAAATCACATTTCTATGGTTCGTCATATACATTGTCAATACCAGCTTACTCTTTAGGAACCCATTCATTATTGGATTGAGCATTGAATTATTTGCTTTTAATTTTTCCTATAAGGAAACCCCCTCAGAAAACCTCCCTTAAGCAGTAGTCATAAAATTACAAGAAAAAAGCATACCTTATTGAATTATTTAACCAACATAACTAATACAGAAACGATAATAATAAACATCTTAGCAAACGTTGTCCATAAAGTTAAACGTTCATTGATCCACTTGTTTCCCAACTTAAAACGACTTACAACTTTAAATATATCTTCACTCACTGCCTTTTTTCCCAACAGGACGTTCTTCAACTTTGTCATAATTATCGCCAAATATTCTTTTATAAATAGTAGGATCTTCAATGGAAGTTGCCAGAAGAGGTCTTCTGTACCTTACTAAAAATTATAAATGAGTTTAAAAGTAGATGCTGTAGTTTATGTAATTAAGTGGATTAAATATTTTTATGTTCGGTATAATTTGGATATTTTAATTGACGTTTAAGTAATATGTTGGCCAGAAAAGTGACAATATAAATTGTGAAATGTAATTTTTGTGATTAGTGTATATATGTTGAGTACATGTTTTGGAGGGGTACGGGGGATATGTATATAAATTAGATCTTGTTGCAGTGTTGCGGAGTTTGAATACTGTCTGTGGGTAGTGATATTATTTTTAAATATTTGTTCGTGTTTAACGTCTGGTGTGAGGGATTGGGGTTAAAAATTGAGTTGTACCTAGGCAGTGGTTGTGGCTGCTACCGGAAGAAATTTTAATTGCAGCAAATATAATAATAATATTAATAATGTATGCACACGAGGAGAGAATAGCTCAAAAATACTCGCAGGCAAGTCGTTCCACTGCTCAATCGATAACGAAATGCAAGTCTGTTGAGATGTGATGGGAGAAAATAGAGGGATTTTTCGCAAAAATAATTTACTTAACATCACCGATTCATCATCCCAGAATACAGTTTCCACAGAGGATAACGAGAATAAACCGAATTTATCCAAAAGCTTATCACGCCGTTGAGAAAACAATGAGGCAATAAAGGTAGAAATGCCACTCTTCAATTTGCATTCTAAATGTGCATTTACGCCGCTCTTACCGCGGTTCGAAAAATAAGCTTTTTAATGGGATATAACAGTTTACTCTTTGCACTCCGCATGAATTACTCTCACAAAACCAAATGGTATTTTCTCCCCGGAAAAGCGACAATGAAGTAATGAATTTTTCATCTTGGTAATGCGAGTGACTCACATCATATTTTGGGAAAAAACCCAATTGAAACCTAAACTATACGTTCCTTTGAAAAATGATCCAAATCTCAGTGACAAGCATAACTACCTCCATTGCGCAGATCAAATACGCATGTGAATAGCATAAAATGTCCAAAATGATTTAAAAACACATCTCTACTGAATTTTGACTATCATTTTCAAAAATGGGCAGCGAATTTTGCAATAAATCCCAACTATAGAGAAAAGCAGATTTTTTGGTAAGATGTTTTACATTAACCAGTTTTTCTTTCTTCCTTAAAGAAAAATAATGAACGCCAATCAGTTTCCGAGTGCTTTCCTCGATTCATGTTACAAATATTAAATCAATAATTTACAATTGTAAACACTGCCACCAAGTGATGCACCTACTTGCAGTAAAAGCTGTGTAATAATAATAATAATATAATATGTCGAGCTCAGAGATGGAAGGCTTATTATTAAGGCCTTCGAAGTCGAGGGACTCAGGTTCCAGCCTCGGTGAACAGGTATTTCCCAGGTTACTACAAATTATCTACGTCTTAAATTTGTCTATCTCAGTTGTGCCTAACCTATAGCACGCGTGTCCAAAGTGGCACGCTAGATATTTATTTTGGTAAGTAGATCTCTCACAACACTATCTTTATTCTGTATATTTTGATAAAAAATGAAGCCCCGCAGTAAATAAATGTCGATTTTGTTCATTAGTAATGACAGTTTGGCGCAAATAACCTAAGGGTTGAGGCGCCTTAATCTAATTCTACTACTACTACTAATGACAGTTAACGAGTATTTAAGACAATTACAAGATCTTAATTCCATGGTTGATATTATAAAATATATATCATTGTCTCACCGTATGGCTCGGTACCACATCGCCACGCTAGCCTTCGAATTCATCAAATGTAACCTTCTACAGCAAAAGGTTCGCCAACCCTGGTCTATTTCATCCCATTTTTTAATGATCAATAAATGGATAATTGTGAGAGCATCATGAAATAAATACATCATTACTTAAAGCAATCAAAGTTCTGATCGAGCATACAAAAGAACTGGCATCATAACATATTTTAACTAGGCTTACTGAAAATAATAACGATTCTGCCATAGATAGGTCATTTTTAGGAGAAAGGGTAATCATCATAAACGCTTGCATAGGTAAGAGTTAAATAGGAGTCAAAGCCGAAGGAAGAACGATTGAGGAAAAAGGAAATTAATAGAGTAGATTCAGTAATAGAGCTGAACGGGTAGGATCATTCATATGAGTACAAGATTGTATGATATGGAAATCATTCTCTTATCATTTGCAAAGGAAAGGGAGTCAAAGCCGTAGGAAGAACGATTGACGAAAAAGGAAATTAATAGAGCTAAACGGGTAGGATCATTCACACGAGTACAACAGAGCAATTCATTTTCTTAACATTTACAAAGGAAATGGAAGATTAAAGTCATCCTTCCAGAAAGTTCGATTTCTCCTCATTATGACTATTTTGGATCATTACGGTGGTTATCGAGGATTTCAGGTTACGAGAGAATTTGGAGAGAGAAGGTTGGATGAGATTTTTGGAGAAATAGGAATAGGAGAGTAGGTAGAAAAGACGTATTACTTTTATAGACCCAGATAGAAAAACTGTCGATTGTTTGGCTGATATTTACAGCATTGCAATCAATGCAGTTTAACTTATGTGTTCCTGGTTCTTTGGATATCAGTTTTGTCTCCAATGATAACAAGAACAAAGCGAAAATCATTATTATTTTACATTACTAAAACCTGTCAATATAAAACATCTAATTCTGTTTAAGAGCATGAGTGTCCATTTTAGAGAAATGAAACCAAAAGTAGGTAATATAAAACTTGCGAAACAGCAAACTCGAGACCTACCTTACCTATATTCAAAGCCTACAGTTGTTATATATACGTTCTACCGGTTGAAACACAATGCTTTACTGTACATATCGAAAGCATTGCGTTTTAAGTCGGCTTTTCAGATGGCACACCGCCGAGCAAAGGGTGAGTCAATTCAAGGAATTTCACCTAGTTTTCGAAGTGCACCCAGGAGCATTACTGAATACCTTTGTCATTGATATCAATTGGCACAAATCTCTTTACTCACCTCATGGCATATCAACAATTCACATTCCATAGCGCATACTTCTATTAAAAGCATAAATTACCCAATTAACGGAACGCGATGGCTGAACATTCCTATCCCCTCCCTTTCCAGTATGCAAGAATTTCAGAATGCAATTACCACGCTCGGTGACTGATTTCAAAGTAGTTTACCCTGGGCTCGATACACATAGCGCCTCCATTGGCATTTGACAACAAATGAGACGTTCTCCGCGAAAGCCTTGCGGAATGTCACGCCACTCCGATTTTAGGGATAAGCAGACTGCGGCGAATTCGGGATCATCGGCGGACGGACATGCTAATGGGAGTATCAACAGTAGGAAAGCCATCAGAAGAGAATCTGATCTCCGAAATCGTACAGCGAAGGCCAGGATTGGTAAGAATTCGTGGTGGACACTCAGGCACGTTCTTATAGTTTTGGGGGCCCTGCGCAACATTAATGTATGGGGCCCTATAGACCCCAGTGCCAGGCTGCAGAGCAATGATTGCACCGTTCCAATGACAGTTGAATAACCACTTCGTTTTAAATTCGTCACATGTGAGGCTAGCGAAATATGACGTTAAAATATCATAATATGGTACGGAAATTGAATTTATTATGCTTTTAATCTTATTTATTTAATAAAAATTGTAATTATTGATATGTTTTGTCCTTTTTGTGGCTTGGCGCAAGGGCGTCGCCAGCCACTGGGCTAGGAGGGGGCAAGCTGCCTGTTAAAATGAAAAATGCCTAACTTACAGGGGCTAGTTTATTCATGCCCGCTTCTTACTACAAATATGTCAAATCTTTTAAAAACTAAATGTATTGAAAACTAGAGGAATTGAACGCTTTTATGGCTAACTCATTAACACTAGGAGGACGGCAGTTTCGGCCTACCTAGAAGGACGGGAGGTGGTCATTTGACCACCTACTTTTAAAATTCGTAATTAAATACTTTTATGATTTTCAAGGGCCTGAATATTGCATAACTTCTAAGTTTAACCATTACAGAAATGCTGATAAGGTGTTTTACCTCGTATTTTGTTTAAATTTTAATTAATTAAACAAAATGTTGACCGATGTCCTAAATCTGCAGAATTTCATATTCTAGAATATTTTATCCATTCATACTGGACCAATGAAACTCATATTTTCGGAATAAGTGGAAAAAAGTCCGAATTGTTGATAAAAGTCAGTCACGTCACGCCAAGATTGTTATGCCATCTGACGGAAACCATATAAAACCACTCGTTCGTGCCTCGGAAAAAACCTCCATCAAATACGATGGCGGAAGAATTTTTCGAATTTCGTCGTGAAAATTTCCAATCTGTCGTTTTCGTCAATGCCAAATTATTCTATAACATTTAAAAATTCATAAAAAAATGTTAGCAGGGTTGCCAAGATATTAGTTTAATCATTATAAATGTTCTTCCAATGTTTTTCTCAGGTAAATCTCAAACTGATATCTCAAGTTTACATTCAATCACCTTTCTTGAACAATTAGAATTAATGTCAAGGGTACTAACCTTATAAATCAGGGCTACCAACCGTAAGAACGGATCTCTAAACAGAGAGTTATGCGTTCGCAGAATAAATAACTAAAGGGATATTTTGAGCACAGATTTGTTTCATGTGATTTGTCGAAACTCTTGGGGATCCCGAATAAGTTTATAAACTATAAAGAAGCAGGGTTACTAACATTTTCGGCTGTAAAGTGAAGGCAGCGATCAGACCTTCATGGAAAACCTAGCAATTAATCATGCATTTATCGAGAATGGCCTTTTCTTACTCATATCTCATTCTGTGCTTATCCACTCTGGTGCTCGTTTTATTACGTTGATTTTTATTTTAGACTTACCTTAATACTTACATCATTCCTAAAATGTTATTTCCTTCCATCATTCGCTAGTTTACAATAAATCCAAGTCATTATAGTAACACTTCATCATCTTCACAATGTAAGGTTTGAAATCATAATAAAGCTTCGCTATTGTTCTTACAAATTAATATTTATTCCTTATTAAGTAATGGATTAACATTTTAAAGATATATGATAAGAGAGAATATCACTCTATTTATCAAAGAGTACATAATTTTTTACCGCAGATTCTGCACATTGCCACTTTTACAGAGCATATTCCACTGTATATTTTCCTACATTTTAGGCACAAATTACTGGATTTGTTATAACATCCAGGTGAGATCTGACACTTTCTTCTTTTCTGCGGTCTTATTGGCGCACTTGCTTCCCCTGATGAAATTCCCGACATTGCAAAGGAACATGAGGGAGGTGACTCTATTATTATTATTATTATTATTATTATTATTATTATTATTAGGGGTCTTTATTAGGCGAGATTGAGGATTGAGACTAAAATGTCTCCTCTTCCATCTAACCTGTAAAGTAAAACTCTATCTATAATAAGATTCCAATAATTTCTAATACAAGTCTTTGAATTTACTCCTTCTGGCTGAGTTTACGCCCAGTGGTTTCTTTGAATAGAGCCCAGCTATTTATTGAGGCCAGGTCCAATATGTTAAAAAATACATGCACTGGCCATCTCCTTGCAGCCGAATGAGTTGAATATTTCCGGCACATGCTATCCATTATATCTACTCCTACTTTGTTGCAGTTGTAAAACAAAACTGTATCCGGTTTCTTTTTCTGAGTCAGAAATCATCACGTCCTGATGTATTGTACTGATTAAAAGCAAGTTTTTATATTTTTTGCTTGGTAATTTGTCAAGCTATGGCCTAGTCTATTTTTATAAACTCTAGTTGAGTACATTTCATCGCTTTGATGAACCGAAGGAGGTAATTCTCTTCTATTTTTTCTTATCGTTCCAACCAGTGAGATTTTGTTTTTTTTTCAGCGAGGCTGATTGAAGAGAAGTAATTGTTGCAAGTTATGTTGATATCTGAGTTTTTGAACGGCTCTGCCAACCATAGCACAACATATTCTCCAAGAGACTGCCTTGATCCCCTAGCATCATCTTTTCCACAATAAGGAAATGCAATTAGGCAATATTTAGACTTCACGTCTGCTAATACACAGTACTTGATCCCAAACTTATCTGGCCTATTCGGCATGTATTGGATGAATGGGCATCGGCACTTCGTAGGATATAATTGTTCATCGGCCGTAACACTCTCGTCATGGTTGTAGCAGGCTCGGGAGTTAGTTATAAATGTATTCCAAGGCTCAGAACCTAAAGCAAATTTTTCTTCTCTCAGAGCTTGACTCCGAGTTTCTCTGTGATCAAACCGTAAATGTTTCATTATGCTTACCAATCGATCCTTATTCTTAGTGCTGGGGAATATATTATAGATCCCTATGAGTAGATACAAAAAGTCTATCCTAGCGCATTTCAAGGTCATTCTACTAAAAACAATGTTTAAAAGCAATTCCCGCGCTCCCTCGCGCGTCACCGCTTGCCCCGCCGCTTACCCCCGCCCGCTAGTACTTTCCCCACCGCATTTTTAGAGGGAATTATGAAAATGTTCACACTTCTTTAAAAATTAATTATCAATTGATTAACTGAATGCTAGAATTGCTTATTTAAGAATTGCATGTTTCCAAAATATTCTTTTTTATTTCCTTGTAATCTTTAATTTTCCTTCTTATAAAATGTCATCAAAAGTTTTCCATTAATTTATTTTTATCAGCTTGAAAATATCGTTTACTAGGGCAAGTAATGCTTACATAGGTTTTAACGGACACTTTTTATTTAGTTGAAAATATTTTCAATACTAGTTTTTGCATCCTCCAACTCACCACTTTCAGATTCACAAAAATTGTCAATTTATCTACTCTGTTTAAAATATTTTTTGCTTTTTCACAAGAGTACGCGGACTTATTGGTATTAATTTTAGAATACTTGAAAGTAATTTTGCATTTTATCAATCAGCAAGGTTATGAAAAACGAGAAAATATTTTGAATTACTAGAGATAGTACCCTCATTTTCTGTTGATAATTTGAGAACAGTTCTTCTGAATTACTTAACTCATTTTTTAAAATTCACGCAAGTACAAAGATGATGGATCTCGGGCTCTTATAGATAAACTTATTCACCGATAGAAATGATTAAGTGGAATAAGGGATTCTCTTTTGAAATAATCTTTCAACACGCACGCACTCCTAGAATCCGCTGATTATGCAGTACTTGTAACTTCTGCTGACCAAAGACGATATCAAATGCTCTCCTCGAAACAAAATCTCATGAAAATGATGTAAAAGAATACCTTATAATGAGTAGGTGAGAAAATTTACCTAGGGGATGAGTTAGAGTAAGGAAACTAGGGGTAGCGTTTATACTCCCCCTAACGCGTTGAAATTATGCTTGAATAGGAAGAAACGTTTGTAATGAAGCGGTAATGGGGGTAAATAATTTAAATAGAACTAAATGAGGGGAACTTTCTCATTTACTCCTACGCTTCGTCATTGAAGACTTGGTGTGACTTTGCTTCATTCTTCCGTTTTAAGGTTTTGGAGTTATTCTTCCTGTTTGGAATTATTTCCTCTAAGAAGAAATACAGTAAAGTATTAACAGTTTAAACAGAAATCTGAGTAAGTATCAGTATATATACTTTTGAGTTATTCCCTAGTATTATTTTTTAACATTTTTTTCGAAACTTTTAGGACGGAGTACAGACAGTTGAACCCTCAAGTAGGCGGTGACCATTCGATCGTTGAGATTGACAGGGCTATAAAGGGTCGACTGAAAACTTACTTGGTGGTGAGTGAAGCGCATAAAGACCTTATATCATTTCTAAATTATACTTCCAATCTTTTAATTCCGAGGATAAGGGATGAGCTAAGTAATTCTGTCCTTAAAATTAATATTGTGGTTATGGCAAACTTTGAGAGGGGTGAGGAGACGATAGAACGAGAATTCAAAACGAAAAACGTTAGGGTTTTGCTAGCCGATGACGTTGGGGAAATTTTAGAAAGTTTATTTGGAAAATTACTTAAGGAAAAATCCGAGATGCAGGTGAAGGGATCAGGGTGGGCGCTGAGTAAAATCTTGGGTTTAGAACTCCGAATTAATCGTTACACTCCGTTACGCGGATCAACCTTTATTGAGTTACCACCCAAGATCGCAAGCAGAAAATCCGTTGTAAATGTTAGGAATGACGATCAGTTTTGTTTTAAATACGCGGTTTGGGGAAAGAACATACATAAAGACCCTCAACGAGTCTACAAAGATAATACGGATGAATTCGACAATGGGTACGATTGAGATTGTATTGAATACCCAGTCAAACTCTCCGATATTCCTAAATTCGAGCGAACAAATAAAATTTCTATTAACGTTTTCGGGTTAGACGAAAAAAACAATTTCTATCCAATAAAAATTGTAAATACCGAGCTCGCAGATCATGGTGACCTATTATATATTACAAATGACAACACGGCTCATTATTGCTGGATTAAAAACTTTGAGAGTCTAATCCATCTTCAGATAACAAAAATGTCGTAGAATTTACATTTGCAAACGATGCTTCATGCATTATCATAACGAAAAAAATTAGAGACGCATACAGCGAACTGTAATAGTAAAAAACCCGCGAGAATTAAGCTGCCTATCGAGGGGGATAAGATATTAAAATTTACCAAACTCGGGCATTCATTTCCAGTTCCTTATGTAATATATGCAGACTTTGAATGTATTCTCCAAGGTATCAGCACTTGTGAATCTTTACCTAACGCATCCTACACGCACGCTATTCAGAAACACGAACCATTCAGATTTTGCTATGTTCTCATAACGCCCAATGGATGTGAGACACCACAGCTTTACCGAGGTCCCAATACCACACAGATCTTTATTCAGAAAATGAAAGAAGAAGCAGAGAGAGTATTCAAGTTGTATAAAAACGTTGTACCAATGGAATCGCTTAGCCCGGAAGAAGAGGCAAATTTTAAAAATGCGTTGTCTTGTCATATTTGTGGTAAAGAGTTGAAGTCAGATGCCGTTAGAGATCACGATCACTTGACAGGTAAGTATCGAGGGCCCGCACATTCTTTTTGCAACCTGCAGTACAAAATGCCAAATTTTTTACCTGTGTTTATTCATAATCTTTCATCGTATGACGGTCATTTCTTGGTTCGGGAGTAAGACTATGATGACAAAAAATTAATGTGATTCCGAACACCGAGGAAAAGTATATTTCATTCGGAAAGTCAATCGAAAATAATTTCACCATTAGATTTCTCGACACATTTCGATTCATGCCAGCGTCATTAGCTTCACTGGTAAGAAATTTAAAAACATTTAAATATACTAGCGAGGTATTCGGTGAGAAAACGAACCTAGTCACACGTAAGGGGGTCTACCCATATGATTACACAAACTCAATCGAGAAACTTGAGGAAACATCACTTCCGGAGAAGGGAAATATCTACAAAAGATTCCCACACATTTTTAGCATGTTTGTAGTCTTTCTCAGACACATGTTCGTCCGCTAATCTGTTGTAAATCAAATCTGTGTTCCCATATTTTAATATCGTAACAAAGAGTAGCTCAATAAATATATTTGAATGATTTTCTTTTTGAATTTAGTAACCCTGCTTCGTGAAGTTGTTAGGCTGGATGTAGGTTAAGAATGGTTTATTAATAACAAAAAGTTATAATATCATTTGTAGGACCCAAGTTTAACAAGATTCAAAAACAAAATTTTAAATTATACTTTTACAGGTTGGGGACAGTGATAAGGATTAATTTTACAATAATGCAAATATTACTAATCGTATGTCATAGTCGAAAACTGCTAAACTGGAAGTTTCGTAAAAAAATCGAAAAATTATTTATGCGCTATATTTTGACTTTTTTTCGAAAGGAGAAATTAATTTTCATTATTTTCCTACGGCATTTGAAACATAGAGTGACTTCGTTGTTAAAAATCATTTTAATAAACCCTTTTTACATACTCCAAAATTTTGAAACTGTTAGGTTACCTTTAAATAGGAAAAATATCAAAGTTAATGCAATATTGGAACATGAATGTTTAAACATTTCTTTAATTATTATAAATAGAAAAAGATATTTGGTTAAAAAAGTTTTCATTTATTTTTTCAACCCGCCTTCCTAGGTAAAGTAGACTTTTGCTAAATATAGTATAAGTATGATACTGAATTATATCTCAACTTATGGTAATATTGCAGTTTAATTAGGGATATTTTTATTTTTCAGTTAAAAAAAGTTCACATTTTTCTGGAGATGCAGCATTAATGTCAATGTTTAATAACGAAAGTACCAATTTCCCTCAAGAGATGGCATTAGTGGCGAAGTTTATAAACAAAAGTTCCAATTTCCCTCAAGAGATGGCATTAGTGGCGAAGTTTATAAACAAAAGTTCCAATTTCCCTCAAGAGATGGCATTAGTGTCGAAGTTTATAAACAAAAGTTCCAATTTTCCTCAAGAGATGGCATTAGTGTCGAAGTTTATGAAAAAGTTCCAATTTTTCTCAAGAGATGGCATTAGTGTCGAAGTTTATAAACAAAAGTTCCAATTTTCCTCAAGAGATGGCATTAGTGACGAAGTGTATTCTATAGTACATTTAATGTATCGAATGTCAATTCAATTATGGCTATCGATCTCGGTATGGACAATACACGGAGATCGTGACAATTTGACTTTATTTGAGATTTGGCCATAGAGATAAAAGATATAAAGGTTCCTTCGATAGAAAGAGGAGATATAATAATTCTAATATATTAATAATCGTTTCTTGTCTGGCAATGGGGTATGACTTAGTGGAAACATCAGAGACGATAACAGGAATGAGGGATGTCGGTGCGTTCTGTTTTACACACCACTTCAGGATTATAAAGCCGATACATTAAATGTAAAAATGATCATCAAAACAATTGCGCATTGCTGGAAAAAATTACTCATGTGTAAAGGGTAGATTATGATACAATTTGATGTAAATATCATTGCCACAAGTTACAATGTATTGTAGAAATTAGATGATTAAATACAATGTGACGTCACCATTCTGCTGGTTGCGTACTCAATTTTCGTTTTGCATCGCTGCAAGTGCAATTGAAAAGACTTGGAAATAAATAAATAGGAAGTTAGAGCATAAAATTGACTACAAACTGTGTTAAAAACCATGTTTCTACGTAGCAAAGTTACGAAGAAAGAAATTAATATAGTTTTCCATCGTTGAAGTACCCATTTGATAACATCGACATAATTCATACATTTCCTTTTTTTAATTAAAAAGTTATTTTTATTAAATTATTTACTTTTATCAACTAATTGTTATATTGTTTATTGATATTGTATTTATTATTAATATATTTTATTAGTAAACGTCTCGAAAAAGATTCGATTCCCATGAATACATCGAAAAAGGCAAAGGTCTATTTACTGATCGACCTTTTTAAATTAAACTTTTACATTAACACTATATTTTAAAACTTACGAGGAAAATTGGAACTTTTGTTTATAAATTTCGCCACTAATGTCATCTCTTGAGGAAAATTGGAACTTTTGTTTATAAACTTCGACACTAATGCCATCTCTTGAGGAAAATTGGAACTTTTGTTTAGAAACTTCGACACTAATGCCATCTCTTGAGGAAAATTGGAACTTTTGTTTATAAACTTCGCCACTAATGCCATCTCTTGAGGGAAATTGGAACTTTTGTTTATAAACTTCGCCACTAATGTCATCACTTGAGGAAAATTTGAACTTTCTTTTATAAACTTCGCCATTAATGCCATCTCTTGAGGAGAATTGGAACTTTTGCTTATAAACTTCGCCACTAGTGCCATCTCTTGAGGAAAATTGGAACTTTAGTTTTTGAATAATCACCGCATTGGTGCACCCATCCTTATTTGAACATCTTTTGTTATTGGACTATATCATGAGCAGCTTTCTTAGGAATGACTTCATCCGTTGCTTTTAAAATTACCTCCTCTTCTAAGAAACAAAAAATCATTTATATCAGATGAAATTTTCTGGTAGGCTTACATTTAAGCCTGATTTAGTTATTTATGTATTAGCCAAGTATTCAATTGAATGCGTCACATACCGGAGAGTACAAATTCGGCTGCATTAAAATATTCTGTAGACTCTTGATTATAGTTGATATTATAATTGAATTTGCAGAAATCAAGTTATATACCAAGGTGGAAAAAATGAAGACGTCAATTTACAATTATTTAGACTAAGTGATAGGTGGTTTAACCAGCGGAGAGATGATACAAAACCCAGTCTTACGCACTGAGTGTACAAAACTTTCCACGAATTGAAATTTTGAATCGGCATTGCATAACTAGATATGAGATTCGTGGGATTCTATCACAAGAGAAGAAAAAATTGGCTGCATCGAAAAGGAAGCTGAAGAATATAAGTCACAGTTTTAAAAGTTTCTCAAATTTATTTCAAGTCATCAAGTCACAGTTACGATAAATATGTGCGTAACTTACGCGCACAATACCTTTCAGCTGACTGATTTGCTTCCAAAATGGTATATTATTAATAATATCATCGAAAATTAATTTTTACTGATATCTTGTATTGCTCCAATACTTTTACAAATTTCTACGGAAACCCGGTTATTGAATTATTTTCGTAACTATACAGCAAATTTACGGGTAATAAAATATGGATCGGTATATTTTATATCATCCCGAGTAATGAAGAGACTTTTAATCGTCCAGAATGCTTAATAAAGGAACAAGTAACTTTGCAATTGTCGCTAACTCATCTTGAGATGTGCCCTCCGATAACAGCCCTAAAATAATACAATCCTAATATATGCAACTAATAATGGTCATTTTACAAAAAACTACATAGACATTAACTTACGTTTTCCCGATAGAGGCCTCGAGCTATTAGCGGACTGTGAAAAAAATTTTCGGATGTCCATCTGTACCTTATGAAATCCAAACTAAACTCTCCTTCGAACTGTTCCCTGTGAATTTCTCAAAAGCACTATTCAAGAGCCTAGCTTTGCATTCACACCCTCAAAACAGTCACATGCAGAAGATCTAACTGAGCGTTTTATCAACCTGTTTGTCCCTCAAACGTAATCTTAATCTCTGTTTTCAGGGTGTAAGTTTCGAATTACTTCTCGAATGTTCCCTTGTGTTTTTGCGAGGAGTAAACGAATCAGCACTTTCGATTTCTTCTCATGGGAATCTTATCTTATAGTGTGAGTCATCTAACAAAAGGATATGGTTAAGAAGTGCATGCGTTGAAGATTGTGTGCGAAACACTCGTAGCGTCCCATTGATATCGATGTCGGCTCTAGGCCTGCTCTGCTACCGAAAACATCAACTTAGCTGTAATCGGAGCCATATTTACTGGCATGCAAAGCTAGTCATAGGACTTCTTGGGGGGGGGGGTTCGAACCCTTAAACTTCCCCCCCTCGCTGCGCCACTGCTTGGGCCTATTTGCAAAATACTCACCACTAAACTTTCTTATGTCCATTTTGAAGGGAAAACGAAAAAAAACTGAATCCTTTGTCTTCTGCCGGCGATTGTCGGACGATACTCAAGGTAGTTTGAGAGAGAGGACATAATCGCATAACCTCGCGCTCTGATCGCATCGAGAGGCAGTTCTAACTACATTGTTCACCCTGAAACCGAACTTTTCTTCTCTTGGGAGGGAAGGGGCGAAGGACTCTACTACAAAGTATTGTTGAAATATTTTTGCTGCGCTGGAGGGATAAATGAATTTCCTACGAGGAAGTACTTTTCCCATCACTGGTGTTTACACGTGCCAACACTTGACTTTGTTTTGGGTCTAAATTCTTTTCAAATACGCTCGTGCCTAAAAATGTTTCTACAACACATCCCGAGCCAAAATACGAATGGGTCTCCAGGGGGGGGCAGCTGCCCCCCCATGCCCCCCCCTGGCGACGCCCTTGGCTTGGTGGCGGGGCCCCTACGCGACCGCGTATGCCCAAAAACGGCCCTGTGAACACTAACGGGAATATGTTTGAATTAAACGTAGCGCAAAAGGCAGGGGCGTAGTTACCACCGTATCTGCCGTATCAATGGGCCCCCAACGTGCGTAATCAAAAATTAATAAAAACTTCACAAATTTGTCTATAGAGGCAGAAACTTAGAAAAACTAAAGTCATAATCAGCTATAAATGATTTAATAAATCATTTTTTCCGAAAAAAAGGCAAGGAGAGTGTATATTTAATTTGAATTGTTTGTAAAAATTTTGGAAAAAGTGACAGATAGATAATTATGATGAATAAATATTTCTTTTAATTTTATGCAAACATTTTTTTTTCTTTTGTGAGAAATCTTTACACTTCCTAAGGGCCCCCAAACAAATTTTTATACGGGGCCCTGCCAAGGCACGCTGCGCCACTGGCAAAAGGCATATGATCGGTATTGTAAATATTCCAGAAAGGACCTCATCACTGTAGGTATGTAAGAGTCGCACCTCGTCACACAGGAGATGACAACTTTAATTGCATTTAATTGCCAACTATGTTGAAGGTAACCCTAATAAAGACTAGCCATATATCAGTCAACCTTATATATGAGTGGAGGAGTCAGGGTGTGGGTGTAGAAAATCCCTCAAGGGTACATGCAGAAGTTCTTTTACCTTCATAAATGAAGACATGCAAGTCACTGCTGTTGTCTTTTCAGTCCTTGCTGTCAAACCAAGAAAAGTAAATATAAAGCTGCAAAATGTAAATCAATTAAAATATAATTGGAGTATGATGCATAACATTATTTACTTAATCTTATTTATATCATATATTATAGATTTTTTAAACAGGCTACAAATAAACTACAGTAATATTGAAAAATCTTTTCCAATTAACCTCAATGAAAACCTCCACAGAATTCACATCTTCCAAAAAGTCCTGGGTTCAAGACTAGGCGGCTGTACCATTTGAAATGTATGGCGGGTATTTCAATTTATTTTTTATGATTCATTTACCAAGGTGGAAATTCTTTGGCCAAGCATGTGAACAGAAGTAATGAATGTTTCATAAAAACAGTTTATTTTTAACCTTATAATCATCGGTTCGTCTCAGGGGCACCATTTGTATTCAACCATATATTTCAAAGGAGGAATACAGAATTAGGTTTGAGGACCTTCTCGGTATGATATCGACTTGAAATTTGTATTATCAATTCTGCAAGCAACTTTTACTCATATGAAATAAAATAATTTATTAATTAATCAAATCGAAAACCTTTTGCTCGAAGGATATAAAAATATTGATAGCTAGGAAAGAGAAACATTTGCAAAATCCACTGTTTTGGCCTCTACTTTGTAGCAGTTGTTCATAATGAAAGAGGAATAAAAACAAGTTATACACATTACCACAGGATTATTCCTCTGGTAGTGTGTTTCAGTTGTTTTTATTCCTTTTTTATGAAAAACACATTTTGTGAATAAAATAATACACTCTGAAAAAATAAAAATATCTTTCACTGCTGGAAATACTCTATGGGTTAAAGATGCCTTAGTCATCATCAGCATTTAATCTCACAACTTGCCAGTAGGCTCATGAGGCCCCAGAAATTCCCTAAATAATCCTTTTTCTTTTATTGCTAAGTGGCTAGGATAAAATTCTTGTCAATAGGAAGAGTTGACAGATCCAGAGCATAGCTGATTGCACCTTACCCTTTGGACTTAGAAGAACCAGTATTTCCCAGATTCCAGGAGGTTAAGCCAAATATTGATAGCAGAGGGTGTTGAAAGTGTTTATAGACATCCACAGTTATCACATAAAAATAGCTACTTTAAGAATTTTTGGTATAAAATTAAGGCTGCAAGACAATGTTTACTTTCAGATGAGTAATAATGAACTTTTCTGAGGTGGGAGCTTATATGCGCAAAATTACCTCAGCTGTCGAAACTGTTTTTAAAAATGATAATAGAACAAGAAATTCAATAACCTACAAATTGCAACCCCTAGAAAACACACATATTCCATCCTCCCTTACTCCAACTATTCGTTTACATTACTTGTGCTTTAAAACTATATAAAAATTTAATACATAGATACTATTGCATACATAGATACAAAGCATTTTATACAACCCTCTACTGGAACAGATAAATCAACCATTCACCAAGATTTCTCTAACCCTTCCTTCCTTAGGTATTGAATATGCCCAACATATATACACTCTTGAGACATTCAAATCCCATCCATTTATTTCAAATGGCTGTCATTATAATTAAAAGCCGCTCCTTAAACCTAATTTTAGTAAATATCTATTCATTATTAATTCATTGATGACTAATTTTCTCCTAATTTACAGCACTTGCTTTAATCTTCCATTTGCGCTAATGTGGCATAGTCAACTACTTAGCAACAAATACCATGAAAAATAATTCATAAAATCATTGAATCTGAGAAATGTACTTAATGATAAAAATGTTTAGTATCTTAACAGTGGAAGCATTAAAATATAATGAAACATTTTTCTATGATTTTTGGATAATAAATTAAATGAGGTTTATGTTATTAAGGGTAAAAACAGTGACTAAATACTGGATTTTATCCCCAAGAGGTCTGAATAAGTAAATGTATTATTATTTTATAAACAATATTGTTAAAAATGTTATGAAAATATTTTAGTTGTAGCATGTGTTTCTGATTTCTAACTGTAAGACAACTAATAGGGCAATTAGAAATGAGAGTAAACTACATTTTGCCAATCCTATTCCAAATGAATTCATAATTTAAGTATCAAATACGTTCGTAACTTCCCCAAGTTAAATATGTTAATATATGTAGTTAAGAGGCGTATTTAAGATGTGTGTGTCTAAAAAAAAATATTCTAAGGAAGTTCCTTGTCTCTCAGTTGAAATTTGTATTGGACTCAGGTTTTCTACTAATCCTTTTTTCTGATGAATGAAGTAAATCATTACAAAACATGTTGTCATCTATCTTGCTCAAAAATGTTCCTTTAGTTTTCCAACTAGCAGCTGTCTCCTGTGATCAGCAACAAGATGAATATTTTTTTAGTAAAAAGTGACATTTTACATTCATCCCATTAACCTAATTCCTTCATATTATGTATTTGCATTAAGTCTGAAGGATGCATTACTCTAAACAAAAATAACCTCTACAGACTTACAATTAATTCTTTATTTCTATTATGATTTAGTAGTAGTAGTAGTATTGTTAAAAGTGCTTCGACAGCTCAGGTCATTTCGCACATTGGCTCCCACCGGGATTCGAACCTGGGACCGCTTTCACCAAAGGCAAACGCGCTGTCCACATGACTATCCGGGAGCCCTATTATGATTTATTAACTACCTACTACTAAGAAATTAACGAGCTGCTAAGGACATCAGTCCCTCAGATGCAGCTCAATTTTAATTCCCTGCTTCCTAATGGCCAATAAATATTGAATGAAATTAGCTGATTTTTAAACTTCACTGTAGAAAAGTTTATCGATATATCTTTGATTATGCAATTTTAATGTGGTAATATAAGACCTTCCTTAAATAGATGGATCTTATTGTTAGATAAAATATTAGTAAGAAATTAAACATTTCTTTCCCATAAAGTCAAACAGTGCAATTTAAAACCTGTAAATAAGCATAATCTAGCAAATTTAACCGAGTGTATAAGGGCCACTAAGAAGGATATCTGGGTTTGTATAACAATGACACCTATCCTTGAGGGTTTATTAGGAAAGTCAAAAACTGAATATTTGAAAGGCTTATGAATAAATCTCTGAATGATCAATGACATCGCAATGAAGAAGCAATTCCCTTCTCACAAATGCAGTAGAAAAGGGTAGTTAAAATGGCATGTGATACCTAGGCAATAGAATTATATAATTGCATGTATCAGATGTGATGAGTAAAGTTACAAGAGCATCTCACAAGCCTCAACATTTAACTATTTAATTTAAGCTATAATAATAATAATTTATTGATCATTAATTGTTACAAAACACAATAGATCTCGTCATAAAATAGGTAATTAAAACACTAGTTCATTAAAATTAAGGTAAAAAAATTCACTTATTGAATACAATGGTTTAGAAATTAACCAGCTAAAAATTATGTTGTTAAATTTTACACCATTGCACTGCACTGCACCTACAGGCAGTGCATTGAAAAATTTTATACACAAATTAGAATGTGTGTTTTGGACAATCTGCAAGTAGGTTTATCTATTTTCTTTGAGTTTCTTGTATTGTAATTGTGTACATCAGATCTTATTTTGAGTGACTTCATATTCTCTTTAGCATGTCTAAGATATAGGTATATATACTAACTATCAACAGTCATTATTTTTAAACTGGCAAAGAGAGGTTTGCGGTGTTCTTTAGGTGGAGAGTTAGTCATGATTCTGATAGCTCTCTTTTGTAATATTAAAATGGTTTTAACTTCCGATGCATGACCCCATAGTCTAAGACCATAGCATAAATGTGCGTGAAAAAAGGCAAAGTAAGCATTTTTAACAGTTTCAATAGGGACCACATTTCTTAATTTTCGAATTAGCAATAGAGTTTTGGACAGCTTCTTTGCTACGGTGTTAATATGTACATCCCAATTCAGGTGTTGATCCAGGTGAAAGCCTAGTATTTTCACACTTGTGTCATCCTTACATCTTTCTTTCAATGATAAAATTAGATGCTGTGTTTTATCCTTATTCAAAAATAGATGATTTGCAGAGAACCAAACTTCAGGTTGATTCTGAATCAAGTTTGTCAACTCCAAGGCTTCTATGGATTTAATACACGGCTGAATAAAGGTTGTATCATCAGCATATAATATTGTGTCTGCCTTTAGGGGTTATTAGGCAGGTCATTAATTAAGATTAGAAACAATAGTGGACCCAGCACAGAGCCCTGAGGAACTCCATTTTTTATATCCAGAATATCTGACTTAAAGCCATTAATGTCAACAAACTGCTTTCGATTTGTTAAGTATGATTCCATAATTTTCAGCTCCAATCCTTGGAAACCATAATACCTAAGTTTCTGTTTCAAGATGATATGTGATACACAATCAAAGGCTTTGGATAGGTCACATAGGGTTAGAGAAGTTATTGTATTCTTTTCAAAACCATCTAAAATTTTGCAGATTATTCCCTCTGTCGCAGTCTCCGTGGATTTATTTGAGCGGAAACCATGCTGTGCTGCTGAAAAAAGGCCATTCTTTTCAAAATGGTCATTTATTTGAATTTTCATTATTTTTTCTAATATTTTACCTAGAATAGGAACAACAGAAATGGGTCTATAGCTATCTGGATCTTTTACGTCTCCTTTCTTCAGGATGGGAAATGTTTTTGTATATTTCAGTGCATCTGGAAAAGTCCCTGATTGCAGACAGGTGTTAAAACTACTGACAGGAAAAGCAATAACATGAATTACATGCTTCACCAGCTCATTTGTGAGCCCATATGCATCTCTGGTTTTTGAAGATTTAAAGCCCTTGACTATTTTGATAATTTCATGAGGAGTAACCCAAGCCCACTTGAAGATTTTTTTATTTAACTTGAGATTGTTGAGTAGGGTTAAGGGACTGCACTGTGGCTGTTGCACTTCAGAAAGTATATTCTCAATACTACAAACAAAATGATTATTTAAAGTGTTTGGACCAATTGGTACTTCATGTGGAATATTAGAAGAGGTTTCCTGTTTAATAAGCATCCATGCTACTTTGCTCTTATTAGTTGCTGCATGTATATCACTTTATGATTTTTACTTGATCCAACTGTTTTAAATTGTATTTACTGCTTTGCCTTTTTTAAGAAATTTTTTTAATAAAATTTCTGTTAATGTTTTCGGGCTAGACGAAAAAAACAATGTCTATCCAATAAAAATTGTAAATACCGAGATTGCATCATACTATACGATACTCGCAGATCATCGTGACCTATTATATATTACAAATGACAACACGGCTCATTATTGCTGGATTAAAAACTTTGAGAGTCTATTCCATCTTCAGATAACAAAAATGTGGTAGAATTTACATTTGCAAACGATGCTTCATGCATTATCATAACGAAAAAAATTAGAGACGCATACAGCGAACTGTAATAGTAAAAAACCCGCGAGAATTGAGCTTCCTTTCGAGGAGGATAAGATATTAAAATTTACCAAACTCGGGCTTTCATTTTCAGTTCCTTATGTAATATATGCAGACTTTGAATGTATTCTCCAAGGTATCAGCATTTGTGAATCTTTACCTAACGCATCCTACACGCACGCTATTCAGAAACACGAACCATTCAGCTTTTGCTATGTTCTCATAACGCCCAATGGATGTGAGACACCACAGCTTTACCGAGGTCCCAATACCGCACAGATCTTTATGCAGAAAATGAAAGAGGAAGCAGAGAGAGTATTCAAGTTGTATGAAAACGTTGCACCAATGGAATCGCTTAGCCCGGAAGAAGAGGCAAATTTTAAGAATGCGTTGTCTTGTCATATTTGTGGTAAAGAGTTGAAGTCAGATGCCGTTAGAGATCACGATCACTTGACAGGTAAGTATCGAGGGCCCGCACATTCATTTTGCAACCTGCAGTACAAAATGCCAAATTTTTTACCTGTGTTTATTCATAATCTTTTATCGTATGACGGTCATTTCTTGGTTCGGGAGTAACACTATGATGAAAAAAAATTAATGTGATTCCGAACACCGAGGAAAAGTAAATTTCATAAATTCATAAAGTCAATCGAAAATAATTTCATCATTAGATTTCTCGACACATGTCGATTCATGCCAGTGTCATTAGCTTCACTGGTAACAAATTTAAAAACATTTAAATATACTAGCGAGGTATTTGGTGAGAAAACGAACCTAGTCACACGTAAGGGGGGTCTACCCATATGATTACACAAACTCAATCGAGAAACTTGAGGAAACATCACTTCCGGAGAAGGGAAATATCTACAAAAGATTCCCACACATTTTTTGCATCTTTGTAGTCTTTCTCAGACACATGCTCGTCCGCTAATCTGTTGTAAATCAAATCTGTGTTCGCATATTTTAATATCGTAACAAAGAGCAGCTCAATAAATATATTTAAATGATTTTCTTTTTGAATTTAGTAACCCTGCTTTGTGAAGTTGTTAGGCTGGATGTAGGTTAAGAATGGTTTATTAATAACAAAAAGTTATAATATCATTTGTAGGACCCAAGTTTAACAAGATTCAAAAACGTAATTTTAAATTATACTTTTACAGGTTGGTGACAGTGATAAGGATTAATTTTACAATAATGCAAATATTACTAATCGTATGTCATAGTCGAAAACTGCTAAACTGGAAGTTTCGTAAAAAAATCGAAAAATTATTTATGCGCTATATTTTGACTTTTTTTCGAAAGGAGAAATTAATTTTCATTATTTTCCTACGGCATTTGAAACATAGAGTGACTTCGTTGTTAAAAATCATTTTAATAAACCCTTTTTACATACTCCAAAATTTTGAAACTGTTAGGTTACTAATAAATAGGAAAAATATCAATATTAATGCAATATTGGAACATGAATGTTTAAACATTTTTTTTATTATTATAAATAGAAAAAGATATTTGGTTAAAAAAGTTTTCATTTATTTTTTTAACCCGCCTTCCTAGGTAAAGTAGACTTTTGCTAAATATAGTATAAGTATGATACTGAATTATATCTCAACTTATGGTAATGTTGCAGTTTAATTAGGGATATTTTTATTTTTCAGTTAAAAAAGTTCACATTTTTCTGGAGATGCAGCATTAATGTCAATGTTTAATAACGAAAGTACAAATTTTCCTCGAGAGATGGCATTAGTGGCGAAGTTTATAAACAAAAGTTCCAATTTTCCTTAAGAGATGGCATTAGTGTCGAAGTTTATAAACAAAAGTTCCAATTTTCCTCAAGAGATGGCATTAGTGTCGAAGTTTCTAAACAAAAGTTCCAATTTTCCTCAAGAGATGGCATTAGTGTCGAAGCTTCTAAACAAAAGTTCCAATTTTCCTCAAGAGATGGCATTAGTGTCGAAGTGTATTATATAGTACATTTAATGTATCGAATGTCAATTCAATTATGGCTATCGATCTCGGTATGGACAATACACGGAGATCGTGACAATTTGACTTTATTTGAGTTTTGGCCATAGAGATAAAAGATATAAAGGTTCCTTCGATAGAAAGAGGAGATATAATAATTCTAATATATTAATAATCGTTTCTTGTCTGGCAATGGGGTATTACTTAGTGGAAACATCAGAGACGATAACAGGAATGAGGGATGTCGGTGCGTTCTGTTTTACACACCACTTCCGGATTATAAAGCCTATACATTAAATGTAAAAATGATCATCAAAAAAATTGCGCATTGCTGGAAAAAATTACTCATGTGTAAAGGGTAGAATATGATACAATTTGATGTAAATATCATTGCCACAAGTTGCAATGTATTGTAGAAATTAGATGATTAAATACAATGTGACGTCACCATTCTGCTGGTTGCATACTCAATTTTCGTTTTGCATCGCTGCAAGTGCAATTGAAAAGACTTGGAAATAAATAAATAGGAAGTTAGTGCATAAAATTGACTACAAACTGTGTTAAAAACCATGTTTCTACGTAGCAAAGTTACGAAGAAAAAAATTAATATAGTTTTCCATCGCTGAAGTACGCATTTGATAACATCAACATAATTCATACGTTTCCTTTTTTTTAATTAAAAAGTTATTTTTATTAAATTATTTACTTTTATCAACTAATTGTTATATTATTTATTGGTAATGTATTAATTATTGATATATTTTAGAAGTAAACGTCTCGAAAAAGATTCGATTCCCATGAATACATCGAAAATGGCAAAGGTCTATTTACTGATCGAACTTTTTAAATTAAACTTTTACATTAACGCTATATTTTAAAACTTACGAGGAAAATTGGAACTTTTGTTTATAAAATTCGACACTAAGAGGTTTCCTGTTTAATAAGCATCTATGCTACTTTGCTCTTATTAGTTGCTGCATTTATGAATTCAGCATTGAATTCCTTTTTTGCCAGGAACAGTTGTTTGGAATATTCCTTTTTTAAATCTTTATAGACTGTCCTCAACTCATTATTCTGAGTTTACTTGCTTCTATTATTAAGAGAAACCAGCTTTTCTCTCAATTGTACCAGTTCAGGAGAGAACCACTTCTTTTTAGCTGATCTTTTATGTTTAGATTTTGGCTTTAGAGGAAAGCAGTAATTAAAGATGCTGAGAAAGATATCAAAGAAGTCTCTAAAGTTATTATTACCGTCTGAGTGCGTGAGAATAGAAACCCAGTCAACTTTGGAGAGTAGATTGACAAAATTTTCATAAAATTGAGGTGATAGGGATCTCTGGAGAATACTTATTTATATAGTGCAGCTATTATTGTTTTTCACAGTTTGGTTAAGTTTAAAAGTAATGGCAGAATGGTCAGATATCAAAGGATCAAAAACATTAACTAGGTATTGTTCACTTTTATAGTTTGTGATAATATTATCTAAACACGCCGATTTTCTTGTAGGTTGAAAGTTAGTAAAACTAAGATTGAAAGATGATAATAAATTAGTAATAATTTTGCTATACTTTGATTCAAAACGAATGTCCAAATTTAAGTCTGCACAAATAATAATATTTTTGTTTAACTTATGAAGATAGTTTAAAACTTTATCTAGTTGACTAATGTAAAGATTCATATCACCATTTGGAGAGCGATAAATTGATATTATGATAGTTTTCAGATCGTTGAGCATGATTGCTGCAGCTTCAAAGTGAAAATCAAGACAACAGTCCTTAAGTGAAATAGATTTCACCTTTTGCTTTTCTGCAACAAAGATGCAGGCCCCTCCATGTTTTGCTGTTGTACGGCAGAACGAGGCACAGAGTACATATCCTTGTATTTTAAAAAGGTTAATTTCATCCAGACACAGCTATAGCTGCAATGAAATCTAATAAAGATGGTATTGCCAGCTAAATTTCTGCAAGAAGCAAAGACACTGCCTACAATAAAGAATAGAAACAGCTATCCGGAGCACAAAAGCAGTTTATAAGGGGATTCAAAAATCAATGCTGTCCTCCTTGGCATAAGACTCTAACAAACAAAGGATTCTTTTAAAATAGCATGATATTGTATTCAGTTAAGGATGATCAGACTTGATAAAGTGTTTCACCAATTGTATTTCATTAAACCACAATCAAGTCCTATCTTCAAGCAATATGGAAATGAATATCAATAATAAGTTCCATAAAAATTGTGAATTAAACAATGATTCTAAAAATAACTATTAATCAAAGCTTATCAAGTAAAATGCTAGTAAAATATTCTGGCATACATATATAGCATACCCTGCCTTCATAACAATTTGCTCTTTCTTATAATAACACAACCTTGACTGGCTGGTAACACTGATAAGGATTAATTTTACTGTTTTAAAAGTATTACTATAGCAAAATCTTTAAAGTTAAACAAACATATAGCATTTCAGCCAGTGCTTATCATTTTAGATACTTCAAATATAGTAAAATGTTCAGTTATGTTTTGCTTGCTACAAAAATAATGAGAATTTCTCTAAAGTAGCTAGATACTTAGAGAAATCATATCTATGGACCAACAATTAGCCTGTAAATCAGCCAACTCCTACTCCCTAAATCACTTAATAGTCTCATAGGATTCTTTATCAAATTTAAATACCCATGAACATGAAACCTCAAATTAGGTGGGTAAAAATCAATGTATTTGACGATGAATACATACAATAGTTTTCTATGATGAAAATTAGTACAATTTTATTTTAAGTTTGATTCCAGTAAGAATGATACACAAAATTTTAAAACTAAACAATTTGCTGAAATGAGTACATGGCACGTACAAAATGGTGTCTTTTTGAAAATTTTACGAAAAACCACATTTCATCTCATGAACTTAGGCTCCCAATTCCACAAAATTTCACGGATGTAGGATAAAAAAATGAATGAGTTTGTTTTTCCAAAGATAACAATATGGAAAGGAACTAAAAGAGAAGAATTAATTATATCCACATAATTCAGAGGCCAACTAGAATACGAAGGGTAAGATACAGCATGTGAAATTTTAAACTAAAGGAAACAATACTCCAAAAGAGAGTAAGTTGCAAGCAAAGGGAAACATCAAAATACATAGGAATGTAATACAAAGTTTCTGGAAGAGATAGCAGATTGTACTACGGAAGTACACACAGCTAAGACACTTACAACTTCACATCACAATGGACAAAAAGGAAGTCGATGGAGATCTCAACAGCCAGTTCTTATTTAGTAAATGAAGTCACCACAACATGAGCTAGTATCACAGGGTTAGGATAATCAGAGAGTCATGAAAAATCACAGCAACATACCAGCTAACACAGTTTATACAGAAAACCATAATCACCTTCATTGTAAATGACAGGTACATAACATTGACACCAGCATTATTCATCTAATTGACAACTGCTTTATGAAGAACTCATTCCAACATACACAAAGAAATGAATGCACCAGAATAACAGTTGAGAACAAAAATAAACATTTTGGCAATCCCCAATAACACAAAAACAGAATGGATAACTATCATTAGATGGTCAAATTCTCAATGGTTTGTGAGCACTTGAGTTTTCTTTGACAGCCAACCATTGTAACTAACTGCCACACAGAATATCCAATTGTTACCTTGAAATGCAATACAACTTTCACACTTGATGTAATCATTCATGATTTGAGAAAATATCAAATCATAATATGAAAGCAGATAGAACTACAATACATCAATGAGATAACATAATGGATATTGCTTATAAATTTATTTTTATTAAATTAACAATTTAAGAAAACTCATGTTTAAGAGACCATATATGATTCATCATTAAATCTTATATTTAACTTCATTTTTAAATATGTGCGATTGGCTTAACAAATGGGAATAAATAGTCGTTTATACTCTTCCTTAGATGAGTAATAAAATCAACTTTGATTCACAACACTAATGAATCATTGGCAGACAAAAATTCATGAAATAATTTTTCCATGTTTATCATTGAATGCCCCAACACAAATGTGCATTTACATAACTTTGCTCACCTATCAAATAAATAATTAGAGATAAATAACATGGGACATGAGTCAAACAACAGAATTCAAATTGTTTCATAATGAACAAATTGGCCACATTGCATATGATCAATTTAACAAAATCTGTACAGAAAACAAAGCAACATATATAAATATGCACACCTGACAATCATTTCCATCCCAAAAGTATTATCCTGTGTACTACAAGAACATCAACATTATAGACTACAACATTTTTTATTTGTACTAAAGCTGAGGAAACCGTGATTTGATCACAAACTGTTTCCTCAAAACTTCACTTTAGAATCTCCTGTACAAAATGTACATCTATAAGTACGCTTTTTTAGTTTTTTTACAAAAATTTGAAAGAGAAAAATACAGTGTTTCAGGATGACCTTGCACAGCACACCGATTACAAATTACCTTGTAATCAGGTAATGAGACTACCCAACCATAACTTCGCAGATGGATCATTTACGCAATGCACATCATTAAATAAATGAGTTGAAATGTACAATGACTGCCATGGTCAAATTAATTATGAAAGCAACTTCTTATAAAAAGATAGAAAACTACTCAGACAAATGTCAGCAGATTCTGTCTTGATTGCATTCAAATAAGTGCAAGTACATGTGTAGAAAGAGGGTATTAAATCAAACATATCCAGATTTTCCTATAAAACGACTAACTATTAAATGAGTCCCAAGGCCTTCCATTCATTTGATCCTTGTAAACCTTTTCCATTGTAATCACATTATTTGGCAAGATAATGATAGCACCAGCTTTCATAAAGCTCCCTAAAATTTTCCTAGAGCACAAGCATTTCAAAATACGCTGCTATGGTACAAAGTAGGTCAATATACCCCTCTGAAAAATTACTGGTGATACTGAATACCACTAGTGGTTCTCAATAGTACCCAACCTTGAGCATATTAAAGAACTGATTATTTAATGCAAAACCCTTTATCAGAAAGAATTATTGGTAATCATTTTCTCATAATTCAAATCAAAAGGAATGCTTTCAACTTCAACCAAAAGATATATTGTTTATAATTACATTATTGTAAGACCCTGCTGACAAACCAAAAAACTCCTTTAAATCAGCCTTCAAAACAATCATTAGTTGGGTACCTACAGTAAAGGTAAACAATAGTATCCCAAACTTAAACAAGAATCATATTTTGCACATTTATTATCGATCCTACAATGACTGCAAGCAGTATTTTAAACTCTTAAGATTTTCTTCCAAAAGTGAAAAAATTGTGGAGACCTGATATATTTCCTTCTTTTAAAGATACATGTTTTCACAATAACTAACCATGAAGGAGGTGCAAAAATAAAAAGAATGTTTCGAGAGAAAATTTGTCAAATTATTTGATAAAAATATTTTGCTATTAAGGCTGTGCCCTATGTCCATTTATAATTTTTGACAATTTTAAAAATAGGCAGACATTTTTCGCTATTGATGCTTCCTAAGAGAGCCTTCAGGACTTCAATGCTCCATGTAAGCTATTCTACTCATTTACTGATTATCAACACTAAAAATATTCACTACATTCTTCTGCTGATAATTTCTTAGAGTATGCAGATTATTTAAACAATATAAATAATTTCAATGTCAATATTTTTGTTCCTGCAATTATGTTTTATGTGCAAGACAAATTAGAGATATAAATCTACAAGTATCAATTATCTAAGAAATTTCCATACTTTAATGTCGTTAACTTTTGCATAGATAACATACCATTAAATAAATTCCTTATATAATCAAATTAATATCAAATGAGTGCTAAAATTATGTAAAATAAATCAATTTTCATACCATGAAATTCAACTAATAGTCTGGAGTTCTTAAACTAGGCTTATATCTATCACCAAGAAGAATTCCGACAACAATTTCATTTACTACTTAGAATCACTACTTTTTTCACTGTAATATATTCAAATAAATTTACTGATTGTACATGTGTCACATATTCTCAATTCCTATAAGCCTATGCTTCAAATCTTGGAACTATATCCAAAATAAATTACTTGATAAACACATCAAATTACAGTAAGAACAATATGTCTTCTATTATTATTTAACAAAATGCATCTCTATTTCAACTAATACTGCATACTTTCATTAATTTCCCAACTAAATACATGCCATATTAACCAGTTGTCTTTACAATGCAATCATACATCACCTAATAACCCAAATTAAACCCTACAGATTTGAAAGAATATCTACTTTACCCTCAGGTAACACTCATTTACTACTAACTATATCATTTCAGGTATTTGATATTTTTTCTACAACTAGTTCTAACAATTAGTAAACTGAAGAAAAAAGACAAGGTCTTTAATGAAATAAACATTAGAAAATATCCAAGATCTACTCAAGAAATCACTCAGTTCAAAACTAATAAAAGAATCAATCAGTAATAGCACCAGAGCATTTTGAAATGATAAATAATCATGCAATCAACATCACCTATAACCTTTGGCTTCAGAGTAAATGTGTGTTCAAACTGGATTTTTAAGGAGGAGGTTCTCAAAAAATGCATGTTACAACTACATTTTAAAACCATCAAGATAACCACAAGTAATAAGAATCAGCTTCGATTTAGTGGCAATATTAAGAAATTTAAAAGACAAAGTCAACAAATGAAACTGACCAATTATGGGGGATATCATGTCTTAAATGGATGGATTGGCAATTGAAAACATGGCAGAGGATAAGGCACTTGAAATTCCTATTTTTAGTCTTTGTCTTGGAAGTTAAACATGAAGTCTATGGAAAATGTACGGTGAGATGTTAAGGATAACTTTAAGAAGAGTAGAATCTTACTTTCAACTACTCTCAATTTCCTTCCGTGATGAGAAAGATGCATCACTAAGAGTCATAGCACTATAGATCAGAAATACAGTTCCAATAAGATAACTAAGACAAATGTATCCATTTCCAAATGAATTATCAATAGTGAAAACAATGGCATGATTAAGATAATCTAGCCAAGATCAAACCGAAAAATTCATCTTACTTTTCATAGAAAATAGCCACGCTTTTTCCTAGCCTCAGAATCAACATTACAATTCACTGTTTTCAATCACTTTTGAAATCATTTATGAACAAAGTTCTGAGGTTTCTTTAAAGGAATACATAAAAATTTAACCATAAAACTTATTTAATACTACATATTTCTTATAAAAAATAAATAACTTATACAAATTTAGAGAATGCATTGTCGCTGAATCCAATTTAAAAATCCTTTACAGCTGCTTAAATGACAAAATATTAGAACAGAATTTTGAAAGTATTTCTTTAGATGGAAGGTACGAAGTAGCGATGAGATTTTCTAAGATTTCAGCTAAGCATGAAAAAGTTTTGGTCCAAACACTGATATTACAGCAGTAAGTTTGAAAAGGTAATTAAGTTCAATGCACTCCACTCTTTAATGCTGGAAATTAGATAAGAATGAAAATAGAGAGGAAAAGATATAAAACTTATGAAGTTCAAAGAGAGTCAGCATATATATGGCAAATGAACGTCTCGCTGTCACAACTGAGTGATGATTTCTTAATTCCAAAAGATATAAGGCAAGAAAAACCAGGATTTTTCAGAAGCCTAGAGAGTAGTCAGCCTAAATTCCTTATTCGTAAATTGTAATTCTAAACATAAAAGTAATCAATTTAATCAGCAAATTTCTAATCAATGAGAATGTACTATGGTTCCACGAAAAAATCCGTTCGGAAGGAATGAAAAAAGATGAATATTTTGCATAGTATATGTATTCATTCCACAAGATGTTCGTTCATTTGGAATTTTTCGCACTGACTTTCTGCTTATAGATAGATGATGTTCTGCTCAAATATGAACTCTGTGATAATAAGAAATGAATGTGCCTTGATATCTAGTTATCCATGCTATTACATGGAGAACTTGCAGGCAAAAATTGATGAGGTTGAGCATGTAATTCTTTCAAAATTTCGATAATTTTATTAAGCTTATGATGAAATCTTCCAAAAAATGAGAAGATCAATGATGATTGTAAGAATCTTGAATAATGCATAAATTCAAGTGATGTGATTATTTGAAGTTGGCTAAAAGAATGAATGTACAGGTTAAGGGATTTCAACAGATTGAAATAAGAAAAATGTACAACTTCAAGGATAAAATGCTAAAATTAAAATACAGACAAAATAAAATGCAAATGAGCTAGAAAACCTCTAGAGGAAATTTTCCCAATGCTTCAGAGACCGAGAAAAGTAATAATGCATTTTATTAAATCTGTTAATTTAGCTAGTTCTATCAGCATTGGACTAGTGACCATTATGATGAAATAACAGAGTTGAACCTATACTAGAAGCTGATAAATTAAGCTTTGGCATTTGGAGGGAAAATGCCAGGTTAACTTTTTGTTGTAATTTAATTTATGATTTTTCTTCTCCAGTTATCTTACAATTACTTAACTGATGCTACATTAATCATTGATAGAGAAAAGTAAAGAAAACAAGTTCAAAATTAATACTGTAAATTCATTTTGCCGAAATATTAATTCATTCTTGCATCACAATGAAAGGCAAATAATTTCTTTAAAATCTAGAGTGATATTTGTCTCAATCTGATGCTAACCTACAATCATTTGAGAGATTTATTTTATTGTAGTCAGTAATTAATAATATTTAGAATATTAATGATATGAATTCTAAGCAGGAATATTAATTATTACCTAGATTAATATCCTCGGTAACCATATTTGCAAATGTTCTTCTTTGAACAATGCAAAACATTCACCTGAAGTTCATTGATCTTTGTTTGGACTAAGAAATCCGATTTCTTCTTCCCAATTAAATGACTTGATTATTCTTGTTAAATGCTAAAGAAATAAATAATGAAAACATAATAATAAAAATTTCACGGTAACAAAATTTTCATTTCTCCTACTTATCAAAGAAATGTTACAATTATTTAAGTTAACTATATAACAAATAAGTACATAAATTAAACATCATAAATAATGTCAGGAGGTATACTTATTGCTCTGGTAGGATTTGCCATTTAACAAATTCTCAAATAATGAATAACTAACAGTTTACATTTTAACTAGGAAATCTAAAAGGTAACTTTTTCTTAAAAATTACTCACTACTGGAAATATTCACATAATAGAAATGACTAACAAATGGGCCAACACTGAGAGAATACTGATATCCTGGAATACCTACTACAAAATTAGAAGCTACCAATAAATCCTGATGATGACACCAATAAAACATTTCTCATACTAATTTAACAAAAAATTCAAAAACTCTAAAAGAGTATTTTTATGGTGGACTGAAAAAAAAATAAAATATGATCAAAATGAAGGCATGATACTTTGACCACGCATCACAAGATTGATGGAATATGCAAAAATAGTGTTTTCAACCATTTTTTAAAGAGGAAACAGAAATTACAAAAATTAAAAATATTTTGCAGATATATACATAATTTATACTAATAAATGTGGTTGCAAGAAGTAAAATAGAGTAGAAGCAGGTTGAAAATGAATCTGGCAATTAATGAGAACTAATTGCTTTTATAAGCTGTTTGATTTGCCATAAATTTTGAAAGTAGAAAAGAAATAAGCATAAAAATACTATAAGGAATGTAAATGTTGCAAAAATTGTTGTAGAGTTATGCAATATGATGAAAAATAATTGATTAAATAATAAAATATCATGAAATCTCATTTTATGGTATCTTTTATGTTTAGAAGTTCAATCAAGATGATACTCAACTGTGTTACTATGAGACAATTCCAGTGTGCCAGGCAGAATATTTTAAATTATTTAAATGAAAGTCACTTCAGCCTTATGTTTCTGACATAAAAGCTTAAAATGAAGACCATCATAATATCCTCTTTACTCTAGCTTTAAAGACTTCCTAGCAACCAATAACGATCAATTCATTTCAAATCAACTATAAAATAAGCCATAAAATACATTCCGACGATAAACTTTGGTTAGCACTTGGACTAATGTCAGCAAAGCAACTTCAGGGTAAACAATGAAACTATTACACTATAAGAATTATAAAAAGCTACCAAAAAATTAGCCAGAATTTTTTTTGAACTTACGGAAAAGGTGACTAGTACAAAAGATTTACTAAAATCTATTTTTAAAGGAACAATCCTTCTCCTCGGAGATCAATCTAATATTATACCTGAAGATACTGACATCCAATTTAAAAGCTTCCTTGTTATAAATAAATACTCATGTATCCCAACTCACATCTATTATTTGGTATTGAGCTTCACCTTATAAAATACACTGCAGCATCAATCTCAAAGACAGATTTCTTGACTCTGCCAATTACTTCTAAAAAGGCATGTATTTACAGATCCACAATAAGTCCTTCAGTTGATAATTAGTGTTCCAAATGACTAACTGACTAGAACTGAAAGACAGTTAAAAACTAACAGCTGTCATTGTTTATGAGCTCTCTAGTAAATGACAGGAGACAGAAGAAGTAATGAGTTATTAACTATACAGTGCCAGAAAGACATTTCTGAAGAACCATTAAGTTCATTTGAAAAAAAACAAACAACTAGATAAACTCATCTTGGTAATGTTTCAAACAGTACGTTTCTCCATGACCTACTTCACTTTTTTATCATATTCCCTGCTACTTTCCTTGGGCATCTAAAACACAGACACCCTTGAGAATACAAACAGGAACTTAAGTCTAAAAAGATCTGGCATCCCACAGAAAACTTTCACAGTTCCAAATAAAGGACACAATGCGTGAGGGGACTTCTGGAGCAGAGATCCAAACCCATTGGAATGGGAAATTCCAATGCTAGCAATGGACAATCATCATCTGACTCCACATCACATGTCTCACCATCAGCATCCGAAGAAGATGAACTCTTCCAACGTGGAAGAGCTTCACCGTTAGGTCTACAACGACCTGGCATTGCATAGCGGCCTCGTACCCTGCTGGGACCTCCTTCACCAAGAGTGAAATTCTCCAGACCCCTTACTTTGCGAGGTTCTACCTCTCGGTCTGGACCTGTTCTCCTCTTGCGACGTCTTCCGAGAGCACACACGCTGCCCCTTCTGCCCCAAGAAACAGCCCTCTTCTTCCCAGGTGGACGACTGCGGTGGCCCACTTCCACTAGCATAAGTTCATCGCATCGTCACAAGTCGGGAAACCTTAAAAGAAAAGAGTCATTAGCCTTAAGAAAGTTCTATTTACAGGAGGTACAGATCCAATTTTTGAGTCAAAAACTTCAGCCTCAAATAAATACAGTATTAACTGAAAAATAATGTGCACCCTTTTGGATCCTTTTTTGGCTCAAAAATAGGGGTCTGCATAATAATAGACTAGCTAGATTCTAGTACAATACAATTTGTGTACATGTACTACAGCACAGGTTTGGCCAGATGCTCTACTCACTCTGGTTCTATGAAACTCATCAAACTATCTACCAATACGCTATCTAAGATGTGACAGTAACAGCTCCTGCAGACTGCAGACTCAACTGCCAGCTGATAGTTTTTAGTTGAAAGTGGATCGGATAGCCCATCAAACTTTTAAAATTAGTTTATATTCCCACTTGCATAAGAATTTCAGCATGGACTTTATCTACATTTTTGAGTCAAAATTCTCAATCGAATCAAACATTGAAACAAAGTACAGTGGTACCTTGGTTAACGACGCTAATCCGTTCCAGGATATTCGTCGTTAACCAAAACCGTCGTTATCCAAGGCGCGATTTTCCACATGTATAATAATGGTAATGGATTACCGTATTTCCCGGCGTCGAGGACGCACCCCAGTTATTGGAAGCAACATTTTGGAAAAAACGTTTTGTTTGGATTAAAAAGAAAGTGTGTTATGTAGGTGATTCATGTCTTTAAGATCAGTACCAGGAATCGATTATGGTTTTTCTATGCATTTCATTTTCATGTGTTGAAATGCGGTAAATATTCGGTCAATTTTTAGTGCAGATAACCTTCCTTTAGTATTAGCATTGACTTAAGGAAAACGTAACCTTCGGTGTCAAAGACGCACTGCAATTTCAAGAGACTTACTTCAGGTAAAAAAAAGCGTCCTTGACGCCAGGAAGTACGGTAATTCTTTCCGGCTCCTCCCCACAACCATGGTGCATGTCAAATATGCAGATACAATTCATTTAAATGTCATAAAAATGTGGTACATATCATTTATTCATTTATATTTGCTACAAAAATATATCATTAATAAAATGAGTAGTTCATGACTACAGTTTGTAAATGTCAATTTTCATCAGATGTTCGGCTCACCCCAGAGTTTTTTGATTAATTGACCAGTAATAAACATGTTTAGGGTTGCTTGCCTTTTCCTCTTTTTACTTTCTCCATATACGAAGTATAGAGAAAGTATTGTTTTCATGAAAAAAATCGACTTCGAGATTTCAATGGAAATACATGTTTTGGGGTCCCTAGAACACGTTTTGACCATTTTCGGAATAATGTCTGTGTGTATGTGTGTGTGTGTGTGATAGTGGGCGCTCTAATGTGAAAACTATTAGTCCTATCAATACAAAAATTCATTTATAGTACTGTGGTGTGTGCTGTCAGAGTTGATTAGTTTTTGGAGTAAATCGGTTTACGGGAAGTCGAGCTTCATTTATCAAAGCTCATTTCCGGTTTTCAAATTATCTCCATAAATATGATATATAGGTATATTGTATTCCTTATAAAAGTTTTAGATAATGTGATTTACTATAACTTTTGTATTTAACATATTTTTGTATCACCGGTTGATTAGGAGTTATTCGTGAAATACTGATAAACCGGAAGTATCTGATTATGTACTTTGTGGGCGCTCTAACATGAAAACTATTTGTCGGATCAACACCAAATTTCATATATAGTATTTTGGTTGAGGTCGTTAGAGTTGATTAGTTTTTGGAGTAAATCGGTTTACCGGAAGTCGAGCTTTATTCTTCAAAGCTCATTTCCGGTTTTCAAAATATCTCCATTAATATGATATTTAGGTATATACTATTAATTACAAAAGTTTTAGAAAATGTGATTTACTATACTTTTTGTTTGAAACATATTTTTGTATCACTGATTGTTTAGGAGGTATTCATGAAATACTGATAAACCGGAAGTTGCTGGTTATGTACTTTGTGGGCGCTCTGGGCTCTATCAGCGAAAGGCCAATTCCATCGTTTTTCATCGATCATGTCCCGAAAAACATTATTTATAATTTTTTTGGCATCAAAGATAATAATATATATATTAATCACTCATCTTCCTAGTTTAGATAGAATATAGAGTTCGAAATTACTGTCGTAGATAAATATTTACATCTTATATATGGAGAAAGTCATGTGCTGGCCACATCAGATTTTTTATATTGTTTCTGAAAAACTGCATGGACTTTTCATTAAATATATTTGCAATTCAGATAGCTTCAAATTTGTTGGGAATCCATTTCATAGGAACATGTTGAACTTACTCCCACTTTGCCAAATCTTTTTTGATTTCAGCAGTCGAATTTTTTCTTTCCCTACATCCTCATCTTCAGATGGAATATACATTTTGCTTTCACATTGCTGCTTGTAATGTTCTTTCAGCTTGTCAGTTGTCAGTTCTCGGTCGTGCTCCTCCAGCAATTCTTCAACATCTTCTTCGTCTACTTCCAAGTTGAGATCTTGAGCAGTTGCCACACAATATCCTTTACCAAGTTTTGTCCTTTATCTGATGATTCTTCATTACCAAAGGAAGGACAAAGTTTCCTCCATGCTGCTTTGTGACATTTCATTGTTACTTCTTACCAAGCCTTTAAAATTACCTAATTGCAATGACATTATTGAATTTTTCTTTCCAAAATTTTCTTATGGGCATGTTGATAGCCTCACATATCTCAAAGCACCTGGCAAAAAGTGCTCTTGTGTAAATGTTTTGAAATTTTCAATTACTAGCTGATCCATAGGCTGAATCAAAGATGTAGTCTTGGGAGGAAGAAAAATCATCTTAATAAAATCGAATTGCTCGGATAGCTCTTCTTGTATGCCTGTTGGATGGCTTTTAGAGGCAGATTGTTTTGCTCAAGGTAGGCTTTGACAGTGGGTCCAAACACTTCGTGAATCCAGTCCCTAAATTCTCCTCTTGTGACCCAGGCTTTGCTGTTGGACTTCCATAAGACGCCAAGATTGAATTTAGAGACATTGAACTTCTTGAATGCTCCGGGATTCTGTGAAAGGTAGATCAACATCGGTTTTCCTTTCAGTCTACACTTGCATTTGCTGCTAAAAGCAATTTTAACCAATCGTTCGTAGGTTTATGTCCAGGAAGTGTTTTTTCTTCTTTTGTCACAAATGTCCTCTTGGGCATTTTCTTCCAAAATAACCCAGTCTCATCACAATTGAAGACTAGTTGAGGTAGGTATTCTCCTTCTTCTACATTTCTTGTAAAGTCATTGGCAAATTTTTCTGCTGCTGCTTTGTCAGCACTAGCTCCCTCTCCATCGCTAACTACATAATGAATTCCTGTTCTCTTTTTAAAGTTGTCAAACCAACCTCGGCTACCTTTAACATCATAATCATCTACCTCAAAGCTTGATCCCGGAGTCTTCACTTTCAAATCTTGATAAATGTGTCTAGCTTTATCGCAGATAGCATTTTGAGATGTAGAATCGCCCGCCATTTCCCTTTCTTTGATCCAAATTAGCAATAGATTTTCTATTTCCTCTAGAAGAAGACCTCTGACATTCAACCTTTAGCTTCTCTTTGCAACATCAGCTACCATACCTCCAAATCCATAACTTTTACGCCTTCGTGATGTTTTGCTATGATTTCTTTCTTCTATTCAACAGAGAAAACTTTTCTCCTTTTTTTCTCTCGCAAGCCTTCTTGTTGGGACGCATTTTGTAACAAGGTAAAAATTTCAATCTATGAAATAAAGGTATGCAAAATATTACTACAAATATGTACAACACTAAGCCAATGAATACAAAGAACTAAAGATACATCACTAACCGTTATACACGTTAATTAGCAGCAGGTTATATAATCCAAAAGTTAATTTCAGACTTATTCATGCAGTATGTCATCGAAACATGGTCTTGTGTCCTCTCCAAATCATATAATATTATGTCTCGAATAATAGATCGTCACAAGCTATCGACCTCTACGACGAATGGACCAGAAGATCAGCCTGCAGTAAACTAGAGGTAGTAGGTTGAAGGTAACTACGAATTTAGACACAGTCACCGAAACTAAGATGCAATATTTTGAAGAACCATGAGTTAACGCTCGGCAAAGAGGAAGCAGTCGCCACGGCTAAAGACACACTGCGACGAAACTTATAATATTTACCGATTTAACTCCAGTGAGGTAACATGTGCCCATGTGAATTAGCTACAATTTAGCATTAATCTATTTTAAATACTCTCCGCTAGCTGCTATTCAGTATGTTTTTATGATGTAACATCGTATCGTACACCAAATATTAGTTTATAATGTAGTGATTATAAATAGACATGCGGAAACACGTGAAACTCTGGAAAGACCAATCGACGAGGCGTCGTAAGCCAAATCCTACGTCGTTACCCAAGATATCTTTTGGTTACAACTCGTCGTTAACCAAGTCCGTCGTTAACCAAGGTACCACTGTAGTAGCAAAATTAAATCTTGTTATAATAAAATTTGAATAATTCATTAAATAAAATTAAATATCACTGTATCAATATCACTGCAATATCAATGTTGTATATTCATACATTGTATACTCTAGTAAGGCAGAAAATTTTTCACAACTGTAATTTGCACGAACAAACCAGAAATTAAGTTTTCAACTATCCTTTTGTTCATAAAAGGCAAATTCTTTTCTTAAAATTCTAACCAGATGGATGGTGGAAAAGAAAAGAAATACAATAATAACAAATTAACTAATGAAAAAATGCAAAATTAATACTATCAAGGTTATAAATTAAATGTATGCCTATTGAATACATATCTATACATCAGTAGATGCAACTTACCTCATCGGATCCTCAATATAATGTGGAGGTATTTGAAAGAGCTCTGGCGATATGTCATCCCTGAACTCAAACTCTTGGAAAGTGATCTTAGCTGTTACCGTTGGAAGTATGGGAATATCTGTTCAGTAAAAGAGAAAAAGGATTAATATTCTACGCAATCAAATTTCAATATAACAGAAAATACAGTTTTCATTACTCTTTATCAATCAAAAGTATTTACTCAAAATATATAACAATTACTACTCAATTACTGCATACATAGGGAGCTAAAAATTTCAATTGAATTAATTATGATTAATTGATCATGTATTAACATGTGAACAGAGATTATCACAGTTTACAAAGATTTTTGCAATTTTAAGATTCAGGTGAAGAGGGGTCTATGAACTATGTGCTTTAAAAAAGGCAGAAGAATGACCCTCTTGGTTAAAACTAAAGGGAATGGTTACGCATAAAATCACAACCATGTTCTTTCCAACATTTTTAAATAGAAGAAGGTGTACTTAGATTAATATGTTAAAATACATATCTACAGAGAAAATTTATCACCGTGAAAATACAACATATGGATTATATGTAATATTTAAAAACTGACAACTATTTTGAAGGTGAAAATTGCTATACAAAATACAAGCAATGAATATGAAATATTATATACAAATGAAGTTTTAATAATAATCATAAACTTAAAATTTTATAAGTGTTTAATGATAAAGCACACGGAAAATACAATTTTTAAAATATAAAATACAGATCAATGCATTAGACTTAATAAAATGACTGCCCATATATTCTAAACAAAAAAAACACTGATAAATGAAGAAGTATAAACATAGCAAACCTATTTTCACAGGAAATCCTGGAGGTAGTTTCATTTCCACAAATTCTCGAAGCTTACTAAAATGCTTGAATGGGGCAATAACTTCAAGAACATTGAGCAGCATCTCAACTGACAATGGGAAGTCCATACTCTATGAAGAAAAACAAACATTTAAGAACCAAACAAGTAAAAGTGAAAATACAATTTTTCATATAATTTTAAGTATAATATTATAGCAAAATATTCATCTGTATAAATTACTGAGAATTTCTTAGAGATTGAATGTCAATATATCATGAGGAAATTGCTTTAAACTGAAATACTGACAGCCACTCTGTAAATATTGAGAGGTATATATAGACAGGACTGCTAAAATAATATTATTTCAACAACTATTTGGTTGTTGCAAGGGAAATTACATATACAAAATTTTTATTACGATGTTTCCCCCTTGATTTATTGAATTCTAAAGAAAACAAATATGCAACACTATGTCTCCAATGATAGAAAAGGGTTATAGATTCGTTTTCATTATGTATCAGCAGAATGTCTCCATTTTGAAATAAAAACTCTACTAGTTTCCTATAGCTGACACTAATTATCCAAAGTAATTATCTAGAAGTATACCATTGCAACAGTAGCTTTGAAAGCTTTGGAAGATTCCTTGCAGATGGTAGGACGACCAAGACATGGATGATTTCCAGGTGTTGCTGAATTGTATTCTTCCCAAGTTACGTGACATTCAGGAGGTGGTGGTAAAGACTTCCGCCTCACAGGCTATAAGAAAGACAAAAGAAATCACATTATTATGACATTATGTAAACATTTTTAATGATTAATTCATTCTTATTTTACAGTTCAGGCTCCTAGATACCTAAGTTGGCTTCTTGTTCGTCTTCAGTGAAAGGGGTCCTTGGTTTGATTCCTGACCTGATTTGACCTAAGCTGTCAAAGCACTTTTAACAGCAATATAATACTTTGAAGTATAGATATACCTAGCAGTTCAAACTCTGACTTATCAAAACTTCATGTTGACAACTTAATATTTTGAAAAATCCAAGCAATGTGTTTAGCCAAACTATACTAATGAATTACATAAAATATCAAAACTAAATAGTAAGGTACTTATTTTTTCAACAATCAAAATAATTGTCAAATATCACCTTTCATATTGCCACTCATGCTCACTGCTTCCGTAAAGGAGGACTTCATGAAGCATTTAAACACATTGAAAGGGCAATTAAAATTATTAAAGATTAGGATCTTGACTATGAATCAAGTTTCAAAGCTTTATCAGATAAAAGTAAGACTTAATGATGTTACCACAAATTATGCTTCAATAAGAAAAATAAATAAATTCTAACTAAAAACCTTCACAAGAAAAAACAAACAGATGAAAGAGAAAGAGATGTTGCATACTTGAGAAAATTATCTTTGTTATTTTATTACTTACAAAGACATTACTTTATTACAAATGTTTTGTTTTACATTTCACAGTCATTGATGAAATATGCTCTAACATTCAATCTGATGATACAAGTATATAACAGTATGCCAATTCGAGACTAACAGACATTACTTGATCCAAGGCCGAAGAGAATCTGCATAAAACTTAATTACCCTGCCAACATTAACAAGAGAAAACTAAGTATTCAAATCCAGCAACTCAATGTCTACAAAGATAACCCTAATGAAGTCTCGTATGTGAAATATTTCCTAAGAAATGTTTATCTTAAAACAGTAGAGTAATTAGGTGATTTGTCATGAATTTGATAGGGGCTTTTATAGTACAAGCAAGGAACCTCAGGTATTCTTAAATTATCAGTTGATTTGAATATGCTGCAATAAATAACTTTACTATTGGTACCAAAGTCTAAATAAATAGTCTCTCATTTGAAATACAGTGAAACCTCTGTTCACGGACACCTCTGACTTACGGACACCTCCGACTTAAGGACAGTATTCAATTCCCCGGCAGAAGGATATGCATTTGTATAGGGATCAAACCTCTAGTATAAGGACACTCCCACTTACGGGCACGGACACCTTGTTGGGCATAATTTTACTCTTATACGGACACTATCGCCATGGGTTTTCTGAGCCATCCCTCTAAAATAGAAAGTATTTTCCTCTAAAACATCGTTTATGAATAGCTGGGGGAAAGAGGAAGTCAAAATGGTCAAACCAGTGAAAATACATCAATGCGCATATCAGGAAATGAACAAAAGGGTGTCCTGGAATGCATTCTTGGAAATGATAATCCCCAAATGAAAGAGCACCTCGGACAGACGCGCGTAGGACGTGCATTGCATATGATTCATACGCGTTGGATGTAAAACTTTAAGGGCTATTGACAGATCATAGACTTTCAGTACCAGAGCATATTTTTAGGAATTTTCACTGGGCGACACTGAAACTGCTCGAACCCCTGAACCCCCTCCACCATTTAATACCCCATTAAAATGACCAAAAACTCCATCTTTTGATCTGTGGCTGTTTAGTGTCAACTTTACTGCTGCTGCGCGAAAAAAAGTTGGCCCTTTATAGAGCCATCGAGTAGAAACATACTATACGCCTTTCGGCATGAAATAAAAAATATAAAGATGTCATATCTTTGAAAAATTAACTTGTAATGGAAAAAATCTTCACTAAGAAAGGTTTGCTTAATTAATAAATGCCTTGAAAATTATTTTCTTCTTGTCCTCGCAGCAATCGTACTTTCGGATTCCTAATCGATTTCCTAGGTATTACATGGTGCACTCACTATCACCGCCCTCGTACACAGTCACATAAACAAAAAGTAGCTGATTCGCACTCACAATAAAAGATCTTCCACAAGATCTACCGAATGGAAACGATCGCCTAACAAATTGGATGCTATTCTCTTCGAGTGGTTCACGAAAGTGAGAGCAAATAATTTGCCAGTCTCTGGACCACTTTTACAAGAAAAAGCACTTAAAGTTGCAGTGGCCCTGGGTATAGAGAACCTTAAGGCATCAAATGGGTGGCTGGAAAAATTCGGTTTAAGACATTATATCATTTTTAAAGCTGTGAGCGGAGAGGCTGCAGAGGTGTGCAAAGAAAGTGCTACGGAGTGGATTGAAAGGTTGCCTGTGCTGCTAGAAGACTTCGAACCCAGGGACATCTACAATGCAGATGAAACAGGATTGTTTTTTAGGGCCTTACCTAACAAAACCCTGGCCCTAAAATCAGAAAAATGCTCTGGAGGGAAGGCGTCTAAGGAGAGGCTTACAGTCTTACTTGGCGCAAATATGGAAGGTGATTTTCTGAGACCGCTGGTGATAGGAAAAGCTGAAAATCCAAGGTGCTTCAAAGGAGTGAGTAAAGATAAACTACCCATTACTTGGAAATCAAATAAGAAGGCTTGAATGGGTACGGAGATAATGACCGAGTGGTTGCAAAATCTCGATAAAAAAATGGAAAAGGAAAAATGAAAGAGTTTACTATTTCTTGACAATGCTCCTTGTCATCCCAATTTAAAGCTAAAAAATATCAAGTTAATTTTTTTCCCTCCGAACACTACGAGTGTATTACAACCAATGGACCAGGGCATCATTAAAAACTTGAAAGTCCTCTATAGTCAGTTAATTAAAAAAAATATGCTTTCTCAAGTTGACCAGGGGTATTCCCACACTCGTGTGGGGAAATCCATTACTGTTCTTGATGCAATATTGGTAATGGTTTGCAGTCAGAAATTTTGTTAAATGATGCGGGCGAAAGTACTGAATATGCGAGCATCGATTCTAATTTGTTGACCATGGACCACGAGGTTAACATGGAAGAAATAATTAAAAGTACTCTTGATGAAGGAGACGATGAAATCAGTGAAAGTTATGATAGTGAGCCTGAGCCTATAGTGGAAGAGATGCTTGTGGTGACGTATGCCGATGCGTTGCATCAAATTGAACTGTTAAAGAAATTTTGCATTTCAAAAGGCAACAGCGAGGCATTAAGTAGCCTTATTGATGTACAATTAAATTTTGAAAAAGAATTTGTTACAAAAAGAAATAAGCAAACCAAAATCAACGATTTCTTTACGCTTAAGTGAGCAATGTATTTTTATGTATACATATTGAAATGTGTTAATGTTTCGAGAATTTTTAATACACGTACATATGCGAGTAAATGCATTACGTTATTTATTGTTTCCAATTTTTTTATTGATTATTAAGTATTGATATTTGAAATAAAAGGATTTCTTTCAGCTGAATTAAATTACTACAGTATAATATTTTCATGGTTAGGTAAAGCGTAAAAATGAGGTTTTCTTTGGCTCACCTCCAACTTACGGACACCTCTCACTTACGGACACCTCTCACTTACGGACACATTTTCTAGGACCGTTGATGTCCGTAAGTGAGGGGTTTCACTGTATTTCTTGAACTTTAAAATGGTGCACTACTGTAGAAAACTAAATTTTCAGTAGATGCAAAGTATGCAGAGTTCCAAAAGATCCTTTTGAAATCTGCCCAAATTTCTAAGCTCTACTCAACTTATCAGGAGGAGAATCACCAAAGCAACAGCAAAAATAGACAAACACACACAACCCCCTTCCCTGATCAGAAAAATTCCATCACCTAGGATTCGATCCCTGACATTAGCACTGCTAGAACGTTAACCACTCTGCCCCAAGGCAGGTATCCATAAATTTATGATAGATAACTTCTCGGTTTCACCAAAGAAAGAATCGATGTTAATGATAGAGGCAAAACTAAAGCATGTCTTAGAAGCACATGAATATTATAAGCAATAAAATACAATAAATGTAAGCATAAATTCTATGTACACACCTCTCCATTGACATCTAATGAATTTGGGCCCATGCTGTTTCCACTAGATCCACCTCTTGTGAAGCTCTCCACAATGGCCTTGTTTTTCCGAAGGTCATCATCAGAGAGGTGTTCCCTCCTTTTCCTTGATTCAAGCACCATGCCATTTATGGCATAGAATTCTGAATTGAAAGCACCAACCATCTCCTGCATAAGACATAGACATTAATAAAATAATATGTCCACGAGTGAACTCACTCACCACAGCCTATCAATATTGAGCACCAAACAAATTATTTAACAGTCAATAAACAATGTTAGCCTTGTCAAATAGTATACTTGCAACACAACAGATGTAATACCGTATTTACTAGAAAATGGTGCACATCTTTTTGGGTCCTTTTCAGCTAAAAAATCAGGGTGCACATTAGAATCTACGGCACAATACTATATTATACTCGTGTGCATGTCTCGTAGTGCAGGGCCGGCCAGATCCTTGCCTCACCCCGGTTCCATGTAGCTCGTCAATGAAGTTCGAGCAATGTGCTATCAATTTTTTGACTTTAAGAGCCCCCTAAAACCACAGACTTAGTTTTAAATTGAAAGGGAATTGGCAAACTCATTAAACTTATTAAATGACCATTTTTAAAATGGTTAACATGCTAACTTAAGTATAATTTTTGGTGTAGGCAACTAACTGCATTTTGTATATACTAGTATGAATATAATAATGCAGTCTTTCTTTTTTGGGCGATTTTTAGCCTACATCTACATTAATGCCCTACAAGCCGCCTTCCGGCGTGTGACAGGGGGTGTAAACACCAGTTGAATCTAAACAACTTCCTTATTCGGTTATTTTCACGTATCGTTCGCAGAAAGAATGAATTTTTAAAACGGTTCGTCCTAGCATCTATTTCTTTTAACTTACGGTCATTATCTGATCGACTGAGGTAGCAGGGGGGGTTGCATGATACCGATTGCATCTTCCGAAAATGTAGTTTCCCTGAATTTATTAAGCAATCGCAGCCTAGCTTCCAATCTCCTTTCTTTTTCAAACATTCCCAACCTATGTCTGAGAGCATATTGTAACGCTTTCTTTTTTAACGTAGCATTTCTTAACAAAACGAACCGCTTTAAGCCGCACTTTCTCCGGTTTGCAAACACACTTTTCATCCGCCGTAGCTCATATACTTGCCGCATATTCCAGAAGGGGTCTGACCAAGGTAAAATAACATCGCTCTCTCACCTTTTCATCGCATTTACCGACAATACGCTTTACAAAGCAATGCCTTTTACTTGCTTTGCCGTAGATTTTATACATGAATATGCGTGCTCCAATTTAAGTTATTAGTAATGTTGATCCCCGGATATTCAACTGAATCAACTACTTTTAAATTAATTCCATTAATTTTGTACAGGTGATTTGGATACAATTTTTTCTTTTCGAAGAAATTAAGTACGGAGCATTTACCTACGTTAATATCTAATTCCCATTTTTAGCACCACCTTTGGACGAGGACTAAATCATTAGAGAGAGATGTTTGGCCTTCCTCGTTTGTTATTTCCCTATACATAACCAAGTCATCTGCAAATATCCTCACAATGATAACTAACTCGTCGCTCAAGTCATTGATATAAATCAGGAAAAGAAAATCCTTAACCCAGTCGACTACTTCCTTGAAAAACTTTTTTATTAAATTTTTTTACCTGGTCTCTAAGTCTTAATTATTTAAGTTCCACTCTACTTTATTAAAATAAAAGCAAGATAAAATCAATTTGGAAACTACTAACCTTACGATCTTCCCTAAATATCCACCCTGCTTGTGCTCTTGTAAAGGTTATAGATTTAGTGGACATCTGTGCAGCAACTACATCACTGGACATTAAGATATCTACCTCATCCTCAATCTCCATTTCAGTCTCCTGGAAAAGAGACATCGAAAGATTATACCATTATTTCTGAAAAGAAGGTTTTAATTTGTAAAGCTATTCTCCAGAACCTACCATGAAATGAGATTTATGGACAGGATTTGGACATGCAAAGAAAGTTTAGAATTAAAAGAAAACAATTAATGGAATAAATCTCAAATTCTCCTTATACTGTAATATACTACATGCTATACATATCACATTAATCATATATTGTTAGTACAAACATTCAGGTAAACTTTAAATTGCATGCATTTTTTTAATTTTTCCATTGCTGCTACTAAGCAATCCCAAAGAAAGAATCAATCAAAAGGCTGCTATACGAAGATTTGAATTTCTATATTTATTAGTAGTACATAAAAATAGTTTCCTTTCAAGCATTATTTAATGAACAAGATATATTATTATTATTAATTTCATGATATGGATTGAATAAACAACATCAGAAACTAACTCAAGAAAGCTCTAATTAATAACAAAAAATCTGATGTGGCCAGCACATGACTTTCTCCATATATATAAGATGTAAATATTTTTCTACGACGGTATTTTCGAACTCTATATTCAATTTAAACTTGGAAGATAAGTGATTAATTTCATTCATATTATCTTTGACGTCACAAACATTATAAATAATGTTTTTTTGGGACATGTTTGATGAAAAACGATAAAATTGGCCTTTCGCCCCTGCGCCCAGAGCGCCCACAACGTACATAATCAGCAACTTCCGGATTATCAGTATTTCACAAATAACTCCTACACAATCAGTGATACAAAAATATGTTTCGCACAAAAGTTATAGTAAATTACATTTTCTAAAACTTTTATCAATAATAGTATATACCTAAATATGGTATTTATGGAGATATTTTGAATACCGGAAATGAGCATTGAAGACTGAAGCTCAACTTCCGGTTAACGGATTTACTCCAAAAACTAATCAACTCTAACGACATCAACAAAAATACTTTTTATGAAATTTGGTGTTGATCCAACAAATAATTATCATGATAGAGCGCCCACAAAGTACATAATCAGCTACTTCCGGTTTATCAGTATTTCACGAATAACTCCTAATCAACCGGTGATACAAAAATATGTTAAATACAAAAGTTATAGTGAATTACTTTTTCTAAAACTTTTATAATTAATACCATATACCTATATATCATATTTATGGAGATATTTTAAGAACCGGAAATGAGCTTCGATGAATAAAGCTCGATTTCCGGTTAACCGATTTGCTCCAAAAAATCAACTCTGACAGCACACACGACAGTACTATATATGAATTTTGGTATTGATACGACTAATACTTTTCACGTTAGAGCGCCCACTATCACACACACACACACACACACACAGACATCATTCCGAAAATGGTCAAAATGTGTTCTAGGGACCCCAAAACATGTATTTCCGTTGAAATCTCGAAGTCGATTTTTTTCATGAAAACAATACTTTCTCTATACTTCGTATATGGAGAAAGTAAAAATAACATGAAAACCTATCAACAGAACAAGTCTTGTCTTAAAATGTTTTCTAGCACATTTCACTTTCTATCATACTCTATGAAATCATCGACTTTTCTTGAAGCATGATATACAACAACTCTAAAGAGAGGCATTAAATTCTATTTAGAGATATTTAAGATACTGTAAGAACACAAATTTCATCAAAGCTAAATTAGACTTTTCCTTGGTCTCACATTTTTACTTTCTCCATATACGAAGTATAGAGAAAGTATTGTTTTCATGAAAAATTCGACTTCGAAATTTCAACGGAAATACATGTTTTGGGGTTCCTAGAACACGTTTTGATCATTTTCGGAATGATGTCTGTGTGTATGTGTGTGTGTGACAGTGGGCGCTCTAACGTGAGAACTATTAGTCGTATCAATACCAAACTTCATATATAGTACTGTGGTGTGTGCTGTCAGAGTTGATTAGTTTTTGGAGTAAATCGGTTGACCGGAAGTTGAGCTTTCTTCATCAAAGCTCATTTCCGGTTTTCAAAATATCTCCATAAATATGATATTTAGGTATATTTTATTGCTTATAAAAGTTTTAGATAATGTTATTTACTATAACTTTTGTATTTATCATATTTGTGTATCACCGGTTGATTAGGAGTTATTCGTGAAATACTGATAAACCGGAAGAAGATGATTATGTACATTGTGGGCGCTCTAACATGAAAACTAATTGTCGGATCAACACCAAATTTCATATATAGTATTTTGGTTGGTGTTGTTAGAGTTGATTAGTTTTTGGAGCAAATCGGTTAACCGGAAGTCGAGCTTCATTCTTCAAAGCTCATTTCCGGTTTTCAAAATATCTCCATAAATATGATATTTAGGTATATACTATTATTTATAAACGTTTTAGAAAAAGTAATTTACTATAACTTTTGTATGAAACATATTTTTTTATCACTGATTGTGTAGGAGTTATTTGCTAAATACTGATATAACGTGAGTTGCTGATTATGTACGTTGTGGGCGCTCTGGGCTCTATGGGCGAAAGGCCATTTCATCGTTTTTCATCGAACATGTCCCGAAAAACATTATTTATTATGTTTGTGATGTGAAAGATAATAATATATAAATTAATCACTCATCTTCCAAGTTTAGATAGAATAGAGTTCGAAAATACTGCCGTAGATAAATATTTACATCTTATATATGGAGAAAGTCATGTGCTGGCCACATCAGATTTTTTTTAATGAATTAGCAAATGATGTAAACAATTTCAATGACTTTCTTTTCTTCATTAAATAACACAAGAAGAAACAATTTCTTAGGAAGCTATCTTTTTTCTTCACCGATTCACCATCACCAGGCAAGGTGATTGTACTTCCTTAAGTGGCATATTAATTAATCTTAGTTTAGAAAGATATGCATATGGTTATCAATATATCAACACATACATGATCAAATTCAACATACAACATAATTTTGATAGTAAATATGTTTATAAATTTGACTTTGAGAACCAATGATATTTGACTCAACTTTTAGAAATTTTCAATAAAAACATCCTTAAATGAAGAAATATGAAGGGAAAAACCTTGCACATACCTCATGGCGCACCCTCTGATAGAGACATGCTTTGTTATCCAACACAGTCAGAGCTTGAGCAGGTTTGCAGTCTCCATCAAATAGGAATGACACATCCCCTTGTTCCCATCTCATGTCACTGAAGTCAACTAGAGTTGTATCCACCCTGATAGATGCTCCTCGTTTTGAAATGCGGCATACATCAGAGGGAAGGATCCGAGATAGAAAAGGGACTGCAGAAAAAAACAAATGAAAACATTTCTTCAGAGCAATAGTTCTCCACTGGTGAACTTGTGTTGTCTTTCTCAAAATAACTCACAAGAACAAGGATTATTGATTATCACAGTATCCTTAACTAAAATATACACAGCAATTCAATTACAAGAGCAGAGCGCACTACATTTGTTAGGATTGCTCAGTGTTTTATGTAAGATTTTCAGACCATCATTTGCATATCACGGTAAATTGAGAAATGGTTTGTGCAAAATATCCCTTTCTCTTTCAGCCAAACTTATTCTTTCCATCTCTTTTACCCTTGAAACCAGCACCTCTCCATCTCCCTTGTCTCTGGAAAACCCAATTTGGACATCTTCTGCAAACCCACCGACCATGCTACCCCTTTTTCTCTCATCTTCATTCCCACAAACATTCCCTCTTTCATTCCCTTATCCGCAGAATCCATCACATCCCCCATTATCCCAAAACTTCCAAAAACAACTCAATGCCATAAAATACATAGCTCAAATAAAAAATTATAAGCCCAATCTCATCAATAATATAATAAATAAAAAACTCAAAAAGCGTGCTTCCCATAAGATAGCCCTTTCCCTCACCCCCCCTTCAAAAAGAAGCTACCTTCTGGTTAAAATTTCCTTTCCTCGAACCCATCTCCTACGTTATTACCAACCTTTTCCCAAAACACATCAGAACTGCATTTCCCAACCCCTTCACAATCAATAACCTTCTCCCCAGCTCCAACGACCACAGGGATCCACAACAACCAGTGACATCTACTTCATCTCCTGCAATGACAGTGAGGCAAAATACATCAGACAAAGTGGCCATGACCTTGCTACTAAGGCCGTGGAGCGCTGAACCTGTCTTCGCCGGAAATAATCGTCCCAGCTTCTTCCTTTGCCCTTCATCTCCTGGAGTTGGGGCACAATAGCAACTTTGTCCCCAAATGCCTCCACCAAGTGAGAAAAGGACATCATTTGGACGTCTTAGAAAAAATTGAAATCGTCAATTTTTCTACCAAAAAAGGGATTCCTAACTAACAACCAAAATCCTACTTTCCCTACAAAACTTCCAAAAAGAACTCAATACTATAAAATACATAGCTCAAATAAATAATTATAACCCCAATCTCATCTATAATATACTAAATAGAAAACTCAAAAAGCTAGCTCCAAAAGATACATTCCCCCATACCTCCCCGTTTATCCCATCCCAAAAAGACATTTCCATAACCTCTTCTCCCCCTGCAAAACTTCACGGCTATTTAAACTGTGCAAAATATTTTTCTGTAGAAGAAGATGCTACTCCGGTAGCAAAACAAAACCGGTCGAATTATGTGGAAAATTACTAAGTTTTTTCTTGATTACTTATTCTTTTCTTTCGGTTTCAAATTTACACAGTTTTAGGAGACTTGTTTTCAAAATTTTCCATCATCTTATTTCATTGACCATTACATCAATGCTATTTATAAGTTTTATATTATATTGAATGCTATTTAGAAGTTTTATACTATATTTATAGGACTGAATACTGTGTAGAAGGATATGGATAGATGATGGAAAAGGTAAGTTATGGCATACACCTGGGAGACCAAGGATTAGAAATTGTGAAAAAAATTGACAGGACCAGAATTTAAAGCAAAATCTACTACTTGACGGGCTATTGCTGTTGAGCAATTTAACTAGTCTCTCATATTTCTTTATGGGATACTGTCAGATAGAATTCTTTTCTCAATTTGCCCCTGATAAAGCTGAGTGAATTAAAATCTGTACATATAGAGATTCTTAAATTATCAACCACAAAAGAACTGACAGAATAAGCAAAACATAAATGGTTAAATTGGTGCTATAATTAATGCACAATAAGTTGTTAATTAATTAAATATACTGAGCACAGATGTGTTCAGTTATGTCTTTCCACAGCATATCGGCCGCATCGATAGATTATAATTAAATATAGCTCAGCTAGGTATGAAATCTCTGTACTAAAGAGGTAATCCAGCAATGAAAGATATGAAAAGGAGACAAAAAGACAACAAGGGGAACTTGAACAAAATAAATGTACAAAATAGTTGAGTAAAAACATGGAAAATTTCATGAAAAGTGATTAATAATGAGTATATACATATATATACACGAGTAAAATGTTGCTTTCATTCTGCAAGCATGTTATAACACAAATTTCAAGTCGGCATCATATCAAGAGGGTTCTCAAAAGAAAAATAAGGATTGAAAATATTCTTAATGTAATGATTGTAATGTGCTCTGGCATCGAACCCAGGAACAGCATGGTCATATCTAAATTTTTTTCTTAAACCGAGTCTTATTATGCATCTTCTATCTAAGCAAGAACTTCCTATTATTTCAATAAGTGCATCAAAATAAATAATGAAAACTACCTCAATGTATTTTAAATGGGGGATAAATTTACCGCCTGACTTCGAACCCAGGTCTTCCTGGCAATACTTTCTATGCAGAACAACAGAAGATCACAGTCTCTAACTATGTGTAAAAATTCAAGCAGAAATATTTGTTGCAACTTCCTCAAACGATGTCCTCCTTTTCCCTTATATTCCTTATGTGAGAAATTTTGATGTGCTCTGGCATCGAACCCAGAAACAGCATGGTCTTATCTAATTTTTTTTCTTTAACCGAGTCTTAAAACACATCTTCTATATTAGCATGAACTCCCTATTTTTTCGATAAGTGCATGAAAGAAATAATGAAAATCTATCCCAATGTGTTTTATATAGCAGATATATTTGCCCCCCAGCATCGAACCCGGGTCTTTCTGGTGATAATTCCTATGCAGCAAAACAGAAGATCTCCATCTTTAACTACGTGTGAAAATTCACTCAAAAATATTAGCTGCAACTGCATCAAATGACATCCTACTTTTCCCTTATATTCCTTATGAGAGAAAAGTAATTGTGCTCTGGCATCGAACCCAGGAATAGTACGGTCTTATGAAACTTTTTTCGTAAACCAATTCTTACCATACATTTTCTAGCTAAGCACGAACTTCCTATCATTTCGATAAGTGCATAAAAAAAATGAAAAACTACTCCCATATATTAAAGTAAAGGGAAGTATATTTTAAAAATTCCCAAAAATTAAAGCAATGCTTTTAAATGGGAAAAAATTGGGATTTTGGGGCCCTCTGGAATCGAACCCATGACACTGAGGTTCAAAATCGCAATTTTTTTGGCGGTCACACGTTATGGCCAATACACCGTAAAATGTTCAAGTCAATGACGCTTGTGGATTAGCCTGTGAATTAGTATCCTATCTATCTATATGAATGAATCCGGAGAAGCATCTATACATAATAGATAGAGTATAATGGAGTAGTATAGAATAAAAAATGTGTGCATTTTTGTCAAATCAAAGCACTTTCCTTCCACCGTTACTAGTGATTATGCATCCAAACAGCTTAATATCTTAGTTCTCCTCTTTCAATACCTCATGTAACTTGTCAGAATGGTTTTGGAGATCCTCCACATTTTACTAACAAATAATGATATAATTACCCCAACTCTGGAAGTCCCACTTGAGTTCCATGTAAAAATCACCCATCCTACGCAATGCCTCCACAAGATTTGGCCTCCTTCCTTCCATCTGGTCTCTACTTTGTTGTTTGAGCTTACGAAGAAGGGAGGTGACTGTAAAGGTAAAGAAAATTTTGCTTACCAGTTATATTACTCGATTATGAATCGATAATAAAAAGATTTACTTCTATTCCAAGAAAAAAATCAGACAAACCTTAAGGCTTTTTCGAAAAAATAAGTAAATAGGATGATTATAATATATCAATTTGTTCATTATAATAACAATCCAGCCAGAAATAAATAATATAGGTTTAGGCAAATAGAATTGAAACTTTTATGTAAACTATAAGTTTCAATTCTATTTGTCTACAAAATGGCAAACTACCACAAGGTTGAGGCCAAGCTATTGGATTCTAAGATAGGTTTCTACATAACATCCATAACAAGTATAGTTAAATTCCTGATTGCTAATAAAATATGTGAATCTACCATTCAAATAATGATTTACTTAAATCGAATCAATTAATAAATTATTTTCATAGTAGTAAAGAAAAACCAAAGTTGGAATACAGCCAAGATAAGGAAAGAAAGATAGGAAAATTTCCCTATTTTAGAATTATTTACCAGAATTTGAGAAATATTATGATTGAAAATGGCATCCCATTTAATGGGTTTGAAATTACATTACTACTGCATATACCTGAATAAATTATAAATCTATGGACAAAATAATGAGATTGTTTTTTTCAATAGCTGATCTTCATTCATTACTAATTTCAAAAATGCCATCTCTTTACCCTCCTAACTGAATTTCCCTATCAAATGATTCTGATTATTGATCCACCTGGAATATGTATTGTTTCCTCAAAGCACCTAGGAAGGATACTAGAGAATGTTATTTCATATCTTCAAAGCCAAGAAGTCCAATTAATGGCATTACAATAATACAAATTTATGGGGTTTACAAAGAAATAAATTTATGAAGCGAGATTTTCCCATATTACTCTTTTAGATCAGACCTAACCAGCGTAAGGAGATATTACACTATTTAATCAGCAATTCGTGATATTTTGAAGGTTTTCATTTAGGAAATAATGAATACATCAATAGGGCAGTGACACTTAATCAGGAGAAAAAGGATTGTATGCACATGGATGCTGGCAATATGTGGGTTAGATACAGGCTAAAATATAAAGTAGATCTGGGGAAGGAGAAAGAAATAAAGCTGAATGTAGCAGAAATAGAAAGAGCTTTGATTTAATATAAACGAGACATGGAGGAAGAAGAAATAGAGGATAATATTGGTACATTACTTAAGGAAATAACAGAAGGAATGCAGTAGGAAAGAAAAAACTGGGATATCAGAGATAGGAGTTCAGGGATAATAACAAGTTTAGGGGGGGAAGGGAGTGAAATTATAAGAGTAACATAAATACATACAAATTAACCTACTGGAAGATTAAAGATAGATCATAAAAATGAGGATTTAAAGAAGATGATTTTAAGGAGATTTTCTTTAACAACACAACTTCAAAATAACCCTGAAAATAGAATCAAATCAAGAATCAATCAAAAAAATCAAAATGAAAACAAATACATTTAGTTGTTTTAGCATATACAGCTTAAGATTAAAATAATATCCACATTATTTTTCCTGCAAATGCTGCCATAAGAATGTTCCAAGGACTTGTTTATTTATTTAAAAAATAACTAAAGAATGTCTTCATAAAATAAATGGTACACTCCTGGCCAAAATTAACGCAGCACCTCCCTAGCGATCCTTACGGCCGGTGCTGCATTAATTTTGGCCAGGACTGTACAATAACTTAGTGTAAAACATAATTTTATATTGAACCGAGAATGATAACACGATGATTTCCAACGCTGGTCGTAAACAATCATAATAACTTAATACTCTAATGCACTTGCAGGTAACTTAATCAAATATTAATTTCAGAAAATTCATCCATGAAGAATGTGTTCTAAGATAAATTCAGATAAAAAATCATATTATTTCAATATTAAACTACATTAAATTGAATGGAAATTTACTTGTCTCTCTATCTCCATAGCTTATTGCTTCTGCAAGAGGACTCCAACCTGCTAAATTTTTCACTTTTACAGGAGCTGCATGGGCAAGTAGCAGCATAACACAGTCTGGAAAAATAACACAATTAATCTTCAAATAACACTTCAAAAGCGAAAATTAAGACATTAAAATTGCAAATAAAGTTAAAAGTAAATGTAAAATTACTTATATATGAATAGAACAGAACTTCGAATTCAAATGAATGATCAACAGTAAAACAAATGTTATGTGGAATGAATAAACTTCATCACATAACACATAACATATATAACAAATAATTTAAATAATGCGTGAATCAAACATTAATACAGGACGGAAATGGTTAATGTTTTTCTTTGAATAGTGCTTTTACTACAAAGTTCAGTATTAGGGAATGAATATATCCTATACCAGAAATGAGGAGCTCCTCTCAGTAATATTATATTTTATGTAAAACAAAAAGCCAATATTGTTTTACGACACTGACTTAATATTACAAATATTTAATATTATCTGACTTTTTTTTCTTTCACTCATTATTAAGAGTCCTACCACTACCTTAAAAGGAGTAACGAAAATGGTTAACTTATTCGATAACGTAGATAGCAAATTACTTATTGCATTTCAAAGGAGCAACTTCAAGGACGACTCAGGTATTCTGAAGGACCAAATAATATTCAATCCGTTTAAATAACAGTTTAAAGGGAAACTAAGAGAACTAAGCGAGAAAGTTAAGGGCAAAGCCCCAAATCTCCGAGATATAAATTGCAACTTATTTTGCACGGATTCTCCTAGATACGAAGTGAAAATTAATGTAAATCTACTGGAGTATTATCAAAATTCAATACCGATCACGAAAAAATGAAAACCTGTTTAATAAGGCCCGAACAAATTTGTTTAAAATTAACACAAGAGCATATGGATATGAATTAGCCAATCATCCTTGGCATATTATCAATGAAATGTATTCGACAATTAAAAATCATCTTGTTTACCACATATAACTGTGATCATAATGACATTTGTAAACAGCAGAAGTATGCGCCAGAGGTAAAATTTCAGAATTCTAAATATCAAGAACAAATATACAAGTTTCCACGTATCTGTAATGTCAATCAGTAAATTATGAACTCATGTGGGATGAAATACCTTACTTATATCTCCTAAAAGTAATACTATGATTAAGACAGCAAGTGGCCTTTACCAAGCTAAACTCCATCGCTCAATTGAAAGACAGACGATATTCTATATAAAAATGCAAAGAGACACTAAACTTTAATAAAAAAACATGTCTATAGTCTACTATAAATAAATTGAATTAATACAAGAAGGTTTGTAACAAGTAAATAGACTGTGCCAATATGAATGCATGTAAGGTAAAGTAAGGCCACAATCTAGTTGAGAAAACTATTAAGTTCAACTCTTCCAATTGATAAGTTTAATACCTTTTCTTCCCAGCATAACAGCCAGATGAAGGGCTGAGTTACCTGAAAGAAAAAAGAGCATGATAAAAATATAAACAAAATCTCGACATTGCATATGGCTGAATTCGCGATGCCAAATTTGATAAGCGTTAACACTATTGTTAAATATAAGCTAAAATAGAGAAAGACTTAGGAAATTACAATATTTCGAATTGTCAAATTAGCATCAGCTGTTCAGCTGACATTCATTCACTTTCAATTACATGAAAACAAAGGTAGACAACTAAGCACCATCAGCAGCAAAACAATTTTGAGAAATTAATGAAATTGATTAATACCATGTTTGTCTTTCTTCGAGACATCATGTGTCCTCAGTAATGCTGAAAGTTTTTTCACGTCACCGGCGAAAACACACTCATGCAACGGGTAGGATTCTGACAAATCCGCCATCTTTTCATTTTCTCAATACGTAAGTCACATAATCGACTTGATACGACAAAACCTCCATCTTTTCAATTCCTCAATACGTAAGTCATATTAAAGCGCACCATGCGCGCCGATGCGCGCAGCTTAATCAACATAGGGAATTTTTCATATCTAAAATTGATGTTCGTAATTTCAGGACAAGAAGCTCATCGTAGAAAGCAAACAGTCGGAGAGTTTCTTTTTTTGGAAAGACGGCTTGTAAATAAAATCAATTAGTCTTATGTGGCTAATCCACATCTGATATGAGTAATTTTGGCTTTAATTATTTTTTTCAAATGAGATTAATGCAAAAAAATCAATTTTCTTGTTCGAAATTTTATATTAAGCTCTATTTGTAAGAAATGAATAATTTTTTGAAGGAGACATTTGAGCGAGAAAAAAGAGTATATATATTTTAAATTATGTTTACAGGAAAATGAACAGATCCTGATGAACGCTTAGAAGTGGCCCTGAGATCTAATTTGATAATGCTGTTTCCATTCACAATGAAGGTTCCTTCCAAAAATTAATAATTTCTTCAATTTGGATGTATTCCACTACGTCATAATCTTAATAAAAGCTGAGATATTCCAATGATGGCGCATAAGTAAAAATCTCCCGATTTAAGAAAATATATATTTTAAGTTTCAATTCTTTAAAAAGAAATTTAAACTTAGATCGGAGAATACTTACAAGTATAGATACATAAAAATCAAAAGTAGAGTTATCCGTATGTATTCTTCTGATGTTTCTGATGCGGAGCGCATGCAATCTTTGAGGGGAATTGTAAATGTTACATCCGTTTCTATATTTTCTACTATCTGTAAATTAAAGTTTGGAGATGCTGAATAACTTCACTCCTCTTGCTTGAGTTGATGCGGTTGATACTTACCGCCAATAAGATTCTCGTTATAGCGAACCTAAACCTTTACATATGAGTTTAAAGCAGGCTGGGTATAGAGAAATTAAAGCAATTCGGGAAATAATTTAATAAAATACCATATATGGTATTTGCTTACATTCAAATTAACGACAAAAATCTGATGTGGCCAGCACATGACTTTCTCCATATTTATTGAAATCAGAAGCCTATGCCGGTAATATATAAATAATTCCAAAACAGTAAGTGTTACAGGAAAATTATTCATACAAAAGTTGTAGTAAAATACATTATCTCTAACTTTAGTATATTATTGTATATACCTGAATTGCATTCTGACAGAGATATGTATGAAAAACATACATTTCTGGATAAACAACAACTACCAGTTAACCAGTTACCAGTTATTCAAGAAAAACTTCTAAACGATCAGTGTGTTACGAAAAAATATTACATACAAAAGTTGTAGTTAAGTACATTATCTATAACTTTTGTGTGTATTTGTATATACCTACATTGCATTCTGACTGAAATATTTAAGAAACAAAATTTTCCTTCCGGTTAAGCGATATTCGTCAAAAACGAATCAACTTTTGGCATTGTTAGGAAAATACTAAATATGAAGTTAGGAAATAATCGGATAATTGCTTTTTAAGATAGATCGCACACAAACTTTTTTACCACAGACAGACACACAGACAAACAGACAGACATGTTCGGGAAAATAACGAAAACGTGGGCCCCAAAACATTTATTTCCGTCAAAATCTGGAGGTCGAATTTTTTTGCGAATACAATACTTTCTCTATACTACGTATAGGGAGAAAGTAAAAATAAACTATCAATAGCTGTAAAAATATTTACACCACTGATTTTTCTCCTAAATATCTATTTCGGCAGAATAAAATTATTAGGGATAGAGATCAATCCATAGAGTTTTTATACTTGGTTTAGAAGCAGTTGGTTCGATTTCAAATCCAACCGACTGGAGAGGAGACCGTGTTCTCTCACCGACTCGGCCTCTAAATCCTATACTGTAGCATCGTCGGGCAGAAAACGACCAAACCGACTGCCCCCACCCACTTTAAGGGGAAACATGCGAGCATTTCCGAAAGTGACGGTCACGTGCTTCATCTCAACCAATAAGAGGGCAAACGAGTAGACAAATGAAGAATGAAAAAGGGTGTGTAAAAGCAGATGTAAATATCGATGATATGTATGAAATTTTAGGTAACTAGGATTTGTTGTTGTCCTTTGTTGATTTCTTACTTAAGTTTTGAAAGAAATCTTACAGGGAGGACATTTATAATTGCATTAGTTAGTTTCTATGGTCTTAAATGGTTGATGTTAGAATTTAACATACATTGCTTGCAGAAGATTTTCCAGTGCCCAAATTCGAGCACAAGGATACTTATGGTAATAAAATATCGATATCTAATATACTATTAGCCCTACAGTGAATCCCTAAATTTCTTAATTTTATAAACCTTCATCCGGGCGCGCGGACGGTAGATTACCGTCACATTCATAAAAGCGAGTGTAACTTTTGCCTGGAGGTGTGCAAGAGGATGGGGGGGACGTGTATTCTCTATTTACACAATGTGACACTAGATGCCAGAGTAGTCCTTGCCAGCCTCTGTCTGTATCTCGTCTCAGTCATCGTCAAACCTTCGCATGTACTAAATAACGGTAGTTTACCGGCGCGCGCCCATAAACGTAATTCTTTTTGGTCGGCCATCGGAGCAAAATGTGAGTACCTATTTCAGTTTTTTCGTAGGTATATTACCATAATTTAAGTGTTTTATTGCTCTGCACCTTATCACTGTCAATACTGCTATGCTACCAAACAAAACAAATGGGTTGTAATCCTGAACAATATAAGATTACCCATGTCTATGCAAATGGTAATTTCTCAGGGCACGCTTCACCGATCCTGAGGATATTCGTCGACTTCTTCTTGAGTTGGAATATGAATCGCAAGAAGAACGGGAACGACGACGACAAGAAGACCAGCAGGAAGAGCAAATTGACAATCCAGACGATATCGATTTTGAGCCTGAAGTTATTCAAGAAAATGAACACATTAGTGAGTCGGAGGAAGAGTTAGATTAGGCATTACACGACCTGGATTAACACTAACTTTATGAAGCACCTAAGGAATTCGTGGAAATCTAACCTCCAAGAAATCAGTCAGTGAGTGTATCGAAGGTACTATGTACCTCAGGGACGGATCCAGGGGGGTGGTCCTGGGGGTCCGGACCCCCTCCGAAATATCACTTCTGCCTAAATCGCAATCGCCTTCTGCGCAAATAAACAAACAATTTAATAAGCAATCACTAGCGAAAATATTCGAATTTTTCTAACGCAATTCTAACGTCACGTTTTGTGAAAGCCGAAATGTTTGTTATTCTTAAATTTTTTGATCGGACCCCCCCCCCCGAAATTTTTCTCTAGATCCGTTCCTGGGGCCATATTCTGTATCTCATTTCCCGTCGGTACGGTAGCCAAGCAGTCGGTTGGGATCGCAAACCGACTCCGCGAGCTCTTGATGCTATTCTGGAAGCTCCTGCGTCGGTACGACGGCTAGCCATCGTCGGTAGAATCCGGAGAATTCTACCGATAATGAAAAAGAGTCGGTAGCGATAGGAGTCAGTCGGTTAGCAGACGAACTGTGGCAAGTGTGAGCATATTTAACAATATCATCAAGGCAAATGCGTTAATTGAATACCCGTAATTAGCAGAATGTAAAATAAAGCCGCAATAAGACATGCGATCGCATAAAATGAATGCGATTCTCGCTTTTAGATGCAAAATGATGTACGCCATAGCACATATGGATGCACGTATGTACTACGTTTCTTGGAGCGTGCATCTGTCCAAGGACGTGGAATAAAATAAACGTTTTAATCTTTTAATAATAAATGTAAATAACCATCAATAATTCATTAGGTAAAGTGTTGGGAAACGCTTAACATCCGTAACATATGTTACTGTTTCCCCGTGCGAGACTCGACTATGGAAAAATAATGACCCCGCTTGAAGAAAACTATAAATAATAGAGAAATAGATTAAACCTAGTCATAGGATTTCATGCGATCGAATTTTCTAATTTTTAAACGTATAATGATTAACTTTTAACTGACGTGGATGGTATAATTTTTGTTCATTTTAAAACACAATTTGGTAATTTTCTAGTAGCAGACGAAAAACGTCGAAAATTTGTCGTTTTTGGATATAATTTTCTCCGAAATGGCAGCACTTAGAAGAGATTGCTATCATACATATAAACTGCAATCCTTCCTCTATAATATGGTGTAAGAATGGTATGTGTATCTTCAGTAGTAAAGGAGATATAGAATTACTCCCAAACACCGTGAAACTAGAAAATTATCCACAATTTTACCATTAGATTCCATTAAAATCCTATATTTCAGCAATATATGAAAGGCCAAGATAATTGAATAATATTTGTAGAGTGAAGTTAATCCAGGCGAAACTAATTACAAGTATTAATTACGTACAAGGAAGTGCTACAGTCGAAAGTTGCAGTACTTCGGTTCACAAGGAGACGAGAGGATTTTGCTTTTGTAGCAAATATTAAAAAATAAAAGATACCTATCCGTTTATACGAATCGAGGTCTTACTAGCTGACCAATAGTAAACTGATTTGAAGACAGCAACAGTTCCAACAATAACTTTATGAAGCACCTAAGGAATTCGTGGAAATCTAACCTCCAAGAAATCAGTCAGTGAGTGTATCGAAGGTACTATGTACTTACTAATTTTCTACTTCTTTCACTGATACTAAGTTCTGAAAATCACGCACCGACTTCCAGTTAATAAAATTACGAAATTTAGGGATTCACTGTAGGGCTGATAGTTTATTAGATATCGATATTTTATTACCATAAGTGTGCTCGAATTTGGGCACTGGAAAATCTTCTGCTATCAATTTATGTTAAATTCAAACATCAACCATTTAAGACCATACAAACTAACTAATGCAATTATAAATATCTTCCCTGTAAGATTTCTTTCAAAACTTTTGTAAGAAATCAACAAAGGACAACAACAAATCTTAGTTACCTAAAATTTCATATATATCATCGATATTTACATCTGCTTTTACACGCCTTGTTTCATTCTTCATTTGTCTACTCGTTTGCCCTCTCATTGGTTGAGATTAAGCACGTGACCGTCACTTTCGGAAATGCTCGGATGTTTACCCTTAAAGTGGGTGGGGGCAGTCGGTTTGATAGTTTTCTGCCCGACGATGCTACAGAATAGGATTTAGAGACCGAGTCGGTGAGAGATCACGGTTTCCTCTCCAGTCGGTTGGATTTGAAATCGAACCAACTGCTTCCAAACCGTCAAGTTACATAATATGGCCCCTGATGTACCTACTAATTTTCTACTACTTTCACTGATACTAAGTTCTGAAAATCACGCACCGACTTCCAGTTAATAAAATTACGAAATTTATGGATTCACTGTAGGGCTAATAGTATATTGGATATCGATATTTTATTACCGTAAGTATCCTTGTGCTCGAATTTGGGCACTGGAAAATCTTCTGCAAGCAATGTATGTTAAATTCAAACATCAACCATTTAAGACTATTCAAACTAACTAATACAATTATAAATATTTTCCCTATGAGATTTCTTTCAAAACTTTAGTAAGAAATTAACAAAGGACAACAACAAATCTTAGTTACGTAAAATTTCATGCATATCATCGATATTTACATCTGCTTTTACACACCCTTTTTCATTCTTCATTTGTCTACTCGTTTGCCCTCTCATTGGTTGAGATGAAGCACGTGACCGTCACTTTCTGAAATGCTCGGATGTTTCCCCTTAACCCGGTAACGCATGGAAAAAAATTTTCTTCGAATTTAATTATAATCAAGTATGTTAATACGTATTACTATCTGAGTCAATTTGTCCTATCTTTTTTCTTTTATCATCATTAGTTACGGAGATATAGCCTGGTACCATATGGTACCGCTAGGCGCTTGGGGGTATAAAATTGAAGGTTTAAGGAAATTTCGGAAATTTACAGCAAGCTGAACAAATTATTTATTATTTTGTATTTTTCCGCTTATTTTTAGATTTTTAACATGAAATATCATAAAAATTATAAGAATATGTTTAAACAAATTATTGCCCTAAGATTTAAAAAAATATTAAAATTTTACAGAAATACTCAAAGTCAAAAATAGTGAAAGTAAATAAACAGTTTGCCATTGTGGCTTCATTGTATTACTGCAGAATGTGGAATTTTGTGAAACAGTCAATGCATAGCCCTACGTTACATTTTCCGTACTCCGTTCGTGTTCTGCTTGTACAATTTTCATGGGCATACCTTTGCCTCTGGGTGGTGAATTGCACGAGGTGGTTGTACCCATCGTACCTTATTTCATCAGAAACGCTGGAAAGAAAACCCGCTGTTAGTAATCATATAAAGTCTCTTGTATGTCAAAATATTATCTTATGATGAGTTTACATAAATCATTCCAGTTTCACTGCTTATGAACGCTGGTAAACGTCCTATATATTTCGGCGTATTCTTGAATCTCTCCAAGTAAGTCTGCACAACTGCCCGTCAGAACTCTAACTGGGTTGTACTTTCCCTGTATTCCTCGTCAACAACCATGCATTGTGCATCACGGCATCAAGCATCCACGTAAAAATGGGCCACCTCCATTTCTTTCCTCTGACACCCACACGATAAAGAGAAATATTCCAGTCCACATTCCATTCGATCTGTGCCCCCCATAAATTTATTGTATTTCCCTAAAACATCGCGGGCCGTGGCACAAGGAGTCTTTTTTTCTCACTTTTGGAGAATCTCCCAACCCCAGATATCGGATTAATTCCGTGACATCAGGACATTACCGAAACGACACCATTGTCCACCCACTTCACCACGAGAATGTGGTCTTTCACGGATCTTTTGCATCAAAATATCCTCGCTTTAACTTTGTATATTCCTTTGAGGACTTCAGAGGACATTCTTTAGGTATTTTCCCTCACTGTTCCTGTTGCACCATAATTCATTCCGCGAAGATATTTCACTAAGTCGTAGCTCGTGAAATAATTATCAATATAGAATCGGAAAGGTAGCTCTTTCTGTTTCAGTTCATCTATCATTCCGACTGAAGGTGCTGCGGCCTTTCCAAATTCTTTCTCGTAGCTTTCCATTTTCCTTGGACTATTTCCCTAATAAATATCAAAATTTACAAGGTATCCATCTGGGGTATTGAGGCACCAAACCTTATGACCAAATCCATTTTCCTTGGACTATTTCCCTAATAAATATCAAAATTTACAAGGTATCCATCTGGGGTATTGAGGCACCAAACCTTATGATCAAATCTTATGGGCTTCCCTGGAATAAATCGTTCGCATCCATGCCTCCCAAAATATGAAACCATGGACTCATCGAAACTGAAGCACTACTCTTCTTTGAAATATTCACTAAATTTTTTCTTTAACATATTCATAAGAGGGCGCAATTTCCACCTTCTATCGGAGGTATCAAAAGCTGTACTGTCACAGCAATGAATAAAACGGTTAATTTGCAAAAATCTATCTCGCCTCATTGACTTATAAAAAGTAAATTCCTTATGCCGTAAGCTGCATCCCAATAGTGCCTTTTACTAGGAACCGTATTGTACCCACTGAGGAAGAGAATTGCAACAAACAATTTAATTTCCTCAGCTGTTACATTCGGATTTCCACAATTGCAGAACAGGGCATACTTATTCGATTCCATCACCAGATGTGAAACGACTTCTTCTTCAAAAAAACGCTCAAAAGCCTGGGTGGGGGACACTTCACGAAAGGAGGAGTAATCAGGATTAGGAAAAATCGCGTCATGGACGGTGATGTCTTCATCATCCCAAAGGATCACCTGTTCGCGTGTGTGAGGTCTCTTACGTACTTCAGCTATCCAAACGCTCCTTGGAAGTGTAACTCAGGATTAGGAGTAAAAGGCGCAAATATTGCTCGGTTGTTCGCGATGGAGAAACGGAAGGCCAAAACATAGTAACATAGCCAAAACAATACAAAATCTTTCCGAATTGTCTCAGGTCGCGTGTAGCTCGCTTTTTGCCAGCCATCCTCGGAGTTTACGGTGGTATTCCCTTCCGCCAATCCTCATCTATTAGCTTCTTTTGCTCCTTTAGAGAAATGGTTCATTTTTACTACCGGACCCAACATCTGTCTCTTCCTAATCCGGTCAAGGGTGTACGTCAAGAGCCCGAAAAGGGTAAATCCATACCTCCGAACTCAGCCTAAATCATCGAAAACGACTGAACTAGATATATTTTTGGGGTGCACATAAATGAAATGCAACTATATTCAAATATTTATTTGCAATAATATCGCAAGTGCAAAAGAAATCCGATAGAAATGTCGTAGCAGAGGAAATTTCCGCTTCCCGCATAAAAGTATAATGGGAACCGCCTAGCGGTACCATATGGTACATACCAGCAAAATGTAACTAATTGTAACTTCCTTATAAATAAACTAGCAACCTAAAATTCTAATTACATCTATATCTAGATGTACTGACATTTGATACCACTTGAAAAAATCTCGTAGATACCCACGAAACTGGAAATATAAAAAAAAATCGGAAGGTCTGCACGAAAAAAGCGTGTTTTTTGGGATTCATGAAAATTCACCTTTTTCAAGCATCGGTATTGGCGTAAAATAAGGACAAAAAAAAGCAGATGTAAAACTGAAAAAAATCTAGCAAAATATTCGGAGGTCTCAGAAAATTCAATCTTCTTGATACCCTACCGGATGGTACCAAACGGTACCGCTAGGCGTTACCGGGTTAAAGTGGGTGGGGGCAGTCGGTTTGGTCGTTTTCTGCCCGACGATGCTACAGAATAGGATTTAGAGGCCGAGTCGGTGAGAGATCACGGTTTCCTCTCCAGTCTGTTTGATTTGAGATCGAACCAACTGCTTCCAAACCGACAAGTTACAGAATACGGCCCTGGGGCCATATTCTGTATGGAGGGAAGGTCAGGGGTTTCATAAATGCTTGGAAAATCGTACGAAGTAGATATAAGATTGGTACGAATAAAAATAATTTATTTGACTCAGACCTTTTGGAAGATATTTAAGTGTGTATCTATTATGTATAGATGCTTCTCCGGATTAATTCATGGATATAGATACAGGCTAAACCACAAGCGTCATCGACTTGAAATTTTTATGACGTATTGGACATAACGTGTGTAACCGCCAGAAAAATTGATTTTGAACCTCAGTGTCATGGGCTCGATTCCAGAGGGCCTCAAAGTCCCGATTTTTCCAATTTGAATGCATTGCTTTGAATTTCGGGAATTTTTTAAAAATACTTCCCGGATATCTAGAGAATCAAAACTCTAGGAGCCTCTATATATGGTCATGATCTATCCAAAACATAAATGACTTTTACAGAAAATATCCTGGGTTCGATGCTAGGACGATGCGAATATCTGCCCTTTAAAATACATGGGAGTAGTTTTTCATTATTTTTTTTATGCACTTATCGAAATGATAGGAAGTTCATGCTTGGCTGGAAGATGTATGGTAAGAATTGATTTAAGAAAAAAGTTTAATAAGACCCTTTTATTCCTGGGTTCGATGCCAGAGCACATTAAAATTTCTCACATAAGAAATATAATGAAAAAGTAGGACGTCGTTTGAGACAGTTGCAGCCACTATTTCTGCTTGAATTTTCAAACATAGTTAGAGATGGTGATCTTCTGCTGTGTTGCATAGTAAGTTTACCAGGAAGACCCGGGTTCGATGCCAGACGATTAAATTGCAGCGAATTTTAAGAATATTTTCAATGTTTTTTTTTCTTTTGAGGACCATCCCGATATGAAATTATAGTGTTGTTGATCTGCTTGTAGAATGCAAGCTACATTTTACTCGTATAACCTATTTACAAGTAACTCCTGAATTCTCCAACAAAAAATAGCAGAGCTAAATTGAACCTATATAAAAAGTAAAACTAACATCGTATACATATATCTAATCGTTCAAAACAATCAAAATTGTTTTGTATAAAACCCATCATAAGAGCATCTGAAGCCAGAAATAGCTAAACTCTCTCTTCAGAAACTTTCTTGTACATCCATGCGACTCATTTTTGATAAAAATCTCTCAAAAACTTTCTCTATTCTCTTTCTACTCGAATAAATATCTTGATATTTCCTCGCCTCCTCGTGACAAAGCAAGATATAACCGTACTTTAGAAATCGGGATGACTGAGAAATACTTCACACGGACCTAAATTTGTCCCTATGCTGTGTTTATCATGATTCCAAATACTCATTTATTTATTTATACATACGGAACATGGTCATTTTATAAAATGCAATTAAACTTTCTATTCGTTCTACGTGGGCTTATTCTCCCCAGGGGACTGGTAGTTCACAAACATTAAAGTTTCACACAATTTCAGATTACTCCCAATTTTGAATCGGAAACGATTTCACACGACCACAACAGTAATCTTAATTCGATTTCCGTTTTTTAGATTTTCGTCCCGACTTCGTTGGACCATTATTTCCAATTTATTTTAAAATTATACGAAATAATCATACCGCAAAACGATGTCAACAAGAGGGAGCAATTTCGAGTCAGCTAGAATCGAGCCCAGATGTTTAAAAAAGTACCATGTGCAATAGTGCATCCTCTCATGAGTCCCTAAGTATGGAGTTTATTTTCATATTTCCATCTAATCGGCAAGTGGGGGAGATAAATGCAAAGAAATTATTACGCATTTCTTATCGTGGAGTGCGGAGATTATATTATACGAGTAAAATGTAGCTTGCATACTGCAAGCAGATCGACAACACAAATTTCAAGTCGGCATCATATCGAGAGAGTCCTCCAAAGAAAAAAAGCGGATTGAAAACATTTATAAAATTTGCTGCAATTTCTCCGTCCGGCATCGAACAAAGGTCTTCCTGGTGATAATTACTATGCAGAACAACAAAGGATTACCGCCTGTAACTATATGTGAAAACTCATGCAGAAACATTGGCTGCAACTGCCTCAAACTAAGTCCTACTTTTCCCATATATTCCTTATCTGAGAATATTTAATGTGCTCTGGCATCGAACCCAGAAACAGCATGGTCTTATCTAATTTTTTTTCATAAAGCAAATCTTAATATACATCTTCTATGTAAGCAAGAACTTCCTATCATATCGATAAATGCATAAAAAAATTATGAAAAGTTACCCTAATGTATTATATATGGGGATATATTTAGCGCCCGGCATCGAACCCGGGTCTTTCTGGCGATACTTTCTATGCAGCACAACAGAAAATCACCATCTCTAACTACGTATGCAAATTAAAGCAGAAATATTGCTTGCAACTGCCTCAAACGACGTCCTTCTTTTCCCTTATATTCCTTATGAGAGAAAAGTTATTGTGCTCTGGCATCGAACCCAGGAGTACTACGGTCTTATAAATTTTTTTTCTTAAAGCAATTCTTAACATACATCTTACAGCCAAGCACGAACTTCCTATCCTTTCGATAAGTGCATCAAAAAAAATGAAAACCTACTCCCATGTATTTTAAAGGGCAGATAATTGTATCGTCCTAGCATCGAACCAAGGAAATTTTTCGTGAAAGTCATTTGGGTTTTCGATAGATCATGACCATATATAAAGGTTCCTAGAGTTTCGATTCTCTACCTATCCGGGAAGTATTTTTTAAAAATTTCCGAAAATAAATGCAATGCATTTAAATGGAAAAAATCGGGACTTTGGGGCCCTCTGGAATCGAACCCATGACACTGAGGTTCAAAATCGCAATTTTTCTGACGGTTACGCGTTATGGCCAATTCGTCGAAAAAATTTCAAATCAATGATGCTCGTGGTTTAGGCTGTGAATTAGTATCCTATCTATCTATATCCCTATACGAGTAAAATGTAGCTTGCATACTGCAAGCAGATCAACAACTTTACTTTCATATCGGCATTATATGGGGACGGTCCGCAAAAAAAATAAAAGGATTGATATTATACTTAAAATTAACTACAATTTAATCGTTTGGCATCGAACCCGGTCTTCCTGGTGAACTTACTATGCAGCTCAAAAGAAGATCACCATCTATAACTATGTGTGAAAATTCAAACAGAAATATTGGCTGCAACTGCCTCAAACAAACTCCTACTTTTCCCTTATATTCCTTATGAGAGAAATTTTAATGTGCTCTGGCATCGATCCCAGGAACAGCATTTCGTATGGAAATGTTTTTCTTAAGCTGACAATGAGTAGGAAAAATCGGGATTTTGGGGCCCTCTGGAATCGAACCTATGACACTGAGGTTCAAAATCGCATTTTTTCTGGTGGTTACACGTTATGGCCAATACGTCGTAAAAATTTCAAGTCAATGACGCTTGTGGTTTAGCCTGTGATTTAGTATCCTATCTATATAGCTATATATATGAATGAATCCGGAGAAGCCGGAAAAAATATTAACAGGAGATGATTAATATCAATATTTTTCAATGAGATTTAGTCTCATTCTAATCGAACGATCCTCTTTGAACGGTACATGCGAAATTGGACCTCTTTGGACTGGAATTGTTAGGCCACCGATGTCCATTTTATCGATTTTTTGTCAGCGCTGCAATGAAATTTTCTTTTTCTTTTTTTGTTTATCTTATTAGGTCTCCCGGCCATCAATGTTCAGTCTCGCTCCATTTTCATCGCTCACCAACCCACGGAGAAAATTCTCATGGTCCACTTATTTGAGAAGGGAATCGAACCCTGCGTATCCCGTTACTTCGCCAAGTTCTCTTTCGTCCGATATGTGGCCCTCACAAAAGATGGGGACGCGCTTTGCTTTACCCTCAATTATATTTTGCATAACACAACTGAGTATTGCCTTTTCGTGTGATAATTTTGTTTCTTGAGAGTAGACCACAGATTGGTTGGACATTGCACGCTATCAAATTTCGCCTTGGATTAGCTCAGAGCAGTGGTTTCTGAGCTTTGTGCAGCGAGGGGTAGAAACTGTGCCGCCAAAGATCTGAAAAATTCTTATATGATGATGAAATCCTTCCAGAAAGTTGCCTTTGAAATAATAAATTACGTACTCGTATATGCCCCAAATTCTCTATATCCGCATTATATATATTAAGTCTTACTAGCACAATTATAAAGATTTTATGAGAATTCTTCCCTACTGTGCTATGGAGTAAACAGGTTTAGCACATTGGCTCATAGATTTGTTATTCGAGTCAGCGATGAAATGGCTGGCATGGTTTCCCTTGAAATCAAGGACGAAAGTTGTGAGTTATTGAAATTTTTTTAATGTTGGTAGGTGCGAGAGTGGAAGTAACACGGTAACGAACCAGTGCTGATTATGTTACTCATTTACAATTGATTTCATCGACTATATATAATACCTGCAGAACTGAATGAGAATCAGATACTTATGGATCCCTTACTACTATTTAATACATAGCTTATCTTTACTTGCGAACGAAAATTTGCTTCTCAGCTCTTAACAATTCTTAAAACATTTGAAAGTGAAAATTATTCTGAGAATTGTGCCAAGAAATGAATAACGTAGAAACAACTTGTTGAATGTTACCCTTACATGCACAGAACCATTATTAGACTGTAACACTACGTCAGGAGATAAATTGGAAGTTGCTTTCAACTTCATCAGAGATCTGATGACACCTAACCAAATCGCTCGTAAGTGATCAATGTGCTCAAAAATATTACGTTTCCACTAGTGTCAACCTGCTTTTTTCTCAACGTATTTCACATTATTATGAATTTTAGCATATTCAACAAAAATCTTTTCCTAGCAACCGAGTATCTCAGTAATTTTAAGTGCAATCACCCACATTGTTTTTTCCTTGCCAGTTTTCATGGTTATCCTCCCTTTCATCGTCTTAAAAAATACTTTTGTGAAAGAGCTTATGTAATTTTTAATTTACCCTATGGTACTGATCCACCAAACCACCCTTCACTTTGAAGCCAGTGAAAGACTTCTGTGAAATCTATTTTTCTGAAGTTCATTGTATCTTTGCACTTTAAAAAGGGAGGTAAGAACAGATAGGAGATGGAGTATAAGAGAACCAATAAAAAATAGGACCAGCCCAATTCATCCAGCTAGGGTCTTTATCTAGCTTCTATACTATCAGTCCTGTTGATAGCTAGCTGTTGCCAAACAACAACTGCTAAGGTTGATTTTGCTCGTTTATTTATTGACAATTTTTTCTCATATTGTTTGTTGGTTTGAAATGGAAAAAGTTAAGGGAAGGCTAAGGAATTATGCCTGGTGTATAAAAATACTTAAAGAATGAGAAAACCACTTCTTCTTACTGAATTGCAAGCAAGAGATGCAAGGCTTTGGGTGTTAAATAGGGAAGTCAAACCAGTTCAATCAGTTGAGAACTTACCAAGACAACTGATGTTAATATACCACAATGAATTTGCAAGAAATGCAAACCCCAAAAGAAAATGAAGCTTACAAGGTAAAAATTGCCAAGACAGAATGCAACATTCGTGTTTAATCGGCTAAGCATTAGAGAAGCTATAGCAGTTAGTTGGATAAGGAAAACTTTGCATCCCCACACCAGGGGCAGGCCGAGTCTATATGCAAATGTTACTTTCACAACGCTCCTGTAATGCGCTCTTATAAAAGGGGCTCCCATCAAAAGCAGATGAAATAGGATTGTCTGTAAATAACACTTATAATCGAAGAGCATTACTATATTAATAGATCAAATGTTAGCCAAGGACAGATTAACCTTCCTTCCATCAGAGACTTTAAACAACAAGAAAATCCTTTTTACTAACTTACAATTAGTGTAATTGATTCATTAGATGTTTTATAGCTTCATTCATAGAGGAAATAATGCTGATACGATTGGAATTAGCGAGTCTAAGATGATTTCATTTCAACATAACTGCAAGCTTCTATAATTTATAATGCGAACAAAATCAAGCCCTTGCTAGGCCAAGTAAAAGAAAATCTCAATTCAATAACTCCTGCAGCCAATAAGGAATTGTCATAGCTTGATTGAGGGCAAGAACATACACCAAATCAGGTGACTAAAGCTTTATTTGTGGTGAATGCATCAATACTCTATGAAGGAATGGAATCAATACTACAGTTATAATATGAAGTGCAACCAAACCACAGATCACATAAGCCAGTGTATTGGTCATATAGTCAACAATGTTACAATCCAAAATAACAATAATAATACTTATTTCACATCAGTGAAAATATATCAAAAAATTCTTAAAGAGCATTTCTCTCCTAATGAAAGTAATTAAATGTTACGTTTCTGGCGTAACACGGAACATTTTATTAATAAAATTAATAATATACAAACACAGGACAACACATTTCTTACAAGTAGATGCCATTAAATAGATTCTCTTTCAAACATTTATCTTCTGTTTATCAAAATCTCTTAGATATTATGATGGAACATGTAAGAAAACCAAATGACAGTTGTGTGGTTTCTTTACCTTTCAATCACATTAATTTAATAACACAACATATTAATTTCAAGACCAGGAAAACATCTTTCAGTACTAACATTCTACCTGTTAATGTTCCCCAATCTTACTACCCTAGCAGTTTCAAATATTGCAGCTAGATTGTCTAGCAGGCAAATCCATTTTCCATACCACACATCACTAAATCATTTACTTCCATCACTTTTCTCCATGTCCATCTTTTCTGCCTCTCCGTCTTCTTTCTTATCCTTCTTGCCATCTCCACCTAGAGAAAACATTTTTTATAATCATTAGTAACATTTTTCAAATGATAAAACCCGTGCAAATATTTCAGTTATCTTTAGAACTGAGCTCAGAAGTATATTAGGGAACAATGATTCTTCATTTTTCGATCAAAGCGAGCTGAGTGGATCATCATGCTCTAGTTCTTAATTCTTCACCTTTACCACTTACATCTAAAATTCCACCAATGGTAAAATATTTTTTTTCATAGTAGAATAAGGATAACAGCAAGATGAGAACTTATGAGATTTAAGGAAAAAGGACAAATTGGTCGATGTTGAACATGGATATTGAAAAATCCACTGTATATGAAGCGAAAAAACAAAGGAAAACATTTTGAAAACCTAATATTTACAGATCAGAAATCTGATTGTCCAATTCATAAATAATTAAATGCAGCAAACATGCAAAAATAAAAGCAAAAACTTAGAATTTATCTTTGACAAAATTTCAAACTAAATAGGAATTTTAAATTATTAACTTAGGAACAAAAAATAGAAATAAAATAAAAATCACAAACGTTTTTATAAGTATAGAATATTGTCAATTTAACCAAGCCTTAAAAGTCATACGGCTAATTAAGTTTGTAATATGAAACAAACTATTTCTTTAATTTAAGTAACTCCTAACTGAAAGGAAAACAAATTTAGCGATGACAACTCATGCACTGATGAGGCAAGCAGTTTTACGATATTTACCTTCAGATTCATTTCCTTCTCCAGAGCTATTGTCACGTCGTCTCTTACGGTTAAACCGACCTCTCACGAACTTTGGAGGAGGAAGCGGGTCCATACCCAGAACTTTGTGGATTTGACGGAATGCCAAAAGCCTTAATGCATGCTGAAGACAAAGAAATAACAATTAATTAACCTTTTTATAATTTGAATATTCAATTTATGTAAAAACAATCTCAATATTTTGATAGATATTATATGCATTGGATAGTAATGATCTAATGAGAGTAATGACATAAACTAATGATAAACTTCAAACACAAAGTTAACTAAAGGAGTATTTTAAAAATGAAGGACTGAATTCACAAATTGCAACTCCTTAAATGTTTAATGTAAGGCTACAACCAAATAGTCTATTTAAAGCAAAAAATCTGACAGGTATATATAGGTAAGTTAGAAGGGAGAAACTAATAAAAAAAATCTGATGTGGCCAGCACATGACTTTCTCCATACATAAGATGTAAATATTTATCTACGACAGTATTTTCGAACTCTATATTAAATCTAAACTTGGAAGATGAGTGGTTAATTTATATCATATTATCTTTTACATCACAAACATTATAAATAGGGTTTTCGGGACACATTCGATGAAAAACGATGAAATGGCCTTTCGCCCCAGCGCCCACAACGTACATAATCAGCAACTTCCAGTTGATCAGTATTTCACAAATAACTCCTACACAATCAGTGATACAAAAATATGTTTCATACAAAAGTTATAGTAAATTACATTTTCTAAAACTTTTTTAAATAATAGTTTATACCTAAATATAATATTTATGGAGATATTTTGAAAACCGGAAATGAGCTTTGAAGAATGAAACTCGACTTCCGGTGAACAGATTTACTCCAAAAACTAATCAACTCTAAATACACAAACCAAAATACTATATATGAGATTTGGTGTTGATCTAATAAATAGTTTTCATGATAGAGCGCCCACAAAGTACATAATCAGCTACTTCCGGTTCATCAGTATTTCACGAATAACTCCTAATCAACCAGTGATATAAAAATATGTTAAATACAAAAGTTATAGTAAAACGCATTATCTAAAACTTTTATAAGGTATACAATATACCTATATATCATACTTATGGAGATATTTTAAAAACCGGAAATGAGCTTTGATGAAGAAAGCTCAACTTCCGGTCAACCAATTTACTCCAAAAACTAATCAACTCTGACAGCACACACTACAGTGCTATATATGAAGTTTGGTATTGATACGACTAATAGTTTTCACGTTAGAGCGCCCACAAGCACAGACACACACACACACACACACACACACACAGACATCATTCCGAAAAGGGTCAAAACGTGTTCTAGGGACCCCAAAACGTGTATTTCCGTTGAAATCTCAAAGTCGAATTTTTTCATGAAAACAATACTTTCTCTATACTTCGTATACGGAGAAAGTAAAAAGATACCAGTCTTTATGTTCCAAACTAGTGGATTAAGGGTCGGAAGAGGGATTACGTAAGGAAGACAGATGACAAGTAAATGGAGACTGCATGTTACTGCAGTAAGACATTTACCTGAGCACTGGCAGTGATATCCTCCCGTTGCTGAGGAGTGAGAATAACAGCTGCATCAACATGTTCCTTCTCACAAGGGTCCATTAGTCCTGGTCCGCTGGATAACAGCAGCCCTGACGCAACTGCTTCCAAAACTCTTCGTAGAGCATCGCCGGGACTCAGAGGCTGCCCAGCACTACTCATGACTTTCTCAACTAATAGTTCCATAGCCTACATTAAGAACAGAAAAGTCTATTTCAAGTCAGCCTTTGGAGTAAACAGAATCACATCTAATTATGCTAAAATCAAACACCACTGGTGTCTTCAGATAAAATTTAAACTTGGCATGTGCAGCAAACAGATTGAATACAATGGTTCAATAAATATAAGGTAAATAAGAGCAAGCTTTCAATAGATTCATTGAACATAAAACTAGTGATAAATTCAACCCAGTGAAGAAAAAATAACAAAAACATTAAAATAGACAACGTAATCCTTGAATTAAAAAATAAGAAAATCTGCTAATTGTATAATATAAACATTCCAGCATTCAAAATATCAATGAAAAATCAGCAATATTCAGAGTATAATTAAGGGAAAATAGTGATGGTGTAACCGAATGCTAGGAACTGACATGCTATTTTTAGCTGTGCAACTACTTGATTGGCAGATTGTTATTTATAGCAACAAAATCGTTCACGATTTGTTAACCATGATAATGCAATGAGTCATTAGAGTTGAATTCAGTTTGAGGTAAAAATACAGCCAACTGTTGAATGTAAGTACAGTCTCAAAAGAATCCTTGGTAGTCACTCAGGCTATCAAACAATTGGCCAACTAATAATTGAATGTCAGTGCATAGCCCAAAGGAAAAAAGCCAAAAGCAAGGAAATTAGGCAGACTACAGGATTTTATCTGCATATATGGACAATAAAAATCATCCAGCAAAATATTATTAAATTACAACCTGTAACCTTTGATCATCTACCCAAAATTTTTACAGCTACTACTCATGACTTACCCAACTATGTAGAGGGGCCCAAGTGGGTACTCGCTGACATAGATCACGAAGTATTCTAATGACCATAACGCAACTCTGCAATCCAGTCGCCCTAGCCTATATTACAGAAAATACTTTGATTAGTTCGACTTTTGAATACCACTGTGTAGCCAATAAGGAAATGATAATAAACTTCTAAGTATTATAGAATAAAATATCATGCATGCTGAAAATTGAACATAACAATGCTCAAATCTTGTCAAATTAATTGGCCAACAAATCCATAATAGACAAGATGGCATTGTTTTGATCTTAAGGAAGATAACCCTTTATGTACAAGCTTAAAAGAAACTTGAATAAGAATGGTTACTATAAAAATTTTTATCAACAAATTTAGGGACATGCAATTTCATTACTTGAGAAATTGAGATGTCTTACATTAAATATTCATTGGCCATAAGCGTAAGAACACTGCCACAATTCCATATTTAACTAGAATCATGATCAATCTATAATACATAAATAATTTGAACACATAAAGAGTATTTTCCAATAACCAAGTACCAAATTTATAATCGACTGGATCCTAACAATCTAAACTTCTCATTTACCAATGCCCTGGGAACAAAGAGTAAAGCCTACACTGGTTCAAGTATGCTTTACAATTCAGCTACCTACTTTCCAGCCTCATGTTTGGTGTTTGAATGGTCAAAAGGGTAAGGAGTGGTATTGCTTTTCATATTGAGATTTATGCAAGCAAGAGCTGCAAGTCGCATTTTAAACTTACCAATATCTGCCTACTGTTTATCGAAAAGCTTCTATATGATGAAATATGTAGTTTCAGCATCATTAAGACATGATTTAATCTGCCGATTGCAGATTCTTAGGAACATCTAATAGAATTTAAATTAGACTTTCAAATCAAGGCATGAAAATAACAGGTGGCGTATTATCAATTCATAAGCAAGCTAATTAATCTTTAATGAACCAGATATAGCAATTTAATCTCATACTGTCAACTAGAAAATTCGTTCATGATTTCAGCAGCTATCTTTGTAAATTTAAAGCAAACACTATCATTTCATAATCAAGCTAATGTTATGAAAAATTCATTCTTCAGTCAATCAAAATCCACTCCATAACCTTGACACATGCCTAAGCTCTAGAAATATGGATCTGTTGATCAGAACTTCTCTTTTAGTATAGAGTCCCCTGAAAAATCCATCAAATAATCCAAGTCGTTCGTAACAATGCCCCCAAGCTAATTCACATCTTCCAAATCAAAACAATTTGCAAATCATAAAAGTGGAAGTTCTGATTCCGTTCCAAAATAATGCATCAGAAAAAAACAATCTCTTAGCATACACGTGGCAATAGCCTCTTTCTTTAGAAAGGTGAGGATAACTAATGAGAGTACTAGTAAAATTAAATATAATACACACAAGGCTGAAAAGTTAAACAATAAGAAGGCCTTCAAACCTGGAACCACTTGGCATGCCTCAGAGCTGCCAGGGCATCCAAACATTTCTGCTTGTCCAGCACGTCTGGAGGATCCTTCAACTGCGCCTGATTCTGAGAGTCTACGGATGAACGAGGAGGGAGCGAAGAATAGTCACACAGGAGAGGCAGCCGGGTAACAAGGGTGTTTGACCATTGTTACATCCAACTGCCCCCAAGCTCCTCACTCTCACGACTGTGAGCAGACCAGAGGAGAGTCGAGGAAGATGGAGCGGAAACACTTTTGAGCCAAGGAGGTGAATCCCATGACAGGGTTAAAAATATTAGGGTGTTCTCTCCACATGCACACAATGGTGCGGCAAGCACAAGGTCATTATGCAAAATGAACCAGAAGCCAAGTAAATAGGTCAAAATGGTCAACTATTCTGCAAAGTTACCACTAACAGTAGCTTCATTACGCATGCAGGAAGTAAAAACTATGCAAATATGTGCATGTTAACAACATCAGAAAAAAACTAATAAAGAGAATCTCAGAAAAACCTTGCATTAAGCCAAGCTCTGGAAAAAGTTTAACCCATTTGCTTGTCAAAGTAAATAATTCAAAAATAAAATTTATGACAGGGCAGGATCCAACCTCGTGGCTGTAAAAGTGCCTCCATATGGTCAAAAATCCTTAAAATATATCCCAGCTAAGCAGATGGTTCCTCTCTTCCATTGGATGTATTGTTGACACCTAGAACCTTAGCAGTAACAGGCTCATGAAAAGAACAGAGGTCACTTAATAGACCCAGTACTCAAAGAAAATGAAAACAAATTACCCAGCAAAGGCATATACATTTGATATTTGTATTACCCAGAAAGTTAAGTTCACAGTCACCTTGTGGGTCAATAATGCATGAGCTTATCCTTTTCGTGGCCTGAAAATGCTAGCCTGTAGAGAGACATGCACCAGGCAGGCTAGCACTAGTAAGGAAGGGAACTTTTATATTTATTTATAACTGAATTTAATATTTCCAGGGGCCACGACTAATATAGCAACCAATTAGGTCAAAGGAATTGGAAGCACCAGAATTGTGAGAAAATAGATATGTGCTTCAACACATTTTCACAAACTTTTTCTCCTTTTTTGATTTTCAAACGTGACCCCTGGTCACAAAAAATCTTTTTCCTCAATATCATATAGTCACTCTTACCACCACCAGAGCCTTCATGCAGTAACTGCTCTCTCATTACTGGCGAGGTGAGGGTTATAGTAACAGTTATGCGCGGCTCCTTAGTTCCACTAACAATTACAGATGCTTCCTCAACATTTTGCTTCACCTCATACTTTTCATCTGGAGCAACAGCCTAAAAAATAGAGAAAATGTCAGAAAAAAGGCACTGATGCAATTCTAAAGTGCATCACAAAACTATTTCAGAATATGGGTGTTTTTTTTCGTAAGTGTGACCTCCAAACATTTATAAAAACAAACTATTAAACCTATAGATAAAATGTATAGCATAACTAGCATTCATCATTAAATATACTATGCTTTTCAACCACTCATAATTATGATTTAACAAACATTTTACTGGAAATAGTTAAATGATTATTAAAATCGGAAAATTCCATAATGCATCATATATAATCATTTTAGCCTTAGGACCCCAAGATAAGGATATTGCTAATTCAACATTTACAGAGAATCCCCAAGCCATTAACCTAAATTATACTCGTAGTATATAAATTGATTGTACTATACTTTGAATAATCTCTCCAATGACAAATTATTCAATACAGTAAATCCTTGATAACACATACTTGTTTAACACAAACAGTATCACTGTCCCGGCAGGAATGGGTAGCCTTATAGAGGGTTTTGTTCGTCTAACACGAATTTCGGTAATGACAAATATCAAACCTTTTCCTCTATCCCGTGAAACACATAGTTAGCTTAAGGAGAACTGCTTGGCAGAAAAACAACCATAGCTTGCCTATAACAAAAGGAACGTTCGAAATACAGGTCAAAAACAATGGGGGTCAAGCTTTCTCCTTAGCAGCGTGAGTTCCAACCCTTATTCTCTAGTTAATTTTTTTATATAATGACAGACTGGGATGTAAAATAAAAATGTTTTTCCAATTTATTGTTAGTCTATTGCTAAATTAAATGACAGAATATTTTTACCTACCAAGAAGTAAAGAAAGACTTAATAGAGATTTTTGTGATTGTTAATTTTAAGTAAAAATCACAAACGTCAGTATATCAGGAAGTATATTCACACTTTTTTCTGTGCTACAGTATCAATTTTGATACACTCCATTGAGATTTGCGTTAGCCAGGGTCTACTGCATATCTTTGAGTTCAATTTTGATATACTCACAAAATTTAATAGTTAAACCTAAGACTTTAAAAAACACAAGATTTTTTAAATTCAATACATTGAAACTACAATTTGTACACTGTGGATGGAAACTAATAACAATTCTACACTGATGTATTACCACATGTCCTCAATAATAAACTAAATTTAGAAGATACGAGAATATGATTAACATTTCTTTCCAAAAACCATTTAACAAACAATACTAAAATCTTTCAATAAACATCAGAAACTTCTACACAGCAATACTAACAGAAAGGCAACTTTCTGGAAACATTTCTTAGTTAAGGTTTAGAGAGAATCAGAATATATTGTTCTGTAGGCCATTTTAAAGGTAAAATTAGGTATTGGAATTTACAGACTATAATAAATATCTAATATCAAACACATTTGGGATGAAAAACAAACCACTTAATCCTGTTAAAAACTATATGTGAACAGCTCAGAAAAAGTATAGGGAACAAGTTTTCTTCATCTTATTCAAAGCGAGCTGAGTGGATCATCATAGCAATGTTCACATAAGTCTAAGAGGTTGTGGCTATGAAACCCTCTACATAATCTCCATTGGAGTAGACATTTTGGGATCGTTGAATAGTCACAAAATTTCACAACAAAACCTATACGAAAAAAAAAAAAAGAAAATACCTGAAGTTGCTGAGGAAGATGCTCAGCTACACGTTCTAACAAGCTTTTTGTGGGCTTCTCTGAACACAAAACAACAAGACGAACTGCTAAATCACCATGAAGTAGTAAACCTTTGGCAAGTACACCCACTCTCATAACCCCCTTGAGAACACGGGGATGCTGACTATCATCCTTCTCTCTGTGGAATGAAAACCTAAGGAAAAATTGCAACCATTAAAATCAAGCTCATTTAATACTGCAATACAATAATAACACCAATAATCCAACTGCTTGACAGTGACTTACAAGTTTCCATCCCTGCCGTCTTCCTTCCTACTCTCTTCCTCTTTCTTGACACCCTCCCCTCCCTCCTTTTTGATATCAACCCCTGCACTTCCAGAATCTAAATCAGCCAATCTGTCTGATACAAATTTTAAAGCCTTTTCAGTGTGAGAGACTATTCTTTGGATTGACTGGAGTTCTTCCTCTTTCGGGTAAATTTCAGCATGTCGGGCAATGACATGCCTGTCATCACTGGAATCTGGTCTTCGAAGAGGTTGAGGGAAAAACTGGAAGGATTGCAAAAATGATTATCCATTCTGCAATGAAATGAAACCAGAAAATGATGCAAAAGATGAACTCACCATCATGGGAGGCACGCCAGGGCAGAAGGGACGAGGCATTGGGGGAGGCAAGCCACGAGGATCCCTTCCGTACCTTCGGTACCATTCAAAATACTCCATTTCCTCCTCATACCTGCGACGTTCCTCCCAATACATTCTTTCTTCCTCTTCCATAATCCTAAGAAGAAAATCCCAAAAAGCTTTAAATTTCGGTAACAAATGACCCTCGAGTATTCAAGAAATGATAATGTCATTGGTTAATACTTCAAATCTAGACAACATTAACAATCCTGATATAAACTTAAAATTGTGAACAGCTCAGAAAAAGCATAGGGAACAATTGATTCTCTTCATGTATCTATCAAAGCGAGCTGAGTGGATCATCATTGCAAAGTTCACAGTAAGCTAACAGGATTTCACTTCAAATAATTATCAATTTCTACCATTATAAAATGATAAACTTATTCTACTAACCTCTCTTCTTCCCTTCGTCGCCAGAGCTCCTCTCGGAATTGCTGCCTGCGCAACTTGTCCTCCTGAATCTTGCGTTGCCTCAAAGAGGGTTTCACATCCACAATCAGATCTGGATTCACTTTCTTCTTATACTGAAGCCTGTGCCGTCTTCCTTTCATATGCATTTCTTTTGCATTGGGATCATTGAATCTACATTCGCAGAGTTTGCAATTGAAACTGATAACTTTACCTACACAAAGAGAGAAAACAGTCTTATTGATAAAAGTTCTTCAAATTTAAACATTAAGTTAACACAAAATTTGAAAACCAACTATACTATGACGAATTAAAACTAATGCATCACAAATTCGGATAAAATTAATGTTTTAATGACATTACATGACAGAATACAATATTTCCTGTATGTTTTATAACAAACCACCAACGATCCTGTTATAAACTTCATCTGAACAGCTCAGAAAAAACATAGGGAACAAGTTTTCTTCATCTTATTCAAAGCGAGCTGAGTGGATCATCATAGCAATGTTCTCAGAAGTCTAACAGGATCTGTCTATAACATCCTAATACTTCATTACAAAATTTATAAATAATTATATGTTTCTTACTCTATACTGTTTTTGATTTGACCAGGAATTCAATAAAATGGAGTTGAAATTGAAACTGAATTTTATATCAAAGACAGCTAGTTTATTAATTACTTCTTAAACATCCATGTATACAATAGTTAAAATCGCTTGTATTCACACTTGAGCAAAAATTTTAAGTAATCAATAATGAAATTTGGGCATAAAATTTAAACAGGAATTGAAGAAATCTAGACAAGGACATCAAAGAGATACTTTTTCATGGGATTGGTAGCTTCAGCAACTACAGGCAACAGTTTCCAGTTTCTCTAATTACAGGAACTTGGCTTAACACAACATCAATCCTTAACAGGGACAAAGGGAAAAAAATTACAAGCAAATGCTTATCTATTACATATAGACGCTTCTCCAGATTCATTCATATATATAGCTATGTAGGTGTGATAGTAATTCACAGGCTAAACCACAAGCGCCATTGATTTGAAATTTTTACGACATATTGACTATTACATGTAACCAGTAGGAAAAATGCCATTCTGAACATCAGTGTCATGGGTTTGATTCCAGAGGGCCACAAAATCCCAATTTTTCTCTTTTAAAAGCATTGCTTTGATTTTTGTGAATTAAAAAAAATATACTCCCCAGATAGATAGAAAATCAAAACTCAAGTAGCCTATAGATATGGTCATGATCTATCGACAACGTTAATGACTTTTACAGAAAATGACCTGGGTTCAATGCTAGGACGATGCAAAAATCTCCCCTTTAAAATACATTGAGGTAGTTTTTCATTTTTTTTTATGCACTTATCGAAATTTTAGGAAGTTCTAGCTCTGCTAGAAGATTTATACTGAGACTGTGTTTAAGAAACAAATTAGGTAAGGGCATGCTTTTCCTGGGTTTGATGCCAGAGCACATTACAATTTCTCACATAAAGAATATATCTGAAAAATAGGATGTCTGAGGCAGTTGCAGCAGATATTTCTGCTTGTATCAGAATTTTCAGAGAAATGTCATATTCGGGATTAAGAAAACGTACCACGAAAGGCGATATGATGAGTAAAGAATTGCTACGATAAAACAGCGAGTGTCACTCAGTTGGAACAGGAAGCGGGATGGGAATCATTAGAAGATAGAAGAAACATTCAAAGAATAAATTAATTAAATAAGTTCAGAGAAATTACGTTTTCAGATGATGTAGCCGATATAATGCGACCCCCCTGTTATATGGGCCGTTCTGATACTGCCAGAAAGATTAGGGAAATAGATGCTAAAACGAATCGTTTCAAAAATTCATTTTTTCCGCTAAGTATACGCGAAAGCAACCGTTTAGGAAAATAGAGTCAAGGTGCTTACACCCCCCCTGCCACACGCTGAAAGACGGCTTCCAGGGTTCTTACATAGACATGAATTAAACACAGAAATGGTGATCTTCTGTTGTGCTGCATAGTAAGTATGACCAGGAAGACCGGGGTTCGAATAAATTCCAGCGAATTTTAAGAATATTTTCAATCTTTTTTTTCTTTTGAGGACCCTCTCAATATGATTTTGACTAGAAATTTGTGTTATCGATATGCTTCCAGTATGCAAGCAACATTTTACTCTTATACTATGTACATAACAAGAGAGAAGTAGAAAATATGGAAATGCTAATTGAAAGGATAAAATAAGATGCATTCAAGATATAAATTCCATCAAAACTCTTACCGTCATCATTTTTGATTTCCTCAATGTAATCTTGACCAACTGGCTGAATTTCTTTCTCTTCAATCTTGGGCATTTCTGAATCAGATTTGGTCTCTTCTTTAACCTCTACTTTATCTTGCGAACCTATAAAGGAAGTGGAACATTGTAAAACAGAGAAAGAAATACATTGATAATTCACCAGAATCATCATAAGGATCAGATCAAATAAAGTTTTCCCTCATTTAATTTATCAGTGGGAGCTGCATTCTCATCATGTGTAGTATAAAGATTAAGCGAAAAGACTTGTGCAGAAGAGCAAAATAGAACAAAAAGTTCCTTACCGGCAACAAAGTTTATCTTAGGAGCCATAGCAGGCTTCTTCACTGGAGTAATAGATTTGGCAGATGCAGCAGGAACAACAGGAGATTTACTAGTGGAGGATGTTGTTGTTGTTTTAGTAGATCCAGCAACAACAACCGGATCAGTCGAAGGAATGGGTTTCCCAAGCTTAGTGTGCAACTTCACAACCTAAATATACGAATCCACAAAAATATGTAAAATAAATTTATCAGCAGTACCATTGACATTCTAGCTTAAGTGTTTGAATATTTAATTATTGAGAAATACTAGGATTCAAGAGACAATATTCAAACACGTTAATGTTTATCATCTGACAAGACATAACAATCCTGGCATACTTAATGTGAACAGCTCAGAAAAAAGCATAGGGAACAAGTCGATTCTCTTCATATATCTATCAAAGCGAGCTGAGTGGATCATCATAGCGAAGTTCACATTAGTCTAACAGGATATGCTATCTATATGCTATATCTTATACAATACTTTAAAATTCACAAGCGGTAAATTACAATATCTACGTAACTTATACCACTGATTAAGAGTGGCATATTCCAATCAATCCAAAAAGGACATTTCGTAACATTTACTGACCTTTTGATGTTTGGCACCACGAATGTGAGCAGCATAAGCATCAGATCCTGTACATGTCACATCACATAGCTCACAGCGCAGAGCATTACCACCACGAGCTACTGAGCTTGACCCTCCCTTCAAAGCAGCTTCCTTCTTCTTGTGCTTCTGTCCTTCCAAATGTTCTCTGTAAGTCTGCATGGGAGAAAACAATCAATAAAATCTGATACTTAACTAAAAGAAGATGAAAACCAAAGAAAAGATATCAGAAAAGCAATAGGGAACAAGTTTTCTTCATCTTTTTCAAAGCGAGCTGAGTGGATCATCATGTCATTTAAATTATATATTGGAATATAATCAGTTATTTACCTGTGGTCCAGCACAGCTTATTTTGCAAACTTCGCAGTAGTGAAGAGGTTGCGGTTTTGCAGCAGGTTTAGCTCTCATAGGCTTCCCTGCCATTCCACTGGGTGCTCCCATTGCACCAGCACCACCTGGTGCGCCACCAGGCCCTACGCCAGCAGCTGCAGCTCCACCTAGCGCTGCTGCCCCCACAGGACCCTTCTTGTATGCTTGCCAAGTAGAAGTCGCTGGCTTATTAGCAGCTGCTGCACCAGTAGTCTGAGCCTGCTGGACATACATTGTGGCAGCGCTGTACAAAGCAGCATCATAACCTGCCGTAATATGAAAACAGATGAAGGAACAATGCAAACATCTTTTTGAAGCACAAAAGCTGACATTAACGAGAGAATTTTGTCATTTATCTTAGGAGAAAAATAACATTAACATAGCAATAACTGCAAATGAACTGGAGTACAAGAACTACATATTTTCCAGTAGCACTAATTTTAAAAACATTTGAGATGAGATATCTTTTCTACCAAATCTAAGACAATACTTAATTACAAGGAATTCCAGAAACAGTATTCTCATAGATTTATGCTATGCAGCTATAGCATCAGCCATAACAGTCCTGTTATAAACTCAGTGTGAACAGCTCAGAAAAAGCATAGGGAACAAGTTTTCTTCATCTTATTCAAAGCGAGCTGAGTGGATCATCATAGCAATGTTCACAGAAGTCTAAGAGGTGTAAGTGATTTAACATCCTAATACTTTGTTTAAATTTAAAAAAATAATGGATACCTTGTAATAAAGTTACCTTAAGTATTCACAATGAAATTTAAATGAAACAAAAGAAAATACCTGAAGTTAATTAGGAAGATGTTCAGCTAAACATACTAACAGGATTTTAGTGGGTTTCTCAGAAGAGTTTATAACAATTTATTCATGCAATATTTGCAAATAAACTGCAGTAAAAGAAGTACTTGAGACATTACCAGTGATTGGAGAAAGCAAGTTCGAGTCATGATGTAGAAAAAGTAAATTTAATAAAAGTTTAATACTCTGCACTTCATTGAATAAATATTTAACAGCAGAAGTTGGTGAAGTTACTTTTGAATCCTTGATTATTACATGGGATATCTAAACTGATTTTGATTTCAAATATGGCTAGTTAATATATCATCTTCTTAAAAATGCATTTTCAGTTGTTGAAATAACTTATGAATCCTTGATTATTACATGGGATATCTAAACTGATTTTGAATTCAAATATGGCTAGTTAATATATCATCTTCCTAAACATGCATTTTCAATAGTTTCTTGCAGGCATACAATACACTTAACAGCTTTTTTCACATTCAGCAAAATTTCAAAGTAATCCAGAACAACACTTGGGCATAAAATTGGAATGGAAAACAAAGAAACCTTTACATTTGAAAGGCATCAAGTAGATAATTTTTTTATCAGATCGGCAGCCTCAGCAACTCCTGGCAGCAGTTTCGTTTTTCTAATAACTAATAACTAGATTAAAGAGGCAATCGTAAACAGAGACCAAGAAAAAGATATATCAAACCCAAGAGCTTAGAAAAGTAACAACTAGGCAAATACCAATTCAAAGTTAGGTCTCACCATTCCAATTCTTGGGAAATGCCAGGAAATTAATCAACAGAGGTAGAGTTAATTACAAAAATATTACCATCAGAAAACATATCACTCATTGAAAACATACCTTTAGAAGGCGTTGTGGTTTGAGCAGGAGCAGGATAAGCAGGTGTGTAGTTTGTTGTGCTCTGTGAATTGTAAGATGGAGTATAAGTTGGTGGCTTTGGTGTTGCCTGCGTCACTGGCCTTGTTGTAGCAGTATAAGTGCTGGTAGTGCTGAAAGCTGGTTTTGAAGCTGCCAATGAAAGATGTAATTAATTAATTACCTCATAGTAGTTAACGGTAATAAGATACTAACACTGAAAAAATACACTAAAAGAACTGAAATTTTTTGTGTTAATAAGCTGTAATATTATTTGAACAGATTAACACCAACAAGATTTGAAAGTATTACACTGCATATTATTAAAAAACTTTGTAATCTTCCCAAGATTAATTTAAACAATTTGGTGTGATTAACAAATTACATAATCCTGTTATGAACTACATGAGAACAGCTCAGAAAAGCATAGGGAACAAGTTTTCTTCATCTTATTCAAAGCGAGCTGAGTGGATCATCATAGCAATGTTCACATAAGTCTAACAGGTGTAAGTATCTGTAACATTCTAGGACACCTTTTGCTAGCAAGCTCACATCATCAGGTAATGATGCTAGCTCGACAAGTAATTTAAATTTACCACCCCAAGGAAGCATCCAAGTTATTATATTCCTTAGAAGTAATTAGTCAATGAAAAGTAATGCTTTTACACACTGACTTTATATTGTTACATATTAATATCCCTGAAAGAAATTCAACAAACTTCCTCCCATATATAATAGGCATTTTAGGCACCTGTCTTCTGACATATATTCCCAGGGGAGTCTTACAAATAATTTCCACAGATGTACATAATTTTTAATTAGGATGAACTAAGACTATTCACTTAGCTTTTAATTCTATATTCATATTTAACCCGTGGAAGGCACACCTCCTTCCAGCACTTTAGGAAGGCACACTAGTGCGAATTTGGCTTTTCCAACTTTGAACGCGTATAACTATTTTGTTTATTTAGATACAGTAAAAATTGTGGCGCATTTTAGACGCAATTTAATTGTGCTTTTAGATGTATCATTAATTTTTTAACAAAATTTTACTTTGTTAATGAAATTTTGCAATTTGCAAGTCGCCATTTTCCAAAAATCACTTTTTTTATTTTTACATAACCTTTATAAACAATCTTCCTAACTGCTGAAAGTTATTGAAATTCTTAGCTAAAGAGTTATTGTTTTGAATAATTCAAGTCATTATTTAATTGGTAAATAATAAATATTTTTAAAAGCTGTCTGAACATGCAGTAATTCTGGTATCTGAAAATGAACAAATTTCGATTAAGTACCAAGAATTTTTATTGTCTTACAAATTTACGATTTTGTTCAACAATTTAGATACAGTAAAAATGCGCTGCAATTTTTACTGTATCTAAATAAACAAAAAAGTTTTACGCGTTCAAAGTTGGAAAAGCCAAATTCGCACCAGTGTGCCTTCCTAAATTGCTGGAAGGAGGTGTGCCTTCCACGGGTTAATAACAGTAAATTCAAAAACAATACAACAATAATGCATAAGAACCAGATTCTTTAAAACATAACCCAAAATGTATGCTCACCTTGATAATGGGTCTCTGTTGCAGAGTATGTAGCTGCAGCTGGTTGCTGATAGTAGGTTTTTGACCCATCATAAGCTGTCTGGGGAGTTCGCCCATATCCATAGTCATAAGTGGCACCAGTGGCTGGGGTTGCAGCACCAACTAGTGAATAACCGAAAGTGTAAAACAATCTGACAAAAACAAAAAGAGACATAGTGGCTGCTAAAAACTTCAGATAAGTAATAGGGAACAAGTTTTCTTCATGGCTCATCAAAGCGAGCTAGGTTTGTCATCATTAAAGCTGGTGTAGTGAAATTTCATCCAAACACATTTAATCAATATGCTGAGGTAGTATTCATTATAAAGTTGTAGACTTACACCTGAGCATCTGGAATGGGCGTGAATAGTGCTGATCAGCTGGGTAACTCAGCTAGAATGCTCACAACTGTCACTTAGTCATCGATAGCTTTTTTGACTACAGTCATTTTCATTTGTCTTAATCAGACAAGAATTTGGAATTGTAAAGCAAAAAAATGTTGAGAGAAATCAATTTAATGCAAGTTAAAAAAAATTTTTTTACATCGGACAGCCACCATTTTGGAACAAGATTGTGTGCATAGAAGATATTTCTACTATAAACATACTTGCATCAAAATTGACATACAACAGGTCTGTCAGAACCAAACATAAGTCAATGAATTACTGTACAATGAATTCTACCTCCATATTATGGCAATATTGACATTCTTAAAAATGCTAGGATTCAGAATTCACCAAGTTACAGATCATATTAAAGAGTGGAATTACCAGCGTAAGTTCCAGGGGTGGTGTGGGTAGCAGCTGCCTGGTATGCTGTTTCATATCCAGTGCCAGCTCTTTGTGCTGTATATGTTCCAGGAGTTGCTGGTGCAGGAGTCACTGCATATCCAGCTTGTCCAGGTTGGTAAGGAGTAGCAGTAGTTCTGCAAAAAGAAAATACCAATAGTATTTCTTAACTCCAAACTATCTCTTTGCACTAAAATCCACAATTGAGGAGATCGATCATTTTTCATCAATTAAAATTGAAGTATATGTTACAAACCAAATGCTTTTGTCAAGAAAAGGACACGTCAAAGAAAACCTAATGATTGTTTTATCATTTTTCTAAACATTCAAGCCACCTCAAGCCAAAATGAACTAACATGAAGGGTGAAATTCATATCACACAACAAAAACTTTAAGGCATGACTGTAATGCCAATGACCCAGCAAAATTACACCATTATAATGTTTACATCAAAACTTCCACTTAAGCATCACAGCACTGTACTGCAAACAATCTTTTCGTAGCAAAAAGGTAACATTAAAATAAAAATTTTGTCATTTAACTTGGAAGAAAAATTAGCCATATCATCTATAGCAGTGAAATAATTACATCTCTTATAGTAGCACTAATTTTAAAAACATTTGAGATGAGAATTTACTCTTTCTCCCGAATCCAAGACAATACTTGATTCCAAGGAACCAGAAACAGTATTCTCATAGATTTATGCTATGCAGCTATAGCATCAGCACAAACAGTCCTGTTATAAACTCAGTGTGAACAGCTCAGAAAAAGCATAGGGAACAAGTTTTCTTCATCTTATTCAAAGCGAGCTGAGTGGATCATCATAGCAATGTTCACATAAGTCTAACAGGTGTAAGTGACTATATCATCCAAACATCTATGCTCAATATCATATGACTGTATTCGAATAAAAAAATTGTGCATGTAAACTTCCTGTTATTTCTGAATAAGTATATTTTTTGCAGGAAAAATTAAAATGCCTTATCTTATAACAATGAACTCTAAAACAGAATCAACTATGGAAGAATCGAATACAAAACTACTGTTTATATACGAATAACATAATAATAAATGCCAAACATTAGTTTTCCTTGAAATTTATGCCCATCCTTTCATTCTATCAAATACCATATTTCGACTAGACAAAACGTTAACTTTCATATTTTCCAGGATTGGAAATTTCAGTTTGTATTGTAATAAAGCCTAAGACTAAGATGTTAATACAGACGAGGGGAATATTAAAATAATTAAATAATATAATTTTATAATAATCATTACAAAATGTAGTAATTAGTACTACTTTAGAGACATGCTCAATCTGGGAAATGGACTTAGCGATTATTTTCCTTACATCAAAACTTACAGAGTAACAATATATAACCCCCTCAAACCAAATCACTCCCAAAAAAAATTTTATACCATTTCTCAAAATTATGCGATTTAAATTTTTAAGATATAATGAAATATGTGCGGATGGGATCCACTAAATATACGAGGCTTGGCAGAGTTTGTTGTGTCAGCTGAAAACTGTGTTGCCAAGTTAAGGCTATTAATAAACTCGATCTTCCTGTTGCCTAGCGTGCGCATCTTCGAACTGACAATGCCAGAAGAAAGAAAATTCTTTTGTTCGTGGGAATATTTGACTTCACGTTTATTAATACAATTATAACCATACGTTAAACATTCGGAAAATGATCGAGCTAAAATAAAACTTCAATAAAAATGTTTACAATTAAATCTTTCACTAACAAAAACAATTTACCACGGAATTTTAAATCCCACTTAACTAGGCAACCATTAACACTGCAGATAACCTCGCTGAAAACGTAAAAATCCCTTAATTACCAAAAACACCATGGTTATAACGCCTCAATCCAGAACGGCATATTACATGAAATTTTTAAATTACTGAGTTAAAAGCTTTACCAAATTCCCCATCCCGTAAATATAATAATATCTTTGGAATTGACGTTCTGTTTATTAAAAAATATCCCTTGAAAAAAAAGAATTTAACAAATTCTTTAATAGCCTAAGGTAGCATAAAATTGTTCGTGAAACATACTTCGCAACAATTAGAGAATTTATAAGATTGATATATCCTGAAACTGATTTTCGTGATATGCTTGGTGCAGTAAAAATGAGGCTATAACTGACCAGATGAAACCATTTAGAACTCCAGCTAGGGAAATTTGGTTTACACATTTGTTTGAACACGTCGATATCTATTAGTGGATTCATTTACAGATATTATGCATTATAATTTGAGTCAGAATTGTGCCGCTCAAAACGTAACTATTAATGCGGAGGAAAAAAAGTACATGAAACAGACGCTAACATCAGTTATTAATAACGACCGCATTGTTATCCGACATTACCACAAATTATTACGATTCCTTTATTCTAACAATGAGAAATTAACAAACATGATACATCCAATTCCGCTAAAAACCTATTTCAATTGAATGCTAAAATCGATTGCTTAGCGTGGGATTTCAATTTACCTAAAGAAAAACCATTACATGAAAATTGTTTCGTAATAAAGCACGAGGAAACCGGCGACATGCCGCCGGTATTTCTATCCTTGCACGATATAATGAATAATTACCTCTAACATATTTTTTCCCAAATTAAAAACTTACACACTATAAACTCTTAACATAGAATGCGAAGCAAAAGAGATAAATTATTTTAAAATAAATTCAGCATCTGAGATTACGACAAAATGGCGTCAATGGTTTATGATGCCGGCTTGCATGAGACTATGACACCTTGAAGTAAATTAAGGTTGAATTAAAATACTGCGGTTAAATTAATTGCAAAATTAATTTAACGTTTCCACTGAAGGGCATCAATGAAAACGCAGGATGATGGAAATGCTCACTAATCGCCATTACACTTTCAAAGAAAATTTCTCGCCGATTAAATACTATAATTAACCTAAACATCTTCCTAAGGAAAATAAAAGAAACTATTCCAAATTAATATTAACATTAAACGCATAAAACTTACCCATACTGCGTTCCTCCAGGAGTGAAACCGAAGTAATTATTCGTAGCCATCCTTCCTCAACGCTCACTTGGGGAAAAGGGGGCCTTATGGGTAGCTGGTTGCGAACTCCATGCAAACGCCTATGTAAGGTAGTTTGTCATTGGTTGAAAATACTGAAAAAGATTCACGTAGCAACTTCAACTGGCAACACTGTAAACTTTCCTTACATCGGAGAGGAGCTATTTTTGAGATGGGTGACGAAACCTTGATATCTCATTGTTTATCTACATTAAAACGCATGAGATTTTTCGCTTTCGATTTGTGTCTCTGAAGTTGCATTTCCTCAGCGTCTTGCATAGTTAAGCTTTCTATCTCACAGTAATGCCTTATTTCTCTGATAAATGCTTGTGATGATGTCCTGATCAATAATTTGATAATGGATAAGTAAATTTTCGCACATTACAAGTACCTTCATAAGTTATGAGTTGCCAAAGGTTAGTGGGAAGCATTATTCAATTGCAGATTAATCTGTTTTAAGAGTAAATTCTATTTTGTTTATCAAGTTTATATTAAATTAATTATTATTTAAATTTTATAATATAGCGTTTTTGAGTTATGATAGCATGATTTAAATTTTAGGTGTGAAGAACCGCTTATGAAATGCTCGGTGGTGGCTTTTCCTAATAAATCTATTACCTTTTCAACAATTGCATGCTCATCTTGTAATTCATGTATGTGATGAATGTAGAACTATTTCTTGAGGCAAACTATTAATGAGTCCCTGATAATGTACCTTTAACATAGGTGTTGCCATTATATCTAATGACAAGTTGGAAAGTATTGATGAAGTTCTTGGGTCAGGTGGAGAAAGAAATGGCTGGATTAAAGTAAGAAGTTCAAATGCATACCTTTGTGTGATTGCACTTGTTTCACTATATGGGATTTTACATAACAGGTGACTTCAGATAAGGAGAATGTTGTCTACTATGTATTGAACAAAGTCATTTATGAGCAATATGAGCCACCAGATGTAGAGAAGTTGGAATCAGCATACGATTTACCTGATTCAAGTGATATTGTTAAAGTATTGTGGTATCAAGGTGTAGCGATTGGATTTTATACATTGAAATTAAAAGGTGAGGAATAATTTCAAATTTTTATTGACAGTCAGCAAAATGAATATGAAATAACAAGAATTAAACTAGAAAAATTAAGAGCTTCCTTCTGAGATGTCCAGTCTGGCCATCAATGCATGATTCAGAATCATACACATTTGATGACTTTCATTAGATGGATTGCTTATGAACATACATATAATGAAGATAATTTCATTTCACACCGGCAAGGTACATGCAATGAAAAAACAAGATGCAAATACGAGATGACAACTTTAGATACTGCTTACATTCGTGGCTCTTATAGAAGGAAAGGATATGGTACAAGTATTTTGAAAGACTTGATTTCTGATCATCCAGATCAAGACATTGGTTTAAGCAAGCCAATATCAACAGCTATGTGGAATGGTATGCTTTGAGAATCATGCCTTAATGAAATTTAGTCATTTCTTCATTACATTTTTCTCATTGATGATTTCAGTTTTACACAAGTTTCTGCTGCAAAATAGCCAATACCGTTTGCGCTTCTGGGAAATAGAGGGAGCTGGAAAGGAAGGGGAACGCACCCTTGTTTGGTATTCCCTCAATTCTAAGAGCAAGAAGAAAAAACAGTAATGAAGGAAGAGAGCTGCTTAGTAACAAATGAATTATTAAATTTTAAAGTGCTACATATTACAGTAATATGTAAAGCATGATTTAAAAGAAGACATTTTATATACAACATTGGAATGCCATGTATTGAAGAGATGACATGAATAAACCTTGATTCTTAGCTTCTGGAAATTCATCATTTTCTCAGATGGCTTTTCAGCTCATTCAGTAACATAGAGCCAACAACCATCTTTTCACAGTTCACAAAAATGCTGAAGTTTGCATTCTCTTCCTCTTTTACTGTGATAAGCACCAGGGACTTGGAAGATAGCGTCTGACCAGCAAATCTGAAAGAAAGAGGTAAGGATTTAGAAAAGAAATCAAAGGTATCCCTGGTAGAGAAATCTTCAAAAGGAATACAAACCTTAGAGTTTTGGCTTCTAAACTTGGAACTGATGCAACATTAGCAGCTTCATAAACTTTCTGGCCGATCCACTTGGGATCAAATATTCCAGTTGGAGAGGAAATGTTATTGACGCTGTGCTCATTCATTCCTTTCAGTTTTTCTGCAAATAAGTAAGACACATATTAATGCCTCAATATTAATTGAACCTTCTTCAACAAAAAGAGTTTTCAAAACTGTAGTTTTACTAGAGTTGGGTATTAATCTCAAAATTTTTCCGTATCTACTGATACATTCAATAGCAGCAAAAAATCAATGAAAGTAACTATTTCTATGGATCTCCATTCTAAGGAAGTATTAATATTAAATTTCACATGGTTAATAATACATCCTTAATGACAACTATAACGTCTTAGCTTGAATGAATTTTAAAATTTGAATCTACTTGTCAATTAACCTGCATTAACTCAAACATGCTTGATAGAATGAAAGAGAGTCTTCCAGGAGTCATTTGCATGCTCACTAACAACTAAAAAAATAAACTATTTCATTCCTTAATGGTCCTTCTAGTTGTCAAGTTTCTAATGTGGTGCATGCAACAGAATACTTCTAAATATATCTCACTGATTAAAAACGCTTGACATGCAATCACGATGTATTTCCATTGAATATAAAGCAACAATATTTGAAGTTTAATAAATATTTCTTCAAAATAAACTTCAGAGGTACTTAAACGTTCCACGATATTTCAACAGACACAAGCTCAGGAAGATAGTAAACTTAATTTTTAAGCTAGACATCTTTATCTCATTATAAATTAAATAACTTCACAATTTGCTTACATTCCAAAATCTGATATGCTTGACCTTTGAACTATAGAGATAACACATTTTCTTACAACAAAATTTGATAATTCTTAGTCCTGACAGTTAATAATTTGTAACGCCATTGATCCCTCGAGGATAATAATTTTCTGTATTTTTCTAACTAATAACTCTTTCCTTAACTTTTCTATACTTGAAATAATATTTCCATAGAAACTAAGACATTGACATTTCTAACCATCAAATCTTCACTTATGATAATACCTTTTTGAAAAACATGGGTCATTCCATCTAATGAAATAAGTATCGGAAAATTTTGGAGTATCAATTGTGACAATGATCAAGCAAGGTGTTGGTCAGTTAATCTTGACAACAGAAGAAAAAGATACAGAGGAACGAATGTTAATCCCTACATAGCATAATTCAAATAAAATTATTTTTTACTTCAAATCACATAGATAAGAAGCAACTTCATGGAACTGAAGATCTGCAATCTAATGAATCCAAAAATTCTAAAAGGACAGAACCAAAAGATAGTAGTAATTTCGTGTAACTTACGCAGTTCAGACAAATATAACTGTTCGTTCATGGTCACAGCTCTGAGCAGTTCTCCAACATGTGGCTTCAAAGTGACTTTGGCATTGCAAACCTCTCCACTACCGTTGTTGGTGCTGATTATTTCAAATGCAACTGGCTGAGTTGAGTCATTAAAATCCAAACCCAAGGTCCCAGGAAGGCTTGATGATGGGTTTAGGGTTCCAATTGGCGCAAACTCATGCATGGATGACCCAGAGGGTAGAAACTGCATGAAATAATATTGATTACTAAGATTGATTATAAGATAGAAAAATGATTTTTATACAATAACATTCTGCGATACTTGGTGGAAAATCACTTTTTTAAAGTCTTTACTAACAAAACTTGTACAAATTGTATGTACAGTGGTACCTCGAGATACGAGTTTAATTCGTTCCAGAACCGAGCTCGTAAGTCAAACGGCTCGTATCTCAAACGAATTTCTCCCATTTAAAATAACTGAATTCGATTTAATCCGTTCCGGACCTATGAAAATTCCCCAAACCATTGTAAATTATGAATAGAGATATATGTTTAAATAACAAATAAACATGTATAATTAACAAATACATAACAAAATATGAAATAAAGAAATAAAAGAGTTATTTAGCATAATAGTCTTACTTTGGAGACAGACGAGTGCGGCTAACGAAGGTGAATGACGATGAGGAGGGAGGGGGGAAGAGATGCAGGCACTCTAGACACGTACGTAAACGGCACTTTTTTAGAACTTAAAACTATTTTCGTAATTTTAAAACTAAAACTACACTTTCCTTGTTTCAAATGAAAGAAAAACTTTAAAAAATGCACTTAACTTTAAACTTAAACTAAGCTTAACATTTACGTAAATTTAATTATCACTTGTTTTTGCCTTCTTGGCTGCACTTGGCTTGGAAAAACGGCTCGTATCTCGGATTTGGGCTCGTATCTTGAACGAAAATATGGCCCGAGCTCCGGCTCGTATCTCAAAAAACTCGTATGTTAGACTGCTCGTATCTCGAGGTACCACTGTATTGTGGAATTTGTACAAGTTTTGTTAGTAAAGACTTATACTGTTTTTATAATTGACACATTCATATATTTGCACAGGTATATATGTGTGTATTACAACTTTCAAGAGGCAAACAATGATATACTAACTCGAAGAATGAATAGTTATCATCATAGATAATCAGTGGCTGAATCTGCAATGATTTTTTGTTACAACAGATTTTTAAGAGATATATTGCACATTTAATTAAGTAATCAAATTTCTTTAACTGATACTAACAACACAAATTGGCGCACCATAGTGAGGTTTTGGAAAATTAAGAAGTAACCTTTCTTTTCCAAAAAGTTTAAATATTATGAGGTAGAAGAGAGGTTATCCAAAGATGACAAACAACAAAAAAATACATCAAACAAAGAAAACAGGAGAAACTTTCTTGATGAAATTCACCCTGATTTTATTAAAAACTTTGCAAAATACCACAGGAAATGTACCTGTTTTCTTTGTTTGAAGTTATGGATTACCACAAAGTTACTCGCCAGTCAGTTGACTTTATAACAAAAAAATACTTTTAATATTAAGATAAATATTCCCTAAGTACAATACACTTCTAAATCCAGTGCAAAAATATCCTTTAAAACAACCCATAATACAGTAATTACATTAGCGATAAAACTGGTGTTTCGTTTTACATTGCAACTATAAAATCAAGCCAAATCTGGAAAACTTCTTTTCTTACAAAAAGATACAGAGTAAGGATAAAGTTGGAATGTTTCTCAAAGATGGATGAGAGTATATTCCCCCTAAGGCATAGAAATTAAGGTATTGAAGTAGGGTCTCCACATCATCCAATTATTCAGTCTTTTTCTGGAACATAAGACAGTAATATAAACTGTACTAACTTCAGATAGAGGAAAATAAGTTCTTACCTTTTGACCAACTTTGATGTCTTCTATAATGTCTCCAGAAACATTACTAAACATTAATTCAACTGAAGCCATTAAGGGTGAGAATAAATGTGGAGATCTTGTGAATCGATACATCACTTGCAATCCTCTTCCACTAATTTTGTTCAGCAATTCACTCTGTGCTAGAGGTATGAAACTAGGGCTGGCTGCCTACATTTTTCAATAAAAAATTGAGAAATTAAAAGATTCAGAAAGCATTCCAATAGCAGATAAGGTGGTAATAATCTTGTGTTTAGAGAGACTACGACATCTTAAGAATCTCTTCAATCTTATACCAAGTGAACTGAAGGTAAAGGTTGGTATTTCTTTCAAAATGAATTAAGGTTACATTAAATGAGATAAATGCTGTGATTGTTTTAACAATATTACCTGAATAGTAGACATAGCCTGAGTAGATGGTGGACATAAAGGAGTAAGGAAGCCACCAAGCGATGGTGTCATCACCGGAGTTATGGCTGGGACTGAAATTTAAAAATTATTTTCAAATTTTAAAAACTTTTATTTGAAATAGAACTTGTTGTTTCATGACGGAGCATAGAAAACCAATAATTTTACAAGTTAATTGATGAAAAATGTAGATATGACCAAATATTTGGGACAACTACTATAAGTTATCTCCAGACACTAACTCTAGGACAACTGATTTATAAAGAAGACACACTGACTTTATGAAATGAGAATGGCCAATAGTTAGTTTTTCCAACTCAAGTAGAAAACATTTACATCCTGTCAGACTAACCAGCTGTCAAAAGGATAGAAATGTACATTTAAGTAATGCAAAAAAACACAATTATGGCAGCACATTAAATACAGTTTATCATGCAATTCTGTAGCAAAGACTCCAAAAAATATAAACCTATCATATAAACAATTTCCAAATTGAGGGGCAAAATTCGATTTTGAGAGAGCAAACTGCATAGAAAAAGTTTCACAGCTTGTGGCTGGAGCAATAACTGGTTTCACATTCGTTATATGAGAAACAATTTTGAGGTTTGGAAGATAGATTTGCATATTTCTTGAAAGAAATACTAAATGTTACGAACTATGAAATTACAAAAGAAGTACAAAGATCCATCATGATAATACCTCAGAACATAAAAGAGGAGTAAAATAAAGATACAAAAGAATATTAATGTAATTATAATTGTCTAACAATCTTAATAAAATTACAATACAACAAAGTATTAGAAAACTCTGACAGAAGAGATATTGTGTATGAGGGCTGTTTGATAATTCTGTAACTGTGGCACAAGATCACACTCAAATTACATGTTTCGTTATCTCTGAACTTGGACATGTTTTATGTATATGTTAGCAGACATTTGGTTTGAACTTTGTTGAGAGTATACCAGAACAGAAAAGAGTGTCTATTTGCTAAAATGCAGTAAAATTAATTCTGAGTACTGATGAAGAGCTACTTGCATGAGAAAGAGACAAAAATGAAAGAAAATTGGAAAATTACGTATTATGGGTACTCTGATATATGATCATGGTATGGTTTTCATTTGGTTTGCTGAATTTTGTTGTAGTTTGATGGGAAAATGAGATCCTGAGCATCCAGTGGTCAAAAACTAAACAGATAGAGAACAAAATGCGTGATAAGGTATTGTTTGACTGTAAAATAAAGATAGCTAAGACCATAAACATCTCAACAAAAAAGGTATTTAATATCCTGCACAAAAATTTGATTGATTCAGCTGAAAATTAATCAATAGCAAGTATGGAGGATAGTATTTTAGAATCCAATAGTTTGACCTTGACTTTGTGGCTTGTCATCATGAAGAGTAAAAGAAATGAAGACTTATACCTTACCACAGAATGTGTTTTTAGGAAGTACATGGTCTCAACCTGGAGTCATCTTCAGAATAGTAGATATAGGATTACATTTAGCAGTCTTTTTATGCAGAAGAAATTCTAACATCTCTCATCTTCGTTTTGCTCAACGGGAAAGGTAATCAAAAACAAACATTTTTAATCTTATCAAATTGCTTAGTATGCTGTTTCTAATGATACATTCTTCTGGGAAATTTAACTCTTCAGGGATAGAACCACAGATGAATGAAAATACAGTAGAACCGCGATCCATCGTTCCCGCATTTGTCGTTTTCCCGGATTTATTGTTTATTTTCTATAGTCCCGACTTAGGCCCATAAGGAGACATGTAAAGTAATACCGCATTCATTGTTCATCGAAATATTATTTTCCCGCATCCATCGTTCAGATTTTTGGCCCAATCGAGGAAGAAAGACAAAGTATTAGGAATTGCGACAAAAATTTTCTTTGAGAGCTTGGCATGAACTGTTTTTAAAGCTGTCGTAGCACTTGCTCAAAACGGCCGATTTTTTTAAACACATCCTGGGCTGTTTTAATACATTGTATCCTATTGGAGAGCTTTCACATGGGTGCGCGTAAGAGTCCTGTTTGGCCTTCTCAGTTTACTGGCATATTTCACCCTGTTTACACATACCGTCTCTAGGAGTTCAGTACGTTTTTTTCGAAATATTTAGGGGTTTTCTTTGGATAAACTTTCGTTATGCATTCATTTTAATAGTGTGAGCTGAGTCTACATTTCCCGTTTTGATCGTTTTCCCGCATTCATCGTCTTTTTCTCTTGGTCCCTTCAAAAACGATAGATCGAGGTTCTACTGTATATCAATTACCTACTAGTAAAGAGCTGTTAGCAATATGAGTGGGCAGAGGATTGACAACCTACCCCACCTCCGAATACCTCCACCTTTGGTATCCCTTTTCCCTATCTTCATTCAGTGAGTCCCTTATATGCACAGCAGTGTTGACAAAACCTCTCAATTCACAAAATCTTTAAGTGTACTCATGGCTTATTTTGAAGAAAAACAAGAGAATGATTAGCAATAGCTGGCAACCACAAGAAAGTGAAGGTCATATCCCCAATGACACTGTGTAAGGAGCTCACGTGAGTGGGGGTATACCTCTCTGAGGAGGGGAATGCGCAAAAAAATACATATACTATATTAACATAGTGTGAGTTCGTGTATATTGTAACTTTTGGTTATCGGGTGTAGGGGAACTTGAACATTCATACTCTAAATGTTTCTTTACTCGAGTAAAGAAGTAGTTTAGATTCAACTGGTGTTTACACTCCCTGCTACATGCTGAAAAGCGGCTTGCAGGGTATTAATGCAGATGTAGATGAAATTATACCATGGAAGAGCTGATATGCCCACATGATTCAATCAGGGAAATAAAAATTAATTAATACCATAATAATTGCCACCAACGGAATTCTCAAGAAAACTATACATAATCTATGCCAAAAATGAGAAATGGAAACATAAGGACATTTAATCTCTTCTTTATGTTGAAATGGCAATGATTGTTATTTTTGGAATTTATAATAAAAAAATTGAAATCGAGAGTAGAAAGATACTAAATTGATAAAAGAAATACTTAAAAAAGAATAGAGATTAAATCCACCCCAAGCATTTAATACCCAGCAAAATTTTCTTTACAGCCTAATTATCAAAGCATATGCAAAGTATCCCTCGTAATTTCCAGTAAGTTATCCTTTTCCTGATCCTATTCTGAAAAATATAATTTTTCTGATCATAAAAAAGAAATATTAAATTGTCTATTATCAATTTTGGGAAAATTGATAAACACTTTTACACAGCTAACTGTGACTCAAAAATTTGTTTATCGTAACTGAAAATGATAAAATCTTAGACTTCTTTTCATATAGTTTAACCCTATTTCTATGTGGGCCTAGAATCCAATGTATTTTTATAAGAAAACATATGAGCTCAGCTTCCTCATTCCTGTTGCTCTTCAACAAAATGGGTTGATAACAATCACAAAATTTCCCTAAACCTTCACTCATTCTTCAAAGTTCTTGAAATTTTGAAATAAAATTATGTTTCATGATCAGCATTATATTTTTATTCAATTTCCCTTCTTTTGTTGCTTGCTTGATTTCGTACGTTCACTTCTTGGAAGTTAATTTAGCAAAAAGTAATGCCTGCACCAATAAAATTAACTTTATATGCATTCTTTATAGGAACATCTTGCCTTGTCTGGGGTTAAACCAGGGTCAGTTAGAAAATGGAAAGTAGCTTATTATCTGCCCAGGGAAGATATTTAACTCCCTTTAAATGTAGAAAACCATGCATCATGTGGTTTGAGAGTTTATAGCAGAGACATATTCATACAAACTTTCTACTTTATTTAGAAGATCATTCTGAGTAGAAATTGCTATTAGTTGTATGAGACATCGCTAGCCAGCAGAATGCTTCTCATTTGAACACAAAATGTTTTAATTTTTTTAATAACAAATTAAATTTAACGCTCTGAATATATTATCCAATATCAGCTATTTAAATTTTTAAAACATTCATCCTTCATAAAAATTGAAAGACAATTCAACTCCAGGATCAATTATCATGAACTACATCAAAGAGTTAGCTCAGTGATAAGATACAATTGTAAGTATAGGTCCTAAGATACATTAATCCATCCAAATCAATGTTAGCAATTATTTTTATAACTATTACCATCATCTAATTCCAACAAAAGATCCAAGTTTGTCTTTGGTTTTGGAGCAGATGGAGGTTGCTTCGTTTTGCTTTTAGTTGGTGGGTGAACTTTGGTTTCCCTATCCTCTTCAGAGCTTTCAGATTCTTCCTCCTCTTCATCATCATCCTCCTCATCATCAGATTCTGAAGATTCCTCCTCTTCCTCCACTTCTTTTTTCTTCTTCTGCTGTTGTCGTTTGGAAAGAACTATCTTCGATTTAGAGACAACCTATAACAGAAAGTTATAAGAGTATAAGTAATGCATACTGTTACTGTCAAAGTATAATCATTGTCCAATAAGAAAAGCACAAGCAACAAAAATCAATCCTTTTTAATTGAACTGACAAGACAAGAAGAATTCATAACTTCGATATCAACAAAAAATGTTGAATTTTTTCAGCTACTTTTTTGAACTTGACACTGACAATGAGTATCTAACAGTAGAGACAACAGAATTTTATCCTTGTGACCACAAACACAATTCATAGGTAAAAATCGAACTGAGAATTAACATGGTGAGTCTATTTTATGATAACTTGTATGAATTTACAAAAGTCACATATTTTTAATGGGATAACAATGCTATGGAATTTAATGGGCCGATTTGAACTCTATATAGTTAAAAACTAATAAATGAGTTTAGAAATCTTATCAAGAATTACTCTGTTTAGTAATAGTGGAGAGAATGCTGAAGATAAACAATGTACCAGGTCTACAAAAACCATTTGAGCAGATGATCACATTCAAAAAGGGCTGAAAAATCTTTAATGTGATCACTGTTTCTATCATACTTATTGAGAATAACCTTGCTCTATCTCTTTTTTTTATACATAAATATGTCATATTGGGTACAATTGAGATTTAATGGTCCTACCTTACATATTAGCCCTTCTCTAAGAAGCAGGTCTATCCACAATGGAATGCAATAGTTAACAAGGATGAACATAGAAACAAAATAGTTATGGAAATTTGGTCAAACATAAGGGTTGCAATTCTTTGAACCAGACTATCAGATAGGCTATCAAAAACATTCATCATAATTGTAGAGAAATGTAAAGGCCAGTTCACATGGAAGAAGCCTCGGAGTCAAGCAATGTAAATAGCTAGGGCACTGAGTTGTATGGCTAACTAAATTTGATACCTGGAATGTTAGGGTTACAATGAGATAAAATTGAAAAATTGCTCACACAGGAGATTTAATTAAGCTTTCTATCCTGTTTAACATATATTTATACTGACCATTGTCTCTTTCAGCTAAAAACTTGACTTTTTATTAATGATGTTGAAAAGAAAGGATAGTAAAACAATGCCAGGGCACTTCAGATGGTGAACAAAAACTAAATATTCTTCACCTGAGGAAGCAGAAGGAGGAAGCTAAGTTGTTGAAATGAACTTAATCATAAGACTGTGAGTACAGAAAGAAATCACTATGCAGAGAACCCTCACTGACAGCCTTTGCATGAAATACTGCTTAGATTCTAATTTCAAAAAACTTAATTTACAGCTTGAAGGTTTGAGTCGTATACCCGAGAACTTATTTGCAGATATTGATACTAAATTTATTCTTTGAACGTCAAAGTTAACTATAAAAATTCATCAATGGATATATATTAAATATAAAAGTACCTGAACTTCATCACTGCTGGAACCATCGTCATCATCGTCCGAGCTGGAGTCCTTGTCAGAGTCATCCTCCTCTTCGGATGTGTCACTTTCATCATCGTCACTGCTATCATCTGAGCTATCTTCCTCATCACTGGAATCTTCACTGCTATCGTCAGAATGATTGGGACTGCTCTCTTCGGTTTCAGAATAGAAAGATCTCTTTTTCACAGCTTGTTTTTTGGCACGCCCTGTTTCTTTCCAAATTACCGGAGGCTCTATGTCTCTCACAGAAGAATCAGGAGGAGCTTCTGGGAAAGAGGGCAAGTCATGGTAGCCGACAGCTCGTGTGTTTATATAGTGTGATAAGGAACCCAACTGGAAATGATCTCGATCTGTGAGTGGGCAGAGAGAAAAAATTAATCTCTTCTAATAATATACCATCAATCATGAAATAATAGACTCGTAGTACCTTACCTTTATATCGTGATTCCAACACTGGAGCTGGTTTGGTAGCGAGGAATATTTTCTTCGCATGTTTGGAGAGTTTGCTGTTCTCAGAGAAAATGAATTGCTTGAGGAAGCGAGCCCTATCTCTTATGTCATAGTTATGATCGTATTTTGCCAAGTTGAAAACATATTGACACAGAAGATTGGTCTGCTTGGGATTGGTGAGGTATAGCTTTACTGCCAGATTGAGGATTTGTAGTTTGACTATATCTTCCTGTGAATACAAATTAAAATAATTTAAACTTTTGAACTTATTCCATAACTGAAAAATAATATAAATACTTTTAAAATAACATTGAAGACCTATTGCTTTTAGAAAATCAAGTATTTCTACTGTCAAATACTGCCATATTATAAAATACTTACAATACAAACTATGTTAGCGATCAATTAATCACTATTGAAATATCATGCAGAATCAATTCAAAATTTATCTCAATTTTGATACATCAAATACATCTTTTTTATTATAGGATCAAATTAGATGTTAATAGGTTAGAGAATTTCTTAAAGCAGCCATCATACAGTATCAGATGTTGAACTGTGATCTTGAACAATCTGAAAACATGACTGTAAGGGAACAATTAGGTTTACTAAATTTACAGGATGGAAATTAATAGACAATTCTATTTTTACTTTTAATATTTCATCCTCTCAATAATAGGATGAAACTATAGTTGTATTTGGGGGGTTGTGGAAGGGGAACTGAAATTTTGTTTCAACATTGTAATATGATAGGGTCCAATGACATGTAGAGTTATGATAATTTAAATGTAATATGATAGACATTCCATAATTGTTCACTGTTTCTATCTATTAACTGAACTGCTCACTTTTTAAATCAAAATCAACCATGCATTTCAAAGTAAAAAATTGAATATGTTTGCATTTGAAATTTGCATTACAGTGGTTACGGACAAGCATCAGGAAGAGGTAGAACATTTGCATGTAACTTGAATAGAATTTTTGTAAAAACTTGTCTCATACAAAGTACTAACTGTACTAGATTTAATTTTTCAATTTAAATAGAAATAATTAACTTTACAAGCACTTCTTAAGAAAAGGTATTAACTCTATCTAGGATAATAACAGCAATCAATATATACTTGAAAGAAGTCTGTTACAATCTGTCCAGCCTCAACTCTTAATGATGTACAAATTATGCATCTTCTGGCTTTCAACCATTAGCAAACATTCCTATACGTAATCCCATACTCAACTACCCCATGATTTTTAATGAGGATATGAATATTGACAACAACCATACTAATTGTGAGTGGGATTTGATAAGACTCATTATTAATTTTTATAGATTGGTTAGACTATGCCCCCATGACGAATTACTTTTCATGAGATAACGAATGTAAAATTCAAGTTGTTGGTCATGCAATTGAACATGTGTAAACCCACCTCAATCCTTATTGTTACTTTTAAATGGACCAAAATTCATAATGTATTCAAATTGGAAATTGTATGAGCAAGGATTTAATAATCGCATTGGTCATCAATGAGAGGGGTTGTTTACTAATTAAAACTTTTCCTGTACATTATTCATATATTTCAAACTCAAAATAATATTCTACAACCTAAATAAAAATCTTAAATCAATTTCCGCTGCATTGGTGCTTGCCTCAACTCTGCACGACTATTCCTTATTATTTACCTATTGGGAAGAAATAAAGCCTGCAACCAAGAAACTGAAGTTTACATCTATTCTTTATGGATATCTATCTGAGCAATCTTGGTTTGAATCCAGCAAAATTATCAAATAGAGAGTACTTAAATAAATAAGAGAGTAAATACAAGAGTACTTTCACTCTGATCTCAGATGACACATAAGCAAAGTTTTACCAAAATCATGCAAATGGCTTGGACTCCAATCTAAAACAAACACACAACCTCACAGAATTTCTGCTTAATATATATATAGATATGCAATTTTTGATAAATCAATCATGAAAAGGTGTACACTTAAATGAAGTGTTCAGGCAAAGCTATGTTGATCATGGGTTGAAATATTCAAAATGTTTGATGTGATATTCCTGACAATGAAGCAGAACTATCAACCCAAAAGTAGTGATTCCAGCAATATCTATTGTGTTGTATTTTTCTGTAGGATACCTATAGCAATCACATGTTCACTATCAGTCACATAAAATGTTTTAGCAAGGTTAAGGAATAAATCTAAAACCAACCTCATTGATAAAACTCTTGGCCATCTTACGAAGAACATCTGGAGCTATTTTCGGAACTCTATCAGAATATTCTCCTAATAGCCAAAGAATCGAAGCTCTTGCTTGTGGCACATTGATAAAATCCACCAATTTAGCCATGTGGATGATAATTTCTCTGTGCTCACTTGGTTGTGTTTGAAGTAATTTCTTTATCACGACCACACTCTCTGCTACCACATCATCTGGAAGAGGAAACAGATAGTGAAAATAATGCTCATCAAACAAATGGCTAAATAAAACTGGGAAACTAAAACTCACGATCCCTATTAGATAAAAGTGACACTAGTCCACTTAAGCAAGTGTCGGTAACTTCCTTGATACTTGATGCACACCTGAAAAGTAAGTATTTGGAAATTAGAAAAGACGAAGAATTTATTTGATAATTCAAGACTGAAAAAATTCTATATTTACCTGCCTATGGCCTGGATAGCTGCAGCCACAAAATCTTTGTCATTACTTGAAATGTAAGTCTGAAATTCTCTGAGAATGACTGATATGCTAGTTTCAGTGGCTAAGTTAGTTAAGATCTCTAATTTTAAAAGTTTTATATGAGTGGGGTCACTTGTTCGAACAAAGAAACTTTTCAAGAAAGGTTCAAACATTCCCTAAAGGTAAAGAAAGTTGCAATAAGTAACAAAATTAAAACATCAGAACAGGTTTTCACAATTTACTGCATTATCACTTCTACATGAAATTTGATGCTTTAGCTTTTTATAAATGATTTAATGTGAATTAATAAAACTAAATATTTTTAGAAAAAATGCAGAACAGAATTCTTCGTAAACAAAACTCACTTTTCTTTTTGTTGAGACAGAAGCTATACAATTCAAGACTACTGACTGCACTTCTCTGTGAGATCTCAACAATCGAATTAAAGCCTTTGCCACAACATGGACTTCAGATCTGGGAGCCAAGTGATGATATAACTGTGCAACACTCATTACAACCTGCAAAACAAGGAAGCAATTCAAAGATACAAAACCATCTGAAAGCTTAATGTAGAAAAATCTCTAAAACTTGTTTACTCACAGATGCATTACGACTTTGAAGGAGTGGCTTTGTGTTCCTAAGCAAAAGTCTGTGGTCTGGGTCTAAGGAGTAAGTTTTCTTAATTTTTTCTTCTTTACTAGGATCTTGATCACCTTCAATGTCATCTTCGTCATCATAAAATGGTTTGTTTGTATTATCTTCCCCATCATCCTGAAATAAATCATATGTTTTATTAAGAAACTTCTTGGACTGAAAGCAACTAGATGCAATTCTTGGAAGATAAAAAGCACACCTTTTCTAATACTCTCCTCTTACATGAATCTTTCACATTAAGTTTATTTAGAATATAAATTAGAAAATAATAATGATAATATCAAAAACGAAAAATTAGGTCATATATTATGGTGTTCAAATGAAAAGGTATGGAATGAGACTGTGTATAATTGAAGTCTTTTACCAAATTAACCACCAGAGGCCTGAGCACAACTACGTCTCTGTTTCATGAGCCGAAGGATTCCCTGTTTCCAGATTTATTGTGCTTGTGACAAGAGCAAGTCCTTCACTGATTGAATGTGTGTTCTGTCCAAATCCGTACAAGGATTCCCTGTTCCCAGAATGAGAGCCAGTCCTTCACTCCTTCCTTTAGTTCGTCATCCGAGTCCCTGTGATATTTTTTTAGAGGACCAAACAGATGGAAGTCGCAGGGTAACATTTCTGGGCTGTAAGGAAGATGCCTAAGCTGTTCCTTCTTGAACTTGGCCAGTATAGTATGTGTGACCCTGGAGATGTGATGACAACTGTTACGGTGGAGCAGTGGACTTGTCAGACACAGTCTCTCCTGCATACGGCCACCATAAGCTGATGAACATTGTCTGGTTTAACACCCTCTGCAGTCAGAAATTTGATCAACCATCGAATTTTGCAAGGTGAACGCCATAATTTCCTTATATGCAATGCCGCATCAATTGGACGGAACACACAATCAATCAGCTCTTGTCACAGCCACAAGAATTCTAGGAACAGGGAATCCTTTGGCTCATAAAACAGTGATACAGTTGTGCTCATGCCTCTGGTGGTTAATTTGCATAGAGACTTAAATTATAGCCACAGTGTAATTTTGTATCTTTTCATTTGAACGCCCTAACATTATCTAGAAAAATTCCTCTACACACGAGGTAACAAAGATATAACTTGAGCAGTTATAAGTATTCATTTCAATACACTTTCTTTCCATCTTTTTTCATCAGCATTTGGCAAAATTTGTTGTTTTAGTAGGAGAACAGTGAAAATTGTCTTAGACTCTCCATAATAATGTTTCTTCATCGTAAGATAATATGCCTCATTCATGCAAAACTATACTTTGTTGATATCAATATCACATGTTGCAAAAGAGTATTTTCAGTTTATTTTTATCATATCATTAAGATATTGAGCACTTCAAACTTGTTAAATGATCTTTTACAAGGAAAATATTATTTCCTTCATAAAGAAATCAATGTTTAAAATTACTCAGTTAATATTATTTCTTTTACGACTCTATTCAGGAAATTCTAGAAAGAATTCAATGTATAAAATGTTTTTGGAAGAACTTGAGTGCCTGGGAATCCTAATATATCAGGAATGATTACAAGATTATCTGGGGAGTTGAAAATTTGCACAAAGGATAGAAATTAAGTTAAACTTATCACAGGAAAACATGCGTCATTTTTCACTTCTTGCATACATGACATATATTTGAGTCTTTAGACAAGACGCAATCTCCTTCAAATGTCCCGTGGAAATCTATTCCTTGGGGAATATATATTTGAAGACTTGTACCTCAGTAAGTTAACTATAATTTCAGGCCTCTCATAAATTATCAATTAAATGAAATCACCAATACAATTAGGTAACTGCCATAAATTACTTAAGTAATAAAGTATTTAGTTCTTACATCAGCATTAGGATCAGCAAACTGTGTGCGTGCATATCTTGTCAGCATACTGATGATAATAACTTGACCCCATTCATCCACATCAACCAATAGATTACATAACTTCCTGTAATTTTTATGTATCAGATCAATCCTCTCTGGACAAACTTCTTCAAAAGCCATTACTGCAGATCCCACAACCAATGTTGTTTTATCTGACAGCAGCTTTTCAATTACAACTATAAGCTCATCTTTTTGTTCAGGATCTAAGCTGTAAGAAACAGCGATGAATGAATGCAAAAATATTAATATAAAGGCATGACAACCTTCCCAATGTTATAAGAAGAGAAAGCATTCAGAAATTTTGAAGTTGCTGCTTAATTTCATAATTCTGCAATGACAAAATATATTATAAAAGCTTACCTATATAATTTGGGGATCGCGTGCGCTGCTGTTTTTCTAACATATGGAGACATATCAGATGCTGAATCCTTAATGGCAAGCATAACAATTGGAACTATCATAGGGACTCTTATGCTTGATAAAACACGTAGTGCACTAGCTCGGATTAATTGGTTAGGATCCTGAAATATCAATTATAATAATACATTATTTCTTAAGGGTTCATAACAATATAAAAGCTTTCCATTAAATAATTATGGCAAAAAGCAATGGATTAGAATTTATTTATTCACTTAAAACATTTTCCCACAAGAAAGACAAATCTTCTTTCGATATAAACTGATTCAACACTGTAAGATCTAACAGTGGTTTGTTGAATAAGACAAGCTGGACAAATTAAAGTTTTACAAATGTGAAACAAGCACACAAGGGAAAATATTAATATTTTTATTCCTTGTGTAATGCTAAAGCTTTTTGGCATTATTTAAAAATTGCTTTATTTTTCTATATGTGACGTAACAAAAGATAGAGAAAGAAGAGGAACTATAGTCAGAGGAGAAAACCACAAAGAACTATTAGCTGTGATAAAAGAAAAATTAGTATCCAATTCCAAGAGAAATGCTAATTGAAATTGAATAACAGAAGTCCGTGATATAATGTTTCGATGAATGATGATCTACTCAGGCATTTTATTCCTTAGATTTGAAATATATAAACGCCATGAGATTCATTGTAATTATGGAATAATGTAGAATTAATCATTCTCTGTACAAGTATACTTATTGTTTGCAAAACATTCATTTGAGTACACATAACAGTAGCTTAACAGGTGAAATTTGACATAAATAAGCTCTATAGTAATTATTTAATAATTCACTTGCCTTCAAAGCTCTCTGAAACGTTGAAATGGATAGTAAAGCCAAATCCTGTTGCTCCTCGGCATACCTTACAAGGTAAACGTAGACCAATTTCTTAACCTCAATATTCTTTGACACTACATTCTTTACAACTGGAGGAAACAGATCAGAGGCATTTTTTCCTTTGGCGATCATCTGAAAACGTTAAAGATAAGCTAATGAACTGAAATAAATATTTAGCGTTACTGACACAAATATTGACAAAAAACAGAACTTACACCAATGATTCTCTTCATGGCTTCTAGTTTCAAACTATCTTTGTTACTGTCAAGCATTTGCTGAAGATCTTCATGCCTGAAAATTGTTATATAATGGGTATACATAAGAGTAGATTTCCAATTGACCGATTATTAAATGCCTCAGAAAAAGGATAGCATCTACAATGAAAGTATGATATAGCATAACATTTCTTCATTTAATTCATCGAAATATTGTTTCTGAACTTACTTTTTATAATCGGAGAGAAATAAAACACCAGATGCAGGGTCGGTGGCCAATTCGGCCTCTCCGGCGGATGGAGGTCGATCATTGCTGTACGAACCGTTGTTTGACATATTGAAACAAAATGACGAGGATTAAGGGGAAAAACAATTAATGTGTTTACCCCTGAGTAAATAGCGGAACATAAATTCGTAAATCTTCGATCAAATGTCACATATTCCGATGTTTAACCCCGTGTCACACACGAACTCCCGTCAGATTTTTCTTGGTACGTCACGTACTACTTTCATTCCTCAACTGTCAAAATCGGTTTGCGGCGTTGCCTGATTTGTTCAGTCTTTGTTCTCTGATATTTTTCGTTTTTTGTGATAAGGCTATCTCTTTGACTGTCAATTAAAATACTAGATAGCTACTCTTTGGATGATGGACACGAATTATATTTATCAATCCAGCCGTGCCCGTAATTTTTCGCTCTAAAACCCATGGGTGAACCAGCCATGATAATGAGTTAATGATTTCCCATTCAAGTGATATACTTTGATGAAATTGAGTCTGCTTTATTGAGTAACTTCCGTGAATTATTTGGTCTAATATTCCAACAAACAGGTTTGGTTAGGATGCATCTTCAGCTTAAGTGTAGTATGAACCCATTATTTAGCCCTTCAGTAACTGTAACAGAAATTCTATCTAGAATTAATAGGAAATGATGGGACGCTGAAATTCCATGGCTGAACTTCTCAAACTTGAGTTTTACTCGTAGGAAATCATTGGGTAAATTTCTAGTTTCACACAGTCAGCCTTTTTTTTTTTCTCAAGTGGTTTCGGCCCTAGAAATTTACCAATCATTGATTTTGAATAGCCCATCTAATATGATAACATTGGTGCTAGCATAATAGAAAATTAATTAGATGAAGCTGCGTCAATGCTCTTTCAAAATAAGGGAATATTATTCTTGAAAGCAGCTCTATTTTTCGATATCTTCGATAAATACAATGATCGAAAATATCCTTGTTAAGGTTATCTTATCATCGGAAATTTTACCTACCTTGGTAAAATTTCACTAAATTTTACCTACCTTTTTTTTCACTCAAACTTGTTTAAAATTTTTAGAATAGTTACAATTCAGCATCATTGCCTTAAGTGCCTCAACAACTTAGATCATTTCATGCATAGATCCCTACTGGGAATACTCCAAAACCTTGGAGTTTCCGGTCAGGATTTAAGAATTCATAGAACTGAATTATAAAAGGCCGGCCTCATCCAGTCAATTATAAGTCTGATGGCACAAGTTCACGAACGAAATGCCAAATAAATACGATCATTGAAAGTAATGACATGAACTTATGAAATTACATTAGCCTTATAACAGTTTTAAGAAGAAAGTTTAAAAATTAACATTAGTCAGTAAGATTTTTTCTGGGAGAAATGGAAAGGTAAATTTTAAACATGGCATCATCAATTTACTTTAAAAACTATATAGTGCTTTTGCTGATCTCTTGTAGCACTTCAAGACATCCATGTTTTTATAATTGAGATTGCTTATTAATGTTCTTATTTAGGGTTAAAAGATTATGACAATTGTAAAATTTTCTCTTCTCATAGATACCCACAGTTAAAGGAACACTTTCCATTCTGAAATACTTAAAACTAGACTTCAAGTCTACAAGACTGTTTGGTGATAAAGTCATTTAAAAAAATACATGGGCTATCACCACCAAATTTTTATTTTAATTTCTACAACAAAATCAGTCTTCGATACCAAAAACAAAAGATCAAAGTTTGTCTTCAAAACTCAGCTCTTTAACTTTAAAAATTCTAAAGAGTATCACTTTTGATTGCTTGAGCCATCACAGCGTCCATGAAGTCAACACTCTGCAGCATGGTCATGTTGTAGAGTCTCTGTAACAAGAAATTAGATGATGTGACATAAATAAGACTTTAACACTAATTTAATTAATTTTCTCAACAATTAATCCATGGCCAAATTTAGAGAGATGAATAGTAATTGATAAAGATAAAGACTCTCTCTAGGGTGCCAATTAAACTAGGAGCATAATATAAATTTATTTTCAATGACTACTAAAATTACCAAAGTAATAATGTAATTAATTTTATAAAATTTATTTAATATTTTGTTGTCAAGGTTAAATTATTCCTAAAATTATCTTCAATGCTTAAATTTAAAAAAAATCTGGGTTTCTTATACTAATTTTTGGAGCTCAAAATCATGTCACTAGGGTTTAAATTACTAGTTTGGAAAATTACCGTATTTGACGGCATATAAGACGCACTGGCGTATAGGACGCACCCTCCTTAAGATGGCCACTCACAAGGAAAAAATGATTTTATAGTCCGTGCGAAAGCGCGGTACCACAATAACTTAAAATGTAGTTTCTTTTAGTTGTCACGTTTCGTAAAAGCCAAATATTAACACAATCATTGAATGCAATTATGAAATAGGTAGTATAGACCATCTGGGCTAAAAATAGCATTCAGTATTGAAAGTTAACCCGTGGAGGTTGAACCTTCACATATAAGACGCAGGGAAATTTTTCGAGACATAATTTAGGAAAAAAGGTGCGTCTTATATGCCGTCAAATACGGTATATGAAAAAATAGAAATTTAAACTGACAATGAAATATATTAGAGAATGAATTCATCCACTGAGTTAATTAAAAGGGTAAACTGTCCATTTTATTACCTTTAGGCACCATTAGTAAGATTGGCAAACAGAATTATTTAAATATAAGCATCAGTTACAGAAGAGGTGACTAAAAATTCACATTGAACACTCAAAAAGGTTGCTGAAGTTTTCCCAACAGTAGTTTAACGAATACAAGGGTATGTATGACGGGATCTATGGATGAATTTGATATAAAATGTGTGTGTAAGGAAAAAAGAGTACAGAAAGGTAATTAGAAAATATAAAGTGAAAAATGAGGCTACATGAAAGAGAATATTATGTGCCCTGCATCACGATTTAGTGTTAGCTGATAAATAAAACTGGGCTACTTACAATATGGTCCAAACCTTCTTAGACTGTATGATACTGGAGTAAACCGTATTCAATTTGGGGCTTTTTACTGCAACAGGCCTTGTTTTGCCATTTCAGCAGCCATATCTATTGCACCATTGATAACCCTAGAAATTACCAAACATTAACATAAGAACATTACTAAGATTTTGCTGATATACAAGGATATGTGAATAAAACCACATGCCGCAGACTTCAGAGCAGCAGGCTTCGGCAGCGGCCTCATCGCGCGGTGCATCGGCAGCAGCGACGCAGCGCTTCCACGCCATCCAGCTTCAACCGCCGGACAGATTTAGCTTTCGGTCGGAGGAGTGGACGAAATGGAGCACGCGATGGGAACGGTATCACCGCGGCAGTGGTCTAATTGCGCAGCCCGACGAGGAGCAAGTAAACCAATTCCTCTACATTATGGGCGACAAGGCGGAAGATCTTATCTTAGCCTTCAACTTGTCGGAGGAAGACGCGAGGACGTATGACACATTAAAGCGAAGGTTCGACGAGTGCTTCGGCGTCCGAGTGAACGTGGTGCTGGAGCGAGCCCGTTTTAACCAGCGACAGCAGGGAGAGACGGAGACAATCGACGACTATTTGCGAGAGTTGCATCGCCTGGCGGAGACTTGCAATTACGGGGCAATGAAAGAGGAGATGATCCGGGACTGACTCGTCATTGGCATTAAAGACAAAAAACTCGTGGAAGCCCTGCAGCTCGACCCGGACCCCACCTTGAGCAGAGCGTCCACCAAAGCGTGGCAGCGTGAGGAGGTTAGAAGACAGCGACAGCTGTCTTCTAACAGCCGACAGGCCAAGCACCAGGGGTGAGCGGCGACTCGGCAGAGTTGGAGGTGCAGCGCGTGGAGCGAGGAGGGCAGCGTACCCGGCCAAAGACGCTCAAAAGGAATAAGAAAGAAGCGGTCGCATCGTCATCGGGCCAGAGGCAGGGCAACTTGCGATGCAGTCTTTGTGGCCGGATGCCGCAGCACGCCTATTCGGAGTGTCCTGCCAAGAAGTCCACCTGCAATTCCTGTAAGAGGCGCGGCCATTGGGCGGCCGTCTGCAAGTCCGTACGGGCGGTGCAGTCGCACAGAAAGGACAATGCAGAGGACGATGGATTGTTCCTGGGCAGCGTGCAGACGACAGTCTCGAGCGACGAGGAGCATGCTATAAATGACAACATGGCCTTCTTCCTGGGGCGGGTTCAAACAATCAGCGTGCGGCGGAAGCGGAGACCTCCGTGGGAAGTAGCTGTGCACGTCGAAGGGTGTACGATACCCTTCCAGTTGGATTGCGGCGCAGATGTGATGGTACTCTCGAAGGAGAATTTCGGGAGGTACTTCCGGAAGACAGCGATACGACCATCCTGCGAAACGCTACGAGGAGTCGGCAATCGGTTACTCACAGTCGTGGGGGAGGTGCCGATCATCGCGGAATGGAATAGCCATACAGCGGAAGACGTAATTTACGTGGTGAAGGAGAAAACACCACCGCTACTGGGTCGGCCGGCCATCGAAGATCTTCAGATTTTCAAATGGAATACGGGCGCGAACATTGCCGCGACTGTGGCAGGCATCACCGTAACGTCGATGGAACCCGAACACGAATTCTGTGAAGTCTTCAGAGGCCTGGGCTGCATCAACAAGGATCGGCCATACAAGATACGTTTGAAGGAGGTAGCCGAGCCGTACGCTGTGGCGGCACCGCGACGCGTTCCGCTTCCACTACGCGATCAAGTCCGCCAGGAATTACAGAGAATGCAACAGTACGGCGTCATCTCTCCGGTGGACGAGGCTTCTGACTGGTGTGCACCCATGGTGGTCGTCGCCAAACCGGCAGGGGGATTGCGGATATGCGTAGATTTTACGCAACTCAACGGCAGCGTCGTGAGGTAGCGATTTATGATGACCACGGTAGAAGAAGCGTTGGCACAACTGGCAGGTGCTAAGTGGTTTTCACTCCTCGACGCCAACAAAGGCTACTATCAGGTGGCGCTGGACGCAAAATCCCAGAATCTGACAACATTTATCACACCGTTTGGGCGGTACGCCTTCAACCATCTTCCCATGGGCTTGTCATCCGCAGGAGAACATTTCCAGAAACGTGTCAGCGAAATTCTCTCAGGCTTGGAGGGGGTCGTGAATCTCGTGGATGACATCATGGTGCACGGCCGAACCAGGGAAGAGCTCGACAAGAGGCTTCGCGACGTGCTGACGAGACTCGCAGGCAGTTGAGTCACCCTGAATAGAGAAAAGTGCAGAATCCGCCAGCAACGGGTTAAGTTTCTGGGGTACATCGTATCGGCAGAGAAAGGGGTCAAAGCAGATCCTGACAAGATCGCAGCAATTGTGAAAATGGCCAAACCGAGCAACGTCACAGAGGTCAAGAGACTGCTCGGGATGGTGCATTATCAACTGAAATTCGTGGACCATCTTTCCACACTTACTCAGCCACTACGTGACCTGCTCAAAGCAGATACCGAGTTTTATGGACAGCAGCGCATGACCGAGCTTTCAAAGAGATGAAGAAAAGGTTAATAAGGGTACCAGCCCTTGCCTTCTTCGATCCCAGGCGACGTCTGAGGATTTCCGCCGACACATCGGCTTATGGCTTGGGGGCGGTATTAGAACAATTCTACCCGGCAGGAGAGACCAAAACCAACATGTGGAGGCCAGTATATTATGCATCGAGGACACTCACATCAACGGAGCAGAGGTATGCCCAGATAGAAAAGGAAGGCTTGGCGCTAACCTGGGCTTGCGAAGAGTTTTCGCACTTAATCATAGGGGCGCCGGACTTGACTTTTAGCACGGACCATAAACCTCTTGTTTCGCTGTTTGGCACCAAACCAATCAGCGAGTTGTCTCCACGCCTGCAACGACTGCGCATGCAATTGATGCAATTTACATATAAAATTGAACATGTTGCAGGAAAAGCCATGGTTTCGGCAGATACCCTATCAAGAGCCCCACTGCAGGCCGAGGCATCGGGCGAGGGGAGAGATATTCTGCACGACAGCGAGGTGGAGTTTTTTGCCAGGAGTGTCATCCAGGAAATTCCAGCCTCCGATGTCACTCTGCAGAGCATACGAGATGCTCAAAGCGTGGACAGGGCAACGCAAGCATTGCTACGGTTCGTCAGGCACGGATGGCCACATCCGCGAGATATAACCAGAAACCTGCGGCCATTCCACGACAAACGGGGTGTCTTGGCAGAGGTCAGCGGACTCCTTCTTCATGGTTCACGTATCTATGTCCCAGAGAGCATGCAGAAAGACATCCTGGACCGGATTCATCGAGGTCACCTCGGACAGACTAAATGCCTTGGGCGGGCTAAAATCAGCGTATGGTGGCCGGGGGTCGAAGATGACGTGAGAAATTTCTGCGCGGACTGCCAGGTGTGCCGCGAGCATGAACCACAACCCGTGGAGCCATTGATACCTGCCCGTCCACCAGAGTGCCCTTGGCAAAGGGTAGCTGCAGACCTGTGTGAGAGGAAGGGTCAACGATACCTGGTGATAATAGATGCCTTTTCCCGATACCCGGAGGTCGCCAGATTGGGCACCACAACTGCTGCTGCCGTGATAACCAAAATGAAGGAAATATTTGCAAGGCACGGAATTCCCGAGGAACTAAGAAGTGATGGCGGTCCCCAGTTCTCGGCAGCGGAGTTCCGCCAATTTGCAGTGGAATACGGATTCCGCCATGCCATCAGCAGCCCAGGGTTCGCACAAAGCAACGGACAGGCAGAAGCGGGGGTGAAAATCGTAAAGAAATTATCGAGAAAGGGGTGAACCCCTACCTTGGCCTACTCGCATACAGAACGGCGCCGCTAGAGACGGGTGCCAGTCCTGCAGAACTGTTGATGGGTCGCAGACTACGCACCACGATCCCGTGTACTCCACAGTCGTTGGAGCCAAGATTGCAAGACTTAGCAAGCCATCGGCGGAAGCTGTGGCAGAGGAAGAAGCGGGATAAAACCAACTTTGACCGTCGCCACCGTGCCCGAGAGCTGGACCCCGTTCAACCAGGTGAACTGGTCTGGATAAGGGACAAAGGAGCATATGGCACAGTCGTAAAACAACGGTCGGAGCCCCGGTCGTATGAGGTGCGGTGTAAAGATGGCATTCTCCGCCGCAATCGGGCCTTCTTAGTGCCTGCAAGAAGACATCGGCAAGAGGATGAAGACCTGGATCCACTGCTAATGGATGAACTGAGTCTTCCAGAGGAATGGGTCCCAGGAGCCGGCATCGGTCGACAAGGCGACCCGCTGCAACCAGGCAATGCCTACCCGCCAGAACAGACGACCCGGAGCGGATGTCCAGTGAAACCGCCAAGAAGACTCACTTACGATTTTAATTTGATTCGAACAATTGAGTTCTTAATTTGGTCGTAGGCCACAGGAAGATATTTTAATTTCGATTCAATCAATTGAGTTGTTAAATTGGTAGTAGGTCACAGGAAGATATTTTGTTGTTATTAATTAATTTTTTATTTAAACAAAAGGGGATGTTGTGTGGCTCATTCGAAATTTGTTGCCGTATCCATCACGTACTTTCTCTCCTCCTGTGATTCCATTCTAGCAGTTTCTAGAACTCCCTCGAACTTCCCCTCCCCCTCGGTTCGCGAATATAAAAGCAGGCTTGCTCAAGGTCGAGTTAATTAGTGTTCCCATCGCATTGACGAGCAACACAAATACCTCCTTGGATTTCATTTTAAATATTAATTATATTAATTACTAAATATTAAAGTCTGAGGATTAGTATTAAGTGTTTCAACAGAGTAAGGCAAAGCTTTCAGACTGATGTGGTAGGGCACACAAATGTGCTCCAATAAAATTCATTGTGCATCTTATTATTTCCAAAAATTCCAAGAGATCGTAAATTGATATAAATATTTACTTCCTTCTGTAAAATATTGATAAATTTCAATTACTAATAACTTAAAAATAATTTGTACTCTTTGTTCAATAAAAAGGAGTTCTTGCACTGGGGAGTAGGTTTTTAAATACCACATATGCCGGCGTACAATGAATGAATGAGAGATGGGGTAAACCAAAGGTACTTATACCTTTAAGGTTCATTGTGCCATCTGCCATAATACCAGATTACCCATGGAGTCCTAATGCCTTTGAAAAGGAAAGGACACTACCTATGGGTGAATCTCTGATATTGCTGGGTTCCTGTAAAAAGGTACCCATGCAACAAAACCATGCCCTATTTACAGCCAGGCATTCACATAGGAGATGAATTGTAGATTCCTCCTCTAAATTGCACCATCTGCAGCTTGAGGAATCAGTCTTTATATTAATTAAGATTAGGTCTTAACAAGTTATTATGCCTATTTGCATCTTCCAATAGGTCCTTGGTTCCACACCAGTCGTTTACAAAAATTAGAAATAGCAGCAATTTTTAAGTTTTTTTAAGCCCTTCCCGATAACATTGAAACTCAAAACGTGGCATGTAAACAAAGATTATAAATACCTTTTATAAGCTTGCAGTATGCAAGCAACATTTTACTTGTGTATATATATATATCGGTCCAGTTAATTTGCCTTCTTTGATGATGTGAAGACAGGGGACAGGGGATCCTTGGGATATGTGTTTTCCTTCCCTCCAATCCTGTCAAGAAGGGAAGTGAGTTCTAAAAACTGGACCTTTTGCAATAAAGGTTGCCACCAGATTATCATGTCCCATTTCATAGATGAGACTTGTATCGCTAAGGTAGTTCCATAGCTTCCTGTGACCTGATATAATTCCTCAGTCATTCCACTGGCCTAAGTGCTTCAAGCGCAGGGCCAAGCATCTTGCTTGCTTTTCTATCTCTACAGAAAGTGGAGTGAGGTTTAGCAAGGTCTCCAATGCCAAAGTTGGGGTGGTCCTCATGGCTCCAGTAACCCCAAGACAAGCCATTCTTTATATGTGGTTAAGGGTCCTCCTGGCACACTTCAGCCAGGATCTTCCCTACCACCCAACAGAGCAGGTATGTCCTTACTACCCTGGTGTAGTACATACCTTTTGGATACAGTTCCTAGGTTTTCCCTAGGGCTCTTCTGCACGCCCATAAGAAAGAGCAGGCTTTACTAGCTCTGGACTCAAGATGTTGCCTCCAGGAAAACTTTGAGTCCAAAGTAACACCCATATATTTAACATTATCAGAACCTTCCCATTAAGAGAAGGGGCTGACAAGCCTACCCTGTTTCTTTTGAAAAGGACAACTGTAGTTTTGTCTGGATTGATGGTTTATCCCATGTAGATGCACCAGTTTTACACTATACTGAGAGCAGCTTGCATAGTTCCTGATATTGTATCAAGAAATTTCCCAGGGATGAAGTTTACTAATTCATCTCCATACCCCTGGGAGTAGAGCCAGTGGTGTTAAGTCTGGCTATAAGGCTATTAACCACCATATTCGAGAGGAATGGTGAAAGTACTTCTCCCTGTGGGTAACCCTGAGAAACCTGAACCTTCATGGAGTCTCCTCTCGGTAGGCTGTGGCGGTTTTTTGTTCAAGCATGTTCCTTATCCAGTGCACAAGATGGTCATGGATGCCATGCATAATAGCTGTAAAACAGATTTGGTCAAAGCATAGAGTAACTATACTAGTTACTCTATGGTCAAAGGTAGTGTTGTTAAAGGCCCCTTCAATATCAAAGAATACGCCCATACCATACATACCTTGATCTACAGCTCTCTCAACCATACTAATGAGATTGTGTAGAGCAGATTCCACTGACTTACCCTTCTGGTAAGCATGTTGGTTGAGATATAAGGGATACTCCCTAAGTGGACCATCCCTGATGTATCTGTCAACCAATTTTTTTTTAAGGTATAAATACTACTTTAGTTGCTCTCCAGGCATGCGGAATATAGCAAAATGCTATATAGGGCTGCAATATCGTAATGGGTGGAAGGAGAAGCTGTTCCAAGCCTTTGTGCAAGAGTGCAGGAAATATTCCATCCACCCCTGCTGATTTGAATGGGCTATTAATAGCCCATTTAGTGCCTTCATATGTTACGATGCTAGAAGACGATCTACATTCCACCCGAGCCTGGTTGATGAGAGTCCTCTCTGAATGCATCCTGGCTATCCCAGTGCTGCCCGGAAAGTGGGTCTCCAGCAAACGCTTTAGTGTTTCCTTGTCAGATGATGTGTAGTCATCTGAGGGAAGCAAAAGAGACCACACACTGGCCCCTGGGTCTTTAAATAAAACTTTGTGAAGCCTTGAGATTTCTGACGCCCCCTCTACATTACTGCAGAAGGTTCTCCAAGACTTCCTTTTTGAGCACTTAATAGCTGCCTTATACCTACGTTGGGAATCCTTAAAATATTCCCAATGATAGGGATTTTTGATCCTTTTGGTCTTATTGAAAATCCTCCTAGTTTGTTGTCGGAGAGATTCGAGCTCTGATCCACACCAGGTAAGCTGTTGGCCTTCTTTCCTGATATTAAGGGGGCAGCTTTTCTCATAGGTGGAGATGATGCTTCTATGTAAAGATTTTACCAAACCTTCTATCTCGTCTCGATTCCTAAACTTGTTAGAGATCACTATTGTGCCCCCCTTCAGTTTGTGATGGTACCAATCCCAGTTGGTGGCTTTGGGGCTCCTGTACTCTGACGCTCGACTGATTTACTCATCAAGCGTGAATAGAATGTGGCAGTGGTCAGACAGTGATGCCTCCCCTGACACTCTCCAATCCTTAATTCTGTGCACTATATTGCTTGTGCAAAGAGTTATATCAATCACTTCCTCCCTTACATTATTCCTGAAGGTGGGCTGTGATCCTCCATTGAGCAACTGTAACTCTGTCCTCATAAGATATTCTAAGAGGGATTCTCTCCTGGAGTTGATATCTGAACTCCCCCACACTAAGTGGTGTGAGTTAGAGTCACACCCAACCAGGAGGTCCTAACCTTTAGTTTTCAAAAGTTCACCAGATTCTCCAGCTCCCTTTTAGGTGGAGGGTCTGGAGAATCGTACGGTAGATAGGAAGAACTAATGACTATCTTTTGAGTCATATTCCTTTCTTGGAAAGACAGCACTGCTGCTGCCAGATCCATAGTACTAAACTGTGGTAGAGGCATGGCACCTACCCCATTAATATATAGATGCAAGCTCTAGGCCTAACGATAGAGGTGCATGATAAAATCTGACCTCCACTAAGATGAAGTCCTCTAACTTTTCCCTTATAACACCAGGGTTCCTGCATTAGAGCAACCTTAATCTTACCTTTGGACAGAATTCCTTCTGGGACCTTAGTTGCAGCACTGCTGTGCTGGAAGTTTGCCTGGATGAAGTGTATGCCCATTATTGTTAGGAATTCCCCTCACTGACTCCCTCCACCGGCGTTCCCTCTGTGGCTTCTCCAGGTGCCTCAGAAGTTCTGGCCCCAGATTTCCCTAAAAAAGGTAAATATCACCTTGTGCAGGCCTATCAAGCTCCTGAAACCAGGACAGGTGATAGTGACCACCGAGGCCTTGTCTACCCCAATGACAAATCCTGTGCCATTGGGGGAAGTCACCCTGTCATAAGGTCTCCACAAGTTGGTTTTCAGGCCTAGAACAACCCTCTCCAACTTTTCGAAGAGGGTCCTGGTTTCAAACTTAATTGGCCCAGGCATCCAGATCATCACCTTCTTCCTCATCACAAGAAGGTCAGCGTCCAAGGCCTTTTAGTTGGTACCTCCAAAGAGACCTACCTTCTTGACTGCATCCTCCAACCATCTCATGGAGAGTTCATCCTCGCAGATGATCTCCAAGGCACCATTTATGAGCCTTTTTCCTTCAAAGGAGGGTAGGAATTTGCCTTCAGGGTTGGTACCCCAGAGCTCTTACATCTTCCCTTTGATTTCCACATGCCACTCCTGAGTCATAATGGCTACAGGGTAGCCCTCTGGAATAACAGCCATCTTCTTCTTCCCCTTGGCAGCCTCTGCATAGGAGCTGCCCTTGGCCTTTTTGACCTGAGGCCCTGGAACTCTCTCTTCCTGAGCCATTAGTCTTTTGCTGCCTTTTAGGGTAGGGCCCACCCCACTACCTGACGTCCCTCGAGGTTTCCCTGAGGTATCATCTTTGGCAGTGGATGGACCCTTCCTGGTCTAGCTTCTTTCTGAACCGCTGAGCCTCGCCCTGGTTGTCAATTTCTCCATTTTTAGAGAAATGCTACCCAAGGTTATGCCCGATGCTCCAGTGTCAGAGTCACCAGTTCCCGGTGCCTCCTTAATTGTTGACTCTGAGGAGTCTGATCTCAGGGAAGTCTCCCGAGAGCTTCCTAGGAGTAATCTGTCCTCAACTGAGGTGGTGGGACTGAGACAGTCCATATTAGGAGTGCACTTTTCAGTGCCCTCCAAGGTTGAAGGACCCTTTGCAGAGCCCTCTTGAGAAATTGGTACTTTTTGGTTCCATATTTGTTCCCACGAGTAGCTACGGAAAGAAAGGTTCGCCCATGCAGAGCCCCGCATACATGGGTAAGGCTAAATAAAACCGGAGGTCACCTTGTACCCGGCTAAATAAAACCGGTACACCTTTGACACCTTCCCCTGCTAGAGACTTCTAACCCTCCACCCTGCAGATGCGGTCAACTTGGCGCAGGGGACCACTGTGGTGATGGGGTCGTTTTATCGACCAGCCAGGTCTAGATCCGTCATGTTTAGCGTTACTCAGGGGCACCTCGAGGAGGGTGTGGCTCTAAACCACGCATGACGGTCCTGACAGGCATCAGGAGAAAGTGACCCAATGACCCATACTAGGATCACATATTCGCCCCCTATGCCGGCGTATAAGTCGACTCCTAAAATTTTGAGGTGAATTTCAGGTTTAAGCCTATGTTCAGTGTATAAGTCGACCCAAAATATAAGGCAACACCACTTCCCCAGCTCTATTTTATGGGAGGAAAAACTATGGTATCCATAAGTGTATGATAGTTTAAGGAATATTTACCGCATAAGATTAAGACAAAGAATTGTTTCTTTCATCTGCCATGTCAATTTCTCGCCTCTGCTTAACTATTACACAAGTTTCTTTTGTTGGTATCACTCCGGCTTTACAAATATAAATGCGTTACGACGGAAACACAATGGTATTAAAAATTTCTTATAGAAATAATTGTATTATTACGTGGTGTTAACAAATCATGAAACTGCTAAAACAACTCCTAAGTCAAATCATAATGATTATATAAACAAAAACAAACCACAATGCGCTTATAGATCTTCATTTACAAAAAGTAAACATCGAAATATATATTAAATTTTTGAAAAATGAAAATACACGTGAAGAGATGAATATAGTTTGCGAAGAATGAATATGCGTAAAATTTATTTTAAAGATACGAAAATGGTTTGGGAAGTGGGTTGCACATAAATAAATGTTTTCTAAAAGAAACACACTAGGACTGTGTTGCGCCGAAAGAATATGCCTTTTATTTACTTGGCTATGAATATACAAGACAAGATGGCACGTGTGGCCATAATGGTTACAAAACTAGGAGACATTTAATGTTAACAAGGCGGAGGACGCGATGCGAGTGAGAGCATGTCAAGCGCATTGGGCACGGAGCTCTCCAAAAACAAATGCCCATCATCAGCCGCAACAATATGGCGCTGGGTGCAGGCTGTCTGCACCGGTCGCCACAATGGTTTATTAGCTCTTTTATTATGAAAACATGCCATAACATAACATATTTTCAACCACATTTGTATTTTGTGATGAAATTTGTTTTACATGACATCAAAGTTGATTAGCCCTGAAAAAAATTAGTTTCGGTAAGAAATAATTGTAGTGAGTTTGTGTAAAACAAGTGTAAAGCGGGCAGCATCACCTATTTACCCCTTGGTGGTAAAGGGTTAAATTTTATGTTTGGCGTTTAAGTCGACCCCTGGTTTTTCAAAGATTTTTTAGGCTTCAAAGGTCAACTTATATGCCGGAATATGCGGTATGTAATTTGTTAAATGAGAGATTCCTGCAAAATATATATTATAACCATTTCTAAGAACAAAATACCAGTTAAATTACAGGATGTTTTTTAATATTTAAACAAAAATGAAAAGTACCCCTCATATCAGGGAAATAACCAAATCTTTTCTGAAATGTATCTAATGAGAATATTTAAGTCTAAATACATACCCAAAGGGCAGAAAATCTATGTTAAATAATCTTGCCTACTGGAGTATCATAGTCATTTTAATGTAACAGACATCAGGATTCTGGAAATGAGGGCTTGTAGAGATAGATGACTTTTTTTTACTATTATTTTGAGGTATTAGTTTTCAAATTTCCTTGTGAATATTTCTATTTCTTTAAAATCTATTATGGCATAGCACTCATCATGATTAGTGTTCTATCTTTAGGTAGGTTCATGTGCATTCAAAAATCCTTATTAAGCACCAACTCCTTCATTTCCTTATAGTTAACCCCACCCACTTACATCTTCAGCGTTTCCTTCCCGTTTTTTACTTTCTCCATATACGAAGTATAGAGAAAGTATTGTTTTCATGAAAAAAATTGACTTCGAGATTTCAACGGAAATACATGTTATGGGGTCCCTAGAACACGTTTTGACCATTTTCGGAATGATGTCTGTGTGTATGTGTGTGTGTGTGTGTATGTGTGTGTGTGATAGTGGGCGCTCTAATGTGAAAACTATTAGTCGTATCAATACCAAACTTCATATATAGTACTGTGGTGTCTGCTGTCAGAGTTGATTAGTTTTTGGAGTAAATCGATCAACCGGAAGTCGAGCTTCATTCATCAAAGCTCATTTCCGGTTTTCAAAATATCTCCATAAATATGATATATAGGTATATTGTTTTTAGCATAAAAGTTTTAGATAATGTGTTTTACTATAACTTTGGCATTTAACATATTTTTGTATCACAGGTTGATTAGGAGTTATTCGTGAAATACTGATAAACCGGAAGTAGCTGATTATGTACATTGTGGGCGCTCTAACATGAAAACTATTATTTTGATCAACACCAAATTTCATATATAGTATTTTGGTTGGTGTCGTTAGAGTTGATTAGTTTTTGGGGTAAATCGGTTAACCGGAAGTTTAGCTTCATTCATCAAAACCCATTTCCAGTTTTCAAAATATCTCCATAAATATTATATTTACTCATAAACTAATAATTATAAATGTTTTAGAAAATATAATTTACTATAAATTTTGTATGAAACATATTTTTGTATCACTGATTGTGTAGGAGTTATTTGTGAAATACTGATAAACCGGAGTTGCTGATTATGTACGTTGTGGGCGCTCTGGGAGCTGGGGCGAAAGGCCATTTCATCGTTTTTCATCGAACATGTCCCGAAAAACATTATTTATAGTGTTTGTGACGTAAAAGATAATATGATATAAATTAAACACTCCTCTTCAAAGAGGCTCCCGGATAGTCATGTGGACAGCGCGTTTGCCTTTGGTGAAAGCGGTCCCGGGTTCGAATCCCGGTGGGAGCCAATGTGCGAAATGACCTAAGCTGTCGAAGCACTTTTAACAACACTACTACTCCTCTTCCAAGTTTAGATGGAATATAGAGTTCGAAATTACTGTCGTATATAAATATTTACATCTTATATATGGAGGAAGTCATGTGCTGGCCACATCAGATTTTTTACCCTGTATTCTACCCTCAATCACAGTCTTCACCAATCCCTCTCCTCTCAATATTTGACCTGCCCATTTTTCTGTCTATGCCTAATTACTTCAATGAAAGCCCTATCCTCCCCAACTAACTCCAGCATCTCCATGTTAGTTTTCCTCTCAACCCAATTTACTTTTTCATTCTATGCCATACCCCCAATTCAAATGCCTCCAAACGTTTGACTTCCCCCTTTCATAAAGTCCACATTTCGCACCCATAAAGAAACACACTCAATGATTTATAATTTTTACTTTCTCCATATACGAAGTATAGAGAAAGTATTGTTTTCATGAAAAAATTCGACTTCGAGATTTCAACGGAAATACATGTTTTGGGGTCCCTAGAACACGTTTTGACCATTTTCGGAATGATATCTGTGTGTATGTGTGTGTGTGATAGTGGGCGCTCTAACGTGAAAACTATTAGTCGTATCAATACCAAACGTCATATATAGTACTGTGGTGTGTGCTGTCAGAGTTGATTAGTTTTTGGAGTAAATTGGTCAACCGGAAGTCGAGCTTTATTCATTAAAGCTCATTTCCGGTTTTCAAAATATCTCCATAAATATGATATTTAGGTATATTTTATACATTATAAAAGTTTTAGATAATAAAATTTACTATAACTTTTGTATTTAACATATTTTTTTATCACCGGTTGATTAGGAGTTATTCGTGAATTACTGATAAAACGGAAGAAGATGATTATGTACTTTGTGGGCGCTCTACCATGAAAACTATTTGTCGGATCAACACTAAATTTCATATATAGTACTTTCATTACAGTTGTTAGAGTTGATTAGATTTTGGAGTAAATCGGTTAACCGGAAGTTGAGCTTCATTCTTCAAGGCTCATTTCCGGTTTTCAAAATATCTCCATAAACATGATATTTAGGAATATACTATTATTTATAAAAGTTTTAGAAACGTTATTTACTTTGACTTTTGCATGAAACATATTTTTGTATCACTGATTGTGTAGGAGTTATTTGTGAAATACTGATAAACCGGAACTTGCTGATTGTTGTGGGCGCTCTGGGCGCTGGGGTGAAATGCCATTTCATCGTTTTTCATCAAACATGTCCGGAAAAACATTATTTATAATGTTTGTGACATAAAAGATATTAATATATAAATTAATCACTCATCTGCAAAGTTTAGATGGAATATAGAGTTCAAAATTACTGTCGTAGATAAATATTTACATCTTATATATGGAGAAAGTTATGTTTTGGCCACATCAGATTTTTTAATATAATCATTATGTATTTTATTTCTAATCTTTTGCCTAGCAAGAAAATCAAACAAATCAACTTAAGTAGGATAATGAGCTTCATTGGTAGACTTTTAGTAAAATGTCATAATTCCATTTTATAACACCACAACTTGGTTCCTCTTCGAGTTGATATTTGACATTAAAGAGGGAGATTCATTAATCTTCTATGGACTTTTCAAGACAAATATTAAAATATGCTACTATCATTACACTACAATGAACTCACAAATTTGAAAAACAGATGTAAAAATATCTTCAATTAAGTCAAACATTCACATTAAATGTGCATAGAGCAATAAGTGAAAAGTTGACATTTTTCTATGATATCACAAAGATGAACCTTTCGGTAAAATAAATCAAATTATAATCAATTTTAAGAAACTCAAAGAGAGATGATATTAAGGAAGGCTATGGCAAAGGTAAAAATGCAACTTTTTTGGCTATCTTGAAAGAAAACTGGATCAACTTATCTCTTAAAAATCTCTCAATCTAAAATTAACTTTACAGTGCTTCTAAGAAGCAGCACTGACATCCCAACAGCCAGATTTCAAATTGTAAACTGCATGAATTAAAGCTCACTCAAAGCCTTAGATGAGTGAATATTAAATATATTCTTTCTTTATAACTAGGACACATCAATTTTTTTATATTTCACAATTTATAGATATAATTTTACAATAATATTTTCTGTGGCTCTAGCATATTCATATTCCTATGACAGATTTCGAAATCTAGCTTGCTGAATACATATGTATGTAGATGTTTGAAAAAGGTTTTCATGTGGCTCTTATGACCAAAAATCTTGTTGACCTATGTATATAAAAATACTTAAGGGGTTACATCTAATCGCCCGCTAGAAATAATGGTATATTTTGGAAATTTTTGTGGGTTTATTGTTGCTATCTATGAAATAATTTTTATTTAATAACAAAAGTACATAACTTCACATGCTAATTTTTTAGATTGTGATGAAAAAATATAAATAAATAAAAAAGTTGTTTGCCCCTGACATATATGCATTTCGAAGAACGTCACTTAACGGTTGGCAGTTTTTCTCTGGTATAGATAATCTGAAATCAAAAAAGCAAACATTTTCTTAAATTACAAATGTGTGGCTATCGTTCCACGTGGGGAAATTTTAATATTTTGATTTTTAACGAAATGGTGGTCAGTTAAATAAATATTGTTGTAATTTTGCAAATAAAAACAAAATTTTTCATGAATTTTTCATTAACTATTAAGATTAAAGAAAATACCGTACGTATTATTTTACATGATTTTACCAAATTTCAAAGAAATCGGTTGGATAGTCCTTGAGAATTTTTGCCAACCAGGTTGGAAAATTAGGTTTTCAGAAAAATGGCCATAAACATTAAATTTGTCACAAACTTATGAATTTTCAAGTTTACCATAAATCTTCTACTCCTGGGCCATAGAATGTTTCCTTTGAAGATGACGCAGCTTCTCCTGATGACCTTTTGCCCTGTCCTTTTCGATTTTTTCTGGCTTCAAGCTCTTGGATTTCTGCCGCTTCGACATGTCTCTTGTCCTCTCTGGCGCAGTATTCTATATCTCCATGGCCAATTCTAACTAACGTTCATTTCCCTCATGATTTTTAGTAGACTAGATGCTCCATCATTAAAAATACTGGCAAATATGAAAGCTGCTGTTTCCACCACGACAGCACCACTGGAAAAAAATTTTGGAGCAAATTTCCATATTGTCGAATTGAAACTTTCGTTATTATTTTGGGTGAATCCACCCAAAAAATGGTGAAGTGACTCGTCTTTGCTCAGATCTTCGTATATGGGACGTGTAGCCTCGATTACGCTCATAGGTAGAGCCATTCTGTGAACATATTCTGCAAGTTTTCCTACCGTTTTAGCCATCTGCCAAGAACACCAAGAATCAGAGCCCTGAGGGCAAAACTGGTGCTGTGGATTTTGATCCGTGGAGCTCTTGTGATATAAAGTGGCCAAGATTGCATTTTACATAATTTCCACGGAGTCAGAGTTATTGCGAATGGCAAACCCATAATAAGCCGTAAGCTCATCAATTAATTTCCCTTCCCCCCCAGACCTTTCGTATTTTTTTGCAAGTACGAAGTCTTGCACCCATTCTCTTCTACACATGATTGATATATTCCTTCTTTTTTATGAAAGTTTCATATCCATATGGTCTGGATTCAACGATCCCTTTGTATGTTCTAATGTCTCCGTCTCCTATATAACTTGCATATTTTACTTTCTGACGGTTTTCAGACCTGAGGAACATCTCTGTTATGCTGTCGACCTCCATCTTTCCTGCATTACCCTCATGATTTGCCAGGCATTCTTTGGCATGCTGATGGGCACACTCTTTGCATTCCTCGGAGTCCTGCTTCTTCTCCCAGTATTTACATGATTTGCAGTAAGCAGATTTTAAAGCAATATCAATAATTTTACTCGAATAAAAACAAATAAGAGTCGCTATTTCAAATAAATAGTTAAATCCTCTCTTGCGCCAAGTTCCATCTCCGGAGACAGTTAGACCCTCAGGCTCCTCACAATTGGTTGCCTTTGCAGTCAGTTACTTTTCTTCTACGCAGCTATTCACCAAAGAAATATTGCAAACTTCTTTTGTAGCAGTGTGAATGGTCTTCACAATTAGACCGTACGTGGCTTAGAAAACCAGGCGTGGTAAGACCATCATGGCGCAGAACTTTTCTGCACCGTTTGATCCCACTCCTAATAACCTCATGGCGAAAACAAATCTTCTGTTAACTTCATAGGAAGTTCCAATAAATGGACAGGAATCTACACTGATTGGGTCACATGATTCACAGTTCACCACTAACTCAAATCCAAGGCCTAGCCTACTGCTCTCTTGAAAACTGACTTTACCACCACAAATCTTACACTTGAGATACTCACTTAGTGCAGAAAAAACAGTAGCAAAATTAAGTATTCTATATCCTATAGGATCGACAGAAGCCTTGAAATCCTTGCTCCTTCTTAGTTTTTTCGCAGAAGTACTTGCCGATTACTCCTCTCTCCAATTCAAAACGGTCGAGAGGCCGTTTCTGCTTCTTCTTTACTCTGTCCGCTCTTACGGAACTGCGTCTAAAAGTCTTACAATTCATAATAATCGTAAAAATTACTCAAAAAGAGCAAAAACTGCAACAACTCAGATAGCAGAGGAAGAAAACGAACGAAAGCGCACTTGACAACAGACCACAGCAAACTCACCACATCAACTAAATATTTGTCGCTAGTTTCGAAATATCTAACGGTATTATCCTTGGTTTTCCCTCTCAAGAAGAAAAGACCATACTCCTATTCATGAATAGGACACTTCAATTCTTGAGCCGGATGTGGCGGAAGTGCCCTTCAGGCAGGAGCTCGGGCGCCAGCGCTCTAAGCTCTTAACGCACTTACAAGGAAATTTCTGTATCTCAGCCAATTTTACGGATTTTAAAATAATTCTTAGTGCAAAATATTGTTAAAAGTTTAAACTTAAAAGATATGCAAAAAAATTTTTCGATTTTTTCGACTTTGACCAGTGGCGGATCTAGGATCGCATAACTGCGGTGAATTTAGTGAAGACGAAGAAGATGAGGATGAAGTGAACTTAGATTGCTCTTCTACAAGCTATGAAGATACCAGAAGCACCTCCCCCCCTACAAGGAATGAATTAAGACACTCTATAAAAGTGCTTCACAATTTTCAGATGTTTACTGATGGTGTACCTGATTTATACAATTATTACCTTTCAGGTATTGAGAAAATCACCTCATCTTTCATTGAAGCTTCCAAAAAAATAAAAATTGAAGATTATTTTAAAAAGTAAAAAGTTTGGAATTTTTTTTCTGTTGTATTAAACATTAAACTGGATGTATAATTCATTTTATTGAAATATCACCTTCCTTTCAATCCCATTTAACTTTATGCACTGTGTTACTGAACTTGGATTCTTATTGTAGAGATTTCGATTGCTTGAAAGAAAACCTCAAATTTACGAAGCCCGAATTTTACAAAGTGCAAATTTTTTGGTCCCTTCAACTTCGTAAAATTGAGGTTCTACTGTAATGCATAAATTTTGAAAATATGAAAATAAATTGAAGAATTCATAAATATATATTTCAGAGTGAATTTGGTAAAAGATGAATATAGTTGAGACAAAAATTGTCAAAACAGGTAGAAAAAAATTATAAGTGGAAAATAATTTGATTTTGAACAACTTTGCTGTCGAGAAAATTTTCAGGAAACGGTTAAATTGATATAATTCTAGAGAAAAAGTCGACAAATTACTTTTTAGCAAACCTCACCGAAAAAAAGGAATGGGTGCAGTGGAGAATGCACTTATAATATCTGTTTTTGTTTCGGGGTGTGGATGTGCTGAGTAATGTAGAAAAATTTAGGAAATAGATGAAAATTTAGAGGAACTACAAATAATAGTGCACCTATGAATCCTGATAGGAATGTAACAAAAAATAAGTAAAGTGGTCAACATCCTGACCATTATACTTTGTATGATCCAAATGCACGTTACAACCCTCATGGTTGCATTTTTTTCATAATTACCAGACTCTATTTTCAAAAACTTTATTAACAAAACCGCATTCTTTTTCTTTGGCTGAGTCCATCTTACGAGCAGTAAAGGCCAGTTCCCGAGCTAAACTCTGGCTTCCAATAGCTCTAGGTAGCCGCTACAAAGCTCCTACATCTGCAGCCATACCTATCATAGAAATTAAATATAAGAATCACGATTCTGAGCAGTGGCGGGTCCAGGGGGGGGGGGCTATGGGGGCTGTAGCCCCCCCAGAAGTCAACATGAAGAATAATTACTTAAATGTATCATCATTCATACTATTCAGGTGTGAAGAAAATATTGTTTATCTACAACGATAGATAATAATAAGCATAATTTAAATATGTATACTGAGTTCAATTTTATAATATTTCTGACAAAAATCGATAAATAGAAAATGAATCTTTAATCCCAACTCTCAAGTCCCCCCCCACAGCTTGATCCTAGATCCGCCACTGATTCTGAGTCTGTGTAATCTCCATAGATAAGTGATGCAAGTTGCCCATGTCTACTTCTTTAAGTTAAAACCATGCATCTTTGGAACAATATCGAAAATCTGCAGCAGATATTAGATTAAAATCTCCTCCTATGCAGCAACTGTGTAACGCTCCAATAACGGGTTTTGGACACTGGAATGTAAAATTACGATGATTTCACATTTCAAATGAATACAAACATCGAATGGGGTTGTACCTTTTCAAGGACAATGAATCTTGATCAAGCCTTATATTTTATTCAAGCATTTTGCAACGCCTGGCAACATCACTATGCTCTGCCAATGCATCTCCCATACTATTCATATCATTAAAGTCGATTCCAGCAAAGAATATTCTTCCTCTGGCGGATAGAACTATTGCTCTACAGTCAGTCAGTCAATAATAGTTCATGATATTTGTTGTCAGATCTTCGTACAAACATATATCTACTTACATCCACATTTTGCTATTCATCACATTCAATCTATCCGGTCTGTTAAATTCCACACTAGAAACAAATAATTTGGGAACTTTTACGGCCAAAGTTTCGAATTCACTGAGGCCTGCTGCTTCAGCCGAGCATTCTCTTACAGTAATGTTTTGGCTATTGGCATACCTTACTAAAGAAAAGGTTTCAAAGTCATAACAAATGGAATCAATAATGTTGTCAAAATAAAGAGGTAAATTACTAACAGACTCCTCCGGTAGCGAGACCTTGATTTCGTTTTCCCACGGGGCCGAACATGACTGATTTAAGTTATCAGCAACACGCAAATATAGCAAAGGAATGACAAAAGTCCAACCTCCCAACTTCGAAGAATTGACCTTTGCGCTCTAACTGTTTCGCCAGTCACCAAAAATTAGAATCAACAGGGGTGCAACGCAGAGCGCATCTAATCTATTAATTTGAAAGGATAATAATTGACAACACTGGTAAACTTGATCATCTAGTTCATAAGAAAATATCGAGAGTAAGTATATAAGAAAACATCAGCTGCCATTCTGTTTCTTAAGAGAAAATAAGGACTCATTTTAATGGGAGCTCTTGTACCTCGAAAATTTAATTTGCCCAGAGTAGATTTAGCAGTTAACGTAGATGCTGGTTGTATTAAAAAAATTAACTGTTATGCATTCTTGTTCTTTTAGGTAAATTAAATAATATCTCTGCTCCTCGATCTTTAATACAAAGACAGCCTCAACGTTTATGGTAGTTCGAAGTTTGGAATACTACTTTGGGTGCTTTTTATTTTGCTCTTAGCCCTTAGTAAATACACCTTTCAAAATGGTATCAAGTTCAACAGTTGCAATATTATCTGCCCTTTTGGGTTTGTTTTTACTGCGGAAATACCGTGAATCGAGATGGGGGTATTTCAAAAGTAAGAAATCCCTTCAAGGTAAAGTTTATTTAGTAACCGGTGCTAATTCAGGTATTGGAAAAGAAACAGTTCTTGAGCTAGCAAAAAGAGATGCGTGTGTAATAATGGCTTGTAGAAGTATGAGTTCTGCGCTTTCGGCTATAGAAGACATCCGAAGGACTGTTCAAGAAGGAACATTGGTAATGATTACCTTGGGTTGTGAATTTCCAAGGGAAAAGTGGCATGTCAAGTGATATTAAATTTCTTTATTTTCTTGACAGATTCCTAAACAATTGGATCTGGCATCGTTTGATTCAATAAGAGCATTTTCAAACGGCGTCATTCGAGATTTCCCAAAAATAAACGTTTTAATTAATAACGCTGGAGTATATGTATGCTCAAAGGAGGCTAGAGTTACTACTGATGGATATGAATTGCACTTTGGAGTGAATCATCTCGGTCATTTTCTTCTTACGAATTTGCTGTTTGACAAATTATGTGAATCACAACCTAGCCGGTAACGTTTAAATCTATTGTTTGCAAAGTGATGCTTTTAGTTTTAGAAATAAGAATATTTTATTTTCCAGGGTTGTAACTGTGTCATCCCTGCTCCTCCAGAGTGGAAGAATTGATCTTGAAAACCTTAATTGTGAAAGGGAGACTCCTGAGAGCTTGGCAGAAATACGAAGTAACCAGAAATACTGCAATTCCAAATTGGCGAATTTGTTATTCACCCGAGAATTAGCTAAGAGGACCACAACTGTTGATGTTACAGCATTAGCTGTCTGTCCCGGTTTCTCGTACACCAATCTGTTCCGAGAAACTCCTCGCAGTTGGTATCAGTACATTCTCTTTGCACCAATCGTCTATTTATACATGAGGAGTGCCAACCAGGTAGCTATTAATATTTTTTTGACAAATGCCTGTTACATTTCTTTTTATTGCCCCAAATTGTCAATGATGAAACTTAAATAACGTTGACCAAATCAAAAGATCTAAGCAATTATCAAAGTACACTTATCATCACATATCAAGTGTTGAAAAATATTAAACACAATTTCAACTATTAACACGTAGTTGAAATTCAAGTACTTTTGAAATCCCATTGAACAGCCATTTCTCTTTTGATTTGTAATGCCAAAAAACTCATAAACATTTACCATTCACAATAAGCATTCAGTTCCACATTCGAATAATATTTTCCTTTTTCTCATTTTCTTGATTTATATCTCAAGTGCAAATGTGATGTCAAGCATAACAATTTCATGACCCTTTTCTTACAATTTATTTTTGGAATTAAAGCCTCATTCTTTGAATATACTAATAACCTACTCAATCAACTTATTGATTCATTTTCTGTTTAAAAATGTCGAGCAGAATTAAATTCTAAACACTAAATCATGTGTATAAAATTAATAAAAAATGATGTAGAAACTTCTGTATCATTCTTTCATTCAGCATTCTTCTCATTTTGTCATGTGTGCCTCAACCTAGCTGTATTTCATAATCTGTATTGATGATTCTAAATACCATGTAAAATATTTATTTGTACTTTTTTAAGCATAAATGTTATGAATTCCTGGCATTATAAAGTTGTTATATCTTTGTGTATATTAGCCCTTGAGTTGTAGTGGTGTTGTTAAACATACTTTGTCAACTTAGGTGATTTTGAGCTCTGAGAATCAAACCAGGGACAGATTTCACAAAAGCCAAACATGCTGCCCTCATGGCTATCTGGAAGTACAATGTTAGTCCTTAATTACAAAATCGATTGCTCTGTTAAAGTCAATTTTCTTTCAATTCCAGGGTGCTCAAACGGTGCTGTTATGCGCTGCCTCTGATGATGTAGGGAAACAGCATAGTGGGCAACTTTTCCGCGACTGCAAAGTCTACAAGCCCAAGATGAGGTTTCCATGTTCTTTAGCTACCCAGACTAAGCTGTGGGACGTAAGCACTGAAATGGTTGGGCTAAGAATGAAATAGACGGTTTCCTGCTCTTGTCAGTTGATGTTCCTTCGAGACAGGAAGGGTAGGCAGAAGCTGTGTTAGTGTATGCGGAAATACAGGCTCTGGTTAGGCATTCCATCACTCTTGAAAGTCAGGTGGAATGTAATATTAAGATTGAAGGGAGGGTGTTTTTGGTTTTTCACCAGGTTTGTTTTTCACCAGGTTTGTTTTCAGGTATATGATGGATATATCAGGATGATGATCTACTGCTCGTCATTTTAGTTTGGCATTGATCGTAAGCTGGATATAGGATCATTAAATATTAGGGCCAATGTATATCACTCATAAGAACAGGATCACTGATATTCAAAGTGTTACAAAAACATTTTGATACCATGTACTAGTCCAATAAATTTAGCTTAAGGTTCCTTAATTATTATTGTCTACATAGAATTTGCTTGTTTTCAATAGTAATAATTTTTTTTAATTAAATGTAGATGTAATACTCATTTTACGTTTAGATGGGAGATTAGTGCATGCTTGATTCTATCAGTATTTTCTATTCTTCTTTATTCTAAAGGATAATAATGATGAATTCTGAAGAATTATTTGTTTCCTTGATTACTGTAATTTGCATTTTGAATATTTTTATTGCTGTTTTGTATGAAAAACTGTCTGTTCCATATGTTTAGCCCTTCGAGATGTATGTTTGATAAAACTGCTGCATATTTACCTCCTAAGTTTAATTTTCTGTATCATAAGTTTTATTGGTGTTGCTATTCTGAACTATATTTTTAATCATCTTCTTATGGTATCATTTTTTAATCTGCTGGAGTAAAATATCTCAATTTTTTCACTCAAAAATTAATATTCTCAAAAACAATATAAATGAAATGAAACATTTCAATGCAGAAATTTGGGACTTGTGAAACATTATCAGAGCTTATTAAATTAATGCCATCTACTCACCATTTAAAGTCTGATATAAGCATAGAAAACCCATCAAACCCTGAAAATCTAATACCAAGAAAGGAGATCTGATGAAATTATCAAAATATATGCATACAAATCACTTGTCAATGTATGTTATTTTTATGATGAGAAAGCACAAAGAAGTAAAGATTATTATATCAGTCGCACTTGTTTATTTCTTAGTCACTGAAGTATATTTGATGAAGTTAAAATGAATTAAAGTATGATTTATTCATATATGAGTACATTTATCTTTCTCAAAATGAATTCATTATATTATATAATTGTGCAGGATCTGTTACTTTATTTTATTTTGGGTGCTGTTAAAAATACTTTGTTTGGGAGTATTACTCTTTCTGCGTCTCAATTTGATTTCAATTAAGCCCTCCAACTAGGAAAAAGAAGTAAATTGTTGTTACGCTTGGCATTTTTACAGTTGGAATTTAACAGCCCCTGGAATTATCAGAGTAATTCTTTTTGGCAGTTCATTTGTTATTTTAGATCTTTGAATTTCATCACCCCTCTCACCAGTGTAATGTTCAGAATACCTATATCTGCCTTCTTAGAATTGTAGCTCTTTCACTGTAAAGCACACAATCGTATTGGTCCTGCCACCAATTCGATCTCTGAAAGTGTATTTTAAAGAAGCTTGTGCTGCTTAAGTTGGGTATGAATATGTAAACATAGTTTATAATAGCTGAAAGTCATTTATTGTACAGCGACACTGGAGAAATAATAATTCATTGTAAGTTGGAATTCTCATGTGTTGTGTCATAGATACACTAAGTGGTTATAATTCCATTAATTCTAATCACTCTTAGATTTCCACAGAAGTACCGATCACTGTATAAAACATCTATAAAATAAGGCTAAATTAAATATATCAGCTTTTCCTTGGAGCACTGCCCTGAGTGGCCCATTCAAAGAAGCATACAATCACTGGGTAGTATTCTTTTTGCTACCACTCTTAATTCTTGTGGAAGAGTATGGCATCTATGAAGAAAATGGGTTCTGGTTTGGTGCAATTCATCTATTTTATACTGGTGGATGATTGGTGTTGGTTTATTATTACAGAGCATTCTCATGTTTTATTTAAGTATCTATTTTCATTTAATCGAAGACTTTCATTATAACTCTTCCTTACTTCACATAGGTGTTTCATAATATTTTGTGGAAGCTTCTGTTAATTAGCACACAAAGTAATGAAATTTTGTAACTGAAGAAAAACTAACTTTTTGAAGCTGTAAATTGCTGGTTATCTTCATAATGCACATAGAAAAGACTGGAAACTCCTGATTTTTGTAGAGAAAGTATGCGATCTTGCTGGATTACACAGAACTATACCTATTGAAATAATTTAATAAGTTATTGTAGAGTCGAGTTGTATTTAGGAATCAATTATTTTTACGAATCTTCATCGACAGTATGCTGTAGTTATTGTAAATATGATGGTTTAATTTTTTGTGTATTCGATTTCATTTCATCATATTTTCCTCTGTGTATTTAAATGTTAATTTGTAAGTTATGTTTGTTATCTATGTAGGCATTAATTACCCCCTGATGCATTAATAAGTTAACAGGGAAAAAGGAAAGACTGGTAGCTTGTAATCCCTTCCAATATTGATAAGCAGTTGTATGTTTTGTTTGATTTTGACCATAGGCTGTTTTTTTATGCATGCACATCTCTTTCCATCGAAGAAGAAATCGTGGATAAATCACCAACATAAATGTGTTACTGTGAAGCTTTCTATTAGTCAGTCCTGTTTAAAAGTGATCCAAAGTTGTTTACACCAATAGTAATATTGAGCTGCCTTATTAATTTTACATTGTAAATGCTGCTGTTTTGGTTTTTGGATACTCTTTTCTTATTTTCTACTCATTGAAATAAATTTTTTATTATTTTTATCATTGCCAAATGTAGGGATGGAGTAAAAAATAATTCATCATCTGAAGGGCTTAACTTTCTTATTATGTGCATAATGTCATTATTTAATGTTTTCATGAAATCTTTTAACTGTTAAGCATTTTTGAAAGTGATGTGTGTTGTGATACTATGAATATTAAGTCATGCATTTGCCAAAGTTATACAGGTATGAATGATTCAAATATGAGATGCCATTCTGGCAATCAAAATATCGTGGTATGAATTAGCCTTGTATCTATGAAATCATCATGATTCCATCCCACCTTCGAATATTATTCGCTGATTTTTAACTCTTAAATATACTCAAATACCCGATGATCTATCAATTATTTTGTGTCTCATTCCGTGACTTTTAGGTTTTGCTTTCCAATATTCTGACTTTTGATGTGGTTTTATTATTGTAGGTTTAGCTTATTTAGGCTTACCATTTTCCTTTGTCTCTTATTAGTTATTTAAGAGGAATCATTCAATAAAGACTGTATGTTAAAAAATAGTAGTGTTAATTTCTAGGTGCTGGTGTGAAGCCTTGTACTGGCTTGATATTTGTTGTCTTTGACTGTTCTTACATATCTGAACTAATTAGTGAAACTTTAGAGTTTAGAACAAGTTTTCTTTTGTATCTCATGAACCTTGGACTCAAGATTCAATGAGGCCCCTTTCAAGTAATTTAACATCCAGGGATGTCATCTCTTTAGTTAGTGGTATTTGTGTTTTAAGTGATCATGATTTTATTTTTAGTAACAATAGATAATGAATTATAAATTGTTTCTAACTGCCTATATATCTCCATTTTTCTCTCTGTTCCATGGAATAATGGTTGATACTTGATATACATTAAAATATTAGCCATGGTGTATTTGAAGATTCAGACCTTAAGGCCAAATTAAGGTTTACATACAATCTTATGGATTTTTTCATCAATGCAAAGGTTATTTTCATTACGATCTCTTCAAATGTCAACAGGAATAATAATAATATTGATAATCATCATTATTTGGGTGAGATTGAGACAAAAGTCTCTTCTTCCATCCAACCCATTAATTCAGTGTCATCTAAAAATAATGTATGTACATATTTGAGAGTTTTGCCATACCTTGGGGAGATCGAAATTTTACGCAGTGTCAATATAATTGTATAATATTGATACACTGTATTTCTAACATTAGGGTTTCTGGTTAAGAGTTGAGTTCTGAAGAATTCCAAAAGGCAAGGAAATGAAAGGGTAAAATATTTGGACTTGTTTTCAAGTATGAATGTAGCTAAATGTTCTTGTAAGTTAAGATCCCTTAGAAAGATCTAATGCCATCAAAAATTCTGATGATCATAAAATTCAGTAATAAACTTCAATAATGCCTCAGTTAAACACTGTAAAATGTACTACTTCCTTGCTTTGGTGGCCAAGTATTTGCTAATGTTCAGACATTGGTAGTAAATGTTGAAACACAATTACTATTAAGTAATAAAAAATACTTCAATCACCTGCTTTACATCTAAGCTATTTTTCCTCTAATAGTCAATCTGAATGGATTATTTCATTCTGGAGTTTAGGGCTTGAGTATCATTTCAATTTGCTCTCAAATGGGCTTTGTATTTCATCTGAGTTTTCTAAAGCTTATAGGAGAGAATATTTAACTATTCATTATGAAAACTATTATTTCTAGCAGTGCAAGATCCAGTTGCTATGAATGATGCTCAAAATGTTTTATTTTCTGAGTATTTAGAAATTTTGTCATCAGAGTTTTTCTATAAATGTAGCTATAATTTGATAAAAGGTAATGCAAAATTGCACTATTGATAAAAATGCAATAAATAAGTAAACTGGTGGTCACAAAGCTTCAAAATAAATCCCAAGCAATAATTTAGATTGTTAAATGTATTTTTGGAATATTATTTTTGATAAAATTGTCAAGGAAATGTATATTGAAAGTTGAATGGATATTAATTACTATTGGGTTTGTCCATTTCTGAAGTTAGCATGAATGATGTGATGACAATTTCACTAATTGTGTACATGTGTTATTTGTGTTTCATTCTGCTGCTTAATTTTAAATGTAGTTATGCTGATGTAAATGTTGACCTTGCTGACATAAGTAAGGCTTTGTTGATGAATTAAAAATAAAAATTTTGAATGTTTTTGAAGATTATTTATTTTGTAGTTTAAATTTGCAAATTAACTCTCATAAAGTGAGTCCATTTTAAGTTTGAATTAATTTTTTAAATGTGGGAGTTCAAGTTGATGTGTACATTTTTCGTTTTTATCATTCTGTAAGAAAAATCTGGAACATTAGACCTACAAATAAACGATGTCATGGATACTATGACTGGCAAAAGACTGATGAGGCTAACAAAAGACCATTGTGGATTCCCAAAATTACAAAATTTACACACTAATAAAAGAATCAATATTTCAATCCAAAAAAACAATTCTTTGGTTGAAATTCAAAGAATACAGGAAGTTTATGAAAGCAATTAAATGGAATGGGAATTGTTGAGTTAGAAATGGAATTACTTTCAAAGAACGCTGAAATTATTTTTGAGAGATATTTGTTTTTCTCCTTGACGAGGTATGTATGGTGATAAATTGGGATCCTTTAGCATGATCCAATAGTAATTTATCATTTTGTAACAAATTTACATGTTAAATTAAGTGTTGCCTTCCTAAAAATCAACCATCATTGATAATACTTGTATTTCGATTATAATCATAAGGATTTGCTATGATCTCGTCATGTACAGTCCTGGCCAAAATTAACGCAGCACCGGCTGTAAGGATCGCTAGGGAGGTGCTGCGTTAATTTTGGCCAGGAGTGTACATTCAGGAAATATTATTATGCTGTATTATTCATTTGTTGCATTAAATGAGATTTTATTGCATTTACATATTTAAGTAGTATTGCTTTATGAGCCCCATAGAGGTATTTAGTTTATTTCTTGGCATTTTTCAGCAGTTTGGTACATAGAGTGGTATATAATAATAATAGTTTTTAATAACAATTATACAAGATCAAGCCATTTTACATATTTTTTTAATAAACAGAAAATGAAAGTAAACAAATTTTAAAATATGACTTGTTAATTAAGCTGTCAAAGCATTTCTTATATGATTCTTATATAGTATGCGTTAATGCAATATACTAGATTATAATTATAATCTCACATAGAGGAGAAAAATAAGAGTATTTGTTATAAGCTTAAGGAACAGAGAAAAAAAGTCTCCCTGATTAATTAAGTAGGAACATTGATGCAAATTTTCCCCAACAAAATAGGAAAGGTTACATAATTTTTTAGTAAGCGGTAAAGGAATTCCTTCCTTTATGCTAGCTGTTTTATGACTAATGTTAATTGTCTGCAGATCACATTGTTGCATGATTACCGTATTTGACGGCATATAAGACACTCCTTTTTTCCTAAATTATGTATCGAAAAATTTCCCTGCGTCTTATATGTGAAGGTTCAACCTCCACAGGTTAACTTTCAATACTGAATGCTATTTTTATCCCAGGTGGTCTATACTACCTATTTCATAATTGCATTCAATGATTGTGTTAATATTTGGCTTTTACAAAACGTGACAACTAAAAGAAACTAAATTTTAAGTTATTGTGGTACCATGCTTTCGCACGGACTATTAAAACTTTTTTCCTTGTGAGTGCCAACTTAATGAGGGTGCGTCTTATATGCCGTCAAATATGGTAAATTGTAATTTATAATATGAGGATCACCTCCAGACTTAATCCATAACAATCTAATAAATTTGCTCTGAACTCTCTCCAATAGTGTAGAAAATGTGTGGTACTATGGTGACCATAAAGGGGAACAATATTCCAGAACAGGCCGAACAATAGAGCAAATAAGACTCTTTTGACAAGTGATGCTGTAGGTATGTTTTGTGAATTGGAAAATAAAACCAAGCATCTTGTGAGCTTTTAATGAGGTCTGACGGGTCCGACTAATATGCAAATCGAAATTCATTTTAGTATCATAGTAAACACTCAAATCTGAGAAACCGTTAACCCTGCATACAGGCACACTATGAAGGGAGTATTCATATTGCTTGGAATTGTAGTAGTATTAGTATTCTTAAAAGTGCTTCGACAGCTTAGGTCATTTCGCACATTGGCTCCCACCGGGAATCGAACCCGGGACCGCTTTCACCAAAGGCGAACGCGCTGTCCACATGACTATCCGGGAGCCCTGCTTGGAATTTTTGAGTATAGAAAAAGTAATAACAACATTTTGAAATATTAAGATCCTTATTTTTGAGCGAGCACTAAGTAGTTCAATACAGCTATTATTGGCATTATATTGATTTTTTTAAGCCAACACTGCATAAAAGTCATAAATTGCTTCTTAAAAATTAAATGATTGCGATAGCAAGAAATTTCTGCAACTTTTAGCTAAGTCAATGTGAGTAAACGGTAAGTTTAAACAACACTGCAGCCATTGTCCTGTTGGTTATATATATTTGGGCCTCAGTTTGAACTAAACTTATGTAAGAAAGCTTATTAATGTAAAATTTTAATTGGAGCTCATTTAAATTCGACAAATATCGCACACAATTGAAAGTTTCGATTAATAAGGTATGAGCAAAAACTTTTCCAGTACTAAAAAATCTAAATTAAAACTAAATTCGTTAAAAATAAACAACATGTCTGCCATGATTCTTCGTTTCAACTTAAAAATGGTCATTGAACATAATCAAACGTCCAGTTTCTGTAAAAAAGAAATAAACAAAAAGAAATTGAAGGATGAATTGAAGAGGATCCAAGGCAAAAGTGAAGATATTTTTGTAATTATTGCTAAACATTACTAAACTCTCTATCAGTTCATTATGCTAATTCTCCTGTTACCTGTGTTGGAAGTGATTTTGATTTTTGTTCTACCAGTTAAGCTGACAATTGCTATTTATCCATCAGATGAGTCTGCAGATCCTCATTAGGTGACACTAGGTTAGACATGGGCGCCGTTATGATTTTAGTCAGCGGCGGCGTAGGGGGAAAATGAAGCCGGCGGCGTACAGGTCCAGGTTAAGGTCCAGGGGCAGATCCAGGCACTAGGCATCGAGGCACTTGCCTAGGGGCCTCCACCATCTGGGGGCCTCCACCACTTGAGAATTTTTATTAATAATACGTATTTGTTCTCATGTATAAAAACACAAGCTAGAGTTTCCTCAGTATAGCAAAAGATGCGGCCGTAATTGCCATTTCAAATTTCGTGTGTATCAGATGTATATACTGAATTTGTATGTTATTCCATGACCATTTATAATAAATAGGAATGTTGGATTTCTCCGCCTTTAAGTGGGCCTCCACCAGTTATTTGCCTGTGGGCCCTCGCACCCCTTGATCCCCCCCTGTTAAGGTCTGGCCACACTTCACCGCACCGTCACCGTGCCGTGGCTCGGCCGGGTGTCGGCCGACAAACGGAAACGAATACTACAATGTTATACAATGTGCTAGTCCACACCTCTCCGCACCGACACCGGATCGTCACCTCCGCGCCATCACCGCACCGTGCCCAACTAGTTTGGTTTAATATTTGACGGGCACGGAGCGGACACGGAAGAGAATTATCCCAGTTCTTTTCTTTGGAGTGAAACAATTTTGAGAGAAATTTTATTAACTTCAACAATACCATAGAGTAAGGATACCCTTACTCTATGACAATACTTAGCATAATTATGTAAGATGCGGAGAAACTCATCGAGGAAGTTCGAAAGTTTCCTGATATTTACGATCAATCAAGCGAGAGATATCGTATCGTATACAAAGAAAAGATTTGGAAAATAATTGGGACGAACTTAGAAGTAGAAGGTAAGTACAAATTTTTTTATTCTTGAAAATATTTCAAATTTGATGAAGATATAAATGAAATATGTTGCCTCACGAAACGTAGCCTTAAAACCGCAGTAATATTTTCTTAGGGGATTAAAACAAACAGATAACCATAGTTCTATTTTTATTTTTAAAGAAATTTGTAGTTATACAATAAACAATCAATGCTGCACATTCTTGCCAATCCACACTTCCTTCAAGAGAATTTAAGAAATGTTTCAGTTGCTCTCGCACAGCAAACGCTGCTTCTGTAGCCCTTCCGCGAAGGCGGGGTAGTGCTTGTAAACTGGATGATGTCTCTCTCGAAGTTTCACTGTGTTCCCTTTGGCTCCCAATGCTCTCCGGCAAGTTGTAACCCTCAGTATTCCGAATAAACTTACGTAATACACATGATGCTAGTACAGCCATTGTTATATTATCGGGTTTTACTTGAAGCCTTCTCGTGAATATTCGAAATTTTTGCTGTAAAATACCGAAAGAATTTTCGGATATTCTCTTGCCCTACTCAACCGGTAGTTATAAATCGCCTTATCACTTGCCAAATCTCTCCCAGGATACGGTCTCATCATGTAGGTTTTGAGAGGGAATGCTTCGTCTGGAACAATCATCATTGGCAGTTCAGTATTTGTTCCAGGTAGGGCTCTCTTTTTGGGAATATTTAGTTTGTAATTTTTTAATGCTCTTCCAAAATTAGAGCTAGAGAATATTCCTCCATCAGAATTTTTTCCATAGCCTCCTACATCTACGATGATAAAGTTATAACAAGGATCAACCAAAGCCAAGAGAACAATAGAGTAGGTTTTTTTGCAATTCCAGTACAGACTGCCCGATGATTTTGGAGCTTGTATTGTTATATGCTTTCCATCTAAAGCCCCAATAGAGTTTGGAAACTGCCACTTTGCCCAAAATTCATCGGCTATAGTACTTCAATTACCTTCACTTGGTATTGGCATAACTTCGCTTAAAAGATTGCTAACTATTGCTCTGCATGTGTCATGAACAATAGCTGCAACCGTTGATTTTCCCATTCTGTAACTGAAAGAAATAGTCTTGAAGGAATCTCCAGTAGCAAAAAACCTGAAATAAAATAGTATTACGAACAGTTAAATGCAAATTATAGAAACGTAAAAGTTAGGCATTGAAATACGAATAAAATATAAAAATTATCGAGCATATTACTGACTAAGCTTGTAGTAAAATTAATTCTGATTTCCGTTTAATATTGTTCACTTCAGGCGGAGCTGAAGAATGTAAGAAAAAATGGAGTTCCATTAGAGACCAGTTACGTCGGACTCGTCGGACTATACAGAAAAGGAAAACAAGATGAGGACAAGCCGCTCTTAAAATGCTAAAATACAAGTACGAGGATATTCTCTCTTTTTTGGTTCCTCATCTCGGAAAACGTGAAGGAATCGCCAATGTGCCAAAATCACAAGATGATGAGGAAGAAAATGACAATAAACCTGAGGATGACGCGGATACCAATAAAGAAACTTATTTAAAACGGCCAGCAGACGAAAAGCCTACGAATGAAGATGAAAACTTTCCCACTGTTTCCGGTAATTATAGTTTCAGAACAAGTCATTATTTTAGTAATAAAGATAAATTTGCCAAAGTAAAAGAGGTTAAGCGAAAACTTCCATGTCCTGAAGAGACATTTCTAGACTCCCCATCGCGACAGTTGATGGCTTTCATATTGGCAGAAAAAGAAACAGAAAAGAAAACAACATATTCAAAAGATCCAGTAAATGCTTTTTTGGGAGGAATTGCGCCTTCGTTAAAATCACTAAATCCCCTCTTTTTACATGAAGCAAAATAAAAGATTTTTGCGGTGGTCCAAGAAATGGAGTTGAGACAGCTCCAAATGAACGCGAAAGGCCAAGGCGATTTTTTTAACTTCACAGCATGGTCATATGCATCATCAGAATCATCATCTTTAGCACCACGCGATGAGCCAAGACATTCCGGTGAATCAATATCTTGTAATGTTCTTGAACGTTCTTAATATTGCTATCTCATATTTTTTTATTTCTTCAGAATGTTTTTATTGTATTATTAATTCTGTATTCTTTGCATTATGTATGAATAATTATTATTCTAATACATTTAAAAATGTAAATTTGTCAAAAATAAAGTAAGAGTTCTAGAGATTATCCTTAGAATCATTACTTACCTCAAACACACAGCCAAACGTTCATTTGGCGTTATTGAAAGCCTCCAAAAAGTATATTCCTTTTTAGAAGTTTATCCAAAAGTTGGTAGAATGTGTATCTTGTCATTCTGAAGTTTTGATAAAATTTTGTTTCGTCTTCGATCAGATGTGGCAGTAGCGTGCAAAACTCCCCTTCGATGGACCTTTTCTTCCAAGAGCTGTGAATCCACTTCCTTTTCCGACTGGTATTGTTTTTTTATATTATTTTTTCTTCCTCTAGTGCTAGCGCTATCATTCCTAATTCACTATTACTGAAATTACGGAACCTTTTCTTCTACGTAGTAGCCACGTCGAAGTCGAAAAGAATACTAAACTGCTCCCTCCGCAAGGTGGAGATCGAGCTAGAATACGGACAAGGCACGGGCGCGGCGCGGAAAAGTGTGGCTTCACATAGGACGAAACGTGACACGGCCGACTCGCGGCCTAGCTACGCCACGGCGATGGTGCGGTGAAGTGTGGCCAGACCTTTATAGTGAGTTTGCTTGCATCACAATTGGGTGAGTCTTTTCTTTCCATTGAAAAAGTAAGTCAGTACAAAGCCAATAGTTTGTTCGTATGCAGTTTTATCAAGGATCAGGTTTGTTTGAGTAGGCTAGATAATGGAGGTTATTGACACAGTTTAAAAGGCATGATATCCAGTATTGCCAATGAGATGTCATGGTGCAGAGGTTGCTGTAATATCTGCCTTTGCTAGTGTTGCATATTGGACTCAATCAGATTGGCTGCTGTTCTTTCAATCTCATGTTGAACTTAGTTGGATTTGAGGGTTACTATTTTATTGTATTCATGTTTAAAATCCTCTTTACTTTTATTCTACAAGCAAAATACTTCTTTGAGTACAGGAAGCCAATTTGTGAAGATTGAACTAACGGTGCTGCTTATTGATTTCATGGTTTGATTTAGTTGCGTATCCATTTGTATTAAATGAGCACTGTTGATCCATTCAAGGGCATGGCATTCTGTCTTGGAGTATACCAGATTGATTGCAGTTGTGTATTGAAGCAATATTATTTATTTCATTAATTTTTTCGCTGTCAGAAAGTGTAACAAAACCCCTTTACCTTTGAACATGGTGTTATAGTCTCATAAAAATGTTTCATGAGGGGTCCAACTTCATTCATATAGTAGGAGAGTGCTGGTGCTGGTTAGTTAATGAATTATTCGAAATGGCTTGAGCCTGCTGCTAAAGGAAGCAAGAGGTTTACATCTGTGACCTACAGCAGAGAAATGGGTAACTTTTGTAGCAGTTTTCTTCAGGTGTTCTTTACAAGGAAGAGTATATTCCAGCTTTACCACAAGATTTATCTGCAGTTTCTCCTTCTCACCATTTTACATATCCTTTACATAAATCATTCAATTATGCATTTACCCTTTTCTCATTGTCTAACTTTACAATGTTATTACACTATACACTTCTTGTTTCTTACAACAGCAGTTGCTTTACATACTTCCTATTCAGACTGATTTATATGTCCTTTCATTATTTTCAGGCTTTCTCTAAGATTCTCATTCTTATAACTTCTTTCTATTCTCAGCATTTCCCTTTAATTTAAATTTCATCATAGTCATGTTTCATTTTTATCCTTTTGTCCCGAAACAACACTTTTACTCATAACCGCTGCAGTAGATATACTCCATCTCCATGTCCATTTTTTTTCAGGTCTAATCTAGATGCAACCCAAAGATCATCAATTCCAAGTTCAAATCATCTTATCAGTTGAGTATCCTTTGAAAATTCTTTCTCTTGTTCCGCATTCTCTTCACAATTTCATTCTTTCTACTCCTTACCATGAATATTATTGTATTAAAATTTGGAAAATCTTAGTCTTTGCCTGTCCATCCTGCTATAAGAATAAATAGTGATCTCACTGTTATTATGTACTCATTGGTCTTAAAAAGGGCCTTGCACTTATTAATTTCTCTTTCTCAATGTTGTCACACCATGCATGATGAGACATCAACACCATGGTGTTGATGTCTCATCTGCATTCACAATCGGTACAACTCTCAATCTTGGCCAAAATTTATATCTAATTGCTGTGCTTTCTCCTTTCACTGGAGGCATTACACTGTGCATCATAAGCACAGCAATGCTTGTGAATGGGCTCTAGTGATCTATGAGATACACAGGTAAACTTTTCTTATTTATCTAATTCCTAAAATAAGAGATCACTATCACTAAAACTCAGGTATCCAATTATTTGTATAATGATAAGAGTAAAATGTAGCTTGCATACTGCAAGCAGATCGACAACACTAATTTCATATTGGCATCATATCAGGACAGTCTTCAAGAGAAAAAAAAAAGGATTGAAAATATTCTTGAAATTCGCTGCAATTTAACTGTCCGAAATCGAACCCGGGTCTTCCTGGTGAACTTACTACGCAGTGCAACAGAAGATCACCATCTATAACTATGTGTGAAAATTTAAGCAGAAATATTGGCTGCAACTGCCTCTAACGACGTCCTTCTTTTCACATATATTCCTTATGTGAGAATCTGTAATGAGCGCTGGCATCGAACCCAGGAACATCATGGTATTATCTAAATTTTTTTCTTAAACCGAGTTTTAATATACATCTTCAATCTAAGCAAGAATTTCCTATTATTTCGATAAGTGTATCAAAATAAATAATGAAAAACTACTTCAATGTATTTTAAAGGGCAGATTTTTGCATCGTCCTAGCATCGAACCCAGGATATTTTTTTCGTGAAAGTCATTTATTTTTTCCATAGATCATGTCCATAAATATAGACTCCTAGAGTTTTGATTCTCTACCTATCCGGGAAGTATTTTTTAAAAATTCCGGAAAATCAAAGCAATGCATTTAAATGGAAAAAATCGGAACTTTGGGGCCCTCTGGAATCGAACCCATGACACTGAAGTTCAAAATCGCAATTCCTGGCGGTTACACGTGATGGCCAATACGTCTTAAAATTTCAAATCAATGACGCTTCTGGTGTAGCCTGTGAATTAGTATCCTATCTATCTATCTATATGAATGAATCCGGAGAACCATCTATATATTTTCCTTACACGCAACATGTTATGTATTTATTGTCATGTCTCTAGTCATCTTCTTGCTCATTACCTTGCAACTAATGCTCTGCACCTTGCATTTCTCTCTCATTTTATGCTGCAATTTTCCTTTATTTACAGATTAATGATTGGTTAACCCTCTGCCACCCTCCATGACTTAGATGATCCAACACAAGGATGAAGTGCCTAATTTCAGGAATTATTATCTTGTAAGAGCATTCTATCACCAAAGAGCAAAATGTGGCAGCACTCCCTAATTGGTGAAGAACTTACCATCAGTAGATTATGCTAACTATCCTGTCACCGATAGTGGAGATGTTTTGAGGTTTTGTACTGCCACTTTGTGATTCTCATCAGGTAACTTTTCTTTGATGGTTTAATGACAACTTAGAGTATTTTAATTGCCCTTTACTTAAAATTTAAATTGCATTTTGTATTTATTAATGGTAAGGTTTATTTTAACTTATATAAAATTCAAACAATGCCCATTTTAGATAATCTTTTGCCGTATGATCTTCTCTGTATGGGATTCTGTTTATATCTATCCCTCTATAAATCCATGTGTCAAAACTATGCTTAAATATAACCAAACAAGTAGTATATACTCACTCCTTAAGTGAACTCCCTAAAGATGTTAAATATAATTAAAATCCAAAATAATGTAATAACTAGTTGCCCTGTTCAAAAATTTTGCACAAATGGTCCCTGAGGTGCATGCAATTTGATTGAAAGAAAGGGGTGACAAAAATAAGTCTTTTTAATGAGGTGATGAACACAGGCACATATATACATTTAAATATAGTGGTATCTACAAGTAAGAGTAAAATAATATTTACATACATATAAATATGAACCTTATTAAAACTCCTTAAATACAACATTTGGGGTGATGTCAGTGTGAGTAACTTTTTGATTGTTGGTATTGTTAATGTAAACATAGATATCTCTGAAAGTTTCTACTCTTGAAAATGCCATGTACTGTCCGTGTGGGAAAACTATAGCACACACAACTTTGACAAGGAATTGTTTTCCCTATGAATGAAATCTCCTTGATTGCTTTGAAAATCAATAGATATCCATGTCATCAGGAGGATGAAGGAGAACTTCTCAACAAGACCATGGCACTGTGCTGCAGTCAATGGGGAGATGGCAAATTAAAATTTTAACTCAATGTTTTTACCAAATGGTACATTTTTATTTGTTGGATTATTTTTAACCAGAAGTGAGAAACTTTCTCTTTATAATGGTGTTTCATTTATATGTTTTGTGAAAGGAGAAAGGGAAGGCTCTGGTCACAGAAAATGGCTCGCACCTTTTCTCGGAAGATAAAATACCCCTCCACTGCGAAGAGTGCGACTGCCCAGTTACTATCGAACATATTATATTGAACTGCTATAAATACCATACGATCCGAAGCTCGTTGGGAATCGGAGGGGACTTAGCTACAGTGCAAGGAGATGATATTGGATCCATTTCCAAAGTATTGAACTTCATTAGAAAGACAGGACTTTTCAAAAAACTGTAAAAGAAAACTTATAAAAAAAAAATTAATCGAGCTCAAATTCCAACCACAGACAAGGTTCCATGATGATATGACCTAAGTATCCTTACTAAGAAATGGTGCTAAATGACCATAGACGTCGACGCACCTAAATAAAACAACCAACCAACGGGTGTTTAGAAATAACATAAATATTTTGGTTAAATTTTACAGTGTTACCCAGAATAATATGTCATATACCTTTTGAACTGCATTCTATGCTTTTAAGACTCACTTATTTTTCTGAGATACTTTCATTATACTTACAACCAGAGAAACCTCAATGACAGATTGCTTAGCTAATATGGCAAATTTATACCTATTCAGAATATAACTTTCAGAATTAATAATTCTATAACCAACCTCCTGTACTAAGTTTTACAAAAATTGGTGTTAGAGAGTCACTGTGCCTGAAGGTATTTCATGAAAGATTTATTTAATAATGGAATGAGATTTATTGACCTTCTTCTAAAATTGAAGCAATTTGTAGCAAGAACATTAGTGAATTATGTAAAGGAATGGATCCCAACCATGGTTCAAGTTTCTTGTTTGTAACAATGCAGTTAAATTATAGCACTCGCAGGTAGCAACCTGAGGTTATAGTCGGAGTCTATATTTTATTTGTGATATTATATATCACAAATGAAATTTAGTAATATTTTACTTAATGGGAACAGAACACTGACTGCGTTGTCGTTATATTTGTGGAGTACCTATGATTGGAACTTCTTGAAATGGCCACTGGATTATATTTTGGACATTATGCTTTGTGAAATCTGTGGTAAAATTCTACTTTGGTACCGTCAGAGAGAAATTCGATATCTCGCTTACTATATTAGAGATCACACTATTCTTAAGAAAAAGGAGTGCGGCTTATATATACGATAAGCAATACCTCTGTAGAAGAATTTTAGCAAATGTTTTGTTAAATGATTGTTGGTGCTGATCGTGAAGACATGAAAGGTAGAGTTCTAAGGCCTTATCAGATCACTATTGTAGGATTCATCACATAGCTTACTTTGTTGGTGTCTCTTAATATTAGTAGTAGTGCCGTGAGAATCGCGTACATATCGCCTTCATCAATCTTAAAGGGCGCTGGATTTATGATAAGGATTTTAGCCGTAAACTCAGCGGGACGAACTGAAGGCGTCTCGGCGTAAGTGTACGATTTGTTCCTCATTAGCATCATTTGCACGACAGCGTGCGAATCATCACAAAACGCCTGGAGCGTCCAGTCAATTGAACCGAATTTTGATTTTCAGGATCCGCTCATACGTGCTGCGAAATCTCCAAAAACGTGGTAGGAGACTTTCACTTCCAAGTCATTTGCGTGATTTAAGCTTATGAAGGACGCTTTACTAGAATACGCTGTTCCGTTGTTTGTTATTTAACTTTTTTCGTAGCGCCATGGAATGCAAACTATCGCTTAGTTCAAGTGAGACAGTTTTTGCTGGTTTTTGCGATGAAATAGCTGTCCGTGGTAGATAATGGAACCCAGCTGTCCTTCAAACAAGAATCGAACCAAAAGCCGAAACCCGAAAGACCTTTATTATTATCAGAGCGAAAACCGAACTCGAGCAGAAAATTATGAAATTATTGAACCAAAACAGAAAACAGTTATTTATTCCGTTTCTATTTTTGGTTTACTATTTTGTTATATTTATTTTATTATATGTTTATTACTATAACTTGTAACTCTATTACTAGTCTGTATACTAAAATTTAGCGTAAAGTAATATAAATAAAAAAACAGGAAATAAAAAATAACCTTTCAGAAGGGCATAATGCTACAACACATATTAATTATGTAAATGTCGGTACGAACCCAAGTGTCACTGAAAAAAGGAGCGAATCTGGAACGGAAAAAAATATGGGTTGATACGCTGTTATACGGTTAGTTTACCGTCGGTACAATTTGCATTGAGGCTTGAATTCAACCAATATGAATCAATATTCACTGCTTTCACAACGTAATTTATGTAGAGTCTGAGTAGACTTAGAAACAGAAATGATGACATCGGCATTAGCACTTGCAACATTCCCAAGCTCCGTGATATGAAGACTCCAAAAGGTCAAATGATGCTAGAGAAAGTGTATACATCCTCCAACGTCTAACTTGTCCCATTTAATTCTTCTTTGCTATTACGTTTTATAATTTTGACACAAATTAATATAGATCATTATTAAGGGAATGTTGTAAATAATTATTTATAATATTCTAGTTAATTGTAGTTTGCTAGAATATTTAATTTCTTTATTTTGATCAATAAATTATTCTTATGTTATTTTATTTGTATTGTGCGTGCTATGATTGCCTTTATTGTTCTGGAATTTTCTATATTTTTTCAATATTTATTTTTCTTATTGATTGTTCTTGTATCTATTTTAAGATTTTGAAATGTTACTTGTTAATAGCGGCACAGTGACTGTTTTCCTTTGTTGTTTTCTTTTTTCATTGTTGACAGGAAGAGTCGGTTACCCCAAACAGGATGGTATCCTTGGAGAACCTATGTCCCTCGATTTTAATTTTGTAATATTAACTGATGCTTACGTATTTTTTGAGGAACAATAAATAAATAATAATAATAAAAATAATAAGATTTTTTAAGCGATTAACTATGAAAGAAAGGGCTACACAAGGGTAATTCTTTTAATGTCTTGTAGTTATTTTTTCAGTTGGTTTTTGCAGGTTTCTCACAACTCCCTTGGTGAGTTTTTTATCCTGCTATGGTTAAATTTGCCCAAGCTTCACATAGATTTCTTGTATCAAAAACTACATTTTCCTATTTTATTTTAATTTAAATTAGGTTTGCTAATATTTAATAATTATATCTAATTAAAAATGACATCGGAAAATGGATAAATCGAAGAGAGGGTTTAAAAGTGTCAATTTTGCCATGATTTATGTATTTTCGCCCATCTTCTCCTCAGTGGGGTATTCTTTCACTAAAGCGATCTTTACAAATGCCTTTCCTCAAAGAACCATTACTTCCTCGTATTTTCGTCTTTCGTTGTGCGTAGTTCCGTTTTTTTTTACATGAAGTTTAACTGTCCACTATTTTGCTATCAATGAACACGTAAACTGAAAGTGGTGTGATACTGTAAGGGCATGAGGGTTTGGGATAACAAGGGTGGAAGAGTAATGGTAGGTTATCTTCATCCACATTGATGAAAAAAGTCGTTTTTGACGCACTCAGAAACCGAGAGGCTAATTTTAATGAAGAAAAGTAAAATTAAAATGAGGAGCAATAACACGAAGATGGACCTTTGTCTCATTTTCGCCTGAAATAAGAACGTTTCCTACTGTTTTCTCACAGCCATATGTCCCCCTTCCATCCGATAACATTTTCTCTCCCAGCTTCCTCCTTTTTCCCGTCTCCCTCCACAGCAATATTGCCCTCCTCTCTATTCCAATTATCGCTCAAACAAGATTGCTGTTTATTTGGCTCCGTGTACTCATTAGCTCTGCCGAGGGATAGGGGCGTAGAGTTTGAATGTTCCCACAGGGGAGTAGTTGAGAGGAAGGTGGAAAGAGTGTGATGGAGTGGTATTCGGCGAATTTGGCAGCATTGTGGGGCGGAATTCGTACAGCACTAGAAATCTGTGTCGGGACATTCAGTTGAAGCCGAGGAATTGAATTCTGTCCGTCGAAAAAAATTGGGAAATTACCGAAAGCGATGAGGTGCCATCTCGCGTGCTATGGATTCTGGTAAAATAACATATTTCAAAAGAGCCTAATTTTGTGATTATTATCCAAAAAAATCTCCGTATACATCTACGTAGTTCTGCTTATCGAGGTGGAAGCTCCTTAGATTCATGCGCTGATATTTATCTAGGTCGAACCTTCTTTGACTCATTTTTGGGAAAGAACAAATTTTCCGCTTAATTGAGCAGAAACTTCAATTTCTCCAAGTATTCTCGATGGAGTTTCTAAGGGATGCGTTTAAGAGAAATTCTCTCCACTACGAACTTTGAGGAAACCATTCTTTTACCTTATAATTAACTCATTTAAAAGGTATGTTTTCCCACACCTTCTAATTAAGACATTTAAAAGTCTGCTTCGCGAATTCGATAATTAAAGGAAATAAAAATTATTTCATTCGATGGAAGGAAAGCAATTTCGCATCGATTATAAAGTGAATGAAAGTATAAACTATTAAATATCATAACGCATATTATCATTTATTTAACGAGTAGAAGCCATTTTCGTAATTATTTAATAGTTATGGGAGATAAGGATAATAACTTCATATGAAAAGGAAATTACAAAATGTGAGTGAATGGGAAGTATGTTAAAGCCAAATTCAAAGCTCTAATTCAGAATTTTTAAACAGTACTCCTTGTACTAGGTTTGAGTATTCTGATTTTCTTATTTTAATGCACCTTACTTGACCCAATTTGTATTTAATGTATGATTTATCAACCCCTTCTTCCTTTACATTCTTTTACCAGTTGTACTTCAGAATCTGTCGAACTTTTACTCCTCAAATACCTGCGTAACAATGATCTAAATGTCTAAACCTTAGACGAAACCAGTTCCCTTAATTATATATATTTTGGAAATTATAAGGTAGGTTTTATATGTCTTAGATTAATTCACATGCTGTTGTAGTTGATACCATTACGTATTTACAGACATTGCTTGAATCAGAGTGAACAGGAAAATAATGTCGTAATCACTTAATTTTTATGGATAAATTCGTATTGAAAATATTTTATTCATCATTTATTTATATGATTCCTTCATATTTTCGTTTATTTACGAATTTCTACATATTGTATTTGTATTTTCAGTAGATCAGTCTGCCAAAGTTTCGTCAATTCCAGTTCTAGAGTACTAAGCATTAATTCAATTGATATTGATTTGAAAACTACTCAACAGACGAACCTCTTGTCTCTCCTCTAAGGCATTACTTCAAATGTTCATCGTCTCCAAACTTTCCCTCGTAATACGCGAGTATGAGAAAAATTTCTGCTTTTCTTAAATAATGGAGCATCTTGTTAGCATCGGGGTTCTGTTTTTTTTTCTTATCTTTGCTGGACTCTTTGCTCAAAGCTAACGAACTTTACGGAGCACGAGGAAGAACTTGTAATAAAAATTGCGATGAATGACTGTAGAATTAATTGCATTGTTCCTTCTTTCATTTATGGAAATACCGATCCTTTGACTTGTTAAGTTGGTGACATCTATGATTTTTTCCGTTCGATTAGGAATATCCTTCAGAGAAATCGTTGTCTGTTTTCTATTGACATCGAATCAATAGATATATTTCATATTTACGATCTGAATGCATTAATACACATTCCTTTCCATATTTGAAACTTGCTTTCTCTAGACTGTCAATGAGGCAAATCCTAGGCCTTCATCATAGATGCTCAATTCTCGGACTGTTCTTCAGTAGCTCACCATATGATTCTATCTTTAATATTCTGCATACTTATGCAGTTGGCATCTTTTATTAAAAGTTATTTTTACTATAGAAGGATTTTTTCAATATTTTTTCTTAGTCAAGCGATCGTAGCTTAGAATGTGTCTTATCGATCTTGCTCTCTTGCTTCTGATATTTTTACTGGAATTATTGGTTTATCTACCTTCTGAAACAATTTCACAATTCTTCATCATTTACGTAATGTTTTCTGCTGATCTTTAGCATTCCTTCCACCTTTTAACCCGATGTTAAATTGGACCTTTATTTAATTAATTCTTTTATTTTCCTATCGTTCATGTTTCTCACCCACATAGGACATAAATCATGTATGTATCAGGAATATTTTCCTCGCATACAAACCAATTTAACAATTTGTATTTAAGGGGTGTTTCTTTTTAAAAATGCCATATTCAACCGATACTTTAACCTTAAATTCAAATACCTTCAAATCAATTTCGTCAATTATAGCAGAAGAAGGAATACTCGTCACAATCTCTTGATGGTTGATTGATTTAATTTTCGTTTCTCGAGCGTCATTTGTGAAAGTTAAACGTCCAATTTATCTCCTTGGGAAATTGAACCTTTTAAGCATCAATTCTTCCAAAAGGTATTGATGTAACCTTCCTGCTGTTCCACTTACCCTCTTCCTTGTTAGAAGCAACTAATTTTCCGGTCAATTAAGGAATGACGCGTAGGTATGTTCCAATTAACGATTTTCTCTTCCTTGAGCAGGGGTAATTATGTGTTCCTTAAATATGATACTGCTGTGTAGATCAGCCGACGCGAAGGGTTAGTTTTCTCATCAACTAAATGCTGAGAAGACAATTTTGTCGTAATTGTTGGTATCATTTTCAATCACACTGCACATTGTGTTCACTACTGACCGTGCGGTAATTGCATGAGTTAATCAATTAGCTGTGTTACTCCGTAAAAAACATTCTAATGTTACTTTCCCCGTTCCAAACTATATTCTATTCACTAAATTTTGGCCAGGAGTGTACATTCGCTTTTTAAAGTATTTTAAAGATTTTATAAGTCATTCCAATTTTACTCAATCTCATTTCAGAATTACTATCTTCTTAGACAGGGTACCAATGTAATGCCTATTCTACCCACTCTATTTGAGCTGCTGGTTCAATATTGTTACTTATCATGTCGCTTGAATAGGACAATTCTTCTTCTCGTTCAAGCGTCTTTATTCATAATTTTACCTGTGAATTATCCATCTCATTTCAACCCAATCACATGCTTATACAACTCATATTCTTCTGATTTCTTTTCCTTTTTTCTTTATTTTCAATAAATTACGTCAGTATTTTAGCACAAAGTCCCCAAAATGGCTTGTTAAAATGTTCTGGTCGGGTAGCATAGACGGCTAAGGCAGCCTCCGGGTTAGAGGAAGATCCCGGGTTCGATTCCCGGCCCTGTCCGACTTTTTGAAAGTCCACTTTTTTCAAGTCCGTTTTTCCTTGGGAATTTTCCTGGGTGCACGCCCTTATGTGCAAAGTCACCTTAACCCTTTCCGAATTGGAAGGTAATTGAATTTTTGAGATAGGTCACAATTATGCTGCCTCGTGATTTATTTCATAATAAAAAGTGGTGACATCAATAGGTGACTGCTGTTTTAGCCTATGTGTTAACTTAGTTAAGCCAATAGGCTAAGATTGTTTTTGGAGGCAGGTATAAGTTTAAGAGATAGGCGCGTACTCGGATAGGAAGTGATAGGTTTCCCCCGTTGCTTTATTTGTTTCTTACAGGTTGGAAACACGTTCATGGAAACTCATATTCACGAGCATTGGGAAACTCGTTGTTTATAGGACATATGAACTTGTTTCCTATACATAATGACTGTTTTAATTTGTACTAACGTTTATTAATAATCTTTAAATAACTGCTTTCTTTCCAAATTAGGAAGATTTTTTTTCAGTCATTGTTATTCGGCTGGGAAGAAGTTTTTCTTCAATGAAGTTTTATTCCAAGGCAATTATATTCATGCCTTACCCCAACTCTTGCTCCAAAACATTTGCTCTAACGAAAAATATTTGACTCATTATCTTAGGTGCGAAGACCAAGCAGAGTTGCAACTTAAGCAGAAACTTAACGGAGAGCAGAGGATATGTTTCAATTGGGTGAGTATCATGTGGATGTAAAATTTGTTTTATAAATGTTTCTATTTCCGAATGAAGATTTTCTGTAAGAAAATTGATTTAGGATAGCGATAAGTTATTCACAGTGTTCTCCATTTATTGTGGATTATTTGATAGTCGGGTCCACTGAGACGTTTACATTCTGCCAAAGAAAGCCTTGCTCACCCACTGGTTTTATTATTTGGGAGGCTCCAAGATAGTCATGTAAACCGCAAGTTTGCCTTTGGTGAAAACTGTCCCGGATTCGATTTCCAGTGGAAACCGATGAGCGTAATGACCTAAGCACTTTTAACAATACTACTACTACTATTATATGGGTGGAACAGCTGTGCTTAATCCTTTTCCTTTAGTGTTTTGTTCAGCGTTTGTGTTATTAATATTTCAATCTTGCTCAACTGTCTGTTCACTAGTAGCGCAAAGGCTATCAGATACATGTAAAACTGCGGGCAGTAGCTTTATAAAATTATTGATAAAAATCAATGGTCGACTATATTGAGAGAAGTGATTTTTCTGAGATATTGACATTTGCTGTTTCGATGAAAAATAGCTGTCTCAAACTTACGAGTGTTACTTTATCTGGCCATATTACAGTACAGTAATAATGTAATTAGTAAAAAAGAAAAACATATATTCCTGTAATGAATATCAGATCTTCATTCATATTTGTACATTATATATGTATATTTTATGCATAAATATTTATGAAGAACTGATATTCATTATGAGGTCTTCCAGTTGTAGGACTGTTTTCCTATTTGAGATGATTATATGGTTATCTTAAGAATCTGAATGGTGACCACCAAGCTAGAATAGCCTACTAAATTTTATTAATCGTGAAAATATATCTGAAATCTTGTGGCATAATTAAGAATTATTCGAGCGTCAAAAGAGACGTAAGAGAGCGTCGTTTACATCGAAGCAAGAAAACTTTTCTAAGATATTAATTACACAAAGGAGCCAACATTTGGAGGCAGTGGAGAAGACAAGGCAGGAAGGAGAACAATGAAGGATATAGAAGACGGAGAGAGTTGGAGAAAGAGGGCCGGAGAGAGAAAGAGAATCTCTTCTGAAGTTTCGGCGGAGTGGGTGATGGCGGAGGATGGTGGGGCGGGAAGTGAGAAGTAGAGGCGTTCTCTCAGAAAGACCGGCGGGTAGTGAGACCTCCTCTTTTCTGCAGTTAGATATATCTTGGAAGATATAAAGGATCCGCAGTTGTCTTCCGAGTACAAAATGCCCGGAGTGAAAAAGGGGCGCTCGGATGCAAGGCGGGGAAGGACGAGTTTGGACAAGAGTAAAAAAAGAGGGACGGAGAGGCCTAAATACCCGTAGCTATTCATAACGGGGCTCTTAATTACCGCGAATTTGGCATTATAAGGCGATATTTTTGAGGCGAATAATGGAACGGTCTTTTTGCAGGTGCGAAATGCTCTCTTTTTGTCGTTTCAAGGTCGGTTTAGTTGTTGACGATTTTAATTAATGCGATTGAGGAAGTGTCGTCATTGTTAAGCGTGTTCGTATTTAGTTGGAGGATGATTTCGAATGCATTAATGCTCCGAGGTCCCTATTCCCGCTGTTTTAATTGATCTATTTTTTTCTTTGGATCTGGATTTGACATTGAAGTCTATAGTTGTTTAGTAACTCTACAGCTGTTGAAAATTACTCTATTTACCTTTGAGTTTAATTTGCCATTGTAAACTGTACCGATCTTAAGTTTTCCGCGAATTTAGACTAAAATGAATTTAATGGGAATAATAATATAGAATAGTTTTGTAAATTAATTAGAATCCAACGGAGGCGGCATTGATGTTGCAGAAGTCCATCATTACAAAGAATTTTAAGGATGCAGTAATTCTTCTACAAGAAATCGCATTCCGTATACCAAAATCATTGCGAGAAATTTTCAATTTTTAAGGGTAAACTATTAATCCTTGCTTCAGATCTAAAAGACTCTTTCAAGAATCTTTTTTTCTAGAGTTTGTCCTTACTGCATATGCATACTAAACAGTTAAAAAAATCATTTTAATATGATAATTATCGTCCGGAGACTCGTATCGGCTCATTTCCTTCTTTGACCTGATATTATTTTAACTTCTACTCAAATAATTTTCCAGATCACTCATTTTTCTATTCATTGTTCAAATGAGAATTCAATGTTTATCCCAAAGAGTGACTATTTTTATTAAAATTTTGCTTGGGGCCCGCATGTAAACAATTGAGTTTCCTGTTAATATTCCGTAATAGTTGTATCTTCATGTTTAGATTTAATTTATTGTATATCGCTAATTGACTTCAAAAAGTATTTATTATCAATTAGATTTATAAACAAAAATTGTCTATGAACTGAAAGAAATTTATGAGAATGGGAGCATTTTTATCTTAGACGCCTATTTACTAATAAGAAATTAATAAGGAAACTTTGGGATATAAATGGTATGAATGGGGATGAAAATATTTAATTGCATTTGACGAGATAAACTTCTGAAAGTCAGACTCCGCTTTTTACAACAAGGAATACTAGATTTTTAATTCCTGTTTTCCGTAATTCTTTCTAATTTTAGTTTCGTGATTTTCCATTGCCAGCAATATTGTAGAATAAATGACAGACGTCACAAATACGGTTACCAAACCGGTCATAATTCTTATAGAAGTAATATTATTTATTACGAAAAAGTATTTTACTTTAGATATTTTGGTGACATAATTTGATCCAAATAACAATCATAAAATATCCGGCATTCGCTATTCTTCCCGGTGATAATCAATAGCTTAACGATTTCCCGCGAAAACGGAGCATAAGTCTTTCACTTGACAAATCTTCGTCGGCTCAATAAATAATAGCACTCTAAGAGGGGCGGGAAACGGAGGATCTACGGCAGTAGTTGGAAAGGATAGAATATGGAAGCGAATGGTGCACGAACAAAAGATCCTGCTCTGCTTGCGTCTTCCTCTACCCATTTGCGACCGAAGCTTCTCCTAAAGGTCTTCGGGATCCACCGCTTTGGCCCATCCCATTTTTCTTCGCCCACTCCTCCGCTTATTCTTACCCCTGACTGCGATTCATAATCAGCCTCTTCTCCTTTTCTTATCCCGAACAAAGTTGCAGAAGTTTGGGACGGAGGAGGTGTGGGGAGAAGAGAGGGTTCTGATGCGGGTCTCAGTGTGGGGCGAAGGCGGAGGAGAGGTGTTTGGTTTTGAGACGGTGCGGATAGGAGAACTCTTGTTTGCCTTTGGAGCGCGCGGCAAAGGGAATTTGGAATGAAAGCGAAGGAAAGTTGGAGATGATTGGTCGGTGGATGGAGAGCGCTCTCGGAATGCCTGCGAGAGTGGAAAATGTGTCCGAGAGCGGGGAAAAATCTTTACAGACTTCCTCATAAGTTTCTTCTCTTCAACGTGATTATAATGACTACCTGACGGAAGTCTTTCGAGAGCATCACTTCACGATCGTAAGGGAAGAAAATGGAGTTCGTTAATTGCTCGCAAAGCTGCGGCCTGGATTTTCTTTGACTTCTTTCTTTTAAAATTCGCTTCTTTCCGGATTTTTTGGTCGACTTAGGAAAGGTCGCTCGTTAATCATTTTTGTCCGTCCGGCTGATTGTGTACGTGGGTTGGGTGCCTCGAGGAGCAGGTGGAAGATGATATTCTTTGCGTAGGTCGAGGATTTAGCGCGAATCGCTAGAATATTCTTTTCTTAGGGTATTATTATGGGATGGAATGATATCAAAATACCTTAGATGCAGTCTCAATTTCTATGGGATCGTTTTTTGTGTAATTAAGTAGGTAAGATCCTGCCGGGATGAGTGCGTTTCTTTGTGTATCGCTTGATATTCTTTCTTAACATTTTCCAAGTTATTTTCGGTCTAATTAAACAGTTCCGATGCTCCAGGAAATACTCCTGCTCTTTTGTGACATTCCTATTTGTTGAACGCTCCTCAGCATATTCCGAATTTTTTTACGACGGAAATTCTGTGTACTGATTCTTTAAAGCGAGAAAATAATTAAGTGATTTCCCATTTATGAGAAGAGATGTATAAATTAAATCATATAGATTATGAAATAATGGAAATTTGTATTGAAAATTTGAAATAAGATGATGCTATCTTTTTCCACTTCAACAGACATGCTTTACTTCAATACTCCCCAATCAATTTATACCCATCTTCTTACTAACACTGTTCTTTACCGCTTCCTCTAACTGCACTTTTACTGTTATCTCACTTCTTAGCTTATCTTCCTTCTTCTTGCCAAGTATTCCACTTTTCGGCTTTGAAAATTATAACTTTAGAACATCAGTTGAAAATTACTCATGTTTCATAATATGTAATAAAATTATAATACCTTTGAGCCAAGGCATCTCTAGAAAGTGAATCGTTTTCCGTTCTGTCTCTAATTCGATTTACGGTCGTGAAAAAGGAGGAAGCACCAAACAGAAATTCTATATCAATATTGGTCATTTCTCCAATTCATGATATTGGTTCAGTTCTCCATTTCATTTTCTCTTGAAGCTACAGTGGGAGCATGGGCCGAGATCGAATCTGGAAAGAGAGTTATTTTTAAAATGAATGCCCGAAACAAATTCAAAACAAAATCTTAATAAATCAAACTTCCTAATTCTTCTTATAGATCCTTTCTACAAATATGCGGCGTACATACATACACATTTACCAATTTGTTAGATTACGGACGAACTTTATGGACGCGCAGTGCTATATCGTAAATGTTTTGTGAATAAGAAATATCCTGGAAAAATTTCAATGACAATTCAGTGGACCTTCACCAGAAGTTTGCAGTAATAAGCTTTTTGAGGAAATGCGATTTAAAAAAATGTATCCTTTGACATATTAGGGGAAAAAATTAAGTTAACGTTTATTTTCATCCAGGTTTGGAGTTTTATTGCTACAAAATTATTATAATATAATGGTAGTTTAAATATCAAATCCTGATTCGGAAACTGTTACTACTATCTATATATATAAAGCAGAAATTCTGTGGGTTTGTTTGTGTGTTTGTTTGTGGGTTTGTTTGTGGGTTTGTTTGTTTGTTTTGGATTGGAGTCCACACCGTTTGCCCAATTCGTCTCAAACTTTGCATACGTGTCCTCTGACATCAGGAAGGAAGTACTGTCGCATTTTTATTCAAGAATTTTGCTGGGTTCGAACCAAGATCGTTCAGATAGATTTTCATAAGGAATACACGTAAGCTTCACTTTTATCGGTTGCAGGCTTTATTTCTCCTGAAGAATTAAATTAGAAGGAATAGTCGTACAGAGTCGAGACAAACACCAAAAGGAAGAAAATCGAATAAAAATTCTTATTTTGGTCATAGAATCTTACTTTCGATTAGAATTTGCGAGAATATTGGTAAAATATACAAAAATTTTGTAAAAATTCGAGGATATAAACAACTCATCCCCCTGACGACCGATCCCATTGTTGAATCCAAGCTCATGTTTTATCCCGTAAAAATACTCGTGGACTTTAGGCTCATAAAGCTGATGATTGAAGAGGACGATATATTACATGGATAACGAGATATTTTCTATAAGAAGGTAACCAGCAATCGCAGGTACGTAATTGCAGTCAGGAGATTACCAGCTCATGGATGAGGGAAGATAGATGTCTTGTATGATATAAAGCAAATATTCTGTGGGTTTTTACGTTTGTTTGTATGTTGTGTACCTTCAATTTTAGTACAAACCGTTGGCCAGATTCGCGTCAAAACTTTGCGTACGTGTTTTCTGGGACCAGGAATGACGTACTGTCTCAATTTTATTCGATAACTTTGCTGGGTTTGAACCAAGATCGCTCAGATGTGATTCCATAAAGAATAAATCTAATCTTCGCTTTTATCGGTAGCAGGCTATATTTCTTTTGAAGAATTAAAATAGAAAAATAGTCGTGCAGAGTCGAGACAAGAAGCAAAAGAACGGTAACTAAACGAATATTCTAATTTTGATCGTGGAATATTGTTTCCGAATCGAAATTTCGGAATTTCGACAAAATACGCGGGAATTTTCCAAAATTGTTGAGGTTGTAAACAGACAATCCTCCTGACGATCAATGCGATTGTTGAGCCGAGCTCATGAATTTTCCTGTATAGTAAGAATAGCTTGGAATTTAAGGTTAAACTATTCTAAAGGTAATTTACGCATTGCACGACCGGCAACTTGAATTTAATCTACTTCTATATTCCCCGTTGAGAATCAACGGGCGCTTCAGCTAGTATTTATATAAGTTTATATAATAAAAAGAAATTACTATACAACGAAATTTGTAAAAGAAGTCATACTTCAATAACTTCAAGTTCAATTTTTTTATTCAATTTTGTCTGATGTACCTAATTTACTTTGCCTATACATAGATGAATAAATATCTTTATCACTAGATTCTATTAAACACTACTATGAGTTAAATCGGATTTACAGTTTTTAAAATGCATGTTGCCTAAAATAATTAAGTAAAAGCTAGATACTATTGAAATTGAGCGCGAGGGCATACATTATGAATGCAGGGGTTGTCTATAGTTTTATGTTTTGAACCTCTGCTGAAATGAAACCAGTAAGGTAATATTTCATGTAATGCGGCATCTAGTAGGTTTTTACGTAAACCTTATGCCAATAAAAAAATTTTTGAACTTACGCCATTATCTTGAAAAGAGAAAGTTCACATGTGATTTCCCTAATTCATTTGGAGTTTATCGGAATCAAACTTTATCCGGGGAATATTCGAAATCTGCATTTTGGAGACCTTCCAACCAAAGAAAATAAACAGGTGGATAACTGCTGAAAGAGGTTTCAAAGGATATTTTTTGTTCGTATATGTTATCGAGAATTACTTACCGGTTGTAGGGGAGAAAGAATTAGTTTCGTTGGGCGTATTGTGAATGAATTTAACCTTTGTTTTCTATTATGATCATCGAACGAAATGTAGGAACGGCTTAAAAATAAGTGATCTCATAAGCTCTTCCAGACACATCATTTATTCTATGTCCACATAGGAAATATATCAGAGGAACGTGCTTTTTGGCCGGGCACCCATTCTTTGGTATAATTTTTATTGTAATCGCTTTGGTCTATGTAATTGAGAAGCCAATAACCTTTATCTTGATTCTAGATAAATTATGTTTGCGTTGTACTCAAAGTACATTTACGCTGAGAAATTAGAATAAATAAACAGCCGTTCTCAACCCGCTATTTTTCAAGGGAGAAAAGGGTAACATTTAAACTATTCGCAGCCATTGCTGCGTATTGAAAGCTAAAGCTGGGTAGAGATACAATCCTACGTACATTAATGTGTAAATAACGATCAAACAACCCTAAGTCTCGTTATCGTTATCTCGTTATTATATAGTCAAATATAAAATTATGAATTGATATATATTTCTACTTTGAATTTATATTGATTTTATCGGCCGTAGACATGAGATATTTTGTGTTCAGGTCGTCCAGAATTTTTTGAAGTCACATCATAAAGTATTTTTTGGATAAGCTTGAAAAAGTGGAGAGATGCGCTTATCTTTGTCTTTCGTTTTCGAATAGCTTAGTTTGGGGAACTTCATGATTCGTTATGATTTCATTGTTATAGATTAAATTTGACAAGCAACGAAAGAATAACACAATGCAACCTTTGGCAACATTTATGATTAATATTTTATAGGTTATCTCCTTGCTATCTGCTTTTGGAAAGTTATAATCGTAATATGGGAGTAATGATCGTACATTAGTGTTATCATTAATACATTTTCTGTTAGCTTCATTTCTGGATTCTATGTCATAACTATTGGAATGTCGTTATATCTAGAAACAGATTTAAAACTGACACGAACGAACCCTTTGGAGGAAATGGAAATGACCCTTGATTCAATAGTAAAAATGCTGCACATTGTTTCTGAAACTTTAATATATAATTTTAATGAAATACATTTCATTATGACGACAGAATGTGTGCACTCATCCTTCTGTTTGAATTACTATGAGACTCCTGTTGAAATATTTATCGTGACAATTTTATTTGAAAAGGGCCACAAATTAAATTGTAATAGTTCAGTAATCTCTAGATTAAATTTATTTTTCAGGTTTTAGGGAAACATGTGAAAATTTTATATTGATGACTGTAAGACCAAAAATAAACATCTGAAATTAGATTGAATTCTGATTACGAAATATTTATCAACTAGGCTTTAATTTTACAAATCCATTTAATTAGTTACAGCGCCGGAGGTCATAATGAAAGTGAAAGCTGTCAAACTGTAACTTTGAATATAATTTGGAAATGCAAAGAAGTTTATAATTGCATGCTTAAATTATTCGAAAATATTATTAATTAATATTTAAAATTATATATTTACTAAATATACTATAACTCTTACTGATTACTTTGTTCTTGCATTTATAAAAAATAATATACGTGTTTATATAATAGCATACGTTTTAGTATTAGGGAAATCGGAGAAAACATGTCATATGCAAAATAAAAGATTGTCGCTTGCCCTTTGCAAATATCTGAATTTTCCTGATTCTTTCAAGGAATTTTTCATTGAAAGATTTTCCAGTTACGGACCGTATATTAAATCAAGCTTAGTTGTTGCATCCAGAAATAACTTACGATGAAGGTCAACGTTTTTCTTTGTAAAGTTTACTCGGAACAGTGAAATTCCCAATTAATTCATTGTTTATTTTCTTGAAGTTCATCTTCACAATTGAACATTTTCATGCCAATATTTTCATATGGACGTTTATTCATATTGGAATACATATTACGGAAGAAAATATTTTACTGCTATTTCGATATAGTTATTATTAGATTATTTTAATTATTAAACTGTTTTATTTACAAGAATTCAACCTTTAAAGTAGATTAGGTCGTTGCTTCATGAAGAGGTTATTTTGTTGTTCTTAGATGTCAGAATTATTTTAAGTAAACATAATGTCTAATTTGAATTTGATTATACAAGCACCGTCAAGATATAAATAATATTTATTCAGCTGAAGTAAAAGATGCATACGACCGTAGAAGGAGTCGGAATATTTCGTATTAGAGGATGGAAAATATAAGTTTCAACCTAAGAAATGTTGACATAATTAAGATAATTAGCATATTTTAAGCTTTATCTTAAGGTATCTTACCTGCAAAAAATACGTCACGCTTACACCAGCAAAAGAGCAAACATTTTGTGATACTACATCGTTATGGTGAATTGTCATATTAGGTTATCGATTTTTTATGTAATCGATGCCATTTCAATAAGTGAAGTTCAGTTTACTGCGACTTTTACTATACTGTGGTTTTTAAAAAGACAAGAACGAGGTAATAAATTAAATATTTAAAATAACATAGGCCATAAAGAGCAAAAATAACGAAATAATTAATTATTAATGTAGGCTTAGCATAAGAGGATGAAATTACCTGAATCGCCCTCCATGTCCTTTCCAGAAAATTTGAATTGTTATTTGATCACGGCATTTACTAATATTTTGAAGTTAATGATTTATAAATCACCTAATGGATTCAACATCACCAAGCGTTCATGAAATTTGTCTTCAACGACTCATCATTTATATTTGACCGTATTGGGGTTATTGTAATGCAGATCAAAGATGTTAAAGGCTCTTGGATGGGATTAGCTAGAAAAGAGGAGGAAAGTAAACAGTATAGGTGGTGTTTACCAGATAGTAGCATACTGTAAGGGATGGAAAGACTGAAATTATCTAATTTCTTAGGTAACAAGAAGAGTTTACCCAGTCAGAAATGTTATGAATAGGCTAGATTTTCTGTGAAATTGTAAATACTACGTTTTAAGTCGTGTGGTTTGGAAAATCACCAATAGGGAACCGAAAGTATGTTTTCACCACAATCGATTGTTCGCCCTCAGATGAGGGTTATTCAAAATCGTGTCCCATTTGACTCTGAATGCGCAGAAACTGCCGCAGAAACCAGATTCGACCCCCTCTTGTGGTCCCTTATGGTTTACGAAGCATTTCTGGTCATTTGAGTCGCCGTCCACCCACGCACCGGAGACTCCCACCTCGTCACTTAATTGCGGACGAGATTCGTGGCGGATCCGATCGATGGCGATGTTGTGAAGGCGGGACTCGAAGGAGGAGCGGCGAATAAAGCCGCGGGGCGCAAGGAAGGGGAAGCGGTCGGATGCGGGAGCTTTGCAGTTTAGACGTAATTAATCGTCTGCCGGAATAGTGTAGGAGAAAGGGGAGCGGAGCATCGCATTGTGTACCGGGGCGCCGACAAATTGTTTGGAGTGGGAGGGGAGAGGGTGTGGGGTGGGGTCGAGAAGTGGGGTGCAGGGAGAGAGAGGTGATGTACGTAGGAGGGATGGAATGTTGGGAAGGCTTAAGAAAGTAGGGTTTTAGATCACGGGAACAAACGCGTGAATTTCAATGGCAATTGCCGAAAACTCATTCAGACTCACCCAACAAGAATGTTATTTACATAAACTAAATCGTCTCGGCCTCATCTTTGTCATACTCTATCGCTAAAACCAAGGAAGTTCAAGCAACAATATATTGTTGGCTGTTTATATTCTATGGTTGGCGAAACAAAATGTTTTGTTACTTGAATTTATTTGGTTTTATCATTTACATTCATACATATATCACAAGTTCATGGTTGTCCAATACCCTGAATGTTTCCTGAGGTCCTCCTATCTTCAAATGACTTCCATATTAGTTACAATTTTAAGAACTTGGTGGAGTAGGTGTTACTAAATAAGAAATCGTCTATTGTAATCATTTTCTGCTTTCTAAACCTTTATTTTATTTGCGTACCGTTGCGTAGTTAGTACAATTAGTTAGTTGCGTACTTCTGAATTTGTTCGAATTTTAAAGAAACTTTCAGTTGTTAGTTTATACATTGCAATCATAACTAACCGTGCAGTATGTCGTATACCTACATAATAAACTACACGTATTTATAATATACACAATATCTATATTTACGTGATAATGCAATTATATACGTGATTAATAAATTCCAGATATCAGTAATACATAATTATTCATGGGATTTGCCTTTTCTAAATTTTTGGTGTACAGCTATGAGCAAAATACTTTAAATTCCCTGGGTTATAGAAGGTTAAGGATTAAAGTTGTTTTTGCACATAGCTGTACAAGAAAGGCCATCACTATACATGTTTATTGGCGGAAATCATTCGTAAATACGATGTACTGAATTATATATTTATGCAAAAGAAGATAACCTCGCATCCTTAAGTGGTTGATAACAATTTTTATGGCGTTCCCGCTTTATTAGATTGGCCAACTGCGATGTAGGAGAAATTTCCCAAACTCTTCCTAACTCCCCCATAGCCCTATAAATCAAACTCGGCCTTTCTCAAGCTTAATGGGAAGACTTTAAAAACAAAAGGGATGTATTGATGTAGCCCTGAAAAACTGTAGGAAAGTAAAACGTGCGTCATTCCACCTTCCCTGTTATTCATGACTAATTTCCCTATAATATATAACAGTAGTCTAGAACCCATAAATGTTATACATTTGTTATTAAAAAGACAAGTGACTAGAGAATATATAATCTAGTTAATCTAGTTCGTTTTCATTCCCTTAAATCAGGGATACCTATACTTGAGGTTACGGTTGATTTCCTAAATTATTTTTGCCTTGTTAAATTTCTGTAATTGTGCATTCAGTCGCAGATTTAATACCATTGCCTTTATTAATTTTTCTAGTAACATAAACTTCCTTAAGTTGTACACGGAAAGTGGTGTTTTTTTACATCCATCATTACAATTCTTCTAATTATTTCTACTTCTTATTTTGTAATTAATGACGATGGGTTGGATGGAAGAAGAGACTTTTAAGTCTCAATCTCGCCCAAATAAAGACGATTTATTATTATTATTATTATTATAGGTGAGCATCATAGAAACTAAAATAGATATTTTTATAGATCCTTTACTCCTAAGAATTTTCGTTAACCTTAATAGCATATCTCCCAAAGAGTTTAGGGACCCCTTTTCTAGATTAATCTATTGACTGCAACTACGGTTGAACTTTATTAGGTAATAACTACTTCAATAGTTACTGTTAAACATAATTGAGTCGATGTTGCGTTTTCTTATTTGGCATTAAAAATCGGGAAGTAAATATATTAAGGTTTGATCTTAATTATTGCCATTACTCAGCATCATTTATACTTCAATAGCTTCCATGTCATCACAGCCATGAAGAACACCGCGACAAAAGTAGATGTAATACACATTTTTCCCTATACTTTACCTAATTTAATATAATCCATTTATCTAGATGTAAAATTGCGAGCTGGATTTTATCATTAAAGGTAAAAAGAAGCTCTCAGTACCCAGAAAAGAATTAACAAACATTCCATAGTAGTCGAGTAAGCCATAGCTAATTAAGATTCGACTTGTGATTAAAAATGTCGTTCATGATATATCTCTGTTTTAATTATTGCAGCTAAAATAGTTGTGGAAAGTGTTGTAGAGGTTCGAATTTTCTGTTCTAAACGATCGAAATTTCAGAGGACGATGATGTTTTGTGGTAGTTAGTCCTCATCTAGAGTGGAGGAATCATAAGAACTGATTCCCAGCGTTGCATTCACGAGCTAGAGAAGGTCCAGTTACATAAGTATACGTTAAGTTACATAAGAAAATGTTGCAGTTAATTCTTGCACATTTACAAGACACTCATTGACGAAAGGCGTATGCCCTAAGAAATAAGAAGCTTGAACCACAGATTAAGAGACGCAAGAAAAGAAGTATTTTTTCACTCACGTATTTTAATGTTTTGGTCACAAATATAATCAGCATCAATGAATAAATATCTTTGTTATCGAAATAATCGTTATTATCAGGTATTGTGTTTCCGTAAATTTAATGTTATTTCAATATTTTACGAGACTAATTTAGCGATATGTGTTGTTTATATAAGTGTTTCGCTCTTCAGTTGATTCATCCGCGTCAATATTCCCTACTCAATGCCTTTTATTTCGTTTCTTAGTAACGTACCCCACACTTGTCATCACCATAATCTAACATCTTTTGACTTTGCCTCTCACTCCTACTTCCCTGCCTTCTACACTGAATTAATTCCTTTTCAACAGCCCCCCTCCCCTCAATATTTTGCACACCCATTTCCTATGTTGACGCCTAATTACATCAGTTAAAACCCTCTCTTCGCCAACCATCCCTAGCAACTCCGTGTTTGTTTTTCAATAATCTAAACTTGTTTTTCTATTCTACGCCCCACACACGTCGATGGCCTCCAAACTTTGAATTTCCTATTCCGCAAGGTCCAAGTTTCATATACATATAGCAAAGCATATGTGTATCTATTCGATAATTAAGACATCTCTACCGGAATAAGCATTTATATTTCAGCATAAGAGTATACAAACGATATTCCCCAAAGTACAGTGTTAATTTTTAAGCTTAATCCTGCGGATAGAGTGGCAATATGGCTAGTACCATCGGCTAAGGACTCCTAGTCCATACAATAGTAGCTGGTAATCCTAAATTCAAAGCGGTGAATTTTCTATAGAAGATTATCCGGCGATGAGTCTTCCGGGTTAATGAATCCGCAGGTGAATTTGCGGAGGCGGATTCCCCCGAGGCTTGTTTTCGGCAAGTTCACCCACCGGGGGCGGTTGATCCGACGATGAATTTTTCGGAAGTGAATTTTCAACCGGGAAATTTTCAGGCATCAGTTCGCTGATGGCGCGGAAAAATCAATATCGGGAGGCATTAGGCGCAAAGAGGATGAAGAGATGATCCTCGGCGGAAGAAAATTCGAGGTCAGAGCGTTTTGGTGGGCGGAACAGAAGTTAAAGAGCGGGGAAGGAACCTTTTGGCGAGGGAGTTTTCGGTGGTGAAGTACGGCGCTGCGGTCGCCACGGGGCAGGATCCCGGCAGTGTCTCTCTGTATTGCGAAAGGCTCGCAGAGTGATCGCTGAGGGCCGACAAAGGCACGGAGAGTGGACAAAAAATATCGGAGTCCCTCGGGAAGGGGCTTTAGGATGCGGGCGAGTTTTAGAAAGGAGACAAATGATATTGGGACAAGTAACAAAGACCTCGATGCTAATTATTGCCGGACGAGGTAAAGGGAAGCAAAAAACGGAGCGCTGCAGAGGCGGTAGAGATGGGCGATCAATCACGCTGTATGCGCTTGCTTTTCCTTAACAAGGTTAATATCTCGGCGTGTTCATTAAAGGGAATCAAAGGGTTGGATCGGAGGGCTGTGTGATTACTCGCGCGGGCATTCGATCTTGTCGTTTAGAGTTGTTTTTATCGGGAATTGTATTATCATCTCTGTATTCCTTTTACTTTAGTCGTGGTTCAGTGCTTCTTTCAGTTTCGGCACTTTAGTCAATGCTGATGATATCCATCTATCTCCTGCGTGTTCTACCCTTCATGTAACTCCAATAACCAGTTCTGAATTAGACGAATTTTTGTCTATTTTTTTTTCTATTTATATAAATCCATAAGCAAAACAAGGCCATCGCAATGGACTGGAAAACAATGCAATTTGCTGTAAGAAATTTAGCAAATAAAATTAAAAAATAAATAAATACAAAATATTAAAGAAAGCATAAAAATAAATTTGCAGGTTCGTTATTAACCATCAGTACAGTTGAAAAAAATAGGCCAAAGACGGGACACACTATATAAATAGATCTGAAGAAGAAAAATGTGAGAGTACTTGAAACTCATAGCTTCTATAATCATACGAGTACTTTAGATTTGTTTCAATATTCAAGATACCCTATACCTTTTAACATTTTTTACTCTCTTTCTCTATTTTTATTCTTATTCCCTAAATATTAGTATTGATTTGCTAGAATTCATTGCAGTGCAAATTTTGAGCCACTTGAAGAATTTCCTAAGAAAAATATTTTTCATTAACGTAGTATTATTTTTTATTAAAAAAACTTCACCACCTGACCCAGTGTGTTACTACGGCGTAATCGTATAATGATAATAATTGTCGTAACTATTTTATTTAAATAACGAGATATCCTTAAATAACGCAAGATAATTTTTATGTTTACAACTTCCTAATATTCTTTTGGTAACTTTATAAAGCCTGATTATTTTAGTATTTTTGCTACAATGATAACGTTAGCTGTAACTATTACTTTTAATTTTCATCATCTTTCTTTTAAATAAATATCAAGTTTTATTTATCCTCATACTCGAAACCTAAATTCATGTCCATGGATTTCGTTTGGCCTCTTTTTGTTCAGGAAATGTGAGTTAGGAAAGGAGCTTTAAGGGCGTTTCATATCCAGGGTGAAAGCCTGTTAGCTTCGATCCGGCCTCACATATGTTTGATGTCAACCGTCATCGGGCGAATTTTCATGAAATATGACACGTTTTGAAACGGAAAGGTTTTGAGACAAAAACGCATTTCAGTAGGTTTTTGGGATTTACAAATATCTGCAGTGAGTATGCCTTACGTTCAGAATTAATGCTGAGGATCTCGAGAGGACATCCCTTTCACTCAAAGCAAAGCTTTTACTAGGTTGTTATGAGGCACTTCAAAATAGGGATGTGTGCATGGACTTAGTTTTATGCACGTGTCTGTAGAGTAGGGATTTTGTCTTTTAGAGTCAGGATAAGCTTAAATTCGATGTTTTGAAGTGACGCTATTGCCGGATATGTAAGTATACACTATACCTGTTAGTTATTTAGGTTTTCAAAGGTCTTTTATAGAAGAATGTGCATATGTAAGCTGTTACCGCTGTGAGCGGTAAAATTATGGAACATATAATAGCTAGCTCTTTAATGGGTTTTCTTGAAACGTCCAATTTCATAATTAGGAATCAACACGGTTTTCGTAAGACTCGTTCTTGCGAGTCTCAGCTGGCTTTATTAGTACACGATGTTCTAAACTCTGCTGAAAAACATAAGCAAGTCGATGCGATATTTTTAGATTTTCGGAAGGCTTTCGATAAGGTACCTCATCATAAATTGCTGTACAAATTAGAAATTGCGGGTATCAATGCACAAGTTATTAACTGGATAAAAGACTTTCTCACCGATAGAGAGCAACGAGTAGTACTCGATGGTATTAGTTCCAACTTGGTTAAGGTGACCTCGGGCGTCCCTCAGGGCAGTGTAATTGGACCGTTGTTATTTTTAGTATACATCAACGACCTCAGCAATCACATTGAAAGCAATGTTAGGATATTCGCAGACGACACAGTCATTTACAGGGAAATAGTTAGTTCAGAGGATAGATTAACCCTTTCGAACGACTTAGATAGAATTATGAATTGGTGCGATGAGTGGCAATTAGAGCTTAATGTAGAAAAGTGTTCGGTAGTTAACTTCTTCGAAAGTAAATCTATAATAAATGATTATTCTTATAGTCTCCGAGGGGTAAACCTAATGACAGTAGAATCGGTAAAGTATCTTGGAGTAACTCTCACGAATAATCTTTCATGGAGTGCCCACATCCGAAATATATGTGGAAAAGCACTTAAGAAACTCGGCTTCGTTAAAAGAATAGTCGGTAGGAGCGAAGAAAAGGTTCGCGAGCGATGTTACTTAGCGTTAGTTAGGCCTCACCTTGAATATGCATGTAGTGTATGGGACCCCGCCGAGAAATGTCATATTCGGGATTTAGAAAAAGTACAACGGAAGGCGATACGATTTGTAAAGAATTGCTACGATAAAACAGCGAGCGTCACTCAGATGTTACAGGACGCGGGATGGGAATCATTAGAAGATAGAAGAAAAATTCAAAGGATAAATTTATTAAATAAGTTCAGAGAAATTACGTTTTCAGATGATGTAACCGATATAATGCGACCCCCCTGTTATATGGGTCGTGCTGATACTGCCCGAAAGATTAGGGAAATAGATGCTAAAACGAATCGTTTCAAAAATTCATTTTTTCCGCGAAGTATACGCGAAAGCAACCGTTTAGGAAAATAGAGTCAAGGTGCTTGCACCCCCTGCCACACGCCGAAAGGCGGCTTGCAGGGTTCTTACATAGACATAGACATAGACAGTTATTTACCTCTGTATCCTTCGAAATATTACCTGTGGATATTGGTAGGACGTTACCGTTTCAATGCGTTAAAAAACTATGCCCGTGTTATTTTTTTATGGACTTATCAAATTCAGGATAAAGCATGGTTAAAGGTATGAGTTCATTACAGAAATCAAAATTTTATATTTTCTCGTGAAACATTTTCAAATGTCCTCGTATCTGACTCAAGTAAGAAATTCTCACTTAAACAGTAAATTTAAGATTCTTAACACCCCTTTCCTATCAAGCTAATTCCAATTGATTCCTTACGATGAAATTCATAACAAAAATTCTTCAATTCCTGTACATTTATTTACTTCGTAAGCAAATTTAGACACTGGCCTCATAGTCTTCATATATTTTTATGGATTTTCTTATTTTACAATGATTTCAATCTTTCCATTGGAATAATTGAATGGAAATAGCCAACCAACCTGCTGCAAGTCAGAAAATTCTTCTTCTTTACGTTATTTTTGTCCCGTTTAGCGTTAAATAATTTAATATGGTTTCATACATAGACAAATTCAGTATTCAGTTGTTCAAGATACGGGTTAGAATGTATCTATACCAGCCCACCTACCTAATTAAGTTTCGTATAGAAATTTCTATCTCGGGAACTTGTAACCGTCGCGAAAATTATCGTATACTTTTACAAACAGCTTACTATTGTCTCATCATGTAGAATTTATTTACATATTGACTGTTAGTCTTACTTTATATTCTATCTTTAAACTATTTGGAATGTTGATATTTGTCTATCAGTATGTGATGGTTTGTGTAAAAGATGCATTTAAAAGTGACGAAAAGATCAATTTGCAAACAGTATCACTGTTAATTATAAATAATAAATAAATTAAATAAATAATTATAGATACTTATTAATTAAATGAGCTTGTCGATCAACCTGGTTAAGAAAATTTTGTCGTGGCCCTCCAGCCAAAAAGGTTGGCAAATCTAGAACGAATGAAAAAGAGAGAAAAAGTTTAGAAGGAATCAGATCTTAGAAAACGCTTGGCGGTAACGAAATTAAAGTGGAAACTTTTCGCATTCCCGAAATGGAGTTTGAAACGAAGGAATGAAATACAAGGAATAAAAATGGGCGGGGACAAATTCTAAATGACTGTTGGACAACTTCTTAGCGCTCAGAATCTTTCCCCGATCAACCGCCAAGGGAACGAAGGCGATTTTTTCCTCCCCTCCTAGTCCGATTGACTCGGAAGGAATCGGCATTACAAAGTTAACACAGGGTTTAAGGAAACACAGGAAAAAAACGTGGAGAGAAGGTGGGACAAAAAGAGAAAGGGCGACTAAAAGTTGTAATAAATGGCGAGGTTCTCGAGCAGGATACAAAGAGTAAAACAAATCTTCTCTCTTTCGGTAAGCGGGGAAAAAACACGCAAGGGAGACACGGCAGAGGGAAACTTATTGAATAGGAGTCGGCGTGACATTCACATCCAAGAGATTTCTAGGAAATTTCGGTGGCAGGCTTAGAATGAGAGGGATCTCGCTTAATCTTCTCCCTCTTCTTCGTTTTTTTAATTTACTCTGGGCGGCGGTAGGACGAGGTCCTGCCGAGGAAGTTTGCCCGGAGAAAGGGGAAGTCGAGGGAAAGACGGAAGAGAGAGACGGGAGAGGGAGGGTGATGGATTACGGAGGAGAAAGGGGTGAATGAGAAGAGAAGGAATGGGGAAAGGGGTAAAGAGAAAGGATAAGGAGATTAGAAAGGGGTGAAGTGAGAAATGAGTGGGAGGACGAGATAGTCGGAAAGAAAATGAGCGGGAAGAAAAGGTAATAAGAGGGGCAAAAGAAGGGGTTTAGGGTTTGAGGAAAGGGGTATTTGAGAAAAGAAAAGGGTGTTACTTTGGAGGTGAATATACGTTTACAAACAAATGTTATTTTGAATTTGTATTATGTATTGTGTATTCATATGTATTTAAAAAAATTAATTAAGAAGTATTTAAGAAATACACGTGACGTATATCAAACGATATAAATAGAACCTTTAACTTGTTCCTGATTGTCACAGGCCAAAATATCACTGTCAAAATCTTAGACTTTGGTTCGATAATGGTCAACCAGGAGCTCATCGCAACACATATGAAAAATTGTAACTACCCAGTCTACAATCCCAGTGTAAACGTTGAAGCATAGTAAAAACACTCAAAACTATAATAAAATATAATGAGCTCAAGCTAATCTTGAATAATAATTTTGTTGGGTAAGTAAAGTTTTGGGGGTGTGTAAATGATTGTCCTCAGCACTTATATTGCATTTTTTACTCAATGGTGGTGGTGAAGTCGTGGACAACTGATTAATATAAATCTGCTCAGTTAAATAAATATATCATAATTGTTTTGGCCAGACTGAGGCTGGTAAACTTCTTTTTTCAATCCAACTCTAAGGGTTCGATAGGAATATGTAATATCAGTGTGTCAAGAGGGTATTCAACTGTTACGTAAATTAAATAAAAAATAAATAATTCACAGAAACGTAAATTTACTCTTATGGACTTTAGATTCGACCCTACGGTAAACTCAATAATAGCAGCACTATTTAGATTAAATACCTACAAATATTATGAAAAATAAACCCGACTGAATACGCAAGAATGATAATATGAAGTAAGACAAAGAAATGTAGATGGTGATGATTAAAAGGTTACCCTCAGTGTCCTTCTAAGATGTTTCATCCTGTGATCCAGGGGAATATTTTCATTGCAATATATATCTGAGAGATGAAACTAGATATTACGGAGAGGATTGATAAACATATTTGAGGAAGGAAGAAAAAATATCGCGCGCGAGAAGAATTTTAATGTAAATTAAAAGCTAAAGACAATTATTCATATAAAAGCTGAAAGCATGAATACAACTATTCATGCTTGTCAGAGGTAAAGTGTGTAGAGATGATACTAGATATAAGGAGTGACGGAAAACATTAAAAGTAGGAACCACGTGTGAAGGAATAAGAAGTGATAGGAAAAATACCCTTGTAGCAGAGTAAGAGCATCGATAACGTCATTGGGAAGTAATGGCTTCCGGTGATAGCAAGGGAGATTCCAAGCCGAAACCCATTCTAGGAGAAGAAGGAAGAGAAAAGGGAACGGACGCAAGGGGCCGAGAATGAGAAGAAAGGAGAAGCAAGAAAAGATAGGAAAAGGTGGCTCTAAGAGGACAGGAATCTCTGCTTAAAGCGTCAGAGCAGATTGAGTTGAGGAAACTCTCCTTCCCTTTGGCTGAAGTGCTCCGGCAACTGGCGAATGTTTGTCCCCGCTGGCCATTGTGAGGGCGAGTGCATGGGTCTTTCGCATGCGTGTGGCCCTGACACGCCTTTATGTCTCACAAATAACGGATTTTCTTTGAGAGTAAAGAGAAATGGGAAACTGAAACAGAGCATAGACGTTCATCTTCTGCCCGGTACGGCACGTGCCTTCGTGAAGATAATCTTCCGAAGCCGTTGTACATCTGACACCCCTTCTTTGCTCGCCTCGCTTCTTACGTATGTTTCGAGGTGGTAATTGTTTCGCGAATCATCCCAGATCGATGCGATTGAGCGGATTTACCGCGGATGTGGGCGTTGTCTGTTGTCTTAGCGATGGCGTAGTGCTCATTAGCATCCTAATACATGACCTCGGCTGTTTTAATCTGTTTTCTTGCTGCGAGGATTGCATGCATGTCCTAGTCATGGATGTGCTGGAATTATAACGTGATTAGACTTCCTTGCTCGATCTCTCGGAGGGTTAACGAGGAGTGTTATCGTGAATCTCGTATGCATAAATACTTGCATCCCATCATTCTTTGAGCACACGATAGGTGCTCGGAGTACTTGGGTCGGTGATGACCGAGGTGGTTTTTGCTAGAGAGGAATTAAAGTCGTGGTATTTTGGTCTTGTGTTAGCATTTAACATCAACTTGTGCCATAAATGAATTAATCATCTTATTCGGCATTTGCACGCAATAATCTTCACCCGGTGGAAGAATATAAAAATTTTAAGGTGGAAAATTTTAAATATTTCTCCTCTTATTGCTGACTATTTTAAGTATTTCTCTGCATTTCAAATTCGATTTCTTGCCCGAAATTTGATTTATAAGCTGCAAAATAAGATAGGTCGAATTTAAAATACATGAACAGCTTTAAATTCAGTCCTATACTAATGCACTCATAGCTTTAAAATTTCACGGTATCTATTCTAGATGGAAATATGTAAACTTTCTTAGCCTTAGTCTCATCAATAATTGAGCCGGCTAGTTGTGATAAGAGTTATTAGCTATGGAGATAAATTTGAATCAGGTATTGAGTTTGACCACCAGATATTCTTCCTACCAGCTAGGTTTATCGGGAAAAATGGATTTTCACTGGGGTTGAACCTTGGATCTCTTCTCTCTTTAGGTGCGAAGATAGGTGAATTTTTGAGAATTCATTCGCTGTATTACGACAGTAAAAGAAATTTAGGAAAGAGACAAGCATATAAATGCGTTCTTTGCACTAATCTATGACTATCAAAGAGGTAAACATTATGCTCTAATTTTATCTCAAATAGGTCATGAAATGCAATTCATTTGAGCCTATCATCATTCAATTTATTTTGACTAATGATTTTATTATTTTTTAATTTCTGAAATTTTGTCTTTAACATTTTCTCTAATGATCTCTCTGGGTAACCTACGTAATGATTTCGATGTATGCTACTTCATTTTTTGCCACAGTTGGATACTGAGCATACTACTGTAATGTTTAAGATACACTCCGAATTGAATTTAGGGCAAATATGAATTCAGTCATACGTTTCATTCGTGGAAAAAAATACTGGTAATTTTCGCTGCAGTTTTCTTAGGAATTCGGTTTGGATTATCATGCAGTTGAAAAATCACACGTGCGAGCATTGTTAGCATTGGTACAAGACTTTTTAGATAGGATTAATCGCTATGCCTTATTCAAGAGCCGATTTATTTTAATTATGAGTAAATTAAAATAAATGCTTTTCGTTTGTAATCAGCAAGCGCTTTAAAAGTCGGTATTTATGTCCGAGAGACAAAATAGACGTCCACGAGCACCTCGAACACTTTTAAAAAGACCCTTAGTTGTTGACTGCTCTGGAAACGAAAAATATGTATTCCAGCGATAATAGAAGGCCATTTTCAATTGTCATTTTTGTGATATAGTGCCGAAAGGATAACAAATTTTCCTCCAAGTCAAGAGGAGGCTTTTAGTAGATTAATTTTTCCCCTGGGAGAGGAGAAAGGCATTCGTGATATTCTGCATCCAAAATCGGCTCTCTGGAATTTTCATTTTTGGAATGTTACCTCCGGAAGTGCGACGCCAAATCTGACTCGTGTGATTTTGCATCTCGATGAATGGGTTCAAACATTATTTAAAGAAGGATTTGGTTGCTCATGGTGCATCTTTATTGGCCTAAAATGTTGTATTGTCATCCAGGAGGGAGTCCATATTTTTGGTATTTCTTGAAAATAGTTTAAATCCGACTTCCGTTTGATTTTAGAAAAAATATTTCATTTTATTGTGACAGATGTTTTGCTAATCGGAACAAATTAATGCAAAGTTACTTTTGGGGAGGATTTTTTAAATATTTAACGAATGCAGATGATACCTTTAGGACTTCAATTCACTTTAACTCATAATTGACTATCGTTTTGTATTCTAGTATTATTTAAAATTTAACGTTACCTTATGATTTGTAGCTTTAAGTCATAAAGTAAAAATTTCTCTATTTAACTTTTTTATTTTTATAAAACAATATTTTGTTTCTCAAAAACAAGAGCAAATTTTCGCTAATTTCAAATTCAAATTTCAAATTATATTCGTATTTGAAACACAACTTCCTTTTTAAAAGTAGGGAAAAAGTTTTTTTAATATCCATCTAATACCTTTTCGCTTGTCTTCAATGAATTACAATCTTTTATTTTAGTATCTGAAACCGTGAGTTTTTGATATTAACTAGAGCTACATTTAATAGGTCATACGTCATAGTATTACCTATTTGCTCAAGCAAAAATAGATTTAAGTGTTATGTTTTCTCTTTAAAAATGTTTGTATATATTATATGTCATTTTAGCTGCGCAAATACATTTACTACTACTGAAGTCCATTCTTCCATTAAAATTCATTTAGGAAGGATCCTAAAGCAAGCGGTTTACTTTGCACAAATATTGCGTTCAGTGCAGTGGATGAAGGTCCGATAATTTACATGTATGTAAATGTACTCTCTCGGGTTCGCTGTGCTAGATATGTATTCTTTTCCTTCTCTAAACAAACAAAAACGCCATTAAGATGGAAATGTCGTAGGCTTTCGAGTACAATTAAAATAACGACATAAAGAGTCGGATATTTAATGCCTTATTCAAATAAAAGTTAAATTCTGTATTATTTAATAGGGTACGTTCAGGTAGTTGGATGCGATTAACTTTCTTTTGCCTACCTTTTAAAAATTATCTAATTATTATTATAATGAATTAAATGAATGAAAATTTAATTGCGTCCATGAGGTCAATGGAATTTTATTCCATGTGATATTAATTATCACGTTATGTGTTATAATTTAGGGCATTTCGGTAACATTAAAAATTAGGAGCTAAATAAAAGTGGCGGATGAATCATGTTTTATTAAATAAATGTTAATTTCTACTGAATTGGTAAGATTCATAACTCGTAAAAAGATTCTACGTATTTAGGGTAGGATAAGGTTCTGTGCTAAAGATGATAGGTTCTTAAAATTATTAGACACATAGTCTGTTCAACTTAAGGTATGGATACGAATTTTTCATATGAGGTAGTAAAAATATCTTGTTAAGGGAACATCATTCTGATTACGTGTGAATGTTGAATAAATTACTCGCAGAGAGAGATACTGTGTGTATGCTCGTATTGTTCAATTTAATTACATTCAGTGAAGCTCTAGAGCTATTAATATTCAGCCAATTGAATTAGAGCTGTGTGAGGTCTGATAAAAATTATTGTACTTATGTTTTACAAACTAGATTGTTTTAATAACAACTTTAAAACTAATTCTCTACTCCTAAGCCCTTCTAAATACTTGCTATTTACCTTTTTCGTCCTTTGCACAAGCTTTGGTATGCCCCATGGAGCTCGTAAAAGATATTGCGCCGGAGCTTAAGATAAAAAGCCACGGAAAACTCATTATTGTTGCTTATTTACATAACTTGCTCTGTACACTATGCAAGAGTAGAATTCATTAATGACTCAGGAATGCTATCCTATCCGGTCTATACATGATCCAAGGCTATATTTTCCACTTTTAGAATTTCTTTAGGATTTTAGCCTCCAATCAATAAAAGAGCGGAAAATTTTTATAATTTAGAAAATTTCCTGTCGTAATATTTTTTATACGATGAAAATCATAATTTATATCGTCTCTAAACCAATTAGTTGTACATATTATAAGGAAATAACAATTATAGTGTATGAAACAACAAAGAGAGAAGTAATAGTACTCTTTCTGTATTAATATAATATTGAAGAGGAAAGTAATAAATATTTTCTTTTTTGACCTTGTTATGATGGAATTTCACAAAACGACGCCTTCCTCTGTGTATTGGAATAGATTATTTAAACCAAAGTAAATTTTAATGTTTATTATGGTTCAATGTATACATTAAAGTTATCCTTTCCCTTCAATTCATTTATTAATTTAATCCTTTATTGATTATCACTGTACAGAGACTTCCTTGATTCATCTTGTTAAAATGCTCCTTCCTAGTTTGGCATGAATGATCACATGTAATGAATTCCGGAGGCAAGATATGTTACTTTATTAAGTTGCGACATTGAAAATTATATCTATCTAGTTTCAATATGGTGAGCTAGCCTTTAATTTATGGTTTGATAGCCGGAATTGTTGAAAAGTTTCCACTTTCCCTTTTTAATTTGGTGCATGGAGTCCAAATTAATGTTCACATATTTTTCTGCTGCTATCTCTTAAGGGGTTTACCCATGTAGATTATATGTGTGTTGCGATGGCATTCCCTGGGAGATTTCCATGCACCGGTGCTCTCCGCACAATTACAACGCGCAGAAAGATCCGTTACACAAAACAATTTGTTAGCGAATCAGGAATTGTCTTCCCAGCGCCACGAATCAACTGGGACAAGGAGGAGCCGCTTAAGACGAGGGCTGAACCCACGGGGTTTGCGCCGAGACTCAACGCGCTTCGCCAAAGTTTAACGCAAAGTTCCACAAAGACGCGGAATTATTCCCCGCACAAAGAATAAGGCGGATGAGGAATTAAAGCTATCAGAATTAAGGGGACGGGAGGTTTGCTTCATCAGCAAAAGAGGAAGTTTCCTAAAAGAGCGGGAATGAGGCCGTGTCATGTTTCCCGGAGTTGCAAGGAGGCTAACGTCTTGCCGTTTTAATTTCCTCCATCTTAAGGAGTATTCAAGACGTCATGTCCTCACCCTTGTTTCGATGGGCGCTACAGCGGTGCCCGTCGTCAGGGGGAGAATGCCGCAAACATATGACGAACGGAGGCGCAATTACGGTGAAGAGATGTTTGGAGACAGAGATCGGGATGGCTTGCAAGATGTATACCCCTTTATTCTTCTGTGGAGATGCATAGTTTTAGAAAATGGAAGGATTTGCGCAAGGAAGGGAAATGTATGCAGCAAGGGAATCCGCGAAGAAAATGAGCGATTGACACAAAGTTTTGGCTTGAAAATGGAATTCGTATCCTCGAATTTTGGAGGAAGTATAGCATCACTCTGACTCGTAGAGTGTTAGGAATTTTTTCTGTCAGTTACATGAGTTTTTTTATTGAAATACTTTATCTTAATATGAATAATTGATGATACTGTAAATACGTATTCAAAATGGTCTATTTTTAATGAAAGGTGGACGAAAGTTCAAGTCTCTTGGCGACTAGATTTAAATAATTATGTTTACAATGCATCAAGGCCTACAATGTGAAAAATTAATTTCTTAGGGTAATGTAAGCTTTTCAGGCTTTATGCTTTGTCCAGGTATTCACATTCTCTAATAGTAAAAGATTGGTTACCCTTATTTCTTGAATCATGAACATGTCTTTATACTGTTTTTCTACTGTTTAACGTAGTCAATTTCTTTATCAATTCAAAATAATCTGCGGAATTTATCAGCAATTGATTCTAACTTTCTGCTTATAAAATTAAGAATCACATAATTCTCACATTCTAATCACTATAAGAAGAAAAATATACATTGATATAACTAAGAAATTAATTATTTTCTCTTTCACGACGCTGGAGTTTTAAATTTGGAAAATAACTTATAATTTAAATATCTTTTTCTAAGCTTCATCTAGGTAATTTATATCCTCTACTAACATTTTCTTTTCTAGATTAATATAATTATATTAATATATTATCATTATTATTTATTACAAGATCAATTTTTTAACTGACGATGGGTTGCGTGGAAGATGATACCTAAAAATCTCAATTTCACTCGAAAAATACATTATTTTTTTATTTATAAACCGATCATTTCAAGTCACGAGGCCTTTGTTACTCGCCAAGCTCACCTGGCCTTTATTCGTCACTGCTTACGACTGATGAATTCTTAGTCTTGTACGTATATAATAGCTGCTGAGATCTAAATCACTAAGTTATTTTCCAACCGTTTTCTGTCTTAAAATAAAAGATCCTTCATAGATGTAGGAGGACAATTAGAAGATTAGTCTGCGGTTATCTTGCGGGGGTGGAAGTAAACTGGATCAAGGGATAGAGGGAGGATGGTAAGAGATAAGAGAGAAGGGATCAAATGGGATGGGAGAAGAATTCGGCCGGGAATCAGGGTCGACGGGTTTGCCCATCTCCGAGGGAAGCTAATAAGTGAAGAAGAAGCAAAATCGTTAGATAATTAGCCGGTTAGGGGGCGTGGAGGGGGCTCCAGAATCTCTGGATAAAGGAATAGGGAAGAGGATGACTATAATGGTCTAGGACCACCTTCTTTATTTTAGCAATGCATTCGGTGGGAATATCTCGATGACTAAAACCGAAAGCAATCGTTATCAAAGCCACTCATTATTCTACCATTTCCATATTTGCAGTCTCATGAGGAAAAAAGGATTTCGGAAGAAAATAAAGTGGGGATTTTTTCGGGGGCCATTAAAACGATGGCCGAAGTAAAGAGAAAAAGTGATCCTGTGGGAACCAAGGGTTTGGTTTGGGATTTTGGCGGGGGTATATGAGACCCTGCGATTTTAAAATGAGAGAGATGGAAATCGATTGGGCAAATAGTGTTTGGGAATCGGGTTAAGCCAGGGCTCTGCATCCCTGGGGCTGTTTTAATAAATAGATTCCAAGACACGCTCGAAGGGTGGGGGAGCAATGAAGGACGGTTTGGCTCATTTATTATAAGTAACTGGTTGATTAGAACAAAGCGCTTATAAATAGGTCAATATTTCTTTAACTTGCAGGAAAAACCGGGTATTGATACTCTTCGATCTTTGTAGATAAAAAAGGCAAATATGTTTTAGTGATTACAGTTCGAGGATTCTGTAAGTTGTTCCCACTTGAAGTATGATTTTGACATACTTTTTATGCGTATTCAAACACCTCAATCATTATTTTCTCCGTGGAAAGTCAATGTGTGTTTCTGAAATCTGTATTGTTATGAATTTCTCAGTCTTCATTAAAATTGGCTCGATTTTTGCGATTGTTTTTGAACATTTTTCAGCCAAAGATTAATGACCTATCTCCTTTAAAAATTGTTCCAAAGCTGTATTTCTCTCTGGTGTGATTTATCCGTCGAAAATTGTGTCAAACTATTTTTGTTAGTATGTTGCATTAATATACAGCCGAATATGCCCACGCCTTAACGTAGGAAAATTTCCCTAAATTCCTTTCTTATCCCTGTTACGTCTTTGGGGCTATGATTATGCTATTTTGTCCAGGAATCTTATTAATGATTGTTAGTTGTAAGATTATTTTAGAAATCACCCTTTAATTATATGGCTGAAAAATCTGAGTGTACAATAAAAGTAGAAAATCGATAAATTTTTAACAACTTTTTGATCTTATGGAAGACCATATGTTATATGTCTCTAAAATTATGTCTTATGTGCAATATATGTATATGTGTTACCACCGGACTATTAGTCCACTTGTAGCATTTTTTAAAATATTAATAATAATAATAAAATTTAACATCATTTACTCCGTATTTTTTCCACTTTAATGAAGTTTTAAGTCAGATTTAGAAACGTTACGGTAATTGAGCGACTTCTTAATCTTACTAAGGATATTGAGGGCACTTGATGGTTTCAGTTGAAATGGAAATGGAGATTCACGGTATAAGGGAATCTTAAAGTAATTATCGTTACGTAAAGAATTACATAATATCAAATTTTACTAATAAACGAAATTGTTGTATTGTAGGTGTGTTTTTTGGTAAAGTAAAAGTTTGTATTTTTTCATTCTTTAAATTGTGGAGTATAACCAAAAAGTTGTTGTTGAAGCAATAGATGGTATAACTTACTCTTCTAATTATAATAATAAAACGAGTTATGGGTTTTATCTAATGGAAATGAGTAACAATTACTGAGTTCTTCCATATTTTATGACAAATCTTACTCGTAGAAATATGTAGGCACACGTTTTATTTTTATATTTTACGAAACATTTAAAGCAACACGATTTGTTGTATATGTACAGGAGATTTAAATAATACCGAATTTCAACCAAATTAGCTGAATTTAAGGTTTATATTTTCCGAAAAACTCTTGAAGAAGTTTAATCTAAAATTGAAATTAATTAGTTAAAATCGAATGCTTTCATAACAGCAATGACCTTCAAGAGGACGAGTTAGCAGATCGGTTTTTTAAGATATTTTTTCCAATAATTTTTCACGCACACAATTATTCAACCGTACTTTGGAAGTAGTGAATAAACCCCGCCGGATCCATCTTCGCTTTAAATTGAATCCTTTTTCCTGCATATTTCGAATCGGGAGAAGAAAAACAGCCAGGGGTCTTGTGTTCTGTCAACAGATCGATACAAAGGAAAGGTTACCCCGACCCTGAGGTGTCACTTCGTCGAAAAACAGTGCAGGCCAGGCCGAATCACAAGAGATAACAAGTGGAATTAATGGCGGGCAGTATCTTTATTTTTGTTGATTTTTTTGGCTATCGTAATGAATAGATTCCCGGACACGTTCGAGGAGAATGATTGGGGATGAGTTGTATCTGTAATCATTTATGGAAGTAAATGCATTGAATGATGGCCGGAGTCAATCGTTAAATTTGTCGTTCTGCTACAAAAACCATTTGTTTTGTCGCAATTCGTCGCGTTTGAGTAGGGTTGAAGTGGATCGTAAAAATTAAAGTGGGGAAGGCTGAAAATTATTCCGATAATGAATTAATGTAGTCCGATGTTTAAAAGCTTTTTATGCTGATTTTTTAGCTGTGGGAAGAGTGTAGAAAAATTTGATTGAACTCTGCATGTTGGTGCATTTGAAATTTTTCATTCGAATTACTTTACATAATGTGTTATATCATTAAGTGGGGGGATAACATTTTTATCGTCTGGAAATGAGAGGAATGATTAATGAGAAAAACAGGTATTACCCATGCGCGTTTCAATTAAGCGTTTTTTGGTGCTAGCTAGCGATTTCAATTAAGTTTCAAATTGATTTTTTAGTGGGATGGCTGATTAAACTAGTTACTTATTTGTGCTGCACCGATTTAACAAAATAAGCTGGATTTACAGAATTTAAAAATCTGCGTTATTTACAAGTAAATGTGTAGAAAATGTTAAGACAAAATTTGCTCCTAACATTATAAAATATTTACAATTTAATATAGTAGAAGCCGTTGCTTTTTTAATGTTTAACAAATGAGGGTTTACAGTGGTGGAAGTCACAAATAAAAAAAATGAAATATCGAAAGCAAAAATTATTCATGTAACTCTAGATGCTGCCATTGCTACGGCAACCTTTAAAAATTAATGAAAATTGATTCCTTAAAGCTACAACGCCTAATTAAAATTTAGTGCATAGAGGAGAAAGTAAATTATTATAAATGGAGGATGAGTTTTCTGATATTTGATGTTTTTCTGATAATGAATTATCCTATATTTTTTCTGCTAAGAAGCTTATTTAGGAATTCTTCTTCACCAAGCCAGGCACCTATTGGGTGACAGCCTAGTACATCTTAAGTACTTGTCCTCTAAAGGATGAAGGGAATTAATCTTTTACAATTCACCCGATCTGCGACATGCATTAAATTTATGGCTCATAAGTTGTTTGGCGTGCTTTTATGTACGGAATGTGAATACAGCGTTCACGAGAAAAAATTCACGTAACCAGCATATAAATTCTTTGTCGGATCGTTGCACGCAGCTTATACGTGGACAGAGGATTCATGAGCCTGTTTTTACCATAGATACCAGTGATAGAGAAAATGAAGAAATAGCCAGAGAGATATATGGCCGGCTCGTTTGAAAAAATTGAATTACATCGACCACGAACATTTTTACTTCACTTAAAGTATTCAATTAATGCCATGCCTCAAATGGACGTTAAATGGCATTGTATCTTTATATATTTAATTAAGAATCGTATTTGCAATTAAATTATATTAATCATATTCTTTCTTAGATAGACGTTAAACGATATTCTACCTTTATATTCTTTATGAGGAATCATATTTGTAAGTAATATATCATCAAATGAAGCTGTAAAAATATTATTTTGATATGTTCAGAATTATCGAATGATTAATATAATTAGGTAAGCAATACGGTAGATGCATAATTGTTCTATCATTTACAGAGGTTCATATCCCTCAATATCCCCTGTTTTAATTCTACTCTTTATGTCATATAAGATATACTGATTTTGTCTTCCACTCTATTTTTCCCTTGTTTTGTGCGCTCAATTACATTTTATGTCAGCCCCTTCCTCTCAATATTTACCCACCCATTTCCTCTATCAAAACTTAATTATTTAAATTAAAACAAAGTTTTCCTCAACCATCCCTATCACTTCCGTATTTATTTTCCTATCAACCCAACTTAATATAAAGAATACAATAAGCACTCATATATAAAATATTCTGTCGATTACAAAAGTTATTTCTTATGAGCGAGTCAGAAGATTTTTGATGTGGTCTAAGACTAGATAATTTAATTCAGTTCATAAAGATCCGTTTAGATAAGATTTTCTAAGATAAGAATTTTTATGTTCTGAATTTAACGAATTACTAGAAAACCAAACTGTATCTACGAATAAATTCAATGAACTTATGTCGGTTCTGTTACTAATCTGTTTAAGTTGTCTTTACGATATACAAGCTAATATAAACGCATAATTTGGTGCGTAAGTTTTGCAACTCAAGTACTTTTTATAAATCAAACGTTTTCCCCACCAACAGGACCCATTATCTGTTGATTTATATTTAATCAGACAGGAGACAAAAATTTCCTTTCAATCGATCAAAAAAAAAATACTTTCATTTACAAAGTTTTATTTGCTAGCTGAAAAAGATAAATGTAGAATTAGGTGTCAAAATCAAAGTATTTAATATCGAAGACTCTAGAATCTAAGCTATTCGCGGAAAAATACGTGGAAAAGGCACGTGAAATAATAAGAAAAATATTTCAAATTATGAGCGTAATAATAATGTGAATGTTAGTGATATGTTAAAAGCGTGCCACTTTTAGAACTAATAAAAAACTCTATTCACAAAACTGTAGTTTCTTTGTTGAAGTATACAAAGATAGCATAAGGCAAATTAAATAAAGCATAAATTATTTTGAAGTGAGTTCAGTTTAGCCTAGGTTAGGAGAAGATTTTGTAAGAGAGTTAATGATAATATTTTAAGACAATGCGGCTATTTAAATCGGTGGACAAATAAAAGGGAATTTTAAGGTTGAATGTTTTATGATATGCGTCAGTATTGAGGGTAATACGTGTACTAATTTAATTTTGGGTCAGCTTCCTGGATTTGCTATGGATGCACAATAAATTCAAGTTAACAGTCTTGCCAATACTTATCTGGGAAAAAACTAAATCAATTAAATTATTAAGAAAAATTATAATAACTAACAAAATTAATAAAAGCGATATGTTGTTTGACATCCAGCTGTGCACTTTTTATTGCAATAATTTTGATAACATTATTCTAAAAAAATTTACACTTGTGATGGAATATCTTTAAAGGATACCGTTATAGGTAAAGGTAGAGCAGTTAAATAAAAACAAGGAATAAGAGAATAAGAGATGATAAAAGATGGGGAAACGGCAAAAAATGAATGATAAAGGTGTTGGTGTAAGCTTGAACAATTTGTCCCCCCTTATTTTCGAGAGTAACCGATTAAATCTCCATTTTGAATATTCGATTTTTACGTTTCCGTTTTTAAAATTTTTTTTTCAATTCCAATAAGCGTAGTAGATAAGCTTTTTGCTAAATTTGCGGAAAGGTTTCACAAACGGTCCCTGCCGCTATCTTTGAATATATCTCTCGTATTGTCAAAACCTATTTTAATTGGTTTTTTGATAACGGAATCTTCTCGGGGAAATGCTCTTCGAAGATAGAAGATTAATCTGATGTTATTTGTTTCGCAAGATTAAAATTCGATTAACCTTTCCGATAATAGTACAATTCTTTCTACCCAAATGTAACCGAATCTACATGAGCGGATAATCTCGCTGATGGATCTTTACTCCTGTAAATCAAATTTTCCGATGGTTGATACACTGTAAGGTTACCGTCTCTTCATTATTTTATCATTTATTCGAGTGAGGAATAAAATTGTAAGCTCTGAGGTGATTTACGTAATATGTGAAGATGAAGAGTTTTGAAATCATGACTAATAAAAATAGATGTAAAACTTGAAAATAGAAGAAGAACACATACCTTTGCCACAGTAATTTTATTCACTCACGGCCATGGTTTCGATCTATGAGATCTTCAGGATGATCTTACTGATCGAAACCATGGTTGTGAGTGAATAAAATTACTGTGGTAAAAGTATAAATGTTCTCCTTTTTTTTCTGAAGTTTTATTATGGAGAACTTCCAAAAAGTCGAGGCCGAATTTGCAGATTCTAAAAATACACGTATGATTACAAAGAGAACTTATTTCGACTTATATTTCGACTACTTTCCAATTTCCCAAACATTATTTTCTTAATGAAAAGTTTCTTTCTTGGATTCGTGAATGTGGATAGGTTCCTTAAAAACTGGAAAAGAATTTTAATACGTATATTTTTAGGATTTCATTTAGCAATTTTTAGTCACTACCTTTAGAAGTTACGCGAATAGTCAATTTGAAAGCTAGTTTCTTAAAATATGACTAATACTTATAAAACTATCAATATTCAATACTGATTTTCTTCAAAAACCTTTTTGTATCATGAATTTTATTTATGATAATTTGAAAAAAATCTCTGTATATTTATAAAATAGCTAATACGTATAATGATAAAATTAAATGGAATTATTTGAAACGGATATTGCTCGATCTAATAATTTCTTAGGAATATTTGTTTTCGAATTAACAAATTTAATTGACCTTTGAAAGTCAGTGCAGAAGATTCTGTTATGCATAGAATGGGGTGTATTGTTACGGTCGGTCCATGGAACGGTCTGCGAAAACTTGAATTCCTGCCTAAAGTTATCATTCTATCACGGTGGTTGCCAAACTTATTTGGCCCACCGCCCCCTTTCCAGAAAAAATATTACTCAGCGCCCCCCTGGAATTTAGTTTTTTATAATTTTTATAGCAATTAAACAGAAAGATATTAGAAAAATTGAAGTTCGAAATTATGAAACTATTTATTGAACTCTGAGTAAAAAGGCTATACAAAAAGAGTTAAAACATTCGAGATCGTCTCAATGAGAAGGATGAACCAGGAATACTGCTACCAATTTAGTAATCCTAGGCTCTATCTTCGTCAGCAGTAATCTTAATTTTTCTTTTCCCGAAATGGGATGGTAAGTAAATGGAAAATGTCGGGCGCTCGCTGTGTAAATCAGGGCAGTGTAGGTGATTTTGCTGCATTTCCATATCTGACATGGAACTGTGGTTTCCAACAGTAAAGCACGGGTCACACTAGGCTGTTTACCAGCTGCTACTTAATATCAGCTGGTGGTAGCACCAGCAAGCAAGCTGGTTTTGTGGTCACACTCCATACACTAGTATGGAACCTATACTGCCAGTACGAGTGGCTACTTCGCAAGAATATGTCATCTGTGGGTAGAAAAAAATTCCTTAAGTGGCTATTAAGAATTTGAGTGAGTGAGCTTTATTCGGATATGCTAAAACGGAAAGAGAGGCCGTGGTTGGTTCGGCCATTGATACAACGAAGAGAAGAGTTGGGAGCATCTTCAATGCTTTTAGAAGAACTTAAAGACGAGGATCTAGAAACCTACAGAAAGGTTTTACGAATGTTGGCCAGACAATTTGAAGAGTTGTGTGAACTAGTCACACCTCTAAATAAAACACAAGATACTAACTTGAGAAAGTCTATTCGTCCAGTACGTTGTTCAAAGAAAAATTAAGCGTTATGAGCGGCATATATAAATCAATTTTTCTAAATCTTCTCTTCTTTTTTAGCTTTCACCACCCCCTTACAGTTATTCATCGCCCCCAAAATACACCTAGGGCCATCACCGCCCCCTTGGATCGCTGCAGCGCCCACTTTGGGAATCACTGTTCTATCAGATAAAAGATATGACGGTACTTTGTATCCTTGAGGTTATGCAACTAACACATCCCATATGATTGTGCTTTTTGCCTACTTTACACGTTTCCTCCTCTCTGTCTCATACGAGGCCTCATCTTCATGGCCAAGGATGGTGGCGTGGCCAACTATATCGAGCATGCAAAGAATTTTCCCACACGCTGATTGCGAGAGGTTATACAGGCTTATTAAGATTAGCTGGTTTAAGGTAGTGGAAGTTTGGCGCTTGTCCAGTATAGCTTATACTACTCCTTTGAATGGGGATCAAAATCAATATCTCTGAATGCAATACCAACATTTTCGAACTAGGACTACACTAACTAGAACTACATATTTGTTAGTTGTGGCTCTTGCTACCATATCCAATATTATGGCATCCAAACAATTTTGTTTCTGTTTTGAGGATTCTATTGTTTCTGCAGTTTTTATGATACGCAAAATAATGAAAGGGATTTTTAATTTGAATGGTAATGATGACGGTTTAGTTTTTGTTTCCTTTTCTTCTTCCTTTTTCTTACATCTTGGTTCTTGAATACTAACTTATATTTTCCTTTTCTAATTATAATCTCAATTCCTTTCTTGTGAAACCTCTAAAAACTCACAAATTCACGTTTTAATTTTCCAAACTTTAGTAACTCGGACGTTTTTTCGATGAGAGTTGCGAATAAAAGCAATTTTTCCTTTCTTCATGACAAATTAAGTGATCGGGTACATTTAATTGATAGGCGAAAAGTTATCCTCTTTTTATCGGTAGTAAAGATAATATCTATTAATCAAAGTAGATATATATATGTTTGACTTGAATTTTACAGTGTATAACACACTCAAGGCACACTTACTATCAGTAATCCTTAGAATTCACTTTTTTCACTTGGAATAAATATAAGTGTACCGAAATTGATTAAGTATGATAATTTATTAAATAAACTTAAATATCTCAGCGAAATATAACTTCTTGTCGGCTGTAGCCACCATGCAACCAAGCATAGGTAAACCAATTACGAATAACATCCGCACGATTACCTTTCCCCCTTGCGTTGTTTGCTGATTGACAGACGTCCAGCAAATATCACTGACGTGATAAATGCAATGAATTAATTTTTAATTGCAGTCATTTACCGAACTTGAAACCGTCATTTGCTTGTTTGTAAGTCGAACTCCGGGAAAATGAAAGTAGAAAACAGGTAAAGCAAATATGCGAGAGAGAAAAATTTCTTTCACATAAATCAATGATACTTTACTCTGCATATAAGTGAAAATGTTTATATTTTATAATTTCCCCTTCAAACAGCTAAACAAGATAGGTTTTCGTCTTTATAGGTTCTATCTACTAGGTTGGAAACCTTTAATTTTTCGTATCCAATTTCGTATTCAATGTATTTTGTTTTTTCCTCTAATTTCATGTTGTAATTAAGTTCTTAAAATCTGTTTTATCGAAAATTAATATCTTATAATTTTATTCATATGTTACGCACGAGAATGTCAAATATAGTTTTTTGGAAGTATTGATTTACTCAGCTGTGGCTCTCTTTCTCTTGCTCTTTGAATGACGTAACTGCTTCTAAATGTTTTCTAAGTTCTATTTATTACTTATTTAGCCATGGCCGAAAAATGTTTAAAATGTTTGAAAATCAGTTTTTTATTGCTGTATTTATGTTACTGTTTAACATCAATATACCTACTATTATACACTATTATTTTTGTTATTCTATACCATATAAATATGGTATTTTTATGATGCGGCAAATATTACTGTTTTAACTGAAAAATTGATTATTTCGATGCATTTTTTTCTGTCACTGATGCATAATACAAATTGTAGAGATCCTAAGGAATATACCCAGCAGGTCGCGTTAGCCATGTTTGAACTTACCCAAAAAATTAATATGCACTATTATCTATTGGAAATAACGCCATTACTTAACAGATCTTTTTTACATTCGTAGTTTCTCTTTAGTGGCTTATTATGCCATGTTAAGAACGGTAGGAGAGAGAGTATTGTTAGGAAGGGTACATACCAGTAAGCATCCCTTCACCAAGGGTCGAACCCGGACCGTTCCCATGGCTCCGGAAACAGGGCCCAAGAAACTTTCTCTCCCTCGTAAAACTCAACGGATGTTCATTACCGAAGTAATCATCTCCGCCGTGCGTCGTCACTTGTTTATATGTGCGTAGCGCCATTTTGGCGCGGGTCTGTAATTAGCGCGATATATCGATAAAGCGGAGCCTGCCCATCGGACGCCGACATAATAAATATTGATGACTCCACGCGTGGAGGGGATTTTCGGGGATATATGCGGTCATTTGAAGGGCTGCGTTGGGAGTTAGATTCTCGAACGGTTCGAGGCTCTACGGCTGTATGTACTCAGTGGAGTATGGAGATAGGACTAGGGGTATCAAGGAGTAGAGAGCTATTAGGATGTAGGCGGGAGAAGTGAAAGGTGTGGCAGAGATTGTCCTTGTCCCGGCGAAAGAAAGCCGCTAGATTGGGGAAGTTGAATTTAACCTGGAGTGGATGGTGTTTTAACGAGGATTTATTATCGCCCGACAAAGCTTTTTATTCCTGATATCCATTCCGGTTGCGGAGCTGTTGTAACCTTTCGGATGATCTAAAGCTGCGGATAGGTCAACTACGTTTTTGGAGCCATTATATCATAATCCTTACCTGTGATATTTGATAGTGACTGATATATTTTTCGTAAAAATGTTCAAATAATAGGTTTATCTTGGTGTTCCTGCTGCCTAATCTAGACGAATTGAAATTTATTCTTTCTTCTTTTAGTAGAGAATAGAGAAAAGTTTAAAATATTTTTCTCTTTTATATTTTGAGCTTATTTGTTCATGGATATGATGGTAACAAAAGCTACTAAGGAATGAATGATACTGAATAGTTTACATATAAAAGTCTTTGAAATACTTTTTTCTAAGAGTCACTGAGGTTCACATACCTGGAATTGTTCCCAGTATGGCATTATGGCTATGTTTCCAACCAGCATTCAGACCGAATGCTTTATAGACAATTGGGTGAGGGATTAAATTGGATTGTAATTACCATTGTAGAGATCAGCAAATGCTCTTTGAAATCGAGACAAATCGAAGAAATTAGTACGACCTTATATTATATAGTAATTTAAAGATTTGAAAAGAAGGTAGCTTTAACAAGTGCACATATATTTTTTTTGGAACCCTCCATAAAGGTTAAGAAATTCTTAAATATATTTGAGTCTTTGGAAAAAGTACTTTGAAAGTTTTGTTTTAACTTTCTAATTATCACAAGTTTATTTTCTGTCATATCTAACTCACTTAAAACAGTATACCTAGTGGAATTTGAGATTAGTTATATACCTTTGATGATGGGTTTGAACAGAGAATATATTATTTATATATATATATTTAGTTACTACGTCATCACCTTTTTTGCTTACCTTTTACTCTTCAATCTGTTATAATTAATGCGTGGATTGGAAAAAATATCGATTTCAAAAACTCTATTCGATTAACGTGCAGAACTAGAAATTTTCATCAGAATTAGAATAGTATAAGTCTCACATATTAGCTTTGTTGGTATAACACGTTTATGAAATTTACCTAACCCATCTCTTCGTGCAATCATCTTAATGTAGCTGAAGATTTCTGCTTGGAATTTTAGCCATAGGATGAAAACAGCTTTATCGAAACAACTTTTGAGGCTCCGATAATATTTTTTTACTCGGCAAAATTGCCCAAAGGCGTCAGTCATCAAAGGCGCATCATATCAGGTTAATTTGCGGGACAAAAACCCGATAAAAAAAAACTTGCGACACAAAAGGAAATTGACCGAAAAATGCCGGCTTTAGCGAGCTTTTTAAAAGCTTACCGTGGTCAACCCCCGATCAATCGCCCAGGAAATGAGCTGGGGAAGGACTGGGTAGAGGTTCGGGACAAGGACAAAGGGCAGGAAAGGGGAGGGAAAGTGGGTTGGAATGAACATCAAGAATCTTGCCCCGAGGCCCCAAGTTGCGCCACTCGTAATCAGAAATTGGATTTAAAACGCTTCCTCGGGATGGAAAAAAATATTTTCTCCGTCATGAGGTTACGAAAAAAGCATTGACGGGAAACGGTAGATGGTGGGTTATTGGAGGCGGAAGTTTGGTAAATGACCAAATCATGCGATAGTTGATGGTCATAAAAGGATTGGTTAAGGGAGGGGTTGGGAAAGGGGGAGACAGGAAGTGGCAGGGGGTAGTTTTGGGTAAGTGGTAGGGTCATAGAGAGAGGGGGAGAGGAGGGTAACAGGTTGAATCGCAAATCAAATAAGCTTGAGGTGTCGATTCGACAAAACCAGCCTTGGGGTTTGGAAATAAAGCATCGTTGGGGGACTCGGAGGAAGCGGATGGTTGGGGAGGCGGGTTTTACGCAAGTATCGCCGCAATAGTGTATAGTTGGGTTGATGAGAGAGGTGAACGATGCAGAATTATCGGTGATGGAAAGTGACATAATGACTCCGCTGTTAATAAAGGAGGATTTCAGTTATTTCGTTCATGAGGTCGAAGTATCAGTTACGATTTCTGCCCTTTGTTCCAGTAAGTTAGGTCGAAAATGAACCTCCCTAACCCTTCACATTAGAAGTCAGATATAAAGCCAAAACTCACAGTTTAAACGAAGAAAAGTAAAAATGCATGAGAAAAATATTAGAAGAGAGCTATCGTACAAAAATAACATTGTGTAGATAAAGGTGTGAACTAGAAATAGAGTAATTAAAACGAGTACACATAGAGAAATGGTAGTCAGTAGCCAGTAGTATCTATAAATAATATTAATGATATAATTAATTTGAAATAAAGAGCATTATATTGGATTACAGCATTTTACGGACAATAAGGCGCCACAGACTATAAGACGCACCTTAATTTTAAGCAATTAAAAATTATCACATAGAAAATGACAAATGAAAAATGAAAAGATTCAAGACATAAAGAGGTTCCAATTGTGAAGTACGTCCTCCCGGAATAGATAGAGATAGGTTTCCCGCGGCATCGGGCCATTTTTAAGACTGGCAGGAATTTTAAATCAAACAATGGACATTCTTAAATTAATTTCGAGTATAAGAAGCATCTGAATTTTGGAGGAAATTTTTTTGAAGAAGAAAGTGCGTTTTATAGTTCGTAAAATACGGTAACTATACCAAGAGGTGCTCAATCAGTGATGGATTTAATGGCATTAGATTGTACTTTTTCGAGTAGCATCCAAAACAATGAAGATGAAGGTAAACTGACGGAGAAATGTTTCGAAAGGAGAATGCTTTCCTGTGAAATTTTCAGATTATTAGGAGAAATAATGATGATAATTTAAAATGGGAAGTAAGTTACAGAAATATCTTCGCTTGCTCATTAAATTTTCCCATCGGTTACGTTATTTGAAACTTAGTAGAATTTGTTTATTGACTCACGAAACATGTTTGATGCTTGTATATTATATTTTTATTATCTTTGAGTAAGCGCAGATTATTAAATCAAGCTCAAGATATTGGCTGTATAAGTGGTGATTTTTTCCTCCGTGAATTTTTATGTTAATTATATTTATTATAAATTAAATTATTTAATATTTGTTAAATAAATTAACCATTTATTACAAATAATGATTTTTAAGCATACATGGAATTTTTCATACAAGTCCATCGTATCATTAATTTATTAAAATTATTTTTCTACTAGTAACCTAGTTTTGAGTGGTGATAGGTATTTCATCTAAGGTTATGTGGGTAAACAGCTCTTTATTCTTATCCAGTGGATGCGATAGACCAGATATTGTTAAGTCATATATAAAAAAAGGATTCGAAAGAAGAAGTTCGCATATGCAAAATAAATGAATTTTTTCAGAGCACAGCATGACTTGATACCAAGTGCTTGTTCTTGCTGCGCTCTAAAACTCGATTACAAAGATTATGGATTTTGAGATTTTTTCGTAACAAGCATATGTAACCCAATTTTTACTCTCCGCATTGAATACAAATGAGACGTTTTTGTCAATGTATGCTGGGACACATTCTGAGAGATTGAGAGGTGCAGCAATTGAAGAGGTTAAGAACCTCTGTCCTAAAATGTGGGTCAGTGCTCTTTCGATAAATCGCTCTCAACGAGACACTTGAGTCAAGTTAAAATATTTCGATGGGATAATTATCTTTGGTGAAATTTTGAGTTAAAGAGTATCGATTCTTACAGACCCAGCCTACGAGGAAGTTCATGATGCGTTTCCAAAAGCCATGCAAAACAACTGGTGGAAATAGAAAATAAACAGAAATTATAATACAGATTGAAAGAACACTCATCTCACAAATGGGCTTATACAGTGTGTTACAACGCATTCGCACATATACGTTGGATAACTTGAAATTGAAAAAATTCCGTTCATGTAAACTAGACGATTATGAAACAATAATTACGCATCAACACAAGAACAAATTTATGAATGACAAGCTAGGCCCAAATTCCTCTCTTTAGATGATCATGGACGTATTTCTGAAATTCACGCAAAAAGCTAATATTCCTTTGTACTAAATCTGTGGAAGTGTACGAGTAATTTCCATCATTACTGCAGCCTTCCACGAAGTAACGCCTTCGCATATCGAGTTTATTTTGTCTGCAAGTGCAGCAATGGAGGCTAAATTGTGCAGGAATACCAATCGAAATTTTCTGTTGGACTTCTCAGCATCTTTCCAAAAAGAAGACATCTGCTAATCAATTGGTTGTATTAGGTGATAGTAGTTTAGTGATCGATGTGTAGTATTTAGGTGATAAAGGTCTTTTTCAAGTTACTCATTTCAATATAACTGCTATAACGATGACTTCTTTACCTATCTCTATGTATTTAACCCATTCGTTATTATAACTTGCTAGAAATCTAGGATAATGTTACTTTCAAGTGGTGTCACATCTGCTCAAACATGGGTTTTAAATACAAAATTTTAGTAAAATGACTTCTAAAGTAAGAAAGTCCTTCATAGCAAACTAATAACCTGTTATCTACTGTCATTAAGAGGCATTTCATTTTTTTCGTTCTAGATTATTAATTTAAAAGAAAATATGTATTTTAATTTAGTCTTGAAAGTTAATCACTGAAGATTTTCATTTTTCAAAAGGAAGTGTTTAACAGAACGTTAATTAATATATAAGCCTATGATTTTTACCCATTATTATATATACTTATCGGGAAGGAAGTTGTTTGAAGATTTTCTCTCTTTGATATTTTCAACAGTTTTTCAAACAACTTCCTTATCCATATTGTCCGTACTTATTTATATTATGCAATATTTTTTTATAATATATATATGAGGATGTTTAAGACGTCTTGGAAACCAATGACAAGAGAAATGAGAATTGAAGTTTACTTTCCTATATTTTTTAATATGACGTTAGAAGTTACTGTGGCATTTGATTTATAAAGGACGACAGCTAAATGAAACGAATTGAATTGAGCATAGCCCTAAGATCTCTAACTACCTTTGAGATAAATCGCAGCACTCCTAGCGGCTATTCTTTCTGAGATGTGACATTCCTATTTAAAAGAAAGACCACATTTTATTTTATTTACTCAGGCAGTAAAGTACGGTAAGCCTTTATATATTTTCACCATTGATGAATCTTATACATTTTTCCGGAATAACAAAGGATACTCAGTTTCTTTTTCGTACATCAAAGGCATTAATTCAAGGCTAAATCATCCGTGAAAACAAAGGAACGGAATGTATTGGAAAGAAAAAAGATTGAGGTTGAAGACAAATCCACTGCTTCCTAACAGATGCGGACATGACCGAAGGGAAAAGCATTGACAAGATCGAATTCTTTTTAAGCGATAACGGAAACTACAAAGCCCTCGTGACAGGCAACTTATTCCTGTTCGTCAAAAGCTTACTATGGGATTTTGGCTTGTAGAAAATGGAGAAAGTTAGCATTATCCTTAAATAATAGTTGAGGTGAAATATTTGGAGTTATTTGTGGTTATTATGAGAAAGACGTCATGCTTTTGCAATGAATGATAAGCGTGTAACAATAAAATACAAAAGTCAGTTATAATTCCGAACGTAACAATAAAAAAATATTCGAGTTTTATACATGACGTTTAACCAAAGGCGTGAATACATGCATGATATACATAGGTTGTTTAAGTAACGGAAAATTTTGTTTTTTCTGAGCTGTAGAAAGATGAGGATCATAGAAATATTTCTCATAAAAAGATATGCAGGGGAAGGACCTCTAGTACGGGACAGCATGTTGTATGGGACAGGCGGTGTTTTGGCCAATCAAAGCTAAGGACAGCCCCTATTACAGCATTGGCACGAGCACATTGATGCTAAGGACCAGTCTACCCATATTGGATTGGTGTTGCTACGAGTTCTCTTGTAACGAGTGTTTGAGTGTTATAGTGGTTTTGCACCAAATTTTCGTGCACGGAGATAACTTTAGACCATCCCATTTTCATTGCTATTCAGTACAAAAATGTTTTAAATGCCTTAGTAGCAACTAAAGGTTATTGTTAGTAAATTATGAGCGATACTTTCCAATCGGATCGGTAGTATGCCCCTGAGAGTTAAAGTTACGTTGCATGATAGTCCGGTTATATTGGACAGCTGCATTGAGGATTGTATAGGACAAAATTGGAATGCTCAAATTAGGCTATTAATCTTAATCTGTTTGTGGAAAGAATAAACCCAACCAAAAAAGAACATCTCCTTCTCATTCTGGGGGGTGATGTAAGCCATAAGGAGCAGGAAGTAATAACTTTTGCAAAAGATCACCTCATTCATATGCTGAGCTTTCCACCGCACACTTATCACAGGTTTACCAAAGTGTGCCAAATAAAAAATAAGTTTTTTGGTGGCAGATGGTTTTCATAACCCATTTTAATTTCTCTTATAGGCAAAAAATTTAAATGTTAATATTTTGAAATAATTTTTTTAAGAATAATCATACTTATAATAATGGTTTAAAACATGTATTATTGCATTTTGTATGGTGGAAGGTTAGATTACAAGCTGGACTGGATTATTCCGTAACCTATACAAGGTGTCCCATACCACCCTCCAACTTTTCAACTGAGCAAAATGTAAGGGTTTTTTCAAATGAAAAAAATATCGAATCGATCCGGTTTGACGTAATTTATTCATAGGGTCTTTTTATAAAACTTTGAAGTTAGTTTTAGTATAAATTTATTGAATTAATGAATTAATTTTTTTCTGTGCAATCTCTTATAATTTACGCATTTAGTTATTGTTGAAATAACCTCCATAAAGAGGCCTTAAACATTTATTTATTTTTTTATTTTCCGGCTTTCTTCTTCGTTTAAAAGTTCTTGATTTATGGATACAAAAAAACACATGTACCAGTTGAACATGCTGTTATTTTTATGCATGTATTATGAATGTATGTTCTTTGAATGTTGCACTTAGGCATTTATTTTGGTTACATATTAAATGCTATGAAAGGTGTTAATTGTAGGTTTATTTTGCTGTATGTTGTGGATGCTTTTTTCTCCAAGTATGTCTTATATATTTAGCCCCATTCCAGGCATACTAGCTGCTAAAGGTGGAAGGGTTGATGAGATTCGGGTTGAATATTTTACAGTCAGTAATATAATAGGCATTAATAAAATTCATATGGAATTAAGCACTTGAAGAATTAATGCACGGGGTATGTAGACCAAACGAATTATGTAGAGAGACTCATATTCAGATGGGGTATTTAAAGAGAGAGAGAAGAGCGAGTTGTAGAAACCCATTAGCTAGTCGAAATATCGAAGTGCAGGCTATTGAAAACTATCTCGGAGATGTCCCCTCCCACAAGAGATAAAGGCCTCGCTCGCCAATTAAAAATCATTCCATCTCTCCAGCGCTCTCCAACCCCACTCCAATTCCAATTTCTCTCTTCACATCCACCCTTTTCCCCACCAAAAATTCTCTCTCCCTCCTGTTCTGCTTAGCTCGGGCCTAAAAGCGATTACCCCCACAACCGGGGAAATTCAATCCATTATACAAGGCACCGCGTTTCAACCAAGCCATTATGGATGGGTGGGGTCGTGGGTGGTGGCGCAGTATGAAAGGTTTTAATGGCTGAGGGAGGGGAAAAATGCCTGAATTAGCAGAAGTGAGGGGGAGGGGAGGGGGGATGAGGATTTATTTTAACCTTAAAAAGTACTTCTTTCTCCCTAGGGCCCCGCACCGGGCATAAGTTTGGAGAGGAAGATTTTTAAAATAACAAAGATGTTGAAGGTGGGGATGAAATTTTAATACACTTCTCCATCCCGGAAGATTCGTTTTCTTAATAGGGGTTAATTTCAATTACTCCCTGCTATCTTTTTCGGGGCATGGAAATTTATTTAAATTAAGGAAGTCTGGTGGCGCGAGATGTAAATCATGCTGGTAACACACGGCTTTATTATCTTTCCGTCAACGAGGCTGCTTTATGGAGCTCTTCGACTCCGAAACAGGAAACTGGGTTACTTATTAATTTACTTTATAGCCATTATCAAGTTGTTCTTGAGTTCTCACTTGCGGAAAATCTACCAGGGAAAATATTAGCTCCCCAGCCTCGGCCTGCATAAGTTAGCTATAGCCTTGCGGATGCAATTACGAAACATTTCGAGATGAAATAGTCCCCGATGAAAAAATGATGGGGTATTCTCTATTTTTAATAATATTTTTGGGTTATTTATTCCTGCCTCTATAGGTTGCTAGGTTTTGCATAACAGCTTCGAGGCCTTTATGAATTTAAATTAATGACAGTTTGTTAGTCTGAATTAAATTTAGCTATTGAGAATGTTTAATTTTGCCTATGCTCTTCGTTGAAAATATGTTAGAAGAATTGCTGATATTGCATGCACCCAAGTTGGCAAAGGAATTAAGTGGAAGTTGTTAGTTAGATGAAAAATTTGTTATTTTTTAATATTTCTTAAAAAATTGTTACATAAAAAAGATTGGAAAGCAAGTCTATCGTGTATTTCTGCAAGTTTTAGTATTAGAGAGTGCCTTCTTGTTATTATTCATATTTTGAATTCTAATCTTACTTAATATTGACTCAATATTACAACTCCCATTTACAAAAATATGATAGTTAACTTAACAACGTTTCATCTACAATTTTATCTAAATTGATTTTTCCTTTTTTATACAACGCAAAGTTATCAGATCAGCAAATTTTGATCAGTCTCTCAGTCAAATATTGTATGCTTCGCCTGGTTTATTTAAAAGTGTGACGAGGCATTAAAGAATATTTTTCTCTTTAGAAATATAACTTAAATTATAGTGTGCAGATCTTGCATCCAAAGCAAGAAAAAATACACAATTACGTATCACTGGATAAATAGGTAATAGAATGTTCAATAAAAGTATGAACTTCGTATGATATATATATACGATATAATGATTATAAACTTAGCTTTTTTAGTAGTAGATAAATCATTATCTCCTGTATTCAACTCGGCTATGGTTTCGATGGTGGATCAAAGATAGAATTAGTGAAGTATTTCTATGAGTTGTTCCTTGTGCTTTAAATATTGCAACTGTGACATTTATATGTTTTTTTAAACATAGCAACTTCGATAAAACTGCTATATTAAGATTTAAAAGTAATGTGGCCTAGTGAAGAATGATATTTTTATAGGTATTTCCGGATGATTAATATCTGATATTTAGTTAGTAGTATGAAAGTTAGAGGACTTATATATTCATTTGTTTCATAGAGAATTTTGTTGTTCTATAGTTAGAAGATTTCCGGAGATAAGTTTTGGGGATAAAATAAAAACTTACGAGGCAAGTTTTCCATAGCTTGCTAGCAAGTTTCTTTTAGTTAACTGAATTATTTTGTCCGCCGTATAATTTAGACCGCCCTATCTAAAATTATCGTATCTAAATTTATCCTGATTTTTGCATTTACGTTTATACATTTCTATATATTTCTATTAACGAAATAATGTAAAGTGCATTATAATTATCACAGTACTATAGCCTTAAGCCCGCCAATTCATTCAGTTATTGGACACAGCTTGCAAACGATCACTATTACTCATTTGCTCATTAATATTAACACAGATAATTTTATAGATGCAGCTTATCCGGTCTTCTTGCCGTCCTTTGTGTTAATTGTTACAAACGGGAATTATGGAAATAATTTCGCTGTCGTAGTTTACAGTATGTTCTCCACTCGATTAATTTTTGCGGTTAATTAGACGGGTTATTGTGTTTGTAATAATGCATAGATAGTTTTACTCTACGTTTGATAGTGTGAAAGTTGAATATGAAAAATTAAACTTTCACAGTTAATTTCATGGCCTACTTTTACACCAGATATTTCTTGTTTTAGTTAATTAGCGCGGTGAAATAACAGTATGCATTCTAAAGATGAGTTTATTGCAGCACACATTCTGCACACACACAACTCTCATTACAGTACATGACACAGCGGCATGGCAGCATAGATAGACAGTAACGCCAAAATACAGGTAATGAAAACAAAATTTAGACTCATTGCTGCCAACCTCGAAATGAAAACATACATAAACAACATACATAGTGAATGACATACGAAAATATACAACAATATTAAATTTTAATTGAAAATATGACAGTTCCCTAATTCCTTCCAGATATAAGTATAATTCAAGCAAAATCATATAGACGGCTTTCCTAGCAAACTTCAGGTGCTTATGCGTCCCTCTCTTCAGATTCGATCTAAAAAAAATAATTTGTATAATACGGATTTACCGAGCAGTTTCACTTAACTGAGCGTGGCAAGGGGACGATATGCCACCACCAATTTTTCAAAGATAAAATGCTAACATGTTTATAGATTATTTTTATTACAATTTCAGGTATGGTTTTTATGATATTTTTTGTTGAAAATAAGTAAAAAATCTATAGAATCATTAAAACCTGATGATATAGAGAATGAGACGTATACTTAAAAATAAACGAAAGGGTTTTTTGGGTTGCAGGAAGGTCATTTTTAGTATGCCAAATGTCGCTTGGAATACCCCATGAATTGTATAAGGGACTATATTCGAATATTTTTAAATAGGGATGAATAATAATAGATAGCATACGCATAAAAGATAGCATAATAATCATAGACCTACTGAATGTACTAGTGAAATAGATAAAGATTATTTCTGTAATGAGCGATGTTGGTTCAGCATTTTATTTATACAAAAAACTCGACTTATTTTCTCGATAACCTAGCAAACACAAAGGAAAAATCTGAAATGAAACAATATCGACATGCATCCCTTCTTTCAATTCTTCTTTAAAAATATCATACTCATTTATTTTGTCAAATTTTCATATAAATTTATAATTTTCCAACGTTATCTCAATTACAGGAAAAGTTGTTTACCGTATATCGCAGCAAAGTCGAACAAATATATAGTAAAGGTGGAAGTAAGAAATGCATTGTTTAAGTTACTATAAGGACGACGCTTCCAAATTTTATAAATCAATTAAATTAAAATATATTTTTAAATTAATAACTCAGTCATATTTTATAAATTCAATTTTTATGCCATTCTGCCAATTCTTGGATTCGACAATGATGGGTTTGCAGATGTTGAGATATCAGTGTAGATGAGTCAAAGTGATTCGTGGTAGACCTGGTTACCATTCTGCACCTCCTGAACCGTAAAAGGTTACCATTTCAAGATAAAGGACGCCCTAAATTCCAAGCGGAGTCTTGTTGAAGTCAGCATCGCGGAGACCCCTCTTAATAAATCCGATTCCATTTGAAACCTCGGAAAAAATTCGAGGAGTCGGAAGGGTAATAAAAGGATAAAAGATTTGCTCTTTATCAGAGACATCAGCGCTCGCGTATCATCCGTATACGACATCGTTATTGGCCAATTTCGAAAAGCGAGCGGTTTAAAATTAGTCTCGATGGGGAAGGCCCTATCCCAACGCCATTCATTCTGCTAACTCAGTAACGTCCCGGGAGACAAAGTGGAGTGGATTGCTCCTCTTAGCTGGAGGAAAAGAAGCTGCGTGGAGTGGGGAGATAAACGAGAAAATCAGATAAAATGGTTTTCTTAAAGTTTCCCAATAAACTTTGAATCCCTCTCCCCTTCCCAGGTTATCCGCGACCCATCGCTGTGTTTCTGCCCATCCCCGAACAGAATAACTCCCCAATGTTTATCTCGAGAATATAAATGTAATAGCGCCGGAGGAGAGGATCCTCTTTGTCCTTCTTTTCCTTCTTTCAAAGGATTATTCCCCCTTTTCTTCGGACCGAGGGAAGAAATTATTAAACGCGAAGGACCTTCTTATTCCGGGGAACGGGTCTTTGCTACCGAGTGTTTCATTATTGTAGACCAGATTTTGTAGGAAAGACGAGGAGTGGCGGTTGCTAATGGCAGTGGAAAGGAAGGGAAAGTTTTTGGCTGAGGTCAGGGAATGAGTGGATGGGAATCGGATGGGACGGATTCTTCCTTTTCACCGGTCGAAAAGTTGAAATACTCGAAGGATGCGTGGGTAGGGAGGCAAAGAGCTCTCAATTCGTACTCTCCTGCTTATCTTCCACTTCAGCCTCCATCGCCCAAATTCATCCCTTCGTGTTTACTTACATCGGAGCCGTCGAATGATCGCGAATGCGTGTCATTTAACAGCGGTGGTTTTCAGTATGTGTGTTATATTTGCAGGATGGGGTGTGTCTTCGAAATTGATCAGCAATGTACTAATTTTGGGTGTTGAGGAATATGGGTGCGTTTGAGTTAAACTGGTGTAGATCTTCGTATGTATGCATGTAAGAATACGACTCAGAGGCCAGTAGTAATAGGCAGACTAAAGTATTTAGCCATAACGCATGTTGAAACATTACTCCCTCTTACATTGGCTACCGATAGCTAGAGAACGGGAATGAGGCTTACTATAAGGCAGGGTGAGGTAGTTTGCCACTCTTCAGCATGCAAGAATGCTATTGTATTAGCGATTAAAACACGTTCCGTAACATTTGTATAAGGAGAGACCTTAATCACTCTCATCATTCAGCAGCACCCATATCTCTAAAGTTTTCATATAATCACATCCATGAATATGAGTGACTCAAAGGAGATGAAATATGCATTTTTCTCTATCCTTTACCAAAAGACATGAAATGGTCTGTAATGGGTAATTTTCGGGAACTTCACTAATTGGATCGCACCAATTTTATGGTGAATTTTAGAATTATAGCTAAAACACTCGAATGAATATCAGTCTACTACCTATCGGTAAGATCTTATGTTCTAACACGTCTTTCTGAGCTCCCTTTCTTTTACTCAGAGCCTTCTCTCAGAACGGGCCCGGGTCCAAATTTCTATGCGCCCATTTCTGTCCAGGTGATGATTAATTTAAAAAGATAAAGCATTGATATTCAACGTAAAATTTCCTACTGATTTACCATTGGAAATACAAAAGTTACTCCCACATGGGTCACCCCTAGGCTCGTATGGAATATTAAATAATTTTAATAAAATATATTCTATTAAGCAGCACTATCAATGGCCTCATTATTCACAAATTAATTTCTTAGTTCATATTTCAATAAATATTTCTGGTTTAGTAAATATTAAACGCAAATGCTAAATATTTGAAAAATCGTGTATCAATAAGGCTAGGGAATTTATCTCGAAGTTTTTAATATAATCCAGAGATAGTTTAGCTTCGTTGTAGGAACAGGAAAACAAAAATAAACCATTTTATACGCCTCGCTATATATTTTTATTTTTAGATCGCACCGAACCGTATCATTTGCATCCGGTTGCAAAATAAAACCGTAAAGCCATAAGTCGCTATTTTTATTTTGCCTTTCCATAGAATTTCCGTTTTCTCTTCAATCTTCGTTAATGTTCTTTTATGGTATTTTGCATTTCGGAATATACTAATGTGTTTGGTGCACGAATCCTTTAGTGATATTTCTTGGTTTTACCATTGTATATCTTTTTCTTAATTGACTCCTTGCCTACCCAAGAGAGTTCCAAGATCCTCCTCATGAATAAAGAGATGAATTTCATAGAAATGCTTCTCCCATCATTACGAAGCAAATTAACTTTTCTTTCTGAAACTGAATTTAAACCGTAAAGAGAAATAACACGTTCAGTTACGAGTTTTTTTTCTGAAACTAAAATGCACAAAAAATACGAGCGTGCTGCGCCTGAAATTCTTAATTTACTCCCATAGGATGACGAAAGTGTATGTTTAATGAATAAATTTTAGCTCAGCCCTTGATTCATCCCTGCATTTGATGTATCTTTTACGTAGAAATAATTGGTAGGAATTAAAACAGTTTTGGTAAAATTCAAAAAAGCGCGATTTTTGTCCCGACCGTTGCTTTGTGTTTTGAAGTTTGCGTATATTTTCCTGCGCTAATTTTGCATTGCTCTATTACAACACTCACATGTAAATTAACGCTTGACTGAGTGACACTGCAAACATTAAACACCAAAATTTTGTAAAATTTAAATGAAGGAGAATGTCAGAAAATTGGAATTCGCGTTACTATTTACCGTGTGTCGTAAATTTTCCACAAATTTTGTATGCATATGCAAATACGATGGCAAAACAGAGAACATATGTCATGCTTTTAGTAGAAAAATGTACCGAAAATATATTAAAATGTATGACCTCAATTTATTCCATTGAATGCGGAGTAAAAAGTTTTATCGAGAAAATAATAGAGAGCGTACAAATAATTCCATGCAAGGTAACAAGATAGTCCGAGTTATTTATCTTATCAAATATTTTATTATTAATTTGTATCTCAATTTCAAAATTTATATTTGAATGAATTATTAAGTCCAATTTTTTTACGTTTAAAGATTTTTTAGGGATCGTGGAACATATCTATCGTAATAATACTTATATCTGATTGAGATATGTGTTGTTGATGCTTATGATAGGATGATGAGTATGTTATTTCTCTTATTTTAATTTTAATTCTCTCTTTGAAAGGAAAACCAAAGCCTTAAAATTCGTATTACCTCTATTTCCATTAATTTCTGTAGAATCGGGGTACTGAAAGAGGAACATTTTTTGGTATGGTTATTCAAACTAACAACTATTTGATAAAATCTTATCTTAGTAAATCTTGATCGTCTCAAAAAATGGATTATCGTGTTGACGTTCAACGATTTTCCGTTTTTTCTTTACGCTTATTTTCTTTCTATATCTGTAATTTATAAATAATTACGTAATATTTTATATAACCATTTCTTGTTTTCTTTTATTGCAGGTTTTCTGGTACTTCTGGTTGATGTGAAGCTTCAGTATTTGACTAAGCATCTTTCTGCCAGAGTATCGTTCCTTTCAATCAAATGCCCATCGAATAATTATCGAAGGTAAGAATATATTTGTAGCTTTTTGGAAGACTTAGTCTTGATAAACAACTTATACCCTCAGTTGATTGGGCCGTCACGTTATATTAATGTTTAAGTATGATTTATTCTTTACTTTTGGGATTTAGGATTTTAGTATTTAGAAAAAATAATACGTACGCCCTATTTGATATGGTGATTTTTACTTTCTCCCTATACGTAGTATAGAGAAAGTATTGTATTCGCGAAAAAATTCGACCTCCAGATTTCGACGGAAATAGATGTTTTGGGGTCCATAGAGCAAGTTTTCGCTATTTTCCCGGAAATGTCTGTCTGTGTGTCTCTGTATGTGTGTGTGTCTGTCTGTCTGTCTGTGGTTAAAAAGTTTGTGGGCGTAAAGTACAGTAAAATTACTATCTTAAAAAGTAATAATCCAATCATATTCAAAATTCATATTTAGAAGTTTCCTAGTTCGCTCTTGGCATTGTTAGGAATATCGCTTAACCGGAAGTTGCGGTTTATCCTGAACAAAATTTCGTTTTTTAAATATCTCTGTAAGAATGCAATATAGGTATATACAATTAAATACAAAAGTTATAGATAATGTACATTACTACAACTTTTGTACGAAACATTTTTTCGTAACACTAATTGCTTAGGAGTTATTCTTGAATATTGGTTAACCGGAAGTTGTTGTTTATCCAGAAATTGAAGTTTTTCATACTTATCTTTGTCAGAATGCAATGTAGGTATATGCAATTCTGTACCAAAGTTATAGATAATGTTTTTTACTACAAATTTTGTATGAAACATTTCCGGTAACACTCATTGTTTTAGAGTTATTTATATATTAACGCCATAGGCTTCTGTTTTCAATAAATACGGAGAAAGTCATGTGTTGGCCACATCAGATTTTTGACATTAGCATGGCATAGGAATTTGATAAGTTATAAATAAATTGGTCAACATTAAAAGGCGTTGAATCATAATATCCACCTAATGCGTAACGTTATAGGAAAGAAATCCTTTTCCCTTCATCCATTAAGCTGTATAAATGCGTCTCATCATTGTTTGCATGTTTCCGTGAGAAATTTTCCTGTCTCCAATCAAAGGCGAAGTGATTCAATAAGGTTTCTTGTTCATAGGAGTGCAATAATTGGCTGAGGATTTGCCAGGGGAATATGTAAGTGCCAAGGGAATCGAGGGAAATCCCTTCAATTCCACCAGTCTATTAGAGTAAACACTCTCACATCTCAAACAAGTAGAACGAACGATATTTTCTGTTGTTAATAGGGAATACTGGATGCTCTGCTGCAAACAGTGTAGACGACGTAGTCTCCTTTCACTACTTATGGACGTTTGCTGAGAGCGAAATCATCGAATTAGGTCGATGAGTGTGTTCTTCCCTTCTTTAAAACTTGAAAAACTCCATCCAAGGCGACTAAAATTAGCAATTGAAGAGACTGTTGCTGTGCTCCAGCATTAATTGTGCGCATTTTAACAGAACAGTGATGCTTATTTAGAAATGAATGTAACACATATATTAAATCGCAAACTTCTTATGTTAACCTATACATAAAATTTTATTATCATAACATTTTTATACCATTTTCTTACGCTCCTTAAAATAAAGGGCCGTTAACAGACGGTTGCTGAGTATGCGGATAAGAGCCTAATTTTTGTTATAGTTATGGCGTTTAATATTTGGAAAAAGATTAATATTTAATAATCTCATGTTGGACAATTTGAAGTTGATAATTTAATGATTAAAATATGGCAGTACTCTTTGTAGATTCTTCCGCCAATTTCTCTCATTATTAAAAGATTTTCCTCGTAAATATTAAACTGAAATCATCTCGAATATTCATGTATGCACAAAAAGATATATTACAGTAACTAATATTTCAATTTATACTTGCATAAGAGAAGTATCCATTCGTGAAAAATTACGCTGTACTTAATAGCGTGGATTTTATACCAGCAATATATTATCATGTGCCTAAATTTATAGAATATTTTCTAAAATAAATAACAATATATTAATGAATGAATAAAATATTTATTATGTCTAAGTTAGTCTATTATCCACTTAAATCCGGTTGTAAATACACGTGTTAAATTTAGCGTGAAGAAATAAGAGAAAAAACTGTAAATAAAATCGAAAGGCTTAAATTGATTCAAAGTCGAAATAAAAAGTAGTAATAGATAATAATATAAGAACAGGAAGGACATTTAACTCGTCAATATGCATATAACATCACAAAAATTTATGAAATATTTTTTGGAAAGCTTCAAAAAGATTGCTGCTCAGCGTGGTAAGTATGATGATGAGATTTCCCATGGTACTTCAATGGTTAGAATCGAAAAATGTTCAAATACCATTTCTTTTGAGGGCAAGCGATTCAGATTCCTCTAACGTTTGATCTGGAGAGATAACCCAATACATCGATTTATTACGCTATTCAGTTGTCACGAGACAGAATTGGGAGCGACGCGTTGACAGCATAGGACTTTGACGCTTCTGAAAAATTCAGTCATTTCGACATCAAGTCCTTCGCGCCTCGAATTCTCTGTCTCCCACGCGTTTTCCATCTCCTCAAGCATTTCTTCCCACAGCATTTTCTCTCTGTATAATCACCGTATATTTTAATATATTTTAAATTTTATTATTTATACTTTCTCATTTACTAACGTGTGAATTGAATTAAACATATCTATCACGATGCTTCTTTCTGGCAAGGCCTGCTAATTGCCTCTGCTACTCAGAATTTTCCTTGATTCAATTATATTTTTTTTGCACCTGTTAAGCTATAGATGCTTCCACACTCCTTTTTATTGCATTCTTGTATATTCTTTTAACCACCTTCTGTGTTATAGAATTTCTCATTCGCTATAATCAACGTTCAATTTGTCAATTTTCATTTATTTTTACTACTACTTATAAATTCATGTAGGTCACATTCTATAAGTAATAATACCTTTATTTATCATTTTATTTGTCTCCGCTAAAGTAAAAAACATTTGATATTCCATCGAAGTAAATAATGAGGAATGTTAAAATAAAAAAACAATTATTCAAATGATCTTTCCTGGCATGACCGAGTTGGTTGTCAGACTGCTGCATTTCATTTTTCTTTCACTCAATTTTAAATTTCTGCATTAATAATATTACCTATTTTACTGTAATATCAGTATATGTATATTTTGTCTTTATTTATACACATTTTAAATTTAAAGAAATCGAGCACGTATCGAGACCGCATATTCATTTCAGGACAAGATTTTTGTTGGCATATTTTGTAGGTAGGAAGACAGCTTGGCAGACAATCCAAGAAAATTGCATTATTATATTTTTTGTGTATTTTGCCTCGGGAAATATCATATTCTCATTTTGTTGGATCCATTTGATAATATTCCTTTTTTCATTGTAAGTTAGTCTTTTAGAGAAAATAAATTTACCTGTTATTACTTTTTCTTATTTTACCAAAGTAAAAAAATAATACTTTTTCTAACATGGTTGACATATCACAGATTTCGTTAGATTTTATGATTATCTTTGTTGAAGTTCGTTGACTTCACTGAACGAAGAGTAAGAGAGACAGTATAGCTTTATTTTACCAAAGAGAAATATTTTCCAGTTTTCATTTCGCCTGTTTCTCTGCTTAGCTCCATTACCTTTCCTTTCATTTTCCCTCAGACCGATTTCTATTGATTATCAATATTTTCTCCTTCGTTTAACTCTAAAACTGTCTTCTCAAATGTTTCCTATTTTCTTTTTATTCCATATCCTCATTTCCTCTCTTTGCTTTAAATTCTCTTTCCAATTATGTTACAATCCAATTACTATTTGTTTCTCTGCCATTTTATCGATTTTTTCTCTTCTTGTTCCGATTGTGTTCTGTTTGTCTCACTTGACTACTTCCACAGAAAATGAAGATGAAAATCTTATGCGATAAAGCTTGGGAAACTTTTTTAAGAATTAAGTATCTATCATTTGTTCGAAATGAATTGTTACTTATCAACTTACATTAGCCTTTCTTTTCCTTTTTCCTTTTAATTCCCTTCAATTTTCACCAATTCAATGATTGTTTTTGATCAATATCAGGGTTTTTAGCGCTCTAAACGTGAGTGATCGAAAAGTTAAACTCTCCAATAAAACTCATAGATATTTATTCTTTGGCTCAACACCTTCCTGTTTATACTTTGCTCTAGCTCGTTCTCAACACGACCATCACAATTATTAAATTGCAATTTTTGCTTTTTTTTACTTTTGAATACCATGTTCATATACACTCATCACTCATCTTGAACTAATTTATATGAGCAAAAAGTATTTTTAACTATATTTGCTGTCCATTAAGGAATCTTCTCTTCTATTTACATTATTTCCTTGATTTATTTAGCGAAGTTGAATATCCATTTTTTCCTGGATACATCACTGTAACCGGAAAAATTTAAAATGCCTTCATATTTCATCAGAGCAGTACACTGCATAAAGTATTTCGTTACATTTGAGGGTTTAGAGAATTATACTTGAATTAGTATGTACTTTTGGTATCTCTAATAATTTTCATGATATGGTTGCTGAGTGTTATTTTCCCGTTGAAATTCGAGGAATCATTTACTCTTTTATTTCATTATCAATGCTAAATTAGATTTTTTACGCTTGGAAAAATTATCATATACCGGTCGAATGAATGCTACGATACGTATTTGCTATGATAGATGGATGCATTTCAATTTAGTTTAAGTTAAATAATTTGATAAATTCTCAATGGCTACAGTGATTGAAATTAGATGGAGCGTATTTCATACATTAACGCGAAAAATATTTCCGTTGTGACGTCATACTACTTAGGTAAATTAATTTTCCATCAATTTTCTGGTATATTCAATACAAATGTATTTTATTAATGCCTCTAGTATTAAACTAGCTAAAATACATAAACATGTGTTTATATATTTATGTATTTTAGCTACTATTAAACTAGCTAAAATACATACATATATAAACACAGGTTCTTTTCCTCTGGGGTAACTATATTCCCCCCTTCTTTGGTTCTCTTTTGGTCTCTATTAAACCAAAACATTGTATTTGGATGATGTATCATATTTGTAAAAGGGTGGAATAAAAATTTATTATTATTATTTATTATATATAGAATTTTTGTGATTAAGGTAGTGAATCTGAAAATGTTTAGTCTTATTAAATTTGTCAATTACAGCGTGATAATATTGTCATCCTTGTAGATCATTGATATCTTTACAGCTGTAATTTTTATATCTTTAAGTAGTGGTAAAAACTCCTTTGTCACGATTGAGTCATATTATTATAGCAGGAGTAAGAAAGAGATGGCCTCCTTGTGCTTGACCAATCTATATTTTTGTCATTATCATGATTAATTATCGACAAAGAAAGGTTATTGATTATACGTCACATCTATCTCACCAATTCATCTTGTTTTCGGAAAGTCTTCTTAAATTGGAATAGGTCTCCTTATCCTCTTTAAGCTTACACCTTATCCCGCCCTTTTCCAACCATCCAATTTCCCTTCAATCACATCCTTAATCTTTCATTTCCTTCTCAGGTGAAATCTGTTAGCTTTCCTTTTTCTTATCGTTCCATCGAATTTCCCTGTTTCCACAAACCTTACCACCTCTGTCTCATTTGCTAACTTATTCGTTCGATTAATCTCCGTGTCCAATAGTGGGAAGGAAGTTCAGATATTCTCCGTGGTAGATCTGTACCAGTTTCTCTATATATTCATCATCAACAAGTTTTTCATGAGAATGATCCCTCTAATATTTCAATGGCAACAATTTTTTGGAATTTTTTCTCCTCTTAGAATATTCAAATTATATTACTTATTTCATAGTTTATTCGATATAATTCACAGATAATGTATTCAAATATGAAAAGTAACATATTATTTTATTTAACACGATCTTCCTAAATTATGAACATTGGTTGAGTTTTATAAGTAAAACGTTTCATGCGAGAACAGTATCACGACAATAATTATTTCATGGTAATCCAGAGCTGGTAAAATAGTTCATGAGAATTATCTCTACCTCATACCATAGCGATATGGTACCTTGCTTACGGTAATTATAAAAAATTTACAACATTTAATTCGAATATAAGAACAATTTAATCTTCCTGTGGGGACTCTTTACAAAAGCAAAGATATACTATAAAACAGGACTTAGTATTCAAAGATGGATAGTGAATTGCGTATTTAAGGCTTTATCTTGAAAGCATTTTTATTCCACAAAATATTAGCAAAAGGAAATATAGCGTACAGACAATTATAATGTATACCTTGGTAATACTCTCTGTTGACAACAGAATTGGGACGCAATACGAAAATTAGTACATAACGTATTGTCAAATACTGATATTAAAGCATTTTTGGTAAGTTTTTGAAGTCCATGAATTTTATTGCTATCAACGTTTGTGACTCTGTTTTATTTATTTAATTTATAATGCATTATATTTTCAATGCAATTTTATGCGATCTTGATCGTCTTACTGCTCAATTTTAATCATTGTCTTTCCTAGTAAATCAATAATGATAATGCAAAAATTGTCGGTTTTTTCTTTCTTCCTTTTGAGTGTAGAGGTTGTTTAATAAATTGATTTATAGTAATAGCGCATACATTTCAAAATGAGTATTTTATTTAATGGTGAAGAAGTTTTTGTAATTATATTTCGCGTAGTTTCTTTCAGTCACATTGCAATACAGTGATTCATCGTAACCGAACTCATTTTAAAATTTTACCCACTCGTTCATGTGGTGATGGAATTTAAAGCGTCTTATTTTAAGTTATTGTCTGTTATCGATGAATATGAAGTAATATATTTATTACCCAACATTTATTTCAGTTGCATACATGAACATTATGATTTCTCCGAATTATTCCTTGTTCTTATTCGAACCCGTTCCTTCTTACTAACACACTCATCTCACGCTTCCCACTTTCTGCCTATACTCTCGCACCCAGGTTCCCTTCGCATCCCAATGCAATCCTCTGATTGGTTGCCACTCGCCGAGGAGATCAATAATGCAATTGGAGCTTTGGAGGCTCCCAATGTGCAGAGCGCGAGCGTGTTTGCGTGCACCTGTCTGAATTACGGTTGACACCGAATCGTTTTAAGTTCTCTCCCTGCCACTGCATATGAGAGTCGATCCTGGTGAGTGCGTCTGGGCGGCAAGATCAAAGCTCCCTGCGATATCTCAGTCAAATCGCTTCCTCGAAGGAAAAAATAACAGAACAGGCTCCTCTTCCGCACGAGTGACTAAAGGGATCTGCTTCAAAAGTCTCGGCAAACAAAGTGAATTCTTTCTTTTTCCCTTCGATGCCTTTTTTGTCCGCTTTCAAAGGCTTTATTATTTACAACTAAACATGAAATGTAAAGGTCTGGAAAATGTTTTATTACCCCGTGGCAGCTCGGTTTTTTCGCCGTTGAATATAAATTCATTTGAAAAGGGCGGGATTTTCCTTTTGTTCGTTCGTGAATAATGTGGAACATCACCGTTTGAGGATTGGGGATAAATCATATGTGTCGATAACTTATCAGTTAATCGCGTTTAACCATTTAGAATTATATTTTTGCGTACGTTGTAATTAACTGCGGTTCTAATAGAAAACAAAGACCTCGTTTACTAACTATTATTTGATGGACTTTTCTCTTAGAATATCGTACCTATATTAGTTTGAATTATTTTTCGAAAATAGTGTAAAGAATAATACACCATATTTCATAGTAAATATTATAGTGGAAAGCACTTAATTAGCTTTCACTAATGTTCAGTTCCTCACAGTTACGTTAATCCACATCAGGTTTAGGTTTTTATTTATATTACGATATAAATTAATCTATTAGTTTCCCTATAAGCCCCTTTCATAGCTGTTATTGAAAGTAATTTGGTCTCATTCCTATATCATATTGTTACATAAATATGTGAGGTAGTTACCGGCTCACATATTATTTAAGATCAGAATTTATATTGAATAGCAATTACAGCAATTTAATTATCTAGATTTTATTAATAAATATCTAACTATTCTTAATATGTATATCCTCTATCATTAGATTGGTTAAATAACTACAATTTTCTCTGTCACATTAAAGAAATTGCTAGTAGTAGAATATTTTTATCTTAAAATATGTTAACTTCATTTCATTATTTTTACTCATTGAGGTAAATTGCTGTGAAAATAACAGATAGTATTTTATATAGGTAAATATATTAAAAGTTAGGTATTTAGCTGTTTGTGCTCAGTATATCAGCTGCGAAAGCCATTCCAAAACTTTGCCTATAGCGCAGTATTAAAAAAAATCGAAATATTTTGTTATTATCCAGAAGATAGAGGCTATTTTGTAGGGTACGTAAATATTAATAAAACAGTAGTTAGGCAAGTAAATATAAGCGCTAAAGGGATAGCTCTGAGTTTAAAAAACGATACATTTTGACGCAGAATTTCAGCATGCGTGGCTCATATCAACTTTCATAATTTTAATGGTATATTATTAATTCTCTAAGGAACACAGACATTCTTTGGAGCATAGTTTGCGAAAATCTAAGTTAAGATATGTAGTCGATAAAGTTTCAAGCAGCCCCTGAAGACAAATATAATTGACTTCTTCAAGTATATACATGGGTACCATCAAGTAGCTAGCTAAGATTGCTGCTGTAAACAAATTTTAGTGCGAAGAAGTAGAATAGCTCAGGGAAAGGCAACGTTCCAAAAGATAAAATAACTTTTGACAGCAAAGAATATCAAGATGGAGTTAAGGGAAAGATTTGCGAAGTGCTTTATCTGGAGTATTGTGCTATATGGATCCGAAACATGGGCATTGAGAAAGAAAGATGAAAAATACTTGGAGAGCTTTGAAATGTGGCTATGGCGAAAGATAGAGAGAATAAGTTGGACAGACAAGATCAAAAATGAAGAGGTACTGAGGAGGGTTGGAGAAGAACGAGTAATTTTGAAAAACATAAAAAAAGGAAAGCACGATGAATAGGCCATATACTAAGAGCAGAATGCCAACAGAAGAAGATTTTTGAAGGAAAGATCAATGGGAAACTAGGAAGAGGAAGAAGAAAATTCGGAATGCTGACCGATTTCAGAAAAGGAAAAGAATATCAAGCTCTAAAAAGGGAGGCACAGGATAGAGATGCCTGGAGGAGCAAGTTTCGTTGAGACCTGTCCGCGGACAGAAGCACAATGATGATGATGATGATCTACTAAGAAGCCTCTCAGTTTTCGTATCTACCGAATTACGAAGTGGAAATAAGAAAACTTTTCTTAATTTTATTAAATGAAATATAATATAGAACGTAATAAATAAATTTAAAAACAATTCATTCCTAAATTATATCAATCAACATAAATTAACGATTGTGATATTGTTAGCGGTGTCGCGTTTAAACTTATATTAAAAAATGGAAACAAAGTTATTCATTATTAATTAAGGTTTTTAAAATCCTGAATATTAATAGCCGCACACATTATAGCCTTTTTCGTTAACGTAGTGAAACTACTTGGCATACTCTCAAGATCCATTCCGAATATTTTGAAAAATTCTCGCATTCCTAAACTTAGAAATCCCCCTTTATCCTTACCGAAATCTTTTAGTGATTGATTAAACGCTCGTTAATCAGGTTTTGAATCGTCATTCAGCCGCCTTAAATACCATTTTTGCGGCCTTGCCCCGCTTTTCTCATCTCGGCGGATCCGCATGGTGATTACCCGCTAATTTTCTGTCGGGATGGCGCTCTGCAGTTCTCTAAGCGTGTCTCCATCGGTCTTCATTTGTCCGACGCCGCATCATCGCTGTCGATAATTATCCCGTTTAGTGATCCCCGCAGACGTTCCCCTCAAACCATGAATTTCACCGGAAATCTTTCCATCCCACTTTCCCGATTCCCTACGACTTTCCTTCGCATCTACTCGTTCCACTAATCAGAATGCCAACTTCTTTCTTTAGTGTGGGAAATGTGGTGTAAGGAGGTTAATAGGTCAATGTATAATGGTCCATTCCGTAAATTATTTTGAATTAATATTCCCTCTTAATGATTCTTTTCCGATGGTTTTAATCTCCTAACATCTGATGGTAGAAGGGTTAGTTTTCAATAAGCAGACCAAAAAGACAAGTCTCACCTCCAGGATAACCATCGGTTAGTTTAAATGGTGGTAGCTCTTTCTGCCGTATAAAAGGTTAAAAACTTTTCAGTCTGTAGTGATATGCAGATGTTTGTTATGTAGATATTTAAAACTTAGTAGTTTCAATGTCATAATTACCTTGGAATTACGCTTTCTTTCCAATAATAAATGACATTGACATCCATCTTCATTCTGCCTGACTTTCCTCTGCAAAGAATCAATGTTACTCGATTTAAATAGGTTAATAAGGTTAAAGCTGATCTGATTAGCTCTGACCAGGGTTGGTTAATCAGTAATATACGAGTGATAGAGACAGATTCTTCAAATTAGAAAAGGCTTCTTTCTTAACAGATTTTCGTATTTCTGATTATATTTCTTTACTCAGACTTTTATGGCGTTAGCATGTTTATTTACAGAATAGATGAAAAATCATAATTAAAACATAGAAACTGTTAGTCAAGCTATTTTTCTTTTTAATAAAAGTCTTAGTGGAAGCAAAAATACTTTTTATGGGCAGTTGCGAGGAAATGTTTTCCATAAGCTTCACTAGCTGGTTTATGATAGGGTTATCTTATTTAACATCTTATTGTTATTGATTAAGTAGGTTTGTGCAGGTTTTCCACACCTCCTTCTTTATGGGCGTTTTTTTTGCAGTAGATACGTTTTCCTAAGCTACGCTAAAGTATTTTAAATCCTCAATTAAAATTTTCCTTTTCATTATTATTAAACTTAGCTCTCATAACTATTTACTAATTATATCTATTTCGAATTGATGGTGGACTCAATGGAAGAGAAGATTTTAAAATTATACCCCAAATTAAAGGCCTTATATATTTGTATTTATTTATTTAATTTCATGCACTTTGAATAGCCGAATTATATCCATCAAATCCGAATAGATATGTCTCAAATTGATATAAATATCCATACTGACGCTTAGTAATATGATTATGTATTAATATGGAAAATTTAAAATTTATTCGGCCTTCATCTGGTAAACGGATTACCTCTTACTATTGCGTTTGCAACATTAAATCCATACACTCTCTACTAACTCTTTCATCTCGCTGGTTCTCTATGAACTCTGGATTTTCAACATCAGGAAAATAAACCCATCCAAACTCCCGTTCATAGGCAGAAATATTCAGCGAATGCCCTAGGTTGACAGCATGTTAATTCTGCGACTCTGTCATTCAGCGTCCACAACCATACGTCCGATGTCTATTTCGAAATATCCCGTTGAAAATTCTTTTTTCGCTATTGCTAACTCGTGAATAGACGTTAAAAACCTTTCTCACCATGACGATAATGAAGCTTTGATGAAACCTGTTTACCTTAGCATAATTTGAGGCATTTCCTACGAGTGTTTTTTAAATCAATCGCCTTCATTAAAGTTCTGATTGGTCATCAATTATGAAGACGATTGGATGGATGGATTGCATGAATGCTCGTCTACGAATTGAGTAATTATGCCTTTATCTAAATGGTAAAGTAATAAGATGAATTGGGTTCAATTTGTAAATGATCGAATTAAATTTATTTTCTTTCGTTGGATAAATTTGTCTAGCATAAGAAAAGTGTGTTTTAAAATGTAGCTTACCGAATGTCAGACGATACTTACTTATTTACGAAAAATGACTGCGAACTGTATTTATATGTAAGAGTAATTGTCATTCTGTAACAAATTGTCCTCCTCTTTCCTCTGAATTATCTTGCGCTATTTTGCAGTCTTCTTCCATTCATGTTTCGTTAATACGGGATATTTATTATCGAACATCCCAGTTTCGAAACCCATCAAACTGCAGTTATGACGTTTGAAAATCTGTTTAAAATATAGCAATGTTTTTTAAATTCAATTCTCTTTTTATAGGGCTCCAGGATAGTCATGTGGACAGCGCATTTGCCTTGAAAGCGGTCCCGGGTTCGATCCCCGATGGGAGCCAATGTGCGAAATGACCTAAGCTGTCGAAGCACTTTTAAAAATACTATACTCTCTTTTTATACCTATAAAATTGGCACAATTGAATTTTTTGTTCCATTGAGAAATCACCGTACTTTTATTTTATTTTCACCTTTATCTAATATGATCGATCTTATACACACTCGTTCTTATCTCAGTTGTTTAGCCTGCAGAAATTGAACTCAAGATCTTTAGATGTGAGTTGAAAAATATTTATTCAAAAGATCGTTAAAAAAATAAAAAATATAATAAATTTAATTTAATTTGATGTAGAAAAAAATTGTACTTTTCCCACAGTATTTATTAAAAACAAAAATGGAAACAAAACACGACTAGTTTCAGAGATTGATCTCCATCATCAAGTGACCAAGCAAAAACGTAAAGCATAATATATACAAGTAAGGCTGGTGGGAAAATATGGAAATAGGAAAAGGGGGGCGTGGGAAAAGAGATGAGTCAGGAGGACGGAACTGGAGGTAGAACAAAATTGTCAGTGGGTGGTAGAATGCATCGAAGCAATGGGGAATGGGAAGGGAAGAGGTGCTCGTTAACCACGTTACATTGTTTGGGATTTGTATGGGAAATAATCTAAAACTGTTCTAAGAAATTAAGCCTTTGGTTTCTATCTGTATAGTGAAGAATTTCGGGTACAAAGTCAGAAGAATGGTTGAATCCCAGAAGGTGCTTAGCGAAGTGAGATTCAGAGGACTTGTTCAAGAAACATCTTTTATGTTCACTGGCTCTTATGGAGAAATTTCTCCGCGTTTGACCCAAATATACCCAGTCACAGTTATTGCGTTTAAGCTTGTAAATTCCGGATTTTTTCAAAGGGTGATATTTACCCTTACCATTACAAAGTATTTTTCGTAAATTGAAACGTGATTTGAATGAAGGTCTTAAAATTCCTTAGGCAGGATGTTGCTGATTTTTTTCCGAAAGCCTGTTTAAAAAAGTTAATTTTACCCATTTTGTTTTAACATCTTCACAATTTGATCCTCCAAAGATTTTCTTTAAGGCCATTTTCTTTGTTAGCGAATTAAAAGTTTGTCGACTACGCCATGGTGATATCCATATTTAACAGTAATGTGTTTATTTGTACTTAAATTCACAGGGAAACTTTGTGATGAATTCCCAATTCATTTTTTACTGTTTAAATTCTCAGAGAAGTCTTGCGATAAGTTCTTAAATTATATTTCTTTCTAAGGGATAAGTTTGTCGTATTAAATGGCTAGGATAGATATTTCTTAAATCATTACCATTTTTCGAATCGATCAAAGGAATGCTCATGCTCAAAGCTGAGCCTGTCCCTTTCCCATATTTTGTCTGCTTATATCCTCTTACATTATCCTATCCCTCTATTTCTTTTCCCCTTCGGGACATCTGTCCTCTCACATTCACCTTACATAACCCTCTTTGCCCTCCAATCCATTCGCAGAGTATGTGTCAAGCGTGAAACGATTCGCACACGTCCTCAAATAATAGGTCTCGGCAGACCAATCCTCCTCAATTTATTTTCCTTAAAAAAAACTCTCACGGCAACGTCAACGAATATCATAAGGTTCCACACATAAGCGGCTCCCCTCTATGTGACATGCATGTTCCACAGAAAATTCTTTCGAAATATCTTTCGAGGTCAGAGAATATTTCCAGTATCTACCATTTTAGGCTCTTTGTGGATGTTCTACTTAAACACAGGGAACCACAAAAGGCGAAGCGGTTGGGAATATTTCGCCTACGAATGGAGAATTGTGAAATACGCAGTGAATTGTGAATAAGCCAAATCTGTCATACTCCTGAAAAATACGTAGAGAGAATCACGAAAAAAAAAAAATTAATCGTGTTTTAGCCGTGTTTTAGCCGTGTTTTAGCCGTGTTTTAGCCGTGTTTTAGCCGTGTTTTAGTCGTGTTTAGCCGTGTTTATCTTGCGAAAATAATAAGTTTATTCTACGATATATAATGGAATTATGCTCTTTCATACAGGGAAATGGAAGGAAATAATATTAATGGTGAGATTATATTTAATAAAGGTTCACATTTATAACTATAACATTCAAGTATTTAATTAGGTTCCTTTCTCTGTGATTTAGACTCAAACTCGATGAAATATTTGTAGCAATATTGAATAAGAAGAATGTTTAGATTTAATGTTTCTGGAAACGAATCTTATTGTCACTACGATTTAGAAAAATATTTTATAGCTTTGAAATATTATCAATTTCAATAATACTTGGCTATTTATAACCGATGAATTTACTTCACATTAAAATTTCCGCCTTTAATCCAGATAAATTTAATATAATTATTCTAGTATCATTGATCGTGCAGGATGCTGAATAAATTTTGCCACGTGTCGAAAAAATCATTCTCCAGCAGTATACTAAAACAAGTACTCGCGAAAAGGAAACCTTTTGTGGAATTTCCACCTTTTGTGTTTCAGCCTTTTACTTAAAAAACTAATTTTTACGTGGCATGTACTGTATAATTCCTGCATTTCTGGAAAAGGACTCAAGGGATGTTTTTGTCTGACATAATGCGGACCTAGGTAAATAACGTCAAAGGAATACTTGTTCAATGGCGAAAAAGTGTACTCACAAGTGTATAAATCTGTGGATTCCGTTTCTTTTGTGATATGGTTTTTCAAGAAAAATCCTGAATTCACTCAAATAAATTAGATGGCATTGATATTTTGTTCATGAAAATATAAATCAATTCTATTTTGCATGAAATAATTGGAAACAGAGAAGCTATTTTTCGTGAATTGAGGTAATCTGCATGTTCCTCGTAACATTGACGTAAACGTTTTTCTAGGGAAGGTGATTTCAATTAACTCAATTAGTTTAAGCTTCAAGATCATAAAATAATTTTATTCTTTTCAGAAATTTTTCCGCTTTAATCAAAACCAGATCGATCAAATGCTTATCTGTATATCGAGCTCGGTCATTTCTGTAAAAAATATATGTACTACTTCGTCTTGGCTATCCCTTTCTTTGAACTGCCAGGTGACACATAATAAGCAACTTTGGAATATTTTCAATTTGTGAGGAATTTATTGAATTTGTAGTGATACAATGGAGTCCTATTTGGTATATACGTACAATTCTTATTTGCTAAAATTGTCTCAAACATTCTGAACAATTCAAATTTTCTAACTTTTGGAGGCATTCTTATAATCTAGAATAGAAATAATCTTTTATAACTTATTAGATAACTATCACGGCAGATGTATTTACTGAACGCATTTAGGCGCGCTTCTTGATTATAGTAGCACTACCTGCACACAACACCATACAACCAGGCGTTAGACCATATTCTGTTTATCAAAAAAATTTAATTTAATTTATGGAAAATTTTCCACTATTTTAGATCTGCACACCCTATTTAAATTGGTAACATCCATCAAAAATGTTTTACAAGTAACCACAATTACGAAGTAGCCAGCAAAATGGTGCATCCCAAAAATGTGGCATATTAATGGGGAGAAGTGGTGAATTGAATCCAGACAAAAATAAAAAAATCAATGTCCTATAATTTATTTACTCATAAATACAAACATCTATGCAGATTAAATAACCTACCTATGATATCTTGATACTGCATTAAATGTAGTTTATTGATACAAATAATAACTCACAAATGTCATTCCTATGGATTCACAGTAACTTCTATTGAACAGCTCATATAGTAATGCAATAATTGACGGATGAACTGTAAAAAGTTGGCCTCCCCTTGGTTTGTACCATTATATTTAAAAGTCAAACTGAAAAATCCACAAAAGATATCGCTGCAGTGCTTACAAAGGTCTCCCTTTACCATTTTGTGAACGTTTTTGCAGTTGCAGCGAAGCTACAGTGCTATTTCGGTGTCGCGGAGTCTTTGTCTTTGTTTCCTGCCGTTCACATCAAGGGGCACGTTTTTACGCAGCCCTTTGTACTTTCTTCATTTATTCAACTAAATACGCAAACCTCGAACCCAATCATCCTCGTCTAGGCCCGCCGGGATTGATCGAACCGTAGCCCTAAACGCGAATATAATATGAGAATTCAAAGACAGCCGCGCTTGCACATTCATGCAGACGTTTTAGAAAGTAAGAATCAGACTTTCAATTCGGGATCCATGTTTCTCTTTGATCCGTAAATAGCTGGGATGCGTCTGAGAGCCCGGCCAAAAGCGAGAATCTAGTAACTGGATACACTTTTTCGGGAGCCGCGAAGAGGGATCTCGATTGGATTCGTATTTACTTTTGGATCCGTCGAATTCCCTTTGAGTCGGCCCACAAAGCTCTAATTTAACGGCCTTTTGAGAAGCGGTGGGCCCGAAATGCAATGGGAATCTTCGATCCGGTTTATTAGGACATCGTTCATCGGGCATCACAGAATTATTCATTCGAGTCATCTCTTTTTTATGCCGTCGAACCTCAATTTTCCCGAGGACCATAAATGAATTCGGGCCTCCGGAGATGGGAAATATTCAGAGAGCTCGGAAATCATCTCTTCGGGACAATTCTTTGTTTACTCCATCTCTATAATTTGACATAGGTCGCGGTATCTATTTTCGGTTATGGAATGTCATCTTTGAAGTTTGGAGTTTCGGATCGTGTTTAATGACTTTGCCAATACGCTGCACGAAGTTGGAGTACGAGATGTAAATTTCTCGAGCCATATGATTTGTCTTTGTCGCTGGAGTAGTCATCCAGCCTTCAGTTCTTTGGTAGTAGTTATTTGCTGGAGTAGTTATCCAGCGGTAAATTAGCATTTTTTGCGGAAAAGAGTTTCAGGTAGATTAAATGAGGACTGTAAGTGTAAATAAAAACTCCCAGTTGTAAAATAAATACCATTTCCAAGCTCAGTATGAACAATTTAGGACAAAAATTCATGATTCAGTAAAATAGGCAACATAAAAAAATGTTAGCGCATATAGTCTGGAAATTAACAAAATATTATTTCAACAATTAATAGCCACTAAAATAATAGAATATTAAAAATAGCGATAGGCGGAACACTACTGCATTTATGTGTAAAATTATTGTTGTATATTAGTTTCAGTTTGTTTTATACATTGAAATTGACTATAGAACTGATAATATTTATATTAGACCATTTTATAATCTTACATAAGAAAATATCAAAACTTATGGCGGTATGATTATATTTATAATATTGTATTTTTAATATAATTCGCATATATTTGTAAAGAAAATTATCATAACCTTATATGACGTCTTGCTCCCTCGAAATACAAGAAATTTTAGAAGTAGTAAGGTTATAGGAAGTGTGGAGCTTTATAAACGACAAGATAGAAGGAGATGATAAAAAATATGGCTTCCAAAATGTAGTTCTATTCCAAACTACCAAAGAAAAGAAGGCTATACCAGAAATTACGTATTACCAATATTATCTCGTTCGTATTATTTTTATAATGCTCGCCTTGAGCTCATTAGCTTATTTCCATGAAATTCGAGATTTTATGTATCATTCTCAAAGGGAAATATTATTAAAAAATATCTTTTTGAATTCTCAGAAAACATTACAATTAATTTCAACATTAATATTAATACTGCACGTGTTTTTATTCACATGTTTTCTATATTCATAAGGATTTTCCCCCTATAGAAGGGATCACATAAGTCACTTTTCGGAAATTTTCTTATCTTTCTTCGTATCGCTAATTTTCGTTCAACATCTAGCAATAATAGGGGTAAGTATAATACCTTGGGACAGTTGTACCTCTGGACAAACTGAATTTCTCTGCTACATGTGTGTGTGTGTCAGACAAAACTAACCTGTCTTAGATCTTCATCTGGTCGCTAGGGGTTAGTGTAGAACACTTGCAATTATTCAGTGAGATTTGTGGAAGCTGAATGATAAAAGGAAAAACTGTCATCGGTAAGTAAATTTTTGTTGCTACATTGTTGTTTTTCTCTTTTTTTGTTTCTTTAATCTGTATTAAAAATTAAGGTATTATATAAAACTTTGAAATGTGCTCCTTCCAATGGTATGTTTGATCAATCTGTTTAACTATCCTCAAACACTTTTAACAGCTATGTTTTCCTGTTTTGCAATGTGTTGTACCTTGGGACAAAATTACCGTTGAACCTTGGGACGTCCCAAGGTACAACACATTTAATTTTTTTGATAAAATACATTAAAAAACTTATCTATTTACAAAGTTGGGATTGCTCAAAGAAAACAAAAATAATCTTAGGAAGAAATTCAAAGGCAAGACTGTAGTCGCCACTAGTTCAGAGGATGAGGGAATGAGTATTTAATCTAGTGATGAAGATTGTGAAATATCTACGCAAGAATTAATGCAAAGAGTTTTGGAAGAAGAAATAGACATTGTCTTAGAGGATAGAGTGATGCAAAATAAAACCACATGATTATGCTTTAATTAAAATATATATTATAAAAAATTATAGTAAAAAAGAATTTCTTTTATGTAGCAAAAGTCTTTAAAACACGGGCATTGTATTTGAAATTCAGTACCTTGTTAAAATGGAAGGAAAACTTTCCTATTGTGCCACTTTGAAGTTCAGAACTTGGAAAGAAACTGAAAATCATTCGGTGACTCAATAACTACTCTGAACAGCAACCAGCTAGGGATGTTGACAGCGAAATATTAATCAGAAAATAAGTTTCAATACTAAGTATAATAAGTAATAGTATTAAGGACACAACAAACAATATCATACAACAAAATATCACTTAAATGGAACTGCTCATTGAAAATTAGTACAAATAATCACTCAATACGAACGTCAATTCGGGAAGACTCCGAATTTACAAGACGTCGTAAAACTCTCTCTCAAAACAATCGTCACTTTCCATGTTCTCTCATAGAATGTTCAGGCTAACCCCAAAGTTTTTCGAATCTCTTCCTCTAGACTCGCCCTTGAGCTCACGGTCACACAGTTAAGCGGAACACAGACGTTGACAGCTGTCTGGCGCGCCTTTCAGAGGCGTATGCTGACGATGCTCTCCTCAAACTCAAAAATGTTCACAGAGATTTTGTATTCTTCCACCATTTGGTACAAAAAGCGATCAAGAGTCGAAGGCGTCATGGACTATGAGTATGTGTAAAATAGGCAGACAGTGCGAAACGAAGATTTCTATGAACTCTTTCTACCAGATTAGGACAAGGATAATAAGGGGCTGTATGTACAATTTTAATCCCAACTTTTAAACAAACATCTTTAAATGCAGATGAAGTAAAAGCAGTAGCATTATCAGACACAATATATTTGGGGTAACCAAATTTTGAGAACAGATTATAAAATAACACATGTATGGCACTTTTAGATGAAGAATCTCTCACAGATTCAAGGAAAACAAATTTAGAAAAATCATAAATTACTGTAAAAATATAACAATTTCCTGATTTGGATCGAGGAAGGGGACCCACAAAGTCAATGGAAATTTGCTCCCAAGGGGTGCTGATAGGCTGAGAAGATAATACACCAGAAGAAAAAACATTTCTGGGCTTCGTTATCTGACACACTGAACGTCTTTTAACCATATCAGTGATCTCAGTCTTAAAATTTGGCCACCAAAAACTCTGGGATATTTTTTGAACAGTCTTAAATATGCCTAAGTGCCCTGAACTAGGTAAAGAATGGAAATATTGGAACACCTTTGTTCTAATGACGACAGGAACAACAACTCTAAAGTTTTTAGCTTTACTAACTTTAGAACACAGTAAATTGCTCTTTAGGGAAAAAGAAATCCCATTTACTTTAACTAACTCAGGTCCACCATTAGTTAATTTATCAATTAATGGTATACAATAAGAATCATTATTTTGGTGAGTTCTTATATCAACAAAAGACATAGGCAGTTTATGCGAAAAACTAGAAGTAGCCAAGAAGTCACCGAGTCAAGCCACTCCAGCCACTCACGCCACGATCGTCACGTCGGCACGGGATTATCGTAAAAATTGCTACACTATTAAGAGAAGAAACTCCTTATGAAATAGATGAGGATGATATAGTATGTAAATTACCTTCGCCTTCAACTTCAGGAATCTCTGAGGGTCTAAAGCAAGAAATGAAGTTCCCTGTTGATTTCAATGCATATGACATGCCTATAGACTAATCTAGTTGTTAAAGATACCTTTTTTTAGATAGTTGTTCTAATTTCTGTGTGAATTAAATAAGTATTATTTGCTAATTTAATGCTTTGTCCACTCTTTCACTTAGTATCAAGGTACAACACTCTAAATCCCAAGGTACAACATGGTGTTGTGCCTTGCGACACATTGCAAGAGCGCAAAAAAATTAATTACTTCCTTATTATAAAACACATTTTAAATTTTTAGATGTTGGTGTGTTGTCAAAATGCTGGGTTTTAATGTATTATATAAAAAACTAATATTAACTTTATACAAGTAAAAATAAAAATATTTGTTCCTAAACTGTCCCAAGGTACAACACTTTCCCCTATATATAAAAGTATGAAAATATATTTGGTAAAATAGCGTTGGGAACTAATTTTAAGATTTAAACTCATAACGCAACTTGAAATTAATTAGGTCATCTATCGTCGGAATCGGAATTTAAATAAGTACAGGAAAGAGTGCGAATTAACCCAAGGCTATACGAGAAGTGTTATGGTTACTTGTCTGGGACTCGAAACCAGGTCACACACACTTTTTGGGCAGGTGTTCTAAGCACATTTCTATTATCGATTTTCCTGATAAATGCAAACCAAAATTTTTCGTCTTGATTTGATCAGTATTAAAGGGCCCAGATATGATATAATCGAAATCTGCGCATTGTTTTACCACAGCGTTTTTTTTAAATCTGGAAACTGAAATGATCTCAACCATAATTTTATTTTTCCTTCGAGGGAGCAAAGTAAACAAATCATTTTAGTCTTTCATACTATCAAGAAGTTGAATATAGTAAGAAATTTTCCTCCGCTTCGGAAAGCTTTAAAATTTTATTAGTTTTTTTGCTGCGCTATTTAGACCTAAAAAGGTATTAGAAGCCGAATACAAAAGGAGGTAGGCTCATTAATTCGTTCGAGGAATAATGGTTTTCTTTGGAGAAACTATAAAATGAGATACTTATGAATAAACCCTTCGTTACGCATTGAATGCATCTCTCATCTTGCTCTCGAAAGATATGCCTTTTAAATAGAAGGCACCTGTACATCCTATGTCCTGAATAGTCAGAGGAATGAAAAATGCTCATTAAATTCGTGGTTACCTTTGGGAAGATATAGAATCTCCTAGTGATTATTTTTCCGGTAAAGGTCTTATCTCAATTTGAAAGAGTGAATTTCAGTGAGAGAGACAGTTCGGCATTGATCCAGCGGGAATTCTTCCGCCCACATGGCACATGCTTCGCTGTCCTCGAAATACTAAAGTTTAAAGTTTGGAATTGTACTACTCTTGAGTTCTTGAAACTTTACTGTTTCATTAAGTGTAATTTTAGCTGGTTGAAATACCGACGAAAAAGAAGACTAAACGTAAATTAGAATTCAGCCCAGAAATTCGTATTTTTTCCGTTGTTAGAACGTATATTTTACTGTTTCCTCGGGGGAAATTTTCCTTCAAAAAATTCTACTAGGTTGTAACGACGTAAGGCTCAACAGTCAGTACTACGTGGCAGAATTTTCCTATTGAGTTGTGCCAATCGCAGGCATGCATTGTTCAGAATAAAATAGTATGAAAAATCAGTTATATTTGTAAATTAATTTTGGTCTCTCGTGGTCGAATAACATTTGATGTGCTGTTCAAAATTTATCATCTCTAGATTTTATAGGGAAAATTTATTCCCCTATAGAATGTATTTTGATTAGATTTTGTGAGATGGAATTTTTTGAGGTTTTAAAGGCACAAACGAGCATTTAGAATGATGTTTCAATTGAATGAATTATCATTTTTTCAGGTATATATTTGTAGCCAAATCTGAAAAATTTCCCATAAGGGAGCAGTAGGTTACTATTTACCTAAGAAAACATTTGCTTGCATTACTTACTATCTTACTATTAGGCACCTCTAATATAAAAATTCTGCTTATATTTGGGTAAATTTCCAATTTGTCATGTTTTCGGGTGATATTGCTTGAAGATTGGCTGCGGTGGCGGACTGGCTAGCGTGTTAAGTATTCAGTTCTTTCATCTCAGGGTCCAAGGTTCGAATTCCGGCTAATAGAATTTTTCTGGCTAGAGAACGGTTGTCTGTGATTCTAAATAATAATAGTTATTGAAATTAATGTAATTGGGGTCTTCCTGTTTCAATAAGAGAAATTATTATCATCGTGATTTTTCTTATCAAGAATAAGAGTTCATCGTAAGTTTCTCAGATATTAGTTTAGAGGTTTAAAATCTCCAATAGCCGTTTTTGTCGGCGTTCCTCTTCTCATTCCCCGGTATTCCGAGAAAACAAGAAATAACACCGCTATTGGAGATTTTAAACCTCGAATTCCTTAACAGCAGTGTCCCAACTTTCCTTTCTTTACTTTAAATTTCGGTGTTGATATCAATCTGATGAAAAGTTCATAACTGTAGTATTTCTTGGATTCACCACCTGAAGAAAAACATTTTGCATTTGCAAATCTGATTGCAATAAAAAAATTGGTGTCTTGTCAATGCTTTTTTGGCATCTTAGTTTACTAAATAGACTAAGAATGCGAATAAGATTTGGGGAATTCTACCTTGATTTATTGAATCAATTTGGATTCCATCGAATAATTAAAGCCCATTTAAGTTATTTGGGTGCTCGCTGAAATTTTAAAACGTTTATTTTTTTCCTGCTCCATCCTTATCGATATTCAGAAAAAGTTGAGTAAGTCGAATCCAAGCTAAAGAACAGGCCCATTCAAATTTAACCAGAGTGCAAGCTGTAAGGTTGAAGCGAATGATAGAAAAAGTAGACCGATTTGACTCTCCAGAAAAAACCTTAATCACTCCGAAATGAACTCGCATGGTGAAATTATTTTAGATTGCACTCGAAGAACATAAGATGAGAAAAGTTAATTATGCCCCATATCTCCTCCGATTGTAGCTAAAATCTTTTTTTCCACAATCGGAAAAAGGGCAAAATTTCTCATTTTCAGCTTTTTATTTCGAATTTGGGAAACGTTGGAAAAAAAAGGGTTATGCGGAAAAGTGGATCGCGAATTTTAATTTCCAGCTCTCGAATGAGAGAGGGAAGGACGAGGTACCGGCCGCCGAAATGTGAAAAAAATACCCTCTAGAAAATGGCCGTCTCATTTTTTAATACTCCTAATTTCACGAGAATTCATATTCTATTGACCACGAAATATGTGCTTTCAGACTACGCATATAGTATTCTATAGTTTCTCTTACTGGGAAGTGTTTTAGTTTGATTTGTCTCCTGTACATTTTTGACCCTATTTTGTTCTTTCGTCGTACAACTTCAGGCCATCAGAAACCCGCAGTAGCTCTCTTGTACTCGAGGAATTTTTCTCATCTTTTGCTGTAGAAGAACCTGGGTGCAATCATGTTATTCATCCAATTATTTCTAAAACTAGACTGCTCTAGGCCTATTTTTTGTTTTCCGATCCGATTCTGTGTACAATTTTTGGTCGCGAGTAGTCTTAATTTACAATTTTCCGTATTTTTCTGATATCTATTTCTCTGTAAATGCGAAATTTTGCGAATTACATTTTTGAAGAGAGTTTTTTCACGTACGAATAATAACAATGAATATCTTTATACGATACCTACGTTTATCATTTTGATTGATCCTATCTTACCAATACCGTATGTTTTATTTGAATACATGTCCCATTTCTGTGAACTGAGAGACTTTCCAAGTTATCTGCAGTATTTTGCTGCCTATTTTACTCACTCTTTAAGTGAGTTCTATTATCTTTATTAATGTTATGCTTTTTTATTTTATTTAAAATTTTGAATTGAATAGTTTCCTAAGATTGGGAAATTTATCAGTTTTCTATTCCTTGGCAATTTATTCATCGTTACCTCCGTTTTACTGTCTTCAAAACTGATATTAACATGGTTTAAGCTCTGTAGCCTTCTCAAAATATATCACGACAGACACAATATTTGGTTTGATAAAGAGTATTTGTTAAGAGGTAGGATTAGCATAATTACAACGTAATTGCAATATTATTCTGGTTATCGTCAGGTATCTGTAGACCTTGTTCATACTGCCCCTTTACGGTATTTTTCGGACATTTAAAGCATGTCGACGGACATTATCATTTCAACATAATAGACCTTTCCTCGTATTCCCTCATTTATATATGTCGACGTCATTATGTATGCTATATCGAGAATTGTGTAGATGTAAGATTGAACATTTTTGTACGTCGAATGAGGTTTTTAGTCAATCCTCGGATATTCTGTTGCCTTTCTTTAGAATTTCCAAAGTCTATTTCCCTCTCAAATGTACCTACTACCTTTTTTTCCGTACTTTTCCTACTTTCACCATTCAACTTTTTCTGGTGTAATCCTTTTCATATTTCCACCAACGTCGTCGTCATCTACCGATGTCCCCCTTTCACTTGTGGGCGCTTTTCATATCGTATTATTTATCCTCTGCTGATTTTAATCTCCTCGTTCGTTCCGATTTGAATTCATTCCTAATATTTTATTCTCCTTTCCCCTCAACAGGTTTCGTCCACGACAATCATTTGTCCGTTCTCTGATTCTCAACTTTATCATAATCTGGCTTACCTTCTTCAAATTCTCACCATTTTTTATTTAGTGTAATTTCAAAAATGTATTGATGTATTCAGTAAACATTTAAGGATGCGTTGTGGATGGGAATGAAATTGATAAGCATATATTCATCACGTAATTTTTTATTTCACAGTAAGATTTACTAATATTAGTTGGAGTATTGGTACTCAAAAGTTGGTAGGTTTGTAATATCGGGAAAAAACTTGCATTAATTTTGTACAAGTCTATTTTAATGTAACTGTGAATTCCCCTTACGGCTTTATTGTATATGTGTATATATAGATGAATGACGTATATATAGATGTATATATAGATGTAAGGTTATGTTGGAATTAGTTTATATGAGGTACCTTTGATCTGAAATCATATTTTTCTATATTTTCACCGTCATTTTAAAATTGTATCCTTTACCAGAAGTAGTAAAGTTAAGTAAGCTAGTCAAATATCATTGGTTATATACCCAAGAGAGATTGAGTAAATATCTATTTTGCGTAGCATCTAAATTAATGTTTGTACCCCTGAGATTAATGTGTATATTTTAATGCCAGTATTTCCATTATCCACATTTATTCTGCAATAAGGATGTTGGTTCTTGATCTACTTGTCACTTAATCTTCCTCTTCTGTCTCTTTAAGTAAACAATTTTTTGTTTTTGATGATTTCTTTAGTACTCACCCCAAATTATACATTTTCTCTCCCTCTCTAAAAAATATTTCTTGTGGTAATTTTTCTTCACCCTTTTCTTTCTTCAAATTTCTTTCTCAGTAACTATATGTAGATGTATATATATGGCTTCTGCATTCATCCCGTTCTATTTGACCCTTTTAACTTTCATACAGTCTTCACACTTTTTTATCTTCCCATGCCTTTCTTCTCTTCGCTTTTTTCTCGCACTTCTCTGAGTTCGAGTCAACACTCATATATTATTGGAGATAATGTTATTATAATGTACATTCACATTTTTAATATTTTCTTCCTGTCTTGTTTTCACTTCTACATATTTTATTCATATTTTCAGAGCCTGCTTCTTTTGAATATATTTTATCATCATTATTTTTCCTTGACTTATAAGTACATGCAATTTTTTCCTTAAATGTTATTGTAATTGTACGCATTGTTACACTTGTTTTTTTTACAAATTCTGCTTGGCTTAATTTAAATCACCCTTTAATTCCCATTCACAGTATAATTTAGTTACATCAAGGTATATTACTTTTCCATATTCCTGCTTCAATGAAATATTCCATCCTATCGAATTTTGCGGACACGGAAAATTTTCCATGACGTTTTATGGCGGCATTAACTGCTTGGAGTGAAAATATGGAGGAGGCATTTGCAGCAATAAAAGATTATATTGAATCTCTCTCATAAAGGATCTGTTGGAATTGATTTATATTGAAAATTGGAAATTCAAAATTCAAACATTGTTCGCGCAAAATTTCCTTGACACGAGAACACATGAGAAAAATGTCATTACCTCTGGCAGATTGGTTTGCTCGCAATAGAGTCAAATCATATATTTATTAATCATTCGTGTAGATAGATATTCATGTCATAGATAATTCTGTCACTTCTTCCGTCATGTACTCAGGTATTTTCAATTTTTTTAAGGACAGTATAGTTGTCATATATTAATAAAAATGTTTTAATGGATTACATTTTAATTGTGTTTAGTATCAAAGTTTATTTGAAATTTTTGTGTAGAATGAAAAATTGTTTTCAACTTATATTTCCTGAATACTGCTGAAGGAGGAAGATGATAAGTATAGAAACTAATTTGTCTAAACTTGTCCTTCTGTGTACAAGATTATCGTAAATCCATAATAATGCATTATGAAGTTTAAAATTTTTATGTTTTCCTGCTCCTTTTATTTTGTTCTATGATTTTGTATGGCTGACATTATAATTTCGTGATCAAATTTGAAAAATTTTGATGTAAAGCGTTTAGTGAAAAGCTAAAAGAATATTTTCAATTATTTATACCAGAAAACTAACATGAGTTCTGCGCTTATTGATAAGATTTCGTCGTCCGGTACCCAAACCGGAAAAAATATACAAAAGGTTTAACTGGATTTCATAATGCTTGAATGTTAATGATTTGTCCGCTTATAAGATTAAGCATTGATGTTCATTCCCTTTATGTTAAACAATTTAAAGTAGCTTCAGCCTTTTCAACAACGTTCAGGCCGATTAATAAGGAAATAGCGATAACCCAATTAGAGTGAATGGTAACAGCCCCTTAAATTTTCCTCGTGGAAATTAAAACGAGAATAAAAGAGTTAATTCCCCTAGCTTTCATTCCAGCCCACCCTTTCCATCCCCTCAAGCAACGCTAAAAATCATTCCATCATCGTTAACACAAAGAAAATTCCGCGGAATGCTCTGAAGATGCGCCATCATCCCTTATTTGGAAACAATACAACGAGGGACCAGCGGAAAGGGGGCTGAACTCGGGCGGAATAAAGACGTAAACGTATTTATCTATCCATTCTTCGCTCCAAAAACGTGCGAAGGGACTAATAAAGTCTTTCGTCTGCCTGTCTGCTCGTCCCCCGCGCACTCCGCGGGAATTTATTTTCCCGAAAGCCTCTCTTCCCCCCCCCCCCCTTCCAAACAACACCATCCGCATTCCAACTTCTTATTTAAAAATCTCCCCACGCCACGTTCCCGACAAAACAGATTCCCTGCTTATTTTCAATTATCTGGCTACAAAGACTATTAAATTTTCAGACTACGGCGGTGGCAACTGTTGGCCAAATAAGAGTGTAAGGATAGGGGGTGGGGATCTCAGTCCTCTCTCTCCCGTGTTCTCTACGAATGATCTTATTAACTTTTAATGTAAAGAAAACAGGCGGTTTAATCCTCGCCTCTCATTTGCCCTCTGCGTTTTCTCCGACTCGTCCTCCTGCCGTTCTAATTTTGCACCCTTTCGCGGCCATTCCTCACGATGATTAGCTCCTTACATCGCCCGTTTTTCGCACTCACATGATTAATCTCTTCACACATCCCTTGCCTTCAAACAAAATGTGATACTTTTGAATGATCAACAAACCATACATTTATCTATTAGTTATTAAAATTTCAATTAATATATATTTAGATATATACTACACATATATACAGTGTACATACATGGTATAAGATAAAGCATGAAATGGAGGGGAATTCTAAAAAATTTAACATAGATATGACGATGTAAAATCGGAAATTAATTGTTTTGTAGGATATGTAACATAAGTTTAATACATATATGCATGTATTTGTATACATATAATTATGAGGTTCGAGTAGATTTCATTGATTATGATCTAATAGGGGAAAGTGTTGTACCTTGGGACAGTTTAGGAACAAATATTTTTATTTTAACTTGTATGAGGTTAATATTAGTTTTTTATATAATACATTAAAACCCAGCATTTTGACAACACACCAACATCTAAAAATTTAAAATGTGTTTTATAATAAGGGAGTAATTACTTATTTTTTGCGCTCTTGCAATGTGTCGCAAGGCACAACACCATGTTGTATTTTGGGATTTAGAGTGCTGTACCTTGGTACTAAGTGAAAGAGTGGACAAAACATTAAATTAGCAAATAATAATTATTTAATTCACACAGAAATAAGAACAACTATCTAAAAAAAGGTATCTTTAACAACTAGATTAGTCTATAGGCATGTCATATGCATTGAAATCAACAGGGAACTTCATTTCTTGCTTTGGACCCTCAGAGATTCCTGAAGTTGAAGGCGAAGGTAATTTACATTCTATATCATCCTCATCTATTTCATAGGGAGTTTCTTCTCTTAATAGGAAAGTTTTCCTTCCATTTTAACAAGGTACTGAATTTCATATACAATGTCCGTGTTTTAAAGACTTTTGCTACATAGTAACAAATTCTTTTTTACTATAATTTTTTTATAATATTAATTTTAACTACAGCATAATTATGTAGTTTTATTTTGGATCACTCTATCCTCTAAGGCAATGTCTATTTCTTCTTCCAAAACTCTTTACATTTATTGTTGCGAAGATATTTCACAATCTTCATCACGAGATTAAATACTCATTCCCTCATCCTCTGAACTAGTGGCGTCTACAGTCTTGCCTTTGAATTTCTTCCTTGGATTATTTTTGTTTTCTCTGAGCAATCCTAATTTTTTAAATAGATAAGTTTTGCAATGTATTTTATCAAAAATATTGAATGTGTTGTACCTTGGGACGTCCCAAGGTAAAACGGTAATTTTGTCCCAAGGTACAACACATTGCAAAACAGGAAAACATAGCTGTTAAAAGTGTTTGAGGATAGTTAAACAGATTGATCAAACATACCATTGGAAGGAGCACATTTCAAAGTTTTATATAATACCTTAATTTTTAATACAGATTAAAGAAACAAAAAAAGAGAAAAACAACAATGTAGCAACAAAAATTTACTTACCGATGACAGTTTTTCCTTTATCATTCAGCTTCCACAAATCTCATTGAATAATTGCAAGTATTTCTACACTAACCCCTAGTGGCCAGATGAAGATCTAAGACAGGTTAGTTTGGTTTGATATAAACATGTAGCAGAGAAATGCAGTTTGTCCAGAGGTACAACTGTCCCAAGGTACAACACTTTCCACTATACTATCCAGCCATTAAAAATAAGGTAAATTGAGCACTTAAAAACACATAAAATGCTACATTTTGATAAAATTTGTAATTTTTGATGAGCAGAATCACTTATCCTTTGTGAATTAATACTTCACTTCACATACTTTAATGTGAAGTAAAGTAAATTATTACTATCCCTTACGAGTTGGCTAATACTCCATTTTTGTGTTTAAAGTAAAACATTAATAGATAAAAATATTCTGTGGCTTTGTATTTATGCATTGCATCAGCATGAGTTGATGATCTTTAAGAGACTGACACGAATAAGAAAATTTACATATCGCATTATCTAAACGTTCAACCTTTATATGGGTGGTATTAATGAAATTATTAAAGTCTATGTTTATTTCGTTTTCTAAAGGACAGATTATCTCCCGCTTCAGTAATTACATTCTTTCACAGAGATAAGAGAATACACGATGAATCCTTAATTAATCTCACGAATTGATGTTTAGTAATAGAATCGTCCGGGTATGGAGTAATAGACAGTGTTGGCATTGCCTACGTTTTAGATTAGCTAACCCCAGGCTATTATTATCTGACATACTTTTGTAAAAAAAGCAGGTATCTAAGCATAAAAGCTTCTTCAGCCAATCAAAATGCATCTTTTCCATTTCTGGTCGCGGGTAAGTGATGATATCAGATGATATAGCTGAAGAAAAGATAACATTTGAATTTTCTAACTACTGCGCTTTGTCTTTCCTTAGTTTTTTTTGCGTGTGCCCGGATTCTTTGAGGTAATCTGTTTGCGAGAATGTAATGTAATTTCCACCACAAGAAACTTCGTCAGTTGAACATTAAGTAGTTGCATTAACTTAAATAACGCTAGCTCTTATTTGGCAAAACTTAGACTTCTTGGTATAATAGTGTCATTGGAGAAAATGTTATTGAGAATTTAGAAACTGCGTTGTGGAATATAAATAAAAAATGGAATATACTGGCAACAATTTACGACTTCTTGGGATAGCTGAAAATATTTTACCATGATGAATATCCTAATGTGAAGAAATTTAGGTTCTAGTCATTCAATCAAATACTTATGTTAATGAATACAGATAAATATTGTTAATAGAAAATTTTCTGAATTTAAAAAATTCCATCCAATGATTTAATCACTGTTAGAATATAATCTTTAGTCTTCTTTATTTGAAATTTTTTCTCAGTACAGATTCCAATAAACCACTTTATCTCTTCTTTCTCTTAGAAAGGTAAGATTTTGGTTAAACATTTTAATGCTCTTACTCCCAAACCATGAAGCAACAATGTTTCTTAACGTTTGAGCTTAATCTTTATATTGCAGCATATTTCTGTTGTTTCTTGTTAATAGTAACCTGGATAAGTGAGTATCCGATTCTCTTGCGAATTAAAATTGTTTTTCTCTCATCTTATCTGCCGTCTCATTAACTCTTCTCTCAGCCAAATTCTTCCTAAATTTCCCGCTCTTTCCTAATAACCTCCATCATCCCATTTACGTAAGGCTTTCCTCCTAGTGTCCAATTTATATTTATGATCTTTCAAGCATCCTTTGTTTGAACGCTCAGGATTTTTTTTACATGGTGACAACGTAACTCTAAAACGGTTGCAATAATATCAATAAATAATGTTTTTGGAGTAAGACTCCCGGTTCATTCCCTCAGAATGCAACAGGCATGAGTTTAACTTTAATTAAATTTACGTTTATTTCAACAGGACTTGCTTTTTAATTCTATATCAACATACAGATTCTCAAAACATCCAAAAATGTTGGGTAGTACATCATGGTAGTGTACGTCGTAGAAATGCTCCGTGACAGGCACGCTTCACAAAAAGAAATTTTTATTAGCTTTTACGGTCATCCAACCCCTGGATAGTATCCAATTCCAAATTCCTTGAAAGTTTTTAAAATTTTTAATGTCACGCCTTAACTTATTTTTTGGGGGGTGATACTTTTCTTGAAAGAGTTGAAGAATTTTATATCTCCGCCCTTCAGATATCTGACTCCTTAAGGAACTCCCCTAAATTTATGAACTAAATTTGGGATAGCAGAAGTGCTTTTTCTTGTCTTCGAAAGAGAAATTAGTTTTTGGAAAAACTGTCCCCTCTTAAGTAAATTGACCGTGGTATGTTTTGTTGACTTTTTGGTCGGCAATCATCAAATCAGCAGCATTTTTTTTGGGAATCTTTTAGTTGGATATAGTATAATATTTGACCCTGATCATACTACAGTAGATATTACGATCATTCATGTGGGATCATGATCATCATTTATATCGGGATTTTAGACAAAATGGCTTTTACACTCTATTATTGATATTGCGTTTATTAATATTACATAGTATTATTGAAATTGCGTTTTTGATATAAATTTTACACTTAATTTAAAACAACCGATTCTAAGGAATAATATTTTTTGAGTACATTATTAATAAGTTTACACATTTAACAAATGTAAACTGATGATATTTTCAAAGTAAGAGATGATGATAATACGTCTGTTGAAATCAAATCGGTAAGTTGCTATCTTAAGGATTTCGGTTAAGATTGAGGTCTTTTAAATCGATATATAGTATATTGTCTCTTGAATTAGGCATTTAAGCACACATTTAATACGTATATTTTTTTCGCTAGTTACATAATATGTATTTCGAGACATGAAATAATGTGTGGTATAAGTTATTCCTGAAGAATACATCCCATGCTTTTGGTTATTAGTTCTGGTGTAAATTTCTGCTTTCTCTTTTCTCTTTAAACCCATATTCAGTCTTCGTGGTAATTTACTCAATAACTAAACATTAGAATCTTTTATGCTTTCACTAACGAGTTTTGAGATCAGGTAGATGAATTTACAAAGTTCATTTCAGTTTTCCCTGAATTTCAGGATGTTAATTTCAGTTTTGTTCTATGGTCGCAATGTTTTCAAAGCTTTAAATTTGAGCTAGATTTTCGACCAATTCACGCATGATCTTCCCTCAAACAACAGACATTAGTGAAAATTAAAAATTTAAGTTGTAATAGTAAAATTTTAGTATAATCGCATTCTAACATAGGTCTTTATTTAATTGCATAGTGGTTAAGTGGCTACAATTTTTCCTCTTGTTCGTTGAATACCTGAGAACGTATTGGGGTGAATCTACTTTAAATACAAATAAAAGGATTTTTAATTCCATTGAAATCAAATTCAATTGCTTAACATGAACGTATTTGCTTATTTTGGAACTATTTTGTGATTCATGTTGATGCTTGAAATGTGGTCAATCTCTTACTTTGAACAAAGCGGAAAATGCTTGCGCTGTTTTCACGCAATCTGTTATGTGTTCAAGACATTTGTATTTTTTACAATATCAATTGCCTTCCATTTCAATAACATTATAATCTCGACTTAATGAGGTCGAATTTTAGTCTTATAAGACTATTCTTACAATTAAACCTTCACTAAATTAATAATTATGCGTACACACACACAACGAACGTAAACACCTATTCCCTGTCCAGGAAAAATCCAGCTAGTCTGGACTTGAACCCAGGACCTCTGACCTCTCAGACCTTAGAAAGCTGGAGCACCAAGCATCAGCCACAAAGTTGGCAATCATTTATAATGATAGATTTTTAAATTTGAAATTATAGATTTTGACGATATTTTCAATCACCTCCGATCATTTGCGTCTAGAATATAAATATAAATATTTGTATTTATATAGAATATCAATATATGTTTATCTACTACTATGTTAAAAAGTCCCAGAACTTATTTTGTTTCCTCGAAAACGCCGAGCGCAGGAGGAATGCAAAATTCTGGTGGTAGATACCGCCACATATTGTGGGTACAGCTACCTACAACCTACCGACCTACCTATCTATAGCCAGAATTTTACATTTCTCCTGCTTGGCGTTTTGGTGGGAAAATATAAGTTCGGGAACTTTTTGAACGTGGTTGTGAAATATTTCAAAATCTGTATTTTTTTTGTCTTTTGCCAGATTTATTTCTTTTTATTGACTAATCGATAGGAATTATGATGGATATTATTGTTTATGGTTTATCATTTCAGTAGCTATGGCGCATCTTAAATAAAAATTAAACAGTTGACCCATAAACTATGAAAGGTAGGCCAACCGCAGCTATAGAATTTCACGGTCCAACCATTTTCCGTTCCCGGAGAAAGACTGCCAACAGCAATAACCTCTTTAAAATCAGTGGCCTCCCGGAACGAAACCAGAACAGAAATATTTCATCGGCGGAGTGTGGAAACGGACGTCCGAGCGCGTTCTCGTCGAGCGACCGCAACGCAAATGATGAATTGGTATTCTTTGTCCGCGTGTCTTGGTGTGTTCCTCCTTGGATCGAGGGTGGAATAAAAGAGTGTCCGGAGGTCGCGTGTTTATTTTGAGAATGCGACCCGCGGTCGGCCGAGGGAAGTGACCCGAACAAGAGACAAGTGACGTGGAATCTATGCGATGGAAGGAGGAAGAAAGAGAGGTTGTGACGCAGGAGAGAAGGGACAGAAATGGGTTTATTCGGAGCAAAATTGAGACTTTTCTATTCATTTTGACGGATTAGGCTCGGATTTACAAGTCGGCGGGTTTGAGCCAGTATCTTTGTTGTTTTCTTTTCCTATAATGTTTTTGACCTATCTTTATTAGAATGCACTTACTCCTATAGTTCAGAAACGGAATTGCAAGAACAACACTTGAGATACGCATGATTGTATTGTATTCAATACTTACTTTGTATAATGTATTGTTCTCTTGCCGTTGTTTTCCGTATTATTCCTCTGCACAACCTTCCAAGTTTTGCTGGGTCGTTTGAATTTGCAAATTTCACAACTTGTTTTTTTATTATTTTTTCTATTGATTATATCTGTGGTTTTATACCAGTTGATTTTATTTTTCGTATTTTATTCGAATTGGTTAATGGAAGTTTGGAGTTTATAATCTTAATTTCACCGAATACAATAAATATAAAAATATTTAAGTCTTTGCTCTGTCTACCCATTAGTTGGTAGCCATATATTGATAGCAGAAAATCAAGAAATTTAAAATTTTGAGGAGAGTCCAACCAGAAAAAAAAACAGGGCAGTTGCTTTAAAACTCGTTTGATTCTATTTTAAGCGTTTGTTAGCTTTATTTATTGTTTGCATAGAGTTACTAAGCCATTTCAGTTATTCAATTTATGATCATTTTTAATTAGAATCTTTGGGTCTCCCGACTTTTTATACCGAGGACAAGATAAATCTTACCAGAAATATTCTTATAAACTGGAAAAATCCCTGTTTATAGTGAGACGCATGATAAGTTTAATAGTGTATTGTTAGGTGATTGCAGCTATGAACAGTTTCTGGGTTTATCCAATGGGATTAAGAATTTACTATGCATTGCCCATTGTTATGTAGAAGTTTTAGTCTTTAATCGTCATTCTTCAATAGGTATGTTCTCGGAAATAAAGCAACAGACGATTAAAATTCAACTCGAATAGTAAGATCCCTTAAACGACAAATATTTGGTAAAAAATCAATCTTATATGTTTGTACAATATATAACTCGAGACCTTTCATTTACGTCGTCGTCTAAAGATTTACTCTTAATTCATTTTCTAACTTTTAAATTTCACACTGTTATTTTAACCTTCCCATAACAGTTCTTTGTTTTAATCGCTGAGCTAGTTTACTTACCTATTCAAGTCCTGATATGAAAATATTTTCTTATCGTTTTCTCTGGATGCTTACTTGCTTATTGTTCTTTCGCCCTCTTTCGTCTTCTACTCTGTCCTCAATTACCCCCTATATATCGTCTCCTCCAATGACTCCTTAGCGCCAAACTTGTCACAAACAAAGATGCAATCTAATACAATCCTATCTCCATTTTACCCTCTTTCTTAGCTCTTCATACATCCCTCAGCCATACTTGCTTCCTCAACAGCACTCAATCGCAGCTCCTTCAGTTACCCTCCGCCTTATCTTACCGTCTTTAATATTCCCTCTCCTAAATAATATTCACTTCTCTTTTCTATCCAGTTGCGTTTCATCTTTTCTTTCTTATCGAGTTGCTCCTCAACTTCTTTCCATTTAAATATGTGTTTCCCTTCATGAAAAACTTTATACCTTTGTAGTATAATTAGGTATTTAATGCCAGTGTTTAACTTATCATCACAGCTATTTTATTCCGCTAATCACTTTCACACTATCGATTGATATTCAAGTTTTTAAATATCCCATCTTTCCATTGCAGCTGCCAGAGTTACTATTGATCACGCTCATGGTGTTTAATCTTTTATATTCTCCTTCTTCATATTCTTCCTACTTGCCAATCAAATGTAAAATTTCTCTAAACAAAGTTATTCGTAATTTTATTATATATTCAATGTTTTCGTAATTTGCGCTGTTGTCATAATTATTCGATTAGTCAAACAATATAGACCCCTTTTGGCACCATTTAATCTCTGATGCTCACCTCAAATTGTCTCACCAAAACTACAGCCATGTTATCTAGCAATATTTGCATCTGATTAGGCGATTCCCAATCGTTTCATACAAGCAATTAAATATAAAGTGCAACATAAGAGACTGCTGGCATTTGAGATTTGGGTGTGGTATAGGATGGTTTGAATGAGCCGGGATGAATAAATAAATATAAATCGTAACTTGTAAAAATGATAAATAAATAATAAATCGTAACTTGTAAAAATGACATTGGTGTTATATAAGAGTAGGTATAGCTACAGAAATAAACAGAATTCTGCATTCAAGGGAAAATACAGAGGGGAAGAGAGAGATAGAAGTTCTTGGGTTGACTAAAAGGTTGCGTTGGTTATCAAGTACTAATGGGACGAATGGGACATGCAGAAACTCGAAACAAATAAACCTGTTAAGATGTGAAATATTCTAAATTGTACGTTAATATTCAGAAGTCACACCAAAAATACATCTGAGATGTCGTACCTTTTGCACGATTTTTTATAATGTTATTCATTTGTTTATTTCTTGGATATGATGAGTTTTCATATAATTACGCCTTGTTCTGTGAATTTTAGTGTGTTGAGTTCCATAAAGTTACGCTCGATCATATTAATTTTAAATTATTAGGATTTATTTATTTGCGTGGTCCTTTAACAGACGCCTTCCCGGTTGAGGATTTGGCATAATGAATTAGAAGAAGCATCATTATTTTGATTAAGGTATTTGACAGATAACTGTAGAAAATAATGGGGCGATGATCTTGAGAAATAGCATGACCGATAGGTGAAATACATACAAGTGTATGTATGGGTATACAGAAGATAGTCTCCGAAGTAGAGTATCAGTGGACTGTAGAGGATGCTATTGGAAGCGACGGAAATGTTTGAAGCAGGAGGGAAAAGGATGGAAAACTGCAGGGATAGGAACGTAAGAATATGGAAATTGGGAAAGGGGAGAGGTGTTACATAGGGAGAGGTAAGGGAGAGAATTAGGACGGCAGGGATGCGGGGAGGCTGGAATAAAAGGCTGGGAAGAAGTGCGCGCCCGGATCATTCTACTTGACACCCAGATGTAAAGGCACTTGCCCGCGTCCTCCTCAGGCACATCTCCCCTTGTCCGTTTCAATGACATTGAAGTATATAGAGTTGAGAGTCGCAGGAGAGCGGTGGGTGGAGAGATGCAGCTCTCAGGGGAAGGGGGATTGGAAGAACGGCGTGGGAGGCACGTCTAGCTGGGAATTGGTACAGAAGGAAGGATGGGGATTTAAGGAAATGGAGTTGGGATCGCTGAAGGAGAGGAAGGGTCGGGATCTTAAATTAACTGTTTAGTTGCGTGTATTTAATACAATATGTGGTTATAGTTTGTATTTTGAGTGAATTTAATCGAAGATATTTATCGGAGGGTACTGATGATGATGTTGTTGAGGATAAGGAAATAAATACAAATGTTATAGATAACGGATGAATATTTTTTCCCAAGAATTTCTTAGGTTTTTTACATCCGCAATTCTCATATTTTTTCATACTATCTCTTTAAATTGATCATGTATATATTGTATGACGATGGGTTAGATGGAAGAGGAGACTTTCAGTATCATTCTTGCCTGAATAAAGACGTTTTATCATTATTATACAGAGAGCTTGGTGTACTTTTTATTTGTTAATTTTATTCAATAATAACAAGACATCATTTAAATGAAAGAATTGGAAACAATAACCTTGATTTCCGAAATAATAGTTAATTTTAAGGACTTCATTCATTGAGGTCGAGACAGAATTTAGTCGGTGAATAATATTCTATTGGCTTTCGCAGACATTTCATACTGCTTTTGGCAGTGGATAACTATTTAAGCATTCTTCCTGCCATGGATAAATCACTCCTTATTTAGTTTAAAAGATTTTAACTTAAGTTGTTCTATTAATAATATTTTATATTTGGGTTATAATTCCACTATATTTAGTATGTTACGACGATGAGACTGAAGAAGGGACTGGCTACTCTCAATCTAACCTAATTAGGTCGCCAATCAATTAATTGATTCAGTTCAGATAAACTTATCCAGAGAATACATCACTCAAGAACCGTATGCGCTCGGAGAAAAGACCCAATCTCAAATATAGTTTTCGCTCATTTTAGTATATTCACTGGATTCTGTTGACCAATTTTTTCCATTATTCATATTTTAATGTTTTCTTTCTTTAGAAAGAAAACATTAAAATATGAATAATGGAAAAAATTTCGGCGGTTTTCTTCTTTCTCAGAGAAAATTTCGCTAACTCTAAATCGCACCTACAGCAACCGCCCGAAAAAGAAGTCACTTGCTCGAATCTGAGTCCTGTAAAACCCTTTTAATATCTGTTTTTCCTTTGAATGTTCAGTATTTGCCTATTTTATCTTATGTGCTTAAAATGTATTTCCAAAAAGTGAAGGCCGAAGTGCGTGGATTTATTTATTTGCTATCTACGTAAAGAATTAAAGGCTAATATAGAGTTTATCGTTGAAATAAATCCAGCATGGTAAGCATCAAATAAGTTTCAGCCCTTACGTATTTCTTGAATTGACTCGATACAACATTATCTCCATATCTTACGAGAGAATCTCTCCGATACATCCAGAAAAAGAATACGTTTCATAGCTTCTTCCGAATGCGTACTAAGGGAGAAGAAAAGCTTTCGAGAAAAATGAATAATTCCGAAGCGAGAATAGGAGGCGAGACTTGGCTAATAGCGGACGGCAAAGCAAGAGGGTGATAATGGAAGGAGAGGGAGAGAGAGACGAAAAAAGAAGAGAAACTTGAAGTGGGAGTCGAGTGGAAGAGTGAGAAGAGGGAGGAAAAGAGGGTGGGGATATTGAGAGAGAACAAAGACCGAGGAAGGTCGAGAAAGAAAGAGAGCAGCAAAAAAATCGCAGTAGGGGAATAGCTCAAGAAGAGCATTGAACGCTGTGTGACAATGAAAGAGGGGAATGGGAAGTGGTTTCTCTTTCCCAAAACGCCATGAAAATGATGGCCGAGGAGAAGTCTCGGAACAGCTGTCGATCGAGGAAAAATTCCTCCTTTTTGTTTCGGATTTTTATGAATTCGCTCTCGGCGGGGGCCGCCGCTTAGTTTTTCTCGGCAACTGGGAGCGATTTATTGCGGGGAAAGTTTCAGGGCTGCGATGGAAGCGATTTCGAAAAAATCTTCCCAGAAGAGCGGGGTTTTATTGGGTTTTCTACCGGCGGCGAGTGGGGCTTATCTAATGAGAGTGTTGAGTAGACAGTTATTGGTGCAAACAGGAGGAAATGCGTCCGTGTACAGTTTTAAATGTGGTAATCGCGATGGATTGATTGATTTGATCATGTTCAGCGGAATGTTTTACTTATAAAATGCACTTAGAAGTATGTAGTACTATTATATTTTGTAGTGTAATAATTATATGGTTCGTTGTGATTTTTGTGCCTCAGATAAGATGGAAAATATATTCAATTGAATTTATGCTTACCAGAATAATTATGTCGGACAGTAAAATAAAAAATGATGCAGTCCTATGCAAGATAAACCCAATATCCAAACTTACAAAATGCACAAACAATAAAAATTTATCAGAATTTAAGTAAGGTTAATCAAAATTTTCAAAGGATCATATGATGTTGGAGTATTTAATCATATACTCTGGTATAGTATTTACATACTTCTTCGTATATTTTTAACTTGATTCCATGTAATTCTTGCTGAGCTTTTTTATCTACATAAATTTATTACTTTTAGCTATTCGGGAACTTTAAGAATGTTTGCTCTGTACTAGAAAGGCTCAGAAATGAGATCTTAGTTATAATGATATAAAAATCTATGTGAGAAAGCGTAACTTTGTGGAAAGCTATAAGAATTAAAAAATTAAAAAGCTAATTTTTAATTATAATTCTTTTATAATTTTATGTAGGATAATGTTTGATCGTTCATTTCGAAGTTTTTTCCTACTCCGCAACTAAGAGAGACCTCATTTGTAATAATAACTCTTCGCAGTAGTTAGATTACTGGTATCTTATGGATTTACACATGAATACCTCTTATACACTTGAATACCTTTTTTTATTTATTTAATTTATTATATTTTTTGTTTATTTTCTCTTTTTGTCTTTTAACACTTTCCTATAAACTATGTTTTTGATTATTTTCAGCGTACTAGACCTTTTAATGTTTCGTTTGTATGTTTTTCTCAATGTAATTTCATTTTCTTCATTTCTTTGAGATTTATCTCCCATTATTCAACGTTTATTTTAATTCATCTATAATTAATGTCAGTTTAGTGAAGTTTATTTATTTTATCTGATTGTTTGTAATGCAGTTATGTTTTTCTCCTTTCTTATTGTACAATTTTTTATATTTTCACTGCCTGTCTATCATAACCCTTTTCTTTCTCCTTCATCAAAAATACAATTTTCTATTGTAGGTTTCGCAGGTTTTTCACACTCCCCTTCCTGTGAGTGTTTTCCTGCAGTGGAAATTTTTTTCCTGAGCCCTCAGCTTAGGTTTTTTAAAAATCCACATACTAGTTTTCTTCGTGTACTTTTGCAAACTATCTCTTTCCTTCTGTTTCGCATAAGACGATGGGTTAGGTGTAAGAAGAGACTTTCTAGTCTCAATCTCGCCCGAATAAAGTCAATTTATTATTATTATTATTATTGTAAGCACCTAATCTTTATACTTTAGTAAAGCAAAAAGTTTTCATATGCTTACATTCTTAAGAAGTCGCAGACTCAGCCGCACCAACCGCACCGTTATTCACGCCACTATAAGAGTGGAGATTATTCCCACTATTTCAATATGAGCTCTTTGTATCATTATAAAGTTAAAATAACAGATCTTTTGGATTCAGCCCAACAATAATATTTTATCACGTTGCCCCTCTCTAGAGAGGTTCAAGGGCTCTTACGTCAGAAGAATAATCCAACGGAAAATTGTCTACGAAAGGTAACTTAATGTTTACTCAACTACTATCACAGTCACGTAATAAGGATTTTATTTTCTAATCTCGGTGGTTTGAATTTGTAATAAATGTCATTATTTAAATTAAATGATTACCTTTGAAGCTTATTTGGCTTCATTAGCCACATGCAAGCTGTAGTGGATATATTTGTGCTTGATCGATCACATAATCACATCGATGATATAATTCGCCCATGGTTGCTTGAACACACACAGAATAATAAATAAATACATGTGCACATATTCATGAAAAAATAAATATATGGACGCATATTTGCATGCTGCGAAGTTTTTCAACAAATATTGTTAATTGAACAAGATGCGTGCCTTACATTTGAAATGGGTAATTATTTACGTGAAAGTGAAAATGGGAAACTGTCATTCGAGAATAATTATAATGCGTATAAAAATTACAAGGATTATTATCTGCTGTGCAAGTAAGACATTCCCCGAAATGAAGAGATCCACCATGGATTATCCCTGCCGGAGAAAGATTTTGGTGTCAGAGACTGAAGGGAATCCTAGTCGAGTCCCAGCTTCCATTTGAGGCGTATTTATCATCGTCGCAGTTCAAATCGTCAACTCTTAATATTCCATCATTTCTCCTTCTGGTAAGGTAAGCCGTGCTGATTTCATCAATATTGGCCACGACTTGTTTACCCCGTCACATCGCTATCCATCAACAAACGTAACGAACAGCAGGCTGGAGGAATGAAGGTTGTTTGCGCTATCTCCAAACATAGATTACAGTACAGTGATCCCAGCCCATGACGGAGCATCGGAATTCTAAATCCAAGGGAAATAGAACGTAATCCTTCCATACTCGCGAATTTAATACTCGCGGGTTCCCGTATTCAAAGATTCAATATTCGACGAAGGTAAACCCCGCTTCATCATGGCATTCACCATAAAACCGCCGTGCTATACAGCGTCATTTGGGACGATAAATAAAGGTCTTTCCTCTAACTCCTTACGTACTTTAATCCATTCCTGGGCTGTTGAATCATTCATTCCACGCTATTCTCCCGTCAGGTCTGGTAGGTAATGCGAATAATACATTTAAAACGGTAGGATATCCTTTTATTCAATCCCTGGAACGTAAATCGCGTAAATTTATACAAAGTAAAAGTGAAGGAAGACTCGCAACGCCAGCTATCTAGTTACAGTTTAATTAATCAAACTCTTTGCCGCGAAGAAGGCATGTTAAGATAATTCTTATTAAATTGTTGACTCTTAGTTAAGGATTAGTTCGTGCAGAACCCTTTCCAGAATTAAATTAGGATAAATAGCTCAACGAAATTCTGAATGATATCAAGGAAAATAGAAATTTCGAGAACCTCTGATTGCTGCTACGGGATTCAAATTGTTGGTTCAGAGTTATTTAATTAATTTGTAAAATTTGTGTCATATTAGTGTATCTCTTACATTTGATGCCTGAAATATCGGAGAGGATACATCAAAGAAACAAGATATTTTCTTTTACATTTTCCCTAATGATAAATTCCTCATTAAAAAGCACAAAATGAACATGGTATATTTTAACTTTATTTAAGACTAAAATTAATTCCTTCTTTATTCTTTAAATGAATTTTATAGATGCTTGTATTTCATATTTAATGATACTTAATTCATAAAATAATTTTTAAATATAAAGTGAAAGAAGATTGATTTGTAATGCCTTTAATTACGAAGACAATTATTTAAGAAATGAGATATTAAATTGAAGTAAAATAAAATAAATGAACATATTTAGAAATACAGGCAATGAGTAAAGGTAGTTAGAATAGTTTGGCATGATATTGAGGAGTTTCGTAAACTATCAGCGAATTTCTTAATTTTTGACAACTATGATCTTAGGTATCTTTAAAGTATTCAAAATAACTTGTTAAATTGCTATTTAACGCATGAAGAAAATTTTATCTTCATTTCGTTGACTCATGACGTTAACCATTTCTTATGTATAACAACGTTGAGCATTATTTAGATGTACGCGGTCTTATGGTAGAGAGTTTTCGCAAATAAAAGTTTTATTTATTCTGATTGGAAAAAGAAATTTTATAACGAGTATAGCATAACTTTTTTAACTTAAATAGAAATAACTGAGTGATGACAGTCTTCTATGCTCCGCTTCTCATGAGTCTTACTACGATTTATCTTCCTCTAGCGATAATTTCCCTTAACCTAGCATATAGTATCTGAATCTACCAAAGTTCTTGCTTTCCGATAGAATTCCTGAATTTTCCAACCTCCACCTGGTCATTAATTACAAATGGTACATTAATATGCTAGATGGGACGCAAGAGCTAGTTATCAACAAGCAGTTAACCTTCAAAAGAAATGCTTTCGGAGTAATGCAGAGGATTATTACGACTACTGGGGCGAATGGCCATTGAAATTCGACTAGGTACTTCGAAATGAATCTTTGGATCTATATTAATAGAGGTAGACCTTTACTATCTAGGCCATGATCGTACCTGTTCACTGTACTAATAAGCGAGGCACCAGTAATTGAGACTTTATAATTCATCATCCCATAATTAGAATTTCGTTCTCACGTCTTAAATCCATAATTCTCCTAGGTAATGATTAATAAAGTTGGTACGGCTGAAGCAGCTCTTGTTAAGGCGATATTAATTTACGACTACAGCGTGGACAGTGCCCTCTTCACATGTCTTTCTAACTCATAAGTAGGACTTCAGATAACTTGGAGAAAGATGACTGAAATAATTATTTATCTAACTTAAACTGGTAATTTTTATCAGAAATTGACTCATTGTTAAAAGAGTTGATTAAATTGATTTATGCGTGTCTTAGCTCTAGTTTCTCTTCCATAATGACAATATATCGCTACTCTGTGTTTTTTAAAGGTCCTTAAAAATTGTATCAATTGATTGAGAATTGCAAACAGTTGGGATACAGAATCGAAAAAATGATTTCCTTTGTGCTGTTTATAATGTTTTAGCATTAAGAGGTAATTTTCAAACTTTTAAATTATTTTTGCCCACCCGGAAATGATAGAAAGCAATTTAAATTTGGAAATGGTGTTATAAAATCTCTTTTGAATTTTGGTAAAGAGAATATTAATAGTAATTATTTAAAAAATAAAAATCAATACTTCATTTCTTTACACGCTTATGTATACCGATGTTGAGCTATTATCTACGAAAAATATTTTTATTGTTAATTATATATATACTTTAGTGTTGACTTACTTATAAAAAAATATAGTGACATTGGCATTGTTCTTGTTTTTTTTTTAATTTTTAAAAGTATTTTTAAGCTTCTTGGCAAAATCACAATTGTTTTCGAACGGTGCTTCGGTAAACATTTGAACTTACTCATGAAGTAAAACCACGCCCCTGAAGCCCCATATGCTGGCTGTACAATCGGCTGACGCCCTTAATGTCCGCAGCCACCAGATGGCAGCACTGAAGCTCGCCCTTTGAAACCATAATCTCATATGGAGTAAATGGAAAAAACAGCACCTTTATGATACTTTTTCCCTGTTTTTCTTTGTGGGAGTAGTAAATACGAAAGATGGAATTCAGAGTTAGTGATTTATCCATTAATAAGTACTTAAAACAATTGAATAAAATGGGCAAATTAGTAAATCCGAAGAATAAGTGCAGGTTGCCTTCAGGGCACACCACAAGTAACTTCGTCGCTGTGAAAACATTATTCGTAGATCAGCGAAGTGTTCTGCTTGGATACACAGAAAATAATTGATCCTTAATAAATTACCAACGTTACATCTACTTTCAACTAGGCCTTTTAAAACTTGAATCGCAGGATGCACATGGGTGGTCTGAAAAGTTTCCGACATTTCAACATTTCTTGACATGCTTTCTGAAAATGTTCTGAAGATGTCTGAAGAATCTGGGGTCGGACACTTTTCAGACCACCCTCGTATATACATTTCCTGAAAAAAAATCGAAGTTCCCAGAAATAGTCTCCAGGAAATGAGTAAACGGTCAAATATTGTTGAAACATGCATCAATCCAAGAGTGTCAACTTTTAATGACTGGCGTGGACTGCATTTTATCTTGGGGTGCCTGAAATGTGAAGTTAGGTTATACAATATGCAAACATAAAGGATAGAGTGGTATAAAACATTTATTGACCAAACATTAAGTTTTAGACAGTTTCGCAAATTTCCTTTTCGCAAATTTCCTGGAGACTATTTCTGGGAACTTCGATTTTTTTTCAGGAAATGTATATACGAGGGTGGTCTGAAAAGGTTCCGACCCCAGATTCTTCAGACATCTTCAGATCATTTTCAGAAAGCATGTCAAGGAATGTTGAAATGTCGGAAACTTTTCAGACCACCCATGTGCATCCTGCGATTCAAGTTTTAAAAGGCCTAGTTGAAAGTAGATGTAACGTTGGTAATTTATTAAGGATCAATTATTTTCTGTGTATCCAAGCAGAACACTTCGCTGATCTACGAATAATGTTTTCACAGCGACGAAGTTACTTGTGGTGTGCCCTGAAGGCAACCTGCACTTATTCTTCGGATTTACTAATTTGCCCATTTTATTCAATTGTTTTAAGTACTTATTAATGGATAAATCACTAACTCTGAATTCCATCTTTCGTATTTACTACTCCCACAAAGAAAAACAGGGAAAAAGTATCATAAAGGTGCTGTTTTTTCCATTTACTCCATATGAGAGTATGGTTTCAAAGGGCGAGCTTTGGTGCTGCCATCTCGCGGATGCGGACATTAAGGGAGCCAAAAAATTTCTGCAGTTTCCAGTCCTATACTTTCTAAGTTCGTGAGTAAAACTGAGATCAAAATCCGTTTTTTCAGAGCCTTATTGTATTATTTTATTACAAGTAATGTTGAAATGAGAAATATAACAATTCGATGCAAAGCATGCCTCAAGCAATCACTAAAATCAACATACGTTCCAATATTGCTCATATACTCGTATTGAATTCAATGTCGAATGCTCTCACATATGCGGTATAATTGAATCAATGACTGCTTGAATACATGACAGCTTGAGTAATTTTTCTGTTCGATATTTGATCATTTGCAGGTTGAATAAACTATTTTATCATCGCCACCAGGCAACTCTGTGTGAATCGCATATCAATTGATGATGAAAATGCTGCAATATTTATTGTGGAAGTCACGCTGCGAAGCGACTGCAATATAACCTGGAGACAACTTGTGGACGACCGATGTGCAATAGCATTTGTAAGTTTCATTGGAAATCCAAATCCACTAACTATGTATAAACATCGCCTTTTTGTCGTTTTGCAAAAGAGTGTCAGTAACAATCAGGTAACAATGTATTTTATGTAATCGGGAGGGCCTACCTCTACAAACACTGCATAAAAAACTCAATATTATATAAATTATTGCTATTATTTTTCTTAATATTGCTACATAATAATTGTAAATTACCAAGTAGATAATTAAAATGTACACTCCTGGCCAAAATTAACGCAGCACCTCCCCAGCGATCACCCAGCGAGCACCGGCCGTAAGGATCGCTGGGGAGGTGCTGCGTTAATTTTGGCCAGGAGTGTACATACATTACATAATTATTCTAGGAAAGACTTTTCTATGGGTAGAAAATATTGGTACATTAATTCTCTACATCTTCATTAAAGTCTATCAATCATCAGCTTATTGCAAAAGATTCATAGCAGCATTGCAACTGATAAATCGCTTACAATTCAAAAGCATTGGAAGGTTATCAGTAACCTTCTATTATAAAGTAGGTACTTGGGCAATGAGGCATAATATGTGTCAGTGTTAAATTATTGCCATCTCTTGCGATTGATTTGCAATTTTTCATTGTGGAACCAAAATAGGGCAGTGTGTTTTGGCGTTGATAAAGAGAGGCAAATTAAGGACATAACGCCTTTTTTTCTAACATACTTAGTATGCCTTATGTTGAATCGTTTAATTTACTTCTAATTATTTGCTTTGTTTTTTTCGTTATTTTAGAATTTCATTTTGTATACTTTTGTTTATAAATAACGATTCAATTTAAAAGTTAATCGTTGAGTATGTTTTGCGATGGTGAATGAAAAAGTTTTAAATTTGTTAATAAGGTTATTTTTTCTAATTATTGTAAGATTGTAAATAGTGAAAATATTATTATGTACCTAATTTTTAATGGAATATTTTTATCTTCGTCTGAACTATAATTTTAACGTATTTAGTATGTCTTATGTTAATCGTTTAATTTACTTTGTAATAAAAGTAATGATATTCTATAGCCCTGTGTGCTCGCCCGTAACTTTTTCCCATCTCAGTGGATGCACGTTGAAGTCGGAGCTGTACTAAGATGAAGAAAAGCTTAAGAGTGTTCGTTTACTCTCCGCATATTATATTTTGTTCCGAATTATAAGCGATTGTCGCTGCTCTTCTGATATATCTACCGCATTTGTCTAGCAGAAAGAAGCATGTTTGTGAAAATAATTAAATAAAGTTAAAACACTTATGTAAAAGCTTGTAGTGGTCACATAATTTACTCATCAAAGTATATTTCCTTTGAGAACAAGTAATTTGCACCCATTTCAGGCCAAATTATTAACCAAAACTAATATGAAATACGATTATGGATAACTGAAGTAGTTGTAAATATAGTCATGGTGAAAAATTACATATTGGAAGACCATCGTAATATCAGCTCGTTCTGATATAACAATGTATATATAGTATATACATACGTTAACGTCACGTTTGATTATCCAGGAGCAATACTACAGAATTCAGTATGAATTAATTGTAGCATCAATTAAAATTTATCAGTTATATGCGTAATTTAATATGAGTTACTATAAATAAAGCATTGCATTAACAAGCTTACCGGTGCTTTAAGATTATAATGATATGTTGTGGTGCATCGAATTTTATTTTTTCTTCACTACAAGATTTTTTAAAATATATTTTTACAGAGATGTATAAGAAATGCCCTTTTCATTATTTATTTCTCTCGAAAAAGAGGAAGATAGATTGAAGGCGTAGGAAAGAAAGAGGAGAGAGAATAAAGGGAAGATAGTTTTGGTGTCCTCTCCAGCTTTTTTTCATTAGAGGACAACTTAGGGATTCGCATCCTCTGAGTTAGTGTGCCTTGCAGTTCCGCCTTACCCAATTGACCCCGAAACTTCTTTTTCCTTCCCCCGTTCTTGCCGTCTCTCCGATGTAGAATCTTGAAGAAGCTGCGGCGTGTGTGCGAAATGGAGAGGTACGGACTTTTTATCTCGCTCCCTTTTCAGCGATCCGTCCTCAGAGAAGCCGAGTTTAGGAAGGGGGATTTTCCTTCCCGGAGTTTCTTGATTAGAAATGGGAGGTGGTCCAGAAGGAGGCTGGAAGGTGTTTAGATCCTTTGGAAAGAGAGCGTATGGCAGTGAATGGAGTGATACTGGAAAGGGATACAAGAGGGATGTGAGCTGGGCCGGTTTCAGACAGTAAGCGGGGCCCCAATGCGAAGCAATCAATAGGACATCAATACTCGAATATCGGAAGTGGTATGAACGCTTCAGACAATCCGTTGGCCGGCATAGCGGTTAATTGCACATGAAAAGTATGTGATCCCGACTTAAGTTGTAGTTAGTGAAGTATTTGACATCGATTAATGTAGTTGAGCTTAATCGAGATTAAATTATACGGGCCAAGTAGTTTCACGTAACTGACTCTTAGATTGATAGAATGTAATCCAAAAGAGTCTGCAATAAGATAGTGAGTTTTCAATAACTGTAGTACGCAGAAATCGTAATTAATAAGGAAAACCTTGGAATGTGAGTTTGAAGAGAAACAGTCAATACTTTAACATGGCATAAATACCTAAAACTGAATTAATTAAAATTTGGAACAATTTAGCTTATTAAATAGAGCAAGAAAATAAATTAATTTTAACCCTGAATAAGTTGAGATAACCACCAATGATGTTGCTATTAAGTGTACTGCCTATTTTCCTCATTCATAATTGTCCTTTTATAACGATTTTCCAAGGTTGGTATTTAGTTGCTACTCATTTATCGTATTTACAATATTTTTTGTGAGTTAAAAATGAAATAAAATGGAATTCCATAGAGCGTTTTGGAACTCTCAATAAACTGCAGTTCACTTTTCAATAGTGCATTTTAATTTCAGTTAATCGATTAAAAACTTCGATATTCAATTTTATGATAATTAAATAAATAATGTAATAAATTTACAAAAACATAAGAGGCAAACTCTAATCATAAATTATTTAAATTTAATTAAATGATAGAATTTGATATGAAATGCAGAATTTGTCATAATTACAATCGGGTTGAAACAAACCTGACGGTTATTAAAGAATGAAACTAATATAAAATCACTGATTAAATGAATAAAAGCCATGAATACTCCTTACATAGCAATAATAGGTGGGTAATTTTCAAATATAAGTATAAAATAAATTAATAATCAAGAGAGTGAATTTGTGAACTACCCTTGAAAAACTAAATTTGATACCAATATTTATGATAATCGATAAAGAGAACATCAATTCTAAAGACCGCAATAATTATTGTCTCAGAGCAAACACGCATTTTAAACCCGTACTGTGGAGTTAGAGGCCATGTTGGTAGAGGTGAAGAAAAAAAAGGCTCGAGATCGATTGATTGATTAATTCCGGGAATGAGGAAGAGGGCAAAGTTAGTGTATATCTTTCTAAATTTTTAACCTACTTTCCCCAAAAATATCGGTAGGTAGTGATATGAGATCCCCCAAGTTTTACTGGAGTGAGTTTTTCATCCCTTTAGAGTTGGAAAACTGCTGACAGTTTGGAAACTGCTGATCCGTCTTTCGCAAACTTGGTGTAGGTCACTCCATCTCTGGTACTTCGCAAGCCTCCAAATGGGGTCTCTAATTCAAATATAGCCATTAGTTTTTAATCCGGTTTTCTCAAATACCAAAAAGTAGTCTTTTAAAAACTATTAGCCTTAAATATTTAGCATGTTCTCTAATATATCAGTAGTAAATTGATGGTTCGCATTCGGCAAACTTTTGGAATCATTCCTCTCTTAATTTAGCCGCGAGCTCTTCCGGCGGAAAGTTTGGCTGCAAATAATTACTGACTTTTAAATACTTAGAAAGTTTTCCAATTTTCCTAGTTCAAAATAATCACTTTTAAATTAGGCTTGCTATTAAAAGTGCATATGACTGTTTTTAGTTTATTAGATACGATTTATAAAAAGGGGCATAAAACGCACTCTTTTTATTGCACAGGTTATTATCAAATAGAAACAGTAAAAAGAAAATATCACAATTTAGAACTCATTTTCATAGCATACACTATTACTGCACATTCTTACGATTGATAAAGATTGTGAAACGTATATATTAAACAATAATGTAGTAACCAATTAAACACATATTATGTAAAACAAAAAGAAATGGGTTAATATATTGTCATTATAAAATTAAACATACTAAATGTGGTACATTATAATATAACTGTTTATCTTTAAAATGATTAATAACATACGAAAGTTGAAGATTGATCTTAAGATAACTGCACTATTTATTCGTTAAACTAGGGTAATAAACAGAACTAATATATCTTTATAATTTTTGAAAGCACTCATTATTTACTTAATCTTGGTATTAAACAAGTTTACAGAAGTAGCATTATATATAATTTAGAAGAAGAATAAGGCAGGTGATTGATTTAGCATTGTTAGATTTATACTATAGTATTCAGTTGTGTATTGTAATTTAGGTTGATATATTATAAATAGCCTTGCTTTGGTAAAATGTAAAGAAGGTTCCTTGTAATTTCCACAAGAAAATGGATTCATATTCGAGCCTTTAGATAACTTTTAACTTAGCTAGTCTCAATTATATTTATGGCTATTATTTTTTTCTGCTTGAAAGGTCAATTATTTAAAGGTATTTAAAGAACGGTGAAAAATAAAACAAAACTTCTACCCGTACCACATTAAGATTTATTAACGACCCGGGTTTCGACGCGTGGCGTCATCTTCAGGTTTTTTCACCGTTCTCAATGGCTTCCTACCACAAAGTTACGCCTGACTCAATTGATATTATAGGCATTTAAAGATTGTTACGCCGTTTAAAAGATGCAGATTTTCCAATAGATGCATTATTTTAATTATTATCTAGTGAAAGTAGTAAAACCGTTTAAGTATAATAAAACAGGAATAGAGCTAATTTCAAGGCAGAAATAATGCAAAATGCAATGCAGCAATAAGGGAAATACTAGAGTGAAGAACATAAAGCGTAAATCCGTATTTGGAGTTATTGGAGAAAATGCGTGAATAAAGGAGTAATCGAAATAAGCGGAGAGTGGATCATAGAAAACCCACCAAAGAAGAAGAGCGTAGGAATAGATTGGTTTGGAGAGAAATTAGAGAGAGAAATAGAAAAGGGGAAAGATAATACAAACCAATTGAAAACCCTAAGGGGAAGGTACGGCCGGAGGAAAGCGCCCCCCGTAGCTAAGGGGGAATAGACGTATAGGAACAATAGATAGAGATAGGGGAGATGTGCGAGCGTGTGGAAGGGGATTTAGCAGATGCGGTAAGAGTACGTGAGTAGCGGAATTTGGTTCGGAGAAGTGGAGAGGAAGGGCTTTAGCCGGAGTAGGATGTTTAGAGGGAGGAGGACAATCTGCGGCGAAGGTACGTATTGGAGAGGAGAGATATGGGTGCCGGGTCGCTAGGTCGAGGCCATTTCAGGAAGTGGAAGGCTGTTGATGAAATAGTTTCCTTGGGAATTTTTCGGCTGGAAACGCCGGAATGAGATGGACTGTTCCTTCTTCCTCCAGGCGATTGTCGCAAAAGTGCTTCGATTAAGATGCCTCGATTTATCTGGCTTGTGTTTTTATTCGTTCTGCGAATTCAGGGCGATTTTGACCATTTTGTTCTATTTGTTGAAATAGGAATGCGTTTTTCAAAGGCTTTGATGTCCACGTAACGTAATGGAATTTTGAATGTCCATTATTTTTTTAACGTTAAGGTACGAATGGAAAATATCCGTCTCCTTTAATGCTGTATACATTTCGTATTAAGGTGTAGAATAAGCATTGGGAACATTAAAATAACGTATTTTTCACACTTTTGCAATTAGTTCACGTAGTCTGCCTCAGAATGTAAAATAATGATATTTTAAGGGTAAAAATTCGATTCCTAGAACAGATCAGAACTAAAATTGATGTATTGAGCATGACAGGTGTGCTTTGTTTCGTAATTTCTAACCAATTATACATATGTCAAGAGAATTAGAGCCTTTACAGGCTCTCGCCTGATTCGCACAGATTTATTTTTCTAAATAATATATGTCTCGATTACGAAGAATAATTGAAGATACAGATTATTTCGATTTACAGCAAATTTCAGTTTATCGAGAGAATTAACTTATCAAAATTATACATCACGATGACAAACTGAATTTTTATTCGAAAGTGACCCAATTACGTTTAATTTTTTTATTAAAAGTGCCAAAATTTAAAAGTAATACCATGTAAATGCTCTTTAAAAATTGTATGAAATACTAACTTGAGTACTTTATTTTTATAATTTTGTTTATATTATGGTGTTATAAATAAAAATGAAAAAGAGATGGATGTTTCGCAAACATTAAAAGTGTAACGTTGGTGGGAAATTTTATAAAATACATTTAGCCCAGAATTTTCCAAGAGACCAAACGGCACGTCCATATCTAGCCGCAATGTAGCAGCGAGCAAAAAATATTTCGAATGCATTTATGGTAATTTATATTCAGTAGATAAATCGTAGCCTTAGGGTATGATTTGATGTTATCAATGTTAGAATGCTATTCTTAAATCAAATCTCATTTCGTATTCATCACTTTTGAGTCCGAAAGCACGAATTCAAATTCCGGGAATATACGCCTCGCATTTTGCCGGGAGTAATTATTCAACACTTTCGCAAAGGCGTGACTCAAAGATGGTCACGGCCCGTCGCCTTGCAGAGTTCGTGACCCACATGCAATCTCAACCGTCGCCATTATATAGCGAGACCGTAATCCCTTGAAACTGAATGCGTTTTTCAATTCATAAATTCGTCAGAGTTGGTCAACATTTTGGCTTATATCCGGGTGCATACTCTGTCCTCCTTTTGTATCTTTCTATTTGGTCGTATACAATTGATTATGTGCTGTCTAACAAAATTAAACGCAAAATACATGGTATTAAGGACCGAGTTCTAATTTTCGAAGCCCTTTTACACATAACCATGTTACTTATACGCGAGTTTGGTGGAAAAAGTAATTTTGAATTTTTGTTCAGATAGAAATCAATTAATAGAAATCTAATACTACGAATTTCACAATATGAGTAACGTGTGAAACATTTTACATAATATAAGTCATAAAGACGTACGTTTAAATTTTATTTATAATTTTAAATAAATGTGTTAAACTCTTCAAACAATTAACATTTCAAATTTCTGGTTACTTGAACTCATTGAATTCTGAGAATATGTTTCAATCATTATTGAAAATCTAAAGGCATTTATTTGACCTAATTTACTGGAAATTCCTATACAATATTGTAAGTCAGTGATATAAACTCTTTATCATTCTTATTTCATTGTATTTTTGAGTAATGTATGGCATTTTACAGCTTCATATATATTCCAAATCATTCCACCATTGACAATTTTAGATATCTTAGAAAAAATTACAATACTACCAATGAATGATTGTTTAATAAATCATGTGCTTAAGTTATTATTCGTTTAATTGAAAAAGTACATGCTTAAGAAATTCGAGGATGTATAAGTTCTCTTTTTCTTACTTCGCAACCGTATATTTGATCTCAGTTTTAGTTCTGAATATCCCGCAGCTAACTATAAAGGAAAATGCCGGCGCACGATTCAAGTATTTTCGATGCACACAGCTGATAAAACATCTCCGATCTTTAGTTTCAATTAAAATGGGAGGAATCCATAAAAAGCCCTTCCCCGAGGCTCATTTTATAAACTCGTGCATCTACACCGCGTTAATCAATTCACCGGGATAAAAGAGGAGAAATTCTCACTCGGTTAACTCGGAATGATAAATATCGCAAACGTGCCATCCCCTCGTAACTACCTACTAGGGAAAAAGGACGCGCGTCATTAATTTTTGTTTTTGCCATCCCATCCTTCAGAGGTTTAAATCTCCAATAGCCGCCTTTGCCGGTGTTCCTCGTCTCTTTCACCGGTATTCGGAGAAAACAAGAATGGACACGCCACTTTTTAAGAGCGCTTAATGCGTATATTGAAAGCGATGTTTTTATTTTCTGGAGTGATTAAGCAGGCATCAAATCACTCCTGGTAGGTAATTTTTAAGTAAAAACCAAATTACCAATTAAGTTATTAATTTTTAGTAAGTTTTAGTAATTAGTAACCTATTATTTGTGTACTCTTCTCTGTTTTCTAATTATGCGATTTTTCACTTAGGGATAAATTTTCGCTGTAAAGTTTTAATCATTTAATAAAAATTCTCCATTGTATGTACTTATAAAAGGTGAAATTATCTTTCATTTTACAAAAATGGCATTTTCACAGATTTGTACTAGAAGTTTCTAAGAAATGTTATTAAATTGTGTAAGTCGTTTACAAGCAGGGTACACATATTTTTTTAACTATTGTAAAACTAAATTTGTACTTTGAATTAATATATAAAAATATTAGAAATAAATAATAGTAATATAATACACAATTATAAATAATTATTATGTAAATAATCAAAGGTATCCAACCACTCCAGGAGATGAAAGCATCGCTTTCGAAATGCGCATTGGGTGTTGCGGCGCAACAAAAATGCGGTTTACATTCTTGTTTTCTCAGAATACCAGTGAATGAGACGAGGAACTCCGACAAAGACGGCTATTGGAGATTTTAAACCTCTAATTCTTTAACCGCCGTGTTCCAAATTTTCTCTCTTTACATCCCATCCTTGTTAACGTCGTGGAAATATCCCCTCGTTTGCGATTCCCTTCTATGATCGAGGAGAGCATTTTGCAGGGGAAAAACGAAAAGAAAGGGTCGCGGGAGATGCGATTCTGCGGGTGCACAGGTTCGTAGCTATTCGCATGCGAAGTGGGGAGCATCCCCTCCCCCATCTCTCTTCCCTTTGCCCTTAAACCCCCGCCATCTCCATTCCTCCTTCTGTCAACTGCTTTCCCATGAAGCCTTCAAAGGAGGGCGCCGCCATTTCCCCTTTTCTGCGTATCAGGATTCACGTTTTTCGAGCCGGAATCATCCTCTCCATTTTTCCGCGAAATGTGAATTTCGTTATTCTTTTGTCCCGCCGTCGCTCGTTTTTTACTCGCGTCTCCGAGCTGCCGTAGCGCCGGCGGAGGGAATACGTACATACTGATTGCGTGATGCTCTTTTGTTTATGTTGCAGCGGAGGAGCGCTATATTCCGAGGGAGATTTTTTCACTCGGCCTCTGCTCGTGATTTCGTCCTAGGTTTTATTTTGTCTAGGGCCGCAGCTAACCAGCTTCCATTACGTCAATCTTTTTTCTGAGATTACGTGCCTCGCGGAAGTGATTTCATTTGCGTCTTGCGGAATTCCTCGCCTTAACTGTATTTTTAAGGGACGGGAAGAATAAACAGTGTCGTCTTCTCTGGGATGACGTTTCCTTGAAAAGGATGAGGAAATGTTTTAAACTGCGCTTTGCAGCTCTGAGGTTAATGGCCCTGATTTATTACACATTAGGTTTACGTAGTGTCAATAGAATAGAGTTGGAATAGATTGTAGATACCTTTTTAATTATATTAGAGTATTTAACCTCGTATAAGGCCCATAAAATCTTTATTGAGGAGAAATCGAGACTGAAAAATCTCTTCTTCCATCTAAACTTTCGGCAATGACATAAGTTATGTGTGATTTACGCTCTGGTAAGAGAATAGAATTGGAGTAGATTGTACCTTCTCCATGATAAAAATAGCGTATATATAAGGTCTTTATTGAGGCGAGATTTAGACTAAAAAGTCTCTTTTCCATGTAATATTTCTTCAATGATATAAAAAAAAAATGATAAGGTAATTCCGGGTGAGATTCCCCACAGGGTTCCAATTCCACACAGACGTTCCAGTCGTAGGATTTTTATGGAAAACCACAAGATTACTCTACTGACGGTGTTCGTCAGTTAGTTGGAAGGCACACGTCTATCTGCAAGAGTTTCACGGTGATTTATTCTTTTTGCGCAGTTTTATAACATCATTTCGAGTAGATATGGTTTTTTCCGCCCTGTTAAAAGATAGAGTATAATGATTTTGGTTGGCATCATTTTAAATGTTTGAATTTTTTAAATTAAAGGGCGAAAAATTGTAGCTACAGGTTCATTTAATATCCACGTGCAGTGACTGGCGATCTTGGACGAAGTGTAGCCCCACTGGCTGTAATGGCATCTCTCCCGTACTGAAAGGATAGACCTCTTCTCGGGAGAGATGCCCCAGTGCTATCTTTAGGTATATGTACCTTATTATTGTCAATTTAACTTCAAGGTTATCCCGATTAAGGCTTTATTCAAGAAAACGCTTCTTATTCACATTTAAATTTCAATTCAAATTTAAATCCACTGTCGAATGCATTTTATGCACGATCAAAAGATGAAGTATTGTTTAGTAAGCACTTGGGTGGAGCGTTTTGCCACTTTTTTCAGATCGAAATATTCGTTAAAATATTACCAGGAATTTATCTCCTTCGGATATTAAGAATCAATCAAAAATATTTTACCTTTAATTGTGTAGATTTCAATCATGTATCTGGTCTCTCAAACACATTATGCTTATATCTTTCTAAATATGATTATCCGTAACGCATTTGAAATATCATTGTTAAATTTTTATAAGCATTTTAGAATAATTATTTTTCGAATTTATTTATGGAATTTTACTTAGTAATTGATAAAATTAATTTTTCATATCAAAATTTACTTTTGCTCTTCTTGTAGTAAATAAATGTTATGGTGCATGATTGCGCAAGTATTTCCTTATTGCCTATTATGTCTATTATTATTGTCTATTATGACAAAAGGCATGTTGATAAGATAAAAAGGATCTAAAAATCAATAGTATTTTAAGATGGGAGTAGCAGTTTCCCCATTATTTAAGAATACGAAATAAATATATCAAGTGATTCAGAATTACTGACAAATTTCTTTGGTTCTTGAGAGCTGGTTGATTTCCCTTGGAATACATTTTCCCCTTCGGAGAAACGCTTACCAATTCATTTTAGATCCATTTATTTTTTCATTCATTTTAATTTCTCTTCGAGGGAACATTTCATTACCGTAAACTTAAGATCCGCATATCTATATCTGCATGAATAATAGATCGCTTTCGGGTTCATTGAATTTCAGATTCCATTTTCTCTCTGCTTGAATGACAACCAGTGTTTTGGAAACTTTTAAATCCAGGCTTATAGAACGGATGAAGATGATCCTGCGATAGATATCCAGAATTCGGGATCGATGAATTTTCGTTTTATTTTTATACGTCCGCCTTTCTTTGGTAAATATCAATTTTGGAAAGGAGTATACCAAATGTACCTTTTGCTATTTACGCCTCATATGACTTATTTAATTTAGCATAGCCTAAATGTAGAATTAACTCTGTAACATTTTGTGCTGTATAGACACTATATGATCTGAATAATTAGGAATTTGTTTTTTTTTGGCTTACGTTATTTTGAATTGAGTCACGATAGTTTATCAAAATAACTTCGAATTAGCCTATTTTTGCTATTGATGATTGGATTATGTCATCTGATGAAGTCCCGTTTTCATGTGGGATGTATTTTTACTTCGTAACGTGGAATGTTCTTTGCGGGCACGTTTTCGAGCAACTTTTCTCTCATATATTGATGCATCGGTATTATTAAACGATGTTTTTAAGTATTCACGAGAAAATGTGAAAATTCGGTCATGTGGATGTAACGACTAGTAAAAATGCTGCTGTAGCTCACTCTAACGATATTAAATCCTAGCCAATCTATCAAGTTATCATTTGAGATACTGATTTAGTAAAAATCATACTACAAGGGAGACTGATTGTCGTAAGATTCCGATTTTAAAATATAGCACTACTCGCTTGAAGTGCCCGTTGCTTTTCGCCGTGAAGATTTGAGGTGCGATCAAATGATTTTGTTCCAGTTGTTAAGAAGAGAATGTAAATCCCTGTAAGAATTTAAAATTCCCTCATGGTCCGCGCATTCTTTTATCAATTTTTTTAGTACGATTTTATATGTTTTGCATTTAGATAATTATGATTTCATTGAGTTATATTATCAGGTTAAGTTCTACTCTCTCTAATTAAGCAACGTATTTTCATAATGAAAATTTTTCGTTTAATTCCCGTTTTTCTTTCTTTGTTACTCTCTTTATTTCTTCAAATTTACATTTTAATCCTATTTTTTACTTTTTGGTTGCTTTCGAATGCACAAAAAGAATATCCTTTCTATTTCAATGAATATAGATGATAAAATATTTTTAAACTTCTTGAATGAGTCGAGACTATATTGTATCTCAGTAAGAGACCATTAATTATTACATTAATATGTAACTTAACATATCTAAAATATAATTGCGGAGCTTGAATCCGCTACAGTTATTATTGAGATTAACTTGCATTTTAGAATTAAGTCTCATTAAATTGGGAAACAAGAGGGATATAGAAACAAAAGGATAAGAAGACGAACAACGAACGATCTGAATGGAGAAATTACGATTTTCATTTCAATTTCATGAATGAAAGACAGGGCCCTCAGAGAAGATGACATAAACAGAGACGAATCTTTGGGAAGTGGGCGGAGATCGCAGAAAGAGAGCTGAGCAGTGAAAAGGAAACGGGAAGGGAAACTTATTGGCGAAATTAATAAGGGCTAGGAAATCTGGAAGTTTCAGATCATAAGAGGAAATGAGAAGGTTGGAGGAACTGCGCGAAAATGACTCTAAAATGTTTTGAAAGAAAATTGATTTAGGATTGGAATTTGAGTTAGGATATCCATTGAAAAATGGGAATTTGGGTATGTTTGGAAGAAGTTTTTGATTCAGTCCGATGATGTTATCCTCTAGTATTATTCGCAATGCAAAGGAGTTTTGCTTGGTCTTAACACACTTTCCGTAATGGGGTCCAGGATATTATCATTATAATTATGAAGGCATTTTCAATGCAAGTAGGTGCATTTCCCGGTGGCAGTGTATATAATTTTAAATTATTAGTACAGTATTCACTAAATGAATAGCATTGATTGAGGTGATTACTTGTAATCTGCCTTCAGGAAACCTCTCTTGCGGGCATCAACCTACTGGTGTATATATTTGCTTCGGTATTAAAGAATAATGTCTCAGATGGAAATTTTGTCAGGAAACGCTAATATACTTCCAGCATGTGATCTACCACTGTTCTATTTACTCCTACCATTTATAGTAAGCAGCTATCACATTATAGATTGGGTCTGTTTAGAATACCTAGATTAATATATTAGTAGGAATGCATGCAAAAATATTATTTTCAATTTTTAGAAAATATAATAGGTCTGGATTTATAGTTTTAATCCAGTAAAGAAGAAAACAGAGCAGAATGAACAACAATACAAAACTACAGTTCTTGCGCTCTCCACTAGATGGCCGCTGGGGGTAGTTTAGAATTTGGAGTGTCAAGGAAACGATATATAGTACGTATTGGAAAAGAATCGAATATTGCTAATGCTCTATGTATTTATGAAAATATTCCATTCTGAGTGATGAATGCTACCATTTTCTTATCTGATCTCAATGTTCTTCAGAAGAATTTAATCACGAATATATTTGCAGGCTAATCTATTTGCATTTTTCTTGTCTCATTTTTATACCGTATTCTTAAATTCTTCTTGATATTATCCAACTAATTCCATCGATAGTTTTCTCTCTTTTTTCGCCTTTTGAATCACTAGTATATAGGTTACATACCATAATTGTCCTCGTACTGTCTCCATCCTCTCCATGCGTCCAATCCAAACTTTTCATCGAAACATCAATCTGCTCGCTGCCAACCGTACTTGGATCTTATTTTTACTGAAATTGGGACAGTAACTTAAGCTCATGTACTGCAGCAGAGTAGGAGCTATGGCGTCCTCGGCCAAAATTATCTAAAATATCGAATGTATGAGTGGTTTCTAAAGAACACTAGTCTCAGCAAATAAATTTACTGATAAACTATTTCTATTAGCTGAATTTTCACATTGCAATCTGAGATTCGAGGCTATGATTATATTGCGTAAGTGAAACATTTTGCATTCACATGGATAAAGGATATTCCTAACCAATTTTAATGAAAATATCATTAAACATTTCCAAAAATGCAATCTAAAATAATTAGCCAGGAGTGAATTTCAGCGAGAAAAATGAATTGAAAATTATTTCGGTGTAAATTAATTGAAATTTCGTTTAACGAAAGCTCACACCAGTCATTTATTATTGATTTAAACGTGAAAAAATGGTGTTATTCATCTGCGCATTTTTTCTGCGATATTTAATCTCTCAGTTATAATCATCAGAATTAATTTGAGTGATAACATCTGGCGTCGAATTTCTCGTCGCTAATTATTTCATTGATACACATATGCGTATGAAGCTAATGAAAGTTTGAAAATTATTAGTGATATAGTGATAATTAATGCTAATATAATTGATTTTAATATGAAAAATAAAGTAAAAATCATCCGATTTATTAGATGTAAGTTATCGATTAAAATTAAATAAAGCATCTCAGCCACTCCGCTTCCAGTGGGAATTTTATAATGAAAGAGGTTTGATGAAGAAAAGCCTCTGATGGGCCTAATCTATCCGATAAAAGGCCTACGATATTATCAATCCATCTTTAGCACACAGCTATTCAAATGAAAGACTGCGTCACTAGTTTGGAAGGAGTGGTCTATGCTGGATTGAAATCCTGAACAGAGCGGACGAATGAAGGACGTAGATGGCGTTCGAAAAGAAAATTATGGTCCTTTAAGTGGGAAGAGCTCTTAAAAAAAATGTTGCTAGTGGCAAACGAATTGCTAAAGATAAGAGATCTGCGAAGCTAAAAGAGTAAAAGGAAATCTATGAAAATATGTGCGTATTTTTATGAAGGAAAATTAATACAATGATATCGAAGTATGGAGTAGAGTGAATAAAGAAAAGAGTGAGGGAATAGAATGTTTATACACATAAGTACTACCACTATTTTGTGGTAGGTTTTGGCATCATTTAACTCTACTAAAGGCCGTTTCTTACTAATTAATCCCATCCTTTACATAACGTAACATATTTTTCCTTTGTTTTCACCTCGTTTTTTACCATCATTTATTTTTCTTTAACCATCCCCATGCGTCAAGGGGTTATTTAAAAATCACTGATATCCCAGGTTTATTCTGGCGTAGTTTGTGTTCGTATTAATAAGTTACATTGTCAGAGTTGTCTTGCAAGGCTTAAATTTTCCCAATACAATTGTGATTGTGATTATATTTATTCTCTAGATATTTACCACTGAACGATCGATTGATATATCCAAATTAAACTTTGAATGGAATATTTTTTAACTGTTCCCGTTTTTAACATTAGATAAATGTGTAGATGGTTAAATAAAGCAAATAGTCTTGATTACAATTTTAGGTCTTCAGATGTTCAACACTGGGTAACTCATTAAATATATAAATCAAAATTGAAATTGCAATGATTCCATCTATTCTTAACTGCTTATCTTTGCATATTTGGGGGATTTTGTGATTAAAAAATATGGTTAACCGTGATGCCTCTCAAAAGAGCGAAAAATATTAAATGTTTTAGTAAGGTTATAAGTAAAATTAAAAATTCGACGAATGGGCCTGTCATTAACGAAATGTGAGATAAGTAGGGGTAATGTACGGTGGGGCCTTCGTGGGCCCCGTGGCCTCTACGGTAGCCGTGAATGCCTATCAGGAACCCTGAAAAATCTTGCATTATAAATACAAGATGAGTATTGTATATGCTGTTTAAGATCAGTTAAAATTCAAGTTAATGGTAGTTATGCGGAGGTTATACCTTTACTTTTTTTTTAGGTAGAAATTTCGAGGGTCGCCGTACTAATCCGGACTCTTAGCTCGGCTTCCCAGCTCGGGAGCGCCCGGCCGCCAAAGCAGGGGTACCCTAAAAAAACTGACCACGTGGAATACGATTTAAAAAGTTATAAACAATTCAAATGAGCAACAATTTATTATCTTCGCCGTCTCACTCGTCCTAAGAGATATACAAGCGTCTTTTGATCGACGTTCTACGATGAAAATTAAGATTTTCCGTGATTTTGCAAGAAATTACCCGTTTACGCACGGCAACTTTGCCATTAGGTTGGGGTAGGGGGAAGGGATTTCTATCAAAAATCTAAAAATCTAGAAATCCTCCCCCCAACCCAACCCAAACCCCGTTGAGATATTTAAAACACCAACCTATCTTTAGGTAGTAATTAGGTAGTAGTCAACTGCAGTATGCATTTTAATTAATCCGCGAGTTTGCGTTAGTTTCATCTGTAACGTTTATCGCTTCATCATTGCTTTATATGTTACGTACAACGAGACAGGTTAACTGAGGAGGGAGAGGCGAGGTCTCCCGCAGGCGAAAGCTCTTGGACACACATATATCGAGGGCCGGCGGAATGGCGTCCTCCCTAAAATCAGGTGGTCCCTATCCTCATCTTCGACCCCACCACTTGGCTGTCGCGACCGCACAGCAATATAGGTCACTCCGTGCTTAGCGTGAATCAAATCGGCCGGCGCATTAAACTAGCCCGCGTTGCTTCAGAGGCAATCGCCGCACGCCAAAAACGAAGTGCCAGCGGAATGCTCGCAGGATTTAACTGCTCGGAAGTAATTGCAGGACGGGCCGCGATATAAATCGATTAGGAATGAATCCAGGCATGGGAAGGAGATAACGCTTTCTGGGATCGAAAAGGAGCGTGAAGAATGGAAAAGTCCTGGCGCTGCGTGTGGGAGAGTTAGCATTCATATGGGGAGTTAACACTGTGCTCAGTTCGGAAAAAAGACACGATCCGATAGCGCTGTTCGTTTTGTACACTTTTGAATATTTTTGGGCAAAATCGAGGCGGGAAATGCATGCGGACAATTCGCGCTTGAAAATTCGCGAGGGCGTTTCATGTATGGAAGAGCACGCTTCTGAATGTAGCGGACAGAATTTTCCGCTTAATAGGAATGCCTCCGCCGCATTACTTGGAACTAATCTTATGGCTCTGCTTCCAGTTGCGAGCGCGGCCCACATAACATTTCTTTCGGTTTGTTCTCAGACGAGCTTTATCGCCGCTTTGTAGTTTTATGGTGTAATTTCACGGCGTGGTTCATAGTTTCGTTCCCCCGCTGTTTATTGCTCCATTTACCTAAATTGAAGTATAAGAGTGAACATTTATTGTTAAATCAAGATAAGAGATGCACAGTAGCAGAGTTGTTACTAATAATGTGGTGAAAAATGTAGGAATGAATAATTTGCTTTGCATATTTCTGCAAAATATGTATAAAACTGAAACAGTGGTTTTATATATTGTGGATATATGTATGGTGTGATCTGTATTGCTTATACATTTTCCTGTGATGGATTCCTTTATAATAAAATCCTCTGCGTTTGATGGCCATCTGTTTGCTAAGCGCTAGCAAATTTAGTTATTCGCTATTTTGATAAAAAGTTAAATATCACAGCAAAAAATAACATAAGAAGCTTTGTACTAACTTACATAAATCTTGTCTAGATTTTTGTTTACTCAATAGCTTAAAACAAGATAAAACTCACTTTTATTCTTATTAAAAGAGTAATGTTAAAACATTCCTGAATGAGGTAGTAGTGCATGATTGAAACATGACATGGTATAACACTGGAGAACGGTGATTAGGTAAGGATAGCCAAAGTATTCATTTAAGTGAAAGATCAAAAAAAGATAGTAAAAAAGAGAGCAGGAAATTACTCTAGGTATGTGTAGATAGAGTATAAGTAAGCTTTCTACATGCATAAGGTTACTTGGAAAGCTTCTTACATGCAGAAGAAAAAGACCTTCGCTATTTGCTGAAATGCAATTTATATTCTTTGTTAACGAATGCTGTAGTTGGGTTTTCAGCCTAGAGGTATCAATAAAAACTTAAAAAATCTTTAAGGATAAATTTGGTAATGATTTGGTTGGAGATAGATATTGATCCTTGTAATAAGCTAAGATGTATTGTTGTCGAAATTCGATGCCATTTGAATAATTGAAGAGCAAAGTCAGGATGGTTATCATATAGAATAAAGCTTCTCATGAAGAGATACAGTAACATTCAACCATTTTTAAAGGCGATTATTTACAAGATATCACACATAAGCTTGTATGTTGGTGATTAGTGTTGTTGGAATATATTAATCGCTAGTAGTTGAAAAGTATGATTTTCTGTGACCAATTTAATCTTTTACTTTGTTTTTTACTTTCTCCATATACGAAGTATAGAGAAAGTATTGTTTTCATGAAAAAATTCGACTTCGAGATTTCAACGGAAATACATGTTTTGGAGTCCCTAGAACATGTTTTAACCATTTTCGGAATGATGTCTGTGTGTATGTGTGTGTGTGTGTGTGTGTGTGTGTGTGTGTGTGTGTGTGTGTGTGTCTGTATGTGTGTGTGTGCTAGTGGGCGCTCTAACGTGAAAACTAGTGGTAGTATCAATACCAAACTTTATGTATAGTATTGTGGTGTGTGCTGTCAGAGTTGATTAGTTTTTGGAGTAAATCGGTTTACCGGAAGTCGAGCTTCATTTTTCAAAGCTCATTTCCAGTTTTCAAAATATCTCCATAAATATGATATTTAGGTATATACTACTATTTATAAACGTTTTAGAAAATAAAATTTACTATAAATTTTGTTTGAAACATATTTTCGTATCACTGATTGTTTAGGAGTTATTCATGAAATACTGATAAACCGGAAGTTCCTAATTATGTACTTTGTGGGCGCTCTGGGCTCTATGGGCGAGTGGCCAATTTCATCGTTTTTCATCGATCATGTCCCGAAAAACATTATTTATAATGTTTGTGACGTCAAAGATAATAATGTATAAATTATTCACTCATCTTCCAAGTTTAGATTGAATATAGAGTTTGAAATGTATGTCGTAGATAAATATTTACATCTTATATATGGAGAAAGTCATGTGCTGGCCACATCAGATTTTTTTTTAGTGTTGAATTCCCTAATTTTGTCAAATCAGTTTAAATTCATTATCATAATGATTAATACTCATCGAGATATTTTATATGGATAATAGTTTATAAAGTTTTACTTGAAATCGGTTAGTTGCTCATTATCTTCGTCGTAATTGTAAAATGAATGAAATTCTGTTCTTATCACTTGCGTCAGATTCAGGGATTTGGATAGATTTTAGTTTAAACAAAGTGTTTGTTTTGTCTTTCAGAGTTAGGTTGTGATACGTTAATTGAAGTCAACTTCGCCGGTTTTATTCTCGAAAGTATTTAAAATGGTAAGAGGAAATAAGAATTACCGCCTCGACTTATAGAGCCGGAAATAATTACTTCTAGTTGTAGACGAATTTATAATTTTAAGTACATGAATAGATCCGAAAATACAAAGAAATAAAAAAGGAAATCACGTTCAATAAGAGCATATAAAAATAAAACAATGGCTGTTGTTTCCGTAAAATCGCGTTCTGTTCAGCTAATTCTCGAATATGTTTTTCTATTTGTTTGTGAATTTCCGCTCGAAAAATATTTTGTTTTTTCCCCCGAAAAATCCAATTTAGCAAGTGTGTCATATTTGATCGATAAAACCGCTGGTGAATTCAACTTTGTGTGCGACATGGACGTTCGCAGGTATGTTTTAATTAAATTCAGTTAGCTCAGAATTCGTTTCCCGCTTGCCACAATCAAGGAATCAGTCAGCAATATTCGCAAAGTTATCGGCACGTTTTGCAACGTATCTTGCATTCTGTTTGAAAATTTCAAACTTCAAAATTCCGAAATCGGTGCTGATTGAATTTCTGAAGAATTTTCTCCAATCTATCGCCGCAAATCTTTCCTAGGGCGCATATGCGATGATTCAACACCAGTAGCAGCGTTCACATTGGTGAAACTTTTTACAAAGACATTTTGTGACCAATCCTGAGATAAGGTTTCACAATTTTGCGGCTTCAAGGTTTGATAATGTAATTTTCTAAAATTACAATTCCCGCCAAACTCGACCGAATCTCATTCCACATTTTCGGATTTCAGATTCAATTGAGCAATAGCTGAAATATTTTTGATTATTCCTGCCTTTATACTCATTGTCATTTTGATTAAAAAATTGCATTTTAGACTAAATGGCAGATAGAGTAAAATTTTGGTCGTTGAGTTGTTTATCTAAGAGATACCATTATAACCTTTTCTATTTATATCGGAACGTTAACTACTTCATTGAGTTTCATCGTTAAAAATAACGAAAAGAGTAGTTAATTAGGTGATGAGGATGATTTTCTAATTATAACTTTAAGTACCGCTTATAGCGGGTGCCTTGGATATTTAGCCTTTTTAGAGACAGGATTTTAGAACAGACCTTTTTTTATATATTGTATTATATAGAATAGATATATGCACATCGTAATTGTGTTCTGTTTTTCCAAAATTTAATATTACAATAGGAAACAGGAATAATTTAAACTAATTGATCGTTAAAAATATCTTGTTATCAACATGCGATAATAATAATAATAATGAAATAACAGGCAGTTAGTGTTTTTGTTTTATTGTAAGGTAAAGTCTTTATTAGTTACACAGTTGCAAATCCAGATATTTAAAACCGGACTTCCAAATCGAATGAAAAACGCAGTCTCTCTTTTGGATTGAAACTTAAAATTCTATCTCACTAGAATTTTTCTGCGTCCATATTGGCACCATTATCGCCATGCCGAACTCCGAAATTGCCAAAATCAAGAAATCGTTCGGCATCCGAGTAATTGATTCATAAATCCCGTCGCTAGCTACGTCTCGGCGTAGATGGGAACTAGGAGCGCGTCCCCATATTTTAATTTCGTCACTGTCAACATATCTGATAATTAACGAAAGTCGTTCAACGCGGCGACCGTCTGCGATGTAATCAGCCATTATTTCCGAGTGCTCTGCTTTCCCAGCTCGTCTCAATATATATCCAAATGATTGCATTTCCGAACGAATTAATCAGTTTGATCGAAATAGTTTCGCTGCCGCTCCGTCCGTCACTTCGGCACGATTTTATTTGCCGTAGGTGCTCGCTTTCGATTAAATCAAATTTACCGTTTAATTCTGAGTGACTCCGGGCCGGTGTTATTTTATTAGAATGTTCTACGGAAGGGTAGATCGTTTCGGGCCGTGTAAATTGTTGTATCCATCAGAGTATCACGTTCGCCCGTCAGTTGTTCTTTTCTCGGGTGTAATTGAAGATTTGAAGTATCCGGAACGTTCCATTCAATCTCATAACGTGTTTGGAGCTTTTTAACGTTTTATCCACTCCTACGTAACTCGATTCTCCCCTTTCAATGCGTTTGAGGCTTTTGAGATATCTCGAAACATAAGTAATTGGGTAAATGTGAATAATTTGGTCTTCTAATTCTCATACTTTATTTATCTTTTAATGCCTGGAGAAAAATTATTAATTACAAGATTGATTTTGTTACACGTTCTTAATTTATCGCTATTTTAGATTGATTTTACTATTGTGTAAATTTATGATTTTATCCAACTCTTTCAATATTTTAGCAGAGAACAATTGCCATGTCTATTTATATTACGAGTACTTCTTCGGGCGCTATCTCAATGATTTGATTACATTTATATACCTGTATAGTACATTTTGATGATTCCACCAATTATCCTAAATGTATAAGGAAAGGGTTGAGGTAACTTTACACATAAGCACACATTTTTTCAAGTCTGTTTTTCCTTGGGAATTATCCTAAATGTATTTTCATGTATATTGACAACATTTATTTAAGCTTAAATATGGCTATTCTGAACGATTTACTACATAAATGCATTTATCGATTCTGCACTTATATATTTGTCGTATTTTTCCTCATTTATTTGTTATTATTATCGGTAGGTTTACGCAGGTTATCTACTCCCTGTTTATTTGTGGGTGATTTCCTTCAGAGAATATTTTTTCCCTAAATTCTCTTAGGTTTTTACATCCTCATTTCTTTTAATTTTTCTCATACACGCCTTAGATTAATTATTGTATATTATATGAAGATTGGTTGGATGGAACAAGAGGCTTTTAGTCTCAATCTCTCCGAAATAAAGACGTGTTTTATTACTTTTATGTAATTTATTAACATCTTATTCCTACTATTTCCTACATTCCTTGGTCTTTTTTTTTTTGAAATCATTAAATTTGATGCCTAAAGAAACAGAACTAAATAATTTGCTCTAGAAGAATTTCATTATTTATTATTTTTATTATGAGTAATTAACTCTTTAAATGTGGAAGCATGCTAACGGAGGCTATAGTAAAGTTTGGGGGAATTATGCCGATTTTAAGCAGGATAAATACCAATTATCCTAAAATAATTTAGAGCAAAATATTTGTTTATCAAATGTTAAATGAACTAATGATTTAGTTTCATTATTTTTAATGTTATTTCAGGATTCTAACCTTGCTGATGTGCAACTGATATATTGCTCTTCAGACACCATTTCCAGTATTTTCAATCACCTATTGAAGGTAAATTTTTACTCTTATTTTCACCCCAACCATATATCAATTATTTCAATTTTACCTCTTCATTTACGCTTTATTAGTATTTTTAATCTAAGGCGTTCTGTTCGTTAGTAAGCTATGAGGTTCATTTGAATTTGTTCTTTTATTATTATTGTTGCTATGCTTTAAAATTATAATTCTTTATTTTGGAGTCCCTTTGTAAAAGGAAACCCTTTTTTTAAAGAAAACAAACAATCTGTACGTTGTCAATGATCCGGTCTCTTAGCTGGGAAGAAATATTTATCTTTAGAGGGTTCGAAAAAATTGTTCATCTCGATAATTTTAGAGAATTGAGGCTCAGTCAAACATTTCTATTGTACTTTCTTGGAGGTAATTATGCAGAATAATGCGGTAAGGTTCCTGTAAATAAAGGTGATATCAGCGAATTATATTTACCACTTTTTTAAATAATCACAAAGAAGGAGTTCTCGAATAAAATGTAATTCATCAAAATAATATCTATTTTTTTCTGAGATCTCTCCGACTAAAAATGTGATAAGCTTGATTTTGTCTGTCAAATGTAACATTCTATATTCACCAGTGATGGTGAAGTATATGATGATAAAGTTTTTTAAGAAAAAAATTATAACATTCATGATAGAAACCTGATTTTGGATATAGTTTTTAATGTTGATAATTGACTAACTTTTATACTCAGCTTATTATTACTGTGATGGATTATACCAGAAAAAAACTTTACAATATTCACCCCGAAAGCCAGTTGGAGCCTTACCCCCTCTAAAATTAGCTAGTATGAGCTTGTAGAGAGAAAAGAAGCTTATTAAGCAAGTTGTGGATTTAGGTAGTTTCCCTTTGCTTTTATCACAGATAAAAATACGTTTTTAAAATTTGTAGTGGCCTCTTTGTATGTAAGGGTTGATGAATCTGCTAAAAATTGTCATGTATTAATAATATATCTCACCGCAATTTGTGATAGAATTTTTACTTAGTTTAAAAATTCTAACGAAAAGCTATTATTCGTTTGGAAGGTGTTAATTTCTACTGAATTTAAGTGGATCATAGAGAGCCTCTGCGATGCACGTGTGGTAAGCCCCTTTCTCTTGGTGCTATGCTCGGGATCAGCCCAGCCACGGCACGTGTTTATTCACAAAAATGCGTTCTATTTGATCTAGAATGCAGCGGAATTGAAGTCTGAGCGTAATATGCCCCATCCGTCCCAAAATGGAGATTTTTCCCCGCGGTGCGTTAACATTTTCCGCGAAAATCGAATGTTGAAGACACGTGTCACTGTTCTGCCATCAGTTTGAGCATTAGCGAACGTGTTCGATCGAACGAACCCTCTGAGCGATGAGCAGTCAAAGTATAACTCTGCCACAGAGGACGTTCATTTGATTTATCTATGCTGGGAATGATGCGCTACGGGAATTAAAGGGGGAACATTATGATTTCCTTGTGTACAATTCGCCGTGTGCTCCAGCGTATGGAACCGTGTGATTCGCTATTGGTGTCTGTTGACGCTCGATCGTCAACTTTAGCGACGGATTCCAAATTTATTCTCTAAGCAGATTCTCGATTGAAATATCAGTTTAGGCTGTCTCGCATTCATTGAGCCAAACAACTTTGCTCGTAATCGCTTAGGATGAGTCTATACTTATTGTAGTTTATCTGAAAAAACAGGCTGATAATTAATAAAATAACTCAGATCTACAGAGGTAAATAAGATAAAAATTTTGTTTGGAGATTGTATATGATTATATCTTTCCTTGATTTTTTGCCATGTATGTACCTACCTTATGGCCGTTGCTGACATATTTAATATCTAGTTCTATGACTAGAGGAGTGAACGGTTATTCTTAGCTCCAAATGTAATGAAATAATGATCGGTTTTCTTAACATAACTTTTTTTTCACCCCCCTTCTTTGTGGGTGTTTTCCCGCAACGTGGGTTTTTTCTTAGTCAACCTTCAGTTGCATAGATTTTTTCCCACACCCTTCTCTTTTTTTTGTATTTTTTTAATAAGTTGAGTTTTTAATAAGTTTAAATGTAACGACATACGAGGTTAGGTGGAAGAGAGGCCCACCTGGGCCTAACCTCGCCAATAAAGGGTCCAACTAACTAACATAACCAGAGCTCCTTTGAGACGATCGATTCGATTGGTATATTAGAGTATTTGTTCGGCTAGCAAATTTCTCCTTTTCGTTCACAATAGAGAATTCAATCACCGCAATATATTAAATTCAAGTGCTAATTGGATGCTAAATTAAGTTTGCGACTCCAAGCACCTATTCGTATTTAGGTATGAAAGATAAACATGAATTAATATGCATAATTGTTTTAATAGTATTTTAGTATAGGATCATACATTCTCAGCTCATCAAACACAGGTCAAAAGATATGCATTTATAATTTTCAAGTTCACAGAAAGCTAGAAGGATGCGGAAATAGAAAGTGAGAGATCCGGGTTTTTATATTAGTAATGTCTTAATTTTTTACTTCTGTTTATTTCTAGAATTCTGCGAAATATATATCGTAAATTTTGTTAATTAAATAAAATAAATTAACTTATAACAACAACGATAAAACAATTGAGTTTAGAATAAAAATTAACGTAAGTAAAACTAAAGTTTTGAGGTTCACTAAGGGAAAGAAAGCTAAGTTAACGATAAGGATGGATGGGGAAATAGTAGAGCCGGTGGATAAATTTTCTTACTTGAAAGTACTCATTCGTGGGATGGAAGAGCAAAGATGAGATTCAAATACGAATAGACTTGGCCAAGAAAGCCTTTATGAAGCAAAGGGAATTGATGACCAAAGGTCTTGACAATGGAATCAGGAAAGGATTGGTGAAATTCTTGGTTTGGAGTTTGCTGCTTTATGGGTGCGAAACGTAGACTTTAAGAAAGGAGGAAGTCAAACGTTTGGAGGCCTTCGAAATGCGGGTATGGTGTAGAATGGAAAAAGCAAGTTGGGTGGAGAGGAATACAAACACGAAGGTGCTGGAGATTGCTGGGGAGGGGAGGGGTTTAATTGAAGTAATTAAGCATCGACAGAAGAAATTGGTGGGTCAGATATTGAGGAGAGAGGGATTGACTGTAATTGAGAGTAGGATTTAGTGGGAAAAAACAGAGGGAAAGACAAAGACAAAAGATGTTGGATGACTTAAAAGGTGGGGTTGACCATAAGGAAATGAAGGAGATGGCACTTAAAAGGGATCTTTTAGTGTACATGAACCTATCGAAAGGTAGGTTCACTCCACTCATGAACAAATAATATCAACAGCATGGCCTTTTATCTTTAACAGCTAGTCTATTTAAAATTACGGTCAAAATTTCAACATATTTTGTTTTAATAAATCCACGAATCTCATATCATATCCTCAATTCCCTTCTTAAGAAATACATTTGGGGAATCGGCATCATTATTGCTCAACCATTTACTGGACTAATTACCATCCGAATTCAATTTTTTTCACAATTTTTTATTGAGAGTTTATTTTTATTGTCAGTTTGATTCGATTAATTTTTCTCCACGCTCTAAAAATGTGGAATAGAATCGTGTAAATTCAATTTCACGCAGACCATGTGAGAGCTTAGCTCAAGAGAGCACGTTGAGAGAGGCGCAGTGGGTTGTGCCCTTGATGTGGGTAGACGGAGCGAATCCCGCCTAGGTCACGCTTATTTGCTTTGGTATGCTAATATTGCAATGGATGCAATGGCGTATAAATCCATTTCCATCGGTTAAACCATAGTTATTCATAATCCCAAGCAGTTTACCGAGTTATTATGCTTATAGCTTGTAATAGAGTGACGATTGTTTTTTATACATTTCTCTATTCATTTGCTGCATTTAGAAAGCGGAATCAGTATAATGGAGCATTCACGAAAGAAACATTGTCACCAGGAGATGGAAGATAGAGGAAAATGAGTATTTAAAGCTCGTATGGACTTAGAACTAGGGTAACTGAGATTGTTAATGACGCATTGAGTTGTAGAGTATTGTTAATGACGCATTTGTCATAATATGATAAAATTTCAATGATGTAAATAATTTGTCTGTGAAGATTACGAAAATGTTTTGCTCATGCAAAGAAAATAGAGTAAGTTGGAATGAAAAGCTTTGAAGACTCGTATATCGGGAGGAAGAGCGAGAGTAATAGCTTGCTGAATCTAGTGGATAGGGTACCAAAGAAATGGATTCAAAGTATCTAAGAGTGGAAGTCAATATGTAAAATCTGTATAGGCTATAAATCTATTGTGAAATGAGCATGAGAGGGTCGCAAAGTATTCGGAAGAATAACGAGAAAAGTTTATATAAGCATTTAAAGGTATGAGAAATTTTGTAATTGTTATCTTGTATCCCCAAACCTCAATTTTGATTTACTTTAACGGTGGAGTTCAGTTCAGTGATATGTACTTCACGGACAACATCCTAGATCAACACATTTATAACTATCATATATTTATAATTATTATTGTAATTCTTCGATATTTTTTAATTGCTTAAATTATTTGAGTCCATTTATAAATCGTCGAAGGAAATACTCTGGGAATTGCACGATATCGAAAAGCACAACTTGTAATTAATTGAAATCATGACCATGGGGAACATGGATGACATAAACGTTCGTTTTAAAATAAAACATAGCATATCTTTTGCTAAAACGCTGATGATAATACTATTTTACACAATGTATGAAACATGCCAGATAACTTTGATACATCAATACATTTATTTATAAGGAAATGATGCTACCTAATTTACTATTCAGCATCTTAATTGTGAATATTGGTGCCTCAAACGCCAATGAATTGGACATGACATTGGATTCCAGTTACTCTGCATCAAAAATGGAGTGAGTACTGAGATGCTTGATAAATTTCTCTTTTCACGCAAGATATCAATAAAAGAAAAATAAAGTAAGATAATATAACTATTTAGGCAAAGGGCGGTCAACTCGCGGGGTGCATGCGGAGTGTAATACATTTTGAGCGTCCTTGTAGATTTTATTTTCCTGAAGTTTCATACAATTTTCTCTCTCAACTCATGATAACTGAAGTGGGAATAAGAAAATACAGGTCAGAATATGCCTTAGTAATCAAACTAGTATCTATCCCTTACATATAATTATAGTATAACAATAAAAATATTCCAGGGGAATTAGAATTTAATTCAAATTTCAACTAAGTATATTGCCTGTGACCCGTGAAGTCATTGCATGTGCTAATCTCACCCACTGGAGGTAAAACCTTTAATTTACCCATGTTCCATGCGTTTACTATTTCACGCCATCTTGTTCGTCACACTCACGTTCATCAGACCCAAATTAATAAAAAGGAATTAAGAATGCATGCGGGAATCGTTAACGTTTGAGTTGATTACTTAGGTGCCAACGAGATAAAGGCGTCTCGCGTTTTACGCTTCCGTGGCGCATTCCCGTCGTAACGGATTTGCTAAGAAATTAAAATCCTCCTAAATCGACAATCCCGCGTAAATGTTTTCGCGCTGCGGATACGGGCACGAATTGAAAGGCGTAAGGGAGTGCATTAGGAAAATGTGCAAATTAGAGCGCCGTGTTATTAGGGCGCAGTTCGAACCTCGTCCAGGGGATTTTCCAAACAGAAGCGGCACCGGAGAGTCGCCGGGCGCATCCAGGATCCTCCGAATTAAAACCTTGTTACTCCGCTCGCAATGATGCGGACGGTACATCGCCATAGAGGGGAGGCCTCGCTTAGCCAAGTGTCTCGGTAGCGAATTAACACGCACGCCTCGTGTTCCATTGACCCAATACAGTCACACGTGAATGCTCTGTACCGCTCAATCGGATACGGTTAACCAATTCGAGTTCGCCTAATGGAACACACATCATCATTAGTATTCTACCTCGCGGTCGGACCAGATTTGTCCTAAAACTTACTCCGCCGCCGTTGGAATCACTTATTTATGCTGTTTAGTTGTATCGCCGGCAGTATATACGCCAGGCGTTTTGTTCGCGCCGCGTGAAGTATAGCTCTCAGGGGCGGTGCTGGTGTTATCTCCCGCGCTAAGTACGAATTCCATTTTCTCCAGCGTGATTTAGTGAGTTGGAAATTGGCGATTAAAATACGATGGATCACTCCCGCAAGGAGTCCAACAATTTTGCTCAACTCCATGCTGTATAGCGTCTGATTGTTTCTATGGTTCGGTAATGAAAGTGATTGTGAACGGGAGCATTGACCGCGGTCGAGCTTTCCCTGTTTCTTACCGATATTTTGCATCGATATTCGCATAAACATCGAGATAAGGGAAAGATTCCAGTTACCAGAGCACATTTTTACGCAAAATTAGTTTTTTAACATATTATAATTATAGCGTGAAATTCGAATAATACATAAATAATTAAATTTGCATTGGAAGAGATTTAAGTTAAATATGCACGAGGGAAGCCTTCATTATATTGAGCATGAGGTTTTGTCTTTAATTTCCTTTGAAACTAATGTTAATTATCTTTTTATGGGGAATATTTCAGGTATTAACATATGGTAGCTTATTTAGAATTTGTTCAGAAGGAAAAAGGACTGTGTCAATAGCATTATATTTCAAGGAATTCCCATCATAAAAAGTAAATAGAAGACGATTCAATTAGCGCAGTGACATCCGTTGTTTGACTTCAATTCTATGAATTTATCGTAGCAAGGTAAACGGGAAATAATTAGTTATTAGATAAAGTCTTACTTTACTATTCCACTCTCGTTGGTTGTAATTTACTAATCCGGTTGTTCAGTACTTCTGCAATATTCAACATATAATTCTGAAGACTATTAATGAGATCCAAAGCCTAGGAAGGGTACGAAATAAGTACCTTTGGGGTTTACCTTGCATTATTATTGTTTAATTTGTAGTAAGTAATTAACATGCACAAGGAAACGAAATATTCGAGGCTATTTACAAATTTCATCAATTTCTCCATTTACGGCTAGTTTTAAGAATTAGAATGAGGCAGGAAATAGATACCTTTAACTTTTCCACCCCGCATATTTGTGCGGTTTCCCAAAACTGACATTTGGAAAGAATCAATCAACTTCTTTAATGCATTCAGCAGGGAAGATTAATTCCCCCAAATTTAGATAACCTCGAAAAATTTGAAACCCTCGACACCTGCCGTTCAGAAAACTTTGGGGGAACTTTCCCCCATTCTACAACTTTTTTAACGCGATCGAACCGCACAGTTAAGGATCTGCCCCAAACCTCGGCCCTCTTTTTTATTTCGCCCATCCCCACATCTCTCCTAATCGTGTCGACCGATGGAGCAGACCGTGAAAAAACGACCTGTCCGTCCGGAAGAGCAGGAAAGTCCCTACCTCTTTCCCTCCCCCTCATCTTACATGCCTGCCAATCCATTCCCACGTCTACTTCCTCAGGGCTGCATCCCAGCATCCTCTCCGCTTCGATATCTTATCTCCCCCTCCTCCCTAAACCTTCTTCTCTCTTTCTGTTATTCACCGCCTTCCTCTCTATCCTCGCATCTTCCTTCCTTTCTCAGTTCTCCGTTTTCGCTACTTTTCCCACTCCCAACTTTTCGCTTTCGGGGGCCTTTCTCAGCCTTATTTTCTACGGGAAGAATAACTATCGAAGTTTTTCATTTTCTCGAATGTCAGCCTTGTCTGAGTGGTTAAAAATGCTGGAAATATACTTATTTCACTCAACTTTCTCGTACTGACTTAATGTATTTTTGAATTGGCGTCGCCTCACAGAATTGTACGCAATATATGTTACATACATGATACCGACATAGAGCTGTCCCTGTTTCTTCAGAATTATAAATCGAGTTTTTCTTTCACTATGTTAGTACAATTTACTAGTTAATTAATTTTTGACAAGTAGCTTGATTTTTGCTATTCTGTTATTTTGATTTAGGGCATAAGGCGTAGAAAAGTTTTGGCTCTCCTTTCCCATTTTTATATACAGTAATTCTTGTAGCAAGATAATATTTTATCATATTCACCCTATTTCTTAATACAAAGCGCGCTTTGTTCCGACAAAATTTGGCTCTAAAACCAGGTTGCGTTTTATATAGTGGTTGTATTTTTTCTCTAAACAACTGTTTTAATTGCTACCTATACAGACAACCGAAGTATAGAGGTCGTTGCTAATAGTTTTTACAAAGTTTGCGTCCCAAATTCAAGATGCATCATACGTGGGAGCATCGCATACTTACGAAAGTACGGTTATTCATTTTTATCATATTTTTACAAATACGAAGCAATTCGATACTGTTACTTTTTTGTTGTCAGGAAAAATCGTCTATTTGTGCTATCTGACTTATTACATTTTAACGTATTTTTTCAACGTTATGGTCATGCTGTGGGTAATGCACGTATTTGAAGATGCATAGTAAGTAATCTTAATAGGGTTTACAGGGAACCTTCCCAAAAGGTACCACTTACCTCTACTAATATTCACACAATTTTTGGTCATCTTATGATATATCATATACATATGCTTTATGATATTTAGTTAATTTTAGATGAGTAAACAAATTAGTCACATTTCTAGTCAATTTTATTATGTGCATTGTTTTAAATGTTTCTACAGTTTTTTTATTTCGCACATTTGGGATCTTACGGAGAATCGAACCCAAGAACGTTTACACCAAAGGCGAGCGAGCTATCAACTTGAATCTTCGATGCCCCCGTTATTATTATCATCGAATTTTCACTACATTACCCAATATTTTTGCTTGGATTGTTTATGATAAATGTGCAGAGAACTTAGATGCTTCTTCTTCCTCTTGAATTAGATCTACTCATGATATTTGCCATTTGAGGTTAGCTTTGAAGAATTTCAATTTCTTACTTCAGTCATTAAAGAGCTCCTTAGGAATTTCTTATTCCGTTATTCATACTTCTTTTCCTTACCGCACTTTCTCTTTTAAATAACTTTATGGCATCGCTGCGGTAAATGAAGTTGTTTGGATACTCTATGGGGCAGGTGTCCACTTAATAAGCCATTTTGTCTACATTTTCCCCGTTTCCCTGTTTCTCTTTCATCCTCTACCCACGTCCTTTTTCTCTTCCCTGTCTCCCTCCACGTTTCCACTCCCCATATTTCTCTTCCCCATCCCTGGTCCCCGGACCCAAAGCACAGTCACATCGGTCGTAAATACTTCAGTTGCCGCGTTACAAAAGACCTCTCTAGACTTTGTGTACACGCAATTCCTTCGCTGCCAAGGCCGCTCTGTCAATGTGTCGATACAAGTGCCCAAGAGTTTCAAGAGTGGCGCGGACGCCCCTTTTGCCCTCAGAGCCTTATATTTCTCCCCGAAAAACTTTTTCTCCCACTTCTTCCTCCTTTCTCTTCAGCCTATCGACCTGCCAACTTTCTCACATTTGCTATCGAGTTTTTTTTTCGCGGAGTAAATAATGACGATAAAACAGGAATAAATTTCGGGAACGAGAACGAAGCCGCTGTTATAATGGTGATCACGAGGACCGATCTTTTTTTTTCGGAATTTATGAGTCTTGGGGTTTTTACGGAGTATAGTCGGGGTCGTTTTGGGGCGCGTGTCGTCGAAAATGGCTGCTGTCTCGCGATGCTGTATTGTCGTCGAGACGATTGGATGGTGCTTACCACGCCCTCTCCCCCTTCTGCGAAGTTTTTAAGGTGGCAGGAAATACGACTTAGTGGCTCTCACAATGCTTGTAATACAGCGACATGTATCTTAGTTTTTCTTTCGATGTCTCAGACCAGAGGTGCTGACCTTTTGGAGTTCATGTGTCAGTTCTTTCAATTTTACTGGAGATACACCGTAATAGTTATATAGTAACCCAAAGTTATTACAATCGATGTTTTAAAAATGAACGTGTTTCATTATAATGTATATGTACTGCCGTATTCTATTGTAATATTAATGTTGGATGTTAATGATTTACTAATTAGTTTTATTTTCTATGCCTTATTGTTAGAGCAGGAGTGGCCAACCTTTGGGAGTTAACGGGTCAATTCTCTCAATTTTACTTGAGACACACCGTACAAATTATATAGTAAGCCAAATTTATATTCACTAGTGATCGCCCAGCGGTCGAAATTCGACCTTAATTCATTAAATTTTAAGTTAGAACGTTAATGAGGATCTTTAATCAATGATTATACCTCTATGATTATTGCTTATAATGCTATTGAAGTTTTTCCTAGCGTGTACAAACACGCCATTAGGGTGTGTTGTTTGCCTTAATTCCCTGCAATACCTATGGAATTTAAAATTGAATGTTAGTAAAAATAAAAAAAACACAATTACGGCTTGTAGTTTTATTTATGTTTTGTTTAAATACATTGTCACCTTTAATTTTTCATGTTATTATTGAATCAAATTAAGGCTAATATAAATGAGACTTGATATTCATAGAGGTATAAGATATATTGCATTTAGAATACATTTAATTTTTGTTAAGATACGCGTATTTTCCGTCGAAAAAAATAGTGCTTGTTAACTATTATAAAAGAGTATTTGTTTATTTGGTTGCTAGAACAAAATCGAGTTTGTATATATTGCTCCCTTTGGATTGATTTTGACGGCAAAATTTTCCCTGTTTTTTGAACGTAAACATATATTGTTTGAAGTTTTATCTACAAAGCTGAAAATATATAGCTTCAATCAATTCAATTTCAAAAGTTTACGTATGGTTTCATTGCAATCAAATTTCGGTTCTTCTTATCAATAATTTCTTATGAGCCTGTCTTTTGCATTGATTCGTATGAGAGCTTAGTCCAACAATTACCTTTGTTGTTTTTGTCTGAATTCTCTCTATTTCGACTCGAATGCGATATTCTACGTCCAAAATAAGAATCTTTATTCAATTTCCTTTCTTTTTGGTATTAATCTCGATTTCGTACTACCATAGAGTAAGGATATAGAGGGCTCGCCTCCATGTATCCAAGTGTCCCAACTTTTTTGCGTAGTTCCGGACCTAAAGCGCAGATATCGCTGCGCGTCGTTGCATCCGCTTGCATCCAGCTCGGGGCCGCAGGCTATGGGCGGTGGTCAATCCTCGTGCGTCTTCTTCGTGCCAATTAATCCCTTCATTATAGGGGGCATTAATTTTGGCTAATTTTCTCTTTCAACGCGTGTAATTAGGATATTATACGTAGAATCTACGAGGTAAATGTTTTTTTTAGGTTAGACGATTAACAGAGTACGCCATCTCAGGTAGTTTTAGAGTCCAAATCTTTCGATTTAAATGAGAGCGATGTAACGCAGATAGAGTTGCGAGAGAAAAAATTAAATATTAGGGGAATAAAAACTTTCAGAAAGTCTATTCAGCGGTAGGAATTATAGATAACGCCCACGTAAATAGGCAAATAGAAACGCATAGTCTTAGTCTTCGAAATAGAAACAGCAGCAATGACAATAAAGAGAAATTCAATTAAAAAAACGTTACGGTTATTCCAAACAGAAATCCAAATTAAAAGCGCGAACTGAGAGATCTAAAAATAACAGTCGTAAATTGCAGAAGCATAGATAATAAGCAGGTGGAATTTCTTAACCTCACGAGGAGCACTTGCGCGGATATCATACTAGGATCTGAGAGTTGGTTAAGCGAAGACATTAATTCAAGCGAGATATTTCCTGCAGATTATGTGATATATCACAAAGACAGACTGGGTAGAGTAGGCGGTAGAGTTTTTATTGCAGTAAAGAACCATTTGATTAGTCAGCGAGATGAGTTTGTAGAAATATTAGGAGCGAAATGATTTGGTGCTCGATTTTAATACCAAACGGAACTAAAATTAATGTTTGTTCATTGTATCGCCCTCCCGATGGCGAAATTGATTGTATTGACGATTTATCCGAGACGTTCCTGATAATCGGTGAAAAATAGAAGATCCCATCATAAAAAATCCATGGTAAGGAAACGTTTACTAGACCTTTAATTTATTTCAGGAAAGCACGACCTAAGTTTCGTAGCGTCGCTACATCTTCAGGTGACCAAATAGGAGCACTTCCAAATATATAGGAAAGGAGGAGGGGGAGGGGAAGAAGGTAGCAAGTAAAATCCCCTAGATCCCTTTGTTCCTCCTTCCGTTACTTGCTACCTTTCCCCCCCTCCTCCTTTCCTATTTATTTGGAAGTGCTCCTATTTGCTCACCTGAAGATGTAGCGACGCTACGAAACCTGGGTCGGGCTTTTTTGAAATAAATAATTAGTGGTCTAGTAAAAGTTGCCTTACCATGGATTTTTTAATAGTTAATAACTACCACAAAATTAACCCTGAATCTGTATCGTTGATCCCATCATAGTTCTAGGAGGAGATTTTAACCTGCCAAATATTAATTGGCGGAATTTGACATGCTCCAACTCTAGCATAGAGAGAAAATTTTCTCAAAAATTAATTGATACTTTCTCGTTGCATGCGATAAAACAGGTAAACCTGACGAAAACTCGAACGACTTGTGTGGGTGAAGGTAATATCCTAGATTTACTAGCCACCACCCACCCACAAACGATAACTAATCTCGATATAGTTGACGGTATTTCAGACCATGATGTCATAATGGCGGTGATGAAAGCAGTAGCGGTTAAATCTCTTAAGCCACCGAGGTAAGTATATGTAATTCGCAAAGCTAATTTTTCGGAGTTTAAGGTTTATATTAACGAGTGCAAGGATGATTTTTTCCGCTTCTTGGGTCAAAATACAGTGAACGATAGATGGATAGAGTTTCTGCGGTTAATCAAAGAAGGTTTAATAAAATTCGTACATAATTTTAAGGCTTGTTTTTTCCAATGATAACTTCTATGACATTCACCTTGATTATAAAAAATAATATATATCGTAATCATTCGTCTAACTGCTATCTTTATAAAATTAATATTCGTGGAAAGGAATTTTTTGCAATTCCTTAAGGACTTTAGTAAAAGATTAATATTTGTTATGAACTACTGTTTCATTAATCTTTTTCCGGAATTTATGACATCAAGAAAAAAGTTACCAAAAAATCTCTCAAAACGCGAAAACTTTAATTTTAAGACTGGATGTACAAGACACTCGCTTTCACTTATTTGTTTCAATAGAAAACACTTGTTAATAGAACTACCAAGAATTACGAGCAATTCATCGCTACAACTAGCCATATTTCGCCTATATACCCGCTATGTAACCAGATGTAGTCTGCGAAAATGTCCAGTATGTCGAGTTTGAGACGCTATAATTTCAAGTAGAGTCAACAGATTTTCACGATGTGATTGATAGAATATTTATTTCTACTTTAATTGACGTCAATTTTAAATTTATAATCGCCGTTACAGTTATTTTACTACAGTTACATTTACATCATTTACATTTAAACCCTGCAATCCGCCAGTGGTGCGTGGCGGGGGGTGTAAGACACCGAAATACCTATCTAATCTGGAGAGCTATTAGCTTCTCCAATACTTTGCGGGAAAAATGACCAAAAGTAGCTATCTGTCCTGGCAACTACTTCCCTGAATCGCTTTTTTGTTTTCTCTCGAAGGTCGCGTAAGTATATAATTGGGATGGCAATATCTGTTATCTCCTCCCCTGTAATCGGTAGTGATAAATTTATCAAAAAGCTTCCGTCGATATTCACGTCTTCTATCACTAAGAGAGTTCCAACAGAGATTCTATCATAGCCGAAACACTGTTGTCGAATCTGAAATCTCCCTTGACGAACCTTGCTGCTCTACGTTGAACCATGTCGAGACCGGAAATGAATCCTACTTCGTGAGGATCCCAAACCGCACTATTCCGCAATACTCAAGTAGAGGTCGGATTAGTGAAAAGTACGCAATTTCTTTTACTCTCGATGAACATCCCCTAAGGATTCTGCTAGTTAACCTTTGCATTCTATTCGCCTTTCCTACTGCGCCTCGAATATGCTCTTTTGATAAAAGCACTCAATTTTGGCGCGAAAATTTCGGTTGCTCAACTTTCTCCAATTGTTTCTAAGTTATTTTTCGTTATAACAAATTAAATTTTGCATGCAAAAAAGATAATAATTTTGGCAGTTTATTTAAATGAAATTAATTTTTTTTCACCAAATTTGCTATAGTTATACACAATTTTGTAAACTATCGCTAACTTCGGAGATGACAACGTCATTGAAATCAAAGTTGTACCCTTGTTTCCAAAAGATAACAGAATATCGAATGCTTACTTTAAAATAACTTCAGTGAACCAGTATAATAACTTTCAAGTTTTATTTATTTCCGCGAAACCTTATTTCCCTTTCCCCTCCAAAAAAGAGGAGCAAGCGGAGGGGAGACAACCAGCGTGAATGAGGGTTAAGCTACAAGCTCCTTCTCGATCCTTGGGATGAAAAACGCCACCTAAGACATCTTGTGGCGGTTAGGCGAAAGAAAAAAGGTTGGGCCACTTTCTCCCATAAGGCGAACTCTCTATATCCTTACTCTATGGTACTACAATTATTTCTGATCTAATTCTCCAAAAGAAAAAATATCTGCAATCGATCAAAATGAACTTTACCTGCATTTCTTATGAGAGACGATTATACTTGTCCAGAGTCGAACCAATGATATTTGGGCAAAGATTTTAGCTTTCTGCGCTCCTTCTCCACATAATCTTCAACTATGCCAAATCTCAAACTCCTCCATTCGTGCAATATCCTTAAAAAGGGATCCAAAGTTTTCTCTTCACGTATTAATATATAGATAGTAAAAATTAATGTATTTCCAATAAAAGTGCTTGTTAATAATGTATATATATATATTACGTAGTTTATTATTGTTACATTACGTTGTATAATAATGATGTACTATAATTATGAATTCACTATCTAGAACACAGTGGCATCTTACCATAAATATTCAATTCTTTTGAGTCTGAGTAAATATTTAAAAGATTAACGAATCTGTATTTTTTATCTAGTTTCATTCTGTTCATTTTCCTCGGATACGCCATAATTTAGTCCTTCTGATCTGAAACAATTCCAACTCCAGTTCCATTGCTTTAATCCTTCATTTTTTTACATTTTTCTTCGACTCGCGTTTCAGCTCATTCCGCTTAAACGACATTTCCGTAACGTTTAAGCATTTAAGCAAGAATGGGGAAGTTTAGTATAAATTTCATCTCTGAGGCAAAATGCTTTTAGTGAAAACCGTCCAGATATGACAGGAGTCAACCTTATTATAACAACTATATCTTTTAAAAAAGAGTTTCGTGAAAGTAATTAATTAATATAACTGACAATTCGAATAATGGTGTCGAGTAACTCGTATTTTCGTTTTCATCCCTCTCGTTGTTCATCAAAATTAAGCCAGTTCAAATTAAAAGATAGGATGATATTGCTTCCATTTCTGATTTTATTTGACGTATGCTTTGAGGGGAAAAAAACTTAGAAATAATGTAAAGATGTATTATCAATTCAGATTATTTTATTTCACATCATTAATTTGAAATGAAGAACAAAACTTTGGTCTTTAGAAAAAAAATAATCGTGCAATCTGGATGACTCAAACTTCAGCCTAGAATATAGACCATTATCAAGACAAATAAGTACAGCGGGTTGCCGAAGTCTTTTCTTTAATTCTAATACTATTATTGAACAAAAATGTTTAATCATGTGGTTTATTGATGTAGAATATTTACACTGTGGAAAAATAGCTATTCTTTTCTATTGACAAAGACAAATTGAATGAAAGAAATGAAAATTAGGTAAAATTAGGTCAAATTAAACCTGATCTATCTTCTGAATGGTTTTCATGTTCAGTGATTTTTGTATCGGTGCGGTATTTTTCTTTGGTCATAAACAACATTACCAATAGCCTGCTTATATCAATTTTTAAAATTTAACCTAAAAGAAGATAAATAATTATATTTCAGTATTAGTTTTTCATTAGTTAAGTATTATGGTATCGATTTTTTGATTTTGTGATGTAATATTTATTGCTCGGTAGGACTTGCTCAAAGAGTTGCGCTCTGTTTTGTTAATGTTATACTTCATTTAGTTTAATTTTATACTATGGTGCGCATAAGAGAAATATAATTTGGAGCTCGAGAGATACCAACAATCAACTCTTTAATATAGAAACGCAAAGTATTCAGATGATTATGGTCTCGTCCACAAAAATGTTATTGCTCTTCTGTATTGTAAAGTTATACTGTTAAGTCTATGTCCTTGATAACCTCCATAAAATCTTACGTAATCCATAAAGTGGGGCTGTATATTTTGCATTTACTCGGAGAAAAACAATGGAGGTTTTGTCTTACTCATTCAGGTTTTTGATAGGGGCAGAAATCTCTGAGGAAAACTGCCTGAATTTCAGCGAGAATCTCGCTGCTCCGCGGCCATTCGCAGGTCGGGAAAAAAACCTCTTTCGCCGTTACGAACTATCCCTACGGCAAACTTTCCTTCACACAGAAGAGGATGGGAGACTCGATTTACGACGTTATGAGTGCAACGGACGCTTTCACAATGGCAGTCGCGTGCGATTACGTCTCGGGACAAAAGGAGCCAATGGAGGGGCGGGATCGAGGGGACAGGACCGGCTATGCGGAGGGGAAATTAAGACCGGGATGGCCGAGAGAGAATCTGCACCACGGGAGGGTGTTGGAGAAGAAAGGGGCGCGGATATTCAGGCACTGAATACGGCACCCCGTTCGAAGTTTTCGTCGAGATGAGCGAGCGGCAATATGGCGGCACAATATCCAAGGAGGGGGAGAAAAGATGGCGCTGCGCGTCACAATAGGTTTGCGAAAGAAAAAAGAAGAATGGGAAGGACGTATATTAGAGGAGTCTTATTCAGCGAGTGGGAGAGAGACGGAGGCGTCTATTCTGCTGTTATGTACTCGTTTGAGAAGGAGGAGACTTTTGCCTTATCATAATAGTCGTAGGAATCGTGTGTAGCGATGGAGGGGTCGCGGAGGAAGTTGGAGGAATAAAAGGATAGGAAGAGGTGGGGAGGATTTTTCTCAGGAAACTCTGAGGCAGTTCTGGATGAGAGATGATCTCGGAGTAAACTTTCTCCTTCTATGCATATCGTCTATCTTCCTTTGCCTCTTCATGCGGCTTTTCTCTGCCCTTCTCGTTGAATTTGGCTTTTATTTGATCTGAGTTTAAGTGAAATGCGGGGCTACCTGAGGGTCTTAACCTAAGCAATCTGTAATTGTTAAGGTATACAGAAGGAGTACGTTTGTGCGATATATTTTTACTACCGAAGGTTACCAAAGCTCTATATTTTTACTCTTAGTATTTTTAAGGGAAGGAATGTATATCTTTTGATATGCCGGTTCCTATTCAATGCCACCGTGAAGGAATTCTTGGCCTATTGTAAAATGGAATATCTAGCTCAATGTTTTAGAATGAAAATATAGTATTTAAGATTATCTCCTTGATATCATATAACTGAAATACTTCATTGAGTTAAACTGCGAAGTCTGAAAAAAATATAGTAAGGACTGAAAAATATTTAATGGTTTTAAAGATATGACTAGATACTTGGGTCACATATTTATGGAAAATTTACCTACCTAGTGCTGCAACTAGATTGCTGTTTTTGTATTGCATGTTTATTTATTATTGTTATTTCCTTCTCAGATTAAAAATTGTAAGTGACATTATTTGTTAATTATTGTAAGGAAGTTATAATAAAACGCTTAGGTTTAATGTTAGATTTTGTTCCTTAGTAGAACAGATAGATCAGAGAATAAGTTTTTGCTGCTAAGAATTAAATTTTCTTTAAGGCTCTCAATTTTGTGGTCACAACTTTATCTCCTGAATTTGTGTTCTGCTAATGTGCTAATGAGGCAGATATACTCTTGAACAGTTAATTTTTAGATTTTGCCTTACCCGCTTTAATAGTCCAGAAGTATAGAGATGATTGTGTAGAATTATCTGGCATAATTTAATTAACTAGGAAAGCGCAACTTTCAATTTCTGATATAAACATTTCAATTAGGGTGTTCAGGCATAATTGTTGTCTGTGTCATTGTCCGATAAAACTTTTGATAGAATTCTTAGACATAAAAAATATTTGGTTAATCGATTGGAATACGAACCCTAAAGTTAATTGTAACATTTCGTTATATTTTTATTTAATTCATTGTTTTTTCTATGCGTAGAGATCATCTGGAAATTAGTCTTGCCTGTGACGTATAACTTAATTTATATTTAGAGGCATTGCTCAGAGATAGGTACAGTAGGTGATGTATCGAATGTTGCATCTAGTTGTAAAGAATCAAAGAATGTGGCAACAGCCAAACATTGGAATTCAGAATATGAAATAGAAGGATAAAATATATAATATGTATTTCAAAAGACCATGTGTGAGACATCGCATTAGACCTACGGGTTTCCGGAGAATTGATTCATTCAGTTTCGGAAAGTCACCTCATAGCCGTTTACAAATAAGGCTAAGAACACACCCGCGTGTTCAGATATCACTTTCTGATCTATCTTATTAGTTTGTCTTATATCTTCATTATACGTATCAGCTTTCTAAAGTTAATTGAAAGAGATTGCAGCCCGCGAAAGGAGTGTTTTGAGGAGGGAATGAGCTTAATTCGCGTTGACATACGGAGTTTGGGGCGTAAAAAGTTTGCGAACAACTGTCATCGCGAGAGCGACATGGCGGGAAGTTCGCTGACGTCATATAGCGGGGACGTAAAGAGTAAGCCTGCAACTTCCAATTTATGTTAAGTTTCTCGTGTCTCCTTCGAAATTAGAGTTTCCAAGCTGAAGAATTTCTCGAGCTCGGATTTATAGTTTGAAAGCTCCGTATTTCGCCTCTAATCCGACTAAGAAACATACACATAAATATTTAACGAGTGTCGTAACAGGTGATAAGTTTGCAGTATTCGTGTAAGATTGGCTGCTTTCTATTTGATATGCGTATGGCTGTTATTCATGTAATTGTTCGTAGTCTATAATAGAAATAGATACAACACTTGCTGCTGAATTTTATTCTGTTTCTGGTTAAAACCGCTAGGCATATTCTAGCAAGGGTATAATCACCAAATCTTCAATTGAATTTTGCTTTCTATTGGTCTGATTTATCTTAGAATTCCCTGAAGAATTATAGCGAGTTTCTAAGTTTTACAGTTTTTTTCTAGTTTTACGAAAGTTTTTCGTCTATATCCCATGAAGTCTACAAATATGACGAAATAGTAAGGTTCGCTCGTTCAAACTGAAATTATGGTGATACCGATTGTGTTTGTTACCTACGTCTTGGTGGAAAAATTGGATGTACATACATATTTTGTAAGCGATTCATCTAGTAGTGAATTTTTATAAGAAAAATGATTTACACTGTCATCTTTGGGAAGTGAATCAAAATTCTTCCTATGAAGAAGTATTGGATGTATCGCTTCTAAGAATCCTGATTGACCCTTTTACTGTGCGAATGCTAATTACTATTAAATAAGGTTTCATATCAGAGTAGGAACAGCCATCGACAGTCATCAAGATCTTATTTTTAATATGCATTGATACATATTAATATATGGTAATAATAAATTGTTCAGTTAGAGATCTAAAAGTTGATTGAAACTTGCTAGTAATTTATGAAGGCTTGAAATGATTCTATTATTCATCAAGTATAAATTAACGATGAAAATATACTGCGATATGATAAAAAGTAAAATTTTTACAGGTCAATTAGTCGTAATTATTTAAGTTTTACACAATCAAAGAAAATATTTGGATTCCTTCCGTATGTGGAGGATCTATTTTATTTACTTGCGATTGTTCATAAATCCCTAATATATTTAAAAAACTCACACACGATAAGCAATTCGTAAAATTATGCATAGTTCCTCAGCATATCATTCTAAAAAATGTTAATATAATTTTAATTAAATGTCATTGCTTACGGAGATATTTATTATTGTATTTATTAAATCATGAACCAAAAACTCGATCCTTACGAGAATCGAACATGTATTGTACATTCGTAAAGTTACTTATGATTATTCATGAATTCTCAGCGTATAATTCTGCAAAAATTAATAATTGATGACTGGAATATTTATTATGATATATATTTAATCATGAATCAAAAATTTGATCCTTAAATATACATTTACGCATATTTTAACACATAAAATTTACAGATAAGCACCTTTACAGACAAATTTCTGAAAAACACATAATATTGTATAATGCATACAATTATCCCTTTATTATCAGTGTATAATTCTGCCAATTGTTTTTAAGATGATTTCGATTTTAATTTCGAGAATATATTTTAAGACTCCGATTAAATCATGAATCAAAGAGTCGATCCTTGCGAGAGTCGAACATCTACATGTGTAAAGTCACCTACGGAAGGAATCACCAATTCCGCCTTTCACTTTTTCCTCCGTCGTACAAGCACAATGATGTCGATCAATTCATAATGACGATGGCTCGAATGCAAGACTCCGGAGCAAGCATCTGGCCACGATAAAGCAAACTCCGCCTTCCTCCTCTCCCTTTGTTCTCCCCCCTTTCACTTCCCTCGCTTCCTTTCACTACCGCCCACGCCTTCCTTATATTTCTCCCGCCATTTTCCTCCCTCAGATTTAGGTTGCTCCGCGACTCAGCGTTTTGTCCTATTCAAAAGGCCAGTGTCGGAAAAGGAGCCTCTTATTTGTTTGTTCTTTTTAATAAGAGAGTCACTTCTACGTCTCAAGAAAGTGGCAAAGGGAAGGAAGGAATCGGAGGAAGGAAAAATAGGGACGCAAGGTCGTCTCCTCTCGCCGGGGCGAGGTATTCGGATGGCGTGATAATAAAGATTTTTTTTATACCGTGGGAGCTGAATGGCGGTTGCAGAAATATCCCCCGCTGCCCGGTGGCAAAAGGATTCGAGTCGAGAGCGGTTTTTTATTATGCGGGAAACCGTAAAAATTCGAGATAAGGCTTTAAAAAGGTTTTTATAGTTCCTCTGCGGGGGGCAGAGTGCTGGGAGACAGTGGGAGGAAGAGAGGATAGGACAGGAAATGTGGAGGAATAAAAGATAGGGAGAACGGGAGGGAATAAAAGCGGAATAAAATTGCTAGATAAGGTGGCTAAATAAGGAAAATAATAAAAATCAGAATAAGGGTAAGGAAGAGGAGATGCAAATAAAAGAGACTGGAATGCTTAGGAGACTCACTCTCTTCGTCAGAAACACGGGATGGTTTTTTATTTTTTCCTTAAATCTCCAGAGTCCTCGTCATTCAATTCCAATGTAGTTTTAGAGAGGTCATAAAGCCAGGCTCACAAAACCTGCAACTCTAGTGAAACCAAAGTTTAATTACCCGAAATGTATTTTAACGAATATAATTTCCAATTAAAACATTTCCTGGTAGGGTCTATTATATTTTCTCACGATTTTTGGCTGTAGTAATGTTAGATGATGAAGCAAAAAGTGGTGGCTGGTTGAGCGAATTGGGAAATATTAAATGTGATGGCAGATTAGAGGGGTGTTGACGGAAGGGAAGGCGAATTTTGATATGGGAGTAATACGAGGAATTCTCCGCGAACGACGACAAGGCAGGGTTTTCCAAATGATTCCAAAGTTGGGTTAATTTATCAGGAGGGAAAGTGAAAGGGCTTTAATAAAAAAATTTGAGGGACAAATGTGGTGCTATTAGAAAGAAATTTCCGATTTTTCATATTAAGTAGGATGGAAAACATTCAAGAAAGCGCCTGAAGTGTGAAAGCGATCGCTTTTAGATAAATAATTATATTAAATAGTAATAATAAACACTAGTTACATCTAAATTGTTATCTAGAATTCAAAATATTTTCATTTAGTTCCTGCCAAAGTTTTTTCATTCTACTTTTCTTACAAAAATCACTATGTTCAGTTTCTAGAGGAAAACTAATATTATAGCTAAAAAATGTATGGTATGACACTGTATGGTATAAAAAATATAGTTTTTATTATCAGCAAACAAATTAAATACTGCATGGATTCGTCCAAAAAAACATTAAAATGAAACTTCTGAAACATTTTGCATCACATACGTACATAAAAAGGGCACACTATAAAAATGCAAAGTTTAAATGACAAGACATGACATAGTATATTATAAATCAATTATCATTACTACATACATACATTCTAGGCAATCTATTACTGAGTAAAATGTTTAGGGTTAACGCAGCTTCAACATCAACAAATGATAATTCCTTCACCAAGCTGCATATATCAATATATACTTATAACATGTATTTAGAAAATTTAAACCCTAATGTTTTCTATATTTAAAGAAATTTATTAATATAGCTAATTTATTTCTTTTCTATATTAGATTACTTCATTTACGATCCTTATTAATAGTAATATGCATTTACCTAATAAATCCTTTCTCACTAAACATCTTTGGTAGAAAAACTGTGGGAGCAACGAAAATGCAATATTTATACAAATTATTGAAATTGAATTACCGTTGAATAAGATAAATCGCAGACATTGCAATAAACAGGAAATAAAATAATAGTGTTGTGGAGGAATCATGAGAACAGCACTTTTGTTCTGAAAAGGAAACGATGCAATAATGCTATTTAATACTTTGATGTATACTGTAAAGAACATATTACGTTCAGTCCTCTATATGACTAGTCACATTCCATTAATTTTTTAATCGAATTGAAAAATTTTTAATTTATCGAAAAAAAAATGAATTGACCATAATATTTATTTCCAAATAGCAATCGAACATTATTTCAAAGCAGGAAAATACAATTATATTGTATAATAATTGGATATAAATTTTTTACTCCGTATCCTTTGATGAATATTTGTTCGAGTGCATGCATATAATGCTGACATTATACGTTATTATACATAATATTCAACAAATATATTACTATCCATTCCTTATTTTACAATAGTTAAATTAAGCGAAAAAATGTAGTTAGAATAAAGAGAATGAGTTTTAAGTGGAGTTATATTTAGCAAAGGGGATTTACGATACTATAAGAGGAGAGGATGAGTTGAAGAGTGGAATGTTTAGTATGAGATAGCAGTGGAAGGAAAAGTAACAATGGCACAAGCGACCAAGATAAAAGAGAAAAATAGAAAGGAAAAGTGTGCGAGACGACGAAGAGATTTTCTGAAGGGTTAAATTACGTGACATATGGGAGGCAATTTCGAGAGAGAATATTTAGAATGAAACGACAGGGGTATCTTTTTACGAGCGACACGTTTTATTTCAGTCGATAATTTTGTTTCCTCTCGTTGGTTATCTTTATTATTTTTTAGGGGGTAAAATTACAAAGCGCGAAGCCTTAGAGAATACGTTTGGTTGCCCCTGGGATAATGGGAGGTGTCGATGTTAAAGCCTTGAAAGAACAGACTCAGTTTGGCTAAAAATTAAATGGCGAAGGAAGGTTAGCTTCGGATGTATGTTAGCGATGAATGAATATTTCTTGAGGAAAAGTATCATGGTTTTTCAACCTAAGTAGAACCTTTTATACATGTGATAAAAAATGTCTTCACTAGAGTCCTTGTCTCGTCTGGTAATGAGCTGAAGAATATTTCTTTATTTCAATCTTACCAAGAAACAATTTTTTCTTTGAAGAGGCTCTCTATATCCTTTCATTAATTCTCCTCATTCAACTCGAATAAGTTATCGTAGGGTCGTGGTTAATATTATTTTCGGAAGTACTTACTTGTTTATTGCGAGATCAGTTGCTAATTAAGGCGTTAATTTTGTAATTAAATCCGAATTTCTTTAGTAAACATCAGAAATTATTTCCTTCTCGTTCGTTTGTGTTGCTGATAATTTATGTTTTGCTATTTACAGCCGAAATATTAATTTTAAAACATTTCCTAGAAGAAACATTTATTGCAAAACTGTACAATATAAGTATATTTAAATTCCACACAAGAGAAATTCCTTGGCGGAAGATAGTTCATCAATTGCTTTCTTTAGGACTCTGTTCTACTTCGGTATGTTTACAAAGGTCGCTAATTCTTCGGCACAACCTCCAGTTAATTTGGATTAATGAAGCCAAAAGTTTTTCGGACCATGTTGGCTTTTCATTTACGCACTTCCGTCGGTGTTATGATCCTGCCGCATCTCGTGCCTCGCTTGTTTCCCCTACAGCCGGATCCCCCAATCGCCTTCCTTAAATATCTCCAATACACAGGGCCAACTTGCTCGAAATAGTTCATGCACTTCACATTACAATCCAGGAAGTAAGTTGGAGGATTTTTGTAGGAAATGTCTTTTGCGTCTCCATTCCTTATCGCGTCCTGAGATTTTTTTATTAGCGCCCCTATTCCCGCTCTTATTTGTCCCGATCTTTTCAATACTTCTCACCCTCTCCACATCTGTAACTCCTTCCCTTCATTTTTCCCCCTCAGTCTTTGATATTTCGTATTCCTTTCCGCTCATTCTTGGCAGCATTCTCTATCCTCAGATGGTTCGGTGTTCCTCTTTAAGGATAAGTGTCTGTGACTCTTTCTTAAGCTTATCTTAATACTTGCGTAAATGCGTTCTGTTTTAAATCTAACGTCGTCATATATATTTATATTTACGTTTCGTTTGACGTATATGGTTATTGATTGACAGAATTAAAAAAATTCATGATAAGAAAGGTACACTCCTGGCCAAAATTAACGCAGCACCTCCCTAGTGATCCTTACGGCCGGTGCTGCGTTAATTTTGGCCAGGAGTGTACATTTGAATGTGATAGAATTTATACAGTACTACTACCTAGCAAAAATTACTGGGTGCATGCCTTTATGCGCAAAGATGCTTTAATCCTTTCCTTGCAATACTAATAATTTTATTTTGGATGAAGTTTTTCTAAATATAAGTATATAATTATGTAGCTTTGTTATCTATTTATTTCAACAAAGGTGCGTTCCATCGAACTAAGGTCTGTCGACAGAACTTCAGAAGTACCAAAGAATTATATCACAAAATATTATAAAATGCATTTTGAAAATAGCTCAGAGCTCACCACATAAAAATAAGCAAATAACAAATAGTTCTGAAGTGACAAGAAATACAAAGATAATGAAAAAAAGAAAATTAACTATGAAATAAGAAAATCTGAACTAATTTTTCTGTAATCAAAATTAGCACAGTACATTTTACCTTCAGAAGAGAAAAACAACATACCTTTGGAAAATACATAAAAAATAAGACATGAAAAACTTTTTAGAAATATAATTAAACATCTTCAGTAATGACAAGAATGTTTAAAAAATGTAAGAAGAAGAAAGGAAAAAGAATTAATTTTTTTCGCAGAATAACGTATGTAAACAAAAATACACGTATGCACCATAGGAAGTCGAAAAAGAGTGAAGAAAATAAATAAATTATTATGGAACATGAAACTATTTTCAAGTTTGATATTATTTTTTCACACAGTAATAGTATAGTTTTTTTAAATGTTTGAGGAATCAATAAATACGCTTATTCTGCTGACAACTTATACTATCATAATAAACTATGTTATTTAGGGATGCCAAGATGCATACTATGCCAACGCTAAATTACGTTTTATAATAATCCTTCCCATTTTTATTGGAACAGTAAACATTCTAGGTGGAGTCTAATAATTATAGATTCCGTTACACATTCATATGTATTGCTAAGTAAAACACGACGTGTTTGGTATACATGAGGTGAAAATTTCGAAGTCTCTTCTCTAATTGTTAGTATTGGATTCCTCAAGGTACAAAATGTTGTGAAAATAGCTAAATGTGACTCATTCCCTTTAAAATAACTTCGATAAGATTTTATATTGAATAATTCGAAAGAAAATATTAGCTGTTATGTATGAATTTTTAATTCAAATAAGTTTTTTCACTTCTTTATGATTAATAAAGAATATTTTAAACATGGCAGAAAGTAGGTCTCTAGATGGGGTGTTACCAACTGTTTCTTAAAAAATAAGATCGTTTTCCGTAATACCATTTTTATGGCAGGTCTTTTCATTTACACATGACCTTTCACGTGCCCTGTCTCATCACACATCTTTCCCACGTTTTTGTATTCTCTTTCTTTTCTTGCCTTAAAACTATTCCCATTTATTCACTCCCACTCCCGACTTTATTGATTTCACATTTCCTTTCTCTTTACAGAGTATTTTCCGTACGACACCCTCTAAAAATGGCATCGATCTCATTTTATTCTCTCTATAAACATATTATGGAGAAAGTATTATAAACGTGAGAAAAATCACCAAATGCCAACCAAAGTGCGTTCTTAGCATTTTCGGAGAACAGTTTCTTTACTCAGGAGAAGCATGTATGGGAAGTTGTATATCATTAACGCTGTAACTAAAAGCGCAAATGATGAGCATTAAAATTGAATCAGTGTGGTTATGAAACGCCGATGTTCGAATAATGCTGCTTTTACGATGACAGAAATAGATTTTCTTAGCAATTTATTCGAATAATTGCTAGTATAGCTGGTATGAGAATTATTAGTGGTTGAATATTATTATTGAATTGATGATTCAAGGAGAGATATATGTGAAAAGTAGCAACATGGCTGGGAATCGTATCCAGACCTTCTACTTTCTATGTCGTGAATAAATGCTACTGCCTACCACACCAGACATACGGACATTTTAGGATTTATTACTTTATAAGTTAATATTTTTTTATTGATTGGATGTTTATTAATTTTTAATTTCCTAGCGATCTCACAAAAGTCCATTTGATATTATATTACAGTGGTGTCGTTAAATTAGAAGCTCGGAAAAAATTATGAATAGCTTAGATTTGCTACCCGAACCTTGGTGTTAAAAGATTAGTATACTAATTCTATATCGAAGTCTGATTAGAGATGGATTCGTAATGGATTCATTCCCTCTTGGCAGGTTGGTATTCTTCTTAGGAAAACAAAAGATACTACCCTAGGTATATAATTTAATTTTGTGACATATTGGCTGGCAATAAAAGATGTTCTCTGTATCACTACCCGAGCAAAAGTGAACAGTAGTACTGATACTCGTATGATCACTGTATTTAATGTACCATGGCCAGTATATTTCATTGTGTACATCATTCGTTACTTAGACATGCCCAGACGACTGTCCCTTCCATTTAATCAGTGGTTACAGAGACAAATTAAAAAAAAAACTATCATCTATCATCATCATATCTAATCATAAGAGAGTAAACTAGTTCAGAAATATAAAGTTACACTTTCACTCTTTACACCACTATTCTATAAGAAAGGAATTTGAACAGAGTCATACAATTCTGCACATAATTTAAAAATAACCCATATGACCGTGAAATAAACCAAAAATAACATCCAATGAATAATTTGTTATCTTGTGGCTTTTTGAATATGTAGAGAATTGCATTATAAGTCATGTTGGTTGTTTACAAAATTGGATAAATTAATAGATGTAACTCATTTATAATATATAGATATCGGTGGCTTGATAGATTAGCCGCTCTTTCATTATTAAACACGCGATCGATAATATACGACGCTATAGTACGGTTTTTGTACTAACTTAACGTATTCCAGGTTGGAAGAATCATGTGGGTCCTATAGCTGCCCATATCATGGACAATTCCTTTTGATATATCAAATTGTCTTGGAACAAAGTAAAATAAGTCTAGAATAAAACATTCTGAGAGAATTCAGCTGAAATGATAATAAAAACAATATATACACAGGATTTTAAATCTTATTACTGCTGAGTTGGCGGAGTGGTTAGCGTGCTAGTATTCCAACACCAAGGTCTGGGGTTCGAATCCCGGCTAGCCGAATTATTGTAGTTAGGGAATGGTGGTGTATCTTTTTAATTAATTAATTAATTTATTATTAATCACAAACTCCATTTACGTGTGATATATTAATTTAACAAATACGTAAATACAAAGATGTAGAAATAATAAAAAGAAATGCTCAAAGGTTACTATCCGGGTAAATTCAAGTACAGTTTCCTCATAAAAGAATTAAGTGAATCCAAATAGATCTATGTCATTGGTACTACTCAGATCATCGCTAGCCTGTCTCATGATTCTGGGTATAGGTTTAAATTAACAGATATTTACTCTCTAAAATGAGACTCGAAAGAGATTTGTATTTCTGGTACGTCTAAGAGGAACATTAAAATTAATTTGTAAAATGAAATCAATAATTAGTAATAATTATTGAAATGTATGTAATTAGGATTTTCCTGTTTCCATTACAGAAATTATTATTACACAAAATATTTTCCTTTTCATATCCTTCTATAGTTCCACTTTATAAGTCTCGCAATAAAAATGAAGGGAGTAAAAAAGTAAATCAATTCTGACAAAGAGGCTTTATGTTCTATTGACATTCCTTCCTTTTCTTACCCGAATTAAACGAGATCGTACATTTCTCCATTTATATCCCAACCGTCTTATCTCTAAATTTTATTCCCTGTCTTTTCCCTCTTTCTTTACATTGTGTCCTCCCCCTATCGAATTCCATGTCCTCTTTTCAAAGCCAGAAAGTTTACTAGAGCGATTCAGTCTGTGGACTCATCGCGCAAAGTTTTGCGGCGGACGAATTTTGATTCAATAGACTCGTTCTTTCTCTCTCTCTCAGTTTTCTGGGCAGATCAAAAAGCGATCCTTCTTCGGCCGTCACCCTGCAGTCATTTTCAGTTTCGTCGGACGAATGGATTCGAAAGTGTCTTCTCCGGCATTCACTCGAAGAGACCGCGGTTTCCTTCTTTTTTTTTGGTCCTGGAGGAGGCAAATACCGTTGACAACATCGGCATTACTCTGTTTCATCCGATCGCAAATGTCAGTGAAAGCTGATGTTTTCAGTCACAGGAAATCGCTCGCTCAACGTCCTCTCGCTGGCCGTTTTTCCAGCTCTTTCGCTCTTTCATCGAGTGATAACGGCGCTAAATTTCGTGGCTTTCTGGTAGCCAGCAGTCGACGACAGCGGGAATGACGTGTGTAGGTCATGAATGGAAGCGATGAATGAGGAGCGGGGAAAGTTCTGAAGTTCGTAAATCGAAGCGGATGTCAGCATACATTGTGAAGGTAGCATCTGGTCGTATGATTCGCTGAAAATAATTTTCGATATGTTCCTCGGCTCGATTCATTTTGTTTGAAATTTATGTGATTAAGTGTATTTTTAAGGAATTGAGTAGACTATTAAATGAGCACACACTTAGAGTCTTACACAGTGATGTCTGATTAAAATCGGTTAATCAGCGAGTTTAAATATAAATACTGTTGTAAATCGTGACCCATGACTAGCTGTCCTCTCAACATTTTGTGTCATGATCACAAATCGTTGACACAAAATGTTCCATTAAAAAATCACGTTTAAAAATACTGTCTATATAATATTCAGTCCAGAGGGGGGTTTGAACCTTATTACACCATTAGTAATCAAAATCTCATAGACGAGGAGTTTTCCTTCGCTTCCCTCACAAAGTCAAGATTCTATGAGGAATCAACTTTTTTTAGGAGTATGAACTTATACTCGCTTACTTAAATTACTGTATTGTATATGTATGCTATGCTAAATAAAATTTATCATTGATTAACAATGAAACAATAATTTAAAGAAGGTAAGGAAGGATTACTCTAAAGTAACTTTGTCCTTCCGAGGTTGATTCATTTTCCGTGAATCGATATCTGCAATTACTGTTTCTTTTGAGTCAATATTCAGGTAACCAATAACTTATTCCATCCAAATGAATTTAAAAGGCAATATTGATTAATAAAAATTATTTTTAATGCAATTAATATAGTAGATGATTGGTATTAAAAGAATGTGTTCAATATAATAATCAAATCTGGGAACATAAACCAAAAATGGAAGCTTTTATGGTAATGTGAAGTAGTTGCACACTATTTACATTCAGATAACCTTAAATATGATTTCCGCTGAGAAAAGATAAAATACTTTCTTTTCTGTATGCAGCTTTTAAGATGAGAAAATAAGACATTATACACTTTTCATAATGAATGTTTCTCAACTAGATCTTTTTTCTTCAGTTACCTTACCCGGAAATTTATTAATTTCAGCTCATTCCTATTCGTAATCGAACACAAAAGTATGATTTTTTCTTTCGGAGCGGGAGGTTTCGATGTAATATTCTTAGTTATAATAGCAAAGGCTATTGAAATTTGAGAGGCAGGCCCCTCAATATGGGACGCCTCTCAGTGGAGGCAGTCTTCTCTTCTCCTCGCTTTGCAACCCTCGGACTCTGCCCCAAACCCCTTGAAAACCATCTCCACTTTCGAGGACGTTGGCTACAAAATAAGGACACCATCTTGTCGAATAAAAATTCTCCTTTCTCTCTCTCTCCTTTCCTTTGTAAGAGTGCTCTCTATCCCTTCTCAAGAAAAAAACCTTCTTCAAACGCCTCTCTGTTCCTATCGGATTCACCGTGTCCTCCCACGTATAAACCTGTTTATAAAGCCACATATTTAGTTGTAGGTCGATTTTAAATCCGTTTTTCCTCGAATTGGATTCAAATGCTAATGTATGAAATAGATTTGAATACCTTGAATTATTATGTATGAATAAAAAGCATTGATTCATAGAAAGAAAACCAATTCTATTGTCGAATGATTTTAAAAATTTAACCTGGAGAACTCGGTTTTAGAATTTCCTTATCATCAATACATGTCATTAAGACTTCAATAAAGTTTAAATGTATGTATTAATCTTTTATCATTATGTTTTTATGGAATTGAAGTAAATGTCTTTCACATTTGTGGCATTTAAAGAGTTGGATATGTATTATATCTTATCAAGTTTCATTATTTCTTATAATGAGTCTTCCATGAAAGTGTAAATGTTTCAACTGATGGTTAACTAACTGAGTTAAGTAATAAATAATTATTTAGCATTATCGTGTTTCCATCTGGTCATAAGTTTAAGGCACTCTGGAACCGGTATTAGGAATAGTATTATATTGCGATAATCCCTGAAATTGTTTTGTAGAAAAAGAGAGGTATAGGAAAACATTACAATGCGGTGAAATGCGAATCAGGATTATTGACCATGTAAAGCAAATTTTCAATTTTGATATTTGAAGAATATTTTACCTACATATTTTCAAAAAGCGTAACCAAATTCCATTTCAATGCTTTTGTGGAATGTATGTCAAATCTGGGAAAACATCAATGCCGGAATTACTATGATTAAAGTTCAGGCGTTCAAGGAATCCTCGGTCGAATCAATCAAATTATGAATTTCTTATAAATTTTATGATAAAGATATTATTTATTATAAATTTGAATTATATTGAATAATATGTTATTTTACAATAATTATTAACATCTTTAAATATTTACTAAAAATAATTCACGAAGTATTTTTGTGCTTGAAATTCAGACAATTTATGCAATTAATATCAATAGAATTTGCGCAATTGAGAATTTATAAATGAACGGAGTATTTTCTGATTTTCAATTTAGCATAATATTGAAGCTTTTAGTTAATTTATTTTAGGATAATTATCTCCAGAATATTACATATTTAAAAAATTCTTCTTAGAAGTTTTTTCTATTAACATAGAATTGATTAAATTCGTTTAATCATTAAAAATGCAAAATAACAATAAAGTCATTTATTTAGATTCCAACTTAATGAAGTTAAGAAAATGGAGGGGGGTTTATATAATTTAGAAAACTCTATAATGCCAGTTTATTTATAGAACTGTAAATCATTCAGCGATTAAATAATGTCGGAGTACTTTTTTACGCCTTTGTTGAAACATTTATCAACTTCCAATTTCTTTCCACTCAGTTATATGTAGTTACTCGATGTCTCCGTAAAGATAGAGCGCCCTACCTTGAGAAATAAAATCAGACTGTATTTTCCATGGAAATAGATTGGACCGAAATGAAGGTTTCCCTTCTTGGGAAAAGGTTCTTCCACTTTAAGCCATGCCGTAGAAACAAAAATTTCATTGAAGTGCGAGGATGAAGCCATTTTTTCACTTTCTTTACATTCCCTATTTTCCTGGATAGGGAGAGGTAATGTTTAAGGAAACAATATTGAGACAGAGAGAAAACATAAAACTTCTCTGGAGACTGAGAATTAGGTAACGTGATATATAAAATAAGATGGGAACGAGAAAGGCAAGGAGCAGGAGCTTGGAAAAGTTACGAGCGAAGCAAAGGTAGGAATTTTTATAGAGGAGAGGGAGCGGAAAGAAAACGGAAAGAAGATAAGGAACATGGAAAAATTGTACGATTAAAAAAGGAGAAATTAATTGAGTGGAAAAACTACTGAATTAGGTACGTATATTAATGAAATGGTGTTTTGGATGACAGATAATCAGAATCTCACGAAGGTACCGATTTTCATCGATTATTTCAATAATAAACCTTGGTGGGGATATTTTTATGGCATCATGAAGGAATAAAATCTGATGGGGAAATTTTGACGCAGCCGGGACTCGAACCTGAATCTTTCGCCGGGAAGATACTCTAACTAGTTTAGCTATCACAACAAAACATTTTTTTATAAGATTCAATTTTCTTCAGGTTTTCCAAGATCCGAGATCGATCCCAAACGACATCATTTTTAATCTATCAAGTATTTACATCATCCGTTGCTTATTTATTGTTTGCTACCTTGAATTTATTGAATGATCTGTAATAATATGTAATGTAATGCAAGAGGAGTGGGTAGAGTGTGTTTGCTTAAACTCTACTCGCTCTCTCCTTATTCTCTTCTATCTCAATTTCTTCCCTTCCATCTTTACGATCCACTTGGCTGATTACAAGGTCTATTTACCTTCTGGATGACATGAATATATATTAAAAAAAACAGTATCATCAAATTCCAAACTGTACAACCCTGCTTTGCAAGTCCTTGAATATGAGATGATATTTTAAATGATGGATTTTAATGAAAAGATACCTTTCTATGCTTATCATTCCGTAAGACAAGTGCAATATTTCGTAGCTGATTGGTAATTACGATTGAGTCGTATTTGAATTTGCGAGTTTCATTTATTTTCCCCAATGTAGGGTAGTTAGGAAAAAAGACGGTAAATTATGGTAAATGTGATTTTTATACGCATTTGGAACCTGTGTTTATTTTCGGTATGAATTTTCTAAGCTAATTTATAATAACACGAGTTTGAATAATTTAAAATTACTATTCAAAATATCTATGAATATATTTTAGAATAATTTATGTTCATTTTCATAATTAATACGCGTATTATAAATGGGTACGATTAGCTAATATCCATATATTAATTAAAATAATATGTTAAGGGTATGAAGTGAAAAATGACAGTAATTACGGATACGTTGATTCAGAAAATTAGCCTGTAATTGGAATGTCATCCAACTTTGATAAGTGGAAATGTGGCAAAGCTACTATAAATGTAAATTCATTTCATTCGAATGGATATGAGATGCAAAAAAGTTCTTACCATGGTTTTAAGACAACTGTCCATTCATATTTCACTTATCTAATCAGACATTGTTCGTGATATTATAACAATTCCTTATTCTATTCTAGAATTAAGATATTATAGTTTTTATTGCATATTTTCTTTAAATAATATGGGAAGATACATCTACATCAAGTTTGATTTACGCTAAAATTTACAATCAAATTATAATTACAAGGATAATAGCATAAGTAAATAGGATGTAGTATGATTAAATAGAAGTACGAGACTCGTAGACAAATAGAAATACATACATGTGGTTTATGTAAAATATCCGCTGATGTCAATCGTGTGGATCGACCACACTGATTGTAAAATTGGTGTTTAAAATGAAATGTCAAACTCGAGCGGAAATATCATCGTCCCCTTTAAGGTATAAAAATCATAAAAACTCAAGTGTTTAAAATTAATATCACAAATGAATAAAAGTAACTTTCACGAATTTATCGTATATGTCTTTCTAATTGCCAAGAATCACTTGAGAGAATCCCACCATATGAAATGGCATACGTTCGGAACGAAAGACTCCGCAAAAGGATTCATGGCGATCCTAGGGAAGGAAGATAAACTATTATTCGAAAGATTACATCGAGATGCACTTGGACGAAAAAAGAAGCTCGGGCTCCGTGGATATTACTTCTGAAAACGTTCAACCTCCCAAAGATGCTTAATTAGATCGGGAAAACGCTTCCCGAATTTACGAAACTCGCTTCGCAGAAGTTTGCGAAATTCATCCGAGGTGAGGATTTGGGGAAAAGAATAGCTTCTTTCCTCTCTCCGTATTTTCGCTTAACGGGATTTATGCCTTGACGGAATAATTCGATAAAGCTTCTGAGTATAAGTCCGAAAAGTAGAGTGGCTCCTGAGGATAATGCAGTTCCTCATCTCCTCTTTAGAGATTTCAGTTAACTGATTAACGCCTTTCAAGGGGAAAATTAGGAGAGGCGAGAAATGCCGCCGGAATTTAAATAATAGAGGGAGAGGCCGAAAGAACTTAAAGATAACGAAGTGATGTCGGTCGGAACAGCGCTGTGAATTCGGTGGCAGAAATGGGAACTGAGGGAGCAATTTATCCTCGTTTTTTTAATTCTAGTCCGGAACATAATCAGGTCAGGGATGACAATCAGTCTACGGAAACGTTGGTTATAATTGAACTGTATCCCGAGGTGGAAGGGTTGGAATTAGACTCGGAGTCACGTTTTTTATTTAGTTTTTATTTACATCTTTTATATATAATATAAATATCCTATTAAAATGTTAACAGCCTGTTATCATGCAGCATGATTTCGTCAAAATGAGGTGCCCTTCAATTCGAATTAAATTCACGTATTTTATTGTTTTTTAATTAAGGTCGCGTTTTTAGTTTCAAAGTAGGTTTTTGGTGACAAAGTATATATTTATATGTGTTTATATATTTTATTTGACTGTTGTAAATGTCAAACTCAATTAAAATAGAGGAATATATTGGTGATTTAGATACGACTGCTTATCAAGATGTTTAGGTCTTGGTGTATATGATTCTCGAAATTATGATCGTGATTAATATCTTAAGTTTGAGTTAAAGTATGAAATGGTTTTACTGTATGAAACTATTAATTTAGTTTCGAAAGCTACTTCAATATTAAATTATCAATCGTGCACTTATAATGGTACGGGAATAATAATTTGGCATATCGTTCCATTGTCTTATGCTTAAATTTACAACTTCCAAACGAAGAGATTAAATTTTGTCGTTTCTAAGGAGTAATTTCTATTAGTCTTAGTTTTGAACTTTTACATCTTAGAATTGCATTGTAGATGAATACCGCAAAACTACAGAAGCAATTATTGAGACAAATTATTAAATCATTAACGAATGAATCGCCAATCAAAATCTATCTATCAATTCTACTTATTACTACCAGAAAAATTACAAAATGACCATCGTCATCGATGCTATAATTTTAAAATTATATTTTGGGAAAATAGAATTCTGTAAAATCCTAAAAATTGTACTTTAGGCTTGAAATAGGATGAGTTTTCATTATGAATCACTTAAAATTTTCTAATAAATATTATAAATCCTCCAATATATTTTTGTAAAAACTTTAAAATGTAACATTTTAAAATGAATGAAGAAGACCATTAGTACGCTTCCACGGATTTATTTCTTTGGCGACATGTTTCGCTGGCGAACTAGCATCATCTGGCACATTTATTATTTTGGGATTTCATTCTATATGCAAATACTGATGGTGGAAATTTTGGAGGAAGGTCAGGGTTTAAAGAGTTTACTAGGAAGGGAAAGAAGGGGGGAAGGGCTGGGAAGCACGTGCTCGTTTGTCGTTCTTGGGAGGCGCATACAATTTCTACCTCTTCCAAAAGATCCAGGCGGCGGCCTTGCTTTTCGCGATGGAGACATTTGGGTTGGAAATCACTTTGGTGTCTCTCTTCCAAGAGGTGCACCGCGAAGTTGGACATAGGCGACCCCCTCCGAAGACGGTAATCCCCATTGTGTTCCGCCGCCCTCACCCGCAGTTTTCTAGCGAATGGCCTTCCAAGATGAAACGCCTTCGCACATCGAATTTATTTAACCTTTTTAAGTTACATAAGTGAAATGCTTTGGAAGATCATAAAAGGGATTTTTTCCATTGAAATTAATAATATATAAACGTTTAAATAAGATCTCACATAATATCATACAGACATTTATTTTATAATGTACTAGATTAAAATGCTTCGTAATTTTCTTTTTATAAAAGAGAGGATTTTTACTTATCCAATATCATTCGATTTTCAGTAACAAGAGTTTTTTTTAACATTTCATCCATCGTCACTTTAGTCGTTACATTTGAAATACTACGTCTCCTGTTGAAAATTTTCTACGCTATGACCCTCGATTTCAAAGAATTTTTTGTATCTGTTTGTGTGCAGGGGGATGGGTAGTGAAATACGCTCAAAGCAATGTTTGTTTCTATGCACAATCATCGGTATTTCATCAACTTACCTATTTGGCCTATTTGTTTAGCTTTTGGGGGAAGAGAGTAATTATTGTTTTTGAAGGATAAAAATAGAGCAATGTTCTTTTTCGAGTGGAATGTCCCCCGCCCCAGTTCCATTTTACCGATGTATTTTCCAAGAGATCAGGTTCTTAACCTCTGTGTAGGTCATCGGCGCATATCAATCGCGAGTTGTCTTAACCCGGTAACGGAGCACATCCGTCTCAACCTCTCCAACCGAATCGCTAATTCTCCTCGGAATTAAAGAAAAAATAATCCATCGCAAAAGTTTGGAGGTTGGGAATAAGCGGCTGGAGATTCAGGAGATCAACTTAGCCATCGCGATTATTGTTTTTTTATTCATGGGTTAGAGGATGAAAATTATTTACATAAATTGGGAATTCGAGAGTCACTATTTTGCATTTCGAGCTATTTTTCCCGATGGTAAATATTTATTAGCCTCTGAATAGAATATTCATCGAGTTTTGCGATCAAATGCGAGTGGATACTGTTGTGGTTACACTTTTAGCTGAAATGAGAAATAAGACCGTTCGAAATGAATGTAAATCATGATTCGTAAATTTCATTCTTAAATGACGTTCTTAAATAAAAATTTGGATTTTATTTCTGGCTTATTTATTAAAAATACAATGGTATTTAAGTTAAATTTATTAGGATTTTTGTTTGTAAATAAAGAAACATTTTCGGAATTTTTAAAATAAATAAAACTGTTTGAGTAGGAATTATAAAGGCAAATTATTAAACTGTTAGATATACCTTATCCTTGGTATATTTTCTCTGATTTTACTCACATAACGAAGTCATTTTCAATTATATTATAGAAAAAAAACGAAGGAGAATTAGAATCCCATATTATCGAATAATAGATGTATCCAATGGAAATTACTAAAATTTGCATATCATCAGAAGAAAGTAGGAAGACAAATATTTACAACGTTATGAAGGGGAAATATAATATGTTCATAATGAAGAGAGAGCAAACAAAGTTCAATGAATGTTTGCTCTTTAATTCATGGTGGTTTTCTCACACTGCGGTTAAATCCACGTTTGCATTCCTGAACATAAATGACCTCTATCAGTTTTAAAGGCTAAACGTAAAAATAAATTTATAAGGCCATAGTTCATAGTAAATTTGGAAGGTCATAGTTCAGATTCTCTTATGCAAAGAGATCCGGTTATAAAATTAAAAAAGGTCCATATTTTTGTTAAAGCGTTCTTGCTGATTTATCTACTTTAGGAACTAAATAAAAATTTTCTGACCACTTTGCGATTCGTACATCTACGATCAGCATGATTAGTGACTGCGGTAATTCAGAAAAAAAAAATTCTTGCTACCTACGTACTATATTTTCATGTTCGATGCTCAATAAAATAATAAGACAGAGAAAATATTTCAGAAGGCAAAATTGTATGATATTTGAAAAGTTTTGGACAATTTTACTACGATAGTTATTTCCTTGTGTGTCCCCGTTTCCTGCTACCTACCTACTACATTAATATACTCAATGCTAAATAAAAGAATAAGACAGAGGAAATATCTCAGAGGACAAAATTGTATGGTCTTTGAAAATTTTTTGGCAGTCATTCTCCGTTAGTTATCCCCATATGTGTCCTCATCTGGATCCGTCCTTGGCCCGGAGCTCGAAAGTTGGGAGAATAGGCGCAATGGACCAATTACCCAACGAGGAATTTTACTTCGGCCGCATAATGACCATAAAATAATCCAGAGCACACTTGAGTTTTAAACGTTCGGAATCGTATGAAAATTATTTATGGACCTCCGATTGATCTCTGATCTTTCCCGAGAGACTTTTTAATGCGACCGGTCGAGGCGCTCTCATCCGCTAATCCGGTCCGCCGTCTGAAAGAGGTTGAACGGCCTCGGGATTGAGGTTGAGGGGCGCTCGAGAGATCGGATCAAATGAGGAAAGCCGAGAGGTAAAAGTAGGAATTGGAAAATGAATTGGAACGAAGGGTTTTGGAGTGTTGTGGGAAGGAGAGAAGTCGTCGCTTAGCGATGAGTGGATCGAGGAGAAATGCGGGGGAACAGAGGGGGGTCGGGGGCTAAAATGTGTTTGTTGGGTGGAAGAAATGGAAATATTGTTTTCCCGGGAAATAAACCGATGGATCGCTGTGGGAAAGTAGGGAAATATGTTGAGTTCACCGCAGGGAAATGTATTACCCAACGTAGTGGTGCCTCTGCGAAAGAATACCCGTTTCGCTGTTTTCCAGACTTGGTCAATGTATGCTTTGCTGAATGCTAGTGTATGTAAATGTGAACTGAAATAATCCAGAATGGTCCCCGGATAGCCAAGTAAGCACCGCGTTCAGATTTGGTGAAAGTTCCGGGAAAAATTTTCCCGGTACGAAATGGCCTAAGTAGTCGAAGCTCTTTTGTCAATTCTGCCATACCATGCCTTGATTTTCCCGTTCGTTATAGATCATGATTAGAGGTTTAAAATCTACATTGGCCGCTTTTGTCGGCGTTTCTCTTCTCATTCCCCGGTATTCCGAGAAAACAAGACAGGACATCGCACTTTTTGAAAACACTCAATACGTATTTCGAATGCTATGCGTTCCTCGTCAGGAGTGAATGGATATAAAAAGCCATTGGAGATTTTAAACCTCTAATACCTTAACGACCGCGTCCCAACTTTCCTTTCTTTTCAGTAGAATATAATGTTTCTTGATAATTTGTGAGTATATTTTATCATCAGAGATCTCTTAGGAAATATCATTCCAAGTAGTGAAGGTATCCCACAACAAATTAGTTTTATTGAGCTAGATGTCACTATGAAATAATTACTTGTAATAAACACATGGTCGGAAAATACATCATTTTGAAATATCTACTCATACACTGTGTTTTTTCTGTTTCCATAAAGTTGCATTGATATCTCATATGAGGGATGTCTCAAACTCTAGTATTTTTGAACCTCTCGCATGTGATGTGATCCTAACTGATTTCTTAGCCGAAAAATTAATTTTCATACACTTAAAAATCCTTTTTAGTCATACAGATGCATTAAGCGTTTGTTTGAGATTAATGAAAAACGTATTAAGAAATGTTATACAAAAAGAGAAAATGCTATATGTGAAAAATTATCATACCACACTTTGATTCTGTAACTGATAATTTGGTATCGAGATTCAATGAGAATAATCTACATTCTTTTTATTACAAATCTTGAAATCGAATCGCATTTTGAGGTGGAAATAAATGTAGCACCGGAATGGCCTAAAAATTATATAGAATTTAAAATTTTATTTCTAGCGAATTCCGTCATATAAAATTTCTAGTATTAGGATGAAATAAGGAAATTATCCAACACCAGTCTCATTTTTACAAGCCATAACGACGTTAAAATATAAACATAGGAGTAATGTGTCTTATTCAGATAAAAGGCACTTGATACTACTTCGGTGATTTTCAAGGATGCGATTCGAAACGAACGGGGCCTATGATTTTTTTCTGATTTTACGAATGAAGTGCTCCTTAAAAGATTAAGGATAGTGTATGCAAAGCTTTGTGCTTGCCGGGTTATAATAGTAAAAAGAAAAATAGATTTGGCTTCATAAAGAGATATGTAGCAGGATGTAAAACGAGTTGATACATCCTGATACTTTCAAATCGAAGTTCACTTTTATTAAAGGGCTACTACATTATACACCAGCAAAAATTTATAAATGCCAATTAATCAGTTTTAAATAAAGTAAGTTAATCAATTATTTGAAGTTATTTTTCAATGTAAAAAAGAGTGACATTAGATTCGCCAATCATACTTTGGGATGAATTAGGAAAAATGTAGCAGGAAGTGATTGCCTTTCCTTAGAATATTCTTAGCGGAGATCAGAGAAGCTTCAGAGGCTTTGAATAAAAAATCACGTAAAGGAATTAGTGTTTTCAAAGTAGTAGTAGTTAACAAGGTGAAGCGAAAGTTTAATTGAAATCCTCAACCTCAGAGATTAAAAGTTGTTCTCAAGGAAGAAGCGATACAAAGCTAGTTATATTTAAACATTAGGAAATAATTCAAGAGAACCCGCTAGATAGTTATAGAACTTTATAAAAATTTAACGTTTTGAAAATTTTAAGGAATTTAAGACTAATCTTATTGCAGCCAGACTAAGCAAATGTATCGTTAATATATATTTAGACGCAATGGAAAATGGCAGGACAATTTCGTTTAACAAAATTAATGCAATATTGTTTTGATTCTTTCTAGTACTAATTAGTATTTAAGGTTGACATCCTGTGAATTATCTGTTCGTGAAAATTGAAGTATGTACTATAAAGATTGACGATGAATTCATTATTCTTCATATTCATTCGTAACTAAAGGAGAAGATTTTCTTCACCTTGACATGGTTATGTTTGATTGAAATGAGTCCTAACTATATGAATTTTAACAGCTTTGTTTAAAATTATTTTATAAATATCTCTTGGAATGGTGTTATTTTCTAGACAATTGATTCTTATCATATGATAATATTTATTTAATTAAAATAACCGTTTCATTTCACAAGAATTCACCATAGGATTAGACTAAAATCACACGTTAAAAATTAAGAAAAACTCAGCTAGGCATTTATATTCTAAAAGAAAAGATTACCAGTTCCTGAATTAATTTTTTCCTCTACTAGTGGGACGTTACTCCTTTTTGTGGGAAATTGTTTTTACCTATTTAGGCTTTTCTGATCACTGAGTATCATTCTGTTACGTGATAGCCCGTCGAGTCGCATCGTGAAGCGAAATGAGAGTTTTCAGACATTTTTGTACCTGAGATTGCTGTGGGAACTGAATATACGAGCCTTCTTTTCAGACTCTGAATTTCGGTCAAAAATAGGTTCGAAAATGCTTCATTAACTTAAAAACTAATCAATAACGACCTTTCTTTTCATGGTACTGCTTCACTTCCCACGTTAATGGCTTTCTTTCAGAGCAGAGGCTCAGTTAAAGAGTGCTTTTGCGTGGGCGGTAACTCAGCTTCTGTTACTTCTATCTCGTGAATGATGAAAGGATGGGGCGATCCGTGTGGGCGGCAATTAGTCCCAACCTCTACATTTTAATTAGTGATCGTATCTTGTGAGGATTCTATGACAAAGATTTATGTAATGTTTGCGGGGTACTCTTATGTTTGATGCGTTTAGCGTAGATTACTCACATAATAATAGTCCCCACCTCGATATTTCTTTGTAAGGAATTTATTCCTTACTTTGAATCCTTCATATGATGATTAATAATAATGCGTTAGCTAATACTTTTGGAAGAAGACAAATGACCGTTAAGAATGCAGTATCAATGGTAAATTGATTATCGAAGAATTGAAATTATTTGCCGATTTTGCCATGTATTGTCATTATTTTCGTAGTTATTCCACATAACACTGCGAGGAATATATTTGGACATATGCCATTGTGTGGGACTTAATGAATTACTGTAATGGCATTATGCAAAGACTATTCTAATTTTAGAACAATATCATATTGATACAATTTTATGCAATAAAAATCTTTATCGAGAGGATGTATAGATGATTAGGTTGTATTTACTGATTTGATAAAGGTCCGTTAAATTATAAGATATTGGCCGGTGATGGTTGTTGTAATATCCATAAAACACTCCATAATCCATCAAAAATTAAAAATAATAATTGTTGATGGTTTTTTGGACTATGTTATGGATAGTATATTTAAATTAAAAATATAAAATCAAGTGACAAAGCAGTAACTTTGTGAAAGTCTATCACAGGAATGATAATGCAATAACTTAGTATTATTTCCACACGTTTCGACATGTTTCAACTCACAGTCATCATCGATGACTAAAAATATAAAAATTAAAATATTGCGTATTACTTACTCAAAATTATTGTATTTCCATTACTGTTATTCTCTAACAACTATAAAACTACGTTTCCGAATGGTTTTTAGGTATTTATACAATAAAAAAATTACTTGAATATATCACGTGGCAGAATTTTATAGCAGCTTGAAATATATCCTAAAATCTGCAAAAAACATCTGATTCTTATGTCTGATTCGTAGAGAATTAAATGCCTATTCATAGAGGGCATGTAAATTTAATTTGCGTCTGTTTAAATATGAAATATAAATATTACCTCACCGCTGAGTTATGATCAGTGGCTTAGAAGATTGGATGTATAGAGCATGGCTAGTTCCCCGAAGATAAGGGTTGGGGCTTTAGACATGACCATTATTTGAAAAATAAGACCAGATGACCACTTTGTATGATTTTTGAATGAAATTTAATCATATTCCCTATAGAAGAAAGATCAAAAATCACAATACATTATAAACCCTTAAATAAATACAGCAATAGTAATTCAGATCAATTTTTCCTCAGAATAAAATTTGTAATGTATCTGGATAGATTGAGAGGTGGTGACACTTTGTTCTGTTTAGATTAGGCTCATGTTATTTCTATATCAGGCGACTATATCAGCCACTCTAAAAAATAAAAACCGTCGTATTTCGCCGTGATCGTAAGTGTTATGAACATGGAATTCGGTGAGCAAGATATCGAAAGCTTTTCCCATAAAACTCGTCAGTATCCATTACTCCTATGACAAAAGACGCACTTTAGTTTCCGCATCACTCGAATAAGAACGTTATCAATCCATTGCTATAACCCTTCCAATCTCCCTATCCCTTTTCCTCTCCTAAAATTCCAAACCTTCGCCGTATCCCCCGTGACTCCCATCCGAAAAAGCCTCGCTCTCTCGCAAATCAAAAACCACTTTATTCCGCGTTGAGAGGTGCCTTTGGGAGCAAGGGAGAGTCGTGGAAATGTTCCATCTCCGTCGCGGGTCCCTCTGCTATACCTACACATTAGAACTTATCCAAACAGTGCCTTTCTATCACTCCTCCTCACACTAACAGTCCATTTCACGGCTGCGTTCGATTTCCGCCTTGTCTCCCGCGTTTCCAGGGTCGCTTTATGTACGCTCCCATAACTCTTTCTTGCGTGGTGTTTGGGGGTTCGAAATCTCGTTGCCTGATGCGATTGACTTTGTGGGTGTTTTTAAGCTAGGGGCGATCGCCGAAATATGTGTAAGTAACTGGTTAGTAAGGTACGGAATTGATCATATCATATATGAGAAAAAGATAAGGATAGATAAATTTATAGATTAATAGATAGATATATAAATAGATACAGGATGTCCGAGTTAAATGTCTAATAATACAAAATTTGATAACTTGTGAGCTAATTATAATATTTATTGGCAGTTGGTTTCTAGAAGTTCTATGGTAACTCAAAATGTTTATTACATAGTTAATACACCTCTATACGTGCACTATTAGTGGCAAAAAGACATCCTAAATGTATTTTACCCTCTCCAAGTGTTTTGCGGCATTGTAGGAGTAACATTTGCAATAACTGCACGAATTCGACTGCGCAGTTCTAGTAGATCACGAACTGGTGTCTGGTACACTTGATTTTTTATAATCTATCTTTATTTATATTTATTTTTACAATCTATCAGCAGAAAAAAATCAAGTTGTCTCATGTCTGGGTTTCTAGTGGGCCAATCCATTGTTGGACTACCTCTCCCAATCAAGCGATTTTGGAACTCGATATCCAAGAAATTTCTCACAATTACTGCGCAATGACATGATTCGCAATCATCAAGTAAACATACGAAACATTTTTTGAGTAACCAAACTTCTAGAAGCAAACCGCTAATAAATATATCAATTACTTCTCAAGTTATTACATTTTGTATTATTGTATGTTTAACCCGAACACCCTGTATATAGATAGATATATTGACCCTTTACTGGTGAGGTTAGGCGGGAAGGAAAGAATGAAGTTTATATTGACATATTTATTTTGATTCTCTAATAAGTTGCGGGTCGACTTCCACCAACCAAGCTTTACTTTATTTTTCCTAGTTTTATGAGATTCGTATGTAAATATTTTTAACAAATGTAAATTTAAGTTAAGATGTGATTGAAAAAGAAATTTTTGGTTTAGAGCGAAGTTATTTTTTCAAATATTAGTTTCCACTTACAGCATTTAACGTTATTCGGAGTTATTAGGTTAAAGCTGCCATATCATGGCCTTAACGGTATCAAAGCTAATGTGGCCAAAACTAATTTTCTACCACTTATGATTGCACTGGGTTTTACCTCTGGTACTCTTAAAAACTTACTGAGTCAATTAGTGGCCTCAAATCCCCGAAAATGCAGGAAGATTAATTTCCCTAAATGGGGCTTGAACCCCAGCCATCTGCATGGCAGAAGATACTCTTGAATGTTATGCCTTCGTGGTCATTCAACTTAAGATTTTAAAGGATAAATATATGTGCTAAAAAAGTCACTAGATTATGCTTTATATAATTGGTTATTCATGTATCAGAGTAAGTTTCGCATTCCAAATTTTACAATTTATACAGTAAGCGTTTTATATTTATCAGGAATTTCTCATTGGCAGAGACTCATTGAGTGCCGCTCATAGAAGTATTTGCATGCACGAAAATGCTCGTAGAATGTTGGGATACCAACAACGAATGGGTAGACGAGACAACCCATTAGATGCTAAATGCTCTTTGTTCACTCTGACCAACGCTACAAGTTAATGGCCGAACAAAGTTCCTTAAGCGATTAAGGACTAACTAGAAACAATGTATATTTATACAGTATTTTCGGTTCTACCCAGTATATCACAATTCCAATTTAGATAATTAAATACGGAAGATTGTATCAATGGTAAAAACAATATAATTAAAATTATCAAAAATTAAAATTTAACGTAAATTACCATATTATTTTCCCATTATATTTCAATACATAAAACCATCTTTTCATGATTAAAATACTGTTTGTGGATAAACGAAACGGAATCAGGCGTAACTTTGTGGTATTATTAATAATATCAAAATCCTTATTGAGAAAACTTTGACTAGACCACAGAGAAGAAGTTCTAGTAAATGTTTTCTCAATATGGATTTTGATACTGTTTGTGGTTTTTTGTTAAGGCCAATGTAAAAGCGCTATGCAGTTTTTTTACTCCAAACGAATTTAATGTATTGAATAGATTAATAATTTTGTCAAAAAATTACAATGAGCTATTTTTTACGATTCAATGTTGCTTACTTTAACGTTGCCGAGCTGAAGTTTTTATACTATTATTTTTATATTGAGAATGATTTCCTTTAAGTTAGTATTACTTACAGCAAAAGAATGGACAATTTTAACTACGAAAGTTACTAAAGACGAAATTATTCATTAACAATGCTGTAATAGTGTCTTTGTTGTCTGAGAAAATGTTGTCTTTACGAATAACATCGCTTAAATCGAGGATTGCTTTAAATATTACGAGAGTCCCTTTAACTGCCGGAGACATGAGAACGTCTGTGAAACTTCAATTTTTATTTTCGGAGTCAGCAATTTTCACTTTTAAACTACAATGATAGTCTTAGGGAAAGATTGTATCATTTAACTTTGGGTCGTTAGTTATTTGGCTTCTTGAGCTTAATTGAAAATCGAAGCCTCTGGTTTGCTTTAGCGAAAAATTGTCTCGCCAGTTACTAATGGCAAGTTTGCCAAGAATATACTATCTCTAAGGGACATCCTTACAAGAGAAAAACAGCTTTAAAGACGAGAAGTATAAGTAAATTTCATTCAAATATGTTTATAGATTTGTGGAAATTTTATTTATATCCAGGCTTTGTCTGGAATAAAAAAGGCAAGCTAACAAAGGAATAATTTATTTATAAAATAACACCTAATATAAATAAATTATTCCCTTGTCAGCTTGCTTCTTTTGCCATGGAATATCACCAAGAAAAGGCTCAGACAGTCGATTTTATAAGAAATAATTCAAAGAAAAGAACATATCTAAAATAGCATATGTATCACAGTAATTACCCAATTACTCATGCTTTCTACAAATAATTCTTTCAATGGTAACGTAAATCCATATCATAAGAAAATTGATTACTTATCTTTATTACAAATTCTTCATATTCTCCGCTTCCTTTCTCCTTTTTTCTGCTGCAGCGCAGTTCTTCTCTTGATAATTTTAGTATCAATTTCTCTTTTAAATACTTCACTTTATATGTAAATAGTCTTTTTTAAGATACCCATTAAAAAGTATTTCTGTGAAACACTATTTTTTATAATACCTGTGTACATGCTTATTTTTTATCGAAAATTCCACTTCTATTTCCTTTTAGCTTAGGATTTTGTTCAGTTCAGTTTAAAAATTAATTTATTTTCTTCTCTCTTCTAATTTTGCTCACATTTTCTTTCCTATCCTATTCTATTGCTGCATCTACGACACTAATATTAATAACCTACATCTGCACTCTACAAGCTGAATTCGAAGATTGTATGAAGCAAAGTAGGATAGGCAGTTATCGTTTGTGAGTTAAAATCATTAGACAAAGAGTCGGAGCTGAGTATAAGCATCGATTCTGCATGAAAATTCTCGTCCAGAATTGAAAAATGAGTTCCGAGAATTATCACATCGATTCTTATTTCTCCGTAATCAGTACAGCGATATAATTAAATCTATACGTTTGTGCATTAATTTCTAGCTCTAATTAAATATTTAATAAATTCGTATATGTTTAATCATAAATATATATAAATAAATGTATTATTATATGTATTAAAAAAAGTTATAAAATTTCGCTGTAGTAGAACTCGCGAGAAACTTTGTTATTTAAAATCAAAAATAATAATCTCACCCTCGGTTTAGACTAACCTAGATGAGGAAATTTGACATGGAGAATCCATATACTAGACACAGAGTTATAATGTATTTAGGGAAATATAGATATTTTTCTCAGATTAGAATAAATAAAGCGTATTGTTAAGTATGATAAGTTATTAGTGTGATAAAAGCACCCAGCTATCATCTCAGTATTATTTCAGAAATGGAAAACATGCCAGGTTTTATAAAATTTTTGAGTTCAGTAGCTTTTGGTGGTACTGACCGCCGACAAAGAGCTAAGTCGTAAGTAATATGTGGTCCAAAATTTTGTCATATTACTCGCAAAAGAAGAGGCAATGTAACAGTTATGGTTCACGCTAGCATAATGTTGTAGTCTGTGCTAAGTTTCCGTACACTATAATACGGCCATAAATGACAAACTGTGTCCTCGCATTTGAACGAAATGACCGCTTCGTTACCACCCTTTGTGGGACACATATTTTGCTCCTAATGACGCTAACTTGGAACATGCGTCAACAGGATTCAGCATCCTTGACGTTGACCCAGTATGCGCTTGTATGAGTGCCCATTTTGTTTGAACTTTGGTCTATTATTTGTCATTTGATTACCCGCATGCCCCGAAAAGGAGGCCTTTGTTCTAATACCCCCTTTCTACTTGGAATGCACGGATCTTGCCTTGTTTTCAACGAATCCCGTACGATGAATCGTTTCTATTATTTTATTCCATTTGAGAGGAAAACTGCGATCCCTAAAGGCAAAGGTTTCTTCAACAAATTAGTGCGCAAATGTGGTGTCGTGTTTAATTTTTAGTATTAAGAAAAGTACAGTAGTCCTGAGAAAATTGAAATTCTCTGATGTTGTATTTTAGTCTATTCAGTGAAAATGGTTTTCATGATTCTAAACAACGAAGAAAAAATATCTAATCCATCCATAAACAAAATAATTATTCCCCTAGTTTGGAGTGAATGTATTTGATAAAAGAATATCAATTTTTATAGATTTACTTTGAATCTTTCATCAAATTCGAAGATTTTATGAAGCTTGTCTCGGTATTTTACGATGTTTCGTTTTAATTTCATTTTGTTATAGAAAAACGATCGAAAACATGTTTTTATGCATTTATTATGGAAATACCTTGACTCATCTGAAGTCGAACTGCGGAACATAAGGAAAATAAAAAGAAGCTGATTATGTGTGTGGTGTCAATTTTTCACAATAATGTGCAAAGTTTGAAATTTTGATAAATTCTTGTTTTTCCAGTGTTAAGTGTACATACGGACATAAATACATACTCTCTTTCTGTCTAACTACGCTCAATATATGCGAGTAATTACGTCGTACTGGAAGTTTGGAGTAGATACAGTTTTTGTAGATGATGTGTGGAATGAATCAGGGAAGGGTATATTCTATTATCTATGAATCTGGTTGCAAAGTCAGTGTTACCTATTTACTTTCAGTCGAGCCTATCGACATTTAATAGCACTTTTGGAACGATGTAAAATACGAATTTCGTTGTTTCAATGAATAATTGGTGGGAATCGTCAAGTGGGAAAGAGGAATTGTTGCAGGAAAATTTTACACGCCGTCTTTTCGCCGAATTATTATTCAAAAACGCCTTTGACTCAACCAACGAAATTTCCTCAGCAGTCAGATTTCTCTCTATTTCTTAATAATTTCCGCTCTCTCGCTTAGATACATTTTCTTTTATGTTCACTAGAGTTTCAGGCGACCTTTCATAGTCTGGTATACTTTATTAATTCCTTTGGATTTTTCCTGTAAGCTTTTTCGATCACCTCATACAGTAATATTTCCTTCTTATTTCAAATGTTGTGCGATTCATGCTTTATAAAACATTGACGCCACTTTTATGATGGTTTCCTAGTGATTTATGATTTATTTCATCTCTTACACATAAGAAGACAAGAGGTTACTTTCCTTCAAATTCAGTTTACTAAATTTGAAAAAAGCTTTTGCTTCTTTATCTCATTTGGCGTTATCTATCTTTGCGTAATATTTCCCTGTAACATGTTCGTACCCTATCATGGTTAATTTTATCAATTGTTCTGACAGTGTCCTTTAAAAAAATCATATTATTCTTTAAGGACGTAGTTAAGTCATATAAATAATTTGTTAACTATCTTTAACTATATTTAGGCATATATAACAATAATTATACATTAAGTTTTACCTTTATCTACAATTTTTTACTAACTCCTGAATAATTTTTCAAGCCATGGTTTCAAATTGCCGAATCCTAAAGTTCATTCAGCAATTCCCCAAAACTTTTAGCAATTCAGCAGTTTCCCCAAAACACTGAAATTCATTAATTTCTATTTTGTTTTGCTTTCTTTAGTCTTAAAAATCCGTAAATTTGCAGGAATCAACTTAAAAAATAGTTAGCTGTCTGTATACGTATGTCCGAAAACCACATACGAATAAATGGGAACTGAACCTTAAAAATAGTGTATGAATGTAATAAAAATGCTATTGCTGTTATTTAAAAAACGAAATAGAAGATATTGATTAAAATATACTTAATAGGGTCCAAAATTAATTATAAGATGAATTCGACTCTTCTAGGTCTTCAAGTCCATCTCCTAGAGTTGAAAGTCCAAGCTGGTCGATATTTAAATTCATTCTGGAGAGTTTGAAGTATTTTTATCCTTTACCCTCAAAACATCAGTTTTAAATCCTTAGGATAAAGCAAAAGTTGAAAACTTTAAGTATTCTGTTTCAATGTTTCGTCATGAGAAGACAAATAAATTGCGAGAAAAATATTTGTAGACGTTGAAATTTGTTAGCGGGGTCACTAACCAGAAGTGTCGCCGAACTCCGAGTACTTAATTCATGCATACAGATTGCACTATCAAATCATCCCGCTTAGTGCAGCTAAGCGACTGTGTTGCTCCTTAAATTCAGAGACGAATACTTTATAGCAGTTGCGAGTTGGCACGGAAAGTGAGTTGGAAGTCACGGGCACAAGAGAGCCCCGCGGTGGGGCTTGTACAAACCGGAGAGAGATAGTATAGGATTGCGGCAGAAAGGGACAAATGGACCGAGGGTTGCATTCGGAGAGGAAGGAATACGATAGGGAAAAAGGGGAAGAAATATAACTCCTCTTTAGTCCGGAACCCGAGCGCCACCTTTTCCATGCAACGGCTCAAGACGAAAAACTCCATTTCCTCCGTCGCAGTCACCCATTTCGCCTTCCGCACACCATTCAAACCACCTTTCCCCCCCACCTCGACGTCTTCATTTTGGGAATCTATCCTTTTCCATTTCTACTCCTTTTCCCCTTAAACTCCTTTTTTCCGAGGGGAACCTTTCAAGTTTCTCTCGGATACGGTGAACGTGCAGAATTCCCAAATCTCTGTGGTGGGTGATGTGAAGCGAAAAAGAGCTCCATAGACAGTTTTCCTGCAGGTATATGTACGTAAAGAAAGTGGTACAAAACTAGCTCGCGTGTGCACACTACCGTACGTGTACGCATGCGAGTGAGATGTTGGGCTGGGCTGTTACTGTCATAATTTTTTCATGTTGTAAAAGTGGTTAGTTTATAATTTAGCCGATGTTATTGGCAGAGATTATTTCTTTCTTAGCAGAAGAGTTTTCTTTTTTGGGGAAAATTTTAGTAAAATTTAGGAAAATGTTCATATTTATACCATCTTCAAGGGATCTGATGCCAGTACCTATCATGTGAATTTTTGTGTGTAATCTGTGGAATAAGTTGAGATCCTTAGGCCGATGAGCAATGCTGCTGTAAAGAAAGAACATTTGGAACACGAATGTTAAGGAATTAGGGGTTTAAAATCTCCAATAGTAGGATATATTTCCCGGATAGCCTAGTAAACATCGCGTTCAGATTTGGTGAAAGTTCCGGGAAAGATTTTCCCGGTGCCCATGTACGAAATTGTCTAAGTAGTCGAACCTCTTTTGTCGATTCTGCCATACCAAGCCTTGATTTTTCCCGTTCGTTATAGAATATGATTAGAGGTATAAAATCTCCAATGGTCGTTTTTGCCGGAGTTCCTCGTCTCATTCACCGATGTTTGGAGAAAACAAGAAAGGACACCGCACTTCTTACTTTCTCCGAACTCCGGTGAATGACACAAGGAACGCCGACAAAGGCGGCTATTGTAGATTTTCAACTTCTAAGTGTTTAACAGTTTTGTTCTAAAATTTCTTTCTTTACATTTGATGGAATATCTGAACGTCTCGCATTGTTGCGAGTTAATGAGGTGACATTAGATTCGTAATTGTAACTTTAATTTTGGTTTTTAGATAATTTTTTGCTGAGAGTAGATGCTAGCATTAAATTTTACTTTCCACAAAATATTAAATGGAATGCATGCGTCAACAATGTACGACAAATATCAATGAATTAAGTCTTTACACCTGTGAATTAACAACATTCTATACTATAACTTACTAATTGATTATCCCTGAGTGTAAGCTTTGCTTTTTGAAATCCAAGAGGGAGAGTTTAAACTAAAAATGTAATTTGTTATATTTGTTCATACATAATGATATCTGTTGATACTAATATATATTTGAAAACAACATATTATAGCCAGGATGTAGAGAAAGCCTTTCTAATAGAGGAACATTCTCGTGTTATCATTCAAAATAAAAATAACTTAAATTGGGATAGAATGTCTGGTTTAAGAGTGAAAAAAGTCCAAATTATCCAATAAAATAATTGTCTATAACAATATCAATAGTCTGCGTATTGGAATATTGAATAAACTATTTTTAAGAAAAAGGAATTACGCCCAAAAAGTTTAAGTTTGTTATTTCTATATGGCTCTTTACGAGGTGAAGCTATGTCCGACTCTTCAACCTAACCTTATAAATAATTTCTACAAACGTATTTGCGTAGTACTTATATGAAACGTAGGTAACGAAGGAAATTTTGAACCCAGCTGTTAATGAATTAGAGGTTTAAAATTTCCAAAACCGTCTTTGCCGATGTTCCTCGTCTCATTCACCAGTATTCGGAGAAAACAAGTAAGGATCACAGCACTTTTAAGAAAACCCGTGCAATTTAAAACATATAATAAGAATAAAATAATACAGAAGGAAATTTTTTCTACTAACAAGTAAGACTAGTGGGCTGTCTGTAATCGTTTTTTCCTCTGTTATCACGAAAAATTATCTCAAAATTGCTATATTAACTGCTAAACGCTGCATAATATTTGCATTTTTGTAATTTAATATCTCAGGAGGAGTCTTTACAAAATTTGTGGAGTTATGGGCTTCATTTAGAGGAAATTGCTTAATTTGTCGGTTTTCCAATTAATAATATTAATTTCAAACCTATTAAATAACTTTGTAGTTTTTCACGAGGTATATCTATTTCTATATTTACGTACATTTTTACATTAATGGAGAAGGGCTCATCATGGTAGTCACTGGAATATTTTTTCCTGGTTACTTTAAAATTAGCTGCGTTATTTCATCAAATTACCGTAATGCAGCCTCGCTTTACGTTCGGAGGGATTGGTCGAATTCGTGCTCCGAATAAAATTATAGGGAAATAGGAGTGATTATAGAAAATAATTGTAATTTAATATGAAAACATTGCCTCTGGTCATAACTGTCATTATTAGCGGTAATAGTGTTCGTTGGCTATTTTTTGGTTCACGGATTTCAATCATTTTTTCGCCACTGAATATTAAATCTCGCATAAAAAAGTTCTACCTAATGAAGAGTTGTTACGAATTTCAGGTATTCGAGTTTAAATTTTGATCATTAAATTTTTTAAAGAACAAAGATAGGAGATTTAATTTAGAACATGCAGTTATGACTAGACTTGAAGAAATCGTGCTGTCGTTTCCATACATAAAATAGATGATATCTATTTTATTCTCATTTATATTCAAGAAGTTAAGCGCGTTGAGGTCAAGCAAAGAAAATTAAATCCTCCTTTAGAAATAAAATCTATAAAATGCCGCAAGAATCATTCCTGTACCTCTTTTTATACTTGTTTGTACTTAGTAGTTTTTGAAAAATTTCATGGACTTTAATAAGTTTAATTTTTGCTTTTCTCAGCATCTTTAAGTTCCTTTTTCCAATTGAAAGACCTTCTGTTCTCGGTAATGCTATATTCGGCTATACAATATTTAAGTAACACTGATTATTACTAACTGACGGATTGACATATTAGTGAGATGTGGCCGTGATAAACGTGCCTGATTATTTGTGTATAATTATTAATAAATATACAAATACATCGGAATAGTTCAAACAAAATGAATGTAATAAATACAGGAAGATGTAGTATTTGAACAACATGAATTAAAAGGAAATATACTTGTTAAATCAAGAGACGAATCGACTGATGAGATAAAGAATAAACTGCACTGGATCACCATTGAGTTTCATAAATGATACAAATTTAATTTATGTTCGTGAAATGTTATAAGAGAAGAGATTGGTATAATTTAATTAAAAAGGATAGATTAATATCGATAAAGGTTGTTAGATAAGTATATTTGGGTAGAAAAATCGAATAATGCACTGACTGTGAGTAGATTTTATATATTCATATATGTCCTCTTAAATCCTGCTATCCTCTCTTTGGTGTGAGGCACGGAGGTTCATGCAACTATTGCAATTCGATTAGTTATGATATGAGCATGGATAAGGCAAGAGTGTCCTTGGAATTCGAAGGGGTATCCAGTTTCAGAGGTGATGGAACCCTGTAATGCGAGTCTTGTTTACTTAAGAGGGAAACATAAGATCATTCTAAATGTGTAGCGCTTGAGGGAGAAATATCATTTTGGTGACTGTTGAGATCGCATTTAGAGAGCTTTATTGGTCTCATGAATCTAAAAGAGAGTATACTTTCCATCTGCCCACGCTTTTTTATCCAGTTCGAATGATTCCTTTTTCAGTCTCTCTCTTGCATGGGAGATATCTTCCTCTTCAACTTTCAGAATAAAGCTTTTAACCGTTTTTGAAGGTTCAGTAAACAAAACTACCCAAAAATTCTCCTCTAGTGACATCCGCCTATTTGCTTCTTGGATTGCCAAATGAAATATAAAAATTTTCGCTAATTTTGTCCATTTTTTCGTCCATGATTGCGTTTTCTAAAATTTCCGATTTTTTAATAACTAAAATTATCAGAAGTTCTCATCTATTCGCAAACTAATGTGGACATTCTATCGAAAAAATCGCTTTTCTGCAATAATTTTTTCTTAATAAATATCATACAATCTGACTAGTTAATTTGAATTTCACGCTATCGTAAAGTCGTACAGTCTCACTTCAACACATTCATAATTTGAAAACTGATCAAATTTTCAGCGGGAGAGAGAGATTGATATTAGGGTAATTATTTAGAGTTGGAAGAAGTTACATGAAAATGGAGGTGTTTCACTAAAAATTATCTCGACAACAATATTTGTATGGGTGATTTCATATTATTTCTGGTGAATAGAAATGAGGAAAGGCTTGTACTTTTTCCACAGGTTTATTTAAAAAAAACACGACCAGGTTTCAACGAGTAATCGCCATCATCAGGTGAATAAGCAATAACCGTAACCATATATTATTTTATTTTTATTTATTGCTTATTCACCTGATGATGGTGATTACTCGTTGAAACCTGGTCGTGTTTTTTTTAAATACACCTGTGGAAAAAGTACAAGCCTTTCCTCATTTCTACGAGATGGATTTCCACAAAACGACGCCTGAATGACTGTGAATTTTATTTTGGTGAATAATTTCTCCATCTCTAAAATATTCAAAACTGCTGTCCTGTCGGGTATACTTGACTTCGTGATTACTCAATTTATTTATGTTTTGTATCCGAGGAAACCTTTAATCTATCTCAGCGAAATCCATGCCGGGATTTTAAGCTCTTCGCAATTTTTTCAGGATTCACTATTTCATGATATGAGGGTTTTTCCATATGTCTTTATACATGCGCTTTCTTAAAGATCATTTTCTGATAAAACAAGATAATGGCAGTCCCTCAAAGGGAAAGGCAAAATATCTAAGGCAATGCGGATAGGGAACATGTTTATTATTGTAGAAACTCTATTCCCAGAACTTTGCTGGAAGGAAGCGGCCTTTTATCATGCAAAGGAATTGTGACAACATTCGTATAAAATTCAATTTCTTCTTTTTTTCTGTTCTGCCATATCTTGGAAGAATTTTATTATTTAGATTCTGGAATATCTCAACCTACAGGTTCTATCAGCGTGATCTTAACCTTTCTCTATTCCCTTAGCAAATATAAAGAAATATTTTTCGAGGTCACGAATGTTTGCTCAGCTACCTTAATGTTTTCGTACAAACATATTTTGTTGATAAGCCATAAGAAATGTATTCTGCGTTAGAATCAATAGAGTTAATAGAATTTTATCACGATAAGGTAAAAGGCACATATAAACAGCTAATTATCTGCTCAATCGAAAATGGGGGCTGTGGCGGCTGGGTGCTTTTGTAGGAATTTTTTTATGAGTTGATGTTTAACCAAGGGTATCAACCGCAGTACAAGGTTGTTTGTTCTACATTATCGTGAAATTAATTTTTCTGCGGAATATATGCAAAGGAATGTATGTACAATACACAGAAATGCCTCGCGAATGATTTTAATTTTGCAGACAATCCGCATCTAATCCGTATCCATGAATTAGTTAAAATCCGGATCTAATTATTGATTTGCATTCACCTGTTCTATGTCATTTCTGAATCCAACTACTTTTAATTCAACCTTTCGTCGTATACAATTAGCTAGAGTAGAGGCATGCTGGTCTTCATCGATGTTCTTTACTCTTGACCTGCATCATTGGTGTTCTTTCTTAAGGTTCTTATCACTAATTCGACTATGTATGAAAATTTTTTTAACAAGGAAATACGTTTTAGGGCGGTGATGTTTTAACTTCTATTATGTATCAATAGTTTTTTCATCCTAACCGTTTTATGTGAAGAATTTCTAGATGGACGCTTGAGAAAAAGAGGTGATTAGGAATTTTTAGGATGCCTTGCGTAAGATATCGTAATGGCTTATGGATCTAGCTTATGTATTATCATATTAAATTTCAATTTTAATAGCAAAAAAAGCAACCACTAGGAAAGCACAAAATTTGGTCCCAGTACTTTCAGACCGTTTTCTTGAGAGTTTTTAATTGAAAATATTCCTAGATTGAATAAGCTCACCTGAGATAGTTGCACTTCAAGAGGGTTTAGACCGAACTTTAACATATAACTTCCCAATCAAATAAGAATAAGTTTTAATTGCATCACTTAAAATAGTTTTATTTGTGGAAAGTAAGCTATATTCTGTGAAAGAGTTAAATAATTTGCACATTTTTGAAGTTAATATATTTCTTTTGGGGAAAATCGGTTACAATAAAGTGTGATCGGTTTCTTCATCATCCTTCTGTATAGTGTTGGCTTGTTTCTAGATTTTGCTCGCGGGTTTACGTTATTTATTTCTCTATATAAATAGCTAACATAGCTATTTAAACAAGAAAAATCATTTCATATTAAAATTGAATTAAATCATCTCCATATTAAAACTTAAGAGCGGAATTTTGCAATTTCATCAGCTAGTATATATATGTTAGACCTGTGTTCCTATGCCTTTAGAAATGAAATATCTTGAGAAAGCCCTGAAAACCGACTAAATAAAACAATTATGAAGGTGACGTAAGGAAGGAAGGCAGAAATTTCCAGGTAATATTCATAAGACATCCGGTCTTTCCGTGGAAAGGGTTTTAAGTATAAGCTCGTATAAGGTTATCACTGTCCCTATCACCGAATATCCCTCTCTTTCTCTCCTTTCCTCTTCCTTTTCTCATTCCTACTCTACTTTTCCATTCCAAGACATCCATAATAATGGAGAAACGAATCCAAAGAGGCTTTATAGTTCCCCTATCTCGGCCGCTTTTCCCTCGCTGCAAATCCCCTTCCCCCAAACCTTTCCCTCTTCTCCAATTCAATTCTCTTCCCCCATTCCTTTTTGTTCGCACCTCCCCTTCCCGCTTGTTCTGCCTTTCTCCGCGTTCTTTTCTCAACGTTTCCATGCCAACCGCATCACTTGTCTCCAGTCTTGCAATCTCACCCCGGGAGGAGGATTTCAAAGGATTTTCAGCGGTAAAACTCACAGGAAGTCTCGCAGGGGGCAGGAGAAAGGGCGGATGTGATAAGGAAAGGGGGTGAGTTATGAGGGACAGTTTTTTCGAGGGGGAAGGAGGTATAACACAATGGTAGATGGAGAAGTTGAGGAGGGCTGGAGGGTGAAGGAAGTTAGGTGTACAAACAATTACTATTAAAAATGGGGTAAAATTGAGATTGTTGTCTCGTCCGGAATGTAATGAACTCTTAATGAATCCTGCATATTAATTATACATAATTATAAATAAAACCGATCGCGGAAGACTTTAGCGAGTGGAAATTTATATGAATAGGATACGTAAGAATAAAATTACAGTTTGATGTGTAATTGATACAATTTAAATTGACCTGATGGTGACCGATCTGAGCTGAAACCGGTTGTACTTAATTACACTTGAGGAAAATCGCAAATCTAATTTTATTCATTCTTATCCAATACATAATTTTACTTAAACGAAAAATTACTTATTTATTTTCAGTAGGAAAACATACCTATGTACCCTGATATAACTAACGTGTGGCATATGATATGATATGCCTGATCTAAACTGTCATATTTCCGTAGTTAATTACTGTCTCGAATATATAAAGAGGCTATTCCCAACGGATGTATCCTGAATTTCTTCTAGTGTTATCTCGGCTAATGTAGTGGAGTAGTTGCTTAATGTCCTCTAGTCTTTCCAAATGTGAATGCAAATAAATCATGAATTATGCCTAATTTCCTCAAAAATATTTACCTTGCATTTGGAGCTGCATTTTTCTGAAAATTTCATCTTGTCTCATAAAGTACCATGAAGTATCTTATATTTTGTAACAACACCTATCAAGAAACACAAGCATTTTGCTTGTACGAAAAAATCGATTTAAAAAATGGAAGTGTAGAATATGAATGCCTGGATCAAAATAAAAATATTGTTTTCCAGCAAGAAAAGAAACATCGTAAGAAACACATGGAAGCTGTTCAGAAGGAAAAGGGTGCAATACTCCTTGAGAATTTCAGGGAAAGAGAGACACTCATTGTGATTTAGAAGATTGCCATATTGACAGAAGTTAAACATATTATAAAATGAATATCCGATCGTATGTTGTTTTTTTTTGAGGACGCCAGAAAACGTATTTACGTAATTATGCATACAAGTGAAGATATATATGAAAGAAACAAGTAGAAATTAATGATAATCGAGTCATGTAAGTGTAAACTAAGCTGAAATTTTTCTCGAATATTTTAAAAAATGTAGATTGACCTTTTCACTCATTATCACCATAAAATTTTATCTTATTTCATTGCATTCACTACATTTAATACTTCATCTCTTTCATTGAATTGGCTAGTTCATTTGAGGAATTTCAAATAATGTAATAAAATTTACATCTTTCCCAAAATATTTACGGTACTATATTCTTAAGAGGTTATCATACTCATTCCCATAACATGTATCTTCGATGACAAAGCTTTAGAAATATAAATTTATGAAATTTAATGTTAAAAACCTACTTATAATCAGATAGCGAACAGGTTGGAAGAGAAGTAAATTAATAATTGCATGGAAAAACAAATGTCATGCACAGGAAGAAATTGCGTCGAAAAAAATACTTTTAAACGGGAAAGTAAAAATTCTTTCCTAGAAATCATGAAACAAAGATTGGAAAGGAACATGATTACTCGAGGAGCAGTTAGAGGAAATATATTGTAAACGAAGCTTTAGAACGTTGAAACATGGAAAGGGAAGATACTCCCTGAGATATGAGAAATGAAAAGGTGAAAATAGTTGAGGGATACTATTTTTTGGAGAAGAGTAGATATCCCGAAAGGAAAAGTTAAAATACTTTGTTGACATAAAGAAGGAAAATGTTGAGAGGGAAAGCTGTCGCAGGAAATGGGTTCAAAGGAACGTTTTGAAAACAGCAAAAGGAAAAGTCGGATGGGGTTAGTTGCAAACGATAAAGTACACATGGAGGAAGATATTGCCAGGGAATAATATTGTTCCGGAAAAGAGATCCAAGATGAAAAAATGAATACAGATTGCGCGGCTCAATTTGAATTTGGGAAAGAAAATTAAAGAACGCGCGAAGCAGATTTGCTCGGAGAAAGGAAAACAGCCTTAAGGAGAAAGAAAGCTTACAATGGAGAACTGCATGATGAAACGAGAGATTCTGGGGTAATGATTGAAAAGAAATAGCATTTGAAATGGAAGGTCATTGGATATAGATACGATGAAGGAGGTGGAGAAGGTAACGGAGTGTAGCACAAATAGAGAAGAGTAAGGAAATATGGAAATATATAAATGTACTAAAAATAGAGAGAGGATTGGTGTGGAAATCGATAAATAAGTACTCAGGGAGAGGGAAATGAGCTATTATGTTACTTAGGGCGATGAAAACAGGGAAAAACTTTACTATTGCGAAGCCAAATTACTGTATCTCGAATTCAGTTCCGCTTCAACTAGTTGTATTTATTCTGAATATCATTTTTTTAAGAGATTGATAATTTTAGTAAATTCCAAAGAAATATAAACGAGTGATTAAAATAATTAATGGCGAAAACAGTTACCCTAAGAAAAACTAGTCGCAAATAACTTGATCTGTAAAATTTCCCATCCTAGTATATTTGAGAATTCAACTTATCTTATTATAATTTGATACACGTATCTTTCATCGCTTACACTATTATTAATCGATTGTGGAGTATTCCGTCGAAGCTAAGTTGCACTTGCATTGTTAATAAATACGTTTTATAAAAGATTTGACGGAAAATGAGATCTCTATTAGAAGTTACTGAGATAGGATAGATTTACTTATATTTGTTAATTCGAGGGCAATTTTTGTAATACTTATATTTGAAAATTGTATAAAAACTGAAAATTTTTTAAATAGAATGAAGAGTTGACTTTCAGGGCTCATTTTATTTAATAAAATACATCTTCTGTTTAGCTTTCTATAACGTTGTGTTTGAAGAATATCTAACACAGCGTTAAAGGAAAATGAAAGATATGAAGGCAATAAACGAATGTTTCTAAGAAAGAGAAAACCTATTTTAGGCTAAGGAAGATTTGAAAAATTGAAGTATCTACAGAGAATAAAACATAAAAAGTCTATGGGAGAAAATACTATCAAAGAAAATAAAATTTCAGAACTTGTATAACAAGCAAAGTGCTTATATAAAATAAAATACTATATTGAAGTGCAAAGTTATAGTAAATAGTGTTTAACAAGCAAATTAAATTTGAGTTAATAATACAAATTAAATTAAAATAAATAAATGAATGAGGTTGAAGTAGACCAGTTAGAGAAGATTATAAGAAGTTAAAAGTAATACCGTTACCAAAGTGAAGCATCCAAGTATAGAATTATAAGATAGGGTGTACATCGGAAGAAGGTCCGCTTTAGATGAATTATGAGCTCTAGTAGAAGACAGGAGAGATGAGAGATGACAGGTAAGTTGCGGTCAAGAAGATGCGGCTTCCGCCTCGGATATGAGATTTGAAGGAGATGACCATTCAGGTATCTTATTTCAGGACGTGGTGGCCACATTATGTTTTCCGCCATTTAGTAATCTCTTTGTTCTTTGCCAAGCTGCTCTATTCCAAGATAGACGTATACTTCCGACATAAAGAGCTTCGCTGATAAACCAAGTTGCACCAGAGGAAGATTTATGATGGAATAAGAAAACTAGGAATGATAAGGAAAGAAAATAGTGACGTTTTTGTAAATTTTAGGTCAGATTATAAAGTGGGGTTTGAGGTAGGTATACTTTGTTAGGGACTAATGGTCGGAAATCGTTATAATCCTGAAGTGTATTACTCTGATATTTTTAGGTGATCGGTATAACTTATATAGCGTCTTGTTGTCTTTGTTAATTAAATTTTTTGTTTTTATGTTTTAGATACAAGTACATTAACTGCTTTGTCATATTTATTGAGTGTGAGATATTTTCGAATGATTTCAGATAAATATCTAAGTACATGTAAAGCCCTTCGTATAATATACTCATTTATACAAATTCCCAGACATTATCGCTCGTGCTAGAGACTTGAAAATTTTCAAGAACGTTCCCTGGCAAATCGATCGGGGGAAAATTCCAAAAACCGGAAAATTTTTAACGGAACCCTCCGAAAAAAATGACGGTTTTCCGTCCTTTTCGAAATGCAGACCTTTGGTTTACGCTCCGTATCTTCTTAACTTACGTTGGGATCTGGAATTTGATGAACAATAACAGCTTAAGGATAGATTTTTCTACAAAACGAGCTATACCGAATCTCTCTACGCTTCTTAATATTCCCACCAGATGGGGTTGAATACCAAATTTAGTGAAAAATCTCTCGATTTTCGAGGTATTTGGAACTTCGCTCCTAAACTAATAGTGAAATGTGAATGAAATACAGCTGATTTTATAGAACATGTATAGTTTTACCGCTGTCTAACTTTTGTTTTCGTATATGTGTCATGATTCTCTGGTTTTGTGGTGCCAATTTCACATTTACATAAAATTTTCAAAATTTCTCAAATACTTCGTACTGTTACGCCTCCAATAATACAGTAGAGACCCTGAAATAGGCCTTACACATGCTACATAATATTATCAAAAAAGAAGATTCAGAAAACCATATGTTTTTGACAGGAACCTGCCCAAAAAAATTCAAAATGGCGGTGTCTCAACTTTTTCGAAATGCAGACTTTTGGTTCCCACTCTGTTTCTTTTTGGCTTTCATTTCGATATTAAATTTAAAGACGTATTCACAATAGAAATAGAACCATCAACAAAACGAGCACAATTAAATTTCTCCACGCTTCTTAGTTTTCCTACCAGATGGCGTTGAATAACACATTTGGTGAAAAATTTCCCGATTTTCGAGGTTTTTGCACCATTGCTCCAAAACTAAACGAGGAATGTAAGTAAAATACGTCTGTTTGTATAGAAAAACTATAGTTTTACCGTTATTTGTCTTTTTATTGTATATGTGTCATGATTCTCTGATTTTGTGGCGCCCTTTTGGTATTAATGCAAGATTTTCGAAATATTTTGAAGACTACATACCGTTACGCATCCTATAAAACAGTAATGACCCTGATATTGGACATAAAAAATCTAATCTTTCATACTAGATAAAAAATCTATTATGAAAAATTAGCGAAAACAAGAAATTTTTGTATAGACGCTGACAAAAAAAATAAAATTTGAAGATATTTAGCTCGGATGCCACCTTAGGTTAATTGCATATGATTTGTAAAAAATTTAAACAATAATAAAACTCCTGATTGATTGCTCATTGTGGGCAATTGATTCATCTACAAAGAATATTTAACTGCTTCATTCTTCGCTTTGTAGCTTTCTCGCCTGAGGTTTTTCAACACAAAACTATCTGAAAAATTATGCAAAATTTCTAGTTTTCCAGCTGTTGCTCATAAAAAAATGTATCTATTGATCTTAATTGATGATTCTCCTGTAGCCCATATAATTCACTAAAATATAATACAGACTTTATATTCTCACCTTTCGTAGTTTGTGACTTACATGTGTTTTACTTCGTAAGTGCGTTTCCGCGATCTTTTAAATTTCCCGTGCTAAGGAGGGGAATTAATGTTTGTAGTGTTTACACAAATTTATATCTGTTTGAAGGATAAATAGTTTTCTCAGGTCAACCGTGAAGTCTAAATGTCTGGCGGTGCGTCATTTTTTTGTAAAACTGTCAATTAACCTTACTCGTCAGTAATAACAAGGGAGTCAAAATTTAATATATCTGAGTATATATAAAGCCCTTAATGTAATATACTTATGTACATAAATTGCAAGATGTTATAACTTGTGTAAGAGACTTGAAATTTTCAAGAATGTTCAATGGCCAAATTGATACGAGGAAAAATTCCGAAAACTAGAAATTTTCGACCGGAACCTTCTCAAAAAACAAAATGGCGGTTTTTGTACTTTTTCAAAATGCAGACCTTCAGTTTTTGCTCTTTATCTTTTTTAATTTGACTCGGATCTTTAATTTCATGAACATTTGCAGCTGAGGGGTAGATTTTTCTACAAAACAAGCTATATCGAATCTCTCTACGCTTCTTGGTTTTCCCACAAGATGGCGTTGAAGAAAAAATTTTATGAAAAATCTCTCGATTTTCGAGGCTTTTGGTCTTTCCCTCCTAAACTGATAGCAAAATGTGATTAAATTACATCTGAATTTATAGAAAATGAATTGTTTTACCGCTGTCTATCTTTTGTTTTTGTATATGAATCATGATTCTCTGGTTTTGTGGTGCCAATTTCACATTCACATTAACTGTTCAAATTTTTTTAAATACTTCGCAAATTTACGCCTCCAATAATACATTGGAGACCTTCATATTGTCCTTACACCTGCTACATAGTATTATTCAAAAAAGAAGATTAAGAAAATTATTTGTTTTTCACCGAAACCCGCTCTAAAAAATTCCAAATTCCTTTTTACTATATTTTCCAAATTTAGACCACTGGTTCCGGTAAAGTATCTTTTTGGCTTTCGTTTCGACCTATAATTTGAAGAAATACTCATAGTAGGGATAAAATCGTCTACAAAATGAGCTCAATATACATTCTTGACACTTCTTAATTTTCCCACCAGATGGCATCGAATACCAAGTTTTTTGAAAAATTTCCCGATTTTCAAGGTTTTTTTCACCATGACTCCTAAACTAAAAGTGGAATGTAAATGAAATACTTATGTTTTTATAGAAAAAATATAGTTTTACCATTATTTGTCTTTTCTTTTCGTATATGTGTCAAGATTCTCTGATTTTGCTGCACTACTTTGGTATTAATGAAAGATTTTCGAAATATCTTGAAGACTACATACCGTTACTCATCCTATAATACAGTAATGACCTTGATATTAGACATACACAATCTACATAATAAGATCCTTATGAAAAATTAGGTAAAAAAGGATGTTTGTATAGATGCTGACTAAAAAAAAGAAATTTGAAGATATTTATTTCGGATGCGGCCTTAGGTGTTAATTGCATAGGATTAGTAAAAAATATAATCATTAATAAAACTCCCGATATATTTTACATTATGGGCAATTGATTCATCTACAAAGAACATTTAACTGCTTCATTCTACACTTTGTAGCTTTCTTGCCTGAGGTTTTTCAACAGAAAACTATCTGAACTATTATGCAAAATTTCTTGTTTTCCAGCTGTTGCTCATAAAGAAATATATCTATTGTTCTCAAACGTCATTTCCCTTTAAGCTCTTATAATCATCTAAAAGATGATACAGATTTATTTTCTCACCTTGGTAGTTTTTGACTTACATATCTTTTACTTTGGAAGTGCATTTCCGCGGTCTTTTAAATTTCCGGTGCTAAGGAGGGGACTTAATTTAACAATTTTTGTGTTACTTACAAAAATTTGTAACTGTTTGAAGGATAGATAGATTTGCAGGTCAACAGTAAAGTCTTAATGTCTGGCGGTGTGTCAATTCCTTGTAAAACTGTCAATTAACGTTACTTCTCAGTAATAACATAGGAGTCAAATTTTAATATAGCTAAGTATATATAAAAGCCTTTGTGTAATATTTACATGTATGCAAATTCCCAGACGTTACCACTCTTGCTAGAGATATGAAATAATGCACGAACGTACCTTGGCAAAGTTCATCGGAGGAAAAATTCCGAAAACCAGATATTCTTTATCGGAACCTGCTGATAAAAAACAAAATGGCGGTTTTTGGACTTTTTCGAAATGCAGACTTTCAGTTTTTGCTCTTTATCTTTTTAAATTTCTTTCGGATCTCTAATTTAATGAACATATGCAGCTTAGGGGTAGATTTTTCTGCAAAACAAGCTATATTCAATCCCTCTACGCTTCTTGGTTTTCCCACCAGATGGCGTTGAAAATCAAAATGAGTGAAAAATCTCTCGATTTTCGAGGTTTTTGGACCTTCACTCCTAAAGTGATAGTAAATGTGAATAAAGTACACAACTTAATTTATAGAAAATGAATAGTTTACCGCTGTCTATCTTTTGTTTTGTATATGAGTCATGATTCTCTGGTTTTGCGGTGACAACTTTACATTTACATAAACTTTTCAAAGTTTCTCAAATATCTCGTATATTTACGCCTTTAATAATACATGAGAGACCTTCATATTGTCATAACACCATCAACATATAATGATACAAATTGGAAGATTCAGAAAATTGGATGTTTTTCAGCGGAACACGCCCTTAAAAATTCAAAATGGCGGTTTTTCAATATTTTCCAAACAGAGACCTTTGGTTCCCATTCCATATCTTTTGGCTTTCATTTCGACCTTTGAGTTGAAGGAATATTCACAGCAGAGATAAAAAAATGTCTGCATAATGAGCTCAATTGCAATTCTCGGCACTTCTTAGTTTTCCCACCAGATGGCGTTGAATACCAAATTAGTAGAAAAATTTCCGATTTTCGAAGTTTTTGCACCATGCCTCTTAAACTAAAAGTGGAATGTAAGTGAAACACATCTTTATGTATAGAAAAACTATAGTTTTACCATTATTTGTCTTTTCTTTTCATATATGTGTCAAGATTCTCTGATTTTATTGCACTAATTACGTATTAATTGAAGATTTTTGAAATCATTCAAACACTACATACTGTTAACCAACCTATAGTAAAATAAAGACCCTGATATTGGACATAGATATTCTACATAATAAGATCCTTATGAAAAATAAGCGAAAAGAAGATTTTTTGTATAAATGCTGACAAAAAATGAAATTCGATGATATTTATCTTTGATGCCACCTTAGGTGTTAGTTGAATATGATTTGTAATAAGTATAAACTATAAGAAAACTCCTGGGTAATTGTTCATTATAGGTAATTGATTCATCTTCAAAATTCATTAAAATGCTTCATTCTATGCTTTGTAGCATCCTGCCAGAGGACCTACAACATAAAACTATCAGAGAAAATAAGCAAAATTTATAATTTTTCAACTGTTGCTCATAAACAAATATATCTATTGTTCCCAAACGTCGCTTCTCTTGTAGCTCTCATAATCATCTAAAACCTTATACATATTTATTTTCTCAGCTTGGTAGTTTGTGGTTTACATATCTTTTACTTTGGAAGTGCATTTCCGCGGTCTTTTAAATTTCCCGCGCTAAGAAGAGATCTAAATTTATCAATTCTGGTTGTAGTTACAAAAATTTGTAACTGTTTGAAGGATATATAGTTTTCTCAGGTCAACAGTGAAGTCTTAAAGTCTGGGGGTGCGTAGGTTTTTTGTAAAACTGTGAATTAACATTACTCCTCAGTAATAACAACGGAGTCAAAATTCAATATACCTAAGTATATATAAAGCCATTAATGTAATATACTTATGTATATAAATGCAAGATGTTATCACTCGCGTGAGGGACTTGAAATTTTCAAGAATGATCAAAAGCAAAATTGATAGGTGGAAAAATTCCAAAAAACTGGAAATTTTAGACCGGAACATTCTCAAAAAAACAAAATGGCGGTTTTTGGACTTTTTCAAAACACAGACTTTCAGTTATTGCTCTTTATCTTTTTAAATTATGTTTAGATCTTTAATTTTATGAACATTTGCAGCTGAGGGGTAGATTTTTCTACAAAACAAACAATATCGAATCTCTCTACGCTTTTGGTTTTCCCAGAAGATGGCGTTGAAGACCAATGTTAATGAAAAATCTCTCGATTTTCGAGGTTTTGGACTTTATATCCTAAACTGGCAGTAAAATATGATTAAATTACATCTGAATTTATAGAAAATGAATTGTTTTACCGCTGTCTATCTTTTGTTTTTGTATATGAGTCATGTTTCTCTTGTTTTGTGGTGCCAATTTCACATTTACGTTAACTTTTCAAATTTTTTAAAATACTTTGCATATTTACGCCTCCAATAATACATTGGAGACCTTCATAATGTCCTTACACCTGCTACATAGTATAATTCAAAAAAGAAGATTCAGAAAATTAGTTGTTTTTCATCGGAATACGCCTTAAAAAATTCCAATAGGGGGTTTTTCTATATTTTCCAAATTTAGACCATTGGTTCCCGTTCCGTATCTTTTTGGCTGTCGTTTTGACATATAATTGGAACAAATATTCATAGCAGGGATAAAATCGTCTACAAAATGAGCTCAATATAGATTCTTGACACTTCTTAGTTTTCCCACCATACGGAATTGAATACCAAATTTTTAGAAAAATTTCCAGATTTCCAAGGTTTTTTTTCATCATGCCTCCTAAAACTAAAAGTGGAATGTAAATGAAATACTTATGTTTTTATAGAAATACTATAGTTTTACCATAATATGTCTTTTCTTTTCGTATATGTGTCAAGATTCTCTGATTTTGTTGAACTAATTAGGTAATAATGGAAGATTTTCGAAATAGCTTGAAGACTACATACCGTTACTCATCCTATAATACAGTAATGACCCTTATATTAGACATACACAATCTACATAATAAGATCCTTATGAAAAATTAGGTAAAAAAGGATGTTTGTATATATGCTGACAAAAAAAAAATTTGAAGATATTTATTTCAGATGCGCATTAGGTGTTAATTGCATATGATTTGTAAAAAATATAAACAATAATAAAACTCCCGATATATTTTACATTATGGGCAATTGATTCATCTACAAAGAATATTTAACTGCTTCATTCTTCGCTTTGTAGCTTTGTCACCTGAGGTTTTTCATCACAAAACTATCTGAAAAATTATGCAAAATTTCTAGTTTTCCAGCTGTTGCTCATAAAGAAATATATCTATTGTTCTCAAACGTCATTTCCCTTTAAGCTCTTATAATCATCTAAAAGATGATGCAGATTTATTTTCTCACCTTGGTAGTTTTTGACTTACATATCTTTTACTTTGGAAGTGCATTTCCGCGGTCTTTTAAATTTACCGTGCTAAGGTGGGGACTTTATTTAACAATTTTTGTGTTACTTACAAAAATTTGTAACTGTTTGAAGGATAAATAGATTTGCAGGTCAACAGTAAAGTCTTAATGTCTGGCGGTGTGTCAATTTCTTGTAAAACTGTCAATTAACGTTACTCCTCAGTAATAACATTGGAGTCAAATTTTAATATAGCTAAGTATATATAAAAACCTATGTGTAATATATACATGTATACAAATTCCCAGACGTTACCACTCTTGCTAGAGATATGAAGTAATGCACGAACGTACCTTGGCAAAGTTCATCGGATGAAAAATTCCGAAAACCGAATATTCTTTATCGGAACCTGCTGATAAAAAACAAAATGGCTGTTTTTGGACTTTTTCGAAATGCAGACTTTCAGTTTTTGCTCTTTATCTTTTTAAATTTCTTTCGGATCTCTAATTTAATGAACATATGCAGCTTAGGGGTAGATTTTTCTGCAAAACAAGCTTTATCAAATCCCTCTACGCTTCTTGGTTTTCCCACCAGATGGCGTTGAAAATCAAAATGAGTGAAAAATCTCACGATTTTCGAGGTTTTTGGACCTTCACTCCTAGAGTGATAGTAAATGTGAATAAAATACACCTGAAATTATAGAAAATGAATAGTTTACCGCTGTCTATCTTTCGTTTTGTATATGAGTCATGATTCTCTGGTTTTGTGGTGTCAATTTAACATTTACATAAACCTTTCAAAATTTCTCAAATATCTCGTATATTTACGCCTTTAATAATACATTAGAGACCTTCATATTGTCATAACAGCATCAACACATAATGATACAAATTGGAATATTCCGAAAATCGGATGTTTTTCACCGGAACATGCCCTTAAAAATTTAAAATGGCGGTTTTTCAATATTTTCCAAACAGAGACCTTTGGTTCCCATTCCATATCTTTTGGCTTTCATTTCGACCTTTGAGTTGAAGGAATATTCACAGCAGAGATAAAAATTGTCTGCAAAATGAGCTCAATTGCAATTCTCGGCACTTCTTAGTTTTCCCACCAGATGGCGTTGAATACCAAATTAGTAGAAAAATTTCCCGATTTTCGAAGTTTTTGCACCATGCCTCCTAAACTAAAAGTGGAATTTAAGTGAAACACATCTTTATGTATAGAAAAACTATAGTTTTACCATTATTTGTCATTTGTTTTCGTATATGTGTCAAGATTCTCTGATTTTATTGCACTAATTACGTATTAATTGAAGATTTTTGAAATGACTCAAACACTACATACTGTTAACCAACCTATAGTAAAGAAAAGACCCTGATATTGGACATAGATATTCTACATAATAAGATCCTTATGAAAAATTAGCAAAAAGAAGATTTTTTGCATAAATGCTGACAAAAAATGAAATTCGATGATATTTATCTTAGATGCCGCCTTAGGTGTTAGTTGAATATGATTTGTAAAAAGTATAAACTATAAGAAAACTCCTGGGTAATTGTTCATTATAGGTAATTGATTCATCTTCAAAATTCATTAAAATGCTTCATTCTATGCTTTGTAGCATCCTGCCAGAGGACCTACAACATAAAACTATCTGAAAAAATAAGCAAAATTTATAATTTTTCAACTGTTGCTCATAAACAAATATATCCATTGTTCCCAAACGTCGTTTCTCTTGTAGCTCTTATAATCATCTAAAACATGATACATATTTATTTTCTCACCTTGGTAGTTTGTGGTTTACATATCTTTTACTTTGGAAGTGCATTTCCGCGGTCCATTAAATTTCCCGCGCTAAGAAGAGGAATTAATTTATCAATTCTTGTTGTAGTTACAAAAATTTGTAACTGTTTGAAGGATAAATAGTTTTCTCAGGTCAACAGTGAAGTCATAATGTCTGGCGGTGCGTAGTTTTTTTGTAAAACTGTGAATAAACGTTACTCCTCAGTAATATCAACGGAGTCAAAATTTAATATACATAAGTATATATAAAGCCATTAATGTAATATACTTATGCATATAAATTGCAAGATGTAATCACTTGTGTGAGAGACTTGAAATTTTCGAGAATGTTCAATAGCCAAATTGATAGGTGGAAAAATTCCAAAAAACTGGAAATTTTAGACCGGAACCTTCTCAAAAAAACAAAATGGTGGTTTTTGGACTTTTTCAAAATGCAGACTTTCAGTTATTGCTCTTTATCTTTTTAAATTTTGTTCAGATCTTTAATTTCATTAACATTTGAAGCTGAGGGGTAGAATTTTCCACAAAACAAGCAATATCAAATCTCTCTACGCTTCTAGGTTTTCCCACAAGATGGCATTGAAGACCAATGTTAATGAAAAATCTCTCGATTTTCGAGGTTTTGGTCTTTATATCCTAAACTGGCAGTAAAATATGATTAAATTACATCTGAATTTATAGAAAATGAATTGTTTTACCGCTGTCTATCTTTTGTTTTTGTATATGAGTGATGATTCTCTTGTTTTGTGGTTCCAATTTCACATTTACGTTAACTTTTCAAATGTTTTTAAATACTTTGCATATTTACGCCTCCAATAATACATTGGAGATTTTCATATTGTCCTTACACCTGCTACATAGTATTATTCAAAAAAGAAGATTCAGAAAATTAGTTGTTTTTCATCGGAACACACTCTAAAAAATTCTTATTGGGGGTTTTTCTATATTGTCAAAATTTAGACCATTGGTTCCCATTCTGTATCTTTTTGGCTGTCGTTTCGACCTATAATTGGAACAAATATTCATAGCAGGGATAAAATCGTCTACAAAATGAGCTCAATATAGATTCTTGAAACTTCTTAGTTTTCCCACCAGATGGCATTGAATACCAAATTTTTAGAAAAATTTCCAGATTTCCAAGGTTTTTTTCACCATGCCTCCTAAAACTAATAGTGGAATGTAAATGAAATACTTATGTTTTTATAGAAAAACTATAGTTTTACCATTATTCGTCTTTTATTTTCGTATATCTGTCAAGATTCTCTAATTTTGTTGCACTAATTAGGTATTAATGGAAGATTTTCAAAATAGCTTGAAGACTACATACCGATACTCATCCTATAATACAGTCATGACCCTTATATTAGACATACACAATCTACATAATAAGATCCTTATGAAAAATTAAGTAAAAAAGGATGTTTGTATAGATGCTAACAAAAAAAAAAATTTGAAGATATTTATTTTGGATGCGGCCTTAGGTGTTAATTGCATATGATTTGTAAAAAATATAAACAATAATAAAACTCCCGATATATTTTACATTATGGGCAATTGATTCATCTACAAAGAATATTTAACTGCTTCATTCTTTGCTTTGTAGCTTTCTCGCCTGAGGTTTTTCAACACAAAACTATCTGAAAAATTATGCAAAATTTCTAGTTTTCCAGCTGTTGCTCATAAAGAAATATATCTATTGTTTTCAAACGTCAATTCCCTTTAAGCTCTTATAATCATCTAAAAGATGATGCAGTTTTATTTTCTCACCTAGGTAGTTTTTGACTTACATATCTTTTACTTTGGAAGTGCATTTCCGCGGTCTTTTAAATTTACCGTGCTAAGGTGGGGACTTTATTTAACAATTTTTGTGTTACTTACAAAAATTTGTAACTGTTTGAAGGATAAATAGATTTGCAGGTCAACAGTAAAGTCTTAATGTCTGGCGGTGTGTCAATTTCTTGTAAAACTGTCAATTAACGTTACTCCTCAGTAATAACATTGGAGTCAAATTTTAATATAGCTAAGTATATATAAAAACCTATGTGTAATATATACATGTATACAAATTCCCAGACGTTACCACTCTTGCTAGAGATATGAAGTAATGCATGAACGTACCTTGGCAAAGTTCATCGGATGAAAAATTCCGAAAACCGAATATTCTTTATCGGAACCTGCTGATAAAAAACAAAATGGCTGTTTTTGGACTTTTTCGAAATGCAGACTTTCAGTTTTTGCTCTTTATCTTTTTAAATTTCTTTCGGATCTCTAATTTAATGAACATATGCAGCTTAGGGGTAGATTTTTCTGCAAAACAAGCTATATCAAATCCCTCTACGCTTCTTGGTTTTCCCACCAGATGGCGTTGAAAATCAAAATGAGTGAAAAATCTCACGATTTTCGAGGTTTTTGGACCTTCACTTCTAGAGTGATAGTAAATGTGAATAAAATACACCTGAAATTATAGAAAATGAATAGTTTACCGCTGTCTATCTTTCGTTTTGTATATGAGTCATGATTCTCTGGTTTTGTGGTGTCAATTTAACATTTACATAAACCTTTCAAAATTTCTCAAATATCTCGTATATTTATGCCTTTAATAATACATTAGAGACCTTCATATTGTCATAACACCATCAACACATAATGATACAAATTGGAATATTCCGAAAATCGGATGTTTTTCACCGGAACATGCCCTTAAAAATTCAAAATGGCGGTTTTTCAATATTTTCCAAACAGAGACCTTTGGTTCCCATTCCATATCTTTTGGCTTTCATTTCGACCTTTGAGTTGAAGGAATATTCACAGCAGAGATAAAAATTGTCTGCAAAATGAGCTCAATTGCAATTCTCGGCACTTCTTAGTTTTCCCACCAGATGGCGTTGAATACCAAATTAGTAGAAAAATTTCCCGATTTTCGAAGTTTTTGCACCATGCCTCCTAAACTAAAAGTGGAATTTAAGTGAAACACATCTTTATGTATAGAAAAACTATAGTTTTACCATTATTTGTCATTTGTTTTCGTATATGTGTCAAGATTCTCTGATTTTATTGCACTAATTACGTATTAATTGAAGATTTTTGAAATGACTCAAACACTACATACTGTTAACCAACCTATAGTAAAGAAAAGACCCTGATATTGGACATAGATATTCTACATAATAAGATCCTTATGAAAAATTAGCAAAAAGAAGATTTTTTGCATAAATGCTGACAAAAAATGAAATTCGATGATATTTATCTTAGATGCCGCCTTAGGTGTTAGTTGAATATGATTTGTAAAAAGTATAAACTATAAGAAAACTCCTGGGTAATTGTTCATTATAGGTAATTGATTCATCTTCAAAATTCATTAAAATGCTTCATTCTATGCTTTGTAGCATCCTGCCAGAGGACCTACAACATAAAACTATCTGAAAAAATAAGCAAAATTTATAATTTTTCAACTGTTGCTCATAAACAAATATATCCATTGTTCCCAAACGTCGTTTCTCTTGTAGCTCTTATAATCATCTAAAACATGATACATATTTATTTTCTCACCTTGGTAGTTTGTGGTTTACATATCTTTTACTTTGGAAGTGCATTTCCGCGGTCCATTAAATTTCCCGCGCTAAGAAGAGGAATTAATTTATCAATTCTTGTTGTAGTTACAAAAATTTGTAACTGTTTGAAGGATAAATAGTTTTCTCAGGTCAACAGTGAAGTCATAATGTCTGGCGGTGCGTAGTTTTTTTGTAAAACTGTGAATAAACGTTACTCCTCAGTAATATCAACGGAGTCAAAATTTAATATACATAAGTATATATAAAGCCATTAATGTAATATACTTATGCATATAAATTGCAAGATGTAATCACTTGTGTGAGAGACTTGAAATTTTCGAGAATGTTCAATAGCCAAATTGATAGGTGGAAAAATTCCAAAAAACTGGAAATTTTAGACCGGAACCTTCTCAAAAAAACAAAATGGTGGTTTTTGGACTTTTTCAAAATGCAGACTTTCAGTTATTGCTCTTTATCTTTTTAAATTTTGTTCAGATCTTTAATTTCATTAACATTTGAAGCTGAGGGGTAGAATTTTCCACAAAACAAGCAATATCAAATCTCTCTACGCTTCTAGGTTTTCCCACAAGATGGCATTGAAGACCAATGTTAATGAAAAATCTCTCGATTTTCGAGGTTTTGGTCTTTATATCCTAAACTGGCAGTAAAATATGATTAAATTACATCTGAATTTATAGAAAATGAATTGTTTTACCGCTGTCTATCTTTTGTTTTTGTATATGAGTGATGATTCTCTTGTTTTGTGGTTCCAATTTCACATTTACGTTAACTTTTCAAATGTTTTTAAATACTTTGCATATTTACGCCTCCAATAATACATTGGAGATTTTCATATTGTCCTTACACCTGCTACATAGTATTATTCAAAAAAGAAGATTCAGAAAATTAGTTGTTTTTCATCGGAACACGCTCTAAAAAATTCTTATTGGGGGTTTTTCTATATTGTCAAAATTTAGACCATTGGTTCCCATTCTGTATCTTTTTGGCTGTCGTTTCGACCTATAATTGGAACAAATATTCATAGCAGGGATAAAATCGTCTACAAAATGAGCTCAATATAGATTCTTGAAACTTCTTAGTTTTCCCACCAGATGGCATTGAATACCAAATTTTTAGAAAAATTTCCAGATTTCCAAGGTTTTTTTCACCATGCCTCCTAAAACTAATAGTGGAATGTAAATGAAATACTTATGTTTTTATAGAAAAACTATAGTTTTACCATTATTCGTCTTTTATTTTCGTATATCTGTCAAGATTCTCTAATTTTGTTGCACTAATTAGGTATTAATGGAAGATTTTCAAAATAGCTTGAAGACTACATACCGATACTCATCCTATAATACAGTCATGACCCTTATATTAGACATACACAATCTACATAATAAGATCCTTATGAAAAATTAAGTAAAAAAGGATGTTTGTATAGATGCTAACAAAAAAAAAAATTTGAAGATATTTATTTTGGATGCGGCCTTAGGTGTTAATTGCATATGATTTGTAAAAAATATAAACAATAATAAAACTCCCGATATATTTTACATTATGGGCAATTGATTCATCTACAAAGAATATTTAACTGCTTCATTCTTTGCTTTGTAGCTTTCTCGCCTGAGGTTTTTCAACACAAAACTATCTGAAAAATTATGCAAAATTTCTAGTTTTCCAGCTGTTGCTCATAAAGAAATATATCTATTGTTTTCAAACGTCAATTCCCTTTAAGCTCTTATAATCATCTAAAAGATGATGCAGTTTTATTTTCTCACCTAGGTAGTTTTTGACTTACATATCTTTTACTTTGGAAGTGCATTTCCGCGGTCTTTTAAATTTACCGTGCTAAGGTGGGGACTTTATTTAACAATTTTTGTGTTACTTACAAAAATTTGTAACTGTTTGAAGGATAAATAGATTTGCAGGTCAACAGTAAAGTCTTAATGTCTGGCGGTGTGTCAATTTCTTGTAAAACTGTCAATTAACGTTACTCCTCAGTAATAACATTGGAGTCAAATTTTAATATAGCTAAGTATATATAAAAACCTATGTGTAATATATACATGTATACAAATTCCCAGACGTTACCACTCTTGCTAGAGATATGAAGTAATGCATGAACGTACCTTGGCAAAGTTCATCGGATGAAAAATTCCGAAAACCGAATATTCTTTATCGGAACCTGCTGATAAAAAACAAAATGGCTGTTTTTGGACTTTTTCGAAATGCAGACTTTCAGTTTTTGCTCTTTATCTTTTTAAATTTCTTTCGGATCTCTAATTTAATGAACATATGCAGCTTAGGGGTAGATTTTTCTGCAAAACAAGCTATATCAAATCCCTCTACGCTTCTTGGTTTTCCCACCAGATGGCGTTGAAAATCAAAATGAGTGAAAAATCTCACGATTTTCGAGGTTTTTGGACCTTCACTTCTAGAGTGATAGTAAATGTGAATAAAATACACCTGAAATTATAGAAAATGAATAGTTTACCGCTGTCTATCTTTCGTTTTGTATATGAGTCATGATTCTCTGGTTTTGTGGTGTCAATTTAACATTTACATAAACCTTTCAAAATTTCTCAAATATCTCGTATATTTATGCCTTTAATAATACATTAGAGACCTTCATATTGTCATAACACCATCAACACATAATGATACAAATTGGAATATTCCGAAAATCGGATGTTTTTCACCGGAACATGCCCTTAAAAATTCAAAATGGCGGTTTTTCAATATTTTCCAAACAGAGACCTTTGGTTCCCATTCCATATCTTTTGGCTTTCATTTCGACCTTTGAGTTGAAGGAATATTCACAGCAGAGATAAAAATTGTCTGCAAAATGAGCTCAATTGCAATTCTCGGCACTTCTTAGTTTTCCCACCAGATGGCGTTGAATACCAAATTAGTAGAAAAATTTCCCGATTTTCGAAGTTTTTGCACCATGCCTCCTAAACTAAAAGTGGAATTTAAGTGAAACACATCTTTATGTATAGAAAAACTATAGTTTTACCATTATTTGTCATTTGTTTTCGTATATGTGTCAAGATTCTCTGATTTTATTGCACTAATTACGTATTAATTGAAGATTTTTGAAATGACTCAAACACTACATACTGTTAACCAACCTATAGTAAAGAAAAGACCCTGATATTGGACATAGATATTCTACATAATAAGATCCTTATGAAAAATTAGCAAAAAGAAGATTTTTTGCATAAATGCTGACAAAAAATGAAATTCGATGATATTTATCTTAGATGCCGCCTTAGGTGTTAGTTGAATATGATTTGTAAAAAGTATAAACTATAAGAAAACTCCTGGGTAATTGTTCATTATAGGTAATTGATTCATCTTCAAAATTCATTAAAATGCTTCATTCTATGCTTTGTAGCATCCTGCCAGAGGACCTACAACATAAAACTATCTGAAAAAATAAGCAAAATTTATAATTTTTCAACTGTTGCTCATAAACAAATATATCCATTGTTCCCAAACGTCGTTTCTCTTGTAGCTCTTATAATCATCTAAAACATGATACATATTTATTTTCTCACCTTGGTAGTTTGTGGTTTACATATCTTTTACTTTGGAAGTGCATTTCCGCGGTCCATTAAATTTCCCGCGCTAAGAAGAGGAATTAATTTATCAATTCTTGTTGTAGTTACAAAAATTTGTAACTGTTTGAAGGATAAATAGTTTTCTCAGGTCAACAGTGAAGTCATAATGTCTGGCGGTGCGTAGTTTTTTTGTAAAACTGTGAATAAACGTTACTCCTCAGTAATATCAACGGAGTCAAAATTTAATATACATAAGTATATATAAAGCCATTAATGTAATATACTCATGCATATAAATTGCAAGATGTAATCACTTGTGTGAGAGACTTGAAATTTTCGAGAATGTTCAATAGCCAAATTGATAGGTGGAAAAATTCCAAAAAACTGGAAATTTTAGACCGGAACCTTCTCAAAAAAACAAAATGGTGGTTTTTGGACTTTTTCAAAATGCAGACTTTCAGTTATTGCTCTTTATCTTTTTAAATTTTGTTCAGATCTTTAATTTCATTAACATTTGAAGCTGAGGGGTAGAATTTTCCACAAAACAAGCAATATCAAATCTCTCTACGCTTCTAGGTTTTCCCACAAGATGGCATTGAAGACCAATGTTAATGAAAAATCTCTCGATTTTCGAGGTTTTGGTCTTTATATCCTAAACTGGCAGTAAAATATGATTAAATTACATCTGAATTTATAGAAAATGAATTGTTTTACCGCTGTCTATCTTTTGTTTTTGTATATGAGTGATGATTCTCTTGTTTTGTGGTTCCAATTTCACATTTACGTTAACTTTTCAAATGTTTTTAAATACTTTGCATATTTACGCCTCCAATAATACATTGGAGATTTTCATATTGTCCTTACACCTGCTACATAGTATTATTCAAAAAAGAAGATTCAGAAAATTAGTTGTTTTTCATCGGAACACGCTCTAAAAAATTCTTATTGGGGGTTTTTCTATATTGTCAAAATTTAGACCATTGGTTCCCATTCTGTATCTTTTTGGCTGTCGTTTCGACCTATAATTGGAACAAATATTCATAGCAGGGATAAAATCGTCTACAAAATGAGCTCAATATAGATTCTTGAAACTTCTTAGTTTTCCCACCAGATGGCATTGAATACCAAATTTTTAGAAAAATTTCCAGATTTCCAAGGTTTTTTTCACCATGCCTCCTAAAACTAATAGTGGAATGTAAATGAAATACTTATGTTTTTATAGAAAAACTATAGTTTTACCATTATTCGTCTTTTATTTTCGTATATCTGTCAAGATTCTCTAATTTTGTTGCACTAATTAGGTATTAATGGAAGATTTTCAAAATAGCTTGAAGACTACATACCGATACTCATCCTATAATACAGTCATGACCCTTATATTAGACATACACAATCTACATAATAAGATCCTTATGAAAAATTAAGTAAAAAAGGATGTTTGTATAGATGCTAACAAAAAAAAAAATTTGAAGATATTTATTTTGGATGCGGCCTTAGGTGTTAATTGCATATGATTTGTAAAAAATATAAACAATAATAAAACTCCCGATATATTTTACATTATGGGCAATTGATTCATCTACAAAGAATATTTAACTGCTTCATTCTTTGCTTTGTAGCTTTCTCGCCTGAGGTTTTTCAACACAAAACTATCTGAAAAATTATGCAAAATTTCTAGTTTTCCAGCTGTTGCTCATAAAGAAATATATCTATTGTTTTCAAACGTCAATTCCCTTTAAGCTCTTATAATCATCTAAAAGATGATGCAGTTTTATTTTCTCACCTAGGTAGTTTTTGACTTACATATCTTTTACTTTGGAAGTGCATTTCCGCGGTCTTTTAAATTTACCGTGCTAAGGTGGGGACTTTATTTAACAATTTTTGTGTTACTTACAAAAATTTGTAACTGTTTGAAGGATAAATAGATTTGCAGGTCAACAGTAAAGTCTTAATGTCTGGCGGTGTGTCAATTTCTTGTAAAACTGTCAATTAACGTTACTCCTCAGTAATAACATTGGAGTCAAATTTTAATATAGCTAAGTATATATAAAAACCTATGTGTAATATATACATGTATACAAATTCCCAGACGTTACCACTCTTGCTAGAGATATGAAGTAATGCATGAACGTACCTTGGCAAAGTTCATCGGATGAAAAATTCCGAAAACTGAATATTCTTTATCGGAACCTGCTGATAAAAAACAAAATGGCTGTTTTTGGACTTTTTCGAAATGCAGACTTTCAGTTTTTGCTCTTTATCTTTTTAAATTTCTTTCGGATCTCTAATTTAATGAACATATGCAGCTTAGGGGTAGATTTTTCTGCAAAACAAGCTATATCAAATCCCTCTACGCTTCTTGGTTTTCCCACCAGATGGCGTTGAAAATCAAAATGAGTGAAAAATCTCACGATTTTCGAGGTTTTTGGACCTTCACTTCTAGAGTGATAGTAAATGTGAATAAAATACACCTGAAATTATAGAAAATGAATAGTTTACCGCTGTCTATCTTTCGTTTTGTATATGAGTCATGATTCTCTGGTTTTGTGGTGTCAATTTAACATTTACATAAACCTTTCAAAATTTCTCAAATATCTCGTATATTTATGCCTTTAATAATACATTAGAGACCTTCATATTGTCATAACACCATCAACACATAATGATACAAATTGGAATATTCCGAAAATCGGATGTTTTTCACCGGAACATGCCCTTAAAAATTCAAAATGGCGGTTTTTCAATATTTTCCAAACAGAGACCTTTGGTTCCCATTCCATATCTTTTGGCTTTCATTTCGACCTTTGAGTTGAAGGAATATTCACAGCAGAGATAAAAATTGTCTGCAAAATGAGCTCAATTGCAATTCTCGGCACTTCTTAGTTTTCCCACCAGATGGCGTTGAATACCAAATTAGTAGAAAAATTTCCCGATTTTCGAAGTTTTTGCACCATGCCTCCTAAACTAAAAGTGGAATTTAAGTGAAACACATCTTTATGTATAGAAAAACTATAGTTTTACCATTATTTGTCATTTGTTTTCGTATATGTGTCAAGATTCTCTGATTTTATTGCACTAATTACGTATTAATTGAAGATTTTTGAAATGACTCAAACACTACATACTGTTAACCAACCTATAGTAAAGTAAAGACCCTGATATTGGACATAGATATTCTACATAATAAGATCCTTATGAAAAATTAGCAAAAAGAAGATTTTTTGCATAAATGCTGACAAAAAATGAAATTCGATGATATTTATCTTAGATGCCGCCTTAGGTGTTAGTTGAATATGATTTGTAAAAAGTATAAACTATAAGAAAACTCCTGGGTAATTGTTCATTATAGGTAATTGATTCATCTTCAAAATTCATTAAAATGCTTCATTCTATGCTTTGTAGCATCCTGCCAGAGGACCTACAACATAAAACTATCTGAAAAAATAAGCAAAATTTATAATTTTTCCACTGTTGCTCATAAACAAATATATCTATTGTTCCCAAACGTCGTTTCTCTTGTAGCTCTTATAATCATCTAAAACATGATACATATTTATTTTCTCACCTTTGTAGTTTGTGGTTTACATATCTTTTACTTTGGAAGTGCATTTCCGCGGTCCATTAAATTTCCCGCGCTAAGAAGAGGAATTAATTTATCAATTCTTGTTGTAGTTACAAAAATTTGTAACTGTTTGAAGGATAAATAGTTTTCTCAGGTCAACAGTGAAGTCATAATGTCTGGCGGTGCGTAGTTTTTTTGTAAAACTGTGAATAAACGTTACTCCTCAGTAATATCAACGGAGTCAAAATTTAATATACATAAGTATATATATAGCCATTTATGTAATATACTTATGCATATAAATTGCAAGATGTAATCACTTGTGTGAGAGACTTGAAATTTTCGAGAATGTTCAATAGCCAAATTGATAGGTGGAAAAATTACAAAAAACTGGAAATTTTAGACCGGAACCTTCTCAAAAAAACAAAATGGTGGTTTTTGGACTTTTCCAAAATGCAGACTTTCAGTTATTGCTCTTTATCTTTTTAAATTTTGTTCAGATCTTTAATTTCATTAATATTTGAAGCTGAGGGGTAGAATTTTCCACAAAACAAGCAATATCAAATCTCTCTACGCTTCTAGGTTTTCCCACAAGATGGCATTGAAGACCAATGTTAATGAAAAATCTCTCGATTTTCGAGGTTTTGGTCTTTATATCCTAAACTGGCAGTAAAATATGATTAAATTACATCTGAATTTATAGAAAATGAATTGTTTTACCGCTGTCTATCTTTCGTTTTTGTATATGAGTGATGATTCTCTTTTTTTGTGGTTCCAATTTCACATTTACGTTAACTTTTCAAATGTTTTTAAATACTTTGCATATTTACGCCTCCAATAATACATTGGAGATTTTCATATTGTCCTTACACCTGCTACATAGTATTATTCAAAAAAGAAGATTCAGAAAATTAGTTGTTTTTCATCGGAACACGCTCTAAAAAATTCTTATTGGGGGTTTTTCTATATTGTCAAAATTTAGACCATTGGTTCCCATTCTGTATCTTTTTGGCTGTCGTTTCGACCTATAATTGGAACAAATATTCATAGCAGGGATAAAATCGTCTACAAAATGAGCTCAATATAGATTCTTGAAACTTCTTAGTTTTCCCACCAGATGGCATTGAATACCAAATTTTTAGAAAAATTTCCAGATTTCCAAGGTTTTTTTCACCATGCCTCCTAAAACTAATAGTGGAATGTAAATGAAATACTTATGTTTTTATAGAAGAACTATAGTTTTACCATTATTCGTCTTTTATTTTCGTATATCTGTCAAGATTCTCTAATTTTGTTGCACTAATTAGGTATTAATGGAAGATTTTCAAAATAGCTTGAAGACTACATACCGATACTCATCCTATAATACAGTCATGACCCTTATATTAGACATACACAATCTACATAATAAGATCCTTATGAAAAATTAAGTAAAAAAGGATGTTTGTATAGATGCTAACAAAAAAAAAATTTGAAGATATTTATTTCGGATGCGGCCTTAGGTGTTAATTGCATATGATTTGTAAAAAATATAAACAATAATAAAACTCCCGATATATTTTACATTATGGGCAATTGATTCATCTACAAAGAATATTTAACTGCTTCATTCTTTGCTTTGTAGCTTTCTCGCCTGAGGTTTTTCAACACAAAACTATCTGAAAAATTATGCAAAATTTCTAGTTTTCCAGCTGTTGCTCATAAAGAAATATATCTATTGTTTTCAAACGTCAATTCCCTTTAAGCTCTGATAATCATCTAAAAGATGATGCAGTTTTATTTTCTCACCTTGGTAGTTTTTGACCTACATATCTTTTACTTTGGAAGTGCATTTCCGCGGTCTTTTAAATTTACCGTGCTAAGGTGGGGACTTAATTTAACAATTTTTGTGTTACTTACAAAAATTTGTAACTGTTTGAAGGATAAATAGATTTGCAGGTCAACAGTAAAGTCTTAATGTCTGGCGGTGTGTCAATTTCTTGTAAAACTATCAATTAACGTTACTCCTCAGTAATAACATTGGAGTCAAATTTTAATATAGCTAAGTATATATAAAAACCTATGTGTAATATATACATGTATACAAATTCCCAGACGTTACCACTCTTGCTAGAGATATGAAGTAATGCACGAGCGTACCTTGGCAAAGTTCATCGGATGAAAAATTCCGAAAACCGAATATTCTTTATCGGAACCTGCTGATAAAAAACAAAATGGCTGTTTTTGGACTTTTTCGAAATGCAGACTTTCAGTTTTTGCTCTTTATCTTTTTAAATTTCTTTCGGATCTCTAATTTAATGAACATATGCAGCTTAGGGGTAGATTTTTCTGCAAAACAAGCTATATCAAATCACTCTACGCTTCTTGGTTTTCCCACCAGATGGCGTTGAAAATCAAAATGAGTGAAAAATCTCACGATTTTCGAGGTTTTTGGACCTTCACTCCTAGAGTGATAGTAAATGTGAATAAAATACTCCTGAAATTATAGAAAATGAATAGTTTACCACTGTCTATCTTTCGTTTTGTATATGAGTCATGATTCTCTGGTTTTGTGGTGTCAATTTAACATTTACATAAACCTTTCAAAATTTCTCAAATATCTCGTATATTTACGCCTTTAATAATACATTAGAGACCTTCATATTGTCATAACACCATCAACACATAATGATACAAATTGGAATATTCCGAAAATCGGATGTTTTTCACCGGAACATGCCCTTAAAAATTCAAAATGGCGGTTTTTCAATATTTTCCAAACAGAGACCTTTGGTTCCCATTCCATATCTTTTGGCTTTCATTTCGACCTTTGAGTTGAAGGAATATTCACAGCAGAGATAAAAATTGTCTGCAAAATGAGCTCAATTGCAATTCTCGGCACTTCTTAGTTTTCCCACCAGATGGCGTTGAATACCAAATTAGTAGAAAAATTTCCCAATTTTCGAAGTTTTTGCACCATGCCTCCTAAACTAAAAGTGGAATTTAAGTGAAACACATCTTTATGTATAGAAAAACTATAGTTTTACCATTATTTGTCTTTTCTTTTCGTATATGTGTCAAGATTCTCTGATTTTATTGCACTAATTACGTATTAATTGAAGATTTTTGAAATGACTCAAACACTACATACTGTTAACCAACCTATAGTAAAGTAAAGACCCTGAAATTGGACATAGATATTCTACATAATAAGATCCTTATGAAAAATTAGCAAAAAGAAGATTTTTTGCATAAATGCTGACAAAAAATGAAATTCGATGATATTTATCTTAGATGCCGCCTTAGGTGTTAGTTGAATATGATTTGTAAAAAGTATAAACTATAAGAAAACTCCTGGGTAATTGTTCATTATAGGTAATTGATTCATCTTCAAAATTCATTAAAATGCTTCATTCTATGCTTTGTAGCATCCTGCCAGAGGACCTACAACATAAAACTATCTGAAAAAATAAGCAAAATTTATAATTTTTCAACTGTTGCTCATAAACAAATATATCCATTGTTCCCAAACGTCGTTTCTCTTGTAGCTCTTATAATCATCTAAAACATGATACATATTTATTTTCTCACCTTGGTAGTTTGTGGTTTACATATCTTTTACTTTGGAAGTGCATTTCCGCGGTCCATTAAATTTCCCGCGCTAAGAAGAGGAATTAATTTATCAATTCTTGTTGTAGTTACAAAAATTTGTAACTGTTTGAAGGATAAATAGTTTTCTCAGGTCAACAGTGAAGTCATAATGTCTGGCGGTGCGTAGTTTTTTTGTAAAACTGTGAATAAACGTTACTCCTCAGTAATATCAACGGAGTCAAAATTTAATATACATAAGTATATATATAGCCATTAATGTAATATACTTATGCATATAAATTGCAAGATGTAATCACTTGCGTGAGAGACTTGAAATTTTCGAGAATGTTCAATAGCCAAATTGATAGGTGGAAAAATTCCAAAAAACTGGAAATTTTAGACCGGAACCTTCTCAAAAAAACAAAATGGTGGTTTTTGGACTTTTTCAAAATGCAGACTTTCAGTTATTGCTCTTTATCTTTTTAAATTTTGTTCAGATCTTTAATTTCATTAACATTTGAAGCTGAGGGGTAGAATTTTCTACAAAACAAGCAATATCAAATCTCTCTACGCTTCTAGGTTTTCCCACAAGATGGCATTGAAGACCAATGTTAATGAAAAATCTCTCGATTTTCGAGGTTTTGGTCTTTATATCCTAAACTGGCAGTAAAATATGATTAAATTACATCTGAATTTATAGAAAATGAATTGTTTTACCGCTGTTTATCTTTTGTTTTTGTATATGAGTGAAGATTCTCTTGTTTTGTGGTTCCAATTTCACATTTACGTTAACTTTTCAAATGTTTTTAAATACTTTGCATATTTACGCCTCCAATAGTACATTGGAGATTTTCATATTGTCCTTACACCTGCTACATAGTATTATTCAAAAAAGAAGATTCAGAAAATTAGTTGTTTTTCATCGGAACACGCTCTAAAAAATTCTAATTGGGGGTTTTTCTATATTGTCAAAATTTAGACCATTGGTTCCCGTTCTGTATCTTTTTGGCTGTCGTTTCGACCTATAATTGGAACAAATATTCATAGCAGGGATAAAATCGTCTACAAAATGAGCTCAATATAGATTCTTGAAACTTCTTAGTTTTCCCACCAGATGGCATTGAATACCAAATTTTTAGAAAAATTTCCAGATTTCCAAGGTTTTTTTCACCATGCCTCCTAAAACTAATAGTGGAATGTAAATGAAATACTTATGTTTTTATAGAAAAACTATAGTTTTACCATTATTCGTCTTTTTTTTTCGTATATCTGTCAAGATTCTCTAATTTTGTTGCACTAATTAGGTATTAATGGAAGATTTTCGAAATAGCTTGAAGACTACATACCGATACTCATCCTATAATACAGTCATGACCCTTATATTAGACATACACAATCTACATAATAAGATCCTTATGAAAAATTAAGGAAAAAAGGATGTTTGTATAGATGCTAACAAAAAAAAAAAAATTAGAAGATATTTATTTCGGATGCGGCCTTAGGTGTTAATTGCATATGATTTGTAAAAAATATAAACAATAATAAAACTCCCGATATATTTTATATTATGGGCAATTGATTCATCTACAAAGAATATTTAACTGCTTCATTCTTTGCTTTGTAGCTTTCTCGCCTGAGGTTTTTCAACACAAAACTATCTGAAAAATTATGCAAAATTTCTAGTTTTCCAGCTGTTGCTCATAAAGAAATATATCTATTGTTCTCAAACGTCATTTCCCTTTAAGATCTTATAATCATCTAAAAGATGATGCAGTTTTATTTTCTCACCTTGGTAGTTTTTGACTTACATATCTTTTACTTTGGAAGTGCATTTCCGCGGTCTTTTAAATTTACCGTGCTAAGATGGGGACTTAATTTAACAATTTTTGTGTTACTTACAAAAATTTGTAACTGTTTGAAGGATAAATAGATTTGCAGGTCAACAGTAAAGTCTTAATGTCTGGCGGTGTGTCAATTTCTTGTAAAACTGTCAATTAACGTTACTCCTCAGTAATAACATTGGAGTCAAATTTTAATATAGCTAAGTATATATAGAAACCTATGTGTAATATATACATGTATACAAATTCCCAGACGTTACCACTCTTGCTAGAGATATGAAGTAATGCACGAGAGTACCTTGGCAAAGTTCATCGGATGAAAAATTCCGAAAACCGAATATTCTTTATCGGAACCTGCTGATAAAAAACAAAATGGCTGTTTTTGGACTTTTTCGAAATGCAGACTTTCAGTTTTTGCTCTTTATCTTTTTAAATTTCTTTCGGATCTCTAATTTAATGAACATATGCAGCTTAGGGGTAGATTTTTCTGCAAAACAAGCTATATCAAATCCCTCTACGCTTCTTGGTTTTCCCACCAGATGGCGTTGAAAATCAAAATGAGTGAAAAATCTCTTGATTTTCGAGGTTTTTGGACCTTCACTCCTTGAGTGATAGTAAATGTGAATAAAATACACCTGAAATTATAGAAAATGAATAGTTTACCGCTGTCTATCTTTCGTTTTGTATATGAGTCATGATTCTCTGGTTTTGTGGTGTCAATTTAACATTTACATAAACTATTCAAAATTTCTCAAATATCTCGTATATTTACGCCTTTAATAATAAATGACCTTCATATTGTCATAACACCATCAACATATAATGATACAAAATGGAATATTCAGAAAATTGGATGTTTTTCACGGGAACATGCCCTTAAAAATTCAAAATGGCGGTTTTTCAATATTTTCCAAACAGAGACCTTGGTTCCCCTTCCATATCTTTTGGCTTTCATTTCAACCTTTGAGTTAAAGGAAGATTCACAGCAGAGATAAAAATTGTCTGCAAAATGAGCTCAATTGCAATTCTCGGCACTTCTTAGTTTTCCCACCAGATGGCGTTGAATACCAAATTAGTAGAAAAATTTCCCGATTTTCGAAGTTTTTGCACCATGCCTCTAAAACTAAAAGCGGAATGTAAGTGAAACACATCTTTATGTATAGAAAAACTAGTTTTACCATTATTTGTCATTTGTTTTTGTATATGTGTCATGATTTTCTGATTTTGTGGGGCCAATTTAGTATTAACGATAGATTTTTGAAATCACTCAAACACTACATCATGTTAACCAACCTATAAGGAAAGTAATGACCCTGATATTGGACATAGATATTCTACATAATAAGATCCTTATGAAAATTTAGCGAAAAGAAGATTTTTTTGTATAAATGTTGACAAAAAATGAAATTCGATGATATTTATCTTAGATGCCGCCTTAGGTGTTAGTTGAATATGATTTGTAAAAGGTATAAAACTGTAGGAAAACTCCTGGGTAATTGTTCATTATAGGTAATTGATTCATCTTCAAAATACATTAAACTGCTTCACTCTATGCTTTGTAGCATCCTGCCAGAGGACCTACAACATAAAACTATCTGAAAAAATAAGCAAAATTTACAATTTTTCAACTATTGCTCATAAACAAATATATCTATTGTTCTAAAACGTCGGTTCTCTTGTAGCTCTCATAATCATCTAAAACATGATACATATTTATTTTCTCACCTTGGTAGTTTGTGGTTTACATATCTTTTACTTTGGAAGTGCATTTCTGCGGTTTTTTAATTTCCCGCGCTAAGGAGAGGAATTAATTTATCAATTCTTGTTGTAGTTACAAAAATTTGTAACTATTTGAAGGATAAAGAGTTTTCTCAGGTCAACCGTGAAGTCTTAATGTCTGGTGGTGCGTCGTTTTTTTGAAAAACTGTGAATTAACGTTACTCCTCAGTAATAAAAACGGAGTCAAAATTTAATATACCTTAGTATATAGAAAGCCATTAATGTAATATACTTATGCATATAAATTGCGAGATGTTATTACTTGTGTGAGAGACTTGAAATTTTCAAGAATGTTCAATAGCCAAATTGATAGATGGAAAAATTCCGAAAAACTGGAAATTTTAGACCGGAACCTTCTCAAAAAAACAAAATGGCGGTGTGTGGAATTTTTCAAAACGCAGACTTTCAGTTATTGCTCTTTATTTTTTAAAATTTTGTTCAGATCTTTAATTTCATGAATATATGCAGCTTAGGGGTAGATTTATCTGCAAAACAAGCTATATCCAATCCCTCTACGCTTCTTGGTTTTCCCACCAGATGGCGTTGAAAATCAAAATGAGTGAAAAATCTCACGATTTTCGAGGTTTTTGGACCTTCACTCCTAAAGTGATAGTAAAAGTGAATAAAATACACCTGAAATTATAGAAAATGAATAGTTTACCGCTGTCTATCTTTCGTTTTGTATATGAGTCATTATTCTCTGGTTTTGTGGTGTCAATTTAACATTTACAAAAAACTTTTCAAAATTTCTCAAATATCTCGTATATTTATGCCTTTAATAATACATTAGAGACATTCATATTGTCATAACACCATCAACATATAATGATACAAATTGGAATATTCAGAAAATTGGATATTTTTCACCGGAACATGCCCTTAAAAATTCAAAATGGCGGTTTTTCAATATTTTCCAGAGTCCTTTAGTTCCCATTCCATATCTTTTGGGTTTCATTTCGACCTTTGAGTTGAAGGAATATTCACAGCAGCGATAAAAATTGTCTGCAAAATGAGCTCAATTGCAATTCTCGGCACTTCTTAGTTTTCCCACCAGATGGCGTTGAATACCAAATTAGTAGAAAAATATCCCGATTTTCGAAGTTTTTGCACCATGCCTCTTAAACTAAAAGTGGAATGTAAGTGAAACACATCTTTATGTATAGAAAAGCTATAGTTTTACCATTATTTGTCATTTGTTTTCGTATATGTGTCATGATTCTCTGATTTTTGGGGCCAATTTAGTATTAACGATAGATTATTGAAATCACTCAAACACTACATCATGATAACCAACCTATAGTAAAGTAATGACCCTGAAATTGGACATAGATATTCTACATAATAAGATCCTTATGAAAAATTAGCGAAAAGAAGATTTTTTTGTATAAATGCTGACAAAAATGAAATTCGATGATATTTATCTTAGATTCCGCCTTAGGTGTTAGTTGAATATGATTTGTAAAAAGTATAAAATATAAGAAAACTCCTGGGTAATTGTTCATTATAGGTAATTGATTCATCTTCGAAATTCATTAAACTGCTTCATTCTATGCTCTGTAGCATCCTGCCGGAGAACCTACAACATAAAACTATCTGAAAAAATAAGCAAAATTTACAATTTTTCAACTGTTGCTCATAAACAAATATATCTATTGTTCCCAAACGTCGTTTCTCTTGTAGCTCTTATAATCATCTAAAACATGATACATATTTATTTTCTCACCTTGGTAGTTTGTGGTTTACATATCTTTTACTTTGGAAGTGCATTTCCGTGGTCTTTTAAATTTCCCGCGCTAAGAAGAGGAATTAATTTATCAATTCCTTTTGTAGTTACAAAAATTTGTAACTGTTTGAAGGATTAATAGTTTTCTCAGGTCAACAGTGAAGTCTTAATGTCTGGTGGTGCGTCGTTTTTTTGTAAAACTGTGAATTAACTTACTCCTCAGTAATAACAACGGAGTCAAAATTTAATATACATAAGTATATATAAAGCCATTAATGTAATATACTTATGCATATAAATTGCAAGATGTTATCACTTGTGAGAGACTTGAAATTTTCAAGAATGTTCAATAGCCAAATTGATAGGTGGAAAAATTCCAAAAAACTGGAATTTTTAGACCGGAACCTTCTCAAAAAAACAAAATGGCGGTTTTTGGACTTTTTCAAAATGCAGACTTTCAGTTATTGCTCTTTATCTTTTTAAATTTTGTTCAGATCTTTAATTTCATGAACATTTGCAGCTGAGGGGTAGATTCATCTACAAAACAAGCAATATCGAATCTCTCTATGCTTCTTGGTTTTCCCACAAGATGGCGTTGAAGACCAATGTTAATGAAAAATCTCTCGATTTTCGAGGTTTTGGTCTTTATATCCTAAACTGGCAGTAAAATATGATTAAATTACATCTGAATTTATAGAAACTGAATTGTTTTACCGCTGTCTATCTTTGTTTTTGTATATGAGTGATGATTCTCTTGTTTTGTGGTGCCAATTTCACATTTACATTAACTTTTCAAATTTTTTAAAATACTTTGCATATTTACGCCTCCAATAATACATTGGAGATTTTCATAATGTCCTTACACCTGCTACATAGTATTATTCAAAAAAGAAGATTCAGAAAATTAGTTGTTTTTCATCGGAACACGCTCTAAAAAATTCTAATTGAGGGTTTTTCTATATTGTCCAAATTTAGACCATTGGTTCCCGTTCTGTATCTTTTTGGCAGTCGTTTCGACCTATAATTGGAACAAATATTCATAGCAGGGATAAAATCCTCTACAAAATGAGCTCAATATAGATTCTTGAAACTTCTTAGTTTTCCCACCAGATGGCATTGAATACCAAATTTTTAGAAAAATTTCCAGATTTCCAAGGTTTTTCTCACCATGCCTCCTAAAACTAAAAGTGGAATGTAAATGAAATACTTATATTTTTATAGAAAAACTATAGTTTTACCATTATTTGTCTTTTCTTTTCGTATATCTGTCAAGATTCTCTAATTTTGTTGCACTAATTAGGTATTAATGGAAGATTTTCGAAATAGCTTGAAGACTACATACCGATACTCATCCTATAAAACAGTCATGACCCTTATATTAGACATACACAATCTATATAATAAGATCCTTATGAAAAATTAGGTAAAAAAGGATGTTTGTATAGATGCTAACAAAAAAAAAATTTGAAGATATTTATTTCGGATGCGGCCTTAGGTTTTAATTGCATATGATTTGTAAAAAATATAAACAATAATAAAACTCCCGATGTATTTTACATTTTTGGCAACTGATTCATCTACAAAGAATATTTAACTGCTACATTCTTCGCTATGTAGCTTTCTCGCCTGAGGTTTTTCAACACAAAACTATCTGAAAAATTATGCAAAATTTCTAGTTTTCCAGCTGTTGCTCATAAAGAAATATATCTATTGTTCTCAAACGTCATTTCCCTTTAAGCTCTTATAATCATCTAAAAGATGATACAGATTTATTTTCTCACCTTGGTAGTTTTTGACCTACATATCTTTTACTTTGGAAGTGCATTTCCGCGGTCTTTTAAATTTCCCGTGCTAAGGAGGGGACTTAATTTAACAATTTTTTTGTTACTTACAAAAATTTGTAACTGTTTGAAGGATAAATAGATTTGCAGGTCAACAGTAAAGTCTTAATGTCTGGCGGTGTGTCAATTCCTTGTAAAACAGTCAATTAACGTTACTCCTCAGTAATAACATTGGAGTCAAATTTTAATATAGCTAAGTATATGTAAAAACCTTTGTGTAATATATACATGTATACAAATTCCCAGACATTACCACTCTTGCTAGAGATAAGAAATAATGCACGAACGTACCTTGGCAAAGTTCATCGGAGGAAAAATTCCGAAAACCGGATATTCTTTATCGGAACCTGCTGATAAAAAACAAAATGGCGGTTTTTGGACTTTTTCGAAATGCAGACTTTCAGTTTTTGCTCTTTATCTTTTTAAATTTCTTTCGGATCTCTAATTTAATGAACATATGCAGCTTAGGGGTAGATTTTTCTGCAAAACAAGCTATATCCAATCCCTCTACGCTTCTTGGTTTTTCCACCAGATGGCGTTGAAAATCAAAATGAGTGAAAAATCTCTTGATTTTCGAGGTTTTTGGACCTTCACTCCTAGAGTGATAGTAAATGTGAATAAAATACACCTGAAATTATAGAAAATGAATAGTTTACCGCTGTCTATCTTTCGTTTTGTATATGAGTCATGATTCTCTGGTTTTGTGGTGTCAATTTAACATTTACATAAACTTTTCAAAATTTCTCAAATATTTCGTATATTTACGCCTTTAATAATAAATGACCTTCTTATTGTCATAACACCATCAACATATAATGATACAAATTGGAATATTCAGAAAATTGGATGTTTTTCACGGGAACATGCCCTTAAAAATTCAAAATGGCGGTTTTTCAATATTTTCCAAACAGAGACCTTGGTTCCCCTTCCATATCTTTTGGCTTTCATTTCAACCTTTGAGTTGAAGGAATATTCACAGCAGAGATAAAAATTGTCTGCAAAATGAGCTCAATTGCAATTCTCGGCACTTCTTAGTTTTCCCACCAGATGGCGTTGAATACCAAATTAGTAGAAAAATTTCCCGATTTTCGAAGTTTTTGCACCATGCCTCTTAAACTAAAAGTGGAATGTAAGTGAAACACATCTTTATGTATAGAAAAGCTATAGTTTTACCATTATTTGTCATTTGTTTTCGTATATGTGTCATGATTCTCTGATTTTTGGGGCCAATTTAGTATTAACGATAGATTATTGAAATCACTCAAACACTACATCATGTTAACCAACCTATAGTAAAGTAATGACCCTGAAATTGGACATAGATATTCTACATAATAAGATCCTTATGAAAAATTAGCGAAAAGAAGATTTTTTTGTATAAATGCTGACAAAAATGAAATTCGATGATATTTATCTTAGATGCCGCCTTAGGTGTTAGTTGAATATGATTTGTAAAAAGTATAAACTATAAGAAAACTCCTGGGTAATTGTTCATTATAGGTAATTGATTCATCTTCGAAATTCATTAAACTGCTTCATTCTATGCTCTGTAGCATCCTGCCGGAGAACCTACAACATAAAACTATCTGAAAAAATAAGCAAAATTTACAATTTTTCAACTGTTGCTCATAAACAAATATATCTATTGTTCCCAAACGTCGTTTCTCTTGTAGCTCTTATAATCATCTAAAACATGATACATATTTATTTTCTCACCTTGGTAGTTTGCGGTTTACATATCTTTTACTTTGGAAGTGCATTTCCGCGGTCTTTTAATTTCCCCGCGCTAAGAAGAGAAATTAATTTATCAATTCCTTTTGTAGTTACAAAAATTTGTAACTGTTTGAAGGATAAATAGTTTTCTCAGGTCAACAGTGAAGTCTTAATGTCTGGTGGTGCGTCGTATTTTTGTAACACTGTGAATTAACGTTACTCCTCAGTAATAACAACGGAGTCAAAATTTAATATACATAAGTATATCTAAAGCCATTAATGTCATATACTTAGGCATATAAATTGCAAGATGTAATCACTTGTGTGAGAGACTTGAAATTTTCGAGAATGTTCAATAGCCAAATTGATAGGTTGAAAAATTCCAAAAAACTGGAAATGTTAGACCGGAACCTTCTTAAAAAAAACAAAATGGTGGTTTTTGGACTTTTTCAAAACGCAGACTTTCAGTTATTGCTCTTTATCTTTTTAAATTTTGTTCAGATCTTTAATTTCATTAACATTTGAAGTTTAGGGGTAGAATTTTCTACAAAACAAGCAATATCAAATCTCTCTACGCTTCTTGGTTTTCCCACAAGATGGCGTTGAAGACCAATGTTAATGAAAAATCTCTCGATTTTCGAGGTTTGGGTCTTTATATCCTAAACTGGCAGTAAAATATGATTATATTACATCTGAATTTATAGAAAATGAATTGTTTTACCGCTGTCTATCTTTTGTTTTTCTATATGAGTGATGATTCTCTTGTTTTTGGTTCCAATTTCACATTTACGTTAACTTTTCAAATGTTTTTAAATACTTTGCATATTTACGCCTCCAATAATACATTGGAGATTTTCATAATGTCCTTACACCTGCTACATAGTATTATTCAAAAAATAAGTTTCAGAAAATTAGTTGTTTTTCATGGGAACACGCTCTAAAAAATTCTAATTGGGGGTTTTTCTATATTGTCCAAATTTAGACCATTGGTTCCCGTTCTGTATCTTTTTGGCTGTCGTTTCGACCTAAAATTGGAACAAATATTCATAGCAGGGATAAAATCGTCTACAAAATGAGCTCAATATAGATTCCTGAAACTTCTTAGTTTTCCCACCAGATGGCATTGAATACCAAATTTTTAGAAAAATTCCCAGATTTCCAAGGTTTTTTTCACAATGCCTCCTAAAACTAATAGTGGAATGTAAATGAAATACTTATGTTTTTATAGAAAAACTATAGTTTTACCATTATTCGTCTTTTATGTTCGTATATCTGTCAAGATTCTCTAATTTTGTTGCACTAATTAGGTATTAATGGAAGATTTTCGAAATAGCTTGAAGACTACATACCGATACTCATCCTATAATACAGTCATGACCCTTATATTAGACATACACAATCTACATAATAAGATCCTAATGAAAAATTAAGTAAAAAAGGATGTTTGTATAGATGCTGACAAAGAAAAAAAATTTGAAGATATTTATTTCGGATGCGGCCTTAGGTGTTCATTGCATATGATTTGTAAAAAAAATAACAATAATAAAACTCCCGATATATTTTACATTATGGGCAATTGATTCATCTACAAAGAATATTTAACTGCTTCATTCTTCGCTTTGTAGCTTTCTCGCCTGAGGTTTTTCAACACAAAACTATCTGAAAAATTATGCAAAATTTCTAGTTTTCCAGCTGTTGCTCATAAAGAAATATATCTATTGTTCTAAAACTTCATTTCCCTTTAAACTCTTATAATCATCTTAAAGATGATACAGATTTATTTTCTCACCTTGGTAGTTTTTGACTAACATATCTTTTACTTTGGAAGTGCATTTCCGCGGTCTTTTAAATTTACCATGCTAAGGACTTAATTTAACAATTTTTGTGTTACTTAAAAAAATTTGTAACTGTTTGAAGGATAAATGGATTTGCAGGTCAACAGTAAAGTCTTAATGTCTGGCGGTGTGTCAATTATTTGTAAAACTGTCAATTAAAGTTACTCCTCAGTAATAACATTGGAGTCAAATTTTAATATAGCTAAGTATATATAAAAACCTTTGTGTAATATATACATGTATACAAATTCCCAGACGTTACCAATCTTGCTAGAGATATGAAATAATGCTCGAACGTACCTTGGCAAAGTTCATCGGAGGAAAAATTCCGAAAACCGGATATTCTTTATCGGAACCTGCTGATAAAAAACAAAATGGCGGTTTTTGGACTTTTTCGAAATGCAGACTTTCAGTTTTTGCTCATTATCTTTTTAAATTTCTTTCGGATCTCTAATTTAATGAACATATGCAGCTTAGGGGTAGATTTTTCTGCAAAACAAGCTATATCCAATCCCTCTACGCTTCTTGGTTTTCCCAACAGATGGCGTTGAAAATCAAAATGAGTGAAACATCTCTCGATTTTCGAGGTTTTTGGACCTTCACTCCTAAAGTGATAGTAAATGTGAATAAAATACACCTGAAATTATAGAAAATGAATAGTTTACCGCTGTTTATCTTTCGTTTTGTATATGAGTCATGATTCTCTGGTTTTTTGGTGTCAATTTAACATTTACATAAACTTTTCAAAATTTTTCAAATATCTCGTATATTTACGCCTTTAATAATACATTAGAGACCTTCATATTGTCATAATACAATCAACATATAATGATACAAATTGGAAGATTCAGAAAATTGGATGTTTTTCACCGGAACACCCCCTTAAAAATTCAAAATGGTGGTTTTTCAATATTTTCCAATCAGAGACCATTGGTTCCCATTCCATATCTTTTGGCTTTCATTTCGACCTTTGAGTTGAAGGAATATTCACAGCAGAGATAAAAATTGTCTGGAAAATGAGCTCAATTGCAATTCTCGGCACTTCTTAGTTTTCCCAACAGATTGCGTTGAATACGAAATTAGTAGAAAAATTTCCCGATTTTCGAAGTTTTTGCACCATGCCTCTAAAACTAAAAGCGGAATGTAAGTGAAACACATCTTTATGTATAGAAAAACTATAGTTTTACCATTATTAGTCATTTTTTTTTGTATGTGTCATGATTTTCTGATTTTGTGGGGCCAATTTAGTATTAACGATAGATTTTTGAAATCACTCAAACACTACATCATGTTAACCAACCTATAGTAAAGTAATGACCCTGATATTGGACATAGATATTCTACATAATAAGATCCTTATGAAAATTTAGCGAAAAGAAGATTTTTTTGTATAAATGCTGACAAAAAATGAAATTCGATGATATTTATCTTAGATGCCGCCTTAGGTGTTAGTTGAATATGATTTGTAAAAGGTATAAAACTATAGGAAAACTCCTGGGTAATTGTTCATTATAGGTAATTGATTCATCTTCAAAATACATTAAACTGCTTCATTCTATGCTTTGTAGCATCCTGCCAGAGGACCTACAACATAAAACTATCTGAAAAAATAAGCAAAATTTACAATTTTTCAACTGTTGCTCATAAACAAATATATCTATTGTTCTAAAACGTCGTTTCTTTTGTAGCTCTCATAATCATCTAAAACATGATGCATATTGATTTTCTCACCTTGGTAGTTTGTGGTTTACATATCTTTTACTTTGGAAGTGCATTTCTGCGGTTTTTTTAATTTCCCGCGTTAAGGAGAGGAATTAATTTATCAATTCTTGTTGTAGTTACAAAAATTTGTAACTGTTTGAAGGATAAAGAGTTTTCTCAGGTCAACCGTGAAGTCTTAATGTCTGGTGGTGCGTCGTTTTTTTGAAAAACTGTGAATTAACGTTACTCCTCAGTAATAAAAACGGAGTCAAAATTTAATATACCTTAGTATATAGAAAGCCATTAATGTAATATACTTATGCATATAAATTGCGAGATGTTATTACTTGTGTGAGAGACTTGAAATTTTCAAGAATGTTCAATAGCCAAATTGATAGATGGAAAAATTCCGAAAAACTGGAAATTTTAGACCGGAACCTTCTCAAAAAAACAAAATGGCGGTTTGTGGAATTTTTCAAAACGCAGACTTTCAGTTATTGCTATTTATTTTTTTAAATTTAGTTCAGATTTTTAATTTCATGAATATATGCAGCTTAGGGGTAGATTTATCTGCAAAACAAGCTATATCCAATCCCTCTACGCTTCTTGGTTTTCCCACCAGATGGCGTTGAAAATCAAAATGAGTGAAAAATCTCACGATTTTCGAGGTTTTTGGACCTTCACTCCTAAAGTGATAGTAAAAGTGAATAAAATACATCTGAAATTATAGAAAATGAATAGTTTACCGCTGTCTATCTTTCGTTTTGTATATGAGTCATTATTCTCTGGTTTTGTGTTGTCAATTTAACATTTACAAAGAACTTTTCAAAATTTCTCAAATATCTCGTATATTTACGCCTTTAATAATACATTAGAGACATTCATATTGTCATAACACCATCAACATATAATGATACAAATTGGAATATTCAGAAAATTGGATATTTTTCACCGGAACATGCCCTTAAAAATTCAAAATGGCGGTTTTTCAATATTTTCCAGAGTCCTTTAGTTCCCATTCCATATCTTTTGGGTTTCATTTCGACCTTTGAGTTGAAGGAATATTCACAGCAGAGATAAAAATTGTCTGCAAAATGAGCTCAATTGCAATTCTCAGCACTTCTTAGTTTTCCCACCAGATGGCGTTGAATACCAAATTAGTAGAAAAATATCCCGATTTTCGAAGTTTTTGCACCATGCCTCTTAAACTAAAAGTGCAATGTAAGTGAAACACATCTTTATGTATAGAAAAACTATAGCTTTACCATAATTTGTCTTTTCTTTTCGTATATGTGTCAAGATTCTCTGATTTTATTGCACTAATTACGTATTAATGGAAGATTTTCAAAATAGCTTGAAGACTACATACTGTTACTCATCCTATAATACAGTCATGACCCTTATATTAGACATACGCAATCTACATAATAAGATCCTTATGAAAAATTAGGTAAAAAAGGATGTTTGTATAGATGCTAACAAAAAAAAAAATTTGAAGATATTTATTTCGGATGCGGCCTTATGTGTTAATTGCATATGATTTGTAAAAAATATAAACAATAATAAAACTCCCGATATATTTTACATTATGGGCAATTGATTCATCTACAAAGAATATTTAACTGCTTCATTCTTCGCATTGTAGCTTTCTCGCCTGAGGTTTTTCAACACAAAACTATCTGAAAAATTATGCAAAATTTCTAGTTTTCCAGCTGTTGCTCATAAAGAAATATATCTATTGTTCTCAAACGTCATTTCCCTTTAAGCTCTTATAATCATCTAAAAGATGATGCAGTTTTATTTTCTCACCTTGGTAGTTTTTGACCTACATATCTTTTACTTTGGAAGTGCATTTCCGCGGTCTTTTAAATTTACCGTGCTAAGGTGGGGACTTAATTTAATAATTTTTGTGTTACTTACAAAAATATGTAGCTGTTTGAAGGATAAATAGATTTGCAGGTCAACAGTAAAGTCTTAATGTCTGGCGGTGTGTCAATTTCTTGTAAAACTGTCAATTAACGTTACTCTTCAGTAATATAATTGTAGTCAAATTTTAATATAGCTAAGTATATATACAAACCTTTGTGTAATATATACATCTATACAAATTCCCAGACGTTACCACTCCTGCTAGAGATATGAAATAATGCTCGAACATACCTTGGCAAAGTTCATTGGATGAAAAATTCCGAAAACCGAATATTATTTATCGGAACCTGCTGATAAAAAACAAAATGGCTGTGTTTTGACTTTTTCCAAATGCAGACTTTCAGTTTTTGCTCTTTATCTTTTTAAATTTCTTTCGGATCTCTAATTTAATGAACATATGCAGCTTAGGGGTAGATTTTTCTGCAAAACAAGCTATATCCAATCCCTCTACGCTTCTTGGTTTTTCAACCAGATGGCGTTGAAAATCAAAATGAGTGAAAAATCTCTTGATTTTCGAGGTTTTTGGACCTTCACTCCTAGAGTGATAGTAAATGTGAATAAAATACACCTGAAATTATAGAAAATGAATAGTTTACCGCTGTCTATCTTTCGTTTTGTATATGAGTCATGATTCTCTGGTTTTGTGGTGTCAATTTAACATTTACATAAACTTTTCAAAATTTCTCAAATATCTCGTATATTTACGCCTTTAATAATAAAAGACCTTCATATTGTCATAACACCATCAACATATAATGATACAAATTGGAATATTCAGAAAATTGGATGTTTTTCACGGGAACATGCCCTTAAAAATTCAAAGTGGCAGTTTTTCAATATTTTCCAAACAGAGACCTTTGGTTCCCATTCCATATCCTTTGGCTTTCATTTCGAGCTTTGAGTTGAAGGAATATTCACAGCAGAGATAAAAATTGTCTGCAAAATGAGCTCAATTGCAATTCTCGGCATTTCTTAGTTTTCCCACCAGATGGCGTTGAATACCAAATTAGTAGAAAAATTTCCCGATTTTCGAAGTTTTTGCACCATGCCTCTTAAACTAAAAGTGGAATGTAAGTGAAACACATCTTTATGTATAGAAAAGCTATAGTTTTACCATTATTTGTCATTTGTTTTCGTATATGTGTCATGATTCTCTGATTTTTGGGGCAAATTTAGTATTAACGATAGATTATTGAAATCACTCAAACACTACATCATGTTAACCAACCTATAGTAAAGTAATGACCCTGAAATTGGACATAGATATTCTACATAATAAGATCCTTATGAAAAATTAGCGAAAAGAAGATTTTTTTGTATAAATGCTGACAAAAATGAAATTCGATGATATTTATCTTAGATGCCGCCTTAGGTGTTAGTTGAATATGATTTGTAAAAAGTATAAACTATAAGAAAACTCCTGGGTAATTGTTCATTATAGGTATTTGATTCATCTTCGAAATTCATTAAACTGCTTCATTCTATGCTCTGTAGCATCCTGCCGGAGAACCTACAACATAAAACTATCTGAAAAAATAAGCAAAATTTACAATTTTTCAACTGTTGCTCATAAACAAATATATCTATTGTTCCCAAACGTCGTTTCTCTTGTAGCTCTTATAATCATCTAAAACATGATACATATTTATTTTCTCACCTTGGTAGATTGTGGTTTACATATCTTTTACTTTGGAAGTGCATTTCCGCGGTCTTTTAAATTTCCCGCGCTAAGAAGAGAAATTAATTTATCAATTCCTTTTGTAGTTACAAAAATTTGTAACTGTTTGAAGGATTAATAGTTTTCTCAGGTCAACAGTGAAGTCTTAATGTATGGTGGTGCGTCGTTTTTTTGTAAAACTGTGAATTAACGTTACTCCTCAGTAATAACAACGGAGTCAAAATTTAATATACATAAGTATATATAAAGCCATTAATGTCATATACTTATGCATATAAATTGCAAGATGTTATCACTTGTGTGAGAGCCTTGAAATTTTCAAAAATGTTCAATAGCCAAATTGATAGGTGGAAAAATTCCAAAAAACTGGAAATTTTAGACCGGAACCTTCTCAAAAAAACAAAATGGCGGTTTTTGGACTTTTTCAAAAAGCAGACTTTCAGTTATTGCTCTTTATCTTTTTAAATTTTGTTCAGATCTTTAATTTCATGAACAATTGCAGCTGAGGGGTAGATTCATCTACAAAACGATTAATATCGAATCTCTCTATGCTTCTTGGTTTTCCCACAAGATGGCGTTGAAGACCAATGTTAATGAAAAATCTCTCGATTTTCGAGGTTTTGGTCTTTATATTCTAAACTGGCAGTAAAATATGATTAAATTACATCTGAATTTATAGAAACTGAATTGTTTTACCGCTGTCTATCTTTGTTTTTGTATATGAGTCATGATTCTCTTGTTTTGTGGTGCCAATTTCACATTTACGTTAACTTTTCAATTTTTTTTTAAATACTTTGCATATTTACGCCTCCAATAATACAATGGAGATTTTCATAAAGTCCTTACACCTGCTACATAGTATTATTCAAAAAAGAAGATTCAGAAAATTAGTTGTTTTTCATCGGAACACGCTCTAAAAAATTCGAATTGGGGGTTTTTCTATATTGTCCAAATTAAGACCATTGGTTCCCGTTCTGTATCTTTTTGGCTTTCGTTTCGACCTATAATTGGAACAAATATTCATAGCAGGGATAAAATCGTCTACAAAATGAGCTCAATATAGATTCCTGAAACTTCTTAGTTTTCCCACCAGATGGCATTGAATACCAAATTTTTTGAAAAATTTCCAGATTTCCAAGGTTTTTCTCACCATGCCTCCTAAAACTAAAAGTGGAATGTAAATGAAATACTTATATTTTTATAGAAAAACTATAGTTTTACCATTATTCGTCTTTTATGTTCGTATATGTGTCAAGATTCTCTGATTTTATTGCACTAATTATGTATTAATGGAAGATTTTCGAAATAGCTTGAAGACTACATAACGTTACTCATCCTATAATACAGTAATGACCCTTATATTAGATATAACAATTTAAATAATAAGATCCTAATGAAATATTAGGTAAAAAGGATGTTTGTATAGATGCTGACAAAGAAAAAAAATTTGAAGATATTTATTTCGGATGTGGCCTTAGGTGTTAATTGCATATGATTTGTAAAAAATATAAACAATAATAAAACTCCCGATATATTTTACATTATGGGCAATTGATTCATCTACAAAGAATATTTAACTGCTTCATTCTCCGCTTTGTAGCTTTCTCGCCTGAGGTTTTTCAACACAAAACTATCTGAAAAATAATGCAAAATTTCTAGTTTTCCAGCTGTTGCTCATAAAGAAATATATCTATTGTTCTCAAACATCATTTCCCTTTAAGCTCTTATAATCATCTAAAAGATGATGCAGTTTTATTTTCTCACCTTGGTAGTTTTTGACTTACATATCTTTTACTTTGGAAGTGCATTTCCGCGGTCTTTTAAATTTACCGTGCTAAGGACTTAATTTAACAATTTTTGTGTTACTTACAAAAATTTGTAACTGTTTGAAGGATAAATAGATTTGCAGGTCAACAGTAAAGTCTTAATGTCTGGCGGTGTGTCAATTTCTTGTAAAACTGTCAATTAACGTTACTCCTCAGTAATAACATTGGAGTCAAATTTTAATATAACTAAGTATATATAAAAACCTTTGTGTAATATATACATGTATACAAATTCCCAGACGTTACCTCTCTTGCTAGAGATATGAAGTAATGCACGAACGTACCTTGGCAAAGTTCATCGGATGAAAAATTCCGAAAACCGAATATTCTTTATCGGAACCTGCTGATAAAAAACAGAATGGCTGTTTTTGGACTTTTTCGAAATGCAGACTTTCAGTTTTTGCTCTTTATCTTTTTAAATTTCTTTCAGATCTCTAATTTAATGAACATATGCAGCTTAGGGGTAGATTTTTCTGCAAAACAAGCTATATCCAATCCCTCTACGCTTCTTGGTTTTCCCACCAGATGGCGTTGAAAATCAAAATGAGTGAAAAATCTCATGATTTTCGAGGTTTTTGGACCTTCACTCCTAGAGTGATAGTAAATGTGAATAAAATACACCTGAAATTATAGAAAATGAATAGTTTACCGCTGTCTATCTTTCGTTTGTAATATGAGTCATGATTCTCTGGTTTTGTGGTGTCAATTTAACATTTACATAAACTTTTCAAAATTTCTCAAATATCTTGTATATTTACGCCTTTAATAATAAATGACATTCATATTGTCATAACACCATCAACATATAATGATACAAATTGGAATATTCAGAAAATTGGATGTTTTTCACGGGAACATGCCCTTAAAAATTCAAAATGGCGGTTTTTCAATATTTTCCAAACAGAGACCTTGGTTCCCCTTCCATATCTTTTGGCTTTCATTTCAACCTTTGAGTTGAAGGAATATTCACAGCAGAGATAAAAATTGTCTGCAAAATGAGCTCAATTGCAATTCTCGGCACTTCTTAGTTTTCCCACCAGATGGCGTTGAATACCAAATTAGTAGAAAAATTTCCCGATTTTCGAAGTTTTTGCACCATGCCTCTTAAACTAAAAGTGGAATGTAAGTGAAACACATCTTTATGTATAGAAAAGCTATAGTTTTACCATTAATTGTCATTTGTTTTTGCATATGTGTCATGATTCTCTGATTTTAGGGGCCAATTTAGTATTAACGATAGATTATTGAAATCACTCAAACACTACATCATGTTAACCAACCTATAGTAAAGTAATGACCCTGAAATTGGACATAGATATTCTACATAATAAGATCCTTATGAAAAATTAGCGAAAAGAAGATTTTTTTGTATAAATGCTGACAAAAATGAAATTCGATGATATTTATCTTAGATTCCGCCTTAGGTGGTAGTTGAATATGATTTGTAAAAAGTATAAACTATAAGAAAACTCCTGGGTAATTGTTCATTATAGGTAATTGATTCATCTTCGAAATTCATTAAACTGCTTCATTCTATGCTCTGTAGCATCCTGCCGGAGAACCTACAACATAAAACTATCTGAAAAAATAAGCAAAATTTACAATTTTTCAACTGTTGCTCATAAACAAATATATCTATTGTTCCCAAACGTCGTTTCTCTTGTAGCTCTTATAATCATCTAAAACATGATACATATATATTTTCTCACCTTGGTAGTTTGTGGTTTACATATCTTTTACTTTGGAAGTGCATTTCCGCGGTCTTTTAAATTTCCCGCGCTAAGAAGAGAAATTAATTTATCAATTCCTTTTGTAGTTACAAAAATTTGTAACTGTTTGAAGGATAAATTGTTTTCTCAGGTCAACAGTGAAGTCTTAATGTCTGGTGGTGCGTCGTTTTTTTGTAAAACTGTGAATTAACTTACTCCTCAGTAATAACAACGGAGTCAAAATTTAATATACATAAGTATATATAAAGCCATTAATGTAATATACTTATGCATATAAATTGCAAGATGTTATCACTTGTGAGAGACTTGAAATTTTCAAGAATGTTCAATAGCCAAATTGATAGGTGGAAAAATTCCTAAAAACTGGAAATTTTAGACCGGAACCTTCTCAAAAAAACAAAATGGCGGTTTTTGGACTTTTTCAAAAAGCAGACTTTCAGTTATTGCTCTTTATCTTTTTAAATTTTGTTCAGATCTTTAATTTCATGAACATTTGCAGCTGAGGGGTAGATTCATCTACAAAACAAGCAATATCGAATCTCTCTATGCTTCTTGGTTTTCCCACAAGATGGCGTTGAAGACCAATGTTAATGAAAAATCTCTCGATTTTCGAGGTTTTGGTCTTTATATCCTAAACTGGCAGTAAAATATGATTAAATTACATCTGAATTTATAGAAAATGAATTGTTTTACCGCTGTCTATCTTTGTTTTTGTATATGAGTCATGATTCTCTTGTTTTGTGGTGCCAATTTCACATTTACATTAACTTTTCAAATTTTTTAAAATACTTTGCATATTTACTCCTCCAATAATACATTGGAGATTTTCATAATGTCCTTACACCTGCTACATAGTATTATTCAAAAAAGAAGATTCAGAAAATTAGTTGTTTTTCATCGGAACACGCTCTAAAACATTCTAATTGAGGGTTTTTCTATATTGTCCAAATTTAGACCATTGGTTCCCGTTCTGTATCTTTTTGGCTGTCGTTTCGACCTATAATTGGAACAAATTTTCATAGCAGGGATAAAATCCTCTACAAAATGAGCTCAATATAGATTCTTGAAACTTCTTAGTTTTCCCACCAGATGGCATTGAATACCAAATTTTTAGAAAAATTTCCAGATTTCCAAGGTTTTTCTCACCATGCCTCCTAAAACTAAAAGTGGAATGTAAATGAAATACTTATATTTTTATAGAAAAACTATAGTTTTACCATTATTCGTCTTTTATGTTCGTATATGTGTCAAGATTCTCTAATTTTGTTGCACTAATTAGGTATTAATGGAAGATTTTCGAAATAGCTTGAAGACTACATACCGATACTCATCCTATAAAACAGTCATGACCCTTATATTAGACATACACAATCTATATAATAAGATCCTTATGAAAAATTAGGTAAAAAACAATGTTTGTATAAATGCTGACAAAAAAAAAAAAATTTGAAGATATTTATTTCGGATGCGGCCTTAGGTTTTAATTGCATATGATTTGTAAAAAATATAAACAATAATTAAACTCCCGATGTATTTTACATTTTTGGCAACTGTTTCATCTACAAAGAATATTTAACTGCTACATTCTTCGCTATGGAGCTTTCTCGCCTGAGGTTTTTCAACACAAACCTATCTGAAAAATTATGCAAAATTTCTAGTTTTCCAGCTGTTGCTCATAAAGAAATATATCTATTGTTCTCAAACGTCATTTCCGTTTAAGCTCTTATAATCATCTAAAAGATGATACAGATTTATTTTCTCACCTTGGTAGTTTTTGACTTACATATCTTTTACTTTGGAAGTGCATTTCCGCGGTCTTTTAAATTTACCATGCAAAGGACTTAATTTAACAATTTTTGTGTTACTTACAAAAATTTGTAACTGTTTGAAGGATAATTAGATTTGCAGGTGAACAGTAAAGTCTTAATGTCTGGCGGTGTGTCAATTATTTGTAAAACAGTCAATTAACATTACTCCTCAGTAATAACATTGGAGTCAAATTTTAATATAGCTAAGTATTTGTAAAAACCTTTGTGTAATATATACATGTATACAAATTCCCAGACGTTACCACTCTTGCTAGAGATATGAAATAATGCACGAACGTACCTTGGCATTGTTCATTGGAGGAAAAATTCCAAAAACCGGATATTCTTTATCGGAACCTGCTGATAAAAAACAAAATATCGGTTTTTGGACTTTTTCGAAATGCAGACTTTCAGTTTTTGCTCTTTATCTTTTTAAATTTCTTTCGGATCTCTAATTTAATGAACATATGCAGCTTAGGGGTAGATTTTCCTGCAAAACAAGCTTTATCCAATCCCTCTACGCTTCTTGGTTTTCCCACCAGATGGCGTTGAAAATCAAAGTGAGTGAAAAATCTCTTGATTTTCGAGGTTTTTGGACCATCACTCCTAAAGTGATAGTAAATGTGAATAAAATGCACCTGAAATTATAGAAAATGAATAGTTTACCGCTGTCTATCTTTCGTTTTGTATATGAGACATGATTCTCTGGTTTTGTGGTGTCAATTTAACATTTACATAAATTTTTCAAAATTTTTCAAATATCTCGTATATTTACGCCTTTAATAATACATTAGAGACCTTCATATTGTCATAACACAATCAACATATAATGATACAAATTGGAATATTCAGAAAATCGGATGTTTTTCACCGGAACATGCCCTTAAAAATTAAAAATGGCGGTTTTTCAATATTTTCCAATCAGAGACCTTTGGTTCCCATTCCATATCTTTTGGCCTCCATTTCGACCTTTGAGTTGAAGGAATATTGACAGCAGAGATAAAAATTGTCTGCAAAATGAGCTCAATTGCAATTCTCGGCACTTCTTAGTTTTCCCACCAGATGGCGTTGAATACCAAATTAGTAGAAAAATTTCCCGATTTTCGAAGTTTTTGCACCATGCCTCTTATACTAAAAGTGGAATGTAAGTGAAACACATCTTTATGTATAGAAAAACTATAGTTTTACCATTATTTGTCTTTTCTTTTCGTATATGTGTCAAGATTCTTTGTTTTATTGCACTAATTACGTTATAATGGAAGATTTTCGAAATAGCTTGAAGACTACATACTGTTACTCATCCTATAATACAGTAATGACCCTTATATTAGACACACACAATCTACATAATAAGATCCTTATGAAAAATTAGGTAAAAAAGGATGTTTGCATAGATGCTAACAAAAAAAAAAATTTGAAGATATTTATTTCGGATGCGGCCTTAGGTGTTAATTGCATATGATTTGTAAAAAATATAAACAATAATAAAACTCCCGATGTATTTTACATTTTTGGCAACTGATTCATCTACAAAGAATATTTAACTGCTTCATTCTTCGCTTTGTAGCTTTCTCGCCTGAGGTTTTTCAACACAAAACTATCTAAAAATTATGCAAAATTTGTAGTTTTCCAGCTGTTGCTCATAAAGAAATATATCTATTGTTCTCAAACGTCATTTCCCTTTAAGCTCTTATAATCATCTAAAAGATGATACAGATTTATTTTCTCACCTTGGTAGTTTTTGACTTACATATCTTTTACTTTGGAAGTGCATTTCCGCGGTCTTTTAAATTTACCATGCAAAGGACTTAATTTAACAATTTTTGTGTTACTTACAAAAATTTGTAACTGTTTGAAGGATAATTAGATTTGCAGGTGAACAGTAAAGTCTTAATGTCTGGCGGTGTGTCAATTATTTGTAAAACTGTCAATTAACGTTACTCCTTAGTAATAACATTGGAGTCAAATTTTAATATAGCTAAGTATATATAAAAACCTTTGTGTAATATATACATCTATACAAATTCCCAGACGTTACCACTCTTGCTAGAGATATGAAGTAATGCACGAACGTACCTTGGCAAAGTTCATCGGATGAAAAATTCCGAAAACCGAATATTCTTTATCGGAACCTGCTGATAAAAAACAAAATGGCTGTTTTTGGACTTTTTCGAAATGCAGACATTCAGTTTTTGCTCTTTATCTTTTTAAATTTCTTTCGGATCTCGAATTTAATGAACATATGCAGCTTAGGGGTAGATTTTTCTGCAAAACAAGCTATATCCAATCCCTCTATGCGTCTTGGTTTTCCGACCAGATGGCGTTGAAAATCAAAATGAGTGAAAAATCTCACCATTTTCGAGGTTTTTGGACCTTCACTCCTAGAGTGATAGTAAATGTGAATAAAATACACCTGAAATTATAGAAAATGAATAGTTTACCGCTGTCTATCTTTCGTTTTGTATATGAGTCATGATTCTCTGGTTTTGTGGTGTCAATTTAACATTTACATAAACTTTTCAAAATTTCTCAAATATCACGTATATTTACGCCTTTAATAATAAAAGACCTTCATATTGTCATAACACCATCAACATATAATGATACAAATTGGAATATTAAGAAAATCGGATGTTTTTCACGGGAACATGCCCTTAAAAATTCAAAGTGGCGGTTTTTCAATATTTTCCAAACAGAGACCTTGGTTCCCATTCCATATCTTTTGGCTTTCATTTCGACCTTTGAGTTGATGGAATATTCACAGCAGAGATAAAAATTGTCTGCATAATGAGCTCAATTGCAATTCTCGGCACTTCTTAGTTTTCCCACCAGATGGCGTTGAATACCAAATTAGTAGAAAAATTTCCCGATTTTCAAAGGTTTTGCACCATGCTTCTTAAACTAAAAGTGGAATGTAAGTGAAACACATCTTTATGTATAGAAAAACTATAGTTTTACCATTATTTGTTGTTTGTTTTTCGCATATGTGTCATAATTCTCTGATTTTGTGGGGCCAATTTAGTATTAACGCAATATTTTTGAAATTTCTCAAACACTACATACTGTTAACCAACCTATAGTAAAGTAAAGACCCTGATATTGGACATAGATATTCTACATAATAAGATCCTAATGAAAAATTAGCGAAAAGAAGAGTTTTTGTATAAATGCTGACAAAAAATTGAAATTCGATGATATTTAGCATAGATGCCGCCTTAGGTGTTAGTTGAATATGATTTGTAAAAAATATAAACCATAAGAAAACTCCTGGTTAATTGTTCATTATAGGCAATTGATTCATCTTCAAGATTCATTAAACTGCTTCATTCTATGCTTTGTAGAATCCTGACAGACGACCTTCAACATAAAACTATCTGAAAAAATAAGCAAAATTTATAATTTTTCAAATGTTGCTCATAAACAAATATATGTATTGTTCTCAAACGTTGTTTCTCTTGTAGCTCTTGTAATCATCTAAAACATGATACATATTTATTTTCTCACCTTGGTAGTTTGTGGTTTACATATCTTTTACTTTGTAAGTGCATTTCCAGGGTCTTTTAAATTTCCCGCGCTAAGGATAGGAATTAATTTATCAATTTTTGTTTTACTTATAAAAATTTTTAACTGTTTGAAGGATAAATAGTTTTCGCAGGTCAACAGTGAAGTCTTAATGTCTGGCGGTGCGTCGTTTTTTTGTAAAACTGTGAATTAACGTTACTCCTCAGTAATAACAACGGAGTCAAAATTTAATATACATAAGTATATATAAAGCCATTAATGTCATATACTTATGCATATAAATTGCAAGATGTTATCACTTGTGTGAGAGCCTTGAAATTTTCAAGAATGTTCAATAGCCAAATTGATAGGTGGAAAAATTCCGAAAATCAGGAAATTTTAGACCGAAACATTCCCAAAAAAACAAAATGGCGGTTTTTCGACTTTTTCAAAATGCAGACTTTCAGTTATTGCTCTTTATCTTTTTAAATTTTGTTCAGATCTTTCATTTCATGATCATTTGCAGCTGAGGGGTAGATTTTTCTACAAAATAAGCAATATCGAATCTCTCTACGCTTCTTGGTTTTCCCACAAGATGGCGTTGAAGACCAATGTTAATGAAAAATCTCTTGATTTTCGAGGTTTTTGGTCTTTCCCTCCTAAACTGATAGTAAAATGTCATTAAATTAAATCTGAATTTATAGAAACTGAATTGTTTTACCGCTGTCTTAGGGATGCCACATCGTCCAAAAAACATCGAGTGGTCGATGTATCGATGTTTATAAAAGTACTCACCACTCACTCATTAAACATCGAAAAAAAACATCGATGTTTCGATGTATCGAGTGTTTTTCTTTTAAGATGGGTTGTACGAAATTCCAGCTAGTTAGGATTGACGACATTATTTTATTAATTAAGAAGACGATGGAAAGAATGGAATCGGAATTCTGGGCATGGTAAAATTAACGTTTTGGATTAATTCTATATCTCCCTTGATACTGAAGATATCTAGACAAAACTTCCGACATGTTGTAGATAAAGAACAATCCGAAACGAAAATTTTACCCTGGGCATTTCCAAAGCAAGGGAATGGTGACTTTATGAGCGAAGAATATAGAATAATACATATTGGTGGAAAAAGAGGAAGAAATGTGGTGACTATCAAACTCAAGTACTCACAAGTTTTTGGGCTCGAATACAGTTACTTTGAGTGAAATATAATTGATTACATTTCAGTGTCAATTTCTTTTCAAAGAAATAGTTGAATACAATTACAAGTAAGTTACTTACGTAATTTACCAAGAGCTTTGGAATGAAATAATCAGCTTTCCAATTTACATTTTTCTTGTCACGTGAATAGCTAAATTTTAATAACCGTTCTTTAAATTTTCATTTCAACCTAACCTTTGAATTTGTTGATGAAATACTTCGGAACAAATTTTTCCTACCATTTGATAGTATCTTTATCAATCTAAAATATGACCCTTATATAATTCCCATACATTTTAAGGCACTTCTTATCACTAGGCTTTAGAATAAAATATAAAGTAATGTTTTTGAAATAATGGTGACAATTAATTTTCTCTTAATAATATAATATTAATCATTAAAACCGAGTCTTAATATACATCTTCTTGGAAAGCAAGAAGTTCCTATCATTTCGATAAGTGCATGAAAAACTACCCCAATGTGTTTTATATGGGAGATATATTTACCAACTGGCATCGAACCCGGGTCTTTCTGGCAATACACTCTATGCAGCACAATAGAAGATCACCATTTCTAACTATGTGTGAAAATTAAGCAGAAATATTGGCTGTAACTGCTTGAAACGACGTCCTACTTTTCCCTTATATTCCTTATGTGAGAAATTTTAATGTGCTCTGGCATCGAACCCAGGAAATGTACGATCTTATCTAAATGTTTTTCTTAAACCGATTCTTAATATACATCTTGCAGCGAAGCGAGAACTTCCTATCGTTTCGATAAGTGCATCAAAAATATAAAGAAATCCTACCTCAATCTATTTTAAAGGGCAGATTTTTGCATTGTTTTAGCATCGAACCCAGGATATTTTCTGTAAAGATCATTCATGTTTTCTATAGATCATGACCATATATATATGCTCCTTGAGTTTCGATTCTCTACCAATCCGGGAAGTATTTCTTTTAATCCCGAAAATCAAAGAAATGCTTTTAAAGGGGAAAAATCGGGACTTTTGGGCCCTCTGGAATCGAACCCATGAGGTTCAAAATCGCAATTTTTCTGGCGGTTTCACGTTATGGCCAATAGGTTGTAAAAATTTCTAGTCACTGACGCAAATGGTTTAGCCTGTGAATTTGTATCCTCTCTATATATATGGATACATGAAAGTATACGGAGAAGCATCTTCATATATAATACATAGATAAATGAAACATAAACAATCGAATTTTATAGCATTTAAGGTTATTTTCACTCATAGCATAGTTTTCAAATAGATAGGAATTTTTATGTATTAAAATTTGTATCTTACAAACTTGAAAGCTTCGGCAACGATTGAAATGATCGACAAATGAACGCATAATACGAATTAGGAAATGAATTATAAGTGTTGTATATCGTACAGGCGTAAAATGAATCGCTGTGTGCGTATCACTCCACCGATGGAGCAATGGTAGTAAACGTAGGAAAACATTTGTCACCCTGTTTTTACCTTTACTTGTTTCCCTACACACGAATGATTGATGGCATAAGGTTCATTTGTATTCTTAAAAAGGCTTGCGATACTCATAAGCAATGCATTTATTGGTCAACCAAAAACATTCGTTGCTACCCGCTCCTCTTCTAAAACATCGGTGCGATGTTGAGTGTTTTGAAAAACATTCGTTCCTACCCGCTCCTCTTCTAAAACATCGGTGCGATTTTGAGTGTTTTGAAAAACATTCGTTACCACCCGCTCCTATTCTAAAACATCGGGTCGATTTTGAGTGTTTTGAAAAACATTCGTTACCACCCGCTCCTATTCTAAAACATCGGGTCGATTTTGAGTGTTTTGAAAAACATTCGTTACCACCCGCTCCTATTCTAAAACATCGGTGCGATTTTGAGTGTTTTGAAAAACATTCGTTACCACCCGTTCCTATTCTAAAACATCGGTGCGATGTTGAGTGTTTTGAAAACATCGAGTCGATACATCTTCTAGCGGAGCGAGAACCTCCTATCATTTTGATATGTGCATCAAAAAAATAATGAAAAACTATCCCTATGTTTTTTAAATACAAAATTTTTGTATCGTCCTAGCATCGAACCCAGGAGGTTCTCATTAGAAGTCATTCATGTTTTCGATAGATCATGACCATATCTGTAAGCTCCTTCAATTTTGATTTTCTACCTATCCGGGAAGTATTATTTAAAAATTTTCGAAAATCCCCACCATGTATCTTTATGGAGAACATTGTGACTTTTGAGCCCTCTGGAATCGAACCCATGACACTGAGGTTCAAAGTCGGCTTTTTTCTGGAGGTTACACGTTATGGCCACTACGCCGTAAAAATTTCATCTCAGTGGCACATGGTTAGAAATTTGATCCCCTATGAATATGTGTATATATGAATGTATAGGTACGAGTAAAAGATACTTACATACTGCAAGCATATAAAATGTATTTCTAATCTTTATTCACATTGCAAGTTTTGAGTTTCAATGTCATTGGGAAGAGGTATAAAAAATTTAAAAATCATAGCAATTTTTAATTTTTGGACACGCCTGGCGTCGAACCTAGGACCTATTAGCGGATGCAAATGGGCTACTATAACCTGTTAGGAATGCTAAGTTTGAAGTCCATCTCATACCGGGAAGGTCCTGAAATAAGACTCCATTATCCCCATCTGAAATACATAGGGCAATGTAAATGGCTTTCTGGGATCGAACCAAGGACGATCAAGGAATGCTAAAACACGTACTTGAAATGAATCTATGATATTTATTTACATGCCTAGTTTTAAGTTTCTATATTATCAGGAAGAGCTTCAAAAAATTCTTAAACATCCTAACAATTATTAATTTTAGAGGCCCCTAGTGTCGAACCCAGGACTTATTGGTAGCTGTGAACAGACCTTAAGACTTTTTAAGACTTGATTTTATTTATTGCAAAGTTTGAAGTCGATATCATGCCGGGAAGTACCTAAAATTTGTTCCTGTTATCTCCATAAGAAATGCATTGAGGAATGTAAATAAATGAATCGAACCAAGGACAATCAGCGAAACGTTCAACAACTAACATAAACGATATTTACGATCTCTATCTACATGCCGAGTTTCAAGTTTTCATCTTATCGGGAAGTGATTCAAAAAAATCTCAATGTAAATTAAATGGGAGAATATTTGCCCTGACCTAGCGTCGAACCAAGGATAATCTTCGATGATGTCTTAATAGTTTTCATCGGATACGCACGGCCTCCAGCGATACCTCGAATTTCAACACTCTAATTTACCGGAAAGTGCCTCAAAACAATTTTCGAAAATCCCCGCAATGTATCTTTATGGAGAAAATCTAAATCTAAAAATCTCTTCCAAAACATCGGTGCGATGTTGAGTGTTTTGAAAAACATTCGTTACTATCCGCTCCTCTTCTAAAACATCGGTGCGATTTTGAGTGTTTTGAAAAACATTCGTTGCTACCCGCTTCTATTCTAAAACATCGGTGCGATTTTGAGTGTTCTGAAAAACATTCGTTCCTACCCGCTCCTATTCTAAAACATCGGTGCGATTTTGAGTGTTTTGAAAAACATTCGTTCCTACCCGCTCCTATTCTAAAACATCGGGTCGATTTTGAGTGTTTTGAAAAACATTCGTTCCTACCCGCTCTTATTCTAAAACATCGGGTCGATTTTGAGTGTTTTGAAAAACATTCGTTACTACCTGCTCCTCTTCTAAAACATCGGGTCGATGTTGAGTGTTTTGAAAAACATCGAGTCGATGTTCCACTCATTTTCGTACCACTCGATGTTTCCGATGTATCGGCAAAAAAACATCGAGTAGTCCGATACATCGATGTCGATGTGGCATCCCTACGCTGTCTAACTTTTGCTTTTGTATATGAGTCATGATTCTCTTGTTTTTTGGTTCCAATTTCAGATTTACGTTAACTTTTCAAATTTTTTTAAATACTTTGCATATTTACGCCTCCAATAATACATTGGAGACCTTCATAATGTCCTTACACCTGCTACATAGTATTATTCAAAAAAGAAGATTCAGAAAATTAGTTGTTTTTCATCGGAACACGCTCTAAAAAATTCCAATTGGGGGTTTTTCTATATATTTTCCAAATTTAGACCATTGGTTTCGATTCTGTATCTTTTTGGCTTTCGTTTTGACCTATAATTGGAACAAATATTCATAGCAGGGATAAAATTGCCTATAAAAAGCTCAATATAGATTCTTGACACTTCTTAGTTTTCCCACCAGATGGCATTGAATACCAAATTTTTAGAAAAATTTCCAGATTTCCAAGGTTTTTCTCACCATGCCTCCTAAAACTAAAAGTGGAATATAAATGAAATACTTATATTTTTATAGAAAAACTATAGTTTTACCATTATTTGTCTTTTCTTTTCGTATATGTGTCAAGATACTCTGATTTTATTGCACTAATTACGTATTAATGGAAGATTTTCGAAATAGCTTGAAGACTACATACCGTTACTCATCCTATAATACAGTCATGACCCTTATATTAGACATACACAATCTACATAATAAGATCCTTATGAAAAATTAGGTAAAAAAGGATGTTTGTATAGATTCTGACAAAAAAAAATTGAAGATATTTATTTCGGATGCGGCCTTAGGTTTAATTGCATATGATTTGTAAAAAATATAAACAATAATAAAACTCCCGATATATTTTACATTATGGGCAATTGATTCATCTACAAAGAATATTTAACTGCTTCATTCTTCGCTTTGTAGCATTCTCGCCTGAGGTTTTTCAACACAAAACTATCTGAAAAATTATGCAATATTTCTAGTTTTCCAGCTGTTGCTCATAAAGAAATATATCTATTGTTCTCAAACGTCATCTCCCTTTAAGCTCTTATAATCATCTAAAAGATGATACTGATTTATTTTCTCACCTTTGTAGTTTTTGACTTACATATCTTTTACTTTGGAAGTGCATTTCCGCGGTCTTTTAAATTTCCCGTGCTAAGGAAGGGGAATTAATGAAACAATTTTTGTTTTACTTACAAAAATTTGTAACTGTTTGAAGGATAAAGAGATTTGCATGTCAACAGTAAAGTCTTATAATGTCTGGCGGTGTGTCAATTTCTTGTAAAACTGTCTATTAACGTTACTCCTCAGTAATAACATTGGAGTTAAATTTTAATATAGCGAAGTATATATAAAGCCCTTCATGTAATATTTACGTGTATACAAATTCCCAGACGTTACCGCTCGTGCTAGCGACATGAAATAATGCACCTTGGTATACCTTGGCCAAGTTCATCGGAGGAAAAATTCCGAAAACCGGAATTTATTTACCGGAACTCGCCCAAAATAAATGAAAATGGCGGTTTTTCGACCTTTTTGAAATGCACACCATTGGTTTTCGCTCCGTATCTCTTTAACTTTCGTTCGGATCTTGAATCTGATGAATATATGCAGCTTAGGGATAGAATTTTCTACAAAATGAACTCAACCAAATCTTTCTACGCTTCTTAGTTTTCCCACCAGATGGCGTTGCAAACCAAATTTAGTGAAAAATCTCTCGATTTTCGAGGTTTTTGGGACTTGGCTAATAAACTAATGGTGGAATTTGAATGAAATACATCTGATTTTATAGAATATGTATAGGTATTCCGCTGTATATCTTTTTTTTGTATATTTGTCACGATTCTCTTGTTTCGTGGCGCTGATTTCGCATTTACGTAAAATTATTGACATTTCTCAAATACCTCGTACTCATACGCCTCCAATAATACATTTGAGACCTTGATATTGGCCTTACACATGCTACATAATATGATCCAAAAAAAATGATTCAGAAAACTGGATGTTTTTCACCGGAACCTGCCCAAAAAAATTCAAAATTGCTATATTTTACGTATTTGAAATTCAGACCTATGGTTCCCGCTCCATATCTTATTGGTTTTCTTTCCGATCTTATATTTGAAGAAATATTCACAAAAGCGATAGAATCATCTACAATACGAGCTCAATTGCATCTCTCTACGCTTCTTAGTTTTCCCACCAGATGGCGTTGAATACCAAATTTGGTGAAAATGTTCCCAATTTTCGCGGTTTTTGGACCTTCGCCCCTAAAGTAAACGTGGAATGTATTTAAAATACGTCTATTTTTATAGAAACGATATTGCTTTATCGTTTTCAGTCTTTTGTTTTTTTACATATGTCATGATTATCTTGTTTTATGGCCCCAATTTCGTATTTAGGTAAAAGTTTATGAAACCTTATGTTCTGACGTTTTGTAGTTAGTGACTTACATGTGTTCTACTTCGGAAGTGGTTTCCCGCTGTCTTTTGAATCTCCCGCGCTAAGCAGAGGAGTTAATTCAACAATTTTGGTTGTGTTCACACAAATTTGTATCAGTATGAAAGATGAATGATTTTTGTACGTCAGCATTACAGTCTTTATGCCTGGCGGTGTGTCCTTTTTTGTGAAAGTGTCAATTAATGTTACTCCTCAGTAATAAAATAAGAGTCCAATTTTGTCTATGTCTATGTAAGAACCTTACAAGCCACCTTTCGGCGTGTGGCAGGGGGTGCAAGCAATTTGACTCCATTTTCCTAAACGTTTGCTTTCGCGTATACTTCGCGGAAAAAAGTAATTTTTGAAACGGTTCGTTTTAGCATCTATTTCCCTAATCTTTCGGGCAGTATCAGCACGGCCCATATAATAGGGGGGTAGCATTATATCGGTTACATCATCTGAAAATGTAATTTCTCTGAACTTATTTAATAAATCTATCCTTTGAATTTTTCTTCTATCTTCTAATGATTCCCATCCTGCGTCCTGTAGCATCTGAGTGACACTCGCTGTTTTATCGTGGCAATTCTTTACAAATCGTATCCCCTTTCGTTGTACTTTTTCTAAATCCCGAATATGACATTTCTCGGCGGGTTCCCATACACTACATGCATACTCAAGGTGAGGCCTAACTAACGCTAAGTATCACCGCTCGCGAACCTTTTCTTCGCTCCTACCGACTATTCTTTTAACGAAGGCTAGTTTCTTAAGTGCTTTTCCACATATATTTCGGATGTGGGCACTCCATGATAGATTATTCGTGAGAGTTACTCCAAGATACTTTACTGATTCTACTGTCATTAGGTTTACCCCTTGGATACTATAAGAATAATCATTTATTATAGATTTACTTTTGAAGAAGTTTACAACCGAACACTTTTTTACATTAAGCTCTAATTGCCAATCATCGCACCAATTCATAATTCTATCTAAGTCGTTCGAAAGGGTTAATCTATCCTCTGAACTAACTATTTCTCTGTAAATGACTATGTCGTCTGCGAATATCCTAACATTGCTTTCAATGTGATTGCTAAGGTCGTTGATGTATACTAAAAATTACAACGGTCCAATTACACTGCCCTGAGGGACGCCCGAGGTCACCTTAACCAAGTTGGAACTAATACCATCGAGTGCTACTCGTTGCTCTCTATCGGTGAAAAAGTCTTTTATCCAGTTAATAACTTGTGCATTGATACCCGCAACTTCTAATTTGTACAGCAATTTATGATGAGGTACCTTCCGAAAATCTAAAAATAATATAAAAATCTCGAAAGCCTTCCGAAAATCTAAAAATATCGCATCGGCTTGCTTATGTTTTTCAGCAGAGTTTAGAACATCGTGTACTAATAAAGCCAGCTGAGACTCGCAAGAACGAGTCTTACGAAAACCGTGTTGATTCCTAATTATGAAATTGGACGTTTCAAGAAAACCCATTAAAGAGCTAGCTATTATATGTTCCATAATTTTACCGCTCAGTGATGTTAAAGATATATGCCTGTAATTAGCTGGATCGTCCTTAGAGCCACTTTTAAATATTGGCGTGACATTCGCAATTTTCCAATCTTTCAGGACCTTTCCTTTGCTCATACTCTTGTCAAATATAACTTTAAGAAAAGGTGCTACGCTCTCCGCAACTTCCTTGAACACTCGAGCCGGTATGTCTTCAGGACCCGGAGCTTTATTCGGATTAATCTGTTGCAATAGTTTAATGATGCCGTCTTCTCTGAAGGTGATTTTCGACATTGATTCAGGTTTATCAACATTCGGGAGAGTATTTGATGTATCGTCAGACGTGAAAACGCTTCGAAAAAAATCATTCAAGATATTAGCTTTGCCTTTAGCATCGTTTACTAAATTACCGCAAGTATCCTTTAATGAACCAACAGTTTGCTCTTTACCTTGGACCTCACGAACGTACGACCAAAACGCTTTTGGGTCCTCTTCCAAGTGTTCGCTTATTATCTTCTTTTTATATTGACGGAGGGCATCTCGCATAGTTCGTTTAGTTTCCGACTTTGCTTCGGATAATAATTATATTAGGTACGGCGATCTGCAGGGGGATTCGCCCGACGCCGGAGGCATTGTAATGTGCAATACTGTTGTCACCTTATTCCTCTTACTATCCATGGTTAATATTCTCAACTAGCAGAGCATTCTATACTATGGAGTTAAACCATAGCGGCAAGGGCTTCCTCTTGGAGTGAGCTAACTTCGCCTCTCATTCTCACCCACCGAAGGCGCTGGTCTTAGCTTAATTTCTTCAGGTCGTTTATTTCGCCTACCTTGGGAAGAGGGCTCGAGACCTCCTAGCATTTCCAAGGGAATCGAGAGGGTTGAGCTAAGGCAAGATGATTGAGTACATCGGTGAATACCTCAGGATGGACTGTACTTATACTGTAAATATAATCATCCCGTTTTTGTCTTCATTATCATGGCTACTCCATCTAGGCGTTTCACCTTCGTAGCCTCGGGCACATTTAACCAGGCGAATTTACTTGTATTGGGGCAAGCAGTGGACATCGAAAACTTTTCCCACGTGCACGATGCTTTCTATCTCGCATCTCGTGAGGATATAGAGGAGAGCGTGCCATAACTATCCAGCATTTTGGAGGAGATCATGTCCGTGAACGGAGATATCGTTGGATTTCTATCACTGACCAGAATGTGACCGTTGCTTTTTGGTGTTGCAATGACCATTTCTTTATTTTCAATCATCATGCCGTCGACGGCGAGCGCAAATTAAAATTTCATGGCAACGATAATCCAGCCCGTATTTTTAGGTGCGACGGATACGCATCGTTGACAAGATTATTGTTAAGATGGGTTAGATGTCCCAGATGGGTTCGGGCGACGGTGCACCATCACCCAGTTGCACTTCCAGCAACCGTTGGAACTACACCAACCTGTTCCCTCTACGTCGCCGAACCAAGATCATGAGTCTGTTGATCCCAAATTGAATTCTATGAAACCTATAGTAGTCCTTACTCCTTTAGAGTACGTGACTACAGTAGGTAGGAAAAGTGCAGGTACGCTAAGAAAAGTGAAACGCGGACGCCTGAAGCTTCTTAATTAGAAGTTGGGATAAGCAACTGTGGTGATGGTGAACCAAGGCTAAGAAAAGGCATGCCACCATGAAACTAGACGTGCACAATGTAGCCATGCTGCGTTACGCTAATTAGAATCCAGATGTTAGCAGGGAATTTGTGTGGCATTACATTGCCAGATTTGGGAAATGTTATTACATCCTGTAGAAATTCCATGAATAAGGATAAGGAACGGCGAAGCCGTTCCCGGGGGTGGAGCCGCTACCGAGCGAGGCGTGGTAGAGCGAACGGCAAAGCCGTTCGTGGGGGTCGTAAGGGGGTGGAGCCCCCTACCGAGCGGAGCGAGTTACTATATATAAAGCTGCAAATCCGACTCATTCATACAAATTCCTGGGCATTTTTAATCGAGCTGGAAGGCTGAAATTTTTAGGATAGATTTTTAATTAACAGTCGAGTTTGGGAAAAATTGAAAATTCTCAGAATTTGTCCTAAGGTTTTGCCCAGAGACGATTATATTTTTCAATGTATTTAAACGGGGAAAACGAAAAATGGCCATGCAGAGCAGATTTCTTTCGTTAATTAAAATGTGAAAAAGTAATCGTAAATCAGTTGGACTTGGTCTATATTACTTCTAAAAGATCAAAATTTACTTTTCTTGCGACCGATTTTAACATTCCGGCACGAAATTTGCAAAATTTTAATTTGAACGCCAATTTATTGCGTTATTTTCTCCTCATTTCGAAAATTAAATCTATGACAACGACCATTGTTAGAATCGAAAACAAAGTTATTTACAATACTAAACTCATGCGCTATGATGAAGGTTTGATGCATTTATACTATTTTTTTCATTGATTCAATTGAAGTATGCCTTGCACTGAACCGAGTACTACAGGTAACGGATCCTCTATCGATTTCTCGCATTTTTATCTTACACAGGTTTTTATTCTTACTTAAATTTATTTGGCACATTTCCTCAATTTAATTTTACGTATGCGTATTCTTTAAGGTCTCAACTGCAAAACTCCCATCTCAAACGTGAAAGGCTTTCGAAATAATTATTACATTATTAGATGAAACTCGATCTCACATTTGAAAATTAGGTATACGATAGACAGTGGTATATGTAAGAAAAAGAAACATAAATGTAACATATAGACCCATAATTCAGGGTAGTATACCTTCATAATTTTCTTTGCTTGCAGTTTGCAAGCACCCATTTACTAGTTACGTATTAAAGTTGAAATAAAATAATCCTAAAACAGATAAGATATGCAGATAGAAGGATGAAGGAATAGAAGACTAAGGGAAGCAGAAATGAATCATTGGGAAAGGATGATTCCTTCGGTTAATTGATGAATCATACCATTTACTTAATATCTATAATTTGAAAATAACTTGACGATAACTATTTTTCCACTGGGTTAATTATAATTTGGAAATCGAGGGGACTCCAGAATTCATAGTGTATTTCTTCTGTATGTGACTGATAATTAGTCTGATCTCAATTGATTTAAGTTTTGGGTTAATCAATTTTGACAAGGTCGCTAAATCGGAAATCCCGCTGTTAACATTTTTTATTCCTATACCCGACTGTCTGGGAATGAAATTACAGTTTTACTCCCGAGAGTGCTGAATCGTTACAGTTCTACGTTTTATTCAATCCTATTATGAAAATGTTGAACATCAGATTAATTAAATGTGGCTACCTGTAATTAATAGTTGTTTTTCATCTATGCAGTATTATCCTCGAGGATTATCGATCCAAGGATTACTAGCATTAACGCTAACAGTCAACTACTTCTCATAACCTAGACAAGGTATTCCTCGGTAATCATTCTACCCATCATCTCTTTCAATATTGTTTTCTGGAGACTCTATATGCTTACTAACTGTTCAAATGACTTTTCTATTTCAATAACCTATTTTGTTCATAATTTTGTACATATTATAATTATCATAATCGATTTCTTTACCCCATGATCTTTGGTGCTCAATTCTATTCATCTCAGAAATTTCAAGGCTCATAAGTCGAAAGGTTTATTATTCATTGCTTGGATATTTGCCTGCGAAATGGAAAAGGCGTAGGAGTTTGTTACCGGCAAAGGAGATGTATGACTTCTGTAGGCTGACGAGAAAGGGAGCTGGAATTCGGGGTTTGATAAGAAAATCTCTGTGTATCGACGAGCTCGTGGGTAAGGAAATGTGAGGGATGAAGAAATGTGGGTTATAATACGGAGGAGAAGGCATTATATTCGGAAAGGGATAATGGGAGGGAGAAACCGCAGGTGGAGTAAGAAGAGGGAAACATAGGAAATAACAGCGGAAAACACACAAAGCGTAAGATGGCGGATTACTACTGTTTTCCTTTGGGTTTGCCAAGTCTTTGGCTGCGGTTTTGAGAAACGACCTCGGCTTTAATAAGGAGCTTTATATGGTACAGATGGAGTATAAGCACGATGAAAAGCGTTCTTTCAGAAACGCTCAACCTATAAAGATCTGGCATAAGGACCTGTTTCCGTGAAATTGTGAACGCCAATTATTCGGGTATTTCATATTTCAGGAATTAAGGAGAAGGCGCTCAAGGAGTCCCTCTGGGCACGACCGAGGTTTTTGCGACCTGAAGGAATCACTTCTAAGAGGTATAGATTTATTCACCTATTTGCATGTAGCCTAATCTTTGAAGCGTATGCAGATACATTTATACGCTCGAACTCATGTTTGCGTATACTTAGCTCACTCAAAATACTTACTCATAGTAAGGATATCTTTCAAGTTTAAGTATTAGCTAAACAAAGTTCTGCCTTTGGGTTTTTTGTTTATAGTTCCTTTTCGAATGAAAATGATGTTATATATCATAGCATAACCTTGTAGGCTGCTAAGAAACGAAAGAAATGCCATCGGACAGGGAATATTTAGACATATGAACCTATCAAATGGTAGATCAATAATGTATTCACTTATATTCACTTATAGCTACTTAATAATTACGAATTAGATATACTGAATAGATCTTATGGTAAATATTACTGTGCTTCTAGTGATGGGTAAATGACAGGCAAGAGAGATTAGATCTAATGGGAAATTTGCATATGCAAATATGACTAAATTTCTTAGTGCAATATGATGAATTAAAAAAATTAAAAATATTCCTAAAAATCCAAAAATGTTGATTAATTTGTTTGTAAAGTTTCCAAACGCATGAAATTATATTATAAAAGAGAGAAATATATTTCTGTCTTATAGTTAAATAACTTTCGGTAGTGTCAAAATATCAATCATTCTACGCAATATCTGCATACAGTCGAACGGTCTTAAGATACTCCTCTCTTGAAAGAAAAAAAAGAAAAAATAACAGGTGCAACTCGTATAATCGATAAGATATTCATAGCTGTGCAAGGTACTGCTGTGCGTCAGAAAAGTACGTTTCGCTATGAAAACTCCATAGTTATTAAAGAGTAAAAGTACTCCCTCATGAATAATATTTATCGACATGCAGCCGAAATTACTCCTGTTTTCATTATCAGTTTTCCCGTGGGAAATTTAGGAGAACTAGAGTCTCGAAAACTTCCTAAGGCAGCCTCTATCAAAGTATGCTATAGAATAGCAATTCGGAAAAGTTACTCTCCCATAGGTCCCTTTAGAATAGCTCTTTGGGAACTAGGGCTCCATTCTCTTCAATTATGATGTTAGTCGAAGCGTAAGTAATAATTCTTACTTTCAATATTTTAAGTGTAAGAATTTTTCAGTTCAGCCACGTGTGACGAGAGAAGTTTACTTCATCTGCATTTCAACCAACCACTGATCGGTGAGTGGCAGAGGAGATAAACTCAATGCCAACAGTCAATCTCTTTTATGTTCTATTATCGCCGTTTGTCATTGAAAACACAGTTTGAAAAACAATTTATTTTCGCTAATACCCTCCTACTTTTCGTGCATTGCTTAAACGTCCCAAGTAGCAAGAAGTTCAAATAACACTAACAATGTCTTCTTTCATACTGATATACTGTCTTCCAAGGATATTTGTGGTCAAGATCATTTTATAGACTTTGATTTTTGTTAAATAGGCAAAACACATACATGCAAGGAAATCATCATAAAATCATAATGTAGACAAGTTGGGAACATGTTTTATAAAGAAAGAGAAAGTGGAGCATAACATCCATTGGAAATTTAAGGTAGTCTGAAAACTGATATCTAATGATGAAACATCAAATATGTGATATGTGCGAATTGTTTATGAGATAGCATGCATGATATAAAAAGAAATCGATGTTTTGGCATTCATATATATTTAATGACGGATTTAGATTAACGAAACGGCACTTAAAATAGGTTTTGGTTAAGAAATCAACAAACATTTACATAAAAGAATAAAGTCCACAAAGGAGATAACCAGTGCATTTATAAGTTCCTGTAAACATATCGAGTGAAATATTTTACACTCTTGCCAAAACTTACCTTCTGCTTTAGTAGAAACCAACTCTTATAAGATACAGGTTAATTTGGGAGTAGAGAATAAAATTCTCCTTCTCTACGGGGTTTAAGAGTGGAGTTTTGTTGATTTTTTAGCTTTCTATGTCGACCAGACGGAGCTCAGACACAAAGTAAGCAGCTCTTAGAGAAAGGCTCTTGAGGCACGCACCTCCCATAGAGCGGTCGCTCAAGATCCTTCACAGCATGACCTCTCCAACGCTATGAAATAAGGAGAGATTCTCTAGGCTTCTTGGAGATTGACCCTGCTTCATTGGGGCTTACAAATTCAGTCCATAGGCGTGTGACTGTAGAAATACATTCTTAGAGGATATGAAAATAAGAGCTAAGTAGTATTTTGTGCTAATATTCAGACATACTATTCTATGTAATCCTCATCAGAGCGGAGTAATCCGTAATTTACTTTAAATCTGTACCTTCTCCTCCGACGACCCATTCTCCTTTTTGCGTTTTTTGTACGTTATCTTCATAAGCCTCATTCCTTCCATTTGAGACGTGTTGATATCTCAATTATCATTATTATTGTTATTTGTTACAGTTGAACAGAAGCCTGGTGGCAGCCCCAAACACGGTTGATTTATCCTTTCACTCTAAAATTATTATATTTAAAATTCCTAAATAACATTACTATATTAACAAACAGGTCTTATTACTATACTAACTATATAACAAGCATAAAAACTATTTAAAAATATTTAAACTATATTAAAACACATCTTTATCTTTCTTTAATCAATTTGCTGACCCATGTGTTGTCAATCTTCTTATTGTTTATATATTTATATTTCTGCTCTAACAAAAGTAGCAAGCTTGCTTGGCTTTCGTTTCTTGATTAACTTATCACATGTAGAAATATCTTACGCTTCTCTTGTGTATGTTGCTCGGGAACTCTTCTCATATTTCCAACCGGGTTATGATTCTCGGGAATTCCGACGTATAGGCCACAACCCCAAGTAAGTTCCTCGAAAATCCCTGCAGAGAGGAGAGTTCCTGAGTTGATTACATGTTACCGATATTTTAATTTTGCTCTTCCCCTTTGCTATGGTTTCAAAAAAGGATTGATATCAGTAATCTCTTTCCACAATCTTTTACAAAGAGTTCATAATCTTCAAATATAATTGCATTTCTATAAGTAACCTTACATTAGTTTCTAAAAGAAATAATTTTATCTTATTTTTCTCCCACCAAGAATATCTTACGAAGGACACAAATTACAATTAAGTTAAGGAATATGTAGAAGTTTATTAAAATAATTCATAAACTCTCTACATTTGAGCTTGAAGCTAGAAAGTCATGTGTAAGAAAAGGCTGATTTTGAGGTGCTCGATATCACATTGATAGGAAAGGAGAGCTAAATAAGTTCTTATAATCAGACAAAGCTGGTATACCTCTGTAGATATATTCAAGAGCCAAATAAGCTCTACTTTTTAAATCAAATCGCTGGGGAGTCACAAAAAGCTTTGTTTTAATATAAAACAACCAGCAAATTATGGACCTTATTTAACAAGAAATACTTAATATAAAATTCACAGAATCGGGCAAGAAATACTTAACTCGAAATTTCCGAGTTAAGGAAAACCCCCAATTATCTATCATTAAATAAACGATAAAAATGTTAGTTTACTTGTTAAAACATTTATAACTACTTGAACCCCAACTATTGATGCATGTTTATGGTCTTTGTTTATGAATCTATGGAAAATTATTAATATTAATAATAATTTATCAAATGGAAACAGGAAGATCCCAATTAAATTCATTTCAATAATTATTATTATTTACAAGGACACACAACATTCCCTATCGGGAAAAATCCGACTAGCCGAGATTTGAACCCAGGACCTTGGAAATAGAGTGCTAGCACGCTAACCACTGCGCCACCGCACCTGGTAAATCAGAAACTTATTAAAATTTGGTAAAGTACGTTACACCAAAAATTCCGTCACAAAAATATCCTCGCTTATTCGACGCATAAAATTGGGATTGTGATAATATTTTAGTCAGGAGCTGACTTTATGCTTTTCTCTCCAACCTGCGTACCGTATCTAAGAATTGGTTACAGAAAGTATTAGTTTTGCATTTACTAAAATACAGAAATATCGAATATTTTAAAATATTTATCATAACAAACGGCGAGTTGATGAAATATTAGTTTTATAATTCCAATACTGTGATTATTAAAAGTACTTTGCTCAAACCGGTATCGTTCTCAACTTGAATATATTTTCTCATTATTTCACCATTTAAATTGTTTATAAATTAATCATCGTATATAGCATTCCGAGTGTATGAAATTCACAATTCATTTGTCTAAAATTCAGCAAAACCGCAAATTGGTCAACTTTCAATCGGTTAAGAAGTTTTCTGTGCAAAAATTTTACTTTTGCATTTTTCTTGCGGAATTTCAACAAATATTCGTTTCTCCTAAATGGGTGTCCGTCCACTACAGCACATAAAGATTCCATTGGAAATACTTGAATTTTTCGTTTACTCAGCCACACAAAGATTGTGATTTCCATAACCATAACTCGGAACATTGACCGGCGTCTTTCCTCAAAAATATAGCAAGTGTGGTGGAAACCTAAACCCCATGATCATAGAAGAGACGATATAAACTCCCCTCTCGCCGATGTCTTTATCAGGCATCCCGTCAAAACTGTAAATACACAGAGAATCCGCTAAATTATGCACTCTATCTCGCCATCTTAATGCTACAGGCACTCATCACAAATGCTTATCGGCTTTACCCGCGGCGAATTTGGAAGAGGTTGCGAGATGTGAAAGGGGAAAGAAAAGAAGGAGGCCCTGAATACCTGAGTGCCACCTTTGTTCAACCAATTCCCGCCGAAGCAAGAATAGCAAGATGCTTCTCCGCATCCTTTCAGCCTCTTTTCATTTAAAGAAACTCTCATTTAAATTCATGCGTTTTCTTTGCTTTCCCCATATAAGTAAAATTGGAAACATTATTTCGAGAGCAGAAATTCTGTCTCGAGTCCCCATTGAGAATAATTCTCCAGACGTGTATTTTTCTATTTTTCGGGTGAGTTGCCTTTTCATTAATATTGCTTCTTGGATACATTCTTCGTTATTTTTAGCGTTAATTTATTTAGTGTCATACATCTTGATGCGTATATCCTGATTATTCCTTTCGCCTACTTGTGATCTTGTAGAGACAATTAGTTTTAAGTGTAAAATAGGAAATGTCAGTCTCTCACGTTAGGTGATTCTCAAATAAATTTCACCTGCTCTTTGGAGTTCATTTTCATGAGATAATCCATTAGAATAAATTCAGTTTCGTGAGAAATTTCTTTGATGTTTTATTTTACACAGGATTAAGCTTATTTTCATGTCAACGAAATACGTTCTCAAATATTTCACTTTGTGTTTAATTAATTAAGGTAATTTAATCTAAAACTATAGGTCATGACTTACGTAATTTCTGAAGGCAAGCCATAACCTTTTTCACATTCTCAATCTTATTTCCTTCTCTTAATCTGAAGAGTTGAATATCTTATTTATATTGGAGTAAAATAAAATGATTAGAATATAAACCTTGATTTTATATACTTCTTTACACTGAATTCTTAAAAAGAGTGAATTTGCATTTAAATTTTTTTTGTGATAAAATTTTTCGATATTATACATGGAGGTAAATCTTTTACTAAGGACAGGCAGAAATAAAGGAACAGGCCCGGTATTCCGATTCTTATCATTTGAATGAAACGAATTTAAATTGAAGTAATTCTCTCAGTATTTTGCATGTAGACACTCTAGTTTCAGTTTGGTCTTTTTCTTATTACTTTTGGGGCTTCTGTTCCAATGCATTCTTAAACTTTCACACAATTTGTAATCATCTAAGTGCTTTGCGTTTCGAGTACAGTCAAATCTCTGCTTTTTTGGGAATTGTTTTTTACAATGTATTTAATCAATTTCACCCCCAGTAGGAAAAGACTCAAAAGTACTTCAGTAATTTTCTGTATGCTTGCTTTTGCGTGCGAGGTTTTTGATAATTGATCAAGATAAATTTAAAGTAGAGAATTATATGAGTGTTCTACCTTTTGGTAGCTTCATTTATACTCAAAAATCCATATTAAGTGCCATATCCTGTCTTTCCTTATAGTTAACCCCACCCCTTACGTCATCCAACATCTTCTGTCTCTGTCTTCCCCTCTGTTTTTATCCCTGAATCCTCCCCTCAATAAAAGTACCGCATTTCCTAAGCGAGAATCATTTATAATGCGTCCATCTTGTATAGAAGATCAGATCCGAGAGAGGGTAAGTTTTCGTGGATGGCCTACCTATTTTTCTCCACGGAGTTTAGCACTGATTGCTAGACTGTGATTAACTTTCATAATTATAATAGTGAGTCTTGATAAATGTCATTCATGCTACTATGAGATTTTACTAGTTCACTCTTTCAAATTTAATCAATAAAGATAATATTACTTGTATTTGAATTTTTAAGACAGTTCTGAATCACATTTAATGAGCAGCCATTTTTGACTGAGTTTTGAGCAATCAATAGTAGAATTACGATTGACTTAATTACCAGTTCTTTCTTACGGCTTACGGTTTCAGTTAGGCATGCCGAATATAACTTGTGGAAGGTTTCACTTTCATTTTGTTAATCTTATTGATTCCCTTGTGTTCTCTGTCTAAAGCTTTCATTAGTTATATTTATTGATATTTACATTACTCTTCGTGGTGCACTAATTACTCTTCGTACTCTTTTCCGTAGCATATTTATCTTCATGAGACTTTCAAGTCTCGAATAAACATTCCTGTCTACTCTGAGATTCAACACAGCGAGAGACTTTAGGAACCGTGATCCCTCTACAAATAACGCACCATACCATGAATTAAGGTCAAATCAGTAAGAGACTTGTAAGTCTCGCTTTCATTTAGTAAATAAAACGTCTGCCCGTACGTTCCCTCTCTCCAGACCTAATATCCCTTCGCATTCCCTCTCCTCAGCTTTCCCTCTCTCCCTCTCCAAAAGAATAATAAATGCCATCATGAAATAACGCTTCCTCATTATTCCACACTCGACTTCTCCCTCCCCAACCCCCGCTGGTGTTCGCTTCCCAAATTTACATTTCCAAGAAGTCTTCTTTCCGTTCTCGAATTTTTTTGCCCATTTTTTATTCGCTTCTTTTTTCTTTCTCCTGCCCTCGCCTCTTCATCAAAGCACTCGCGAAAATATATACGAGCTTCAGACCCGCAACATAATACCCACCCCACCCACGCCTACCCATTCCTCTGCCGTATTAAGAATGCGCGCCCATGTCCCCTTTCTCGCTCTCCCAGCCGATTTTCCCACCCAGTTTTCATCCTTCTCTCATTAATTTTATCAGTTCTTCTCGCTCTGCACTCCTCCCATCCCCTTTCTCCCAGCAAGACATAAGCTCTCAGGAATTCGTGCAGTGGTTTCTGGCGTAATCTGATCGTTGCGTAGCTGAAAAAGCGTCTTGGGTATTCGTTATGGATTTTTGTGGGCAGCTAAATAGACTGCATGTCTCGCTTATGTGAGCCATTCTTCAAGATTATCTTGTGTAGTAATTTCTTCAAAGTTGTTGGAAATTGAAAGAGGTCATTTCTGAAGAGAGGTTAAGTTTTTGGCGTGAATTCTGCATTTAACTTCATTCCTGCATTCAGTATTTAATTCCTCATCTGTTCAGCAGTTTTGCATTTCCTACTGTTTCCAGCTATACTCTCATTTCTTATTATGATCCTCGATTCAAGTATTAATGGTAATTGAATCATGTTACTTATTATAGTAAACAATTCTTCCAGACCTTTTTTCAAGCGTGCAAAGTTTTGTTAACTGTTTTCATTGTTTGTTTATGGTCACTAAAATATAATTTCAATTCTATATCCACATTTACTTCTAATTTAAAGTAAGCTCTGACCTAAGGTAACGAGTAATAATGTTATTTTTCATTTTAATTTATCAAATACAAGTGCATGTAATAGAAAAGTAATAATTTGGCGTATTCTGATCGTTGCGTAGCTGAAACCGTGAACACTTCATCTTATGTACAAGCAACATTTCAACAGTTTTGTAATTCCTATAGCTTCAAAATATACCATTCTTTCTTGTTTGCTTGTTAAAATCCCGTGATTTAAGCATTCAAGTTTATTGCTTCATTTTAAGTCTTCTGATTAAGTTTTTCAATCGTACAAAGTTCTGCTTTTGTAACCATTTGTGGTTTTCTTATTTATGATCATCGAAATTACATCTACATTGAAAAGACTTCAGCTTTAAAGTATGACCTGCCAAAAAACCTTGAGCATCAAAACCAATTAAAAAAAATCGAATTCCATATCATATGGTAGAAATCTCTTATGATTTTATAATATAGGTTTGGGTATGAAACGTTTTATATTTAATTTATTTTTGGAATAAACTATCAATATTAAATTCTGGAATGAGAATGGAAACCAAAAGAAAAAATCGACGGCTGAATTGCCTAGAATTTGAAATAACTTTGAAACTAAGAAGGTTTTGGTTTAATGTTTCGTAATGCTTTGAATGAAATGTTAGATCAATGTAAAAGAAAATCTTATGTGCACTGTAGTAACTTAATAGAGTTATGATAACCTCCTACTAAGGTATGGGTTGATGTTGAGTTTCCAAGTAACTGTGCTGTAATAGAATTTGGAATACTGATAGATCCTGGACTGATACTCCTGCCATTGATTTTGCGAAAAGTAAAGTGAGTACACAAAAGTAAATTTTATGAATCATGCTATTGATTAATCTACTTTGAATTTGAAAAGTAAGTTAATGGTACCTATATTCATGGGATAAGCCCAAATACAAAGATATAATAGTATATAAAATTTACGTAACATCAAAAGGCTTGGATGGAGAAAATAAAGTTTGAATTAAAGCGTAATTTGTAGCCATGAGGGTCATCATGATTGGGTAAGTGACCATTAAAATGAGTGTACAATCTTTTCTTATTCTTCTCCGCCATAAATTTGGCTGTCCTTGAATTTCAGTTGATTTTCATGCAGTCACTTTTCTGCTTGTCGTTTACCAAATCTCTCATCTTCCTTTAAACTCCTGACCTTGTTTCTTTTTCTTTCGGCGTTTCAACCCCACTTTTATCTGAATGACTTTTATTTTATTCTCACCTCATATTTTGTAATTTGAGAAACTTCTTTGGAGAACATTTATCAATTCAACTCTAGGAATGAAAATTGAAAGTAAGTGAAAAAATAAGCGAAGCGAAAGAATTACTAAAAGATAATTTCAGTATTCCTTTGGGTAATTATAATTTTTAAACTCCGATATGGACAAAGCTGTTCGATGCTAAATTCGCTTTGAAACGGAATAACTGTTATTACGTGCATGAAAACATTTTTATGATGCATAATGTAACGATTTATTCTACTCGAAATATATTAACGTAGGTAAATAGAGTAGATCATTGATGTTGATAGATATGACAATGCTTTCAGATCCTTGCCTACAAATTAATATCTCTTTTCGGATGCTAATTAAATGCAGAAGTTGTAAATTTTTAGTTTATTCTTAATTTTACTGAAGCTCCCTTACTATTTTTTCAACAATGGAACAAGTTTCTTATGTTACTAAAAATGAATTACATTGGAGTTGTATAAGATGTTTAATTTCTCAATTACCAAAACATTTTAACCAGTGATGGGATGTAACGAAGTAAAAGTCATCGGAGTACTTGTAACGACTACATCATTGACAATTTTTACTTGTAATCTACTTCAAAGGTCGTGCGAGTAATCGTTACATTTGAGTAATCGAAAGTGAACATTTGAATTCCTCGCGCGCTGATCGCATCGAGAGGCAGTTCTAACTACATTATTCATCCTGAAACCGAACTTTTCTTCAACAAGCAGAGAAGCATATATTTATTGGGTTTAATCAGACAACCATTAAAGGATTATTACGTGAATCGATAAGAGAGCCCTTGACAATGCTCTAGTGTACTGTTGGCCACTGGCAAGAGCGTTGCTTCAGGAAGTTGAATCAAGATTTTGCAACGTACTGAAGGAAAATAAACTTACCATTGCAGCAGGGCTGATACCTTCTTTAAAGTTCACGTGGCTAATGGGAATAGAAAAATAGAGGCTTTACGTATTTTTAAAGAAGAAATCGTGTTAAATGAAAAATCTCCTGTACAAAAACATGACTCGTGTGATACCAGCGATGAGGAAGCTATCCTTTTAAATATTGTGAAAAGAGGGGAGGTTTCCTTATTTTCTGATGAAGTGAATAAGTACTTGCCATGTATCTCGAAGGAAATTGAGTCAATTAACCAATTCCCGATGATTAAAAATCACTCCTTAAATCAAACGCTTTTCTAACGTCCAGTGTTCCTGTGGAGCGGCTGTTTAGCATAAGGAAAGATATTTGCCACCAAAAAGTGGACAAATATCTGACAAAAAATTTAAAATGTAACTGTATTGCAAATTGAATTCGCATATTTAATTGGTTTTTCCTCAAATATATTTATGATATTTTGAGAGAACTTTTAGTAGAACATAAATAGTTGGGCATTGTATATACTGTATTAATCATAATTTGAATAAAATTTTAATACTATGGCATTAAATTCAAATGTTAGATTGCATGTTAGTACTCCCTGTTTAAAAAAAGGTAATTGTAATTGTAATCCTACTGATTACTTTTTCAAAAAGTAATTTGTAATTGTAACTGATTACAAATTTGACAGAGTAATTGTAATTGAGCCCAATTACATTTTTTCAGTACTTTTCCCATCACTGATTTTAACCCAGGAACTCATAGATGTTAGGGTAGCATGCTAACTCATACCCCATCTGGGCTTGCAATAATGCACTACGCTAGGGTCCTATTTAACAGCCTTCAGTTGAATATTGTTATCTTATTTGTCTTAAAGTTATGCCAAATTTAAACGAGTAGCGATTTTTTTAATTTAGAGTATTTTCCGAGCAAAATTTGCTTTTCCGCATCCGCTTGATACATATAAAAAATTTAGGGTAGCAATTATCGTAAAATTTCTGAAACTGCTGAGCCACGAGACTGGTAGAAGGGCCATCAGACAGTCTATCAGACGTGGATTGAATGGTCCAGTTTTGGATTGTGGGTAAAATAAAGAATCTATCAAATCTAGAAAGGCTATCCTGCTTTGACGAAGTAATTGACCCGGATGGGTTTCGTAAGCAAATCCCGTCGCATACCGCAGAAATAGGAATTTGGAATCGGACTTTCCCTTCATCGTGACGTATCAGACAGACGATGAATAATGCAAAGGCACTGCGATAACAGCTAGAGTATCATCTAGAAAAATAACTCTCCGTCAGTCGCCTTTGTAAAGCGGGTGTCATTCATTTATTCGTTTGAAGGAGAAAAAGAGAAAGGTCGAGAAGTAGCAGAAGAGAAGATTTTTGGAATAAGAGCAGAAAAGAGGAGGAAAAGATAGATGTGAGGTGGGGGAAATTGGAGATTGAATTGGTTCAGGGGGTGCAAGAAAGGTGGGAAGAAGAAGGGGAAATATGTAAGAGGGAGAGTGTGAAATAAATTCCGAGAGAAGGGAAAGTGCTGCAGAGGGGAAAAGGTGAAGAGACTAACAGTTAAAGGCTTTATTTATTTCACGAAATGAAGATTGCTATGGATTCTCTTAAGTTTAACTCTTAAATAAAAGTTGAGTGTATAAGGCAACGGCTGAAATTGACTACACGGTTTACCTCCGTTTGACCAATTTCCATTAGAACCGAACTCAAGCAGGATTGCTGAATGACTGGAGAGCTGGGTAAGCAATGGAACAAACTCATGGTTTAGAGGTGATAAACTCCTATAGCCGTCTTTGTCGGCGTTTCTCACCTTCAACGATATTTGGAGAATTCAGGAAGGCTTGAATTAACTATATTTTAAGTTCTCCATTTCAATAGCAATACAATCATCCTCAGGGGAAGACTTCTTTTTTTTCCGAATACCGGTGAAGGAGGTGAAGAACGCTAACAAAGACGGCTATTGGGGATTTTTAACCTCTAATTCATAAGCAGCCGTTTTCCAAATTTTCTTCCTTACATATGTGGTTGTAAGATTTATAAGCTACATATATGATAGGAAACCAAAGGGAGTATCGAAAATGTTCGTATGTGTTTCTTGAAACAAAATCCACAGTGCTCATTTTAAACCAAGATACCCGTGGTAAAATTTATAAGAATGAGCATATATTTACTACTTAAATAGTATTTAATTCTATTATTCGTATCATTCATATTCCCCTTGAATCTCTTTAAGAAAAAATCTTGGCTTGGCAACATACCGTGGAGGCAATGTTTACAAAGGGCGAAAGAGGAAGACAGAAGGAAAAATAAGAACAGAAAAAAGGTTCGGGACGATAAAAAATGACAGAAAGGAAAGAAATGGCAAAGAGATGAAGGAAGATGCTCTCTATAAGGATTATGAAGAATACTGACTGGCTGGTACCTAACCAAGAAAGGATGCAGAGAGATACGACTTATCTAAAAATAAAGGTAAATTTCTCTGTAATTTAAGATTGTATAATACCATTCTTATTTTGGTAATAATCATAATAATATAATCATCTCCAGTGATGGAAATGAAGTTTGACTTAGCACAGGAAAGGCGGCAACTTAACCCTCATAACTCATCATCATAATCATCTCTAACCTATTGTATTTTTCTTAGCTTCATCAATATCACCATGATTAGATTACTTATCTCTAGTTGTAATGTAAACAATTTAAATATTGTTATTTGGTTATTTACAATTGTAATTATAGAAATTCTTTACAATTAGGTCATTAAGTAATATTAAACTTCTAAGAGCTACGTGGATGTTGGAGTTTTCCTTGTTGGACAATTGTAAATTGTACTTCACAAATTTCCAATTGAAATAACTTGTGATGTGGGATATCTTTAATATGCACCCTTTTTTGGAATGGATAGCATCAACAGAAAGATATCCTACGAAAGACTGGAAAAAGATATATGTTGTCTTTTCAGGGTGTATATTAAAAATACTCTCAGCGACAGTGATTTAGTAATTATAATTTAAGAATTCAACTCAAAGTTATTTCTCATATTTTTATCTTTATGCTGAAAGTAGGGAAAGACCGATTTGCATTCTATGAGAAACTGCCGTAAGTGGATAGAGTTTTTCTTTCTCTGCCTTTCACTGCCATATCAGATGCAAATTTTGGCAATCGTGCATTAATGAGAGAAAGTAGCAAATGGAAAACAGCTCGGGAGAGAAATAGCAAAGGCGCATCTGAGGCCAAAATGCTCTCTGTTTCGAACCGCTATTGAGATTCCGTTTCGGATGTATCTCATTGGAATTCTTCAATTATTGACGTAATGGCCCATATTACTGTAGCATACTTGCTACAGGATGTATCCATTTTTAAGAAACAGTATATTAGAAGTATTATCGTTTACATATTTATGCTATGCTAAAATAATTGTTTTAAATAACATGCTGTTAGAGAGTGACTGTAAATAAATGTGTTTTCTTTGAAAAACTCAAGGATTTTAAAATTAGGTTTTCAAGGGGATTATCTAGTATAAACGAAATTTACAAATATTTGGTTCAAGAAACAATAAACAAAAAAGGATTTATCTGTTTCAATTTTACAGCTAGTCACAAGAGATGACAAAGGATAAAAATACGGAGGACAGAGATACTTAGATATATTTAGAGTGGAGCCGAGCAAACCTTAACCAAATCTAAATGAAAGCAATAAGATGCGAGAAGCTTTGATTAAATGTATCGTTTGTAACATAGTAGCAGAAATCAATGAGTTAACAATTAAGTATAATATGATCAAGAGTTAATAATATTTATGCTGTTTTATTAGATTTCATCACATAAATGCAGTAGAAAAACAGCTGAAATTTATCCCTATAGATTGAGAAATGAGGAAAACGCTTAAAATATTCGTAACAGTTTGGAAAAGCGTACAAAATAGTAAGCCATTAAAAGAGATGTATTTACATCGTCATTTTTTGTAAAAAATAATTGTATAGACAGCCGAAAAACGAGACCATACCTCATATAAAATATTGTTATTGTACAAATTGCATTTTCATATTCAGATTACGTAGAGAAAAGTCAGTTTCCATTTTGTTGAGAATAAACGATGTTCTCTAGTTTGGTAGATACATCTTAATTGTCAAGTAATACAACCAAGTAGAAAGTAGAAAAAAACTGATGCATTGAAAATATTACTTAAGACAATGCATATTAAACTTCAAACACAAATAACAGGCAAATGAATAGTATAATGTCGCATTTTGGAATTTCATTCTCGATTTCGAATTAGTATAAAAAAGTAGAAATGATTTGATTATAGAAAACTTTGATATAAAAATCGTCCACCAATTGAAAATAGGTAATTACTTACGCTGTATAATTTTAAATTTTATTAGTTAAGATGTATTCACACATAAAATATTACAAACTAAATCTATTCATTACATAAAAATATATAAGGCGGTTGATTTAAACAGAATATATAATACTTGATGCATGCGCATAAAAATGAATAAATAGTCTTCGAGGTTAGAAAAATAGGATCAGAATGCGTAATTATTTTCGGTAGTTTTTACTTAAAGACATTAAAATGAAATAAAGGGTCAGACATAAGTCCGATTATGTCCTTCATTTTAAAGGAAAACACTGAAAGCCTCTTTTAACATCAGTTCCTCATCATAAAACATCCATATTATTCCTGTAAATTTAACGTTATTCATTTTGCAGATGCTCTCATCCGCAATATAAATGCTATTCTATTCGTTGTTTGCTTTCTAATAGGCGAAATATTTAAATAGCTTCCCATTTACGTATGAAATGTGGCATAAGGAAATATGAATATTATGCAACCCGGAAGGAAATCTTCCCCAAATTATGGCCGGTGAGCTAGGAGGAAAAATATATAATAAGCCAGGTTACAGATGTGTCTATTTAAAGTACCGGAGAGAATCTTTTATCATTCCCCACGTCACGGAATTTTTTTATCGGAAATACCTAAGAAGGAATTGTACAGAGAAACACCTACTGCACGATTGCCTCGGGCAACTATGTGATATTTGCTGCGGGATATAAAGATTTGGGAAGAAAAGTCGAATGGAAGGCGTTTCCAGGAAGAATAAAAAGGGCACGGGGTTCTTTGGTGGGCAGATCACGTAGCCCGTTAAAAAAGGAAATGTCTAATAAACGGGAAAAATAGAAAGGCGGCAGGGCGGGCCAGGGAAGGGAATTTAAAATAGTGGGAATAATGGAAGTGGAACAGTACGGGGGCAATAGAGGCTATGGGTAGCTCGGTTTGAATATGGTCGGGGTGAGCGATTTTTCATTTTAATTCCAGCCTATATCTTCCGCGCGAATTCCTGTTGGTACGTTTATTGTGGGATGGAGAATTTATTCAAAACGTCGCTCGCAATGGCAATCAAAATTCTTTTCATCGTCCATTGCCGCGAATCATGAATCCGCCGCAAAACTAAACGTGGTCAGCAGGATAAGTAGCCGGAGCGGCAGCTTTTATTTTCCGGATTTTCGGAAAAAATAGCGCGTATTATCAGCGCTCACTTCCTTCCATACAGATGGGGCTCGGTGAGATTTCCTCCTTTGTAACCCGATTTCCAAGTCTCTTACGAACGTACGCTATCATTGAGTTTACGGTTCGTTTGCGGGAATATTCCTACATTGTGTTACCCATAACCGAAATGGAGTGTATTTGAAAAAAATTGTCTTTTCCTTCCGCGTTTAATCTCGGCGGAGGGCGGCTTTAGGAGCGATAAAGGTTTAAAACGTTCGTTATTTATTTGTGCTCGGTAGTGTTATGTTTATGTAGCATGTTGCAGTTTTAACACCCTGCGGAATAGTTCGGGTGCGTTGGGTTTCTAGGCCAAATGCAATCAATTTAGGACAGTCGTGATCTGATCGATGAATTTTTATCGCGGATTGTTTTTTCTATAATCGTTTATACATTGACTGAATTTTAAGATTTGAAATATTGGCTTTGAGATTAGGTGAAATCAATCTCTCTCGCTTTAACTTCAAGTAACCTGAAATTGATGTTCGTGATTAATGTACAAGTAAGACTGCGGCATTACTACATCTCCAAAGTATAATTTATTAAGTTAAGGAAGAATTATCTGATAACCGCACCAGATCACATGCTCACAATTTTATTTCCTTTTTTAGCAGAAACTGCCGTTTTACTGAATGGGTAATAATTAATACTCGTATGTACCAAGAGCTTACTAGTTACAGTTGCCAGTATATTATCGTAAGCCTATATCCTAAAATAAAAAATAAATTCAAATCCACAATAGATCAAATCATTATTTTTCCATGAAATGCGCTCTAGTGGGAAAGAAAACATAGGTAAACCCAATAGAAAGCTTCGTTAATCTGGCCATTCTTGCAGCTTCATACTTAGTACCAAAATATCTATGGAGCTTTAAGATAGCTTTGGTGAAAGTGGTCACGTGTTCGATTATGTTGTAGGCTCATACGCGAGAAATGATCTCAATTGTAGTGGCAGTTTAAAAAAAAAATAATATCATACATATACAAATACACGTATGCATCCATCATATAACATATACACAAATTACTCAAAATATATACCTCTTAATGTTTAACGATTTTAGAGTTATGTCGTTCATTACTATCGATTGTAATAATTAATAGAAGCTTTGGGGAGTTTCTGTTGTATATAACACTATTTAATATAGGAAGCAATGACTCAAATCCTAAGCTAACTTGATCGTTTACCCCAGAGCGTAACAAATCCAAATAGCCTCTCGCAATCGCGGATTCAAATAATTCTCTTTTTATTGAGCGGAGGATAGCCTGTGTAAATGTTGTGTGTGGGTGTCACCTTCGCGAAAATTAGTTGTATCCACTAATGATTTCCTCATGTTACTTTTGATGGGCTTAAGGGATATATACATTTGTTCAGAGCAACAAAATCCGAACCCATTCCTTGTTTCAATTCATGATGCATGAATGGGTTTGTTTATCAAACGTGCCGCTGTCGCGAGCGATTTACATTTACTCTCATGTTTCAGCCCGAAATTTGAGTTAATTACTCATAATTAACGCGTGCGAGCTCGAGGAATTACCATTGCATGAATGAAGAACATGAATATTTTGATCGAAGCAGTTAATTTTATCGGGTGAATCGTTTTGAAAATACACCTTTGCTTGCGCGAGGGCTCTTCACTTCTCTACGGTGCTTTTCATTAATTTCTCTACATTTAGTTTTCATCAGTAGGATTGAAATCGTCAAAGACAACATCCGCCTAATAATATTCCATTTCTCCGTAAACATTTTATAGTGTTACTGTTTCCTTTGCATAATCCATAAATAAATAAAATCGTATTAAAAATGTTTAATGTATTAAAAAATGAAAATCTTTAGTTCAGAGTTTCTGTTATACACTTTTATATTTCCGTAATATTCAAGATCTAAAAACTATATTCTTCAGTGATTTAAATTTATTTATTATGCACAGTATAAATATAGCTAATATATAAGTGAGAGTTGTTTTCCTTTTTATCCTTGTTTCCTTATCCGGCTGATAGCGTTTGATGATTGGTGGTGATGAAGATGGTAATTTGGCGCTAATTTTTACGGTGGGTTGGCCTTTCTGCCGCTAACCCTTTTGGAGAAAGTCGGTCTAGTATAACCATTCCAAAACCAGAAAAGTTCGGTTATACGGGACTTGAACCCGGACGTATTAGTTGGAGCACGCTAACAATTCCTCCATTAGAAATAGTACATACAATATGTCACACAAAGTTGAAACGTTTCCATAGGAAGAAAGAGCATTTTCGTAAGTGATAGGTAGTGTTTTACAGCGTATACATAATAGAATATTTACAATCATCAAAAATGATTTACTCTAATATAAAAACACATGATAAAATTAACTCTGATAAAAATGTCACTTGGTACACGTGATTATCTCAATTTGACATCTAAGTCTCACAGAGTCTAGAATCTTGTCAGTGAGTTAAGTGATAATCATTCCTAATACTTATACTTACAATATTTTCCTTGGTTTCGAAGTTAGAACCGGAGATATAGATTACTCCTTAACTCCCTTACTCCTCGAAGTTTTCCAGGGAAGGTTGTATTTCTCATCACCTCTGTGAGAGTTTTGGATAACGGTAGAGTTGATACTTTCCCTGTTCCAGAATATTTGCGCATTATTGACAGTTTAGCTTATAAATTTCCGAGAATACAGGTAGGAGAAACCGCGGAAATAGGGAAACGAGAATTTCTTGGAAATCACTGGGTTCTCTGAGAAAGTGTTACATAACTTTGGAGAGAGATGGGAATGCTTTTATGAAAAGAATAAAGCATTCCAAGTATTCCAAGTTTCCAAGTGTTAGTTACAAATTTCTACTTCATCAATTCTTCATCATAATATGCCATCATCGTAATTAAATAACTTAAATTAAGTAAATTAAATATATATTCTTCATGTTCCTAAAATCATTAAAAAAATATTCAAAATTTAAATTCTTCTTTGTCTACTTTAAGGGTCATATCTGTAAGATAAGGTTGGTAGTGAAGGATAAGGTTCGTTCATTTTTCATTATTTTCCATTACAAGGTGGAAATATCTCAGAAAGTTCTTTGTCGTTGTAAGGTATCTCTGATTCACAATTAAAATATTCTTTCTCCAATTACAGTTTCTCATTTAGTTAAATAAAGAAGGCTACTTTTAGTTGCCTTAAGCAGACTCGAAACAATAAAAGCAATTTAACATCTCTCCTTATCTTTTCGTAATAGTTTAGTTAATTTTAGGAATGTATCTCTTTGAGCTGCCTTGGATTATTACTCGTTATCAAAAGAATTTGTAGAGTAGTCATTATGTTTGAATTGTGTAATGTCGGCTAGAAAAAACACCTTAAAATCAGTACTAGGAAATAGCTGATTGGGGCTTGTAAATTAAGCTATTATATTTAATAGTGTAAAGTATTTTAGTTTTTATGATTTCCTAATGCCAATATAAGCAAAATTTTGTATTCCCTATCAAGTTAATTCCACATTACCTTTACTAAATGACGCTTCTGAGGCAAAGATACCAATATTTTGAAAATATCGCTAGATACAAATGGAAAAGTAGCTAAAATGATCACAATTCTGGAAAAGGTATCGCTTAAAAATAGGTAATAAATAATTAATTAAATTAATAATTATACATTTGCTTCTTCATATAGAATAAAAGTCTATTAATCATAAAATTAATTGTATAAATGTTGTGCATTTAGTTTTTCATCAACTGAAAGTAATGCCTTTTAAATTCTGAAATAAGTGCAATATGATTGCGAGAACCTATAGATGGGTCTAAGGAAAAGAAAATGCTTTAATATTGTAATAACTATTTATTTAGTAAATTCTGGTGTTCAATCAGACATGTGTGTGTTTTTGACCTTAAAATTCAACTTTTGGAGCAGAAACAAAACAAAAAAATGCGAAAATTTATGCGGAAGACGAATATTTTATTTTGAGAAAATTTTACTGTTTTTAATGACATTCATAATTTTACCCCAAGCCATAAAGGTTACACAGGCCTGTCTTATATGAAATGCTGTGACAGATCAAGTTAATTCGTGAAAGAATCATAAACAACCTATGAAATCATCCGATACCTTTAAAGGTAGCCTTGGATGTTTGATATTTAGAGATCATGCTCTTTTGATAGGTTTTAGAAAGATTTCTCTTTCCACAAAGCCACTTCTTCGAAACTCGATTTCAACGTCTAGCTTTCTTTAACTTTTTTGCTCTGTAGTAGTCGGGCGATGATAGATATACAGTAAAAAGGTATTTGGCGACTAGTAATCCATCTCTCAATTTTTACTCCCCTTACATTCCTAAGTAACGGTTTCCCATCAATCTCCTCGTTGGCAACTCGTTCCCCAAAGCTCCCTCAATGAAAACTAAAGTTATACTGCATGAATCTCCGGGAATCCGAGGTTCATTTTCCTTCAAACCTCGCTCGAGCAGCGTAACAACTTGTCAAATATATCCCAAAAGCGTCGCGCGGAGCAGAACACCGCAGATCTGGAATTGAAATCACCTCCGTCAGCACTATCAGACGGTGTATAAATCTTCGCTCGCAGAAATGCCTCCGTGCCATAACTGCGGACACAAACGCCTCCAACAAATCGAATTACGGTTCCTTTCACCCATCCCTCCTCTTTCCCTCGTATTTCTCTCCATTCCCCTCACGCACCTCTCCGTGACACTTTCCCAGTCATTTTAATGGACACGAGACGCGGTGGCCTTTTTACCCAGCCGACGACAAGTCATAAACATCTGCGCGTCTCCCACGCTCCGCGCCACTGCTCTTAATGAGCAACTCGTCAAACCTCGGGCATTAACGCGCCTAGCATCCTCATCGCCGGGCGCTTTATGCTACTAGCCTCATCTCGCGAGATCTTTCTCGCCCAAGCAATTATTCTAATGGTCGAGAACGTGGATTTTCCCCCTATTTCTCATATTCTCGTTAGATCTCGATCTCCCCCACTTCCAGCCTTCTGCTCCTCACGTCCTTGATCCGTCCTCTGATCTCCTCTCTCTTAATTTCCCCTCTCCGCTTTTCTTTTCGTTTTTCTCATCTGAGACACCTCTGCTCTTCGTTACATGTTTGTGAACTGTCAGGGTGGTTGTGATTTTGTAGTAGGTAACAAATGCGTAAATACTATCGTTAAAGGAATGCTACAACTGATTCTAGTGGGCAGATGCCTATAAGTAAACAAAGTATCCATAAAAAAATCTAGAAATAGAGTCATGAATGCAATGGAGAAAGTTGATTGAATAGATACAGAAACAAACATGAATATGGTACAGAAGGTTTGGAAGAAGAGCGTTTCATTGATGCATCGTGATTAAGGGTCGACAAAGGTAATGATATGGTAAATGTTAAGCGGAGAGAGACTGCTGAAAAAAGTCATTAAGTGTATATTGTATGGGGTAAAAGGTGGAAAGGTTTTAGTTGATAGATAAAGTGGGATAAGTTATCAAGAAACGAAATCAACGGCATTATAAATATTGAGGCACAAGAACCAGCCAAAGAGTAGAGCACTTTAGTGTTAGTAAGGAAATATAAACCAGAATTTGTTCTTTTAGCTATTAGGCAGTTAAAGAAACAAATGATAAAAATGGGATATTTTCCTTCAACACCAGCTATTCGTAAATTTAATTGATGATAAATTGAATTTTTTACATCCCTCCATAAGCTCTACGATATACACCTACTCAATTTTCTCCTTGAAGAATTATTTTATTTTTTTCCCTCAGGCCTCTTATTCCATATTTTCCTCACTTTTTATTTTCACACGGTCTTTTTTCATTTGGATGCCTTCTATCTTTAGTTCTTTTACTACAAACTCCCTTGTTTTCATTCATTTTCTCCCTTTATTCTGATTCTGCCTCTGGCTGCTATTCTATTCTTTTTCATCCAACTCCCACTGCCTTTTTCCTTCCCGTTTCAGCTCATAATGTAATTTGACTTTGATCGTAATATATACTTAAAGCCATCTAAATTTTTAGTCCTCTTCTGATTGTAAAATCTTTCAATATTCAAATATTTTTTATTTATTCCAGCCGATCATGTGCATTTTGGGGGTGCTTTTGACATAGTTTAGTTAACATTTGGATGTGTATTCGTATTTTTATGGTTGTGTAGAGCGACGATTAAAGTCCCATTTTTGTTCAGTCATGACTGCCATCTGAATTTCAATATTTTTTTATTTACGAAGATTGATACTATGCGTTGCACATCTTTGAGTAAATTTCTTGACCCAAAACTTAAACTCAGTCTCTTAGATTTGTTTTATTTAGTGATATCGGAGTAGTTGCTTTAATTTTATATATTAACATTTTATTCTCTGAAATCAGCTGTGTTAGAATGGAAAAACAATTCACTATAGTTAATACATTCAATTAAACCTAGCGTAGTTGTTCAAAAATCTAATTATTCCATCACATATCTATGTATACTATCACTCCCGCATCACAGAACAGAAATTTCAAGTATTCACGCAATTAGAAGATATATTTTATTTAAACTATTACATTTATTCTAATTTATTTAGTAATAAGTAAATTTTTTGGGATCGGAGAACACGTTTAATCACAGCTTTAGCCATTAAATCAAGCAGCTACGATGTGAGCCACCTTCCGTGTGTGATTTTGATTCGGTGGAAGTACGACTTGATTCGTAAAATTCTGGGAATCAAAAGTAATATTATGGAAGCATAGACTCAATTCCTGCTTTTGCGCCCGACTCTTTCCGAAGGATAGTAGCTTTCCTGGCACTCCCTACGCATTAGATTCCTATCGTAGAATAGCGTACATTCCTATAACTAACTATTTCTGAGAGAGACGGGATGGGCGATGGAAGGGCAGACAAATGCGGGGAAATTATATACAAAGATTATTTTTTGTGGTGGTATTTTAAACTAACCATTGAAAATAAAATCGATTGTCTAGCGATCGGCTCAAATGAATTCACCATCGTAGACGATGACGCGGCGTTTAACAAATATTCAATTGAGGGATTTAGTGACAAAGGAACACTTCCACATATCCAGATTCCCGGCAAACATCGGGTTTATTCGCTACGGCAGCAAACATTAATGCATCCATAAAGGACATACGGCCAACAAAACGGCGGCTATGTGAAAAAGGACCGAATGACAGTCGAGCACTGGGAATCTCGATTTGATAATCTACGTCGCTTTCGGGAAATGCGTCTATTTTGAGCATGAATTTCATCTCTTGTCGAGCGAATGCCATTTGTCTATGTGCTTTACAAAACACAACCGACAAATTCCACGTATTAATGATCCTATAGTGCTTAAACTTAGCTGGAAATATAATGCCTTGCCCTTCAATTTTACGTGATGGTATGATAATATTTTATTTATATTTAAATGATAATATTGATCGATATTTGAAGAATTGCTATCAGTTAAAGGGTAGTATATTAATTCTGTAAATTCAAACCTGCACAAAGAGAAAGGATTTTATATTTTTTTAATTTACTTCATCTTTCTATTGCTACTAGGTAGTTCTAATTTGAACTTCACTAGTAGAAGCATAAATTATAGTTAAAGCTCTGTCTTGTGCTTGATTTGTTTCTTATGATAGAACGGTCACTTTAAAAAAGAGAATTTTTGAATTTATATTTCAGTTATTAGTAGATTGGTAGGTGTTTTATACAGATACTTAAAACAGCCTTTAATTAGTCAGTCACAATCAGGAAAAGCCACTTAATTGTTCATGAACTCAAAAGACAAACTCTCGGGGTAAAATCAAGAGGAAATAAAATCGAGTTCTCATACAAATTAATCATGTTTAATTTAGCCAAACGATGAATTATAGATCTTAAATATTTTATAAGACGAAATAATGGTATCAGGTTACTTTATTATTCATTGCTATTTGTCACAAAGGAGAAGTATATCATATTTGATTTTATTGTCTGCATTTTTGACCACTTAATGATAGTTTGGTTTCATCAGTGTAGCATGTTGATATATGTATATATCAGAGATATTTTAGTAATTATTGAAGTAGAGTTTACTTTTTGCGGTTAATATTAATTAAAGTAGGCTATTTATTAAGCGTTTTTTCAACCTTATCATGATCCACAATGAAAGTAAAAATATAATTTTATTTTTCGTAAACATTCTTTTCCTCTTATCGATGCGACGTAGCGATGTAATGAATGATAATCATTATTAGTGTCCCAAATTTATCTTCGGTATCTGTTCCTCATTCCTTTCATACTTTTCCTTTCCGATTCGTCTTCTCTTTCCCCTCCCACGACAAAAGCGCCTCCTCAAAAAGCAAGTCTTCATCCCGCTATCTTCCTCGCACCATCATAACCGAAATTGCTTTCTCTCTTATCCTCCCCAATTTTTGGGTAGGCCTCTAACCAGTCGATGTCTGCCTCTCCGAGAAAATTAATCATCTCACCCCTTTATCTCCCCCTCATTGACCACCCCTTCCAACGGAGCGGCGTTTTTCGCAGCCATGCAATAATAGCGAGATTCCGGATCCGCAGCTGTCTCCAGAAACAACTGCGAAATGATAAAAATAAGTTTTAAGGCTCTCGTGAAAATTCCCCGCGGAAAGCTGCTGTGTCTCCTCGCGTCTGAGGAATTAATAATCGCGGCGTCTCAAATTAGCTAAGAGCCCGGGAGATTATCCGATGAAAAATAATTGTTCGATCGTAATCCTGGCTAATAAAAACGTTTCCCGTGAAGATTTACGCGCGGGCCGATATCTTTCGGCTACTGAGGGATTACGGGCGGAAGGGAGTCGGTCGGGAGCGGCGATTGTTTTTTCAGGGAATGGGACGTTTTTAAAGGCGTGGGTAAGGAACGGTGGTTATTCAGTTTAGGATGTGATTAAGAGCAGATTTGCGTAATTGAGTACGGTTTGGCGGCGATCCTCCGTGGAGGCGTAAAAATTTTGCATATTTTGAAAGCGGAATCTCAGTTTTTGGAGGTCCGATTTACCAAGTTTCCGTATTAGTTTCAGACGCCTCGTTTCAGTACCAAGCTAATGTAAGGAACATCTTATGTAGGATATGTATCACTCACCTGGCATTATGCATACAAATACTATCTTCAGAAGCTGTATAGATTCGGAAGCAACACCATCAAGGTGATTCTAAATGTCCCATATCGCAGAAGTACCTCAGAGATATACAAATACCACATAATAATACCTCTCTCCACAACTTTAAATATTTTAACTCAAATTTAAAACGCACTCAAAATAGCTTATTTTCCACAATCTGGGATTACGACCTGAAATCAACTATCAATAAATATCACCGTCCTAAAATTGTGCCAAATGAATAAACCATTACCCAACTTGAAACCGAGTCAGTCGCTCTCCTCTACTTAGTTATCTTCAATAAAAGAAAGTGAATTTATAAGTGCTTTAAAAGAGAACCAGGAATAAGACCCCGAGTCAAGAGTCATGAGCAAAGTATTCCGACAGGAAGTGAATATTATTCGATCGGCTCGGTTATGAATTCCAGCTTTATGCACTTACATTTTTCTCCAATTTCTTTTCGCAACAGTTCTTTCAATCCTATGTCTCTAAATAATCGTTATTTCACTCAAGTGATTTTGCTGATGGTGAAGTCACCAGTAGAACCTACCTAATCCAGAAGCCATGAAAGTTTAACTGCATAAACAAAAGTTTTTTGAAAGGAAAGGCTCTCTATAAAGTGGGATCTGTGAACGAGGACGAAAATCTATATTTCTCCAAGCTCGCATATGAACAGCTAATATTCGAACCTTTGACAGACGGAAATATTTTATTAATTTTAGTAGTATGTACCGTTGGCTTACTTTTTTCCAGGTTCCATCTCAAAGGAATGTACAATAGGTCAATTCAAATGTAAAGAATACCCAGTAGAAAAACGCTCGATGTAGAGGGCATTATTTTGATTGTTTACGTTTGAGATCTTCATGTGGGTTTAGATTGCCTCTTGTGTTCCCACACTAATCTGGCTAAGCATATTAGCTTTAACTTAATATGCCAGTAAGCCACTTGTTCATAGTACGAAATGAGATCGCATTCCATCAAATTTACCACATTAATTACATTTGATATATTTTAGTCGTACTTTCCATTTCTTGAAGCTGAAAATCTTAACAGATTCCTTTTTGTTAACATACTTAGGCCCGAAAATTTACTCGGTCCCTTAGGCTTCCGGCTTTGAAATTTTTTACTGTGTGTACTGTGTCTTTTCATTACTTTAAGATTAACTATTGCATTCCTTCCTGACTTTCGGCTGCAGTGCTAAAACTTACGTCATGGTAATTACAGAGTAACCGGAGAGTAAGAATTCTGTGATAGTACAAATACGTACTTCTAGTAGACTTCTTACATTTCATTTAATTCTTAATTTTTATTCAATCATAAACAGAGCGCTACGTTTTGTTTATTATATCAAAAACGTATTTCAATTACTCCTTAAGCATCTTTATTGAACAAACTATTAATTCTGATAGTAATCACAAAATTATACCAGTAAATTCGCTTTCGTTTGTTTCGTTCATTATAAAATCTTCGTGGAAATATTTAATATAAATTGCCTATTTTCAATCAAGAAAACCTATCATAAATTTGAAGTAATTTTTACTTTCTCCCTATACGTAGTATAGAAAAAGTATTGTATTCGCAAAAAATAGACCTCCAGATTTCAACGAAAATAAATGTTTTGGGGCCCATAGAGTTCGTCTTCGCAATTTTTCCGAACTTGCCTGTGTGTGCGGCTGTGTGTGTCTGTCTGTGGTAAAAACGTTTGTGGGGGCTCTATCTTAAAAAGTGATTATCCAATCATTTTCAAAATTCACATGTAGTATTTTTCTAACAATTCCAAAAATTGATTAGTTTTTGATGAATACTGCTTAACCGAAAGTTGCGGTTTATCCGGAACAAAATTTTGTTTCTTAAATATCTCTGTCAGAATGCAATGTAGGTATATACAACTATACACAAAATTTATAGATAAATTTACTTTACTACAAATTCTGTTTGAAACATTTTTCCTTAACACTGATTGTTTAGGAGTTACTCTTGAATAATGGTTAAATGGAAGTTGTTGTTAATCCAGAAATGGAAGTTTTTCATACAAATCTCTGTCAGAATACAATGTAGGTATATAAAATTACATACAAAAGTCATAGATAATGTATATTACTAAAACGTTTGTTTGAAGTATTATTTTGTAACACTGATTGTTTAGGAGTTATTAATGAATACTCGCTAAGCATAAGTTGCTTTTTATCCAAAAATTGTAGTTTTTCTTAAATATCTCTAACAGAATGTGATGTATTGATATATTATTTGCACAAAAGTTATATATAATGTATTTTACTACAACTTTTGTTTGAAAACTTTTTCTGTAACACTCATTGTTTTGGAGTTATTTATATATAGGATTCTGTTTTCAATAAATATGTAGAAAGTCATGTGTTGGCCACATCAGATTTTGTAGTGATAAAAGAGAAAAAATCAAAGAAATACGTTTTTTTCCGAACAGTTATGTGTACCAGTTGTTTTAGAGGCAACTTTAGAGCAACTGGTTAAATTAAGAGTATCTGGATTAAAACGGCTGAGCAAATTCTGAAGAGAATGTTTGTCCTTTGGTGTCATTGTGAGCTCGAGTGCAGTTGAGAACTTATGCGCAAGTTGAGGATAGAAGACAGGGTGAGCGCTAAAGCAATTGCGAGTCTGCCAGATCCCTTAGTAACATTAAAGCTATGTCTAACGACTACGCCATCCCTCTGGCGATTTCACTCTGGGATTCTCCTCTGGCACGTCTGATTACAACAGATAAATAATGTTTTACTTCAAGTTCCTTCTCAAGAAGAGGTTGTTGCACTTAAGGACGGCCCTCTAACTCGTTCAAAACCGAAGGGAGGGATAACGTGAGATACTTTTATACTTTTTAGTGTTTACTATACCAGAGTGTAATACAATTTTAGTATATTTAGTGACAACATTTCATGGATATCATTATAATTTATAAGTTATTAGCGAATTCCCCGTCAAAAAAGAAGGAATTAAAATTTAATTTATTTACCAAGAATATAAATAACCCCGGTACTATATTGGATTTTTATTAAAAATATTTATTTTAATGCATTTGCACACTGGCAATGAGAGTTAAGTTCAACAATCACCTTTATCGTTAGGAAATTGCTTATTCCCAAAATATTACATAAATTTCCGTACTTTTTGCATAAATATTCTCAATGTAGACCCGTTTACGATATTATACGATCAAAATAAGAATCATTATTCAATTTCCTTTCTTTTACTATTTATTTTGATTTCGTACGATCATTATTACTTTCTCCCTATACGTAGTATAGAGAAAGTATTGTATTCGCAAAAAAATTCAACCTCCAGATTTCGACGGAAATAGATGTTTTGGGGCCCATAGAGCATGTTTTAGCTATTTTCCCGAACATGTCTGTCTGTGTGTCTTTGGTTAAAAGGTTTGTGGGCGCTCTATCTTAAAAAGCAATTTTCCGATCATTTTCAAAATTCATATTTAAAATTTTCCTAACAATGCCAAGAGTTGATTAGTTTTTGGAGAATATCGCTCCACCGGAAGTTATGGTTTATCCGGAACAAAATGTTTTTCTTAAATATCTCTGTAAGAATGCAATATAGGTATATACATTTACACACAAAAGTTGTAGATAATGTACTTTACTACAACTTTTGTATAAAATGTTTTTCGTAACACTGATTGTTTAGGAGTTATTCTTCAATAATGGTTAACCGGAAGTTGTTTTTTACCCAGAAAAGGAAGTTTTTCATACATATCTCTGTCAGAATGCAATATAGGTATATACATTTACACATAAAAGTTGTAGATAATGTATTTTACTACAAAGCTTGTATGAAACATTTTCCTGTAAACTCATTGTTTTGGAGTTATTTATATATTACCGGCATAGGTTTATGTTTTCAATAAATACGGAGAAAGTCATGTGTTGGCCACATCAGATTATTTTTGACTTAATCTTGCAAAATAAAAAATGTCTACAATCGATCAAAATGAACTTTACGTACATTTCTTACGAAAGACGATTCTATTCGTCCAAATTCGAACCAATGATACTTATGACAAACTATCCTATCACGTCGGAAAGTGCATGAAATTATTTTAAAATTTCTCCCATGCATTACTTTCGGCAGTTACTGACATCGGATGAATATATATCTACACATCGATGATTATTATATAAGATTCTTAATTTAATAACTTTTTCGTAAAGGCATAATAGTGTAAGATCATTTGAAAATATAATACTATATTTCATCTCAAGAAAGTTTACTAACATTTCACAGTTTTAAATAGTTACGGAACCTTACATTGCCTTTATACTTTCTCCATATACGTAGTACAGAGAAAGTATTGTTTTCATGAAAAAAATTGACTTCGAGATTTCAACGGAAATACATGTTTTGGGGTCCCTAGAACACGTTTTGACCATTTTCGGAATGATGTCTTTGTGTATGTGTGTGTGTGTGTGTGTGTGCTTGTGGGCGCTCTAACGTAAAAACTATTAGTTGTATCAATACCAAACTTTATATATAGCATTGTGGTAGGTGCTGTCAGAGTTGATTAGTTTTTGGAGTAAATCGGTTAAACCAAAAGTCGAGATTTACTTTTCGAAGCTTGTTTCCCTTTTTGCAAAATATCTCCATTAATCTAATATTTAGGTATAAACTATTATTTACAAAAGTTTTAGAAAATGTACTTTACTATAACTTTTGTATGAAACATATTTTTGTATAACTGATTGCTTAGGAGTTATTCATGAAATACTGATAAACCGGAAGTTGCTGATTATGTACTGTGGGCGCTCTGGGCGAAAGGCCAATTTCATCGTTTTTCATCGGACATGTCCCGAAAAACATATTTTATAATGTTTGTGACGTCAAAGATAATATAATATACATTAAACACTTATCTTCCAAGTTTAGATTGAATATAGAGTTCGAAAATACTGTCATAGATAAATATTTACATCTTATATATGGAGAAAGTCATTTGCTGGCCACATCAGATTTTTTCACTTTGAGAAATGATATCAATTTTGAATCAGTATATCTCAGTAAAAATATTAGAGTGATTAATATGGGCAAGTTTTACGTTTAAGTTGCATAGAATTCATTTCTAGAGGAGACACCTGGAAACTAGGAAAAGTTATGATTGTAATGTATGTATAACTACCTATTTATACTTAAATTATATTCTTCATTATTAGTCGATCAGAATTAACGAAATATATTTTGTGTGGAATAATTAAGTTATAAAAATTCACCAACATTTATTTCAATTATATGAAGAATTTATTTCGATATAATTCATACGAGACATTTAATATGAAAACATCAGGTGTATTATCATTATAATTTTGGTCGACTCCACTGGTTTAATTGTAGTACGTTGGGGTTTCTATCGCTTAAATTAGGTGAGAAAAATTAAATATACAACCGACTATTAAATAGACTCCATCTTGTGAACTGTCCGTTCAACTGATAGACTGTTAATGGAATCCGTAGTCTTAGAAGCAGGGTTTCGGAGAATTTTCCCTGCGACGTAAGGAGGAATAAAAATGCAGTGTTACGACCGTCCCTAAAACCCTTCCCATCTTAGCGAGCCTAGAACACTTTCCTCACGAGAGAGGAACAATCTCAAGGATTCGAACGGTACCAAGTATGCGAGAGTATATGAAAACTCAGAGTACTACTGTAAGGCGGGCTTGCACTCTATCTTCCCGGGGTCACGGAGGTGAAAAATCCCCGTTAAGAGGGATAAGTGACGGCAGGGGCGCGAAGAGGGGCATTCCTGCCGGGTGTTGATTCGAGGGAAGGAAAAAACCTCGCTAGGACAGCATTTGGGTCATCCTCGGCTGTTGGTACTCCGCGGCCAAAAAACCACCTTTTATTTCTCCAGAGGGGGCCGCTTTTTCCCTGATATTTCTCCGTAATCCTCCCGCACGTTTCTCCACTCCTCCGCCGTTTCGAGCCAGATGGGAACTTTTGTTTTATTGCGTTCTCGCAGGACGAAAAACATCTAGCATCCTCCTTCGTCTACCTCCGTGCCTTTTCATATTTCCAGTTTCGGTGTCTTTCCTTCTCCGCAAATGTGGCTCCGTATGAGGATCCGTCTTATGTCTGATTTGATGCTGTAGATTGAATGAAATTCCCGGTCGAAATGTAAGAAATCTCGGGCTTTCAAAGGTGATAAGAAAACAGGGACTGGGGGTAAACTGCTGTGTGCTTTTATTTAACCCTGTTAAGGGAGACGGACAGAGACAGATGTGATGTAATAAAGCTTCTACAGGGTACACATAGATGCTTGCTCTTTTTACGATAGTTTTCTTTCCACTTTAGAGCGTATTGTAATTTAAGGAAACTTAATAGCATGTTTTTGATATTTTCGTCAATTTATTCGATTTTTTATCGATTTAAATAAATTTATAACATCTTAATTCAGAACTTATACGTCATAGTCATATAAAAATAGTATAAGTGGGAAAAATCGTTCTCTTCAAGTATTATTATTTTTTAGATTTTTTAAAAGAAATTTCATTCCTTCTATTCTATGGTTTGATACTCTGGAAGGTGTGTTATTAATATTTGAATGGCTAAGGAATTTAATAATTGAATGATATTCAACGTTATGACGGAGTGCATGGAAATTTATCTTCTTTGCTGTAATTACACTTTGCACTATTCGAAAAATTATGTATTCTTTTGATATTAACGTGTGATAAGTATTTTCAATGTGTTTTCCAGCGATTGGTCTCTCTAATTCCTGAAAATTTAAATTACACATAACGTTCATCTCGATTATTTTCTTCATATATTAACACTCATTTCCCAGAAATCTACAAATCTAATAAATTACCCTTAAAATTCGAAATATATAATTTTTTTCCAAGAAATTGTCTTATAATGTATCCCATTGCTCCAAATAGATTTTTAAGTAAAATAATGAATAATTAGTCTTTTGAAAGTGATCAACATATAATTCGGAATGGATCTCTTGATTTAAAGCTTAATTAAGATTTTTAATATTTTCAGTGGAGAGGTTTATGCATATTTCATTCATAATTTTTTTAATTAGCTATAGCTTTGTCCAAATATATTCTGACTTCATTCATTTGATTTATAAATTTTATTGAAGTAAGAAAGATATTTATTCTCTAAAAGGCTTAACAAATGTGACTTGTGAATTCGGCGATTTTATCTTACAATTTGTCTAGACATTGACGATGATGAGATGTTTAACTGAGTTAATCACATAATCATTATTACTCCGCCTTATTAATTTAAGCTCATAAAATGAAAAAAGTAATAATTTGAAGTGTGTGAATGATGGAGTAATTGGGGAAATGTAATGGCATTATTTGCCTGTAATATATTCAGTGTGTTTTTATTTGACAAATTTATTTGCGTTGAGAATATTTTAAATGACCCTTTTCACATATATAAATGTTTATATATTTACTTGAATCGGAAAATCGATGCTCATGTTTAGAAATGAAGCGTAAAATTTGTCGTTTGATTGTAGTTGAATTTTCTATTCCCTTTCGAATAATTCGGTTTTAGATTCTTTTATAAGTCCCTTCTTTTCAATTACCTTCCAAAAATTAATAGATTTACTCTATAAATTCTTTCTCACTTATTGACTGTGTATTTTGATGCACTTTATTGTCTATATATTTAACCTTTTATAAAATATTTTTACATTTTTTTGGCTTTTATTAAAATAAGGTTTGTGCAAACATTTTCTGACCCATTTTTCTATGAATTTTCAAAAGAATTTGCTAAGTTTTTAAACCGAGGTTTTAAATTTATATTCCTCTTATTTTCAATTTAATCTACATTCATGGAGTATACGAATAATAAAGCTAATTAGTCAGATGTAAGAGGAAAAATTTCAGAATCTATATCGCACTAAAATTATAGTTAATTAACTTACTAAATTAATAAGCTACAAATAGAACAAATGATTGGTTGGGAAAAATATTGGCATGTAGTTCTCGGTATACGGTATATGGATACATTTAATAACGAACACGATAAATTTAACAATGAACTTATGATACAAATTATTGTCGGATATTTACGAAGCTAATTCTTCGTGCGTTAGGTCATTATCATTTTTAATATACGTGTTGATATTTACTAATAATATTAAGAGTTTTACGAATTTTTTATTGATTTGAACGTGGAACATAAAAAATATGATTACTATAGTAAGAAGTAGTTTTTTCCCGGTGAGTTGCTTGAAGGAAGTATTCTCGGGTTTCCAACCGGGCAGCGTCTCTCCATTCTGTCAACGTTTCGGCTACGCACACTGCAGCCATCTTCAGGACATTCATTCTCTCCGGACCCCTATATAAGACGACGAATTTTTCTTCAGTCCTGAAGATGGCTGCAGTGTGCGTAGCCGAAACGTTGACAGAATGGAGAGACGCTGCCCGGTTGGAAACCCGAGAATATGATTACTATAGTTTTCCTAAACGCCACCTATATCAATGAAGCTACGCACGAGCAATTTAATCACTTAATTATCATTCTAAATATGTAGTAAGCGATTATAGAATGCAAAAAATTCGTTAGATATTCTATTGCTAGCTATAACAATTTGTTTGCAATTTTTTTGTAAATTATTGAATGCTTGTAAACATTCACATTTTCCTTAATAGTTAACATGTATATTGAAGTATCTTGTTTATTGTAGTTAATAACAAATTCTTCATTTTGTCATAACACCATGTATCTAAATAAGATATATTTTCACCAATAAAGACCTCAAATTTATTAAATATAAATTAAACACAATTACTCGTATTCCCTCAAATCATTCTTAACCCGTCGTTACTCGCGCCCTACTTTGTTACGCGGTTACTCTCACGAGGTGTTTCTACACCCTACCGGACTTTTTCATTTATCACGGTTATCTTCGAAAACATTCATGATTATTTTTATCTGTTTTCATTTATAGACGTTTTTGGATTTGATATCTAAATTTTACGTTGATATTACGACTTTTAAAATTTTAATGAGTTATTCAATAATAATAATATTCAAAACAATTGTACAATAAAACGAAGGTTTGACTCGCATACCTTATAGATGAAATATATTTGTAGTAATCAACGTATTCTTTGTAAGCATACATTTTGCAATAATTAAAGTAAAAAATTAATTCAATTTAACCCGCGATTACTCGCACTCAATTTTGTGACGTGAATGCTCACGCGGAGTGTTTTCACACCCCACCGGTCTTTCTTCGATATCCTTTTTTTACGATTAATTGTACTCTGGATAGTTTAGAAAGCCTTCTAGATATATCATAGAAGTTTAATGAAGAAATTTTTAATTTTAATTTTAGAAGTAACTGAAAATATTACCCCCGAAAAATGGTATAAGTAATAATAATCTCAGACATGGAAAAGTTTTTCGCTCGAATAAATACCTCTGTAGTTATGAAAATACTTAAAGATACTATACAAAGTTATTTTTCCCATCTAACACCATTTAATGCTATCTTGAAACTGATTTAGTGCTTGTTTTGGGAAGCGCAGTCATGAAGCTGAAAAGGGAAGGAAAATATTTCGAGCGGGCTTGAAGGAGTAAACAATGGAAAATCCTTTGACTTATTTATAATTATTTTTAAAACATTCTTCACAAATTTTAACAAAGTGCTTCGCACGCATTCGTTTATCGAAGTATTCGCAATGCAGTTTAGTATTTATGTCCTTATTCCTGGGACATATAACATATCGCCCACTACCTCCTTTTGTAATCTTCTCTTGAGGCTCTGATGTCGATGGCTCTCAAAATCTCCTTTTCTTTTTAGTTCCTTAGGCAATTTTTTGCGATGCCTCCTTTATTATAAAGGGTTTTGTCAACCCCTTAGCGATTTCTCTCAGGATCATCCTCCTATTTATCCTGATGTCTGGATATATGCTTCTATGTAAAATAAAAACATTAATACCCAAAGTGTTTAGCAAATGGTAAAATATTGCTAAAGTCCATCTTCAAGTATTTCTTGCCACGCTTTAAGTCCCACAAATTTCATCCACAGTATCGACGCCGTCTTTTGTCGAATTATAAAATGTTATTACCTCAGGCTTCTGTTTCTTGCCCGTGGACGCATCAATGCTGTTTTCTTTGTGCATACTTGAAATGATCAACAGATTCCTTTTCTTTTTTGGGACATATTATACCAGAGTCATGCTTTTCCTGAAGAGAAACATGCTGCTTTACTCCTCTCTATTTTTTACTTTTAAAATTCGTGGAGGGAGTTTCTTTTTATTCTTACGGATGGTCCCGACTAGCGTCAACCTTTCCTGGAATAAATCCTCTAAAAGTGGCACACTTAGAAACCAATTGTCGGCAGTCACGTTCCTCCCTGTCCCCACAGTATGACCGACAGTCCGTTTTACGACGTCCTTGAGACTATTGCTGAGTTAATAAGGACCATCTGATTGAACCCCAACATTAACTCCTAAGTTTTTGGTATAAGCCAGCATCTACAAGAGCGAAAATCCTTATCCCATTCTTGGCCTGTTTGTTGGGTAAATATTGATGGAAAGTACATCTGCCTCGAAAAGAAATCAATTTTTCATCTACAGTGACGAAAGAATGTTATAATTGAGATATAAGAAATTCTCACTTACTAATTAGTTACCGGGATTGAAGGAGGAGATGGATAAACTTACGAAGAAACACTTTCCCAATAGTATAGAAGAGAGCACAGGAGAATAGTAAAGTCATTCCATCCTTTACGTTGCTTTTCTTCACTGAGTAAAGTTATCGCACAAACTCGAACACTAACTCGCAAATGTCGAATGTATAAGGCACCACAAAATAGAATGAGAGACCAAATCTTTCCACCCGAGTTTCGGCACCCCAAGAAGGACTGTCCGTGTTTCTTCTTCGACGCGGTCAATCGACAATTATTTTAGCCATGCGACCGTAGAAACAAATCCTTATTGTTATATCTCGGAAAAGTAAGATCGTAAGTGCCATCAGAATAAACGGTAGGGGGCAATAAACAAGGCTGCGCTCCCTCAGAAAAAAAGGGGCTCGGTCTTCTTTTGCGCTGAGGGCGACGCTCCATTGCCACAGGGGACAACGGTGTCCACCCCGTAATATTTCATTTATTCATAATAACAAATACAATAAATAAATTCCTTATATTTTAATTTCTACTTAATATCATCTCAAATTCGGTAACTGGCCTGAGAACTGAAACCTATTCTTGGAAATCTTCGTGGAGCTAAATAGTGAGAGGGATTATTAGAGATTACAAGTGAGATAAAATTACATCAACGTACTTACCAATAACATTCATGAATTATAACATTTACTTAGTGATCATTGATCATGGAACACATGAATATAAACATAAAACTTCTAATAATGACCCGTAAAATAATCAATAAAACATGAACTTCGGAAAATTAACCAAAAATAGGAGTATTATCAAATGAAAAGCGTCATATTTCTGCAATAAATGGCAGGAAAATCACAATTTTTGCAGAAAAGATCGGGAACATAAAAAAATGAAGCTGCTAAAAATAAGGGGTCAATAAACTTAAGCGTTAAAAAATAGATGCTGATTGAAAACGCTGGGGTGTAGAAACACTCCGCGCGAGTAACGGCGGGTTAACTTATGAAGCCCCTTTATCTTATGTGTCCGGTGATACACGTGTAGTTCCTTAAGATGCCGTATTTATTCATCCTATGGTGGCGCGACTGCGGACTAAATCCGGACATACCATTATAACAATTGGAAACAGGACGCCTTGCGCGTGATTATTTTGGACAGTAAATAACGCTCACTTTTTTTCGGTCTTGAAAATACTCTTTAATATTGAAGTACTACAGAAATACCATTCTTTATTTCTTTGCGTCTTTTACGACGGATAAATGGTTGAATAGAATGATAATTACTTCTAAAATAAAAGCAAAACAAGGTTATTGTAATTGTAATTATATATCTCATTGGAGTGAAAGTCAAACGTGTTATTGAACCAAGGTCAATTTAATCAAGGTTAGAAACAACTGTGGAACGAATTGTGTCTGAAGAACTAAAATATTAGATTACAATCCCAGCAGGCGAACTATGTTCGAGTGAAACGTATGAAGTCTGTGAAAATGAGCGGTTTGAATAATGAATTACTATATTTATGATCAAACTTTTTCTAAATTATGTAATTAATATGAGTAAGGTTCTTTAAGGCCCACGACTTGGGAACACTGGAAGGGCTCCATCATCTGTTGTATGAATTTATTTATTTACAATTATGATTTTTAACAGAAAATAAAAAGGAGAAAATTTTGGCTGTTAATTATCATAACTTATCAAGTTAATACCAAGGAAGAATAGACTCGAAAAAATTCCGACGGGATATGGGGTCGGGAATCGTACCCCTGTCCCCCAATTGCAGGTCAGGTGCTCTGTCCGTTGAGCTATCCCGCCGGAACATTCCCTCTAGCTATTCGGGATCTATCCTGGCAGCACGCCATTTCGTGCAAATTACCTATACCTATTTTCCTTGTTTATCAAGTTAATATCAAGTTTTCTTTTCCTTATGTAAAGGACCAAGGGGCATATATGTCCCATGAATTTAGAAAAATTCTTGTTAGTTTATCTTTCGTCGTGTTGTAATGATAGGTTTCCCACAGGGACATATTTATCCCAATGTAATACCTACGTACTTAGGCTACATATTTTCAAAAGAATTGAGTTAGAATAATAATTTGACCCAATTTACAGAATTTAGAAGAAGAAAACAGCATTTCGATTGTAGTTTTCTTACGGCCCTTAGACGGATAATGGCTTTCCACAAAGTAACGCCTGATCATCTAGATTTCATATTTAATAGAGTAAAAATTATAGGTTACGATGGTTACATCTTTAATACTCTTAATAAATTTAGTATCAATTATAGAATATTTCTCGAAAAAGTTCGTTTAGTGTAATCTCTGTCATAAAATAGCAATGGATTCAATGGTTGCATTTTACCTTTCTACGGTTTCGCTAAATTAATTTCTCCCAGAATTGTACTTTAAGATTGAAAGGTCAAAGGTGAAAATCTTCCCGTGAGACCAAGCAGGGATCAGTGAATAAAATTTGGATAAAATATGCCGAAAAATGCAGATCAAACATTTCCTCATTTAATCCACGGGTGGAGATGAAAATTAAAGAAAAATATTCGCATTCGGGCGAAGGGTATAATCTCATTTTAATATCAACATCGAAATTCTCCACCGCGCGTTTTTTGTCAAAGGCCTAGTTTTGATTTGTTTCGTCCCTACCAATCACCCCATCACCATCTCATTTCTCGACGTTTGAAAATCATCGCGTCTCGGCGGCACAGACCTCATCCAACGCGCCGTCGGGGTGGGGATTTGGAAAAGCAAAAAAAGTTGATTTAGAGGGTGTGTGTGCCATCGAGAAAGAAACGTCGACAGACGTAGACTCAATTTGCTTTTAATCTTGTGTAACGACTTTGTGCCTCCGAAAAGTTAACCTGTCCGCTCCTTTGCATCAGTAGGCCCCTCCTCTTCTGTTTTCATCAGTTATCCCTTTTCCAGTTTATTCTCTGATTCCCTTCACTCTCTTATTCCGTCTCTTCATTCGAAAATACCTCCGCGTCAATTTTGGCGTTTTGTTTTCCATGCGACGCTGTGACTTCCGCCTCGGTGTGAGTTCTGTATTAATTGTTACTATTGTTTAGCACTTTTTGTGGAGTTGCCTTTTTTTCGTTGTAACTCCTATCATTTTTTAAGAGAGGCAATGGAAAGCTTCGCAATAAAGTTTCTGAATAGAGGTGCGATTACTAAGAACCTACGCTAATGGCTTATCTGAACTTATTTTTAATTTGAAAGCTTAAATTTTATATTCTTTTTGCCAAGAAAAGTTCAATGCCCTCCTTCTTCTCTAGGAAAATTTTAGTTTGTGATAATATTTTACTATAATAAAAATAATAATAAACTTATTTTATTAGGGCGAGATTTGGACTTCTAAGTCTCTTCTTAAGTCTTACCCTTCGTCATCTATACATAAAAAGCAAATTGCTTAAAAAGACTACACAGAATAAATCAAAATTTTGGATTAAAAACCTAAGGTTTAGCTTAGGAAAAATAAATTACCGCTGCAGGAAAACACCCGCAAGAAGTGGGGTGTGAAAAACCTGCGAAACCTACCAATTGTTAAGTAAATTTTGTATTATATTGTTTTGTAAGCCATTTATTGGCAGATGCAATATCGTATTTGTATTTTGTATTTTGTATTTGTAATTCTTTTTTTTTCATTAATTTTTTCGATCTGTATCATGTTTTATTTGTATATTATTCTGATTATATTTTGGATACAACAAAATTAAACTTAAATTCTATTCTATAAGTATGGATATGAAATGAAGGAAGAAAATGACGAGGATAATATAAATTCTTTAATTGGAAAGCAACACCGAATAAAATCTTTTTAATGAATTAAAAAATACATCAAGCAAAGAGACTCGTGGTATTTGCTTGATAAAAGGGAATGTAGAAAATTATTAACTGTTTTAAGAGAAATCCGTATACGATACAACAGTGATAAACGATGGATAATTGGAAATAGAATACGGCATGAGAGTTCATCGAAGTAGTACAGCCTACTAATGGTTTATGTTTTTTTATGGAAATCAATTATTTTTATAATGAAATTGCTCACTTAAAACAAAGAATAAAATATTCAACCTGTAAAATTAATTGCGAAGTCTTTTGGCTAACGCTCGAGAAGTACCCATACATACGTTACTTGCAATAGAGCCTTCTCTGTACGTAAACATAAAGTATATCGAGACTGTTGACTCCAGTGAAATATGTTCTAAATCATAATTTATTATAAAATGGTTCCGAAATTAAACATTTCAAATATATTAAATATTTTTTAAAACGACATAAAAATTTGGGTTAGATGGAAAAAGAGACTTTTAGTCTCAATCTCGCCCAAATAAAGACGATTGATATTATTATTATAACGATTTATAATCATAGAGAACATTGCGAAGAAATATGTTTCAACATTAATTTAACGATGCAATGCGTCATAATGGCCATTTCTGAAGAAATGTGCGATTAGTAATCCCATGGAAATTTTCTTAAGGATTTAATAATAGATTTTCTAGAAAATCTCTTTCTTTCTCCCTCTCATTTATCACAAATTTTCTAATAATGATTTTTAAAACTCCTTTATAACCATTTAAGGGCAAAAGAGCAGTTATTAAAAAAAATCAGAATTACGTTTTCTGAAGATGATGCAGAATCAATTGGGATACCGCCTTACCTCTTGAGCTATAGAAACAGTAATAGTTACTTATTATTGTTCCTTATTAAATACTATTCCGTATCGCATAATCTTGAAATTCATATTTCCTTTAACATTATGCATGTTTCCTCGTTCAATTAATTCAATCATTTATATGAATTTTTCTGATGTCCTCAAATGGGTACATTTGACAACGGAGATGGTGTTTTTCTTGGTTCCTTGCCATCTTGTCCAATGATAGAATGTTTTCTTGTCATTAAGAACACAGTCGTCTAAGTGTGGTTTCTCCATTCCCGAAGGAAGTGTAATATGAGTTTGTGTAGTGGAATCATTCACTCGAATGTTGCCTGTCATTTCAATTATCCCTTCTGTACACTGAGCACAGAACTGATGTTTTAATGTCTATGAGTAGGTATAACAAGTCTCATCTGCATTCCTATTAATTTAAGTTACTGTTAGAGACAGGGAGTGGAATTGACGCGGATATTCAGGCATAAAGTAGATAATTACGCAACTTAATTTTTGTGCAACTTCCTTGAGAGTTTCTTTATTATAAAACAACCAAATGAAGCTTGATTAAAGTAACCTACGATCTGTTTGGCAATTTTTTGAGGAAGGAGGAAAATATGCTCCCGGAATGTTAATTAAAATTTTGTCAGTGCAGCAAAGTGACGACAGGGAAAAAATAATATTGTATGGCTTCGCTAAAAATTAAAATGCTGGATGATCTGTATATATTTGAGAAAATTGCCCAAAAATATCATCTATAATGTTGACTATTTTAAAATTATATTTAAAATAGCTGAAGCGCCAGTTGATTCGCTTCGGGGAATACAAAAGTAGATTCAATTAAAGTTGTCGGTCGTGCAATGAAGTAAATACCCTTTAATATACACACCTAAAATCCCAAGCTATTCTTACTGTACATGGAAATGTATGAGCTTGGATTCAACAATCGCATTGGTCGTCAGGGGGTTTGAAAACAATATTTCATGGCGATAGTAAGAATCTTTAATCAATTTTCGTTTTTTTTGGTGTTTGTCTCGGTGTTTCAGTGATATTTTTATGACCAACCATTTAAAGCCAAATGTATTGTTATCATTGTAGCTAAATACCATGCGTGTAAGCCCACTTGTAGTGCACAAAATTGATAAGTTATTTGTGATTATGCGATTTTTTGGTCAAGAGGCATTCTCTTCCACGTAATTTCCTTGTTTACCAAAATATAATATTTTTAATTTTTCTAGTTAACGTAAAATACTTTCACCGTAAAAATAGCACAAAAATTTCCTCAGCGGAACGCGTTGCATGGCTCCTAAAGCTCGTTTTGATAATTTTGCGATGGCGTCCCCATGTCCGCTGCGATAATATAAATCGTAATTTGAAATTACAATTGTTCCATTAGCACAGTACACGCGGTCCCTTAGTGATCGCTGGGAGCAGCATAATTACGGTTGTCTTTTGTTTGTGATTCCTAGGTCAATTATAGACCTCGATTGGTTTGCATACATATGACGGGATAAAGTTTTCGTTTGCATATAAAACGTTAATTACGGCCATCTGAAGATCGTGGACACTGTTAGAATGATGCTTCGATGAACGAAAATTCAATTTACATTCACTCTGGGTCTCGCCAGCCTCAGATATGCCTGGGAGTTATTGTTCCGACGGGGATATTTAACTCGTTTCCTAATATTTGGGCTACCAACAATTTCTGTTTCCAGATAAAATTGTATAAATTATTGAATTATGTTAACTAAAATTAGTTTAAAATAGGCAAATAAACGATTTTGGATTATACTGATATCCTAACTTCTCGATTTTTTAAGGTCCCGTCTAAAAATAACTAATTTTAACTTGAGTCGATGTGAAATGTTCATCGCTAATACGTATATTCATGCATTATTAATTTTCCAAAATAAATACATTGCAATTCCATCTAAAAATATCAATGCACTTCCCGATGAGAGAGATATACGACATTAAGGCTTAGAGTCTGCTTAGAAGGTTGTTAAATATCAGTATCACTTTTGTAGAAAGTATTTTATGCTACCAAACTTCTTGAGAAAAGTGCACTTTTAATATAATTTCAGATCATTCTAATCGATATCAATCCATTTCTTTTATAAAATTTCATTTCCAATATTGGTTGTTTGTTTTTGGATTATCCTCCAGAAAAAAAGGTATTTAAGAAATATATTTGTTCTTATCATTGGATATTATTTTAGATTATTCATGCCAATTATATTGACCCAAATTTTGATGTGATGTATATTTATTTATTTATTTATTTGACCCTTTATTGGCGAGGTTAGGCCCAAGTGGGCCTCTCTTCCACCTAACCTCGTATGTCGTCATAATATGAATAATTATAAATTAAATTAAAACAAAAAGACAGAGTAGATTGTGGGGAAAAATCTTTGCAACTGAAGGTTGCTAAAGAAAAACCCACGTTCTTACTTCTCTTGATAGATCTTATTTTAATTAAGACATAATATGAATTCCTATAATAAATAATTATATTTCCTATCTTTTCTTACTATAAAAGCCTCAATGGTGAGTGTTGTTATTAGTTAATTTCGAAATTTACTCTAAATGATCCATAATTAAGTTACTTAAATATGTAATTTATTTATAGATTATTTACATTAATTAGAATTATATTCATTTTCGACTTATAAGTCAGTCCATTATATTTTATTATGGTCACCTTACACTGTCTGGTTTCAAAATTATCTGAAAATTTAATCAAACACATCATTTAAGAAAGAAATAAGGACCTGGATAATTTAAACTATATTGTTTTCAGAGGTGCTTCCGTCAATTTCAACGCGACGAGCAGCTACCTATCGAAAAATCATCTAAATTTCACATGCCGATATACCTGCGATAATATATTTGTGTTTGACATTCCTCTGATATGTTCATCTGCTCAATATCGGCATGTTTATTCATTTGAGGTGTGCAATGAGCAGATCTATAATTTGAGTGGGATAATTAATCGGAGTATATGCCGAGCATTATTCATGCGTTACGGAAGCAATAATCATGGTTATACCCAGGAAGATAGTGTGCATTTAATTTGCATTAGAATGTTGATCTAGGAGGAGTAATAATGAAATTGTGAAATCCATCATCAATTAAATGACAGTGGATAAAAAGATAGTGGACAAGCAAATAACATATTGAAATAAGTTAACGAGTTTCAGATAGAGGTTAAAGAGTCACCAGTGAGTGTTTATATGGAGCTAAAATGATGGATAATGTTATGATGAAGTATAAATGCCCTCGTAAATTGTATTAGGAATCTTTCATAAATAATCAGAAAGCAGGTTAATTTTTTAAAAGATATAATCTCTTAATTTCTAATCACTTGAGGTTTTCTCACTCTCATAGCTTGATGTCAATTGGGTATACTATAAAATCAAATTAATGATGCTCAGGTCGTTAATTGTATATCCTAGCATGAAAAAGAGAATCGAATTTATTTAGTCTTCAATAAAAGGATAAAACATTTTCAGTTTTTCATTCCCGGTTTTTTAAAGCGGTTACTGTCGTCGATCAAGTGTTATGGCTAATAAAATAATGATGAAAGTTGATATCCCGAATGTGAACACAATCTCTGTACAGCAATGCGAAGTGCGAAAATTAACTAATCTTAAACCAATCATCTTGTAAAAAGGTGGCTTATTTACTTTTAGGGTACATATATTATTGGAAATAGAATAGGATATGCTTTTATGTATTTTTATAAAAATATTAGTCGAAGAATTTCCTTCGACTGATGCGTTCAATTCCTATGCAGTGTGGTTCGTTACATAATACTTCTAGTTTATCCCTGTACGTTAAGGAATCATGAAATTCACACCATCGGCTTTTAAAAACGGTACATAAATTATCTCTAAAATTTAAAACTCTACAGGGACTAATTACAGTTTAATTTTCGACTGCAAATACAAAGGGAAACTTAAAAGTTTCGGATATTCGATGGAGAATATTAATATACTAAGTAGTTGATATATAATACAGATAATCCTTAAATTTAGAGATCCTATATGATCAGTACTGACGTTCAAACTATTAGATAAAAAAATCTGATGTGGTCAGCACATGACTTTCTCCGTATTTATTGAAAACAGAAACCTATGCCGGTAATATACAAATAACTCCAAAACAACGAGTGTTACATGAAAATGTTTCATACAACATTTGTAGTAAAATACATTATCTATAACTTTGGTACATAATTGTATATACCTAAATTGCATTCTGACAGAGATATGTATGAAAAAATTCCATTTCTGGATAAGCAACAACTTCCGGTTAACCATTATCGAAGAATAACTCCTAAACAATCAGTGTTACGATAAAATAATTAATCCAAAAGTTGTAGTAAAATAGATTTTCTATAACTTTTGTACGTAAATGTATATACCTAATTTGCATTCTGACTAATATGTATGAAATATATATGAATATGTATGAAAAACTTCCATTTCTGGATAAACAACAACTTCCGGTTAACCATTATTGAAGAATAACTCCTAAACAATCAGTGTTACGAAAAAATGTTTCATACAAAGGTTATACTTAAATACATTTTCTATAACTTTTGTGTGTAAACTTTATTCATACATTGCATTTTGACAGAGATATGTATGAAAAACTTCCATTTCTGGATAAACAACAACTTCCGGTTAACCATTATTGAAGAATAACTCCTAAACAATCAGTGTTACGATAAAATAATTAATACAAAAGTTGTAGTAAAGTACATTATCTAACTTTTGTTTATAATTGTATATACCTATTTTGCATTCTTACTGAGATATTTAAGAATCGAACTTTTGTTCCGGATAAATCGCAATTTTCGGTTAAGCGATATTCACCAAAAACTAATCAACTCTTGGCATTGTTAGGAAAATACTACATATGAATTTTGAAAATGATCGGATAATCACTTTTTAAGATAGAGCGCCCACAAATGTTTTTACCACACACACACACACACACACACACACAGACACACAGACAGATATGTTCGGGAAAATAGCGAAAACGAGCTCTATGGGCCCCAAAATATCTATTTCTGTCGAAATCTGGAGGTCGAATTTTTTTGCGAATACAATACTTTCTCTATACTACGTATAGGGAGAAAGGAAAAATTGGTACATACATTTCGTGGTGCTTATTTATTTATTTGACAATTTGTTACTCAACTTTTTGGACAATATTCATGCTAAACCATGAAAATTAGTAATGCACATTTGCTGATTATCGACAGCCAATGGTGAGTAATTTAGCCGATAATATTGATTTACAGTCAGTCATAATTAACATATGAATTCAAATTTCAGCACAAGGCTTTATAGAGATAGATAGATAGAGCTGCGTTACACTATGTATAGTTTGGTATTTGTGTTACTAACTCCATGATGGATTCGATGGCATCTGTAATGTATGTACAGATATATAGCATAATATACTGATTGTTTATATAATTAAGATATTTTATCTTGCTAAGATTGTCAATTTTATTTCTAAGTATGTGAAATGTTTTGCTTCACTTCACACTGTACTCCAATATATCTTGTACGTAAAAATATGATCGAAATATGGTATTGTCAAAGAGCGAAAAAAAGGAGTACATATATATCTCAGTCTTTCTAATATAGTAAATGGCTAATGCTAGGCTTCCATCTATCGAAATGAAATATTTGTGGTCACTTAAACTACAGAAAATTTGTTCTACCTGCTAAGTGACTGCCAAGAAACACTTTTTTCTATCTTAGGTTTGTTACAACCGGATCGACAGTTCCAAGCACGGTTGATATTGATGATCTGTAAACTTATTATGGAAATAACATTATAGTTAAATGGAATAACTCATAATTTAATTTGATGACTATTTCTTTCATTAAAAACATCATTAAGAGACGAATGAAAATTGTACTCTTCATCTTATTTCGAAACAAAGTTGTGTATTGAAAAATATACAATAAAGGTATATTATTCAATCAATAATTTCATATTAGTTCTTAGAATTTTATAGCCTTTAGCTCTACTCTATAGCATCTTTCAGTTATATGTTTCCAATTAGTTTGAATATTCTCGTTGGTTCTAATTAGCGAATTGATTATCATTTGATACAATATCTGCCAGTTTAATCGAGCAGGAAAGGTTTTCAAGTCGTTAAAACTTTTAATTTGGAGGTTTAATTATCTGAAGAAATCTTCCTTTGGAAAATATCGCAGGAATTGCTGATTAGACTCAGCTGATGATAAAAAATGTATCTCCAAAATTTAAGTACACAAATTGTATCTACTTTGCAAGGTAAGGCTTCAAAGAGACTTTATCATCTGTGTAAATGACTCACTGTGAAAGCGGTTGAAAGAACTTCATTAACCGAATGTTTACTTAGACAACGGAGTTCATTTCTCAGGACTTGAAAGGTTAGGTTTATTCATTTCACGTATATTGAACTCTGTAATTAATGTCGGATCGCCGTTTTTTTCACAGCCAGAGTTACGATCAAGAGATTGTCGCACAGAAATTGAGGACTCCCTTCAGTTTGTGATTTTTCGAAAAATATTTCATTTCCAGTAAAGCAGGAAGCACTTGAGTGGAATTAGAACGAGATCATTTACGAAGTAATCGAGTGCCTATATATTTTTATTTGAGAGATTCTGGAAATAAATTGAAAATCCTTTTGGCAACTGCAAAACGGCCGTTGACAAAATTGGATCAATTGATTTATATGCTATATAGCTAATTACAAAATATTATGTTTGAACTTTAATTAAAGTTCATGAAAGTCATTGAACGTATATGATTTTATTCAATCTATTATAGCCTTTGAAATATATAAAGAAGTTTTATTAGCTGTATGAGGATAACCTTTCCTTCCACAAGTAGTGTTAGAAATACTAAATCCGGTACAATCTACTATTAAGTTTTTAATATAAAATTAAGAAATTTCAACATCTAATAAATCTGGAGTAAACGTTTATATACTTGAAAAATTGCATCATGATGTTAGATCGATCGAACTAAACGATATTCAACATGCACACAATCTTTGTTTAGAAACACAATTTGAAATATTATAGATTATTATTGTTACTAAAGTTTGAATAATATTTTCTTTCTCCGAATTCTACTTTAATACTAATATTGTGTTTTTAAATAAATCCATTGCGTAAAGATTTATATTTAAGTTCCTATTTTAAATTTGTGTACTTTCATAATTAATGGCTTTCATAAGTTTGTCAAAGGCAAAATATCAGACAATATACCTAAACTACATAAGGGAAATTGAAAATATTAGCGGGCACGCATTTGCTTTCAGAAATGATTAGTCAATAAGAACCACCGCCGAAACTTCATGAAAACATAATTGCGTTTTGGGCGTTCCCTAATATGAATTTGGTCATGTCTTGCGGGTCAATGCCATTCATTACTATGCACCTCCCGTTCGGAAGGGGACCGATTTTCATTCAAACTCATTATTGAATTAAACATGGATCCATTAAGCAAGGAATGAATTCCGAAAGATTTTTCCTGTCACATTTATGAAATTCAGCGACGGACCGCCAACACAATGACGTCACCGAGATAATTAGTTATTGGAATCTTGCGTCTGCCCCTATCAGGCGCCCATTCTCCTGACCAAAATCACATAGACGTGTATGCTGAGCCAATTGTAAGCGAAATAAAATAGATTGTCTCTTTAGTCTATTGTTTGTATTTGAATGCGTTTGAAATGGGCTTGTTTGATGGTAATAACTTCTCGCTGAAGTCGATTCCACTTAATTTCACTGAACAACCTTCATTTTTACTTTCTCCATATACGAAGTATAGAGAAAGTATTGTTTTCATGAAAAAATTCGACTTCGAGATTTCAACGGAAATACATGTTTTGGGGTCCCTAGAACACGTTTTGACCATTTTCGGAATGATGTCTGTGTGTATGTGTGTGTGTGTGTGTGTGTTATTATTATTATTATTATTATTATTATTATTATTATTATTATATTGCCAGATAGGGAAGTGAAACTGATTCCAAATCTGGCGTAGGTCTTGGGGGCTGAGGCTTGGGGCCCGACACTCCCTTTGACCATCCTCTACCTTGACCGGTACGCAAAGTCCAGATCCAACTCCAGAACTTATCAATCAACATAAGTCCCATCCACTCTTTACCGGCCAGCCTTGTTCCCACACCCTAACACACTCCCAAACCCCCTCTCTAACCACATCCCAACCCACATCCCAACCCGCACCCTAACCCATACCCTAACCCACACCCATACCCTAACCCACACCCATACCCTAACCCACACCCATACCCTAACCCACACCCATACCCTAACCCAATGTGTGTGTGTGTGTATGTGTGTGTGTGTGTGTGTGTATGTGTGTATATTTATTCCACGTAGAGCCCCACGCCATATCCTCAGCACCAAACTAAAAACGGGGCCCAGGCCGCCCCACCAAACGCCTAACACCCTGTGCCCTCTATCGAGGGGTGCACGAGTAAGAGGAGGCGGTGTCCCGCCACCCGAACTGAAGCCCCGGCCTAGCCGGCGGCATCGCCCTCGATGGCCCTCTATCGAGGGAGAGTGCGTGAATGCGGGTGCGTGGGTTTGCGTTGGTCTGCGTGTACAAAAGGATGCTCCTCGCGTTAATAAAGCCTTCATCAAGGGTCTGACACGCTGGGGTCTAACTGCTCCTCACCTTGCAGAGCTTTGCGTCGGTGAAATAACGTGCATCAAGCGGCGACAAAAGTAAATTACACGTCGCCACTCCATGACGCGATAACAATAAATAAATAAATAAATAAATAGATAAAAAGATAAAGGATAAAAGGTTTAAAAAGGGGTCAGTTTAAGTGAAGGAGTGGGCAATCCTCCTTCAGCTCTCCCGTTTGGGAATCGATCAGGAAATTTTTTTGGGTCCACACGCCGAGCATCTCCCCGCTGCAGCATGCCTCGGCGTGGTCTCTTTCTAATTTCAACCTTTTCCGGAGGGCCCTCGAAAACGCCTCCGCGTAGGCGACGTCTCTCGTCCGCCCCCGGAAAAAGGCGTCTAGCTGTCTCCTAATTTCTCCCTTCGCCAACGAAAAGAGAAAGTTGGCGAGCCTGGTACCTGGGGACCCTCTCTCCAGGATTCCCCCATATATTTCCTTCACGAGGACCTCCCTTTTCCCCGTCAGGTTCTTTGTGGCCCCAACGACCGCGCTCCACAGCGGCCTCGTCTTCGGACAGACGTATGCCAGGTGCCAGGCCGTGCCGACGACTCCCGGGCACCAAGGGCAGTCGTCTTTTTCTCTTATCCCGGTCTTCCTGAGAAAGGGGCAGTCCGCCCACGCGCCATGAGCCAGGCGCCATGCCGCGTCCCCATCATGCCCCAGGGTGGGGTGCGATCGGAGGGATCTCCACCTGATCTCCTCCCTCGGCTCACGACCCGAGAGTGGCCAGATCTCGTTGTTTCTTCTGTACAGAACTTCTTTGTATACGGCCCTTTTGGGGATCGGAAGATCCATCCTCCTCCCGAGCCTCGCGCTGGAGAAGACATAAACTCCCGCGCCCTCTCTCTCCGGCCCCATCGACCGCCACGCCCTGACTAGCGAGCGGCGAAAGCCGGAGAGCCGGCGCGACCCCGTGCCACGATCGAAAGCGTCCCTCCACGGACGCCCCCCCGTCGCGCGCCCGAAGCCCGCGGCCGCGAGCAGCCTCCACGGCTCCGCTGCTGCCTCCTCTGAAAGGAGGAGCCTCTGTGCGGCGTTGAATCGAAATCCGAGGATCTTAACCCCAACGTCGACGAGCCCGAGTCCTCCCTCTCGAACCGGCGCCGTCGCCACCTTCTTCTTCACCCAGTGCTTTCTACCCAACCAAATGGCATCCACCAGCAGCCTCTGGATCCTTGAAGAAAATGAGGGTGAAGGCTGAAAGGTCTGGAGGGTGTGCCATATCTTGGGCGCGACGAACTGATTCGCCACGCACACCCTCCCCCTCAACGACATCGGGCTCATTCTTGGCTTCCAACTCCTGAGGGCCGTCTCGATCGTTTCGACCATCTCTTTCTCAAGAACCTCCCTTTCCGGATCTTCGTCGTTGAAGATCTTTCGGCCTAGGTATTTGCCGTGTTCCGAATTCCATCTTATTTCGAGGGGAGAGTCCTGCCTGCCTCTCCACCTGCCGACCCACAGCCCCACCGTCTTCTCTGCGTTTATCTTGGCCCCCGAAGACCGAGCGTAGAGGTCGTACGCCGGAAAAACCCGCCTTAAATCCTCCTCCTCCGATGCGAACACCGTCACGTCGTCCGCATAGACGCTGACGGCTATCCGCGTCTCCGGGTGGCGGGGGATAGAGGCACCGGTGAGCCTCGCTTTGAGGGCCCGAACGAGGGGCTCGAAGGCGAGGGTGTACAGTTGTCCGGAAAGTGGACATCCCTGCCTTATTCCCCTTCGGAAAGGGATAGGGGGCGTAAGAGAGGACCCGACTCGGACCATGCATACGGCGTCCCGGTACAGCGTCCGCAGCATGCCGATCAGTCGGTCCCCGAAACCCATTCTTTCTAAAATCTTGATCAAATAAGCGTGGCCGACTCGATCGAAGGCTTTCGACTGGTCCAAGGAGAGCACCGCCAGAGGCGTATCCTCGGCGTTCGCCGATCTCACCATGTCCCGCACAGTGGAGATGGCGTCAAAAATGCTTCTCCCCGGAACGCAGTACGACTGCTCGACGGATATGACAGATGCTATTACTCTGCTGACCCTCATCGATAATAATTTTGCCATTATTTTGTAATCCGTGTTGGTGATCGAAACGGGCCTCCAACCATCGATCGTTCTGCCCCCCCCGCTCTTCGGGACGAGGGCGATGACGGACGACCTGCTGGTTCTGGGGAGGCTTCCCCTCCGAAAGCTCTCCCGCACCATGTCCCCGAACAGGCCCTCGAGGACGTCCCAGAAGGCGATGTAGAATTCCGGGGTCAGTCCGTCTGACCCCGGGGTCTTGTTTCTATTAAGCTTCTTAAGTGCCTCCAGCATCTCGTCCTCCGAAACCTCCACGTTCAGCAAGGCCCTTTCGTCCTCGCAGACGCTGTCGAGGGCTTCGAAGAGGAGGGCTTCGTCCTCTTCACTTGTTAGAGGCTCCGCGTCTTTTGGGTCGAAAATTTCGCCAAAATAGGCGGAAACGTGCATTCTTATCGCCGCAAGGTCCTCCTCCCATCGACCGTCGATCTCCAGGCCCTCCAGCGGTCTCGGAACGACGCGCGTGTACCACTTCGCTACGTGAGGAGCCAGCGGGTCGTCGTTGACGATTATATTCTCCCACCCCATCCTCGCCACGATAGCCTTAGCCCGCTGTAGTTGAATTCCTTCCTCTATGGCTTCCCTCTGCTGCCGTCTGAGTCTCCTCACGTAGTCGACCGTTCTCTCCTTCACTTCAAACTTTAGGGTCTCCCACTTCGATACCGGGTCTCCCAAACAACGTAGATCGTTGATCGCCGCGATGAGCGTCTTTATGTTTTGAACGTACTCCTCGTTGCGCAGCAACCCATTGTCGAACCTCCAGTACGGAGGTCGAGGGATCACTCTTGGCAACGAAAGAGTGGCTGCCACCCCTCTATGGTCGGTAAACGACGGCACCGTCCTCATATTTTTTACGGCTGAGAGGCTCCCGCCGGACACGTATAAGCGGTCCAGCCTCGAGCGCACGTTTCCACCCTCCGCTCCGTGAAAGGTGAAACCCTCCTCTCCCCTCCTCGTCTCCACCCACGGGTCCACCAGCTCCATGTCTTCCACCAAACTCCGGAGCGCGTTGGCGACCCGGGGATGTCTCTCCCTCCCGGAGGATCTGTCCCTCCCGGGGTCCAAAGTGACGTTAAAATCTCCCCCTAATATAGTCACTCTCGGTCCTCTGCGCTGCTGCCTCGTCGCTTCTAGGTGTTCTCTCAGCCGATCGATGACAGTCAGCGCCTCATGCTGCTCGTGCGGTCCGTAAAATGACACGAAGTCGAGCGTCACACCCCCCAGGCCGACGGTCACACCCAAGGCGTGCCCGTCGCTAATCACGACGGGCGGGCGCGCACCGCCGCACACGGATCTGTGCACCGCGACCGCCGTTCCTGTGTGAGGCGTGGAGAGGGGAGAGAAGAAAAACTCGTACTGCGGCAGGGAGTCCATCGCAGGCGCGACGGTGTTGGTCTCCTGCAGCAGCACCACTTCCGGCCGATGGGCCTCCAAGAAGGCCGTCAGGTGTGCCCACTTTAGAGTTCCCCTCACGGAGCGAACGTTTAGCGAGATTATTCTTAAATCTGTCATATCCGTCCTCGAGCAAGGACAATCCAATCAAGAAACGACGAGCAAACTATAAAAGGATCATAAAAAGCTGGAGCGTCGTACATATGATAAAAACAGACGTGCTTTAAACCACGCACTATGATGCGCGAATAAATAAATAAATAAATTTATAAATTTATAAAAGCACGGACGAACACGAATAATAAATAAATAAATAGACAGACACACACTGGCCGAAGGCGGCGCAATAAAATCCCTATTTAAAATTGCTCGTTTCATCAAAAGGATAACCAAGGGCACAAATCGGACACACACGATTAAAACATCCGAGGAATGGATGCATTTAAAACAAGGACAATAAATAAATATTAATAAATAAATATAAATAAAATATATACACGACACCGACCGACCGACCGACACCGACGAAGTAGATGCGTTTAATGGGCAAAAAATATTGATAAGGGCAATAGATATTTTCAAAATATGTAAATAAATAATGATGGTTATAAATATGACAAAATTATGCATTGAAGATGTCGTCCTGTAGGGCGTGCTGGACCAACCTCTTGATCCTCATCTTCGTTGCCCCCTGTTTTACGACTTTCTGCTTGTCGAGGGTGGCCAGGACTTTAAATGCTTCGATGGGTTCACTGAAATTTTCTTTTAAGGCGGCGATCCTGTCCGTCCTCCCCTTTACGTCTCGCAAGAATTTACTTAGGGATAAAAAAGATATGTTTGTGAACCCGGGATTTTTTGTGTAATAATCCGCTATTTGTTTAAGCCCCTCGTCATCCGGGCGCATTTCTTTGGTTATTTTCGGATTCTTTTCTTTCCTTTGCACTTGACCGAGGAGGTTATCTTCTGGGGTTCCCGTGTGTGTTTTCCTCTTTTGAGAGGCCGAGAGCTCGAGGCTCTCAATCGCGACTGATGGTGGCGAATCCATGGCAAGAGGGGCAAGGAGTTTAGCCGTTTGCGAGTCGACCAGATTGATTTCCTCAGGAGTAATATCTGTCTCGGGAGGAGTTTTGCCCTCCTTTGATGATAGTGCACCGGACTGAGTGGTCGCGGAAACAACGGGGACAGAGGTACTCGTGGAGGAACTCAGATCATCAGAGGTAGAGGGAGCATTGGTGGTGGCTAGCGGGACGCCATCCGTTGACGGTACGGTTTTTGGTATTTGTTTCGAGGTGGCGTTTGATTTTGGGCATGTGTTGGCTGCGTGGCCGTCCTCCCCGCACTGGAAACACCTACCGTCGTCAACTCTTAAGAATACCCGGTAAGGGGTGTCCCCAACGTCGACGACGAAGGAGTCGGGCATCCTGATCCCTTCCCTGATGACCATATGTACCATCCTCCTCCATGAGGAGACGTGAGTAAAGTCATCGACTCTAATGCCGGATGTCAGGGGATAAATCGGCGACACTATTCTTCCGGCCTCGCTTAGTATCTCGAGTAAGTCTTTGTTAGAGACCTCGGGCGGGATGTTGCTCAGAAAAACTTTTTTAGCCGCGGTCACCATGCGGCGTGCCGCGACCCATGTGTTGTTTATCTCGACACCGCCGAAGTCGGAGATAAATGTGTCGACCAGTGCCTCGCTCGCGAGGTAGATACAAATTCTATTCTGGGAGAGCCGCGTGGCATGCGTGATTTTACTCCCGCCCCCTATTTTACTAGCAACCGCGAAGACATATTGGTGAACTGGGGTGTCCGGCAAACCCTGCATTATAATACCCCTTTTTCGGTTAGGACCGGTCAGCACCGGCGTTACCCTTCGACGCGTGAAAGAAAAAGTCCCGTTGGGACTCTCGTGTGTAGGTGTGCGTGCGTAATTTCCAAGAGATTCCCCTCGAACCCGCTGCGCGTATGTGCCGAGAGGAGGGGCTGTAGGCGCTGGCGGGGAAGGAATGGACGGTAACGTAGTAGAATCTGAAATGTATGTTGACGAAGCCAAAGTGGAAGGGGAAACGACAAGAGAGTGCCCCGGGGTGGATGGAGGGGCGGTAGGGGGGGCGACCAGCTCTGAGGTAGAGGGAGGAGAGGAGACGTGCGCCGAGTCTCCTGCGTCGCTACGTAGGGGTGGTAGCTGAACAGGTCTGCGTATGGGAGGGGGAGCTGGCGTGGAGGTAGGGGATACTGGCCTAGAAGTAGGGGAGGCAGGTCGAGGGACGGGGGAGGTAGGCCTCGAGGTATGGGAGGACGAGCTTTTGGGAGCACATGGCGATGAGTCACCAGACAATTGAGAAGCGGGCGTAGATAGAATTGATTTATAGGTCAATTTCTGCGAATTACACTGACTACTTCCAGATAAATCCATCTCTGAGGATGAAGGCGACACTGTAGGTGAAGCCACGTCCATTTCTGCCGCCACCGAGGCGGCAGATGACGAACGTTGGAGACTCACGCTGATGGCGAGCGTATGCGAACAACACGAGACGAAAAACCAGACAAATCAACAAATTGGACACTCACCGACGATCACTGGATGAAGACGAAGCACAAACGAAGCGAACAAACACAGAACGATGAGATGAAACGATGACAACGATGAAAGAAAGCGCACACAAAGTAAGAGACCGGGAGCGAAGCCGAAACACGTCCGAACGCTACGGAGTCCAATGTGTGTGTGTGTGTGTGTGTGTGTGTGTGTGTGTGTGTGTGTGTGTGTGTGTGTGATAGTGGGCGCTCTAACGTGAAAACTATTTGTCGTATCAATACCAAACTTTATATATAGTAGAGTTGTGTGTGCTGTCAGAGTTGATTAGTTTTTGGAGTAAATCGGTCAACCGGAAGTCGAGCTTTCTTCATCAAAGCTCATTTCCGGTTTTCAAAATATCTCCATAAATATGATATATACGTATATTGTATTACTTATAAAAGTTTTAGATAATATAATTTACTATAACTTTTGTATTTAACATATTTTTTTATCACCGGTTGATTAGGAGTTATTCGTGAAATACTGATAAATCGGAAGTATCTGATTATGTACTTTGTGGGCGCTCTATCATGAAAACTATTCGTTGGATCAACACCAAATTTTACAAATAGTATTTTGGTTGATGTCGTTAGAGGTGATTAGTTTTTGGAGTAAATCGGTCAACCGGAAGTCGAGCTTCATTCTTCTAAGCTCATTTCCGGTTTTCAAAATATCTCCGTAAATATGATATTTAGGTATATACTATTATTTATAAACGTTTTAGAAAATGTAATTTACTATAACTTTTGATTGAAACATATTTTTGTATCACTGATTGTTTAGGAGTTATTCATGAAATACTGATAAACCGGAAGTTGCTGATTATGTACTTTGTGGGTGCTCTGGGCTCTATGGGCGAAAGGCCAAATTCATCGTTTTTTATCGAGCATGTCCCGAAAAACATTATTTATAATGTTTGTGACGTAAAAGATAATAATATATAAATTAATGACTCATCTTCCAAGTTTAGATGGAATATAGAGTTCGAAATTACTGTCGTAGATAAATATTTACATCTTATATATGGAGAAAGTCATGTGCTGGCCACATCAGATTTTTTTTCATATAAAAGGTATATGAAGCGGTTCTATCGGTCGATTGTCTGGGATAATATATTCCCTACGACAATGATAACTGTTTAGACTTAATTTTTAATTTTAAATGTGCATAGTTTAGTTTTATTGAGGTACAATTATTATAATCAAGCTGTATTTATGCCTGAAGCTATCTGTGAACTGAAAAGCCTTATACTATTTCATATGGTATATCCTGGTAATATATTTTCGTAAATACCTCAGAGATTTTCTTTTCATTACCACTACCAAGTAGAGCTAGGATGATTTGTTGCAACGGTATCAATAACCATTTTTTCCTTCATTTACATATTTTGAAACTTTGAGTATACATTGATGAGTTCAGGCTTAACCTTGTGGTAGTTAGAAACACAGAGATTTATTATCTCAGCTTTTACTAAATAGTATTATGTAGTGGTTAATAATATCTGTGATAATCAATCTTATTGAGTATACATTTATTCGTCGTAAAGAAGCGAATGAATAAGTTTTCTAAATAGTTTTATATCCCTCCATTAAGATATCCGTGGCATTTTAAAACTATTCATCTTCATCAGGCATCGCCTAAATTATATACAGTTTGAACGTAACATTTATGAAACGCATTTTTTTCATTGATATTCACTGATAATCACCTAAAGGTGACAGAACGGATTCGTTGCCTTTATTTACTAAACATTTGTCAGCGGATATCTATGAATTTTATAGTAAGACATATATTTAGAGAACATTCTCTTTTCAATTATAACCAAATATCCATTGTATAGTTACCATGTTCCGGCATATGAAGACAAATTTGAGAAGTAATTTTATGTTGCAAAATGAAGGAGATAAAATGGTAAATTATCTCCTTCATTTTGCATGATGGATTTCCACCATATTTTGCCCGATTCGGTGAATTTTGTGTTGTTATATCGTGATAATCATAAACGAATTATTTAATATTCTATAAATAAAATATTCAATAATCCAAAATGTCAAGCGTAAAGTTTTAAATTCGAATTTATTCCATGTATTTTATAAGTAAAACATTCAGTGCATGGTTGTCGCGTTCGGGAAATGAAAGAATATCTCTGAGAAGTCATCATCTGTTGATTTATCGTGATAATCATAAACGGAAACGTTGTGATTTTAAGTCTACCCAGTGAGAAATTCGTCATTGATAAACCCTCGATGTTCCTTGTTGGAGTATCTCAAGACTTTATTACTGCGTTGCGATTATGCGAGTTTGAATCGCTTAATGACATCCGAGGAGAACTTAGCAAAGCACGTCAGCTCTAGGATGCACCTGCACGGTGGTATGTCGCCTCATTTGCTGGAAGTGGGTCTAGCCAAGTTGAATTCAGTGCCGCTCAGTAAACTACGTTACCTTTAACGATGCCAACTTGCCTTCCCCTTTGACTTGGCCCTTCGATTACGGGCGATTTTTATAGGGAACTACTTGGGAAAGTTACCAGTCTCAGCGTGATTACAGGATCGGGAAGAAAGAGAGGGCTCTTCCTTAGAATTCCTCCCTTTTGTTTTATTCATTTCCTTAGTTTGCACAGAGCTGGAGATCACAAAGGCCGCGCGGAATTCTAAGATGTCGAATTAATATTCCTTCTACCAAGGTGGAAATATTTCATGATTTGTGGAAACTATTTATGTAAAAGAGTTTTGGGATTCTGCGTTAGAGTTCCACCGAAGAAATACTGTTCCACAAAGGGAAGTAATGGAGCTTAAAGTTTTACTTAAAAAATCGGATAACTTGAAAATTTGTAAGAAAATTAACAAAAGAATAATTAAAAAATGTTTCCGCATTGTTTTCAGTTAAGATAATTCTGTTTTCTCTTTGATTTTGAAGACATTTAGTTGTCCTTGCTATTAAAATTGACAATGGTGTAATGACCTTCTTGTATTATTTTTAATACCTTTTAATAGCAATATCTCTAATTTATCATTTAGTGATGGATTTTTATATTTTGCATTAGGTATTCAGAAATGACCGTAGAATAAAATAGAATCTTCTCTCCATAAGACAAAGTATTTTGCAGAGGATTTTACAATATCATTCCATTATCATTAACGATAGATATTATCCCTGGCTTTTTTATCAGTAAATAAGTAAAACTCTGAATTTGAGTTCTTTCCATATGTGTTTAATGGTATTAGAAGGTCGATCTGAGCAATTTAATGTTATGACACTCTCCTTAATGATGTCATATTGATTTTAACTTTCTTATTCGTTTTGTAAGTAATCAAAGTTTTGAAAGTTTTTAGGTAGCACTACAAATGAGTCAAATAATTAAATGTAATTTCCACATAACTTAATACAGAGTTTAACACAGAACCGTGTAGTAACATACTCTCATTTTATGGGTTTCTTATTTGATTTGAAATAAATTGAGAAAAATCACAGTATGAATATTAGCATATCATTGTTTAAATGGTGTTTGAGAGTAACTATAACATACCACATGTCCGATAATATATTCGATAATTACGATATAATTATAGATGTGGTAATTCAGTGATACCTAAAATGAAAGTCTTAATGTTTATCCAGTGAAGAAGATTTCATTTGTTTTTTATGATTACTCTGTAATCATAGATGTGGCTGATATCGGAAATAACAGTTACAATATCCATTCACTTAAAATGAGTTTGAATCCGGCATTCAAAGTTAGAGTCATCATATTATTTCCCCGATTTCAGTGGCAGACACTTCTATATATTTCCCAGGGGGACTTTTCCCGGAGTCGACTGATTATAGATTTTCACATTTGCAAAGGAGAATGGCAAGCGGATGGACGGGGCGCGATAGGAGGGAACTATTTTTTATCCCCGGAAAGGAGTTCGGAAGGGCCGACTGATTTTACGTCACTCGCTCGAAATTATCATTCCTCTTAAGCCCCTCTTTCGAGATATGATTGCCAAACGTTCCGGCGTCACCTTAAGCGTCATTCGAACAACGGAGGAATTCTCGCTCAATCTACAGGATCGCAGCGATTCCTTATCATAACTGATTTCCTTCCGAAATTCGCGATCCCCTGCACCATTGTCTTCGTACAAACTTTTCCCCGAGTGACTCCTCAATTCCGAAACTTGTGCCCAGAATCCGATCGATGTGGCGTCTCAGTTTCTTCGGGAAACTTTTCAATTCGTATCGGAACGTCTTTTCTCTACGATTTATGCTTCATATAACCCACTTTCCATAGCCGACGGCCTCTTTCCATCCTCCAGATGAATTCTATGGTTTCAAAACTTTTGCCCCCTTAAATGATTACCATTCGAACTCGATGGAGTTTCCTTCCCCTCCCCTCGTTACGGGGCCCTTTCCATATCTCTCTCGACTCAGAAAGGGGAAAAATCTCGAAATAGCCTTATTTGATATTCGAGGTGTTGTGATCTCCTTTCTTTCTACCGTTTTTATTCTTCGGCACTTTCCGAAAGGCTGAGGTGCATAGCTGATTTGGACGATTGGAAATCATTGCTCATTCTTTACGTTTAAACTGATTTTTAAATCTAATTTTTACTAAGTAATCTATATAATCTTATCTAAGTATTATTATTTTATAATTAGACAGGTTTATCTAGAATAAATCAGCAATCAGATATTTTATTCAGTGAAGAAATTAAACTCTTTAATTATAATAATAATTAACACATTTTATTAGAGTGAAATTGAGACTAAAAAGTCTCTTCGTTCATCTATTTCTTCGTCGTATAAATGTTAAAGAAAAAGATGGCTTAAAATAAAGTACATATAAGAAAACCACGTTCCTGGTCTAAAAACCTAATGTATCGGTTGGGAAAAAATATTCACCGCAGCAGGATAAAATTGCAAAATCCACGGATATTTTATAAAATTTGTTCGGAGAGAACAGGTTAAGAAAGATCTGAAAGGTAAACAAAATCAATAAAGATACATATTCACATAGATGATTCAGCTCGTATGAAGAATACCAGCAATGAATTCAATAAAATTCTAGCATATGAAAAAAATACAGTGTGTTGCTAACCAAACTCTTATACATGAATCACACTGCGGTAGATTGATTGTTATTGGTAGTATGGGCATAAATATATATTTCTCATTATCTTTTCGAAAATGTTTTACCCCTTTCTAAAGTAGCGTAGGAAAAATAATAAATTAATTTTCTTGGTCTTAGGTCGGAGGATAGAGGAAAACATACCTTTCTATTGCGATTGTGTCCTTAGTGATTGGAATTGTGATAGAATTGAGGCTACCGAGCTATGAATGCTACAAAAATAGAATTTTCATTACTCCTCAATGATTATTATAAGAATTTTTATTCGTAAATGCATCTTACTGTAAAAACATGAGCGTTTCACAATTTCATAATCTTAGCTAAGTGAGTAAATTGAGAGCAATCTACCTCACTTTCAGCCTTGCCTAGTGTTCACTCTTTCCTCATGAAGACTTTTCGTAGCTAAGTTATTAGGGTTTAAAGTTCTGACGAGTCGTCAGGCTAAATACTCCATAAACATTAATAGAGTATAAAGGATTTTAAAGCTCTTTTGTGCAGCAAACATTTCAATTTTTAATATTTAAGTGTATATATTACACTCATGGTGATTAAATATTATTCCAATTAGGATTACTTGACACAGTGAATTGTTAAACGTTGCGCAGCGATTCGATACTTGCGACATTCAGTGATAAACATGAAAACAAATTTATCGTCAATTGTGTAGAGCTACACTTAAGTTGGTGAGCATATGAAAATAACGATATTGAAAAGTGAGTAGATTATAATAGGCTACTGCAAAGCAATGTCTAACATCATGTTTCTTAGAGTATCAGTTAGCATGAAGAGTTTTTAATATACATTAGCAAAAATGAATCGATGAGGCAAACTTTTATATAAACTGAAAAAATTAATAAGCTTCATTTTAAATTTTTCATCCCCAAAAAATGCATCCTTACGTATTAGACTCGTAGATATTTTACTTTTACATATATTAATAATTTCAATTGGCATAGATTTTTCCATTTGAAGTATCATCAGTTTAGAGGTAAACTCAACTGTTTCACAAAATTAAGAATTTCTTTGACAATATATTTTTGAAATTGAAGTTAGAATATTTTTATCCATACATATTATTTAAGTTTCAAGCTATCGAGGTGCACAGAAAAAGTTTTGCTTAGCTGAATTTGATTTCACAAATGATAATTTCCTTATATATATATTATTTTGTGAAACAATTTGAATGCCATTATTTTATAGCAACTGATATCAAAAAGAATGTTTCAGCATGTTAATATTCGCTTCATTAACATTCCGAATTTTTAACTTCACCGTTGTCTTTTCCACGAATTTTCCATTGTATGCTCAGAAATTTTGGGGAATGGAGTTCAAACGAATCGTTCATTCAATTGATTAATTTCATAACGCATGGAAAGGCAAATTTTCAAACAGGAGGCAACGGGATTCGCGAAAAATGGTAATTTAGGAGTGCGAAATGAAAATTGGAGGAGAGTAAATCGTGAGATGATAACATAAAACTTTTTAATTTTCGGAAGTTTTCCGAATTTGAGGTCTGATGGTTTTGCTCCGTGAGAGGGGGATTAGATAATAGAACTGAATATAAATATCTCCCTATAATTAAAAACACATATTCTTATAATTCTTTAATTACTAATTTGAAAATAGGCGGAATTATTCAATAAATAAATAAGCTCTTGGAATATGAAAAGTAAATGCATAAGACATATTTTTGTTGATGAAGTAGAATTCCGTTAAATAAAAATGGAAATGGTTTACTTCTTGAAAATAAATAAAATACCAAAATGCTGTCGCAATCGTTTCGAATTTTCTTCCGTGCGTACATATAATCAAGCTGTGATATCCGATTTATTTTTATGCAATAGGTATATGTATTTTTTTCTCCTCGATTTAAATTTAAAGGGTAGCTCATTACAGCTGACTGAGAGTATAGCTGCAGTTGCTAGTACGGATATTAAAGAAAATCCTATGTTTTAAAAATATTTCATGTATTTATATTCTTACATTCGAGTATTATTACTTCTTTAAGCCAGAATCAGTGAATTGTATATAATCATCACGAGCAAGTGTAATTTTAAAGTGAGAATCCCTCCATACTCATTTTCGTCGATCATAATATCTATTTAGATGGGAAGAAAGTAGTTGGTTGGCTACACTGCTCACTAATTTGCTCACTACTGCTTAAATTGTAATGGATGTTCCATTAAATACTATTGATATGAGAAAAAAAAACATTAATAATTTTGCATTTTTTATTTAATATGATCCCGATCACGGAGTTTCACCAAGTTAAGGCTTCTTCGACTGAATTTAATAATAATTATATAAATACAATTATATCTTAATTTTGGGACGAGAGCTATAATAATAATGATAAGAATAAAAAGATTATTAATTAGGTGAGATTGGGACCAACAAATCCTCTCTTACATGTATTAATTCGTTATTAAAAAAAAGATTTATAAAAGATAAGTCACAAAAATTATATTAATAATAATAATAATAATAATAATAGAAAACTACTCGCAGGCTTAAACACCTAAGGTATCTTGGTAAAATGGAGGTGTATCAAAACATATTAAACATACGATCAGTATTTTTTCCTATTGTGGCTGACACAGCCTCTTCTCATATAAAATCAGGGCCATGATTTCTATATTTGTGTTTACGGTTTCTCTAGTGCAGCATCGTCCTTAACGGGACCGATTAAAATCCATCTCATAGCCGTCTCGACCTCGCCAGACCTTTCCCTTACTCTCTAATTGAAACACCTGAGATAGTACCCCTGAAAATCCCAGCTAGAAAACCACTGCTGTGTATGCGGCCCTCTAGCGCAAATGACACGAAACCTTCACCTTCCGAGCAACTAGGAGCCTCTCCAGCTCATCCGCCGCTTTCAACACCGGCGTTTTCGCGTCTCGCGATACATTTTCCCGGAGCAAACACGGATATTTATCGACGCTTCCTCTCGTGAAATCCGTCTCCTCGTCACCATCTCATCTTCCGAGGAGAGCCCGTCTCGCTATTCACGTTCAGCGAGCACGCCTCCAGGAGTTAACATCTCCACCCATTACGGATGTTAATGCAACGCGCGGCGGAGCAGTTGCGGAGTCACCTAGGCCACGCTGCGAGACGTACCTACTCTGACGTGCTCTATTCGTGGAAATTACTCCGAGAGACTTTTCTCCTCTCCCACCCTCCGCGAGCCTCTCTCTCTAGGAACTGGAAACAACCGAATTAGGCGCGCGCTCCGGGTTTCGATAGCATGGATGTGTCAGTGTTAAAAGTCTTCGAATTCCTACCTTTCCAGCAGAATCCAGTAAGCCCATTTAAATTCTCTTAACCCGAACAGACGGATGGTTTCATTAGAGGTGAAATGAGGGCTTTAAAGCCCCAGACTCCTTTTGTCTATTTACGTAATCTCGGGGTCATTACTTTGGATTTTAAACATATAAATGTTAAATTTATATATTAGATTTGATTAGTAATTGTCAGTCTTACATGGCATACTTTTGTATAAACTTGAATTTTGCAGCACACACAATAACCTAGAATTTGTGAATTATCTTGAAAACCTCGAAAAGAATTTAACTCAAAATCTGTCTTTCGTATTTTTCTCGCATTTTATTTAAAGATCGGTTCAGACCGAAACGGTCATCTTCTGGTAAACCGATTGTAATTGAATTTATAATAAATAAGACTGACAGTGTTTAGTTATTTTTGGTGGCTTTCCACAATTTTAGGACAGAGTAGCTGGAGTTTATCAAATTAAATATTAAGAAAACATCTAATGTAGCGAAAAATATTTTTCTTTCATTATAACCATCTATTTGATAATAAAAGGTGGGTAAGGTGGATCTAAATGTAAATGCGTGCATTTAAGAACATTTCCGAGAAAAAATGGACTTGATAAATGCCTGACATCACAGAGATTCAAACCCAGATCTCCCAATTTTCGGTCGGTAGCTGTATTCATTGAGATATCCGGTAAGAATAGAATTCTACCATGTCATTCGGGAGACTTTGTAGGCAAAGATGTGTCTATGCGATTATTCTATGTGGTGGGAAGGAGAAACCCCCTGAAGAATAATACAAAACAAGAATAAAGGTGACTTTACACGTAAAGAAAACATTTTTGGCCGGATAGCTTACTGAATAGTTCAATCAACCGGTAATTGGAGGATTTTGGCACAAGTTCCGGTGTTATCACCCTTTTTCTACGACCGTAACTCCTCAGGATCTCTAATTACTCGAAAAATTGAATCGCAAAATACAGTTCGTACGTAATGCGGAATTATAAACATTTGTCATTCGTACATGTAAGACCGATTCCTAGGTAAACTTTATTATGCATGTAGAAAATCTTATTGCAGTTGTTTTCCAAAACTTAACATTCATCAACAAAATCATTTTTTAACATATAGTTGATAATGCCATGATAAAATTATTATATATGTATGATATGATTATTGTATATTAATTTATTTTATTTTATCGCTGCAATTTTGTATGAGTACCAAGTGTCAACGGTCGAGGGAGATATACTAAAATAAGAATACAATATGTGCGGCATTCGGGAGAAAAACACTCCAAAAACTTCCCGTGGTCTATTGTGGACAGACTGACGGACTTAACAATAAGCCCAGTTAATAGAATAAGTCAAGCATACAATATGCCAATATACCTCTTCCAAACACGGATACAGTCAGATAAATTATTTTGTACTATATTATTAACTACATTAACATAATTTAAAGAAAGATATTATTTCAATTTCATTAAAAGCATACATCTTACTAGAGGTAAAATTTTTCGAAATATTTTAGTTATTAAAATTGTGTTTACTCTTTTGAATTATTACCAAAAATTGCGGGTAATATTGATTTTAATGGGTTTTGCATCAATACGAAATGAGGAGAGTGTCTTCATTTACATACAGTTTCATATAATCCGCATATTTCATAAGGAGAGGCATCAATCACCTCTCGATGCAAACAGTTAATCGGATTAGAGCTATCAATTACATCGGAGGTGAAAATCCCTGTGACATTTATATGATTTACTCTTCCCTTCAAAATAATGCTGATTAAAAAGAAATGAAGCAGTACAATGCAGAGACCCAATAAATTAGATTATCTGCCACGGGATTAATTTCCGTTAATTTACCAAGAAAATTCATATGCAAATTTTAGGACCCATTTTATTTTTTTCTAATTTGATATTTCTTAGTATGCGTGCGTTAGAAATATAAAAATTATAAACACATCTCATAGATGAAAACGTTGCTGTAAATTTCGTTTAGTTATTACAGCTTTTAATCGAAATATTTTAATCTAAAAACTGACACATGTAGATTATTGAAATCATTCAGCTTTTATCATCCGGTTAACTGTTATGTAATATATTGGCAAAATATTAAAACTTTCGTCCTTACCAAGATAATTAAACAGTTAACGTTATAGTAGTAGATCTACACTACATGTAGGTGTATAGCTTAAGAAATTTAGCTGATATTATGCTCAAATAAAACAGTAATTTAGCATTTCTATAATAAATAAATTTTAGACTTTGATAAAAGTTTAGTAAGCAGGAGTTTGCACATTTAAAATTTTGCGAATATTTGTGTGCAGAAAAATATACATCGAAAAAAGGATTACAAGTCTATAAATTGCCGTTTTTAAGTGAATTAGTGGAAAGCTTAGCGTACAAAAAACGGTATTGATCGGTTAAATTTGGCGAAGGTCTTACATAAGTAATACCATTGGGATCATAAATAGGTGGTTAAAGAGGTAACCATGTATGGTAAAAACACTTAAGAGATCTACTTTTGAGGTACACTCGAAAATGATAAAGTTTGTATGCAATTGATTGCATTTGATTTACATTTATGAATTTGAGCTTGAAATGTCATGCATTTAACTCTTTTTATGGGAATGTAAGCTATAGGAAATATGCACCAAGGTAGAAGATAATTGGAACTTTAGTAACTTAATAGTAAACCTGAATGTAAACCAAGTCTAGTAAATTCACGATAGCTTCCGAACACTCACTGGAAAATTTTTTATATTTTCATTTCTTTTCAAAACTGGAAGCCTAGACCTATATCTCAAGATCATTCCCCGTAGATGCGTGAAAGGAGAATATCTCAAAATCGGGAGAAAATGGCCTCGGTCTGAAAACGTTTCCCACGCCGCGTTTTTGCTCTCAAGTACCGCTTAATTTGAGCGTGAAACGTCTCATTGATACGGTGTTTTGTACAAGGAGTCGCAGAATGCTGACTTACGTAATTAAGGGTGCTTTTCTTCTCCTCGGAGCATTTATCTGGACGAGTATCATTATCGACAATGGGTAGGAAAACCTTTCCATCAGTTACAAGTCATTGGGAGGTGTTTTCGTATGAAATTCAATTTTTTAGCCCGAGCTTATAAACAGCGTGGCGAGTTAATCCATGGCGCTACAATGTCATCGACGAGGCAGTTTAGCACCGGGAGACTCACGGGCGATTTTTCAGCGCTTCGAAATAATGCAGCCGGTTCATTCGATTCGCTGCATCATTTATACGCCGCTGGATTCCAGAAAAATCCCGGAAAAACCCTTTTTTAATACCCCGAAAAAGTTCCACAAGTATTTATATGAGGTAAAAATGCCTGTTTTAATTTTTCGACACCTTTTTAACAACTCGGTTTGAAAATTTTTCTCGACAAAAATCACGGATTAGCATACATCGTTACTAGAAATCCTAGTGAATTAATACATTTTTGAATTACACGAAGTTATTTAGGTTGCACTCGGAAAATAAATATGTAGACGTTCTGCAGGTCACCGAACATAGTTATTTTATGTTTTCCAGCTTTGTAGCATTTTGCATGTTTATACAAACAGAATTAACTCTAGGACACGCATAGATATTGTTTTAAATTTTAATAAGCTTCTTTGGAAATAGTTTCGTAATTTAACAAAATTGAACTTTTTGGAAACGATAAGCTAACCTAGTAGTGTTTTGAAAATTCAAATTTTCAAAAATGTGAAAAATGCTACTATTGGATACAGTACTAAGTTTACGCCAAAAATGCAACGTTTTTAATTATCTAATTTGATCCATTTCCATATAAATCCGGAATTTCAGTTTTGCTGCCGAGTACTTTCCTTGTTGAAAAATGTCCCACTTTTTTTTTTCTTTTTTTTGCATTTTGTTTACTTAAATCTACGGAATTTATATCCATAATTAATTATTGCTAATTAGATTGACATTGAAGTTTCTTTAAACTTATTTACATTTCCATCATTATATTTGGGTTGCTGAAATGCTGAAATTCATCATATAATAGTAAAGGTTAGGAAAAATATTTTTAGTATGAAACATTTGCACCGGAAATTTTTGATTTTAACTTCTTTTGTGATAAAAAATAGATATATTTTCAAAATTTGAAACCCTGTTGTTTTCCTTTTTATGTTGATGTTTCTTGTTAGATCGGAAACAAGTTGAGCTTTCTTCTACTCATATACTGATGAGTAAATAACCCCAATTCCCAGCTGACGCTACTTTTTTCGATTAATTTTCTCACGATTACACTTTTCTTTTAAACATCATCTTTAAGACATGAGTGCAAGAAAAAGTAGTGATTTGCTGGTATTCTGAAGGCAGACCTCACGTTCGGGTTTTTCATTTGAAAAGCCGACCTTACTTTTTAAGTCGGGAAAGGATGTTTTCGTCATACATAAGCTATACTTTGTGGAAAGATTTGTTCAATAAGTGAATAATAACTTTGTAGTTTCGGATATTTCAATAAGGCAAACGGTTTCGATGATTATTGCATCTTAGCCAAAACTGAATGTACATAGTAAAAACTGGAAAAGCTATTCTTCACTCATTCAAAACATTTTTCACCCGAAAAAGTGCTTCACAAGAATTTAGTGTTTACGTTACTTCTTAAAAAGTATCATTTGGAAATTTTTCCGTTATTCCGTTCGTGGATATTTATCTTGAGCTGGATGAAATTAGAAATAATGCTTCTGTTTTGCCCTTAGTACGAACCTTCCCGTAAATAATACTTGTCACTCCAAAGATTCGTTCAGTATCACCCAGGATCCAAATTGAAGAGTATGCGTCTTTCCTTTCTGAGAAGTTTTATTGTTAAGTTTTGCCTCTTTCTAAGAATAAAAAAATCTTCATTGTAATGAAATTTATAATCCACAATTTGAAAGTCTGAAGGTCAATATTTATGAATATGAAATTTGAATTTTAGAATTCGAGTCTTAGAGGGGATTTAAATTTAATGACTTTAGGGTAGGTTCAGAAACAGTTTCTTCACAGGGAATGCACGGTTAGCCTACTTTTGCACCAGGATACATAAAGGTCATGCAAAAACCTGTGGCACTCTAATGCGTGCAGTGGGAAAGGGATTCTGAAACGAGTCGAGGGGAAGCAGAGACGGGAATAGCAAAGGTATATTATTTAATAGCAACCGAAATCCCCGATGGGCAGTCATTTCAAAAGGTAGACCTTCCCAAACTATAATTTTTCTCTCGCGCAGGTGCCGCGAACGTTCGCGGTACCCGAACATACGATTCGGCCTTACAATCATTGCTCACCCGGCAAAATGAACACTTTCGTGACACCATTCTTTTAGGTACGGCGCACTTTAAATACGCTAACGAAGCAGCCGTATTTTCGAAACGAGGGAGACATCGCAGAAAACTGGAAACGATCGTTTTATCGAGCCGAACAGACGAATTAAGCTGACATGAAAATCCGAAGCGCTTACAAAAATTTTTAATGAATATGCAGGCGGACTTTTATCCGGCCCTAAATGCAAAGAGGCCATTACCGATGACCTTGGGTGCGTATAAATCTCGCATCTGCTCCTGGATGGATGACTCGCATTAACCTGCTTTTGTTTTGTAAGATACGCCCTAATGGTCGCGTTTTAGCCAATTAACATCTGGGATGCAACACCTGCTTCCAGATGTTTGCGATAAGGAGATTAGGAAATAAAAACCGATTCTGCTTCTTTAAATTGAACTCTGTTGCTTGCGAAAAATATAATGGTATTAATCCTGGAGGATGAAAGCTCCGGCGGTAGTGCAGATTTTAAATTTTACGCGCTTTTTCAAATACGTGCCCCGTTTAAAATTGGAGGCAAAAAGTTGTCATAAACCAGGAAATTAATGCTAATCTCTCTTGACGACGTAAATAGCTCATGCGTAAAATCATTGACATGCCAAACAAATTCCACCCAGAATAACTTTCTCGGAACAACTTGATATCAAGGATTATGCATATCAGATTTTATTTTCGTCCTCATCCTGTTGAGTTTATGCTTAAAACCACCTAGCACAGCGGTGTATGAAGAATAAAGTATGTTTTTATTTGACTGTTTTCAATATTTCCGAAATTTAGCATTTAGAGTTCATTACGAAATGAAAGACTGTATTAGTATTGCTGTAGTCAGGTTATATCTTCTATTATATACGAGTAAAATGTTGCTTGCATACTGCAAGCAGATCGACAACACTAATTTCATATCGGCATTATATCGGGACGGTCCTCAAAAGAAAAAATCTGATGTGGCCAGCACATGACTTTCTCCATATATAAGATGTAAATATTTACCTACGAAAGTATTTTCGAACTCTTTATTCTATCTAAACTTGGAAGATGAGTGATTAATTTATATATTATTATCTTTTCCGTCACGAACATTATATGTAATGTTTTTTGGGACATGTTCGAAGAAAAACGATGAAATTGGCCTTTCGCCCAAAGCGCCCAGAGCGCTCACAGAGTGCATAATCAGGAACTTCCGGTTTATCAGTATTTCATGAATAAATCCTAAAAAATCAGTTATACAAAAATATGTTTTGAACAAAAGTTATAGTAAATTTTATTTTCTAAAACGTTTGTAATTACTAGTATATACCTAAATATGATATTTATGGAGATATTTTGAATACCGGAAATGAGCATTGATGACTGAAGCTCGACTTCCGGTTAACCGATTTACTTCAAAAACTAATCAACTCTAACGACATCAACCAAAATACTATTTGTAAAATTTGGTGTTGATCCAACGAATAGTTTTCATGATAGAGCGCCCACAAAGTACATAATCAGCTACTTCCGGTTTATCAGTATTTCACGAATAACTCCTAATCAACCACTGATACAAAAATATGTTAAATACAAAAGTTATAGTAAATTATATTTTCTAAAACTTTTATATGGTATACAATTTACCTATATATCATATTTATGGAGATATTTTGAAAACCGGAAATAAGCTTTGATGAATATAGCTCGACTTCCGGTTAACCGATTTACTCCAAAAACTAATCAACTCTGACAGCACACACGACAGTACTATATATGAAGTTTGGTATTGATACGACCAATACGTTTTACGTTAGAGCGCCCACTATCACACACACACACACACACACACACACACACACACACATACACACAGACATCATTCCGAAAATGGTCAAAACGTGTTCTAGGGACCCCAAAACATGTATTTCCGTTGAAATCTCGAAGTCGATTTTTTTCATGAAAACAATACTTTCTCTATACTTCGTATATGGAGAAAGTAAAAAAAAGGATTTAATTTTTTCTTAAAATTCGCTGAAATTTCATCGTCTGGCATCGAACCCGGGTCTTACTGGTAAACCTACTATGAAACACAATAGAAGATCACCATCTGTAACTATGGGTGAAAATTCAAGCAGAAATAATGGCTACAACTGCCTCAAAAGACGTTCTAATTTTTACGAATGTAAATGGCTCTCGGGACTCGAACCAAGGACGATCTTGGAAATCTAAAAGATGTTTCTGAAAGTTACTTATGATCTCTATCTATATGCCGAATTTCAAGTTTCTATATTATTGGGAAAGGTTTTAAAATAATTCCTAAAAATCGGATCAACTTCTGATTGCAGAGACACCTGGTGTCGAACCCAGGACATATTGTAAGCTGTGAATGCACAGTTTGATTTGTATAAATTTGCTCTTGTGTCATGCCAAGTTTGAAGTCGATAGCATGTCGGGAAGTACCTAAATTTTGTTTCCGTTATCTCCGTAAGAAATGCATTGAGAAGTGCAAATGCTCCTCTGGGATCGAACCAAGGACCATCAGCGAACATGCCAAATTTGATTATGAAATATATTCATGATATCTAACCTCATGCCGAATTTCAAGTTTCCATGCCATCGGCAAATGGTCCAAATAAAATCTTAAAAATCGCCGCAATGTATTTTAAACGGCCGATTTTTGCCCCAACCTAGCATCGAACCATGGACAATATTCGAAGATGTCTTTTTGATTTTCGTTAGATATCCACGGCATCTAGCGATCCTTCGAATTTCAACTCTCTACCTTTCCGGGAAGTGCTTCAAAAAAATTTTCGAAAATCTTCACCATGTATCCTTATGGAGAAAATCGGGACTTTGGGGCCTTCTGGAATCGAACCCATGACACCGAGGTTCAATGTCGGCTTTTTCCTGGAGGTTACACGTTATGGCCAATATGTCGTAAAAATTTCAAGTCGTTGGCTCTTGTGGAACATGGTTAGAATTTTGATCCCCTATATATATATATATAGGTATATCCGGAGAAACGTCTATATATCTATTATAATATACGAGTAAAATGTAGCTTGCATACTGCAAGCAGATCGACAACACTAATTTCATATCGGCATCATATCGGGACGGACATCAAAAGAAAAAAAAATTCAAAATATTCGTAGAATTCGCTGCAATTTAATCACCTGGCAGCGAACCCCGGTCTTCCTGGTGTACTTACTATGCAGCAAAATAGAAAATTACCATATCAAACTATGTGTGAAAATTCAAGCAAAACTATTAGGTGCAACTACCTCAAACGACGTCCTACTATTCACATACACTCCTTATTTGAGAAATTATAATGTGCTCTGGCATCGAACCCAGGAACAGCATGGTCTTATCTATTTTTTTTCTTAAACAAAGTGTTAATATACATCTTCCATCTAAGCAAGAGCTAGCTCCCTTACATATCGATAAATGCATAAAAAAATTATGAAAAGATACCCCATAGTATTATATATGGGTGATATTTTTACCGCCCGGCATCGAACCCGGGTCTTTCAGGCAATACTTTCTATGCAGCACAAAAGAAAAACACCATCTCTAACCGCGTATGCAAATTCAAGCAGAAATATTGGTTACAACTGCCTCAAATGACGTCCTACTTTTCCTTTATATTCCTTATGAGAGAAACGTTATTGTGCTCTGGCTTCGAACCCAGGAACAGTACGGTCTTATGAAAATTTTTTTCTAAAACTTATTCGTACCATACATCTTCCAGCCAAGCACGAACATCCTATCATTTCGATAAGTGCATCTAAAAAAATAATGAAAAACGGCTCCCATGTATTTTAAAGGGCAGATCTTTGCATCGTCCTAGCATCGAACCCAGGATAACTTTTGTAAAAGTCATTGATGTTTTCGAAAGTCCAAGACCATAAATATAGGCACCTTGAGTTTTACTTCTCTACCTATCCGGAAAGTATTTTTTTTTAATTCCCGAAAATCACGGCAATGCATTCAAACGGGAAAAATCGGGACTTTGGGGCCCTCTGGAATCGAACCTATGACACTGAGGATCAAAGTCTCTTTTTTCCTGGGGGTTTCACGTTATGGCCAATATGTCATAAAAATTTCAGATCAATGACGCTTGTAGTTTAGGCTGTGAATTTGTATCCTATCTATCTATATAGGTATATATATGAATGAATCCGGAGAAGCATCTATATATAATAGATAGATGCTTCTCCGGATTCATTCATGTATATACCCAGATAGGATACTAATTCACAGGCTAAACCACAAGAGTCATTGACTTGAAATTTTTAGAACGTATTGGCCATAGCTTGTAACCCCCAGAAAAATTGCGATTTTGAATCTCAGTGTCATGGTTTCGATTCCAGAGTGCCCCAAAGTCCCGATTTTAACCTTTTAAATGCATTGCTTTGATTTTCCGGAATTAAAAAAAAGCACTTACCGGATAGGTAGAGAATTAAAACTCTAGGAGCCTATATATATGCCCAGGATCTATCGAAAATAGTAATGACTTTTACGGAAAATATCCTGGGTTCGATGCTAGGACGATGCAAAAATCCGCCCTTTAAAATACATTGAGGAAGTTTTTCATTATTTTTTTATGCAATTATCGAAATGATAGGAAGTTCTTGCTTGGCTAGAAGATTTGGTAAGAATTGGTTTAAGAAACAATTTTGATAACACCGTACTATTTCTGGGTTCGATGCCAGAGCACATTAACATTTCTCTCATAAGGAATATAAGGGAAAAGTAGGACGTCGTTTGAGGCAGTTGCAGCCAATATTTCTGCTTGAATTTTCATACATTGTTAGAGCTGATGATCTTCTATTGTGTTGCATATGAAGTATGACCAGAAAGACTCGGGTTCGATGCTGAGCGGTAAATATATGGTCCATTTAAAATACATGGGGTTAGTTTTTCATTATTTTTTGATGCACTTATTGAAATGATAGGAAGTTCTTGCTTAGATAGAAGATATATATTAAGACTTGGTTTAAGAAAAAAAATTAAATAAGACCATACTGTTCCTTGGTTTGTAGTAGTTACTGTTACATAGGTTCATTTACGTAAAAGATTCATTTTGGAAAACCACGTTTGATCTCTGTTGGTGATACATATATCTTCGTTTTTAAATTTATTCAATATTTCAAAGATTGGTAGCGCACCATTTGAGGTAATAAGGTTAAATTTAACCATTGTGTGTGTATTTTGTCAATTTCGGCTATTATTCTTTATTTCTGTACTAACTTAGGTATATGGTTTCATCGCATGACCTTATCTTCTTTATATCAGATTTTTCTACAATTTCAAGCTTATTTATTCTAAGTTATTAACTATAAAAATGAATTAAATCAAATTTAAGAAGATTAATCTCTAGCTGAGTTAAAAAGTAGAATGACATCAGGGGGGTGCTCAGATTAACGATGTTAAAGATAGAACGAGGGAAACATTAAAATGCATATAAATATTGGGATTTAAGATATCGGACACAGATATACATTTGTACTATTCATTCCCATGCAGGTTTCACATTATAATCACAAATTAAATTTCAATGTTTAAATAAACAAATAATGGATTTAATGAAAAATCAATATTTAGTATAAATATTTAATATGATTGAAGGGTGAAAACGCACAACATTATTTTATATATTTAACATAAATAAATATTATCATTACCAAAATACAATATAAAAACAAAATATATTTCTAAAGAATAATTGAGAACGTGCTATTTTATTTTTTCCTTTGCTTTTTAGTCGATGAGATGATTAAGTATCTGTCAACTTATTCATCAATAGAATTAATGTATTTTATTTCAACTAATTTAAAATAAGTTTTTAAAAAAGCAAATTTTAACATTTTTTATCTCGAAATTATTATAAATATACGAATTTGTCTTTTATTACGTAGATAAATTGTCTAAGTGAATGCTGACTCCTAATCTATTTCATTTTCCCTCATGGTTTAGGAATAATTAAGGAAGCAAGGTCAAGAGAAGGAGATCCTTCCCACATTAGACGTTTACTTCGTGGCCCGGCTAACTTCAGGTAGGAGAACTCACTTCGACTTTCTCCTCCATTTTACCGACAATGTGCTTGATGAAGCTCGAATTTTTCCTCCCTCGCAAGCAAATTGCACCGACTTGGGAGCCGCAAGTTATTTGTGAGAGTAGCTCCGCGATGTTTAACCCACTGCACCACATCCATTCAAGTCCATTTCAAGTCTTTCAACACACATACATGACGTAGTTTCTTTCAAAATTACTTCGACGTAAGTAGATTATCCATCTTTACCTTTCCAATAGCGTTCGTGATATCATCCTTATCACAGATGAACCTATTTATCAATTTGAATTTCTAATTTCGCTTTTAAATTTTTGTATTAAAATACTATTTGCTCAAATTACGTAAGCAACGTATGAACCAATATAAAGCATACAAATATAAGGTAATAAGATCTTAATTAAGGCGAGATTGAGACTGAAAAGTTCCATCTAATCTTTATCGATGATATTTTAAACATAAGTTTTGTGTAGATGAACGGAGATAGAGATGTAAACTTTAGAAATAATGGATGAAAGAAAAAGATAAGGCTTAGGAAAAAGATTCAGAGCAGGGAAGCACCCACAAAGAAGAGGGGGGGGGGGGAATCACCTGCGCAAACCTACTGATAGTACAAGCAAAAAGATGTAAAAGAAAGCTATGTACAACGTAGAAATTACAAAATCAGAAGTATATTTTATTAATATAGAAAATTATAATAAAATCAAATAGAAGAAAAATTGCAATAGTACACAATGAGATAATAATTAATATCACAAAATACATAAAATTTACATTCAAACGAAATTACTAAAAGTAATAAAAAATCAAAAACAGAAAAAATGGAGGAATTATATTAAATAGTTAAACTTCAATTGATTGAAAATAAAGTGTAGTTATTTTGTGGATAACATAAATATAAATGTCCATTTGATAAAATAATTTAATGTAGAAACTGTGAGATTTCATAAAACTCATCAAAAATTTTATTTCCTTATGCTAGTTGCAACCTCATTCCTCTTAGGTAATTTCACCTAGAGAATTTATTAATAAGGAAAGGTTGCTGGAACTAATTACCCCAATGCAAATTTTCTCCAAGGTATTCATTATATAATGCATGACTTCCTAATAGTGCTATATCGGAGAATTAGAAAAGATACTGAAAAAAGCGATACGTTGTATGAAAATAATTACAACAAACCGGTGACCCTTTCTCATAAAAGCTTCATAATGTAGGAAGCGAGTCAACAGAAGAAAGGAGGTTGAAGGGCTGAACTAGGAAAATAATTTTAGAGATAGTATGTTTTTGAAAGATCCAATATCATGTGTTCATATTGTTTTATATACAAGGAGTATCAAACTACGTATATACATTAGGATAACTAGAGGAAAAGATCCACTATAAAGTTCTTCAAAAATTAAGTTCTTCCGTTAGCAACGTGAGATATGTCTTGTCTCTATGCTACAACCCCTTTTCACCTTCAAAATTTTTTTGTCCCTGCCTGATCCGATGATTTATCTTAATGAATGTATTTTATCTTCTACAGCTCATAATTTTATTTATTGTTTTCTTCTTTCTGTCTTTTTAGTCGTTTAGACCTGTTTATTTTAACTTAACAATATGCAAATGTATAACTATATGTTCTTTTATTTTTACAATATTATGGTTTTGTCTTCGTATCTTTTACATTTCATTAAATCTGATTTTATCACTTCATTTAGTTTCCTATCGGTAGGTTTCGCAGGTATTTCATGAGGGTGTTTTCCTGCAGTGGAAATATTTTCTAAGCTCTTAGCTCAGGTTTTTAAAAAATAATAATTAATAAAGTCCTTTTAACATTATTAATACAAGGGGTATTGAGTATTTCGTGGATGTGCCCATTTGCCAAGAGATGATTTGCAAGGTATATGTGTATTTGTAGAAGGTACCCGTTTAAAACTAAGACGGGGATCTAATTGCTGCTAAAATTCCGTTTCTTTAATATCTCGACAGAAAGTTTGTCCTCTCCTCAGAAGAAATGGGCACCAACCTGTAAAAATACGAATTCAAAGAAAGGGGTGTTTTAATCATCCCATCTTCTCTCGCATACTTTTATCATCTCGTTTTTCTCTTTCTTCGGTTCCTGGAATCTCTTTTAATTCCTCGGCCCGTCAGGTTTTCGATGCCACTTTTTTCCCTTCCCTCCCTACCTTCTAATTTACCTTCCGTCGGATTTTTAAGTATACATTCCCTTCACAAATGAGGCGGTCCTCTTCCATCTCTTATCAACGGAATATCTTCATCGCCCGCGCGGAGAGGAGAAAGGAAATCATTCTTCCCAAAGCCTCCGAGGATTTCACGAAAGCAAGAATTCGAATTTCGAAATATTGATCGTAACATCGGATGGGCGAATCGCGGGATTATCGGTTGATGGGCTAAGCTCAGAGGAATGACCAACGTGACTAATATCTCCGTACGCGTCTTCAGCCGTTATCTATTTGATTCGAACATCCCGGATTGGCTCGGAATGACAGGGAATGGATGCGCGATCGTTAAGAGAACGATGGCTTTTATTTCGTGTTCGTCAATCTATTTAAATTTTAAGTTCATAACAGCGTTCTGGATCGGTCAAAAAATAGTAGTTTTCGCGAAATTTGTTTGTTTGGAAGTCATTTTGATGTATATAGCTATTTTGTAATTGCTTATCTAAATATCAGAGATTGAACGCCAGGAATTACTAGGAGAATTAAGTGCAATTATAGGAGTGATATTGAAGGTCCGTTTTTTTACTAGCTAAAGATATCAAAAATTATTTCAGGAGGAACATAAGAATAAAAGACATTAAGTCATTTGTGTTGATAGAATGACATACAAAGAGGCTCTATAGATGGTAGAGAGAGGGGGTTTTAATTAAAATACTTAAACGTCGATAGGTGGAATGCGTGGGTCGAATATTAATATGAAAAGGACTGCTAAAGATCGTAATTGAGGGTAAAATATAAGGGTAATTATTGAGACGAAGAAAAGGGCAATAGAGGTTTGATGAAATAATTGGTGGAGTTAGTTACCATGAAACGAATGGAATGGCATTGAATAGGGAAGATTGAATCACATACATAAACCTATAATTTAGAAAACTCATGTATGTATACGTAGTTGGATTTGATTAGGTAATAAACTAAGGCCAATAAAAGAGAAAAAATATGCAATAAATGAGAATTGAATAAATTATGTCTATAATACATACAAATGGGTTGATTCGTTTTGATTTAGAAATTGAATAGGAGGGACGAATACAGAATGATAAAGTTAGTGTAGGATGAAAATGTAAGTGGCAATAAAGGAAGAAGAAGACTGCAAAAGAGCTAGTTGAACCAGGGGAATTTAATCATGAAGGGGAGAGAGATAGATAGGTTAAAGGCGTATTTAGAAGGGAAAGATGTGGATGAAGATTTATATATATCTGTAGTAAAGATTACATTCAACGATGAATATGCATGAAGAATCATTGAGAATGAGGCGAATCCCATCCTAAATATTAATATGAAAATTTAATCCTAAAACATACATTTTGATTGACAAGAATATATTTATGCATACAACAATTGTTTTTTTCATATATTACGTCGACTGTGGTGGTTTTAGTTCGGATACGAGCGACAGATGCCCAATTGCTCGTTTATTTCTCGTCATATGGTTTGATTTTTTGAGTTTGTCCCGGTCGCGCCGTTGTTCTGGATGTGTGTTAGTCGGAGAGGAGGTGAATTTTCCTATTTTTACCCGATTTCGAACACGGCCGATGCAGCGGAAAGATGCACGGGGAACAAACGTCTCCGATTGGTTCTGACCTCTGGCGCCAACGATACGAACCACCTCTCCAGGTAGCCGTGGGATGGGAAGCAGGTGTTTCCGCGGAGGTCGACGAAGCGGGGGGAGGGGTTGGCCTTCAAGGATGCTGCGGAGCAACGGAACAGATAGGAACGCTGGGGAAGGAAAGGCGTGTCTCTCAAAAGAGTTGGATTCCTGGATAATCTGATTTTTAGCTCAAGAAGCCGACTCCGCCGCAGAAGTACAGAGGTGGTAGTATTCCCAAGTCCTAACTTCTTTATCTGAGAGAGATTTCGGAATTTAACGGTTTGAAGTGTTTAATTTAGAAGTGGATTAGGGTACTAACCAGAGGTGGGTTGATACAGAGATTTTTTCGCGAGAGAAATTGAGAGGTTTTGCAGATTGGTTTTATTGTAAGGTTTTGTGGTTCCAACTGGTCTCTGTTATATGTCTTTCCTTTACGATTGTTTTAGCGTTGCGAAGTGAAGCAGGCCATAAATTCTTCAAATTATGTTATTGCTTTAATTGAAACGTATTATCTTGCTTGATTATCCATACCACCACGAATTATAACTCCAACAATTATTACTAATTATTTCTATGCTGTTTTTGGATTTACATTTAGATGAATTTCTTTCCAGTTGAATGGTTCCTTCCTATTTATTCTCTTTTAAATGCATATGAACATTATTATTATTATTAACGATAAAATGATTATTACGTACTATTTCTATACTATTTTTGGATTTAATTTTTAATGATTTTCTTTCCTGATGAATGGATCTTTCAAATCTGTTCTCTTTTAAATACATTTAAAGATTTTTTTCTTCTACAAATCATATTCCTATATTAATGCTTGTTGCGTTGGCTTGTCCTTGAACAGCAGTGCAGGCAAACTGTTTTCACGGCATTGTCAAGAAAATAGAATTGCAGTAAAATAATTTTAGTTTTTAATCTTAACGATTTAATTCATCGAACTAGATATCAGAAAATTTCCAGTCACCGTAACTTCGATTATAACGTAAAATAAATCTTAACTGTTCGTGAAGAAATATCTTGGGATCACCAGATGTATCCAGCAGTTTGAGTTGGTGTTTTTATAAGAATCGAAAGAATATAGCATATGCTATGAGGTCCACTGTTGTATCTTTCGACCTTGACTGCGAATGAAATACAGCTTCCGGAAGCAAGATGGCTGTGGTGAAGTAAACTCAATGAGAAAGAGGTTCAACAAAGAAATTTTAGTTTGAAACTATTGGAACGTTTTAATCATTGTCGTATTTATTATATCCATGGTTAGGGTTTTTTGCTGATGAATTATTGAGAAAGATTTACGTGAAATATAAGTCTACCATCGGTTCTCTACTATTGTGAGTTATTTGGGTTGTTTACTTATTAATAATATATCAACAAACAGCAAAATGCCAATTAAAGATGTCGATCATTCATAATAATAATAATTATAATGTTGAAATATTTACGTGAAAATTAAGTTTGTGTGGTGGTTTTCGATTATTGTGAACTACTTGGATTTAATAAAAAGTCATGAATAGCAAAATAAATTGGCTAACTTAGCACATTATTGTACAGTGACAACATTAATTATCTTTTTAAGTTTTTTTTAGGGCGAATGATAGCTGGTGCTATCCTAATAGCCTTCATTAACGCTAAAATATCCCAAATTTTTCTTTCTTGATAGCCTTGCGGAGAAACTTGAGATGAATCTTTGACCACACATATTCTTATCCGAACAATGTCTTCTTTTCCCCATGGATTAAGTATAGCGATAAACAGAGTGATTTAATTACATTCTTCTTACCTCAATGGCACGTTCTTCAGAACATCTCCTTTTTCGTCTTTGGGCTTGCCCTTTCAACCTTCATTAAAGCTTATCATTGTGGTCAGCCGTTTACTTACAGCGAATCTCGAAGAAAAAAAATTTCAAGATCACCTTCACCAGATAGTTCCTCAGAGTAAAGAGTGGTTGGCAAATATCCCCTCAACTTCTCCCTTTAGATCTGCCGCCCGTATTCCTTCGCAGAAATTCCAGGTAACGGTACAGGAGATTCCGATCCGATAGCATAAACGACATAGGCGCCAAGATATGCATGGAGGGTGGCACATCGGAATGAAGTCCTGAAATAATTCAGGGTCTGGTTCAAACCTGGGACGAAATAAAAGCCGTCGGCGGAATTCCAATTAATACCAAGAAAATGGAAAAGAGTAAAGTAAAAGCGCTTAAGGGTGTGGATTGGTCATTTGGTATGTGAAAGGGCATTACTGATTCAGGGAAGGAAATCCCACGCCTTCACAGTTGTGAAGCAGAGCATCAAAAACCCAGGCTAATGGGGAGCGCTGCACCTGCCAAAATAGAACCTCTTAGCCATTTACATTTTAAATCCCCCGTATTTTTTGATACTTTTTTCACCCGAATACGTTCTCTTGCTAATTTTAGGAGTGAAGGATTAACTGCACACAAATTCTACGTATATGGTAGTTAAAAAATGAAGCTTATAAAGTTCGGATCTCATTGCGTTGTACACATTACAAAGTAATTATTCGTATTAATAATTATCTAGCTTTGTTAAAAATCAATCGGCTAGTTTTGTTGCATACAATAACCTAACTGTGCAAAGAATAATAAATATATGTCTACAATACGTAAATAGGCTGTAGCTAACAGGTTATATAGAAAGAGAAAGGAAACTTTAGGTGGAGTTATTTGAAACAAATCCCATTCTATTCGGTGAAATATTTTCATTTTAAAAGCAAGGAAGAGCAAAAAAGGTTTACTTTTCCATAACTTAACTATTTATAATTTAATTCACATTTTCAATTATTGATATCGTGGAAAAGTACTTGCTTGTTGTTCTCTTTATGCTAATCAATGATAAATTTAATAATTTAGCCCTAGGAAAGGGTCTTTACTCTTTTATTTTAATCCATAATTCACAGATCTTTTTCTCAAGTAACATGGCCTCACATGAATCTGCAATGAGATGATATTTTAGTCCTTGGCAATATATCGTGGCATAATAGGACCATTGTTTATGGCGAAAGCTTGCCTTTAAAATTTTGTATATACTTTATTAAATTATTAGAGATATTTCTAGGTAAAGATATATGGAAAAATATTTAAAGGTAAAAATAAAATACAATGCAGCTTTACATGATTATTCGAGTATGTGCACAGAGGCCTAATGCAGTACTGAGTAGAATAAATTCCTTTAACTTGGAACTTTGACATGTTTATCTTAGCTATGGGATTTAATCTCTACATATACTATGAGATGAAACCGATTTAAGTTATTTCCTTTGAGGTGAGAAATAAGATAAGAAAGGAAAATCATGCAAAAGACTCGCCTGAAAATATATATATAAATATATCTCCTGAAGCTCAAAACTGCCCGCAACACTCCAAAACGGATTAAATTAATTTAAGAAGTTGAGGTCATTGCGTAGAATATACCTAACAATGTTTTCTCATAATTAAAATGAGTTCAGTATTTGAGCAGATCATGAAAGTGAAGTGGACATAACTTCAGAGGACTTTAATGGGCTATTAAAAACATCAAGCATGTTTGGGGTATCTTGAGTTTTAAAGCACCATCACGATTTCTTTCAGAGACCGTTCGAATCGCGGGGCGAAGGAGCACCAAAGAGAGGTCGCGGTGCGAGTTACACTTTGCCTACGTGTTAGAGGTCTTCACCACCTCCAAAAGGGGAATGCAAATTCAACAAGAGCACCTTAATTACTCTCCAAAATCCTCTCTTTCGGTGCCCGAAACTCCCTCCAGCGACTGAAACACGTAGCAGACTTCCGTGGAGCGCAAACCGGTCGAAATTAATTACAAGAAAGTCTTTTGAAAATGAGAAACAAGAGGAGGAATTAATTTTTTGTCATATCCTTCCCGCGCAGCTTTTTATTCCCCCAAAAAGAGAGCTTTGGAGGCTTTATCGTAATCGCAAGACGGATTGCCTCTGGGATGCATTATTTCGCAGGGAACGCGTATTTTTTCTCTCTCTCCGAGTGAATCGAGGAGAGTGGCGAATTACGATCACTTAGCGTTTGCGCGGCTTTTATTTCGCCGGGTAAATTGCCCGTCATCAATGGTAATGCGATGATCGTCGGATACAAATTCGGAGAGCGTCAAAGATATGACGCGGGAGATCGTTGATTAGGGCTTCGGATATGGACGAGCCTTTTGCAATTATCGGAGAAAACATCCGAACCAGGACTACTATTTGCCGTTTCGATTGTTGTCACAGGACTCATACGGAGTTGTAAATCAGGAAGGTGAAGGGAACTAAAGATTTAGTTAGGGCCATATTCCACCGTTGCTGCGTGAGGAATTGAAAGGATCGATCTTTTTGGTTTTCGATCATGAGTTGTAATGATCTTAGTCGTAAAAACGAGATTGAAAACTCGTTTATGATTTAACGATGGGAATCATCGATTTTACTTTTGTGTACAGCCCATTCCCAATCTTTTGGCCGACAGTTTGTAGCTGAATAGCTGTAAAATTGAATGATATATAAGGAAATAGGAAAGGCAGCACTTATTAAGTGATGGGCCATGACAACAACATTCCAACGGTGGAATCAGTATGCTGAATTAGTTTAACGTCAGTACAAGGTAAAATTTGTAAAACTTCATCGGGCTCAAGATTGCAAATGGGCTGTGTGCCTATAGAAGGTTTTTCAGTTTGTCTGAAGGTACTCAATAATAGTATCCATCTTGTAAAGAAATAAAATTTTGGACACGGCTGTTAAAGAATTAGAGATTTAAAATCTCCGATTGCCGTTTTTGTCGGAGTTCCTCGTCTCATTCATCGGTATTCGGAGGAAACAAGAAAGGACACCGCACTTTTATGAACACCTCTTGTATTCTAAAAAGTGCGTTGCGGAGTGTTCTTAAAAAGTGCGGTATCCTTTCTTTTGATTTCAAAACTTTAAGTATCCATTTTGTTCACTTCTTCGACTCTACAAAAAGTGTTACACTTACTTGAAATTTTCCCAGTTATAAAATTTTGAAATTGAAATAAACATTTCAATAGATTAATTTCAGTTTTTCCTAATTCTTTTGCAACTCTCTCGCCAAAAAAGTGCTTGCGATGAAAAATAGGTGACTAAACTGTACGTACTGACTTTAGCGTCGAACTTTTCTTTCAAAACCCAATACGTTTTATGGATGTTTGATGTATTTTTACTTTCTCCATATACGAAGTATAGAGAAAGTATTGTTTTCATGAATAAATTCGACTTCGAGATTTCAACGGAAATACATCTTTTGGGGTTCCCTAGAACACATTTTGACCATTTTCGGAATGATGCCTGTGTGTATGTGTGTGTGTGTGTGTGTGTATGTGTGTGTGTGATAGTTGGCGCTCTAACGTGAAAACTATAAGTCGTATCAATACCAAACTTCATATATAGTACTGTGGTGTGTGCTGTCAGAGTTGATTAGTTTTTGGAGTAAATCGGTCGAAGTCGAGCTTTATTCATTAAAGCTCATTTCCGGTTTTCAAAATATCTCTATAAATATGATATATACGTATATTGTATTACTTATAAAAGTTTTAGATAATGTTATTTACTATAACTTTTGTATTTAACATATTTTTGTATCACCGTTTGATTAGGAGTTATTCGTGAAATACTGATAAACCGGAAGAAGATGATTATGTACTTTGTGGGCACTCTAACATGAAAACTATTTGTTGGATCAACACCAAATTTCATATATAGTACTTTTATTACGGTCGTTAGAGTTGATTAGTTTTTGGAGTAAATCGGTCAACTGGAAGTTGAACTTCATTCTTCAAAGCTCATTTCCGGTTTTCATAATATCTCCATAAATATGATATTTAGGTATATACTATTATTTATAAATGTTTTAGAAAATGTAGTTTACTATAACTTTTGTTTGAAACATATTTTATATATCACTGATTGTTTAGGAGTTATTCCTGAAATACTGATAAACCGGAAGTTGCTCATTATGCACTTTGTGGGCGCTCTGGGCTCTATGGGCGAAAGGCCATTTTCATCGTTTTTCATCGATCATGTCCAGAAAAACATTATTTATAATGTTTTTGACGTCAAAGATGATAATATATAAATTAATCACTCTTCTTCCAAGTTTAGATGGAATACGAGTTCGAAATGACTGTCGTAGATAAATATTTACATCTTATATATGGAGAAAGTCATGTGCTGGCAACATCAGATTTTTTCTTATGTAGAGTATGCTTTGTATTGCAAGGTGGAACACGAGTAAAAATAGAAGTCGACTATATTTCTGTTCCAAATATTTGGAGAGTATAATACTATTATATATTTTACTTAAATAAATACGTAGATTTTATATCATTTGCTGTGTGAAAAAATTGAAATGTAATTAAAAGAACAGAAGAAAAAATAATTCTTGCATGAAATATATTTTCCATTGACGAAACAAACTTGTTTCCTTTAAATATTTTAATGCCCTCTCGTACAATAAGATAGCATTTAGTTTTTTCTGCAGGTATGAGGGTGGAGATTAGAGATAAACTATTTTTCGTGTTTTTTGAATAGTTTTAATAGAAGAAATGGGTGTGCCAAATATTGAGGGGAGAGGGATTGGTAAAAGTTGTAATGGAGGGTAGGATTCAGGGGAAAAAAACAAAAGAAAGACAAAGACAAAAGATGTTGGATGACATGAGAGGTGGGGTTAACTATAGGGAAATGAAGGAGAGGGCGCTTAATAGGGATTTTTGATTGTGCATGAACCTACCGAAAAGGTAGGTACTCATGATGATAGCATACATTCAAGTTACGTTGAAGCTGTGCAAAGAAACGACTTTGGAAATAGCTCTATTTATAAATATTTACATGGTTGATTCAAAAACCTACTCTTTAGGTTAGAATAAATAATCTTTGATCATAATAAAATGTATTTTAAAATGTGAATACTTTTTTGTTTGAAACTTTAATACTGTTTCCTCTATATCGCTTTTCCTTTACAAGCATTAATATTCCAAGGCTGAACATTTACATGTTTTTAACCCCATATTTTTAAGCTAAAGTGAATACATACTTTATTTCAGCTATTGCATTTCAGAGTGACAGAGTACATTATTTTCCTTGTTCTATTCGAAATACATTCTAGATGCCTCGGATATTTTTCCCTTTCTATTAAGTGTGTCAGCCGACATATTGGGCTTGCTCTCATACCGGGCCTTTCTATATCATTTAGTGTCACACACAGTAAACCGATAAACTCGTTTGGCTAGAGACGCGAGATGCGGATTGATTAGCTGGCCGAGTTGGGGAATAAAACGGAAATTTCACCGAGAAGAGATTCTATCCTAGCTGGGATACGGTAAAATGTTTTAAAGCTGTATTAGATCCAGGACAAACTTTGGGACTTTCGGCCTTTTTCACGCTTATACACTCTATTGGATTAGGAAATGGAAGTAAAATTGCCTCTTTCCTATATGTTGAAAAAATCAACTGTAGAAATCATTTTTTATGAAAGGAAAATCTAGGCGCTATGTTCGATAGGAAGTAAATCATATAACAACGTAGACCTGTTATCGATCATGTTCCGCTTCTTTTAGTAAATATCATCATATCATCTGATTCAATGCCTGATTTAGTATAGGAATGGTTTCAGTATTTTAAGAATTATGGAGGGTAATTTGTTACTATTTTCATACTTATTATGGATTTGCTTAGGAAATATATTTGAATATAATTTGCTTGAGTATTCGGAAATGAGTTATTGGATATCTAACGTAGTATTTATTCGTGACTCTATATTTACTACTTGTTTAAAGTAGTTTTCCAATATATGTATATGACATGAGGTCTGAAAAAGATACCGTAATTGAATATGTAATCAAAATTTTGAGAGAATATTGCCGAAGAATACAAATAATCTCATAAGTCTATGCATTGGTTTACTGTCCTCAAAATATTACACTGTGGAGGATAAATTGCGATCACAACATTCAAGAGGAAAAGGATGATGTATGGATTAATTTATCATAATAAACAAATAGGATGCAATCAAGTTTAAATTGAAAGATTTTCAGACCATTAACGGTAATACAAGGGAATAACAAAATCCATATAACAACTGCTATTTTACCTACCATAAAGTAAATGGGGTTTCAAAATTCACATCATCATTAGAATAACAAATCTTCGTAAGACTAAGCCACAAAGTCAAGGCTAAGTGAGCAAGGCATTTCCAACCTCTTAGATAGGGAGAGGTCAAATTCGCGTATTACGTGGAGAGCCCACATATTCGCTATGATAGACTCGCGATGCAGGCGTTAGGAAGGATGGCATCAACGAATGTCATTCTCGGATCGTATCTTTCTATATTCGTAGAAAATAATCATTTATTGGTTTAAAAACCTTATCTCTAAGGGAAAGTGAATTGAAATATTTCAATCTCTGTAAGACTGTAATTTTCTTTCCAAATAATTATTTAAAGAAAAAGGTAATGAATGCGTTTCTTTATCAACTAAATACTTTCTTCTCAAAAAATCTTAGTATAAATAGTTTATAAATTTTTAATATCAAACAAGATGATTTTTTTTGTTATTGGTAATTTATGTTATACTAGCGGAAGTGCCCGTTGAAATTCAACGGGGATAATAAGTAAACATATATGAAGTTAAACTCTCTCACGATTTTAGCAGCTAATGGTTGACCGGTAGAAGACCCTCTCAGCCTTTAGGTGGATGACTTTATGGTTTGTATATTGGTTCGCATTAAAGATTTTATCTAGGAAAATGGATTGAGAATGAAATTTATGATGTTTGGATAGTATATAAGTATACATATACTTGTAGGTATTTCATTTGTATGCATTCAATATAAATGAGTATACAGTTACAATGGCTCTTATACGATTGTAGAAAGCCAAGAAGTTTTATAGACCTTTAATGATAGATTCCAACACTACATGCCTCTCATTTCTCCCATTCTACAGATACCGTACATTACTTATGAGACAATATTTAAATTCACTAAAGTTTAAATCTTCTGTACGCGTACTTAGTGTCATTTTGGAAAATCTCCAACGCTTATATGTGCGTAAAGCACACACACACTATCGTCATAAAAGGTTGCAATAATACTAACTAAGGTACGTAACCTAACGAACGTACTGGTAGAAAGTCTAACATACTAAAATATTGAAATTTTGATGGCCAGTTTTCAAAATCACGGTTATATCTTAGTGAAACACTTCAATTAAAAACATAGGTAAATTACATTATGCATTCATGATTAATTGTACTAATAAATAAGTTAATGACAATACTCGTATGTATGTTATTAACTATGTCCAATTCGTCTATGTTGACGTAAAACTGAGTTCTGCTTATACTTCATCAGTAATAAATGCAATAATTTAATCTTTATTAACTTTAATCGGCAGTTCTAAACTATATAAATTCATTTCACTTCCAATGTATAACTAATTATAACACTTTTGAAGTATCTGAATCATAAAAAATACTTCGCAGCACCTAACGTCTGTGATATGATTTACAATAAAGAAAAAGGCAATGTCGCGAGAAATATCTGTTTAAAGGAAATAGACAAATTTATTCAAAATATTTTAAGGATTTTTAACCGAAAAAACCACTAACAAACTTATTTTTCAGCGATAAACCAACTGAGGCGAGAGGCTAGCTCTTTAAATTTCCGCCATATAGTTTGTTTACATCCATGATGCATTGCGGTTAAAGTTACTTTTAAGAGTTAAATACCAATTAAGGCTTAAGTATCGACAAAAATACGTTTTTAGTTTACGTGAAGATTACAGTCAAGGTCTACTCTAAATATATGTTATAATACCGGACCAAAGTTTAGAAAATCAGTTTTAACTTAAATATAAATCAATACTATGTAATTGATAGTGACAATAAGTCATAATTACTATCGCATTGATATATTTTTAATTATTTACATTCTCCAAATAATTAGCTGGGCCCGCGCAAATATTTGCGCACATAGAAATTAAAGATTTGACAATACTTCATAAAAAGTACATAGTTGTTAATCAACTTTCCACTAGTGTTATTGTAGTAGTAGTAGTATTGCTAAAAGTGCTTCGACAGCTTAGGTCATTTCGCACATTGGCTCCCTCCCGGGACCGCTTTCACCAAAGGCAAACGCGCTGTCCACATGACTATCCGGGAGCCCACTAGTGTTATTTTAGGTACCGGAAACTAACATACATCTTATTAGACGTCCATTGACAATATTTTAAATTTATACTGTTCCAGGGGTAAGAAGCCATGCTACAGTAAATTTCCTTCCATAAGGAATATATAGGTAAGGTAGGACGTGAATTGAGGGAGTTACAGGTGAGATTTCAGCTTGAAATCGTACGCATAATTACAGATGGTCATTTTGTACTGACCTAGATATCTAGAGATATTTCTTAAATGCCCAGGGTTCGATGCCAGGATGGACCCGATTCTTCCATGTGGAATACATGGGAGAAATATTAAAAGTAATTCTTTACTTCTAATCGATGAGATGCACGACTATGCACCATGATGATGATCAATTTCTTGCATTTTTACTTAAAATTTTACCTTTAGCTCGCAATAAGTAAGTATACCTTACTTGTAGTAACATAGTTGATCGTTATCATACAAAAAAAAATTATTTTTCGTAGTAGTTTATATTACTACAAACATTAAGATACTTCATTGATCAACTTATTACTAAAATAATCATAAAGTAATAATTTTGGGTGTAACAATGCAAAGAATTCCAAAACTGAATTTACAATTGTGGAAACTAAAATAAATGTATATTATTTATTAAGCTTTTCGGTACTTCAGACGAAAATGTTTCCTCAGGAGGGTTTAGTTTAAATCAGTCAAAGTATACCTAGTACTTTTCTTCTGAATGCATTAATTAATAATAATATATAAACAGACACATTAATGTAATTATTGATGACCGATTCCATTTCACAAAAAGTAATCACTTTCAGTCAATCTATGAAAATTGTCATCGGGCCACCTAATTCAATTGCTTCCCATGTGGTTACACTTCAATATTCACTCGTCTTCGCGAAACGCAATCACTGTGGAAATGACGTCTGAATGGTTCACTACTGCCTAGTAAAAGTTTCTCGTAAATTAAATAGTTAAAATCAGGTCAGTTGCTGAAAATAAAAAAAAATAATGCTGTGACATCGTCAGCAGGTAATTGTCTCGGAGAGGAACACTAGTGTAAAAACCATGGCATTTAAACCAATAACAGTAGGATATTAATTTATGCATCACTAAAAAGAATAAAAATAGGACGATTTAAAGTAGGTTTCCGGAGACTCCGGAAATGAAACTATTAAGATCACATTAGGATAAGAAGACATTTTAAGAAAGGCACAAAGAGATAACGGAAACGATGATTATATAGAAATAAATTCTATATGCCCCTAAAAACCAACAACAATTTTTTTCGCGGAAAGTAAGTGAGTTGTGTAGCTAACTTTTACCCCAATACTAAAATGTGTAACATAAACACGGAAAACCATCTAATAACACAAACTCAATCACAATGCCAAAACAGAAACGAAAATTAAACAGCTCACGATAAGATAGTAAATTTATATGGAGTGAAAGCAATCAAAATTGCCACAAATGAATCACTTTTTGTATTCTGCATATAACAAGACATAAAATTGCTTTACCTTTTTGGACAGGTATGCGATGTTAGCGATTTGCTACATATTGATCACTGGATGTTCTACTCCTGTGAGAACCCGAGCATCGAATCAAGAGAAATCTTTACGATCTTCACTGACTACATTTTTGTCTATCTCTAAATATTCATCGTTGATAATATATTAGATTTAATACTTAATTCAGAAGATTATATCAAAAACATCCGCAACGTACCTGTTTATTTATATGTATTCAGTTGAATTGATCGAGAGAAAGCAATTATAAGAAGCACAATACTCAAAAACTGTTTTATTTCACGGAAACACTGTTAAAAATTACGTTGATATAAACAAAGTTCGGTTGATACAGAGAAATAAGCAAAATTTGAATTTTTTAAAATTTTGGTATATTTTTCTCGAGATTTTTCGGAGGATATTGTTTTTATCTGCAAATGTTTATAATATAATTATATATATAAATGTATAAATATAATTTCTTCTATTGTATATCTAATATAGTGTATCTCTTATTTTCAGCATTAGTTTTAACTGATCATTTATTCTATATGTCTTCCTATGGATAAACTCATGAGCACAAAATGAAAAATCTGATGTGGCCAACTCATGACTTTCTCCGTATTTATTGAAAACATAAGCCTATGCCGGTAATATATAAATAACTCCAAAACAATGAGTGTTACAGGAAAATGTTTCATACAAGCTTTGTAGTAAAAAAAATTATCTACAACTTTGGTACATAATTGTATATACCTACATTGCATTTTGACAGACATAAGTATGAAAAACTTCAATTTCTGGGTAAACAACAACTTCCGGTTAACCATTATTCAAGAATAACTCCTAAACAATCAGTGTTACGAAAAAATATTTCATACAAAAGTTGTAGTAAAATACATTATCAATAAGTTTTGTTTACAATTGTATATACCTACATTGCATTTTTACAGAGATATGTATGAAAAGCTTCCATTTCTGGATTAACAACAACTTCCGGTTAACCATTATTTGGGAATAACTCCTAAACAATCAGTGTTACGAAAAAATGTTTTCTAAAAAAGTTGTAGTAAAGTATATTATCTACAACTTTTGTGTGTAAATGTATATACCTATATTGCATTCTTACAGAGATATTTAAGAAACAAAATTTTGTTCCGGATAAACCGTAACTTCCGGTTTAGCGATAATCTCCAAAAACTAATCAACTCTTGGCATTGTTAGGAAAATTCTAAATATGAATTTTGAAAATGATCGGATAATTACTTTTTAAGATAGAGCGCCCACAAACTTTTTAACCACAGACAGACAGACAGACACACAGACAGACATGTTCGGGAAAATAGCTAAACATGCTCTATGGGCCCCAAAACATCTATTTCCGTCGAAATCTGGAGGTCTCCCCTATACTACGTATAGGGAGAAAGTAAAAATTGCTTAGGTCGTCATGGAGATGAGTTGTTTACAACATCAAAATGTTGATAAAATATTGGTGCATTTTATCAAAATGTTTACAATTTCGAATCGTTAACGATATTCTACGACTGAAATAAGAATCTCCATTCAATTTCCTTTCTTTTGGTACTTGTCTCGACTTTGTACGACTTGTGTTACTAATTTAATTTTGCGAAAGAAACAAAGCCTGCAAGCGATAAAAGTGAAGTTTACGTGTATTCCTTATGGAACCGTATTATGGACTCCTGGGTTCGAACCCGGGCTTTCATAGTAATGGGAATAGTTTTCCTAGGGGTTTCTAACTCGTAGAAACACAATGCAGTTTGTTTCGAATCTCTAAGTCAAACCGTTTCTGAAATAAAGGGGGGACGGACGGACAGACGGACGGACGGACGGACGGACACTTCGGAAATTATATATAAAGACTAGCGGAAGTGCCCGTTGAAATTCAACGGGGATAATAAGTAAACATATATGAAGTTATACTCTCTCACGATTTTAGCAGCTAATGGTTGACTGGTAGAAGACCCTCTCAGCCTTTAGGTGGATGACTTTATGGTTTGTATATTGGTTCGCATTAAAGATTTTATCTAGGAAAATGGATTGAGAATGAAATTTATGATGTTTGGATAGTATATAAGTTTACATATACTTGTAGGTATTTCATTTGTATGCATTCAATATAAATGAGTATACAGTTACAATGGCTCTTATACGATTGTAGAAAGCCAAGAAGTTTTATAGACATTTAATGATAGATTCCAACACTACATGCCTCTCATTTCTCCCATTCTACAGATACCGTACATTACTTATGAGACAATATTTAAATTCACTAAAGTTTAAATCTTCTGTACGCGTACTTAGTGTCATTTTGGAAAATCTCCAACGCTTATATGTGCGTAAAGCACACACACACTATCGTCATAAAAGGTTGCAATAATACTAACTAAGGTACGTAACCTAACGAACGAACTGGTAGAAAGTCTAACACACTAAAATATTGAAATTTTGATGGCCAGTTTTCAAAATCACGGTTATATCTTAGTGAAACACTTCAATTAAAAACATAGGTAAATTACATTATGCATTCATGATTAATTGTACTAATAAATAAGTTAATGACAATACTCGTATGTATGTTATTAACTATGTCCAATTCGTCTATGTTGACGTAAAACTGAGTTCTGCTTATACTTCATCAGTAATAAATGCAATAATTTAATCTTTATTAACTTTAATCGGCAGTTCTAAACTATATAAATTCATTTCACTTCCAATGTATAACTAATTATAACACTTTTGAAGTATCTGAATCATAAAAAATACTTCGCAGCACCTAACGTCTGTGATATGATTTACAATAAAGAAAAAGGCAATGTCGCGAGAAATATCTGTTTAAAGGAAATAGACAAATTTATTCAAAATATTTTGAGGATTTTCAACCGAAAAAACCACTAACAAACTTATTTTTCAGCGATAAACCAACTGAGGCGAGAGGCTAGCTCTTTAAATTTCCGCCATATAGTTTGTTTACATCCATGATGCATTGCGGTTAAAGTTACTTTTAAGAGTTAAATACCAATCAAGGCTTAAGTATCGACAAAAATACGTTTTTTTAGAGTTTACGTGAAGATTACCGTCAAGGTCGACTCTAAATATATGTTATAATACCGGACCTAAGTTTAGAAAATTAGTTTTAACTTAAATATAAATCAATACTATGTAATTGATAGTGACAATAAGTCATAATTACTATCGTATTGATATATTTTTAATTATTTACATTCTCCAAATAATTAGCTGGGCCCGCGCAAATATTTGCGCACATAGAAATTAAAGATTTGACAATACTTCATAAAAAGTACATAGTTCTTAATCAAATTTCCACTAGTGTTATTTTAGGTACCGGAAACTAACATACATCTTAGTAGACGTCCATTGACAATATTTTAAATTTATACTGTTCCAGGGGTAAGAAGCCATGCTACAGTAAATTTCCTTCCATAAGGAATATATAGGTAAGGTAGGACGTGAATTGAGGGAGTTACAGGTGAGATTTCAGCTTGAAATCGTACGCATAATTACAGATGGTCATTTTGTACTGACCTAGATATCTAGAGATATTTCTTAAATGCCCAGGGTTCGATGCCAGGATGGACCCGATTCTCCCATGTGGAATACATGGGAGAAATATTAAAAGTAATTCTTTGCTTCTAATCGATGAGATGCACGACTATGCACCATGATGATGATCAATTTCTTGCATTTTTACTTAAAATTTTACCTTTAGCTCGCAATAAGTAAGTATACCTTACTTGTAGTAACATAGTTGATCGTTATCATACAAAAAAAGTAATGTTTCGTAGTAGTTTATATTACTACAAACATTAAGATACTTCATTGATCAACTTATTACTAAAATAATCATAAAGTAATAATTTTGGGTGTAACAATGCAAAGAATTCCAAAACTGAATTTACAATTGTGGAAACTAAAATCAATGTATATTATTTATTAAGCTTTTCGGTACTTCAGACGAAAACGTTTCCTCAGGAGGGTTTAGTTTAAATCAGTCAAAGTATACCTAGTTCTTTTCTTCTGAATGCATTAATTAATAATAATATATAAACAGACACATTAATGTTATTATTGATGACCGATTCCATTTTACAAAAAGTAATCACTTTCAGTCAATCTATGAAAATTGTCATCGGGCCACCTAATTCAATTGCTTCCCATGTGGTTACACTTCAATTCAGTACCAATTTAAAATATTCACTCGTCTTCGCGAAACGCAATCACTGTGAAAATGACGTCTGAATGGTTCACTACTGCCTAGTAAAAGTTTCTCGTAAATTAAATAGTTAAAAGCAGGTCAGTTGCTGAAAATAAAAAAAAATTATGCTGTGACATCGTCAGCAGGTAATTGTCTCGGAGAGGAATACTATTGTAAAAACCATGGCATTTAAACCAATAACAGTAGGATATTAATTTATGCATCACTAAAAAGAATAAAAATAGGACGATTTAAAAGTAGGTTTTTTGTGCTTGTAATTTAAATGGAAACGAATTATGGGTTCCGGATTTCGATCCCGGAGACTCCGGAAATGAAACTATTAAGATCACATTAGGATAAGAAGACATTTTAAGAAAGGCACAAAGAGATAACGGAAACGATGATTATATAGAAATAAATTCTATATGCCCCTAAAAACCAACAACAATTTTTTTCGCGGAAAGTAAGTGAGTTGTGTAGCTAACTTTTACCCCAATACTAAAATGTGTAACATAAACACGGAAAACCATCTAATAACACAAACTCGATCACAATGCCAAAACAGAAACGAAAATTAAACAGCTCACGATAAGATAGTAAATTTATATGGAGTGAAAGCAATCAAAATTGCCACAAATGAATCACTTTTTGTATTCTGCATATAACAAAACATAAAATTGCTTTACCTTTTTGGACAGGTATGCGATGTTAGCGATTTGCTACATATTGATCTCTGGATGTTCTACTCCTGTGAGAACCCGAGCATCGAATCAAGAGAAATCTTTACGATCTTCACTGACTACATTTTTGTCTATCTCTAAATATTCATCGTTGATAATATATTAGATTTAATACTTAATTCAGAAGATTATATCAAAAACATCCGCAACGTACCTGTTTATTTATATGTATTCAGTTGAATTGATCGAGAGAAAGCAATTATAAGAAGCACAATAATAATAAAACTGTTTTATTTCACGGAAACGCTGTTAAAAATTACGTTGATATAAACAAAGTTCGGTTGCTACAGAGAAATAAACAAAATTTGAATTTTTTAAAATTTTGGTATATTTTTCGCGAGATTTTTCGGAGGACATTGTTTTTATCTGCAAATGTTTATAATATAATTATATATATAAATGTATAAATATAATTTCTTCTATTGTATATCTAATATAGTGTATCTCTTATTTTCAGCATTAGTTTTAACTGATCATTTATTCTATATGTCTTCCTATGGATAAACTCATGAGCTCAAAATGAAAAATCTGATGTGGCCAAATCATGACTTTCTCCGTATTTATTGAAAACATAAGCCTATGCCGGTTATATATAAATAACTCCAAAACAATGAGTGTTACAGGAAAATGTTTCATACAAGCTTTGTAGTAAAAAACATTATCTACAACTCTGGTACATAATTGTATATACCTACATTGCATTTTGACAGACATAAGTATGAAAAACTTCAATTTCTGGGTAAACAACCACTTCCGGTTAACCATTATTCAAGAATAACTCCTAAACAATCAGTGTTACGAAAAAATGTTTCATACAAAAGTTGTAGTAAAATACATTATCAATAAGTTTTGTTTACAATTGTATATACCTATATTGCATTCTGACAGAGATAAGTATGAAAAACTTCCATTTCTGGGTAAACAACAACTTCCGGTTAACCATTATTTGGGAATAACTCCTAAACATTTAGTGTTACGAAAATATGCTTGCTACAAAAGTTGTAGTAAAGTATATTATCTACAACTTTTGTGTGTAAGTGTATATACCTATATTGCATTCTTACAGAGATATATAAGAAACAAAATTTTGTTCCGGATAAACCGTAACTTCCGGTTTAGCGATAATCTCCAAAAAACTAATCAACTCTTGGCATTGTTAGGAAAATTCTAAATATGAATTTTGAAAATGATCGGATAATTACTTTTTAAGATAGAGCGCCCACAAACGTTTTAACCACAGACAGACAGACAGACACAGACAGACATGTTCGGGAAAATAGCTAAACATGCTCTATGGGCCCCAAAACATCTATTTCCGTCGAAATCTGGAGGCCTTCTCTATACTACGTATAGGGAGTAAGTAAAAATTGCTTAGGTCGTCATGGAGATGAGTTGTTTACAACATCAAAATATTGATAAAATATTGGTGCATTTTATCAAAATGTTTACAATTTCGAATCGTAAACGATATTCTACGACTGAAATAAGAATCTCCATTCAATTTCCTTTCTTTTGGTACTGGTCTCGACTTTGTACGACTTGTGTTACTAATTTAATTTTGCGAAAGAAACAAAGCCTGCAAGCGATAAAAGTGAAGTTTACGTGTATTCCTTATGGAACCGTATTATGGACTCCAGGGTTCGACCCCGGGCTTTCTTAGTAATCAGAATAGTTTTCCTAGGGGTTTCTAACTCGTAGAAACACAATGCAGTTTGTTTCGAATCTCTAAGTCAAACCGTTTCTGAAATAAAGGGGGGGACGGACGGACAGACGGACGGACGGACACTTCGGAAATTATATATAAAGACTAGCGGAAGTGCCCGTTGAAATTCAACGGGGATAATAAGTAAACATATATGAAGCTATACTCTCTCACGATTTTAGCAGCTAATGGTTGACCGGTAGAATACCCTCTCAGCCTTTAGGTGGATGACTTTATGGTTTGTATATATTGGTTCGCATTAAAGATTTTATCTAGGAAAATGGATTGAGAATGAAATTTATGACGTTTGGATAGTATATAAGTATACATATACTTGTAGGTATTTCATTTGTATGCATTCAATATAAATGAGTATACAGTTACAATGGCTCTTATACGATTGTAGAAAGCCAAGAAGTTTTATAGACCTTTAATGATAGATTCCAACACTACATGCCTCTCATTTCTCCCATTCTACAGATACCGTACATTACTTATGAGACAATATTTAAATTCACTAAAGTTTAAATCTTCTGTACGCGTACTTAGTGTCATTTTGGAAAATCTCCAACGCTTATATGTGCGTAAAGCTCACACACACTATCGCCATAAAAGGTTGCAATAATACTAATTAAGGTACGTAACCTAACGAACGTACTGGTAGAAAGTCTAACATACTAAAATATTGAAATTTTGATGGCCAGTTTTCAAAATCACGGTTATATCTTAGTGAAACACTTCAATTAAAAACATAGGTAAATTACATTATGCATTCATGATTAATTGTACTAATAAATAAGTTAATGACAATACTCGTATGTATGTTATTAACTATGTCCAATTCGTCTATGTTGACGTAAAACTGAGTTCTGCTTATACTTCATCAGTAATAAATGCAATAATTTAATCTTTATTAACTTTAATCGGCAGTTCTAAACTATATAAATTCATTTCACTTCCAATGTATAACTAATTATAACACTTTTGAAGTATCTGAATCATAAAAAATACTTCTCAGCACCTAATGTCTGTGATATGATAAAATAACAGAAGTTAGTACTTTTTCCACAGTTTATTTGAAACGACCGGTTTCCTGATGATGACGATGTTTCGTTGAAACCGGTCGTTTCAAATAAACTGTGGAAAAAGTACTAACTTCTGTTATTTTATTGTGATGGATTTCCACAAAACTACGCCTTCCTCCGTGGATTTTATTTTAGTCTGTGATATGATTTACAATAAAGAGAAAGGCAATGTCGCGAGAAATATCTGTTTAAAGGAAATAGTCAAATTTATTCAAAATATTTTGAGGATTTTCAACCGAAAAAACCACCAACAAACTTATTTTTCAGCGATAAACCAACTGAGGCGAGAGGCTAGCTCTTTAAATTTCCGCCATATAGTTTGTTTACATCCATGATGCATTGCGGTTAAAGTTACTTTTAAGAGTTAAATACCAATTAAGGCTTAAGTATCGACAAAAATACATTTTTTTAGAGTTTACGTGAAGATTACAGTCAAGGTCGACTCTAAATATATGTTATAATACCGGACCTAAGTTTAGAAAATCAGTTTTAACTTAAATATAAATCAATACTATGTAATTGATAGTGACAATAAGTCATAATTACTATCGCAATGATATATTTTTAATTATTACATTCTCCAAATAATTAGCTGGGCCCGCGCAAATATTTGCGCACATAGAAATTAAAGATTTGACAATACTTCATAAAAAGTACATAGTTCTTAATCAACTTTCCACTAGTGTTATTTTAGGTACCGGAAACTAACATACATCTTATTAGACGTCCATTGACAATATTTTAAATTTATACTGTTCCAGGGGTAAGATGCCATGCTACAGTAAATTTCCTTCCATAAGGAATATATAGGTAAGGTAGGACGTGAATTGATGGAGTTACAGGTGAGATTTCAGCTTGAAATCGTACGCATAATTACAGATGGTCATTTTGTACTGACCTAGATATCTAGGGATATTTCTTAAATGCCCAGGGTTCGATGCCAGGATGGACCCGATGTATTCCACATGGGAGAAATATTAAAAGTAATTCTTTACTTCTAATCGATGAGATGCACGACTATGCACCATGATGATGATCAATTTCTTGCATTTTTACTTAAAATTTTACCTTTAGCTCGCAATAAGTAAGTATACCTTACTTGTAGTAACATAGTTGATCGTTATCATACAAAAAAAGTTATTTTTCGTAGTAGTTTATATTACTACAAACATTAAGATACTTCATTGATCAACTTATTACTAAAATAATCATAAAGTAATAATTTTGGGTGTAACAATGCAAAGAATTCCAAAACTTAATTTACAATTGTGGAAACTAAAATAAATGTATATTATTTATTAAGCTTTTCGGTACTTCAGACGAAAACGTTTCCTCAGGAGGGTTTAGTTTAAATCAGTCAAAGTATACCTAGTTCTTTTCTTCTGAATGCATTAATTAATAATAATATATAAACAGACACATTAATGTAATTATTGATGACCGATTCCATTTCACAAAAAGTAATCACTTTCAGTCAATCTATGAAAATTGTCATCGGGCCACCTAATTCAATTGCTTCCCATGTGGTTACACTTCAATTAAGTACCAATTTAAAATATTCACTCGTCTTCGCGAAACGCAATCACTGTGAAAATGACGTCTGAATGGTTCACTACTGCCTAGTAAAAGTTTCTCGTAAATTAAATAGTTAAAAGCAGGTCAGTTGCTGAAAATAAAAAAAATAATGCTGTGACATCGTCAGCAGGTAATTGTCTCGGAGAGGAACACTAGTGTAAAAACCATGGCATTTAAACCAATAACAGTAGGATATTAATTTATGCATCACTAAAAAGAATAAAAATAGGACGATTTAAAGTAGGTTTTTTGTGCTTGTAATTTAAATGGAAACGAATTATGGGTTCCGGATTTCGATCCCGGAGACTCCGGAAATGAAACTATTAAGATCACATTAGGATAAGAAGAGATTTTAAGAAAGGCACAAAGAGATAACAGAAACGATGATTATATAGAAATAAATTCTATATGCCCCTAAAAACCAACAACAATTATTTTCGCGGAAAGTATGTGAGTTGTGTAGCTAACTTTTACCCCAATACTAAAATGTGTAACATAAACACGGAAAACCATCTAATAACACAAACTCAATCACAATGCCAAAACAGAAACGAAAATTAAACAGCTCACGATAAGATAGTAAATTTATATGGAGTGAAAGCAATCAAAATTGCCACAAATGAATCACTTTTTGTATTCTGCATATAACAAAACATAAAATTGCTTTACCTTTTTGGACAGGTATGCGATGTTAGCGATTTGCTACATATTGATCACTGGATGTTCTACTCCTGTGAGAACCCGAGCATCGAATAAAGAGAAATCTTTACGATCTTCACTGACTACATTTTTGTCTATCTCTAAATATTCATCGTTGATAATATATTAGATTTAATACTTAATTCAGAAGATTATATCAAAAACATCCGCAACGTACCTGTTTATTTATATGTATTCAGTTGAATTGATCGAGAGAAAGCAATTATAAGAAGCACAATACTAATAAAACTGTTTTATTTCACGGAAACACTGTTAAAAATTACGTTGATATAAACAAAGTTCGGTTGCTACAGAGAAATAAACAAAATTTGAATTTTTTAAAATTTTGGTATATTTTTCGCGAGATTTTTCGGAGGATATTGTTTTTATCTGCAAATGTTTATAATATAATTATATATATAAATGTATAAATATAATTTCTTCTATTGTATATCTAATATAGTGTATCTCTTATTTTCAGCATAAGTTTTAACTGATCATTTATTCTATATGTCTTCCTATGGATAAACTCATGAGCTCAAAATGAGAAATCTGATGTGGCCAAATCATGACTTTCTCCGTATTTATTGAAAACATAAGCCTATGCCGGTAATATATAAATAACTCCAAAACAATGAGTGTTACAGGAAAATGTTTCATACAAGCTTTGTAGTAAAAAACATTATCTACAACTTTGGTACATAATCGTATGTACCTACATTGCATTTTGACAGACATAAGTATGAAAAACTTTAATTTCTGGGTAAACAACAACTTCCGGTTAACCATTATTCAAGAATAACTCCTAAACAATCAGTGTTACGAAAAATTGTTTCATACAAAAGTTGTAGTAAAATACATTATATACAACTTTTGTGTGTAAATGTATATACCTATATTGCATTCTGACAGAGATAAGTATGAAAAACTTCAATTTCTGGGTAAACAACAACTTCCGGTTAACCATTATTTGGGAATAACTCCTAAACAATTTGTGTTACGAAAATATGTTTGCTACAAAAGTTGTAGTAAAGTATATTATCTACAACTTTTGTGTGTAAATGTATATACCTATATTGCATTCTTACAGAGATATTTAAGAAACAAAATTTTGTTCCGGATAAACCGTAACTTCCGGTTTAGCGATAATCTCCAAAAACTAATCAACTCTTGGCATTGTTAGGAAAATTCTAAATATGAATTTTGAAAATGATCGGATAATTACTTTTTAAGATAGAGCGCCCACAAACTTTTTAACCACAGACAGACACACAGACAGACATGTTCGGGAAAATAGCTAAACATGCTCTATGGGCCCCAAAACATCTATTTTCGTCGAAATCTGGAGGTCTTCTCTATACTACGTATAGGGAGAAAGTAAAAATTGCTTAGGTCGTCATGGAGATGAGTTGTTTACAACATCAAAATATTGATAAAATATTGGTGCATTTTATCAAAATGTTTACAATTTCGAATCGTAAACGATATTCTACGACTGAAATAAGAATTTCCATTCAATTTCCTTTCTTTTGGTACTTGTCTCGACTTTGTACGACTTGTGTTACTAATTTAATTTTGCGAAAGAAACAAAGCCTGCAAGCGATAAAAGTGAAGTTTACGTGTATTCCTTATGGAACCGTATTATGGACTCCTGGGTTCGAACCCGGGCTTTCTTAGTAATGGGAATAGTTTTCCTAGGGGTTTCTAACTCGTAGAAACACAATGCAGTTTGTTTCGAATCTCTAAGTCAAACCGTTTCTGAAATAAAGGGGGGGACGGACGGACAGACGGACGGACGGACGGACGGACGGACGGACGGACGGACGGACGGACGGACGGACACTTCGGAAATTATATATAAAGATTATAATATGCTGTATGATAATGGATTTAATTGTCTCGGATATTTCTACGATAATTATGTACGAGTAGCTATTCTAAATAATGATCACCCATACGCTGGCGTACAACCAGGTTCTATAAGGATGATGCATTAGCGTAGAAGTCCCAACAGTACTGTAAAATTATGTACCTAATTAACAATTTTTTAAAACCGTATAATTTAGCTGAATTGTTTATGTCAGTGGCAGGCTCATTGAGGATACTTACATATTAAGTTGTTTGAATTTTGAATGAAAATTTTCAATTTATGCTTGTGATATCATCAAAACCTTTATGGTGGTCATTTTAAAATATTCGTGATCTATAGGAATGAGTATATGCTGCTGGGTGCCCTTAGGTTTGTAGGAGAGGGTCATGCAGTTTTCGACCCATTTTCTTAGTTACTATTGTGTATCATTCGCATAAAGAAAACAATTCTTAATCCACTAGCACTAAATTCAATTTCGCTTTCTGTCATCTCGGTATCTGACTTATCTACGCAATATGGTGGACCCGTAAAACCCAATTTATTTACTTCAATTAATTATTAATCTCGGTAAATAGACGATCGTGTAATAGATTAAATTTAATGAATCAATGCATTACGCTAAAATTTAAGTAAGAGGAATTTCAGAGCATTTTATATGGCGTGTGCTAGGATATGCTATTCATTACGATCAATCAAGAGAAGAGAGGATAGAAGATGTATCATATCTAACTATATGTTCAGCAGTTAATATATATCTGTTATATAAATAGCAGGTCCTGCAAATTTGGCCTCGTGGTGAAAGCGGTCCTCGAAATAACTGTATTCAAACCGGCGCACAGGTTTCAGTTGCAATCTTATCGCTTGTCGGCAACTGCTCACAAGGGAATTATATTAATTTTCTAGAGGCGAAATCCGGCGAAATATATCGAAAGTGACGCACCGAACGAGAACCTGCAATTAAATCGGTCTCGAAGGGAGGTCAGAAATTTGTCACTGGACAGGTTTTTTCCCGCGGACTGTCATTGGTGGAGGGCGAAATAACACAAAGTGGGCCGGTTGGTAATCAGCCCCTTCTCCGCGCAGGTGTCACTGCGAATCATGGATTACCGGAGGATAAAATTAACAAACACGAGTGGATGAAAAAATCAAAGGATTGGGGTGAAATTAAAGGGAGCTTGGCAGAAGGAGATTGGAAGAAGCGGTTTGAGAAATGAGATTCACCAGAGATCTCTTGAGGTATTTTTAGTTCCTCTAAATTCTTGCCTGAAATCATTGCCGATTGATCTGAGATATTCTTCTGATTTTGGATTATATATTGATCTAAAATTTCTCTTCTGGTATTAAAATATAATTTGAGTATAATTGCTAATAAAGAGGCATCTAGATCAGTTGAAGGGTACTTTTTAACATTGTATGCTCACATGTAAAATCATCTGGCCATACTTGAGTGACATGCCTTTTTTCGAAATTTCGAAGTCAAAAATTTACGTTGCAAAATCAGACATTCCTCCAAATGAAGAAAAATGGAATAAAATAAATTTAGTTTTCATTCGACGTGATGAAAGAAGCAAAGGAATGCATACGTGTGTCAATTTTCTAATGGGGATCGAAGATAAACGATAGATAGATTAAATACCTCAATGGACGTCGGGAGGGATCGAATATTATCTGCAGGATTTCCCTCGTTTTATATCGGTGATGGATCATGGTCACATCATAGAAATCATTGTAAAATATTCAGATAAAACTTTATATTTTAATTTTTGTACCACAAAAAGAAATTTTTCAGAACGTGGTACTGAAGTTTATTTGAGAGGGTACACCGGTAGATTTTTAATCTTCCAATCACATGAATATTATTCTCTCACATTACAGTTTTAAACATCTAGTATCTAAGAAATTCGGTTATCATGTATCTTAGGTTTTATATTTGGAAATGTTTACCTGCGTCTACATCTTATTTTAACTCTTTATCCTATCTAAGAATTGTTTTCCTTCTGAACCATTATTTGGAAATTGTTTTGGGAAAAATATTTCATTGATATATATTATCGCAAAGTAAGCTTTTTTTCCGATTTATATAATTTATGGTGATTAAAACGGACTTTTTGCAGGTTTCATAAAAAAAATTACAACAAGTGAGATTAGAAAGTAATCTTAGATTGGATTAGAATCTTCCTTATTGAGTAATAGCATTGGAAAGAATGAAATCCTGAGATGAGTTGTACTGCTGATGATGTAGGTATAACCAAATGCTAATGCTAAAATGTGCTGTGTGACTTTGTTTAATGACGAGAGATTTTGTAATGGATATTTTTTAAAAGCGTCATCTCTCTTCTTGGGCTATATTCTCCTTTTGGAACTGCCCAGCGCAGCCAAATAAATTGGAGAGTATTTTAAGAGCGTAAGCAAAAAATTGTACTACGAGAATTGATGATTGGTAGATGTGTTATTGGAATGATAAAGAGGTCCGTGCTTATCGAAGCGTGCGAAGGAATCAAATTGATGAAAATTTTGATACGTCAGAGAGGTTCAAGAGAGGCTTGAAAAAGGGATGGGAAAGGGTTGGCGAAGGAGAGATTGCGAAAAACAGGAAGAGAACGAAATATTGAGATATTTTAATTTGACCAGGAGTGTGCAAAAGTAAAAGTAAGAGTACTCACTTTTATTTTAAGACCGTGCAAGTACTTGGCTGACACCATCTTTTTACACTTCACAGGCGTTTTGTACACGTTTTAACTGTTCGACACCATTCCACCATTCCCGTTTTAATTGACTCTTAAGAATAAAATTTAGAGCGCACGAAACGTGTTTTTAGATGCTGTCGTAAAAGTTAAGCTGCAGCATGAAACTTTGGAGGAGGCGACTCGTGAAAATATTTTAGAATTAAAAGGTTTGAAAAATTTACGTCGAAATTTCGTCTTTCATAGATTCACGAATTCGAAAATTAAGGAAATTATCTTTTATAGAGATAGATTTTTGATATAAAAAAACAGAATTGCAAGAAAAGAAAAAGAATTGCTGTACCATAACTATGTAAAAATAGAATTCATGAAGCTATAAACCAATTAATCCTTAATTCTTATAAGATTCATTCCTAATAAGATGCAAAAATAATGCAAGACAAATTAGTTCAGTTGAGGCGACGAAAATAAGATAAGAGCAGGAATAATAGGGAAAGAATTTCATTAAAGAGAAACTCAAGGGAGGGGGAAGTTTATAATAAAGAGGAGTGGTATGAGAATAGAAATTAAATTGAAAGAAAGGTCCTACGAAATTGACCGGTAAAAAATAATGAAAGGGGTTGATAATGAAGAAGTAGGTTGAAAAACTTAATCTACATGAGGCAAAATTGCAGATACAAGCCGTTAGTTTACCAGAGAATGTAAAAATACTTGGTAAGGATAAGAAAGAGTTCAAGGATGAGGGAAGAAAAGAAAAGTGTGGTACAGTAGCCGAAGAGGCGGCGAAGAGAAAAACAGAGGGACATCAAGGTCCTTGGGCGATAAAACCGAAGCATGTCTTTCATATCTGTTACGAAATCTTCTGAAGAAGTATAACATGGCTCGGGAGGTTTACCGTATAAGGAAGGGGCATGCTAAGTGGAAATACTCTGGAGCATTAGCTGAGACCCGCAATTCGAGTGAATTCAACTAGCACCAACTGTTTGCAGATTAAACTTATCTCAGGATTTCTTAGGGATTCTCTTCGTGTTATCCAATTTTAAGCGATAGAGATAAATATGTATTTCACAACTGGTAAGGTAAAAAGCGGATATACAACAATACGGAGCTTATCTTCAATTGATTATTTTTATTTTTATTGATATGCATTTAGCAATTGTTAATTCGTATATTTAAAACTATAGCCATAGTCTGGACCTAATCACGATAGCGAAAGCTGCAATTTAATCAAACCCTTAATATTATTATGCATATATTATGGAATCAGAGTGACATCTTCTTATAAACCTTTCATGGAAAGTAAAGGCAGAGAAGTCAAGGTTTTATTCGTGACTCTATACTTATAATCTGAAGATTTCCATATAGAATTTGCAAAAATATAAGATTTCGCTTCGAATCTGGAAAAGATTTGCATTCGATTCGAATTGTAAAGTAGACATTGTGGTTTTTCATTTACTTCATGACTTAACTTCAAATTTAATAGAAGAGTAATAAATATATTACTCGTTTTACATCAGCGTATATTACGTAGCTGATTTCATTAACGATATCCACATAATCGATATTTTGTACATCTGTAATACTATTTCAGATTTTGCGATGTTGGTTATATCAATATTGATAACGTGAAGCTTTATATGTTTTTTTATCTTGTAGATGTTTATATTAAACAATTCAGATACTCTTTGTCTATACGGTTCGATTTGCATTTTGATTCAAACTCAAATTCTGTCAATTCTAGTGTTAAAGACGGTAAAAACCACTAATCCGCAACTGCCGAATTCTTTACGTTAAGAAGATAGTGATGAATAGATGTTTTAAATTCTGTTTATAAAAATAATCAATAAACAAGGGGTCTCAAAATCCGAATGATATTACCAATTCTAGCGTAAACTGCCGATGTACCCTGTTAAAAGTTTACTATCCCGAAATTAACTGAAGAATTACATTCTACTCCGCGAAGAACCTACAAGCTTGAGTAAAACTTTTACGTGATTACAAATTCCTAATTTATTTTCAGAGTTGATAGCTGGTATCGTGGAATCTTTGGGTTGAAACTTTACTATTTAGTGACCGTGAACCTTGACCTTAAAACTAGTTGTATGGAAAAGGGCACCATAGAACTTTGCCGTTTGTGAACGAATACTAATTAATGGATGCATTAATATACGATTTTATTTTCTTGGGTTGGATCTCAGATTGAAATTATAAAATCAGGACGCACAAAATAATTCACTGCTTCCTATTCTATATACTTGTATTTATACCAATTAACCTTCGTAATTTTTAATTTTATGGATGTAAAGCAGTTTTTAGTGATTTCCATTTTCCCGTAAGCAAATATATTTATGCAAGGAGCACGTTTGAATACCTTCTAAAATCATAGTTAATAATATGGAGTGAAAATTTAAATTAAGTTATTTTCGGGAATTGTTTTACCTTCGTTGAATTTGATGTTCTTATTTCTTAAAACCCAAATAAAACCCAAACCCAAAGCCTTTTCTAGTAAGGGTATTCGGTATCAAATGGAAAGGATATCGGCATGTTATGGAAAGATATTCTATCTGAACATCATTTAGAAAGCATTTATTAGTAAGACAAATCTGCGGTACCTATTCAAATTTGGATGGATCTTCAAACAAATATAAAATTAACGTATGGATATAAAAAAATTTCTAGTTGTTTAAGTTCATATATGAAGCAATTGTTTAGTGTTAAATCATTTCTCCATGTGCCTCCATGAATCTTCTTCGTTTAAAATTGTATGATACTGCATTCCCCTCTGCAAGAAGTCTTCAATAACTCCTTAACTTTTCTTTTCATACTCATACCGCAAAATTTGATTGAAGAATATTATTTTCATAAGAATTTTGTAGTTATTTTCTCAGACTCGTTTGAATAAAATGACAATATACGATGATTTGTTATCTCTACTTGAAGTCTTGAGTTCTCGAAACTGTAGCTCCTGGTATGGGTGTACCAGGAATGATTGAGGCCTCTGGGTAGTAGTAGTAATTAATTATTGAGAGGAAAGGTTTTAGTCTGGTCCAAAGTATAATTTAAAGGATTCGTTATTTTTGTTTTAACTAAGTTTTAACAAAGGTGTATTAAGAAAAAAAATATTCTTTGTTGGACCCACTTCATACAGCCATAATAATATTTCTAACTCTCGGTTGATTTATGTACTCTTTATTTTATATCTTTTTTATTTTTTCTTGAACAGTTGTATGTCCTCTAGCATCATTCAATATTATTAACTTTGTTTCCTCTATATTTTTCTTTGCTTCCTTGCTTAAATTAAATGAGAGTTTGGGTACGAATTAATTTTAATTGAATTAATTAAACCATTTTCCAATGTCACATCTCAATATTGCTAAACCTCTTCCGAGCAATCAGTTGAAAACATTAAAAACAGTTTTTCCCGAGCATTGGCGTGATGGAGTACTTTCATTACTGCCCGTTTCTTTCCGCGAGTGCCCCGAATTAACTCCATAGCCTCGCGAAAACAAATGGATCGAAATCAGTCTCTCGTAACGAAAAATTAATTTTGATCGCAATGCAATCTATTGTAAGAGCAGGGATGGAATGCGGCTCGTTATGCAAAAAAACACAAAAGGGAGAGGTTTCCAATTAAATTTGACGCTTTCCTGCAGCGACAAAAATGTATTCCAAAGGGAAATATATGACGGACGGATTCACATCCAAGGGTTTTCATAATGAAAAAAGGGAAACATAAGCAAAACGTCGAGGAATTTTTTTTCGAGTTAGACGCAGACAAATTTAGAGGTCCCGCTATGAGCGAGTATTCGAAATCGCATTTCACGGTCTTCTGCTTGTACCGAATACAGTGCATTCTCGTTGCCCGCTTTCCCAATGCTCTGACTGATATTATCTCAGAAAGACGTCCAAGACTAGGTGAACGAGTGCTCAAAATTTCGTTATCGCATACGCGGTGATAAATTAAAATTTTGCCCAGAAGTGTACGAAGTGTATTTTACGGTGTGTGGCCAGATTCAGCCGAAGGTTACTCGTAGGAGATGCATATCGCGTCCGCGCTCTAGGACGAATTCCCAGAGTACTGCCCAGTAAATAACGAAACGTTTTCTCACTCTGCGGTGTCAATTCTCGTTTCAGAGAACTGTATATGTGTTAAAAGAGAAACATATTCATAAATGCATTAATACAATCACATCTACCTTATATGTACATTCCTTGATCATATATTTTCATATACGATATCTTATATGTAGAAGTAGAACGCAATTAGTTAATTAACTAAATAATAAAGCAAAGGATAATGTAGACGCTAGTAAAATAATGTTATGATATATAATTTATAACAATACAAAGTCAACGTTAAGGGTTGACGCGAAGGAAAGAGATTGCTTAGCATCTATAAGTTCTAAGCATTTAAAGTCAAATGCAGCATGAGTAAACGTTTCTCCATCATATACTGATTATTTAGTGCTTTATTGAGTTCAAACACGCCATATAGTCTCAAAATAAAAGTACTTTTTAAGTCATTATCGCAAGAAAAAGGTAATAAGGGAGGGAGTTGAAGGAAAATTAAAGGAAGAATGGATATTAAAGTCACCAAAAGCTTCAGCAACAGTCCAAATGTTTTAGAAGTTAGCAGCATTTGCAGATTACAAAATTTTAATTTTGTTTTCCATTAATATGTTTTGGTAATTTCGACTTGGTAGAATTTAAGACTCGGTATTATATGCCAAGAAAAAACGGACTTGAAAAAGTCTGACTGAGCCGAGAAACGAAACCGGGATCTTCTTCTATTCGGGAGGCAGCCTTTACCACTAGGCTACAGAGACAGAACATTTCAACAAGCCGTTTTGGGAACTTGGTGTGCAAGGGCAAGTGTGGTTTCGTCCGACTATGCGGCATCGTCCACGGCCAAGACCTCATCTAGGCACCGGCAACACAAAGTGGTGTTAAGGATTTACCGTTTCCCGACCCAGTAAGACTTTTTAAAGTCCGTTTTTCCTTGGCATTTTTCCTGGGTGCACGCCCTTATGTGCAATTTACCCTTTCCTCGGTATTTTAATTTATTTGGGATTCGGGGGGTTAAGTAATTTTAATTTAGTTAGAGATAATTTGTGAGGCCACCTTGTCTACAGTTAATATCATGTCACGAACAGGTTCTTTTCAGTTCATTAGATTTACGTTGATATCTTTACCTCGGAAAAGGAGAGTGTATTGATAGTAGTAGTTATGTAGCTCCCTTGAATTTTGTGATCGATAACTCTTGTGGTATTAATATTTGTGGGAACGGTAGAAATTTATCATATTCACGCATAGAATGCTTTCAATCAAGTCGCGAAGGCATTCTCCGGCTAATGGCCCCTCATAATATTTTTCACCGCTAGACTTTTATTTCCCATTGAGGAATCAGATCCATCTCCGAAAGTCCTCCACATCGATTTTATTTACAAGAATCCTCGAAGCTATTTGCCCCGGAAAAATACTTCTATTTCCTTCTCGGAGAAGAATTGCGGAATGTATCCGGACGTAACTCACCTTTTTTTCCTCATTTTGATCGGAAGGATGCTTTTCCAACTTCTATCCTCGAAGAATACCCTCTGCATGTCTCCCTCCCCAAATCTGCATACATTTTCCCCTGCAGAGTACTGCCGATAAATCTCCCCAACATCAATGAAGAAGTTAGAACGGTTCCATTTCGAGGAGAATTTGATCGATTGAAAGTCGCTGTCATAGCTGAATGTACGGGGAAGTATAGGGAAGGAGATGGGCCCGTAAAGATTGAGATTGCGAGCGAATGGAAATGAGCGCATGCCGTTTTCGCATGACTCGGATGTAGTCCGCAACGGTGGACACGAGAAGTTTCATTCGGGTTTGTTCGCCGTTAGTAATGATTCCCGTGAACTTTAAAGATGTGCTCAGTGAATGAAATGTTTATGGTTGCGTTTTGTTATAAATTGTGTCCTGTCTATTCTCAATGGCTTATTAACTGTTTAGTATATTGTCATTTTCCACGAATAAAATTTGGCTACATAATGGTATATGTATCTGTAGCATTTACATTTATATTTTTTTCTGAGATTCTCTTAGATATTTCTTACATACACAATTCTTCTAATTATTCTTATTCTATCTCTTTTATATAATTGTTGTATAATTTATGACGATGGGTTTGATGGAAAAAGAAAATTATAGTCTCAATCTCCTCTGAATAAAGATGTGTTATTATTACTACTACATTTAATATCAAAACGTGTGATGAAATAGCATACCTGTAGAGAAAAAAATTCTGTTAATTGTTTGACGTCGATCTGCCGAGGCTTCCTGCTCAAATATCTCCTTAATCTCGTCAAATGATCTTGTTAAGATAATAAATAATGAGAAGATAATATAAGAATATGCTATATAATTGGATATTATAAGAAATTCCGTTCGTTTTTCTGGTTTTCTGTAATTTAACCCAAGAATTATAATGCCTTGGAAAATTCAACAAAAGGAGGTTAAAGTCAAAACTTCTTCGAGTTAAGGTCTAAAATACATTGCTCTTATGGGAATTCGGCTAGAGAATGACGTATAATTCGATTTGAGGAGGTTTTCGACTTAGGGAAGTTTGACTTAACGAAGTCCGACTGTACGGAGAGGAGTCTGTTTAACAAGGCAATTGAGGATAGAATGCATAGCAAATGACTGATAGAAGACGAGGGCAAAACATATTACATGGTATAAATGAAGGCGTAAGTTACCATAAGAAGATAGAAATGGCATTGAATAAGGAATATCGAGGCAAATAAACCTACCGAATTGTAAAATACCTACACATGAATTTGAGAGGGATAATTTTTTCATTTTGTAGAATCAGTCATCTGAAATTAGATTAGAAATTGAAATAAAAACGAATCAATGCTAACGAAAAATCACCAATTTTAGGAGTTCTGGGCAATAAATAATTACACTCAGACTATAATTGTTCTTTTCGTCGTATTTGAAATTATGCACACGATATTACATTTAAATTATAAATAGAAATTAAATTTTTACATAAGAGATGCATAGGGGATTGCCAGGCAGGGTTACGTAAGATCAGGATTTCGTAAGACCTGGAGGCAGAGACGTAGGGTAGGTAGCCGTGACAGCCTTCTAGGAATCCTGAAAAAATCTCTCATATTAAGTATATGTGTTAATGAAATCTAATTATCAAGTTTTTCTTTGTTGAATATTGTATCAGTTACTAATTTTATGTGTTTATTTATAAATATTTATCATTAATGATGAAGTTATGAGAGTTAAATTTCATTAAATTAACTTTGCCGCCTAAATAGCCTCCACTGTGTTGGAATTGCATAATAAATACATAAATAAACTCATGGCAATGTCTTGAGGGAAATCAGTTAAGAGTAACGAACATTATATCTTTCTGACTGATTTGAACTGAACTAGCAGAATGACCTTATTTCTTCCATTACTTACAGATTTTCAAGATAAATTTATTAATATTTGGCGTAAGACGTGCTTCTGGAATTTGACTACGAGTTTGCACGGTTCTTTAATTTCCGAAATTGAGAGACGGCGTATTAAGATGGATGGGAAGATGTAGGGATATTAATGAATTCAGGTGTCACCGCGCCTGTCTTTGGAGCGAAGGGTGCACCTACCTACTGGTAGTATGAGGGTGCCAATTTGGCGTAACATTTCCTTCAAAGCTATATGATTCTTAATAATGATTCGCCTTGAAAGCTTCTCGCACACAGGAGTCAAGGACTGGGGTAATCTCCTGGTACTCTCCTTGTCTTGAGCTTATTGACAGCAAGAGAGGGTAAGGTTTTTGTTCGTGATTGAAAGATTTCTGCAACACTTCCTCTTCTTTCGGGCGTGAAATTAACAAGGACGCTTAGCATGGGAAGCAATCCGTTACATAATGGAACTAAAAGTGAGATCTGGGTAGTTACAATTCTATATTTAGTTTCTTGGGGGTTATTGCGTAAGCTATTTCGGTTCTGGTATAGACAACCCAAGTTAAAAATACGTCATAACCGAAGGCATATATTTTTTTATAAAAATAAATTTTATTGGCTGGAGATGGCAACGCAATCACTTCTTCCAAGACTCAGTTCGAAAAGCAGATCGAATCGAACTATGGCGTCTCGATGGGGATTATGAGGTCGCTCAAAAGCGAACATAAGTCATGGCTTCGGAAATCGATTGCGTTGTCGAATCCGTATCCGATGCTTGTTCAAAATGTACGCAATACCCCCCTGGTGAGTCTAAGATGGTTCTGTATTGTAATTGAACAAAATCGTCCGCCACATCTTACAGAACAATCAAAGTAATTAAATTAATTACTTGGTCCCCGAGTTCGGCGACGGAGGGCACCACTGCCCTACCTCGCAAGGAAAAGTCGAGCATGAGTTCAAAAAAAGAATTTAGAACCCCGATTGATACCTCATACACAATTTATTATTCAATAAAGTTAAACAACAGAAAAAAACTAAGAATTCACAAAAATAAATTTAGAGCTGTTTACAATATGGCATCCATTGTGGAGCCGCTCTAATCCGAATACCAATATTACGAACCACTCCTCGTGATCTCGTGTCTTTTCTGTGGTCTGGTCGCGGTATTCGGCCTGCAGGCTGTTAGAATGCAATCCTAGAGGCAGCGTAGTGAGCTAGAGAGTGTACTCGCCTTCTCGCGATCTCGTTCCTTAATTTTTTTTCCAGAGGCTCCTTACACGGCGCTCACACTAAATCACCGGTGGCCTTTCTGCTAGTCCTTCAGCGCTTCCAAAACCAAAACAGTTCCACCGACCATTCACGACGTACCACAATTAAAACAAATTAAACCAGCATACCTTAATTGAAAGAAATAACGGGGCTTTAAAAAATATTGTTACAGCATATTATTTTCGTAAGACTTAAATATTCGATCTCAGCTAGCCGCTAAATGATATCAATCTCGCTCTTTTAGGTCTTTATATTATCTATAACGCAATTAATATTGTTTGATGCAAAAGAGTTTTCCCTCTAAGGCTTTGATGGTTTCTAGTCTTCGATATCACTGATATTTGGGGACGTCTGCTGATATGATGGTGGTACTATGTTAGCAGAAGTTGAAAAACCGATATTTTAGGGTGAAATAGTACTTATTTCTTGTCATTGTGAAGGATGGAGAGATCAGGAGTAGGTAATCCTCATTTTTTGTTAAATTGTACCAAATAGAAAGCGATGCCCGCCGATTTTATAAAAACTTTCTTCAAAATAATTAGTTCTCTTCTTCCATCGTGATAGCATCATCGAGATGTTTTACTTTCAATGAATTATTTGTTTCACTTTATGAATACTAGTTTTCGGAGTGCGGTATAAATCAAGCGTAGGGTACAAGTTAGTATACGGTTTAGCTAGTCCAATAAGTTCTCTTCTGCTAATTCGTAGTTAAGATGTTTTAATTATTTTTATAATTTGAACGTAAATTAAATGCGACTTCTTTAGATTTCTCTTTCCTTTTCCTTCACAGTCGAAAAACCTGGGATTCAGTCAACTGCACTTAATTTCAAAAGTACTGCGCCATTTAATTTCATTATTTATCTGCCTGCTTCAGAAATTTAGCTGCAAAACATGGTAAGTCTACCTTTCTTTGCTTCCACGATGTTTTAGTTTAAAATTTATTTCTATTGGTGCCGTTATTCTGTAGCAAAATATTTATCAACCTCTAAAACGGATTACGTCTTAGGAGGTAAAAGTAAGACTACATAAATTTTATAATTTGTATGTAAAGAATTTGGCTGTAATCGATATTTGGTCACTATTTGAAACGTCATGAAAGGATTTCGTAATTTCCAGGTAATATTTTTATCTTCGGCTGGTCTCTGAAAAAAACGGGTATAATCAGTACTGTAAAAGTTTGTAAATAATTTCGCATGGAAATAATTCATCTTAATTGTAAACTTCCGGAAATGGGTCCCTATTCTGATTATTATTCATGAATTGATTGAATTCACAGTTCCTATGACTGGCGGTAATTTTGCGTAAATTGTGTCAGAAATAGACCATCTTGAACAACAGAGGGCAGGACTCATATTTATACTCCCCCGCCATTATAACTCTCAGTTCCTGTTAGAAGAATTTAAAGACGTAAAGTTACAAAGGTAGTACTAATCAAAATAATTTATAAATCATGCTTTTTATGTTTTCTAATCGGAATTTTTATCTGAAAGATCAATCTATGAAATGAACATTCTAACTTGTACGCCTTTGATTCATTTGAGTTTTTTTATTATAAATAAAATGTTTTGTGTGAAACATCTTGTAATGTTAGTTTGGTTGGTGTTTTCTTGAGTGATAATATGTGTGTCTTTTGGGGGCGGGGTTTTCATTTGTTTGAGGTTTACTTGTCTTATGTTTTCGGATTGAATAGAGTAATATCAATTAAGAGAAATTGTGGTTTTTATTTCCTTCGGAAACCGAGCGACCCTGAGTTCATGCATTTCGCGGTAAATTTAACTTGTTTGTTCTTTTGAATATTGGCGCCCAAATTTCGATGTTTTGATCAGTAGTTTACATCTTAGAACCTTTTACGCCCCGCGCGGCATTTTTATTATTTTTCTTATTTTATTTAAAAAGGCTTTTTTTATAAAATAGTATTATTTATCGTTAAAATCTAAACAAAATCCAAAGATCAATTGACCATGTATGTAAACCCCAATGGAATTTGAATTTTTCAAGTGTTTATCAGTAATGCATTGACATAGCTCACAGCACAGAATACCTTTGTCTGCCGGTTTATACTTGTGTACAGCAACCCACCAGTTGATCAGTATAGTGTACCGTGTGATAGACTTTCAGGCTCGCCCAAATATTGGATCTAAGTAAATCGGGAATTCCCGTGACTCAAATAGCCATTTCAGATTTGCCATGTTACCGTTAAACAGGGTAACTTCTTGATTATCCTGGTTCATGTCAGTTTAAGGTTGTGCTGATGACTCCTCAGCTTCAGTGTCAGATGGATAGTGTGATCTGTTTTCATCTATTAAAGCAGCTGTGAAGCATCTTAACTAGGTTTCTCATGATGTTAACTTGAAACCTTTTAGCTTGTACAGCTGTGTGAAAAAAAACTTTAAAGTCCCGTGGGCTGTATAATATTAAGGATTAAACTTTTTTTGCACATAGCTGTATTATTACTAAGCGTCTGCAGGTTTTTCACACGTACCATATTTGTGGGCATTTTCCTGCTGTATATCTAATTTTCTTAAATTTTTTTACATCCACCCATTCTAAAGTTTCTATTCCTAGTTTAGTCTAAATTTCCTTTCTATTTCTATTTAACTGTAAATCATTTATGTCTTTATTTATATAATCGACGGCAAGGTAAATGGAAGAAGAAAATTTTCAGTCTCAGTCTCGTCTCAATGAAGGCTATATATTTTCATAAAATTTGGGTTTAGAATGATGAAGGTAAATATTTGGAAAGATTACGCCGATATCTTATTTTTATACTTGACCTCCAATCATAAAATTGTTAATTACGAAATTTTGTGAAGGTAATATCGGACTTATTAGGGTATCATTTATCAATTCCTAGAGGACCATGCGATTGCTATAAAAGTCTTTCCTGCCCACGCTAACAGTGAATGAAATTTCATTGTGAGCTTTAAAGGCTGTGTTGATGAAAATTTTCTTCTCCATTTTCCTCATTTAAATGCGGGAATGGCGAAAGGAAAGCAAGGATCTTTAGATGAGTAAATCACGAGGATTAGGTGATTTGCTCCGAAAAGTTGATTTCCATAATTCAATTCCGATTCAATAGTCGGCGAAACCATATCATATTTTGATGACTCGGGTCCGACCTGTGAAATTAGATTCTATCATTCGAATCGACGATTCTAGTTACTAGTGACATCGTTAAGATGAGCCTATTCAGGAGTGGAATCCCTCACTGATTACGGTTCTCGAAAGGAATACTTTAGCGTCGAAATTTAATCTTGTAAACAGGACGGTAGGATTTTCTGTCGATCGGAATCTCTTCTTTTCGCAGTATTATTTTTCTGTTGTTTATCCCGGATTATGTTGATGTTCATATCCTTAAGGAATTCCTCAAAATCCTCGCACTATAAGCTCATCTCATGAAATCTTTGTTGTAGAATGGATGGATGAACGTCTCTCCGGGATTGTGTTGTTTTATTGCGAATACTTATAGAGGATATATAGAATCGAAATTCAATTTATCTGCAAGTCTCTTGACTGACAAAATTTTGTCCTGCATTCGGCGCAAACTCAATGAAGCTCAAAAACTTATATTGTTAGAGATTCAAGTTTGAGAGGGGTTTAACGAAATGTGATTTAATACCTACGTCAATGGATATCTCCACCATCTATTTTTCTCCTTACATCATTTTTGTTAATAGTTATCGTAAAGGTATGGTGATGGCTTATTTTTTAGTACCTAATTGACGAAATTTTAATTCTTGAAAAATCTGCATGTCTTTGCAAACAAATAAATTGCTTAAACAATGTGAAAATTGAATTGATTCGATCTTTCCATTTATTTTTGCTTTTCAAAGCGATATTTTTAATATAAATTTGAGACATCTTGGATTTTTTCCGAATCGCGCATCTATTTTCTACTCTTTCTGGTTGAAGTTTTTGCTAAGCAACCAACCGTTAATAACCGTTAAGGCGTGTCCTCATAAATTCCTTTTCGAATTAATTATTATTGTAATTTCCCGGAAATGGAAGCATTTATTCAGTTCGTCTCTTATTTATTATACTGAATGGGGTTAAAGAAAATATTTGAATGAAAAAACATTCAAGAGAATACTGAAGTGTCTTACGTGCGTTAATTGTAATGTCATTCATCACGCGTAAGGGTTTAATACGTGATATATATCAAAAGATGAGAGAAAAATGATTAGGAGTGAATTACTGAACAGTAAATAATATTACGATGAATTTTGATGAAATAGTGTTGAATTAGACTCTTTGATGATGTTTTAGTTTTAGATGATGCATTTGATTTTACTACTGGCCTTATTCTCTTTTTAATCTGTAGTTCAATCTTTTAAAATAATTTTAGATGCCAAACTCTGCCACCTGGTTTATACCTATCTGAAGATTTTATGTAATAATTATGCTAATGATATCCGGTACCAATTCACTTCAAAGCTTGATACCCTCATTAATTACATATTAATTGCATGTATTTCTCTCGGGAATTTACTACCTAATTTGAGTACATATAAACTCAACCCTGCCCCACAGCTTCGAAGAAAAACTGCGCTTTTAATTATGACAGTAAACTCAACCGGGAAGGAATGGAATAAAGTGGCCCAAATAGCTATTTCCCTCACATTTCCGAATCACCTCCGGAGGGGGTGCCTCTAAGGTCACCCAGGGCGACTCCGAAAGAGTCTCCCGGACGCGCCGTGTGTGATCGTGGGAAAAGAATCTCCCGGGGAGACTTTGATAGAGCACCGCTCATCGGTGAGGCATTCGATTCGTACCCTTCAGGCGGTTAATCGTTCGTCGCAGATGGCGACACCAGGAGCGCGTGTGCTGGAAACGTCAGGGGGAAGGAACGATGAAAGATGATTTGCCGACGGGGAAAAGGTAGGAGGCTGTGTAGTGGACCCGATTGAAGGCGAGATAAGAGGGGCGGCATTCTGTGAGATGGTCTTTAGCCTTCGGAAGTGAAAACGATGGCTCAACGCGGGGCGAAATAGGACGTCTCGGGAGTGTATAAATCATGCCCCTGACACTTCTCTACTAAATAGCCAACTAAGCAGCCGAAAATACGTGATTTATCATTCTCAAGATCCATCGTAGGAAATCTATCTGTAACATTTCAATATGAGTCCCGTAGTATATGAATATGTAGTCCCGCAAGTGTCAATCTGTTTTCACAGAAACGACTAAGTGAATGAATTAACGGGAAAAGTAGACAAGATGCTTTAATTTATACTAAACCACAATGTTCTACTTAAAAGTTATCGGAGGTGTTGTTCCTTCTACCAGATTCTGATGAATGGAATATTTTCAATTGCCCATTGGTACAGGATAGAGATAGGACTGTGAAAAACTGTCAGTCTTGAACATGGCTGTGATAAAATGAGAGCCTCTGAGGTATGAGTGGATAATTACACTGATCATCATTTTTTTGTGGTTTAGTCTAAATTAAAGTATTCTGTCTACTTTTCCCGTTATTATGAATTACCACCAAGTAAAGGCCGATACCATGTCCACTATCGGTTTTGAGCTACGTTGATTCCGGCTCAGTGAGGAGCAAATGGCAACTAATTCAACCCTCATCTTGCTAAAAAATATCTCTTTGTTTGATTACGTTCTTCAGAGCTGTGGATACACATAAATTCAATCAATACATAAATCTCATGTGCATATAGAATGCGATAGTAATTACTGCGTTTTCAATGATGTGTACTAAGTTATCATTAATATTGTTGATTTCATTTACTTCAGTTGAATGTTTGCTCAAAAATTACATGAAGCAATGATTTTGACCGGTCTGGTTAAATTTTGCAGCTAAATTTTTGTGCTATGATAAAAGGCATTCTGCTGGTTCAGGTAATTACAATTAAAATGAAAACAATGGGGTTAAATTTTATATTTTGCCAAAATAAGATCCTTTTTCCTTATCTTCTTTTCTAAATTGATAGTGCTTTTAATTTGCTGTATTTTTTATGAAAAATAAAATGAATTTGAGTAAAATGTTTTGAATAATTAAAGAATTGGAAAGGTAAGAATTGGTGTTAACTTTTTCAAAAGGGAAAGGTAAAATTTTCATTTAAAGAAAGCGAAAAATCAGAAAATATAGATGGAGAATTTAAAGAAAAGGGAGAAAAAAAGGCGAGATGGAGCAAAGAATAAAGATAGAGACGCTCCAGGTTCGAATGGGAATTCGTGGAAGGTAAAGGCCTTTAACCTTATAAAGATGGGAATGTAGTTGAGGTCCCTGGGAACACTCTAAGGAATGGAATCGTAGGAACCGTTCTCTTTTTACAAATCTTTCTGCCTCTATCTTTGGAAATCTCTCCATTCTACTCGTGCCTCATTTTTTCCTGTTCACGCCGTGCCACCGTTAATCACGGCCGATCGGACACACGGGAACACCTTAAAGTATGCTGAAATTTCCTACAGATCCCTATGTAAGTGCAGATTTTAGGTGGAAGAAGAATTATGTCCTCAAGGGACCAATGCGGAGTTTCATTCTGTGGACTCCAAAAAGAAGGTGAAGCCGTAACTTCTTAACATAAATGCTCTGGCAAATGTAATTATAGTTAGCTTTATAACAATATATTCTTATATGAACCTTATTTGCTATGTGTAGAATATACATAATTAGGGAGTCTTCAATTCCTGTATGTGAGTACCTATGTGCTGAAAGATTATTTTTCAGCTGTTTTATTATTTTATACATGGGTGGTCTGAAAAGTTTCCGGAATTTCCTCATTTCTCGAAAGGTTTTCTGAAGATATCTGAAAATTTTCTGAAGATTTCTGAAGAACCTGGGATCGGAAACTTTTCATAGCACCCTCGTATATCTGTTAATTTATTAATTTACTTAAAGATTTACTTTGAGTGTTTGGATCATTTCATAGTGAACACAAACAGCAAACAAAGAATATAACAAATTTAAAGTAATTATACATGGTCGCGTGGATTTTTCCATAGAGTAAATCAATAAAAGACACAGATAATATACACAAAGCAGACAGGATATTATTTACAAGAATCTATGTTCAGAATTTCTTTTAAACATACGTCTAGTGGCTGTCTGAAAGAGTCAATTGAGGAAAGTAGGAAATTAAGAAGCTAAAAAAAAGCTTATAGTCTATATAATGGTGTATATATCAAATATACGTATATAATGCCATAAATGCAAGACTTATTGGTTATAGGCAATTACTTCTGCCATTACCAGATTTAACAGGAAGGATATATTTTTAACATGCTCATAAATTCAAAAAAGATTTAAATTGATACATGAATTTATTATAGTTATGCGGTGAATCACTTTGTGATTGCCTGAGTTTTTTTACATCCTCATTGACTATCAATTTTATATCCACTAAACAGTACACATCTTTAATAAATATGCTCTTTATCCGAATTCAAAACCTTCCATTCTCTTTTATGTGAGGCGTGTTTGCAGAAAAGAATGTTTTATTCCATCACTTGCAGCGATTCGTGATTTCGTAGCCGTCAGGAATTTTTCACTCCATACCTGTTAGCACAGCCATAAATATTGTATCGCTTGTATATCCGATTGGTTACGAATAATGTTAAGGAAATAAAGTGATTCTTGAATCATTCATGCCTTCAGTCGGCAAAACAACAAAATGATAAAGCGACTGTTTCAAAATTCGGAGCGATCAGTGGGAAAGTGCTTCGATATTTTATGGTGTCTTCATAAATATCCACCGCAATTAAAGCAAATTGCAGAATGCTTGACGTGGGGCTAAAACAAAATATCATTTTTTAATTATTTATCAAAAACTCCCATTTACATTGAAACGTGTCTTAGAAAATTTTATTGTGTACATCTGTAGAAATGTTTAAGTGACCCTTTCAATAATTGAGATGGATCCAACGATATTTTATGACTGCTTAATAAATATCCACTGAAATTAAAATAAATTGCAAAGTAATTCACGTAAATGAAAACCACGTTTAATGTATTTATTGAAAACTTCCATGGCCGCCACAACCTGTCTAAGAAAATTTTATCGCTGAAATATGTAGAAATAATAGTTTTACGCTATGAATAGGTACCTACTTTTTGAATGTGTAATGGTACTAATAATTCAAGAAATTGTTCTCTTATAAATAATGGGTTTAAATATACGCTGGTGCCCATTTTCGTCTCTAATTCCTTAATTAAGAAAGTAGCTGCGTCAGGGGAAGCCTAAAAGTAATTATAGTGTAGTGAAGAAAGATTCTCGGAAAAATCGAGAGAGGGAACTTGAATAAATGAACTTCTTTCTTAGAATATTTTGCAGCTCAGTTTCCAAGAAAGATCTGAGTTCTATGCAGTGGCTGGTGAAAGGAACCTAGGAACAATACGCAGCTCGTAATAATTGATTCCACCATTTTAACGACTGCGAGAAAGAATAGAGTCGCTTGTTGCATGCAGCGAAGGAAACCGAACAAAAAGCGCCGATCCATGTAAACAAGCGATCGCTTTTGCATAAGAACTCCCATTCGAGTGCCCCTTTTCTCTCATTTCCTAAGGGATAACGGCCCCCTCGGAGAAGGAAAAAAACACAAGAGGAACGATTTTCGAATCGCTTTCGGAAGAAGACTTTTGCAAGTTCCTCTTTCCTCTCCTCGATTGTTCATTCGCACCTCGGCTTCCTGAAATGAAGGGTCGACGTCCTTCGTGCCGCCGATGATGAAGAGCGTGTAGCAAATAAAATCCGCGCCGACAATTTCCGACTCTTTCTCCGCCCGATTTCCTCCGAGTGGCAATTTTCTAATGGAAGGATTTCTTAATGGCCTTTTTAAGAGTCATCGGCTCTTTCTTCGGCCGTCGCAGGGAGGCTTTGGGCTGGAATCGCCTCGAAAGAGTTCGGCGAGAGATTTATTCGGCAAATAAAGCCACTTTCGACGATTGCTCATCGACTGGACGAATTACGAGCTGTTCGGGCATCATAACTGGTACCGTCGGCGGGTTTACTTTTGGGGGGTTTTTACTGACTTTTAAACAGGCTGTTTCTTATTTGATTGCTATCCGATGGTGCCTTGTGTAAAGAAATCTGAGAATATTTCTTTTAGCGTTCTGTAAATTCAGTGTTTGTCTGTGAAGTCTTGAGCAAGAAGACTGGTTTAATCTCATTCCCTCAGAATTAGCAACAAAAATATTTTAAGAAGGGTAAAATAAGGAAGAAGAAAGTTAGTTAATTTTCTGCACAAATGTGTGGAAAATTTACTAAGTTTTTTATTTTTTATTTTATATTGACTTTCTACAAAGTGACACCTGATCATCTAGATTTAATTTGAAGAAGTGGATGAGATTTCTAATCAAAATGAGTGTGGTAGTTTTCCCTTGCGGTTCCTCACCAAGCCAAAATGCGAGAAGTGGAACTGGTTCTCTTAGCTGTAGTACAGTAACTCCACTAGTAACACTTTTCTAAGCATTACATAGGAAAGACTTAAATTAGCGTCGGCATCACTCATCGCTTCAAGCCAGCATTTAGCTGAGACTAGAGTAAGTGAAAGATACATCTTTCTCTCTCCTGTACCAAAATACAAATGAAAAATGTTCCATTCAACAAGAAGTGGTAGCTGGGACCAGTTCAATGTTAGGCAGGAAAGAAACTCATTATTATTAAGAATATCATTACAAGAGAATATTATAGCAAGAAGATATCAACGATTTGAAGACCATAGAGACGTACAAGGAAAGGGTTGAGGTGACTTTGCACATAAGGGCGTGCACCCAGGAACATTTCCAAGGAAAAACGGACTTGAAATAACTCTGACGGGGCCGGGAATTGAACCCGGGATCTTCCTTTAGACATATAACAGAAGAACTGTTCTAGCCGGGTAGCTTAGATCGTTAAAGCAGCCTCCCGGATAGAGGAAGATCCCGGGCTCGATTCCCAGCCCCGTCGCACTTATTTCAAGTCCGTTTTTCCTTGGGACTAAAGAGACGGTTTTGTAAGGCAGATAAGACCGAGAGGTTAAATCGAGAATTATGTTAGCAATGGTAAAGAAATGGGAATTGTTTCTAGAAACAATAAGGAGTCCTCGTTGAAAGGTTTTTGCAAGCAAGACTAAAGTCTCTCGAATTTGTAAGCCCATTGGCCCCTTCCAGTGCATATTTAACTGTCATAGACCTCAAATAAGTTATAATATATGAAATATATGTCTTTGTTCTCACTAAATAATCAAGTTACACCAAAGAAGTAAAACATGCTAAGTAATTTCAACAGATTATATTTGAAAAAGCGATTAGTTTCTACAGTCAGACATCTTTTCATTCTCATCTCCACATTTCTTATCTTCTTTATGTATTTTTTTTTCAAATATGTACTTGGTAATTTACTATATGTTTTTTACTCTTGCCACATAACTTTATTCCCCAAAGTGGAGCAGTGTTTAAAAATGAAATATCTTATTGCATAAAATTATTATAAAGATGTGGACATATTAAATTAATCAATCAAGTTTTTCCTTCGGATTTTTCCTGGGTGCAAGAATTTATTGCAAATTACCTATAACCCTTTCCTTGTAATAAAGTTTTAATCGAATTCCATCACTGGTTCGAAAATTTAAACAGTTAAAATCGAGGAAGTAAGCGATCAGAGTCAAACAAGTATGATTAACAATGGATGATTTATGCATTATAACATGATTTATATAAAATAAATACATGGAATAACCGGTTTCAATATATGATGATTTAAAACCTGTTATTCCTTTTATTTATTTTGGGGCATTCAACAAATTATTTATTGCTTGTTATAAAATGAAGGATTGCCATGTTACTTGGGAGGTTTCGTCGGAATTAAAAATTTGATCAATTTGCCTTTCTCACACCTAAAGTTCCTTTACTCTTTATGCAATATGTGGAATTCCTCTCATACCCAAAAAAAAGCGGGAAAAAACTTTAAGGGAAGAGGAAAGCTAAGTCTAAGAGGGGAATAATCTAAGACGAAATTAAGGCAGCGGCGTGTTACTGCGAGCGATGGAAATGGCCTCAAACAGTAACTTTCGGCGGGACAAATCCGGACTTACCTCTCCCAGGAATACTAATGATGATGAAAATTCCTTCCGAGTTATAAAGTAGCCCCGCTCTCGAAGTGGATAGTAATTCCGCGAAAAAAATCCCGTTTGAATCCGCTCCCGGCTCCGTCCTAACTCGTTAAACATTGGACGCATACCGTACGAGAATACTCGTAATTTTATGCGCCGCCGGGTGAAATACACAGATGGAAACACTCCAGAATGGAAAATCGCGTTTCCTGGAAGGAGCTAGAAGTTCTGCAAGTGGCCTCCGCCGTCTTTTTTTATTCCGACGAAAGGAGTTGCGTTTCTCACGAATATTCACGCGCCTCTGCCTCTCCACACCGCACGGAAAAGAATCTCGGAAACGTCATTTTACTCTTCCTCGAGAGACGCAGGGAAAAATCGGATTCCGGCCCGCGGGCGAGCGGCGCTTGCGAATGCAGCGCCTGGGCGGAATGGAGCCGGAATGATCCTTCGGAGATGGCATAAAAGATTAAAAGTCTAGAATGATAAGGAGGTTCAGCGAGACGCACTTCCTGTCCCGGTGAAGGGAAACCCATTTTCTTCTCCGTGTCAACTGGGAGGTGGATTTGGAGATGTATTCTCCGGGAATAGGTTGGACATCTCCTGGAGTACGTGTTAGTATGCGTGATGAAAGGTGCCTTCTCCAGTAGGTCACGTAGTCGAACTTTAAGAAGTTAGGTGTCGCGTACTGGATGAGACGTTTTTGTGTTGGTTGAAGCCTACTTTCCCATTAGCAATATCTCTCATTATGGCATGAAATTTTCCGATGAAATAAACACTATGTTCAAAATATACTATTTGGTCAATTCAATTCAATACCTGCTTGAATAAGGTGGTCAGTTAACTGCAAACCCAGTTAATGTAATACATATATAATCTAATACTTATTTGTTGGAATCGATATTCGATGGCGTGACTTCGTGGAAGGACAATCCGAATTAAACACTTGGTACTGTGGAAAATTACTAAGCGTCTTTTACTTCTAATATTTATGTACTTACCCGCTTAATCAAATAAATATTATATTATATAAATAAATACATATTATGAAATTAAAAAAAGCCGGAAAAAGTCCAAAATTGCTTTTTTTGAGATACAGACTTGAAACTCTGCATATATACAGCCAAATAATTGTTGATCATGGTACAGTAAGTCATTTTCCATAAATCGTATGCGTTATTTAGATACGGAGGGTCAAACATGTCTAAATTTTCAAAAACACGCCCGATACTATTAGGTGAAAACAGTTTAAGAATATCCAGCACAGATCTTTTATACATGTTACCGATCACGAAAATAAAGGCGATTTTTCGATAGCGCTGCACGATCCGGGTCCGCGCTGCTGGGCCTGGAAATACGGCGGCTTCGTTGGATTGTTTTAGTTTTTTGGGCCTTAAATTTTTAAAATCGCTGTTTTTAATCAAAGTATTCAGTTACTATCACTATCACTGTTCAGAAATTCCATGTCGAAGATTTGAAGAGGATATCTGATCGTGCGAATGAGTCAATGGATGCGGTACTCTGGTAATTACGCTTTAGTTTGGATACTTTACGGATTCTTGCCGCAAGTTAGAAATATCCTTCAACTTTTGAGACAGTTAATCAGCTCGAATGTACGGTAACGGTTCATGAATTGCAGAAAAAGCTCTGCCTTTAATGATTACTACGCAGTTGACGAAGAGTCAGTATAATACTCTAAGAAGCTCAGCTCTTAGTTATTGGCACAATCTGTATCCCAGCTATCATGAAATATTAAAAGCAAGAAGCGCTGGCAGCCGGAAGCTGAATTGACAGGTTATTGTGTGTGTAGACCATGAACTTAGAAAGTATAGAACTGGAAACTGCTGAAATGTTTTGGCTCCCTTAATGTCCGCAGCCGTGGGATGGCAGCCGCGAGATGGCAGCACTGAAGTTCGCCCTTCGAAACCATAATCTTATGTGGAGTAAACGGTGAAAAAGCACGATTATGATACATATGTAATAAAGAGTAATATTTACCAAAGATGGAATTAAGAGTAATTGTTTTATCCAACAATAGGTACTTTCGAATTAAATACAAAACATTTTAATAAGACGGACAAATTAGCAAATCCGAAGAATAGGTGCCTTACGTGCAAAACACAGGTAACTTTGTCGCCGTAAAAACATTCTTCGTGAATCACTGAAATGCGACGAACCGTACCGAAGAATGGGGTGACTTTGGCCGTTTTTTAGATTTTTTATATTTCTGTATTCAATTCTGTACATTCTCTATATGCTCAGAAAATTTAAATTAAATGAAGGCAATTCGTATTCATGCAAATAGTATCTAAAATTTTTTCTTAAGCAACGGAATTTGTTTAAAAAATAAAGCATTAGGCACCCCAACCGATGGGGTGACTCCGGCCACTAAATATTTTTCCTAAATATCGCCTATAAAATTAACTATATGTCTAATATTACGACCATTAATATATTTTAAAATCTTTAAATTATTATTTTATTTTATTTTTGTTTAAAAGGTACTGAGATAAGAAGTTATTGACTGATAATAACGTTTTTCCACTTTATTTATAAATTTTGAAAAGAAAAATACATTTTTTACAATATTTAATTTTTTCCTCCAACACCAAAAAGAATGAAAAACTCTTGTAGAAAACTTCTACTCACTGTCACTCGAACCCTTTTAAATTTTTTCTCAAGCCTTAGAGTCAGTGTTTTGTTTCTACTAATGAATCTCCGAACCCATACAATTTATGGAATTTTTGTCAAAGCACTGAACGTTTACTTTTTACTGCTCAAATACGTTTGTACTAAAATTTGGATATCACGAATACCCATAAAAAATTTAACAGCACTTCCACCAATTTAACCTCTTTTTCACGAAGAAGCACTGTTTGGCCTCCAATTGTCTTCAAATGTTTCTCATCTTGCTGAGTGTTACTGAGAGAAGTTAACAGACTGAGGTTTCGTAGACTTGTCTCGAGAATGCATGATTTTCAATTTAGTTCCCAATGACAATTGTACCGTCAATGTTGCAAGGAGCAAGATGGATTTTCTGACGATATTTCAAGACAATCTAAATTTTAATGGGCAGGAAAAAATAGCTACTTCGTGAAATTTTAGTACTACATAATTTATTGTACTAAAAATTTACAATTTGTGTAGCAGTGCACGCATGGCCGAAGTCACCCCTTTCTACGGCAACGTTGATGCAAGTTGGAAAGTGCGACCACGTTGAGTTGGAGATCTTCATTGTCGTTACTGCGCTTCAAGACTTTTGATATATTTTAAGGTATCCTTAAGGTATCCTTAATCTTAAAAATGCCTGGTCATCGTTGTATTGCACCAGATAAAGAAACACAGCAAGTGTGCTGTTTGCCAGGCAGCATTAATTCGTCCGGGGGCATTCTCTTGCCATCCAGTAGCAAAGTTAACAAATCTGAAAAGTATGGGGGCTTTAGTTCATCCTGATGTAAACCTTCATACTTTCATCCTCAAAGTGGAGGAACAATTTGTAAAGCACTGTGAGTCAAATGTTGTGCTTGAGTGCATAATTACAGAGTTACTTGAAGGTGATGAAGAGATAACTTTCCCATGCTTTGAGCACGGAAGTGAAATAATAGCATAAAAAATAAAATATTATGTAACTATGAGGATTAGACAGCATGCAAAGTTTATAAATTTAAAGAAAGTGCATCGAAAAGTAAAATTACGAAACTGTCTAAAACTTGATGTTTGGTCAATAAATTTTTTATACCATTCTATCTTTTATGTTTGTATATTGTATAACCTAACTTCACATTTCAGCCTCCCCAAGATTAAATGCAGTCCACGCCAGTCATTAAAATTTTATACTTTTGGATTTATGTATGTTTCAACAATTACTGTTTATCGTTTCTAATATCCTGGAGACTATTTCTGGGAACTTCGATTTTTTTTTCAGGAAATGTATATACGAGGGTGGTCTGAAAAGTTTCCGACCCCAGATTTTTCAGACATCCTCAGAAATTTTCCATAAATTTTCAGAAAACATGTCATGTTAAAAGGTCGAAAACTTTTCAGACTACACATATACATCCTGCGAGTCTTGTTTTAAAAGGCCTAGTTGAAAGTAGATGTAACGTTGGTAATTTATTAAGGATCAATTATTTTCTGTGTATCCAAGCAGAACACTTCGCTGATCTACGAATAATGTTTTCACCGCGACAAAGATACTTGTGGTGTGCCCTGAAGGCAACCTGCACTTATTCTTCGGATTTACTAATTTGCCCATTTTATTCAATTGTTTTAAGTACTTATAAATGGATAAATCACTAACTCTTAATTCCATATTTGGTATATACTACTCCCGCAAAGAAAATGAGGGAAAAAGTATCATAATCGTGCTGTTTTTTCTATTTACTCCATATGAAATTATGATTTCAAAGGGAGAGCTTCAGTGCTGCCATCTCGCGGCTGCGGACACTAAGAGCCATTTCACACTTGCCCGGCAGCCGGCTTAACGGCACCGTTTACACGGTCATTTATTGAAAGGTATAAGGAGCCTTTCACACTTGCCCGGCAAGTGCCGTGTGCCGTCCAAACGGCGCACGGCACCGGCTTGCAGCCCGGCCTTCCCACTACTTCGGACGGTTGCCGGGTCGTTTTCAGGCGGGAAATATAAAAGATCGTTCATTCCAAGCAATGTCCAGGTGAATCCAGGCGATTATTTGGCCCTTCTTTTAAGAATTAATTGGATCGGAAAACGTTGTACTGTCTACGACAATAAGATTTAATGAGCTACTTAGGTTTCGGTATTAAATATTATTTCTATTTCTCTTCCTTCTTTTCGCTCGTCGGTAAACTATAAAACACGCTATCATCTGCTCCCTTTCCATTTCTTCAGAAATATTTACAATTTAGAAAATAAAACAGGTGGGTGGATATGAAATTAAGGGACTTCGCCGTTTAAACGACTGCCGGATAGATGTGAAACCGCTCGCACCGTGTGCCGACTATACGGTGCCGTTTAGCCGGCTGCCGGGCAAGTGTGGAATAGGGCGTCAGCCGATTGTACAGTCAGTATAGGGGAGCTTCAGGGGCGTGGTGTAGACTTAGCTTCTCAGTAATAGCCATACATAGGTCAAATGCATATATTATACCATACAGCTACTACAAATACCACAGTAACTAGTCATTTTGATAGATATTGTAGATATCACATTTAGTTTAATGTAATTTTTATCATATTATCATTACAGGGGTTAATTATGACCTCGTTATACTGCTAGAGAACTGCCGAATTGTACGTAGACCTGTATCCCTGGTATTATATGAAAACCACGGTACACAAGGTCCTAATGCATGGAAGTGAAATTTCGAAGGAGGCGATTCTTCCATTAAGGCAGCTCTCCGAAGAGGCGATGGAGGCTCGGAATAAGGACGCTAGAAGATTCCGCCAAAGATTCAGCAGAATACACTCCAGGGTGACCACAAACGATGATTTACTTAAAAGGTTGTTGATCACTTCTGATCCATTTCTTTGCTCTAATATGACTCCGATTCCGAAAAGATACAGAAAGATGCCGAAAGAATTGAGAGAACTGCTGATTTTAGAAGACGGTGAGGGATTGGAATCAAACAGTAGTGACGACCAGAATTTCTCTGAAGATTAAGAATTTTCCATTAAATGCGTCCGTGGAAATACCCAGTAAATAACGTTAAGGGCTACGCGGTGTCACAAAAGCCCCTATTCGCGTGGCCCTCGTCGGAGAGGATGCAAATGGTAAGTGGTAGAAAAACATTTAGATGGTGCCTTTTCGGCAGCGTGGACCCGGATCGTGCAGCGCGATCGAAAAGTCGCGTTTATTTTCGTGGTCTGTAACGTTCATAAAAGATCTCCGCTGGATATTCTTAAACTGTTTTCACTCAATACTTTGGTGTAATTTCTCGCTGCACACATTTTTTGAACAAAAGATATCGACTACTTTATGTCAAAATTTGTATGAAAAAAGCATCAGACATTTTGTGATGGAACACCACAGAAATACTGTCCAATATCCTTGAAACTGTTGGATAGTATAGATAAAGTACCATTTTGATCGAATATGATGTGTTTTATTCCACTAAATTCCTTCCACAAGTCCACTATTAGCTTAACTTATAAGATTTTCGAAGAAAAATAAAATCGGGCGTGTTTTTGGAAATTTAGTCATGTTTGACCCTCCTTATCTAAGTAAAACATACGATGTAAGGAGAATGACTTACCGTTCCATGATCAACAATCATTTGGCAGTATATATGCAGAGTTTTAAGTCTGTATCTCAAAAAAAGCAATTTTGGACTTTTGTCCGGCTTTTTTCGATTTCGGACCACTGTACAGCGGCTGGAATAAGGAGAAGAATATTTCTTTTGAACTACTATGAACACTCAACACCATTGCAGACCTCTGCTTATCGTTGCTTTAAAATTCATGGCATTTAATGATCGCACTCGAAACACAATGATGTAATAATGTAATGTAATGTTAATGTGATGGAAATGTGCTTTTTTATTGCCCGCTTCAATCTTCGTACGAAGATGGTGTTTTTTGAAGGTCGAATATTAAATTATTAATGTTAAAACTTAGACTTGAGTGAAAAATTCCATATTTATCTTTAACGTATCCTCTTAGACAGTGTTAAAAGGGAAGAATGTGTAAACCAAGAAAATTAAAGGAATAATTGTGTTAGCTCTGATGAACTTCGAGTGTCCACAGACTACATTTTTAATAATCTGGTCTTATGGAGAGGATGTGAGGATAATATTTCTTTATCGGAAGTAGTCAAGTAAATGGTTTTATTGATTTTATTAATTTTTTATTTTGGTAATTTCATAATTTTGATTTCATTATTTCATCACTGAGCAATTTTTGTCATTAACTGGAATAAGAATTCTGAAACTTTTCACTTTCTCCATATACGTAGTATAGAGAAAGTATTGTTCTCATGATAAAAATCGACTTCGAAATTTCATCGGAATTACATGCTTTGGGGTCCCTAGAGCACGTTTTGACCATTTTCGAAATGATGTATGTGTGTATGTGTGTGTGTGATTGTAGGCGTTCTAACGTAAAAACTATTAGTCTTATCAATACCAAACTTCACTGTGGTGGGTGCTGTCAGAGTTGATTAGTTTTGGAGTAAATCGGTTAACCGGAAGTCGAGCTTTATTCTTCAAAGCAAATTTCCGTTTTTGCAGAAATATCCATAAATATGATATTTAGAAAAAGTCTGCCGCAGCCAGGACTTATTCTACTTCACTTCTTCTCAAAATTCAAGCATGTGTATCATGTATATTTTCATCGCTTACATGATATATGATACTAAAACTTTTGTGTGAAACATTTTTTATTATAGTCTCCATAAAACGAGAAATTGTAATTTAGTCTACAGTTAACCAGAAGTGCAAGATATTTTCTTACGGAAGGAACTATTGATCCATTGATTTAGAAAAGCCTTATCAGTTTTCCTTTAATTTACGGGAGATATTTTTTGCTTCTTCATTATCTAGAAGTTTTCCATTCCACCATTCTGCTAAAGACTATCCGGAAACTTCCTTTCTTATCAAGAAAAAACTGCTTTTCATGCCTTTTCCTTATCATCGCTGCGATCGTTAAATAGTCTGGGTATCAAGAGACTTAAAATAATCCCTCTTTCAGTTTCGGAAAATCCTCAGTTTGGTGGAGGATTAAAAGGGCAGATTGAACTCCTTTGCGGTGAAACGTCCCTTGATAGGGCTACGAAACGAGTTGATCTGATGATAAGTAGTAGCTACTGAAGGAGATTAGAAGGGAAAGAATAAGAAGGAAACAAAGAAAGAGGAAGCAAGAGGAAGTAACATAGAAGGCTGAGAAAAAGGGAGTTGTAACGATATGGATGAGCTAGAATAATGAAATCATAATGCACATTAGTGAGAGGTTAGAGAAGAAAAACAGCCTTTTAAGTTGACTTTTGAAGATGATTTGAAGAGGTTTGTACGTTTCGATGAGGTTTCAACTAAAACCGTTTTACCTCGTATGTAGTTTATCCAAGTAGAGCTTGCAAATGGAAATTGCCTCCCGAAGATGCTACCCGAAGTAACTCCCTTGACCAGTGTTTCCCCAACTTTTTAGCGTAATTTCTCACCTAAGTCCTTTTGAAATTGCTATACCTCCTATTTTACAAATAGTATATCTTACGCATCGTTTTTAATATTCATAAATTAAATTATTCACTGAATGAAGTCTATACAACATTTTATTCGAAATACAGGCCATATATTTTAGGAATAAATATTTCTTAGAAAGAAGTAAATTTTCTTGAGAGCAAGCTATTTCCCTTAACTATCAAATCGACCACCAGTGGGGCGTGTGACTCATGCTAGAAAACACCTCCCTAGGCTCTACACCCGTAAGGTTCACTCAGAGATGTCTAAGTTTCTGGGTAACAAATTAAGTGAATCGTGTCTTAGGTAAAACGTTTTTCTCTGTCAGTCGAGAAGTGTTGCCGAAAACTGAAATAATAATTACGAATTCTAATGATACTATTCATTTAGTTGTTCTCATATTCATTTATTTATTAATTTGGTGAAGCTTTTAAAGGAAAAACTCAGTATCCGAAGGCGTTACCTAGTGCACGACTCTGACAATGGACCGCATTAAACATAATTTAACCTTTAAAGGACATTTGATAACAGAAGTGGTATAAAAATAACAACTATTTATCGAATATTTCATCAGTTCCTTCAACCATTTCCTTCAACCTCATCTTGATGAGTAGTATATATTTATTTTTCTTTTGGTACAGTACGGAGAACAATTTATCTTCCATCTACTTTCGTTACAGACTTGTTCATGGCTATGTTAACATGAAAGCTAATGCGGAATGGCTGATGTTGAATAATTAGACTGATTAATGTCCCTTCCTATGCAATGCTAAGAGTAGAGTCATATGAGCATGTACTGTTTATAGCATTCGGGCTTGTTAAGGGAAGCTAGAGAGATTATTTTCAGTCTTCATCCTTCCTAGTTAGCCTAATTCTCACAAATAGCTATTGGAAGCCAATTTTTAAAAGGGTGAGTTTCCATCTGGCTCTCAAGATGGTTCTTTCATAGAGGTATTAGTAATGTGGTAGACATTGTAAATATTTTTTGGAACGAGAATCTCTTATGGAAGGAATTTCCGTTGCTATGGTAAACATTAAGATCTCAATACAACTTTTTCGATTTTATCTCTTCTAGGATATGGTAAAATATTTGGCGTCGTCATATTTACTATAATTGAAATATGGTGATTGTATTCGTCTGTATAAAACAGGTAATACTATATAAATTATTTTTTTCGTATTTTCTGATCATTTCACGGACGTGTTAGAATTGAATAATATTAATTCAATCTACAAATCATTATAAATAGAAATAAAATTATTTTATTACGAATATGCATAATATGTGAATCGAAGTGAATATATAAGCGCCATATTCCTTACTATCCTATTTATAAAACCCGTTATAACCCTCCTTCTATTACCGTGAAATTCAGTGAGCTGACTTGGGAAGAAAGAGCGTGAAAAACTACATCTGAACAGCCGTTTTCCCTCTAATTCCCTTGCATTGCTGCACATCGGTGTTAAAAGTTTCGTACTCATAATTGGCACCATAAGTCCTAGTAAACTCTCAGTAAAACCTAGTATGTGCTCATTTCTTTCTGTTAGTGTGCGAAGCAATTATCATTTACCCACGGATTTAAAAACATTAAAGGAAGCGTTAGCTCAGCCATTCAAAGGAGCTATACCCATATGAAAAATTAAGGGATTCCTTCTTAAATGTTTCTCCTGTTATATTGCTGTTTTAACTTTCTGTTGTACTGCTTTTCTCCTATTCATGGCGGAATTTTAAGCCGAAGTACAAAAAATGATGGTTTGACTACGGAATCCTGACTTATGTAAAATATAATCATTATCATCTTGGCTTCAGATTTATTTCAAAAGAGAAACTTTTATATGTATCTTATGTTTTTAAAATGTTTGTAAAAGTTCTTATTGGTTGGAAAATAGTTGTAAATACTAACGAATTCAGATCTGAAACAATTATTATCATTGCAATAATCAGACTTCGACTTGTCGATAGAAAAAGGTACTGTAGAAAACCGTAAACATAATAGTATAATTTGAAAAAAAAACAAACATTAATATAAAAATGCACCTCCGATTATTTAACATATATCCTATATACGCGTGCAATCAGAGGGGAACAGGCGATGTCTGTCTGTTTCAACTATGCCTCGAATATTTTGAATGTATGCCATCCTAAACGAAAATACTAGAATTAAATTTTTCTGTGTATATCAGTAAATTAATGTTATTTTAGCTACCGCTTTCTTTTACTGTAAAATATAGCTTATAACTCCAGGATTTTACGATCCATTTAATGAATTTTTCACTCTTAGATTGTTTTCTTCGTTCCTCGTAATAATTTTACATCTCAGAAAGCTGTTTTAGTCTTATAATTACAGGAATCCTTTCGTATATTATTTTAAATTTCACTAATAAACGATGACTAATTATTATTCCAATATTACCCTAATGCATTTGATTTCAGCTGCTACGCTTTTTTTAATAATACATTCTAAAGGCATTTTACTGCGTATGGATGTATTCATGCGAGTTAGCGGAGTCATATTTTATTAGTCGGAACTACGTCATTATCAAATTGAAAAGAAATAATTCAGGATGTTAAAACGAAATCCTTAGAAGGAAGTTGGGAGAGATTAGTCGTAGTGGAAAAATTCATGCTCGAGATAAATGACAAAAGACGGGAATCATAGAACGGGAAATAGGAATAGGGCAAAACAGAATAGGAGCGAAAGTGCCTGTGAAGGAGGAAAATGGGCGATCATAAAGCAGAGAGAAAGACCGTGCTAGATGGAAAGGGATAAGGAAGAGAATGTGGCCTGACCCGGAGGAAGGTTATAAGATTGAAAGGCAGCAATGGATATCGCGCAAATCACCATGGGAGAAAATGGCGCCCTTAGTAAAAAGGACCTATATGAAGTAATGTCTGATAAGGCCAATATGAGGCCTCTATCCCACTCCCGGATCCTCATTTTCTTCCTCACTTTGTTGCTAAGGTTCGAGTGGTCCAAAAACCAATTACTCTTGTGAGCAAGGGAGCTCAACCTCCTCCCTTCCCTTTGTAACAACCCCATATCTACGCCCACGGCCCTACTATTTCCGTCATTGCTGTATAACTCCACAGAGAAAGCTTTTCTCTAAATTTGAAATGTGGAATTGGCGAGGAGCGGCAAATAATTCGTTCATCTCGCCTCCTTTAACTCGTAATTCTTTGAGGGCCGATCGATGGGTACAGATTTCCTCCGAAAGCGCCGCTTTTTCTCCAGTAAGAGCATGTTTGAATCGGGTTTAAAGGGTTGAACTTTGTGTTAGTTAAAAAAGTTCCGGGATCCATGTCGAAAGAATCACGTCAGAAGTGTTCGCGCTCTTTCAATTCAGAAATTCCTCCGATTTCTGGAGGGACTTGAGAACGCGGATGTAATTGGGTGTCGATCTATTTTAATTGAATTTCTGTGCACGAGAAAGTTCTAATTACGCAATTAGCGATGTTTGGTACTAATTAACAATATCTGACGGTCAATTTTCAATTTATAATGATGATTTTTAATTTTCTGTATTGCTTTCTAGCAGCTAAAAATTAATATATTTGAAAATGCCTTGTTTTACTTTCAAATAAGACGAAAATTGATGTGACATATGTAGGTTACTGGAATCAGTATCTAGAATCAGGTGGTATGGTTTACTTTTCTTGAATAATGTGATGAAGGTCACATTGAGTTTTGTTATGCTGGGAAAATCAGAATCTGCTTGTGAATGAAGTATTGTTACCGTTATATTTTCGAAACTTAATATATATTTTAGTTTATCGAAATATTCAATCTACAGAAATAGTATTATGAGCACGAACTTAGAAAGTATAGGACTGGAAACTGCTGAAATTTTTTGGCTCCCTTAATGTCTGGAGACTATTTCTGGGAAATTCGATTTTTTTTCAGGAAATGTATATACGAGGGTGGTCTGAAAAGTTTCCAACCCCAGATTCTTCAGACATCTTCAGAACATTATCAGAAACCATGTCAAGAAATGTTGAAATGTCGGAAACTTTTCAGACCACCCATGTGCATCCTGCGATTCTAGTTTTAAAAGGCCTAGTTGAAATTAGATGTAACGTTGGTAATTTATTAAGGATCAATTATTTTCTGTGTATGCAAGCGGAATACATTGCACTTCGCTGATCTACGAATAATGTTTTCACAGCGACGAAGTTACTTGTGGTGTGCCCTGAAGGCAACCTGCACTTATTCTTCGGATTTACTAATTTGCCCATTTTATTCAATTGTTTTAAGTACTTATTAATGGATAAATCACTAACTCTGAATTCCATCTTTGGTATATACTAATCCCACAAAGAAAAACAGGGAAAAAGTATCATAATCGTGCTGTGTTTTCCATTTACTCCATATGAGAGTATGGCTTCAAAGGGCGAGCTTCAGTGCTGCCATCTCGCGGCTGCGGACATTAAGGGCGTCAGCCGATTGTACAGCCAGCATAGGGGAACTTCAGGGGCGTGATTATGAGTAACAGGTTAAAAAAAAACTTGGCATCTCTTAGTTGGAATAGTATGAGGCTCTATTTTTTTAACTGTAAAGAAAAAGTGTTAAAGTGGTGAAACTTACTTATGGAATTCACAAGGCTGCAAATACACTATTTTATTTAGTTTATTCCAATAGAAATGTTGACATGCTGAAATTTAGTTTATTTATTTTGCGTAACAAGAAGAGAAAAACCTATTAAATTCTCAGTAAAAAAATGGACATGAAAAGAGTATGACTTGACCGGGACTCGAACCCGGATCTTTGCTGCTGGATTTTGTAGCTAAACAAGATATCCAATCGGAACTGATCCACTGTTATGGATAAATAGATTAATTGACTAAAGCTTCCACTCGGAAAGTGGAATTTCTGACTTTAAATCCCGGTCCTGTCATAACTTTTTCATGTCCGTTGTTATTTATAATAATAATAATAATTTTATTATGCTCTGGGTAGCTCCCAGAGAGCAACAAAACATAGAAGAAATGCTCCGTAAGAGTAAAAAAATGTATGGTAATACAAAAGTACAAACAAAAATTAAAAAATCATGACAGATATACAAAAATATGCGGGAAGTCAAAAAACAAAAAAATGCTCTGAGAAATATACAAATATCAGGAAATACAAACTATTAAAAAAATGTTCAACAAAAATAAACAACAATTTATAAGAACGACGACGATTTAGTAGAAAACTATTGGATATCATTTAGTTGAAAAAAATGAATACTACAGGTTCATAAAGAAAAACACAACATGAGTAAACAGAGAGTTTAGAACCTAAGGGGATAAAGAAAGAGATGCAACTCGTATAACAAAATATACTTATTTTAAACATTGGCAACTAAAAGATAGTTGTATAGCTAATCCTTAAAAACTCTCACCGAGCTGGAATATTTGATAGAGTCAGGTAAAGAGTTTCCGAACTAAGAACCTTCAATCTGAAAGGAATTTCAGAAAATGTTAGATCGAGGAATAGGATATGTAATTTTCTAGGGTCCACTTCGGTGAATTCGGTTATTGAGATTTTTAAAGTGAACACTTTTACATGTTTAACACAACGCAATACTTATTCTTACATCAAACATCTCCGTTTACAATAATTGACAATGAACTCTGAGCAGCACTCAAAGCCCTGAAACGTGTTTCGGATTTTTCGTGCTGATCAATCGAAAGGCATATTTCTTGGAGTGGTTAACATTTAATCATCACAATAAAGGCTCACTTCCGAATTTTAGTTAGTGTATTTGCGCCACGTATCATTGGTATCGGTTTATTGATTTGGGATCCAACAGGGGGCTATTTTGAAGGAGGTAGGGAACAAGATTGATAAAGACCCATTACTTCAACTTTCCCAATAGAGACAATTTTCTCGCAACGGAGAAACATGGGTATCGGTTTATGGAGCTGATGGATTAATAATTAGAATTGATGGGAGCTTATCAGGAACGGTGGAAAATTAAACGGGACAAGTGTGAATTTCTTCGCTGCTATTGTGAAGGTATTTAATGAGGAGGCTCAATTGATCGAGAAGTTTGTTGTGTATCATCAGGTTTAATAAAATAACCCGATGATGCCCTGGGAATAACTAAGGGCGTTTTCATCTGGCTGGTTAATAATATGGCAGTTTAGTTTCTCTGTTATTAAATGCGATGAACTCCTATACTCAACTTCGTGTTTTCATCATATTACCCATAATTGTACTTTATCATCTATAGTTTGTTACATTGTTATTTTCTTCTTTTTGTCTATTAAATTCTATGGATCGTTTTTGATTAATAATTTATTTGTTTATCTATCAGTCTATTTTTTTATTTACTTACATGTAACTGTGTAATTATTTGTTCTTTTTGTTTTTTTTTTTTGTTTTTGTATGATATTATTGGTTTGCCTTCTTGCATTTTACATCTCATATAATCTGATTCCATCAAGAAATACAGTTTTCCTATCTATAGGTTTCGCAGGTTTTTCACGCCGCCTTTCTTGAGGGTGTTTTTCTGCAGTGGAAATTTTTTCCTTATCTCTTCGATTAGGTTTTTTAAATCCATTACGTAGTCATCTTCAGTGTATATTTTTTAAAGCAATTTATTTTTTGAATTTATAAAATTATGTAAGAAGAGACTTAATACTCTCAATATCACCTTGAATAATTATAATTGAATTATTATTATTATTATTTTAGAATGGAAAATGTGTCATATTCGCCAAGTAACAAATTCCATTAGTGTCCACAAAGTAACGGAGGATATACTTGAATATATTATTATTTTGTACTTCAGATTGATGTTATTCTAAAGAGTAATTCAGGAAGAAACTTTAAAGCTGACTTCTTCCACGAAAATATCTTTTTTTCTCTTCATCGTCGACCCATTATTTCATCGATTTAATTCTTTCAGGAATTGGGTCACCGTAGGATTGTCTACTTCCCATACTGAACTGTGGTGTCTCCAACTCTGATACTCAGTCTATCGGATTCACCTCCACCGCTTCAGGGAGGAAATCCATTTTTACTTAGGGAAAATAAGTTTAAAGTCTACCAATAGAGGCGGCTTTCTTAAAATTTAGGTGAAGAGTAGCCCGAGCGAGTTGCCATCAATTTCATTATTTAAAGCTTAATAAGGAAGAGTGGAAAGGAAATGAAAATAATATATAGTTTCCAAACCTCCACGATTAACTCTAACTCTAAGTAACCATCTGGCAACGCATCAAACCGTTCTATTTTTCGATCCCTTATTGCTTTAATTCTATGGGAAAATCAAATTTTGGTTCATACCCGATTTTTCTCGTTCTACCAGAGTCGAGCCGGTTTGGAAAATTTTTCTATACTCCCACCATTGCAAAATTCATCCCTTTACGTGCTAACGTTGTATTCTTCTGAAAGGTATATTATTCCTAAATTTTTATATGCAATACATTACAATAATTTTGAATTGAAAATTGGAAATAGTAGACAGTAAGACTATATGTCTCGTAAAGAATTGCTACAACCAAGGTATGATCATTACTCACGTGCTTCAGGATACAAGATGGGAATCTTTAAAGGATATAAAATGTATACGAAGGCTTCGCAAATTCAGAGAAAGTACGTTCGCACGTGATAAAGCTGATATTATGACTCCTCCCTGTTATATAAGTCGTTGAGATACTACAAAGAAGATCAGGGAAATAGATGCTAGAACGAGTCGCTTCAAAAATTCCTTTTTTCCGCGAACGGTACGATTAGTGAAGTACAGTCCTGGCCCAAATTAACGCAGTACCGGCCGTAAGGATCGCTAGGGAGGTGCAGCGTTAATTTTGGCCAGGAGTGTACAATCATGGTGCATCCACCCCTTGTTACAAGGTAAAAGGTGCCTTGCAAGTTGAAGATTTAAATGTAGATAAAATTAAGTATGAAATTTAGCAAAAGCTATTTGAAAGTCATAGTCACCAGTATTAAGTAAACTTTCCTCATAAGAAACTTAGATGAGTATTAGATGTGTACTAATGGGAACGTCGGGCCAAATGAATACCTATTTTCGGTTTTGGTCCAGTCTCTAGATTTATTACATTTTTGATTCATATAATGTTTTAAATCGGTTTCTTTCGATTCGATCTTTATTTTTGTTTTCACTCTGTTTCCAGTTAGATGTTCCGCCATCAGATCATTATACATGGCTCGCTAAAATCGCGACTGGACGATGCCTCGTTAGAGTCAAAACCGATAGATACTAAAGACATAAGGAAGGAAATTATAAATTATTTTAATTTTATTTCCGTATGGTTTTCTACTTCAGACTTCTAAGTCAGACGAATTCACATGAATTATATTATAAGCTCCATCTTTTCAATATCTTTTACATCCTACTCAAAACTAATTATGTGTATACCACAAATATTTTGCACAGATCAAATGCGTAAATAATTTACCGAGAATATGATGGCTTGTACATCGGGTACATATTTCGAATGTTGAATTCATTGAAAAAATTTGAATGCCTTCTACAAGATATATAATCGCTTTTTTGAAACATAGCGATAATGTTAATGCTCCATTAATCTTTAAATGGAAATTATGCGCTTTTCGGAGTGAAAGAATTTTCCGATACATGGGAACAGTTTTCGGAAACTACGATTAGCATTCCCTACAAAACTTCATAACTTTGCGGCGGTTCCCTCGCCATTATTTATTCCACAACCTCTCATACATCAAGTTTAATTCTCAGGCATACTATGCGGGTATAAAGTTCTGGAAATTCTTATTAGATCGTAAATTCCAAAACGTGGAACCATATAGGTCAAATTGCTTTTTTGAGAAAGACGTGGATGCATTACTGTGCGATAATCATTGATGTTCGTAGTTCTCCATAATAAAGCGAGAGAAATTTATTAGTAATGGCCCTTAAGTACTGCGGATTTATTGGAGATTATCTTCAATCTGTTAGTAGTAGTTAATGAGGGGGAAGATATTTCTATCAAATAATAATAAAATGAATACTGGATGGTTAAAATTTGCATTTTTTACTTCAACAAATAATGCAAAGCAAAATTCTGTATCTTCTTCATTTTTCAAATATCTCAGCTGAGCTTAGTATTATATTTCAAAGAGTCGATATTTTGAAGTGGGACATGGGATTAAATTGGGCACCTTTCTATTTAAATAACGCTAAATATATCTCCAAAAATCAGTAGGGTATTATTTTGTTGTAGAAGAAAGCTCTAGAAATGCTTCAACGTATTTGTAATTGAAAAGGATAATATGAATTGTAATATTTAGAAAATAATCGAGATTTTATTCTATATACCTACTGATTCTTTCAGTTACAGAATGTGTAGCATATTAATGAAGTAGAGTTTTTTTAATAGAAGGGGTTCCGTGAATGACTTATGCAGAAAAGAATTCAATTAGCGATACGAATATAAGAACGCATTGACGAATATCGAAAAATATTCTAATTAAGGAAGATTTAGTCCGATAAATTTAATTTGAAATGTACACGGTGGTACTTTGATTGAACGATCCTGACCTTACTTAATTCTAACTGATCGGATACCTCGATAAAATTAAATTGATGAAGCAGCAAATTTCTCGACATGTTTTATGGTTTGAAATTTCAATATCACGCAACCTATTACGATAATTGAGTACATTCTAGATTGAAAAAATGTATTGCGTAGGTATATCATACGCTTAAGGTAAGACGACTAAACTACAAAATTCATTCTGTATACATTATACTTTGTTTAAATTGATGGAATTTTTTGTTTTTTTTTATTTCGTTATAAATATTTCTATCCTGTCATGCTTAGGTTGAAGGTTTAGTAATCTGTGTATTTTCCAGTATCAAATAATTTGTATTTGATTGTTTTTCGAGCTTACTGCCCTATCGTTTTTTACGTTAGATATTCGTTTTTCCAACCATTGTTACCTCACGTTTTAGAGTCATTGACTTGAAAGTTAAAGTTCAAAGCTCGTAGCTACTATCGGTGTACCTATTAGAGATTCTTTAATTCCACAATGTCTTTGATGAAGATTCTTTCTTAGCCCCTTAAACTCTTCTTATAATGTTTCCTGTGATATGCTGTACTTCCTTCTCATTCTGCTATATTTTTTCCCATTGTTCGCCATTAGCTGTTTATAGCCGTTTGAAATCATGGATAATTGCGCCTCAACGTCCTTCCAAATCACAATGCCCCGTTTTTGCTCGTTGGAGCCGTACCTTTCTCATCTCGCCGGAATTCGGTCACCGTAATTGTTCCTCAAATTTACTTATAGGCCGTTAATTGCCCGGCTAAGCTTTGCCAGGACAAATTCTAACTCAATTTATCTACAATTACAGTGATTATAGGAACAAAGTCTCTGACATGCTTAGCAATAACGTAAGAATGATTTCAAATACTTGGTTGGATATAGAATAGAATGTTTTATTTCGAATTTTTACAATCAACTTGATGACTAAAATAAATAGAATAAAATATTTGACAAATATTTATGACTAAAATATAAACAAACTGAAAATAATCACTTTGTACGAAGACATTTTGTTGGAATGTATGTAAAAAGTGATTATTTTCCATTATTATGACCTTCCGAATTAACACCATCGCACATCGAGTTTGTAATTTAAAGCAAAATTCCTATTGTATCTCTAAGAAGAGTAAACCTTAAGGATTTATATATAATTTCACTGGGAATAAATAGTATAGGTATGCTAAGACAGTTATTTTAGTTTAAAAGTAAAGTATTTATACACTCTCTGATGCGATATTAAGAAGTAATTTTTTTCTATTAAATCGGAGACGAATTCATCCCACCTCTTAACTTTTGAATGTCAAGCTTATCTTGGCTGAAAAATGATGAAAAGATTTGTACACTCCTGGCCAAAATTAACGCAGCACCTCCCTAGCGATCCTTACGGCCGGTGCTACGTTAATTTTGGCCAGGACTGTACAACCTCAATATGACATAGGGAAAGAAAAATAAATTTTAAGGCAGTCGAGCCTTAATTGATACCATGTCGACTACCTCCAACAAATTTTCGTTATTCTGTGTGCGTAAACTTTGTTAGTTAACGCAAAACCCTTTCATTAATGAGATACAGAGCTGTAACAGAGATCACGCGAGCGTGTTTCCAACTTTCTTGCGAAATTAAGTATTACCAATAGGCATTTCAGGGAAGTTGTTTATATAAATGGAAAAATCCAAAATCTTTTTTGATTTGTGCATTTATTTACAAAGTATTTGAATACTCTTTCAATTTAATCAATATAAATCTAATGAAATCACAATTATATTTTATTAAAGTTCTAATATGAACTAAATTAAAGATATACGACTATAACTGCTCGTATCCTGTAATGTTCTAATAATGTGGCCTTTAGGTGGCTTACCACATGGTATAATAAACTTAATTAAATTTTACATTCAAAGCTAAGTCATAAACTAACAGAATGCCTCTTTGGCTAAATGCTCATAAAAATATGAGAGCTCGAAGTTTTACTAAAATCGAATTTTGGAATTTCATCCGTCTTCTTGGAAGTACCTGTGTAATCAATCCAGAGATAATCGAGGAAATAATACGCATTCCACTCAACAGTTACCCAAAGTTTCACTCTTTCTTACACAGGTTCACTTAGGGTACACTCCAAAATTCATAAGACCGCGGAGCGGAGCACTTCATTAGTCCAAGTTTAGAGATCTAATTGTTCAAGCATCCATTCCCTCCTCTTAATTAGATCCCAGAAAAGCCCCGTGTTTGTCCGGAGCTCGCAAAGAGGCATAATCATTTCTAAGATGCCCTCCGGTCGTTTAACTCTTGCCCATTGCCCGCTCCGACCAATTTGGGAACAATAATGAAGTCACGTGACCTACGTCCCGTGCCGGTTCCGGAGCAGCGGGTAATCGGAAAATGGTATCGACCCCTCCCTGCAAGCAACTATTTCTGCACTGCGGAATTTTCCGCGGGGAATAAAACCTCATTTCTTCGACAATCACCTCTGAAAAACATCTCGTAGAAACTGGCGCCAAAAGTTCCCGCCATTTTTGCCCAAGGCGGGAAACGCCGGTCGGACAAACGGGTAGGCGGAGATCGCTAAGCTAGGCGTCAGGGTTGCGAAGGGGTCCGAAAGAAAAGGGTAAAGGGTCTGAAAAGGGGTCGTGATAGGAGAAGGGGGTTATTACGATCCAGGAACAGCTTGTACGTAACGGGCAGCGCGTGAAATGAATTAATGGTTTCGTGGAAAACTATTACGGGGATCGGATGGATGGTAGAAGCGCGTGCTTTTAAGCTCGGAATGGCCGTGAAGGAAAGTTGAAGAGGTGAGGGTTTCTTCTTTTTTAGGGGAAAGTGGTGGAGTAAGGGTTGGATGGAGCAAGGATGCGGAGACAGGAAGAAAAGAGGGAAATAAAAGGACTGTTGGCACAGGAAAATGCGATGGAAGAAATAGGCGGTTGATGTAATAATCAATTTTGGGCCGATAAGGATATCGTCACAAAACCCACGCTTAGGAATGTGTAAATTAACGCTTGGAGATCGAGAGGAACGTCTTACTCTTCGATTAATATGTCTTAAAATACAGGCATATTTTTCCGGTATCAACGACTACGACGATGCTGAAAAGCTTCACCCGTCTGGACAAATAAAAGATTTTACCTCTTTCACATCGTAAAAGCGTGTAAAACTTGAATTATTAGTCTTATAAGTAAAGTGTGAATTATAAAGATTATTATTGAAAAGCTGCGCATCAGATGGGATTCTAAATATTGAATATGGATTTTTTTATCAATTGATGGTATGTATAGCAATCGATATTGGAAGGCGTGACTTTACGGAAAGAGATATACGAAATAACTAGACACTTTTAATCCACGACCACTTTCGTAAGCGTTCTTACATCTTCAGATCCGAAAGTGAATTGATATCTATTTGAGAAATACTGTGTATTTTTGTTTCAGAATCTATAGATATAGAAATACTTACTGATATTAATGTTCAGTCGTCAAACTTAATGATTAACTCGTGGGAATCTGTGTATACGAAAGTATCTGTCTGTATGGTATACGTGCCTAGGATAAAATAGCAAATATAATATATTTCGTATATATTTTTTGTGTATGTATGAATAGATACCATGATTTGAGAGAAAGAATGATTATGTTAATTTTTCAAATAATACTTTCTACCACAACAGCATTTACTTACGGCAATCTTTAATTTGCGTTTCATTCATAATTAAAATCCCCGAATTAATCTCTTTTTGTAATTTTTGGCATTAAGAATACACGATCCTTACCATCAACTTATTTTTTACATTCTTTTTCCGACGTTGTGTTCTATTCAGAGTTCCACTTAACTTCCTATTCTTAGCTACCCTTCATCCTGATCACTTCCCTTCTTCTTCAGCTCATCTTTAGCTGAAACCCTCTCGCCCCATTGGTTTTCTTCCCTCTAACTTCCCCTCAATCATCTCTTTGATCATGCACCCTCTTCTCCTTTGACGTCCTCTCTTCTTCTTAGCTTGCTGATCCCGGTGCTGCTATCTTCAATCTGCCACGTCATGCAATTATTAATCAATTAACTGAACCATTATATGATAAATATTCGATTCGAGGTTATTAAATTAAAGATCCTTCGCAGGGGAAAATCAATGAATCCTAGTATTATGAAAAATTAAAATTCTTGTTATTTTGAGGAGAGTAAGCTATCATTTGGGAAACTTCTAGGATGAAAGTATTTCCCTAATACACATAAGAATAATAGCTTTTTAGTCAATATAAATGAATGATAATACATGAGTAGCGCCTTTCAAGAGTACATTAAAAACAGCTGGACCCGTCACATCAAGGACAATTATAGCCCCATGATAATTTATTTAGAAAAATAGATAATGGAAAATCTTCTGGAAACTTTTATTATATCCTTCATAATAAAATAAAGTTTTCCTTGAAAAAATATGGGTTCTATGGCATTTTATCTTTGCTATAAAATTCTATTTGGATTTTGAGACATTGTATAACGGAAGTCCATAGGAAAATAAATGGCCATATTCTTCTTAAAAAGTATCTAATTTTGTGTATGAAATTCCATGTGTTCAATTTTTAGGCCTTAGATATCGAGAATCCGACAATCTGTAGAATTTAATGGTACGTAATGCTTAGTTTATAAATTATATAAATATGTTTGAATATACATTTACTGAGAATTTGCATTGCATTTCCTTGAGTCTGATTTCCATCTGGGTTCCCAATGAATAGTTCTCTCATCTTCATTTCTATTAAATAATGTATAGCATTTATAAAAATATCTCGATTAATATCAATCAATGTTCATTCGTTTTTCGGAAAGCCATAGTGTTGAAAGGAGTACCTGTGTAGAGTCTCTCAAAATTGTGCTCAATACTTTTTCTTATTTTTTTTAATTGAAGTAACGAATTTTCAACCTGAAGGATTCTAGAAAGAGACCCATTTAAAAGAAAGAAAAAGGGTTTCATATTTATTAATGAATAAGTTACTTCTGTCTTTAATGAATCCAGATCAAAAGAAAACGAGGAAATGATACCTTTAGCTTCCTTGTCCTTTTCTAAAATTAAAGCGTTCTAAATATTTCTGAGGAATCCGAAGGAAAAATGTCTGAATTCTATCAACCTCTGATATATTTCTAAAAGTAGAGAATATACTTCGTTTATAAGGGAAAAATGTGTACCTTAATATAAATTATAAGGGACTCGGAGACTGAACATTTTCAGGACTACAAATAAAATTTTTGTGCTAGTAGAGGGCAAGCGTTTTAGTAAAGTAACGATCAAATAAAGGGCATCTCACAAATTGTAGTTGGATCAAAATTAAAGGCTTAAGAAAAAAACAATTCATGCCAATGATTGCAAAATATTAAAAAGATAAAAGTTCGTAAATATTCCTTAATACATATAGACGTAATCCATATTTTATGTTTTCCGTATTTGAATGCATTGCCGTTAGCGATAATTTTAATGTTGTCGATTGCTTATACATTTTGAAGTCGAATTTCAACAGAATTTTCGTTATATATTCTGTTGCAAAGTCATGTCCCTCATAGCTAAAGTTAAATATATGTTTCCTAAAATCTATGGTTAAATGTGGTCCTTAGATGACATTTTTAGCAGTCCCACATTTAAATTTAATAGATTACATTCTGCGAAGCAGTTTCATTATAATTAAAAGGAAAATTGGAAAACTGTTATTTACTCGTGTATTTTTGGGTAGAAAATAATTGCTGTGTCTGATAAAATAATGGTGTCTAACCCTAAAGGCAGGTTGGCATTATTAAATGCAGCGCGTATGGATTTCCCCAATTTTGAAGCAATTTTATCCAGATCATTACGACACTTTGATTGAAGAAGTGTTTATTTCTGTCAATTGAAAAGGCTTAAATCTAAGATTCTGCGAGTAATTATTTGAGCAGAATTGCAAATGAGCAAAATTTTATCACGTGAACAAATTTGCGAGTTTTTTTTTCAGTTTTACTTGTAAATCTGCTTTTATTAAAACCTTAAAGGAAGGTTTCCACTGTAGTTTCCTCCCTAAGAAAAGCCTACCTAAAATAAATGATATTGGAATATAAGAGAAAAGCGATTTTTATTTTATGTTAGTAAATTATATGATGGAATGACACCAAGTACTTAATTAATTTACTCCTCAAATTCATAACCGAATACTATCTTATAATAAATCTGAATCTAAAATTTCCTATTAAAGGTTAATCAATGCTTCTTTATTATAAGTTTTTCATAAATACGTGATTGCCTTCATAAAATTGCATACATAATATTCAATAAGATGGAAAAACGACGTTTAAAAAAATATACTCGGTTGGCTCCATAAACCACATATTTTATTATTCTGAAAGATTGGTTTCGCCAGGTACTGAATGAATGAATATGATAATAATAATATTAATAATAACAGAGGACTTTATTCAGGGCGATGGAGATAAGAAAGTGAGGCTAGGCTGGAGAAGGAAGATTGAAGATGAAACAAGGGGATATCGAGTAAGGCAATAACATTAGCAAATTAATGGCTGGTTTTAAACCAATAAAACAGTTAAAATAAAACATATAAAAGCGACAATTTTTCCAATGTTTCCTATACCTCAATTATCCCAAATGCATTTATTCAGTATTTGATGATGTTACAATGCTCGGAGACTCTGATTGTGCAGAGTAATGAAATATTTTACGTACCTCATCAAGTGCATTCCTATAAGTATCGTCATAGAGAAGTTTCACCGAGTAACGCCGCAGTATGGTAGGTTTAGGAGAAGCAGGTACTGGTATATTACACTGCACACTGTATAATTACAATTGAAACCCCACTGTATATGGTCACGCTTCAGCATACCGGTTAAGAGGCACCGCATTAGAGAGCTAAATATTAAACGAATACCCACGGCGAAATGGCTAAAGTTTAGTTACAATTCCGCACCCCGCATCGAGATTATTTTCACGGAGAGGAAAGACAATTAACAGCCCCTAATTTTCACAAAATTCGGTCGATTAGCAAGAGTGAAATGGGCCGTAAATCGTGTATTTACGCCTCAAAGTTCGTCTTCCCCAGGGCGGGGGGAAGCGCCGGAATCGCGAGAAATTAAAAATATTTTCAAAAGAATCGCCGCGAGGAAAAAGAGAACTTAATTGCTTCTGCTATTCTAAGATTGAATGGCGCGCAATTAAGGATGCCGAGAGACCTTTAGCCTGGTTAATGGGGTCGGAGACCGAAATTTCGCCTATAAATCCCTCTCCGCAAAAAAGATATTTCGAAATGCACACCTTACGAGGATTCCAAATGACTCGTCACTTGCAGCCCCCTCTCCGGATTGAAAAGGCTCGCACTTGGGATGATAGGCGTGCATTAGCCCGAAATGAAATTGGATTGGAGGAGAGAGGCGGATTGAAAGAAAAGGGGAAATGGTATGGAAGAGCGAGCGAAGAAGAGCGAAGGAAAGTTTCGAGGGAAGGAGCGAGGAAGGATTCATCTTGCGAGTTACAGTGCTTCTTGAATAGGGAACAGTCTTACTCAACGCATGAACTATTAGATTGAAAACTTTGAGTCTTGAACCTAATTATAATCTATCAAGGATGAATTTTGAGTGCTACAGATGGAGGCTTTCTTGAGGAGTGCTATCCAGGCATTTTCTCTTCGGTACATGGAGTTAGAATTCTTCTTTCGGTTATCGTGCGTGGTTTTGGTAACCTATTCTTCAGGATATATTTTTGAGAACCATGGATGACATAAATCAGAGATGTGGAACTCATCATTGCGTGCGGCCCATTTACTGCTAGGTTAAATTTTCGCGGGCCAGACTATTTTTCGAAGCTATGTAACTAATTCTGCTTCTTAACTTTCCTAAATATTAGAATAAAAAAAAACAAATGAATGCCTAGATTCCAGGAGATTTTAAACATGAAGTAAAATTGTTTTGTTTCAGTGAACAACCCAAAGCAAATTTTAAGAGATAATAATGGGGATGTATGTATTTATTGATAAAATTTGTAGATTTATTAACGAATGAATAAAAACAACTTTTTGCACAAGTATGTACTCCAGAGATAACGTACCATTGTGTCGCAAAGTTTTTAATCTGCGAGTGCCATTTTCTTAAATAAGAATCAATGAAAAGAGAAATTTCAATCAGAAAAGGTGGTTATTTTGTGCTATATTTTGACAATTCTTGAAATCGCGGGTCGCTCGAGAGGAGTTGGAGGGCCGCATAAGGCTCGTAGTGACATCCCCGAAATTAACTTGTCTTTTCCTTCTGTGTGTTGGTATTCCACAAAGTATAACTTGAACGGATCCATTTAATAAGAATCTAAGTCAATCAAATGATGAGCAAGCTACTCTTTTCACAGTCTTAGGAATTATCTTGTGACATTTAGGACATTTTCGTGATATGCGCTCAAAAAGTACAAGGAAAAGTGTCTCAGAAAGAACTTAAACGTTTTCCTAATAATTACAAGATTATATCATCAAAATTTTACTGCTACGAATGATAAATTAATCTATGTTTATATTATTATTACTTTGAAATTCATAAGTAATAAGGATTTAACTCGAAGTTTGGGAGCCTGAGGGCTTCAGTCTATATTCGTAGGCAACGTTTTCGGACGTTAAATGTACCCTTCCCAACACTTATTGAAACAAATCCACTGCTTCTAATCACTCTGTGTTAAAATTCTGTTTATTAATTCCAGTTCCAATAAAATGGAAAATGTTCTATCTATGTTTACTCAGAGATAATAGCGTTTCCCCAGTACTATTTCCATGTATTAATTGAAATTAGGAAATATGTCAACTATTCAAAGGGTGGTGATTAATAAGCTGCACATATATGTGGCCTTTGGAGGCAAAAAGGGCTCTCCATCCCAGATTTAACCGTTTTGAAGTGATAGTCGAACGAAGGTAAACGAAATTCACTACTTCATAATTTGCGCTACACCATATCCCAATGTTAAGGAAACAAGAGAACCTGTCAGTATATGCTAAAATTTTAGAAACTAAACCGCTTTTGTGGATAATAGTTTGTGTAAGAAATTATAGTTTTTGATACAAATTTCATATAAAAATTATAATTTATTAATTAAAACTGTCATTATAATATTTTTTCTAAATCTCAATTCTCATTTTATCGTAAAATTTGTAGCCAAAAGCACGCTGGGCGAAAATTTTCTGTTTTAATGATATTCATCGAAGGTGAATCAGCGTAAAACAATGCTTTCATCAGGATCGGATCTCTTATAAAAGGAAACGTAAAAGCAAATGTATTTATAATCATCTTTAGGCGACTTGTATAGCATAAAAATGCAATTATGGAAATCGAATTATAATTGGTAAACGAAACTTAGGAGGTGACCCCTAAATAGGTAGATTAACAGGTTATTTGTCCAACTTGATCTAAAATAACTCGTGAGTAATGAGTGATGTTTAATTAGATTCGGTCATTATCATTATCAATCCTATTTTAATTAAACAAACAGTCGACGTTAAGGGTTAATAGATGTAGCATATTATTTCCACTAATTTCATTTGCAACTTATGTTGGGTCAAAAGTTTAGATTGAATACCTGTAGATCAATGAAGGATAGCATTATCCCAAAGTGAACCTCTGATTAGCTTTAAATGTAGCATTTACAAAGAAATTATAAGAAACGGGAATGAAATGGTATTTGTAGCTCAGTTGTCGCTAATAATGTCATGCAATGCTATAGACAATACAATCCTGAGTTACAGAAAATAATCCTTTGAGAAGGGAGTGAGCATGGATAAAAATAAAAATAACGTTAAGTAACAGTAATCAGAGTAATCAGGAGGACAATATCTTTGGATTAAAATTACGATAACTTCATTACGAAGTTAAGTAGACTTGTGTGAAATGTAAATGATGATTAGAAAATTATGTGATGAAACACATCAGTAAAAAATTAATACCATGTAATGTATCACAACCACGAACTTAGAAAGTATAGGACTGGAAACTGCTGAAATTTTTTGGCTCCCTTAATGTCCGCATCCGCGAGATGGCAGCACTGAAGTTCGCCCTTTGAAACCATAATCTTTTATGGAGTAAAGGGTGGAAAAGCACGATTATGATACATATGTAATAAAGAGTAATATTTACCAAAGATGGAATTAAGATTAATTGTTTTATTCATCAATAGGTACTTTTGAATTGAATACAAAACACTTGAATAAGACGGACAAATTAGCAAATCCGAAGAATAGGTGCTTGCCTTATGAGCAAAACACAGGTATCTTTGATTAGGTGTAACGGCGAAGAGGTCAAATAAACATAGTGAGTGTGATGAAAATAATGTCAGAATAGTACAGGTAACTTTGTCGCCGTAAAAACATTCTTCGTAAATCACTGAAATCAATTACATTCTCTATGCTCAGAAAATTTAAATTACATGAAGGTAATTCTTATTCAATCAAATAGTATCTAAAAATTTTTCTTAAGCAACGGAATTTGTTTGAAAAATAAAGCATTAGGCACCCCAACCGATGGGGTGACTCCGGCCACTGAATATGTTTCCAAAATATCGCCTATAAAATTAACTATATGACTAATATTACGACCATTAATATAATTTAAGATCTTTAAATTATTATTACATTTAATCTTTGTTTAATAGGTACTGAGATAAGAAGTTATTGACTCATAATAACGTTTTTCCACTTTATTAATACATTTTCAGAAGAAAAATAATTTTTTTATTTTAATTTTTTTCCTCCAAAAAAAAAAAGAATGAAAAATTATTGTAGAAAACCTAAACTCACTGTCACTCGAACCCTTTTAAATTTTTTTTCAAGCCTTAGAGTCAGTGTTTTGTTTCTACTAATGAATCTCCGAACCCAAACAATTTCTGGAACTGAGGTCATTCCGCACATTGGCTCCCACCGGGAATCGAACCCGGGACCGCTTTCACTTTAAGAAACCTGTTAGAAATTATGTCAATACAGATAATAATAATTTATTCAATACAATTTAGAATATAAAACAGTACAATAACCAACAATTAAAGATAAAAAATATATATATGTAAAATACAAAGAATAGGTTATCATACAAAATAAAACTTACATAGAAACAGAACAGTCTGGTCCTGCTAAGCAAAATGCCTGTCAGCAGGTTCCATTTGGGCAATCTTCAGTAAAATTATAGGAATGTAAAAAAGAAGAGTTTAATAGATGTAGAGTACCAAAAAAATATTAAAATTACAGTTAAATACAACTACATATCAATATTTATACAAACACACATTGCATGTTAAAATACAATTAAGGGTTCCAAAGGTTAATACATAAAGAGTTTGCAATAAACAATAATAATAATACCAATAATAATCGCCTTTATTTGGGCAAGGTTGAGACTAAAAAGTCTCTTTTTAAATCCAACCCATCGTCATTAATTATAAAATTTAAAGTAGAAACAATTAGAAGAATTGTAGATGTAAAAACTTAAGATACTCTTAGGAAATAAATTCTCTGCAGGAAAACACCTATAAAGTAGGAGGTGTGAGAAGCCTGCGCAAACCTACCAATAGCAATAGCTAAAAGATGAGAAAATTCTAAAAATAAGGAAATAAGTAAATAAGTATGTACAGTCCTGGCCAAAATTAACGCAGCACCGGCCGTAAGGATCGCTAGGGAGGTGCTGCGTTAATTTTGGCCAGGAGTGTACTTACATGCGATACAAAAATAAGAATCAGTTCACATAAAAAAGATAGCAATATACATGATACAAAAAAATATACAATAAACAATAAAATGAGGTGTTTAGTCCAAGAATAGAATTAAAAACAATTTCTTTTTCGTACAAAAATATTCAAACATACATTTATAATAAGACAAATGATTCTAATTGATCAATACTTCCAACCGGATGACGTTCTTTCTTCATGGGCACTCTCAATTTGGACGAATAAGAGATATAGGATCCGTTTCAAGGGGCGTTTGCTGCAGAACTCAGTAATTATTTCTCCTCTACTAACTCCCAAATCACATTACCATGTACTTCGAATTCATCGCATCGCAGCCGGGAACATTCGTGCTGCTCTTTTATCCAAGTTCCGTCTCTCTCTCTTTTCCAAACCTTTCATTATACCCCTGGGCACGTGCTAAGTAATTCCTTCGAGGCGAGATTTACATTCCTTTGAGATCCATCTTTCGTGAAAATCGCTCAACTCAAAAGCGTGTCCCTAAGATATAATTTTTCAAGGTCGATAGACAGCGCCGAATTCGGATGGATGTAAAAGAGATGTTGGATGTGGAATCAAAAGCTTGTGGAACGCTCGGCGGCCCTAGAAAATGCTGTTGAGAATAATAATGGAAAGAAATGTGGCACTTGAAATGTTCCACGATTTTGGAATGTTTCGTTATTTTAGTTTTTCGCATAAAAATTGAGAAATATTTTCACATTTGAATCCTGCCAATTACTCTTTTTTATGAGTCCGAGATTGATTTTTGTTTTCCATAGCTTGTTCGTAATTTTCATCTTACACAGTGACACCTTATGTTGCGGAAAAATTAAACTTTGTAATTAACGATACTCTTAACATATGTTTTATAAGCTCTTGGTTCCTTAATTAATTAGATCTCAAGGGGGAGATAAATTAATAAAGATTAATTCAACAATATTTTGTTGGATTGGAAGGATTCGTCGAGGCCTTTTTGCCGCGATGAATTACAAAATATTAAAATATTCTTCGTAGAATATTTAGGATTTTTTCCTTGGGCTTAGGGAAAGATCAGTACACAATAAAACCTTGTATGCTTCTTTTGTTTCAAAGTAGTAAAAAATTAAGTGACATAAAATAAAAATATTTTATGTGGTAGTCAGCTTACTGGCCGCATTCATCTTGGCTTGGTTGGATTATAGTAATCGGAATAATTATATAAATATATCCCTAACAGCCATAAGGTGAGTAGAACTATTTTGAATTCAATATGCATATATGTTGATTTATAGGAATACCATGCATAATAATCACAGTGAAACGGTCGCGGCAAATTTTCCTGCACCCATGATGTATACACATAATTGACGAAGGGTGATTTTTGGAGCCGTTCTTTTGGTGAAAAGGTGCTTGTTTCATCCTGTCGAATGTGGTTAATCTATAATTTTAAAATTTTATTTGAATGGTGCAAATTAACTAAGAATAATACCAGTTAAAGATTTAAAAGGAATTGAACAATTTAGCGACGAACAACATGCAGTAGCAATGATATTTGATGATGGACATTCCAAGTTCTGGGGTGAATGAGGGAGCTTTAGCTGAGATCATCTTCTAACTCCCTATGCACCAATCTCCAATGCGACGCAATCAGAGATTAGGTTGTAGTGCGTTAATAGAACAGTATGCAGTAACGTGGTAATCATTTTACCATGTTATGTAGTTGACGCCGCTGCTTATACGGATATAAATTAAAGGTTTCCCGGTGACGGGGCTGTTGAGGAGGTGGAAAAGCTGCTCAAATCACTTTTAAATCGGTCGCTGGTGAACTGATGCAATCAGGGCCTCACTTGCAATGCAAGCTGAGAGTTGATATTCAATTATACGCATATCTGGAAGTTGTTAATGCTCAGCGAACATGTTACCGTTGCCAAATACGGATTCGACATTCACTTATTACTTAGGTAATCTTACCTAAGTACCTTACCTAAGGTAGTAGAATCTACAAAGAATATGCCGATTACTACAACGATTCATTGGTAGAACGAAGTCCGATTCCTTTAAATATTTCATAATATCCTTCCAACTACTCCCAAAAATTATTGGAATCAATCGGATGTCTTAGAACTTAGGGTGGTTTACAAATGTGGGAGTTTGAAGGTGCGGTTTTGCAGCATGGATGCGCCAGCAAGTTTCACGAAATGTAGAATTGATTTCAGGTCTTCCGAAGTAAATAAGCAAGAAGCAAATTGGTAGTTGGATAGGATTACTGCACGAGTTCCGTATTAGTAACTATGAAATTCAATGCAGGCTTTAAATCTGTTGAAATTCTCTTTGATAATGTCCGCATAGTTGAGCCTATCGTTGCAGTTCCAAATCAAATCGAAACGTCACCTGTTCCTGATCATTGAGCTAATTGACAACATTAGGAAATATGGTGCCATTCAAATTGATTGGCTTGGGGGAAAGATTTCCTAAGATATTTATACTGAAGTTGTTTTTATTTATTAGCATTTAATCCTCCAGGGTTGATAGTAAAGTTATTCTAGAATATCCATAAAATTCATTTCTTAAATACTGTGTCAATGAGTTAAAGTGCATAATTACTCTCTATTTTTCCATCTAATTTTGCTGCCTATCAAATATGTAGTAATAATGGCTCTTCTATACCGATTTATCCATCACTGCATCACGCCACATACTCGGTCAATAACAACAGCGCCATCAATAGCTGAATCACGATATTAGTTTGCCCATTCCATCGAAAATTCTTTTTAAATCTTTGGCTGAAAAAGAGCATATAAAGAACGGTATATGGAATAGAACTCACTTCTTATTATATAAAACAAAGTAAAAATATGTTACAGGATAAATTACCACTTATATAAATAAAAATAGGTATAGCCTTTGCTGTTTCGAAAAATGCTCTCTATACAACATATAGCATTTTGCACCTAAAATATCGTTTTTATTAAAATGTTGAAAATAATTGAAATCCATTACTACCAAATAAGAGATTTTGAATCCAAAAAATTAAATTCACAAACATAACAAGCACCTTAATTTGACTGCAGACATTTTGAAAGTAATAAAACAACTGATTCTTTATAGCCTTTAAAAGAATTATTTATACCTATTGAGTGGTCTCTCCTTTAAACAATTTTTTTAGAACTTAGGAAAAACTTTTCATGTAAGTTATTGCGAGCTTACAAAAAGTTATAACACAGTAAGGAAAGTTTTAAGTTAATAATCAAGGAAAAACCGTCATCAGTTTATCAGTTAAGAGTTGAATTTATCTTTGCCACGGCAAATTTTCGGCATTTGAACATTTCCATCCGGTGTTTATCCCAAAGTGTCTACTATGCAAAGCATGTAAAAACATAATCCTGGATTTCATTATGTTTCATCGAAAAATGAAAAAAATATGGCGATTAGCGGTAGTATTATATGATGGAATCCGCGCTAATAACGGACGCTTTCAGATAGTCAAATTATAAATTACTCAGCTATTTCTCGTCCGCGAACGTAATTCGTCATAAAATAACTTTAACTGCATGAGCGCTTACGGTGCTCGTGGAGGATATTCGGTCCAATTTGGCGAAGGAAATTTGTATTGCGGACATCGAAATAGATCGAATCGAACTTCGGGTCGACGGGTTCCAACGTAAGCGGCTTAATTGGGTGAGGATAAATAAATATCATAATAGTAACGAGTGTTAGGAGGATTAACATGGTGGTGTACGAGATGATAATAGATAGCGGATTGCGAAAAAGCGACTGCGTTACGATGTAGAACTCCGCATTGAATAATTCAGGGGCCTCTGCGTGCATGTACGTTTCCATGTATACATGGGGATTACGAGAATTCATCAATTGCATTTATATCGTTCTCTCGCGGCTGTTGCTAGTCGCGGGAATTAGTTCGTTATTGGTTTAAATCAGTAAATGATCGCGATTTTGGTTTCAATGCTCATAAGGATTACCTTAAATCCATTCAGAGCTGATTATGAGAAAATTTTGGCATTTTAGAAGCTCTGTGTTAATTTTTTTATTTAAAAGTCCTCACAAACATATAGTTATGGACAATTAAAGCGGTTGACGTAGTAAACTATAATAAAGAACGAATAAACCTTACCAGAAAAATCTTACTAGCCGAGCTTTGAGCCCCGACCGAGACCGAGGTCGCTTACTGTTTTAACTTGATAATTTTCCTAGCTTATTAGCTATATTTGTAATAAATTATACTTGATTACGATAGGGCTGGACTGAATAACATTTTGTTATGAGATAGTGGTGTATAATATAAAAGTAAATACTCTAACTACCTGGAGAAATAGAAAATTTAGCCTGGGGTCTCCGCTTTCAATGCTGAGGTCCCGGGTTCAAATCCTGGTTAGAGAATGGTTATATGTGTGTGTAGTAGAAAATATGTTGATTTATTTTATAAAGGGTCATCTTGGATTAAATTATGCCAATTATATAAGGACGAAATTATTATTTTTCTGTCCAATGAAAGAGAACCTTAGAGAAACACCACTAAATATATAAAAAGAGTACCGTGACTCTTTATTTTCCTTTGATTTTTATTTCAATTAAGTTTCGCTAGAGAAGTGAAGTCATCATAATCTTACGAATTTTTTATCCAAATATGTAAGATATAGGGATGAAGGAATAATAAGATAAATCATATAAAAATAAATGATAGGGATCAAAATAGTTTACATAGAAAATTAATAGAAAGAGCTTTAGAAATTTTCCAGTTTAGCTTATTCTCAGAAGTCGTATGCTAGCAATTTTGGAAAGGTTCAGCGGATTCAATAGTCGACAAATGTACTTCAAATGCTTAAAACATTCGAGAATTTAAAGAGAATCCATGTAAATATACACTGCAAGAGTTAAATTTTCACTAATTCAAATATATTTTCCATTTTTTCAAATGTACTTTCTTACTTCCTCTGTGTTTTATCTCTGATTATCTTTTTTATATTTTTTTAATAAAGCCGAGTCTACTGTGTTTAAATTGCACATACTTATTTACCTATGTTTTCTGCTTTTTCATGTTTGTATTCACTATTGGAATAGAAACATTATATTGTATACTGTCATGGACTGCTCTATGGAATTCTTTACTCTAGCAGCTTTGTTTTATTATACATAGGTAGAAGGACCTTATAATTTGAGACTTTTAAGTCCCATCTTCTATTTAACTTATACATTTACGTAGAAATTTTAAAAATGCAAATAACAAACTATAAACCTGTACTAATATTAAAGTACAAGCCTAACCTATACAAATTTTAAAAATACAAATGATAAAATAAAAATCTGAACAAACAGTACATAATTTATAAATATTAAAGTAAAAACGTACCTATACAACTACGAAAATACAAGCATATGCATATATTTCAAATTATGACATAGTCAATATGATTCCAATTATGATTCATCCATCTCCCGCGATCTCAGCGCCAATGCGGATTCCGCGATACTTTTGAGTTCCGCCGGACCTCCGCAGTACTGTATAAAACATGCGTCAGACGTCAAACGGACAGCGAAAATCAGACGTCACAGACCCAGGGCAGACATCAAATACCCGTCTAATACGATCGTGTAAATTAACCACGCGGCGGATAGACAAATGACGCGGCTTTGAGGCCAAATCTTATTATCGAGTGCCTATCTCCAGCAATAAATTCAAAGGGAATAGTTCGGGTTCTCAGCCACTCAGGATTCGGGTGTAAATAAACATCACAGGACCATCATAAACAACATCAGATTTCAGAGAAATATCAAGGGAGTACCGATTCATATCGGTTGCGAAAATGTTAGAGATTCTCGGTTGGGAAACGTTAGAAGAAAGGAGAGATTAAATCGACTTGTAGGTATCTTTTAGGTCAGAAACGGAAGAAAGGCATGTATAGAGTTACAAAGCAGAATATAGGAACCGCATTATATTGCTAGAGGGGATCACAAGCAGAAATTAAAGCTGAGAAAACAAAGAACTGACATCGCCGAGTATTATTTTGTAAACAGGAGGGTCAAAGAATGGAATAAGTTGCCTGAAAAGGTCTTCCGAAAAAAATAAAATGGAGTTTATAACTAGATGCTGTAGTTTATGTAAGTAAGTGGATTCAATATTGTTATGTTTTGTATTATTTGGATATATTTTATCGTGACGATGTGTAAAAGGTAAAGTGAAATTTTGGCTGGAAAAGTGACATTATAAACTGAGAAATGTAGTTTTTGTGATTAGAGGATGTATGTTGAGTACACGTTTCGGAGGGGTACCGGGGAGATGTATATAAATTAAGTTTTGTTGTAGCGTTGCGATGTTCAAATAATATGTGCGGGTAGTGATGATGGTTTTGGAATATTTGTTTGTGTGTAACGTCTGATGTGAAGGATTGGGGTTAGAATTAAGTTGTACGTAGACAATGGTTGGAGCTGCCATCGGAAAGAATTCTACTTTTACCGTATGCCAATTATTAATTATTTATTTATTTACTTTAGAAAACCGTCGATTAGTCGCGAGGACAGGTGGAGACGTTAACTTATATCACAATTAATTTTAAAATATATTTCAATGCGTCAATATAATTAACCCAACTACATACAATATAAGCATACATAAATAAAACACGATAAAATAAATACAGAAATATAAATATAAATATACATAATACATGTTTGAATTATTAAATAAAGCACATCGCAGTGAATTAGCTATAAGTTAGTATGAATTTTAAATAACGTTGAAACAGCATATACATTACTCGTCTTGTACCATTCATGCAAGATTTTTAAGGGTTTCAGATAGGCCTTCACGGCTACCGTAGAGGCCACGGGGTCCACAAAGTCTCCACCGTACATCATCCTACCAGGCGATCTCCTACTGTAACATTAAATACATAAATATCAAACTTTAAGCGAAATAAACACATCTGGAATCAGATGAGCCGGAGATCGCCACGCTTTACCAAGAAGAAACTTATTGAAAGGAGAAAGTTGAAACAAAATCGTCTGTCTATTTGCTTCTTTTTGCCCCTTTTAGACCCTTTTCTCCCTCGGCATAGGCAGATATCCATCGCCCCGTAGCGTTTCAACGGACGGTGTGCCTACACGTCAGCGAGGGTCATTTTTCGAATGTCAGCGTCGAACGCGTGGAAGGGGTAGCGAACGACGTACGTTTAATATACAGCCTCGGTCGAACGGTTGACATCGGACATAAGCCAAATGAATTGCCGTGAGGTGGGGGCGGAGCTTTCATTTTGTGAGGTGAGAGGGCCTTGCGAGACCAGGTGTGGGCATTCGGCGCCCGGACGAATATCCCCTGACTAAACGGACCGGGAAAAAAGAGAGAGTACAAAAAGGTTAACTTGTGTATTTGATCAAGGTGGATCACCCAAGATGCTGTTTTCCGCGAGTGTTGTTTGTTTTGCTGATGGTGGCTTCAAGATTTCCCCATTACCTTTCATAACATTGCGTTAATTAAGTAAACTAGTCGTCACCGCTATCAGAGATCGGACCTCTGGATATTAATTCATATTCACCTATACTTTTTTAATAGTTTTTGGTTGATTACCGAGGAGTACTACACATATATTCTTACTATATTATTATATAACTTATTTATTACATGCCGCTGTTAGGTATCTTCAGGTAGCAGCCTCAACCATTGTCTATAAAACAGCACAATACAACACAATTTATAAGCAATAATCCCCTGATACCGACTTTAATACAAATACACCCCCAGATATCCCGTAAATACAGATATTAAATACATTGTTTTTTCGTTTCTTTGCTAAGCCACATGCAATTTTGTCACATTGTCCATTAATTAGTAAAGTCCATTAATGTCCACCAATGTCCATTAATTAGGTAAAGAGACATATATTCTCAACTGATTCACAATTGTCGGTAGCAAGATCTATACGGTCTTTTTGTATTAATTTAAAATATATTTTAATAATAATTCAATCTAAAAATAGAATCAAAATAATCCGTACACTTACACAGTCTCTGGATGTATACGTCTTGTAATTTTCATTTTTGCATTTGTCTTACGCGAAGTAACGCAAACCCGCATTAAATGTATTTACGTGTATGTTATTAGATGTTATCTATCGTGTATCGTTTGAAGAACGTAGCTATAAACGCTCGTCCACACCTTTATCTCCTTTATTTCAGCTTCTTTACGAAAGAAGAAGATCTTAGATAATATGGAGGAAGTTATAAATTATCTAGAAATAAGTGGGTGTTAAGATTGGAATATAAGGATACATGAACATACTGGAAGGTAGAAAACCTATGATAACGATTAGTTTCATTGCAACACCACTCATGGTAACAAGGAGTGCTAGCAAATACTGAAATGCCTTCTTGAAACAAATCATTTTCTGCCAAGTATACCGGAATCGAATTGCATTTTTGTTGACTTATGAACGATCCTATAGGATTAAAGGAAGTATTATTGGAAAAATGAGGGTTGTTAATGTAATTATGTTTGGCAGCTACTCTCAAAGATTTATTTTCACGATGAGTTATGGTCGTTTGTAAATGAAGAAAGCCGGTTATTAGGCGTTCATTTATATTTTCAATCTCTCAAAGGGAGGACATACCAATTGAATCAGCGATATTGAATTATTCAAACGAACTTCTTAGGATGTAATTGATTAATATGCCAAATGTAATGAAGACATCAGCAGCATAGATGCAGATAAATTTGTTTCCAGAGGTCCAATCATAATATCTGATAAACAGTGATGAATAAAACACCTTATTAATGCAATTTTATGCATGTGATGGAGAAATCTTGAAGTCATTATCAGCTCAGTTTAATAATAGTACTTGAGGTAATTGACAGCACAAAAATTATGAATAAATATTTGGTACGCAAAATTGATAATACGCGAAAGCGGATTGATACAGTTCAAAATCTTTCTTTCATAGAAAAACATTTTTGTATAATTCAATAACTGTTCCCGAAAAGAAAGAGGGAGTATTTTTCCAGAGTGTTACTACAATTAAGTTGATTCACAATTGGATATTTAAAATTTTTGAGGGACATATTTACCTTCATAAAGGTCTTTGTTGTGAGATATTAATGTCACCATTCATTTTTTAAGCCTTGGAGAATCCTTGGTGATTTGGTTGGAAATTATGTATATATATATATATATGAATAATTTCTGCAAATTATTTAAACAAACCCATTGTCACTCTACACACACAAAAATACTAATAGATGACGCTTCTGTTTAACTTCGACTCAATTGAAAACCATAGGGTGACGTATATATTTTAGGAAACAAATGCTGATATCGCTTTTACATAGGTTTTCATGCAAAGCCTTCCGTTGAGCTGTTGTCACTACAAGTCCCTCTTAAACTTGCATGTCTGTTTTAAAGAGCTTCGAAATATAATAATATACAATCACAAAAAATATATATCATAGATTTAATACATAATTACATTTAATGCATGGTCTCTCCTGCTTCTTTAGAAGCTTATTTTTATTTCTTATTAAAATTGAAATTAACATAACTATTCAAATTACTTGAAAGATTTAGTTTTCATCTAAAAGTCCGCAGATATCCATGAAGGTTGAAATAGAATTACGTCTTTCTCTCTTTTTTAAACAGTTTTGTAGATAGGAACATTATTTGTTTGTATATATCTTTTAATTATCCAAGTTATTATTTAAACAACTTTATGCATAATAAATATAGTAACAGAAATTCTCTTTTAAAGCTAAATAAAAAATTGACGTATTCATGTGATAAATATGTAAACGGAAGGTTGAAAAACATGACATTTTCTGTATATTTACTGACTTTTAAGGAAAGTCATTGCTTATCGTATGCTGATAATTTATTAGGTATAAGAACGGATTATTTTTCCAATTCGCCTTTGGCGACCACCCTCAAGCATCCCTCGGCGTGGAAATTAATTACTTTTTAAATTAACTTCCTGGAAGAAACATAGCCCAAGGAAATGCCTTCTGATAACCCTTGATTGAGGTCGTTACCACTGAATTGGTAAATTAATTAAAATTGCTTCATTTAAACGAGAATGTGATGAATTAGTCATCGAAAGAGACAGGCATTTTAGAATGTTTGCTTTGAAAAGATTGTGAAGAGAATGAGTAAAACCTAACTGTGTTCTACATGGTTTATTGTTTGTTCAGAATGTTAACTCGTATTAGTTTTCGATTTTATCCAGTTTAAATTTGTTAAATATACAACGAGAAAATAAAAAAGTAATTATCTATAATATAAAATAGATTGTGGGTGTGTGTATGTGTGAATGTATGTGTGAGTGTGTGTGTGTGTATGTATGTTCGCTAAAAACTTGAGAACTTTGACATTTTCTACATTATTAAAAGTCTACTTCGCGCAGAGTCTAGGTTCCTTTTTATTTCCCTAAGGTTGACGGTTCGAACCCAGACGGGTCAAAACCTTTCCATAAGAAATGCACGTAGAGGTCAGTTTTTTCGTAGTAGGGTTAATTTCTTTTGCAAAATTAAATAAGAAATAATGATCCAAGAAAGTCAAACCAATAACCAAAAAAAGGAGAACAGAAGTAAAACTATTATAATGGTCGTGGATTATAGTTTTTGGTTCAAAATTGCGCACAATTAGATAAAGTACGTGAACATTTTATCGAAATTTTGAGGTCGTAAACAACCCATCCCCCTGACGATCAAGGCGATTGTTGATTTCGAGTTCATGCGTAATTCCGTAAGAAGACATGAAAAATAAATGCCCAGATACAATTAATGCTGTAAGATATCTTTTATATATAATTTCTTCTCCGGATTCATTCATATATATAGATACCCAGACAGGATACTAATTCACAGGCTAAACCACAAGCGTCATTGATTTGAAATTTTTACAGCGCATAGAACCTAACGTGAAACTCCCAGAAAAATTGCGATTTTTAACCTCAATGTCATGGGTTCGATGCCTGAGGCCCCAAAATCCCGATTTTTCCCATTTAAATGTATCGCTTTGATTTCCGGAAATTTCTAAAAAAATGCTTCCCGGATAGGTAGAGAATCAAAATTAAAGTTGCTTACAGATATGGATTTTATCTATCGAAACCATAAATGCCTTTTACAGAAAATGTCCTGGGTTCGATGCTAGGACGATGCAAACATCTCCCATTTAATATACATGGGGGTAGTTTTTCATTATTTTTTTTGATGCATTTATCGAAACGATAGGAAGTTCTCTCTTAGCTGGAAGATGTATATTAAAACTTGGTTTAAAAAAAAAAATTAATAAGACCATAGTCTTCCTGGGTTCGATGCCAGAGCACATTCAAATTTCTCACATAATAATGATAATAATGCCGTCTTATTTTTTGGGCGAATTTTAGCCTAGGAAGGCTATTCCTCCAATTAACCCCTTTTCTTAATTTATTCATTTTTTCGCATTTTGTTTTTTTATTAATATCACACACACACACACAGACAACCATTCCCTAACCGGAAAAATCCGATTAGCCGGGATTCGAACCCGGGACCGTGAGGTTGGAGCGTTAACGCGCTAGCACGTTAACCACTCAGCCACCACGGCCGGTCCTATATAAGGAATATATGTATGTGAAAAGCAGGACGTCGTTTTAGACAGTTGCAGCCAATATTTCTGCTTGAATTTTCACACATAGTTAGAGATGGTGATCTCCTATAGTTCTGCATAGTAAGTATGACCAGGAAGACCCGAGTTCGATGCCTGGTGGTACATATATATCTCCTATATAAAACAAATTGGAGTAGTTTTTCATTATTTTTACTTTCTCCATATACGTAGCGTAGAGAAAGTATTGTTTTCATGAAAAAAATCGACCTCAAGATTTCAACGAAAATACATGTTTTGGGGTCCCTAGAACACGTTTTGACAATTTTTGGAATGATGTATGTGTGTGTGTGATTGTGGGCGCTCTAACGTGAAAACTATTAATTGTATCAATACCAAACTTCATATATAGCACTGTAGTGGAAGCTGTCAGAGTTGATTAGTTTTTAGAGTAAATTGGTATACCGAAAGTCGAGCTTTATTCTTCGAAGCAAATTTCCGTTTTTGCAAAATATCTCCAAAAATATGATATTTAGGTATATTCTATTATTTATAAAAGTTTTAGAAAATGTATTTTACTATAACTTTTGTATGACAAATAATTTTGTATAACTGATTGTTTAGGAGGTATTCATTAAATACTGATAAACCGGAAGTTGCTGATTATGTACTTAGTGAGCGCTCTGGGCGCTGTGGGCGAGAGAATTTCATTGTTTTTCATCGAAAATGTCCCGAAAAACATTATTTATAATGTTTGTGACGTAAAAGATTATATGATATAAATTAATCACTTATCTTCCAAGTTTACATTGAATGTATCTACAGTCCGAAAATAATGTCTTAGATAAATATTTACATCTTATATATGGAGAAAGTCATGTGCTGGCCACATCAGATTTTTTTGATGCACTTATCGAAATGATAGGAAGTTCTTGCTTAGAAAGAAGTTGTATATTAAGACTCGGTTTAAGAAAAAATTAGAGAAGACCAAGTTGTGCCTGGGTTCGATGCCAGAGCACATTAATATTTCTCACATAAAGAACATAAGGGAAAAGTAGGACGTCGTTTGAGGCAGTTGCAACAAATATTTTTGCTTCGGTTTTCGTAAATAGTTAGAGATGGTGATCTTCTGTTGTTTAGTATTGGGGTACAAGTCAGCTCCATAATACACTTAATTTCTTCAAAGAATTTTCTTCGTTGGTTCAGAAGTAGTCCAAAAATCTCTCAGAATCTAGGTATATATTATTGATTTTAGTTAGCAATTTTCGCATCCCAGGAAATTATACCTACACTGTTTAAACTATATAAAATTTACTATATACGTGTTCTTGTAATTTCTGTTTTCGTATTGTTAATTGATACATTATTTTTTACTGCTTTCATTTTCTCTAGCGCATTCTATGTTAAATCCATTTCCAGTTTTACAGGAAATATACTTCTACAGGATTGGCCAGAGTATGAAGAGTGGTAAACTATCCTTTACTTAATCTCCTTTCCAGTTTTATATTTCCTCTTATATAGTTTTCGTGATTTTCCGTTTAATCTTAAATGAGATGTAATGTTGATATTTAATCTTTGATATTTATGGCTGAATACATATTTAATCTTCAATATTTACTTGACGGAGTGTCATGGCACTTGTTTTAGGAAGCATATTTCGCCAAACATGAATGAAACTACGCACATCTACAAATCTATCTACAAATGTGCTCAACCTTTTAAAGGTGTTAATATATTTTACGATTATTCTACTATCTCCTGTACTTAGAGTTGAATATTAACAACGGATTTTACTTATATTTAAATTGAAAATATAGAAATGAGCGGCAGTTGTTCGAAAATATCTAATTTAAAATGGCTTTCTGTAATCCTTTCCGTGTTCAATGTTACCGATTTTGTAGATTATTTAAATATTTATGAGTATGTATAATTGTGTCAGATTTTAATCTATTGATATTTATCGAATTAAATTTAACAGATCAATCGATAAAATTTATAAAAAGTAATTAATGGTAACAATTTAATAATTTAAGAATTACTAATGCAACAAGTAAATTAAATTTTAGCTGTTAGTCCACCCTAGTGAATTACACGAATAACGGGATAATTTGAATAAATAAGCCGATAATTGCTTCCCATTTGGGCATTAGATTTCTTGTTACCATACAAATAATATATGCTTCTAAGACTTCTCATTGTATTATTTAGGAATAATCGTAAAATATCATAATTGTGTCTCCTTAACCACGTTCGGTAGTTACCCTTAACATTTTCTCAGTACATACATTGCAATTACATGCTTGACGAATCCCATTGATTGCCAATCTGCTGTTTGAATTTTTTCAAATAAATGTGTTTTAGAGATGATAAATAGCCATGGTCAGATAGAGTTTTTGTCGGCATCACAAATGCTTCATTCACAAGAGGTTGGTTCATTAATAATATTAGAGCTTCCAATTCAATTATACATTTTTTCTGTGATGAATAGGCTTACGGGAGAATTAACTGGAATTGCAGTGCTCTCACTATTCCATTGGCTCAATGGAAATCTGTTTATGGGGATTTACTTCAATGCAGTTGACAGGCTCCAGCTCATGCATCTTCAATTAGATAATCTTCTATAGAATAACGTGTACCAATTCCGAGCTTCAACCGTTGGAAATCAATTTTACGTTTAAGGGTCAGTTATCAGATATCCTGATCGATGTTTGCGTGTTTTATGTGTAAATTGACTCAAAGAATAGTCCATGTTTTTTTATTTCGATTGATACTGCTTTAATTTTTTTAGATTAAACTGTACACTGTTACACTGTACTGCCAACCACTTACGTCTCAGTTAACTTAATATCATCACACCCATGATCAAGACTGTGGCAATAGTAGACGAAATTTATATTTTACTCTAACCTATGAAGCAAGTAAATCAAAGTTTATTACTAAAATTACTGTTTAAATAGTTTTCATTAAAAAAGTTATTTTAAATTCACTTATATAAACAATTATCTTATTTAAATATAATCATTTTCTCAATCATATCCTCTTTTTGTAAGCTTAGCGGGATATTTTTCAATAGATGAATTTATATTCTTTACTCTTCTATAGAAAGGCAGCCATTTTGATGTTCCCAACCTTTGTTTCCATATCTCAACCGCAATTAATTATCTTATAGGCCAAATTATTGAAACAATAGCACTATCTCAGTTTTAGTCTGCGATAAAGGTCACAAACTAAGACACCCTTACTTCAAATTTCCCTTAATTAAAGATTAATTATTTCTCTTAGGGCTTGTGTTAATTTACAAATCATCTATTATGTAAAATGAAAGTGGAAATTATAGGAAAAATCCAAAACACTGGTGAAAGGAGCTATTTTAAGCTAAAATTCTTTAAGTTTTTTTTTACACTCTTTAGAAAGGAAAGTGCTTAAGTTACAGATTTTATAATTAACTAGGGGAGTGCCCGTTGATTCTCAATGGAAAAATGAATGGAATATAAATCGAAAGAAGTCATGAAATTTTGATATGAAAAGTCTTAAATTTATGTAAAAAACCAATACTTCTCTTCATAGTTGAAGGGCAGAGAACTGCCAGAATTTTCATTGCACATTAATTAACTAATAGAGTGACCAGTTTTCACTAAAAGAGGAAGCAAAATAAAATTACTATGGCAGCGGAAGAATGAATTTCAAAAAGATGAAAATGTAAATCATAGACTAAACTAACGCACCAGTCGCTACAACAAATAGAGGAAACCACTGAGTACAAAATGATTGGAGACGAAATCTTAAAAATAGCCACACAAATCTTGACAACCTACGATGAAAAACCTAAAATATCCATAAAAATCATTACATTACTAAATATATAAATTATATTTACTGTCCCGCACGCCCTTATGTGCAAAGTACCTTAACTCTTTCCTCATATATTTTCTGTATTTGGATACTTAAGTTTTGAGTAATGAAATGAGTATTAAAATTTAAACCATCTCATTACTCAACTTTCGAAAGAGCAAGTTTGATTCAAATATTTAAAGTGAAAGAAAATAAGTTATATAGTGAGTCGTATTCCTCGATTTCACGAACTTACCTCAGTACTGTATGTTAAATGCTGTAGCAAACAATTTTGTTAACCCAGCGTAGTGTTTTCAATTCGGTTTTCATTTGCAGTGATTGGGCGAATAATGTATCACATTTTCATGAGCATGATGCTTTAACTGGAATTTTAAAATTTCTAAGCATGTCGTGGTAGATATGCTAATTGTCTCGTTTATTTAAAATGCTTTATCGTGCTTTACTAAGCTTGCTTTAATCGTTAGCTCCATGAGCATTCATGCATCGTATCATTTACCTCTTTCATCATTAGCTACGTAAATCACCTATCTTTAGTTTCTAATTAAAAATACTCAGTTAAATTTTCTCCATTCTAACTTAATCTTATTCTTGTACCATCTTGGTGAATTTTCCCAGGCACATTTTACTTAAGATCAAACTAACGTGTTTTTTTCCTTCCAGGCAGCTCTCACAGATTTTATCTCAATCCACATTTTCTCTTTATTCAATAATTACTTTTTTTAGTCACAAATACTCATCGTAAAATCTCTTCCAACTGCATCCTATACTCCTCTAGACACAATCAATCCTCGGAATAAAATAATTCAGGCCCATTCTCCCCCTTATTTCGTCGTTTTTTCCTCCATTTGAATCGTCATTTCCTTCCCAACCTCGACTCTTCTCTCCCCCTATCCATTCCGTACCACTTCAGCAAGGAAAACAAATTCACCACACTTCTGCCGAAAAAAGCCTTAAAATATCCTCTCTCTTGAGCCACCCTCGAGCAAGTCACCGAGGTCTTTCATTTCCTACGTCTAGATGTCTCCACTCTCGTCTCCCATCCTCTTCCCCGTTGCTATTTCATTACACTTTCAACAGTTTCCCCTCGTTCTTCTTTCTTTCTCAGACGTTCCTTCAGAGAGACGCTTTTTCCTCGGCGTTGTAGGGCCTAGAGAGAGCCACTCGGGTCTCCCCTTTTTTTCTGGAAACGTTGATCGCCGCATTTTGTACGACTCCCAAATTGGAGAATGCGTTTCCCGGAGCCGCTTCTCCTCTGATGGGAAAATAAAGTTGCAGATTAGGGGAATATGAAGTCACGATGTCTCATGACTTTTTTCCTCTCCGGAGTTGACTTTTTGATCGAAGCGGTCCTACGTTAAGAGAGGGCCTTTTTGATCTCGGAATAGCTTTCTGGGTGGAGGTGGAAAAAGGGATGGCAATTTTCTCGCGCGAGAGAATGGTAGTTGTTTATCGCTCGAAAGTGAGTGATCTTATTAGATGAATGGATGGGAATATACGTACGTTTTCAGGTTCGGATTTCTTTGAGGAATCATGAACCCGAAAGGGAAAGTGAGATGTTTCACAGCTTTCGTTCCGAAATATTCTCTCGTATCTTTAATTTTAATTGAATATAGCAATAAACATAATAAAACTCATAAATATTACATGTTATTCAAATTTCTACGTTATAGTCTTTCTAAAAAAATGTTGATTCATCGATTGATGCCTTTCAGTTTATATATACCAACAACTAACCATAGCCCCCACGGTTAGGGTACTTCCGCACGACGGGTTGTAGGCAAACAACGGATATTTGGAGCTCTTTTAACTCTTGATATATACCAACAGTCACAAAAAATATAACACTTATTATACATGGAACCAATCTTTATCAAATGTTTTGTAATAAATCCACCTATCAGCTTTATACGAACGATTTATCTATTATATACTATTCCTTCTCCGGATTCATTTGTGTATAGATAGATAGGATACTAATTCACAGTCTAAATCACAAGAGTCATTGACATGAAAATTTTATTTTATATTTATTTCAGCGTATAGGCCCAAACGCGAACCCCTAGAAAAAAATGCGATTTTGAACCTCAGTGTCATGGGTTTGATTCCAGAGGGCCCCAAAGTGCCGATTTTTTCCATTTAAAAGCATTGCTTTGATTTTTGGGAATTAAAATAAAAATATTTTCCGGATAGGTAGAGAATTAAAACTCAAGAAGCCATGAATATTGCCAGGGTCTATTGATAACCTTAATGACTTTTACAGAAAATGTTCTAGGTTCGATGCTAGGACGATGAAAATATTTGCCTTTTAAAATACATTGAGGTAATTTGTCAATATTTTTTTTGATGCACCTATCGAAATGATAGGAAGTTCTTGCTTGGCTAGAAGATGTATGGTAAGAATTGGTTTAAGAAAAAAATTAGATAAGACCGTACTGTTTCTGGGTTTGATGCCAGAGCACATTACAATTTCTCACATAAGGAATATATGTGAAAAGAAGGACATCGTTTGAGGCAGTTGCAGCAAATATTTCTGCTTGAATTTACATACATTGTTAGAGATGGTAATCTTCTATTGTGCTGCATAGGATGTATGGCCAGGAAGACCCAGGTTCGATGCCGGACGGATATAACACAGCGAATTAAAACAATATTTTCAATCAATTTTTTCTTTTGAGGACCCTCTCTATATGATGCCGACTTGAAATTAGTGTTATCGATATGCTTTCAGTATGCTAGCAAAATTTTACTCGTAAATAAATAATTGTATCAAGCATAGCTGATGTGCACGTATAAAATATTCATAAATTAAATTAAATTAAGTACCCTATTCATACTTTATGTATGAAATATTTGAAACATAAATGATGCAGTTAATAGTCTCCCAGAACGTAACATAAATTAACTCGATTAGGATTTTTAATCGACCATGTCATAGGATAATTTTTTGGATTTTAAGAATCTTAAATTTGTGGTTACACCACTTGTTACTTTGGAAAATATAGAGGATAAAGGCCTAATAGTTATGTTCTTCCATTCATATTATACGTTTAATGGTCGAAAACGAAGAACCATATTTACCGAGTGCTGTCTGCCGCGTCAAACTTCCATCTTCATTACGGAAGGAGCAGTGATAAATACGGACTTTTCATTTTTAATGCAGGTTATTTGATAATTCATGATTCAAATCCAAAAGAAGGTTGAAATTTAATTTTGTTTCTTCAGTTGTTAATAAAGACACACTTTTGAGAAACTCAAACAGGTTACGCTCCTGAGCATTCAAAAAACCACTGTGTGTGAATCCCAACCCACCAAAGATGAACTCGACATCTACTCCAGTTCTGATTTTATCATAAAATACCAATAAAGCATTACTATTTTTAATATCTATAAATGCAGTGGGAAAATGAGCTTAAGAAAATCTATATATGCTGTACCACAATAGAAACTATAAGCACATTCTGGATCAGGATATACTAAAATTTTCTGGTTTTTTATAAAATATATTTTTAAGTTTATTTCCTGTTATTTTCATGCTATACAACCATGTTTGATTATAGTAATGATAAGTTAATAACAACTCAGTTGATAAAGATAATATTAATTATTAATTAAAGATAATAAGTTTATAACAACTCAGTTGATATGAATTAATAGTATTTATGGAATATTTTTTAGATGAATAAAATAAGCTATTTCTTGCATGAATATGTAGAACTAGATTTGAATGCTCGGGATTACTGCTTGCTGCCGTGACTTTCATCATCCTCCTAACTTCTTATCAAAAACAGACTTTTTCCAGGCTCACCGAGTCTGGTTTGTTTTATATCTCCTCTATATCTCAGACGACGGAAAGGCTCGAACTCCAGTTAAACTTTTATCCGTTCGATATATTTATTGCGAGGGCATAACTTGTCATCAACGAGCCAATCGGACTTTTCAAGAACTACGACCATTTCGGTCGAGGCACATGCCAGCGCTGATTTGCAGTGCCGCGCTCAGCAAGAAGTGACTCGCGGTCGGAAAAGTGAACTATACTGCAAGATCACTTTTTGAAAGATACGTTTCGAGATATAGAGATGTTGTTAATCATTATCTCGAATACTTTGAAATTGACGGAGTTTTCTGTTTGACAGAGGCTAAAAGCGCGACCTGATTTACGAGCGAGTGGAAACGCATTTTCGCCTTCTTAAATTCCTCTGACATGGCCGCTCCAGTTATGTTTTATTCATTACATTAGATCAATCGTTCCTTTTTACTTGCGGTGGAATATTTTGTCATCACATTGGCTCATTTGAAGTCAAGTATTAAATGAGCCAATAGGGTAGTTTTGCGGGGTTTTCTGAGAGAAAATAAAATTCTTTCAGTTGTTAAGTCAGCTTTTCCTGTAGAATAGAACTGAAGATTGGGGCCTATATCTTAGCTCTTAAACGAGTAAAATATGAAACTGTTTGTTATTCTTGCTTTTAAATGGGAAAACGTTTTATGCGCGTACATTAATCAGGTTATCTTGATTATGATTTATACAAGACAAACAGCCTCTTTTAATTGTTCACCATTTTAAATTTCCATATAAATAATTATTTTTATATAATTTCCGTCTCAAACGACATTACTGGCCATACAACAGCCATATTAACTCATGTCTTTTCTAACAACGTAGCCAACAGATTTTATAATAATTTAATTTCTTAAAGCTTTTTAACTTAGATGAATTAAATCCATTATTGAGACATACATGATACTAAAAGTATCTTCTACCATCTTAACTATCGTCGTAGATTATACAGTATTTAAATTTCAAAAAAGAGAAAAATTAAAAAAGAGAAAAATTTTGGATTTAATGAATTATCCACTGTAGAAAAACTCCTACGATGAAGGGTGTATAAAAAGCCTGATCAAACCTATCGATATCAATAACTGAAAGATGGAAAGAAACATTTCGAAATATATTATCAATAATTACATTTATGTGGTACATCGATATCACTAAAAAGTACAGTGACGTTAAGATTTAAATAATTGTTATCAATATTGTGCATAAATTTGTATCTATACGGTACAATAATAGACGTATACATATTATGAAAACATGACGAGTATTATAAACTAAAGTAAGTCTGCCTGTTTCTACCTTTGACTCAAATGGAACTCTCCTAATCCTTCAAAACGCTCCTCATCGATTTTGAGTGAAGCCCAGATAAGGTAGACTTAGGAAACGTTTAGAGGCAGCCAGGAAGGGTGTAAGAAAGTTGCCGAAAAGTAAGGGGTGACAAAGGGGATGAATGGGGGAATATTGCCAACAGAGAGACGTCACAAGGGTCGAATAATGCAGTACGGTCGAATCTAGACTGGCCGTGGAAGTGCTTGGGCGAGCGGAAGGGACTGAATATAGGCTGAAGAGGTCATTGAATGGGGCCCGGATGAGGGTTCCGTTGAGAGAGAAGTGTTAGAAGGCCGAATTCCGACGAGTCGGTGGAAAGTCCCTGTGTCATAAGACCACGGTTTGCTCATAGAATGCCGCCAGTGGCGAGCTTAAGCTGTTTGCGTCCGCTCCATCGGAAAGGAAGCGTCGATAGTACGTGCGCATTAGTGTGCTATTCTAATACGCGTAATCTGGCTCTTCCTTTCATCGTCTCTGGTAGGATCCTCTTCGTTGGTGTGGCACAAACCAAAATCTTATGTTCTGAATCAGGATTCCGAAGGTTTTGACCATTTGTAGGCCCTCTCCAGAGGGAAAATTACGTCGTGTAAGCTGCTCTGCTGACATATGTAGCGGAGAAATTAACCTGAATAAAGTGAAAGAATGTCCTTGTAGCGTGTGAATGAATTCATTATGAACTTATTATTATTAAAATTCCACTTTTCCACAGAATATTTTTACTGCACGACCATGATTTCTACCCGTTTGGTCATAATCAGGTACAAAAATAGTATACTTTACTCTTTTACCTGATGATGACACAGTGGGTCGAACCGTGGTCGTGAAATAAAAATATTCCGTGGTAAAGTATGCAAGTTTTATTTCTATTTGTCTCCATAAAATCTTAAATATCGAATTCATGGGAGATTCCTACCCCCTTTTGGCGACCTATGAGAATTACTTACCTCCAAGTCAGTTTCACCCCAACTCAATCAACAATAACCCAACCCACCATAACTCTACCCAAAGCAATCCAACTCAAGAATTGACCCATCCACTTCGGAATAAACGGTACATTCTCGGTATCGTTAGTTCTAATCGGTTCTAAGTTCATCATCGGTGAATAGTTCCATTCCTCTCTCGGAGTATTTTGTTTCAAGGATCGCTCAGTAATGGTTCAAGAGCCACATGTTGTCTACAGAGTGCGTATTGAGGAACCCTGATATAAATTATCAAAATGGCCGATAAGTATAAATTAAACCTAATATCGATGTATGTATATATAGCTTGTTTTAGATGGCAATTTCAAATAGTCTAGTATTTAATTCTCCCCCACCATATTCCATTAAACAAATGATACGCTTCAGCTGCAAGAATATTCGCTACATTATATTTAATATTTCACTATATAACTAACCCAAAAATTATCAAATTATACATTTAGTAAACATGAAATAGTTTATCACAAATAATAAGTTATTCTAAGTTTTATAACAGATCAATTACTTCAAAGATTACGTTTGTTTACATTTAAGTAATTTTGCAGAACATATGAGAATGCGCATATTATTATATTATCGTTTTTTTGACCCTTATGGTTGTTAATGTTGATATTATTATTCAATTTATCAAAATGATTGCGGATTTTGAATTGAAATTTGAAATATATCATTTCCCTAACTTTTCATTGTGAGAAACAATTATTATGTTCGTAAATACATATTCATAAGGTCATTCATAGCTGTAGATTGCTATCATGACTAGCTTATGTTTCTTTTAGACATGGATCATTGATATGTCATCGTATTATTTGAGATTCTCGCCAGTTAAAGTTTTATTCGTTACAATCTACATCCTATTAAGATTATTTAGTTCCATTGATTTGGTATAAAAAGATAAAAAATATTAACCCCTCTGCTTTAAACTTTTTTAAGCAAAACAATTAAGGGTAACCCAAAAAAACAATCTCAGTTTTTTTACTTATTTGGATTCCAATCGAGATATGTATCCATATTTATGTTCAATGTCTCTGAAGCCGAAATCTAAGCTCGCAACCTATAAACAGATATCCTTATTTTTTGGTTACTCTCCTTTATATCTTAGTAACCCAGTTTTAAAAATATAAACACGACCATCCGTGCCATAAGCGGAATTCCAAAGAGCCACATCAGCGTTGGTGGGAACAGGGATCGGCTGATTCAGCTCTCTCTCTCGAATCATAAAACCAAGGGGACTGATCTTTCCAGTGACACCACTAACGTTACCGGCATCAAAGCACCATCGATTTTCCCCCTATCGACCTTAATGTAAATTAGTCTATCGAATGGCCATTTATATTCACTTACGAAGGCGTTTGAATTTTCCCCGGGAGCGTTATAAATGTCCCTGGGATTTTCTTCAATTTGCGCCTTTAACAGTTTCGCAGCGGTTTTGAAGTAGGGCGCAAATCCGTCTATCCCTTACCGTCTGTGATATTGATTCGCTATCCTGCAGAAAAAGTGAAAAGCTAAGCTTGAAAGATGTTTATTCGTTGTCATTTAGATGTTTGGAGAGAGAAAGAACTGGAAAGATTATTACGAATCTTACTTTTTATTTACCACACCCAAGTTACACTTATCGCTGTTTGCTATGAAAGAACTTTCCAAAAATTTTATACCTTCCTCTCCATTATAAAATGTTTGTGACCAATTTGTTTTCTGGGTTTCAATATTTATTCACACAATTAATAGCTATGGGTATGCTATGAATAATACGTTCATTATAACTTTAAAATTAGCTACTAGAATGGCTTTGTCAACTTTAATAGAAAAACACAAGAAAGTAATGTATAACATTTATTTTATCGAAATTAAATAATCAATAAACTTTCAAAGATATTAGTAGCAAATATTATATTCGACAATAATTTCGCTACAAATTATTTTATGGCGAACTGGACGTCCTGTTAGATGAATTTAAGTCAAATATAATCTATATTATCGACATTGTATACATATAATGTACTTAGCTATATTTAGTGTCATCCAGATTGCTATATATTCAATAAATATTAGCATTAATGAACAAAGTACAGATGAATTTTCTATCTTAAACTTTATATAGTATATCCCAAGAATTTTACAACGGATCCAAATAATTATATGCATAAATAAATTTTTCGTGCATTAAAATAAGGAAAATAAAGGTTTCTGTAGAAGGTACTATGAGTTACATTAAAAATATATTGGGGTACCGGCAATAAGAGCGACAACGAAATAAATGCATTGAATCTTAGAAAGCGACGATTTTTTGGAATTTCAACTACTAAATATAACTAAAATTTCTTTCTATTCTATCGCAATATTTACATGAAATTAGGAACAATGAAATAGGAATTTAATAAAATAGGAATAGGGAAAGGAAAGAACAATATTTCTTGCAATATCGTTATGTAAGTATTGTTTATGAAAACCAGGAAGGAATAATGAAATTCATAATACACGAATTATAGGGAAGCAACAAGCTCAAATTTAGGGGAAAAATATTCAGATGTTTAATAATGCTCGTGTGAGCGCATGCATTTGATTCAAGCAAATATTTGCACCAAAACGTAAACCTTATCAACCATCTCAGCGTAACATGTAGCTGCGTGAACACCTTTTGGAAGGCGATGCAAGGAGTTCGGAAGTGTTTAAAAAAAAAAGATCCGCAAGCTAAATTCATTCCCATCGCGTCCGCGGCGATACTTAATCGATTCTTATCTGCGGAAGAGCGTTCGACGGATTTAATAGAGCGATCTCGAAGCGACGCCATAACAGGTGCGAAGCAGTAGCCGCTCAGATCAGACGATACATCTCCCAAATTGTTTCTCATTAATTCCTGACGCGAGATTCCCATTTTTAGATGCTTCGGATTTATCAAGGCAACCCTCTATTAACGTCGTCCTCCCTCGACGCTTTTTGGATTTACGGCGTTCCGTCGTTTATCAACGGCATCGCGATCCGCGCCGTGGATTTTCTGAGTTATACCTTTTCGGTTGCCTTGTCTTGCGAGGATGAGATATTGATGTTGAGAGGGAATGATTACGGGATACATTTTTCGTGAGAGGCGGGTGTTGAATCGGCGGCGATGAATGTTTTTGTACACGTTTTACGGGAAAACCACTCGTCAACCTAATATCATCCTTATCTATCCTCGTCGCTTATCTAATAAAAGGTATTTTCGATGCTTAAGGTAAACTTTGGTAATTTCGTGACGTAAGTTCAAAAATCAGTTTCGCAATTAACAGTATAATAAATAAATGGGCGTTTTATTATTTCAAATTACTGTATAACGTATACCTATTTATCAGCGCTGTCTATTTTTTATATTTATGTATATATGTATTTTATTTATAAATTTGTAAATTAATATAACTATAATATTTTTATATAAATACTTGTATTTTATCTTATATTTATATTTAAATGTTTTTGGATTTATGTATGTTTATATTTCATGCTAGTTTGCAAATATCGTATGTTATCGCATATTCTGTAATTTTACATACATTATATGTAAATCTCTTATGAATTCCTAAAATGATTGTCAAATAAAATCAATCATTTTTGACCATACTTCGAGGAACGACATAGTGAAATAAAGAAAAACACTTGGTAATTTCCACCCAATATTATATTGACTTCCAGTTTCAGCAAAAAGCCATCTTCAGCCCACAGATGTAAAAAATGAAGCACTTATATACTCTTGGGAGATTTTGAAAGGGACGGTGAGGGAAATTACCAAATGTGTTTCTTTATTTCTTAATTATTCTTAAATATAGAGGCTGTATGTAATGCTTGTACAATTCATTTATAATCGGTGGCTAAATTGAAAATTTTGCAGTTGTAATATTGTATTGATACATAGATCTTTGAAATAGTGTTTGAATCGATTGTGGTATAAGTTAACGTCGCCACGTGTATTTGCGAATAACCGCAGCGGTATTATGTGATAAGTTTATAAATAGTAAATAGTTATGTAAATATTACCTTCTCTATGCTAAAATATCAGCGAATATAACCAAAGTAAATTGCATAATGGATGTTTGAAAATTTATCACGAAACTATCAATGCAATGAAATTACCAGTTTACCTTAGAAACACGCCAATTTCCCCAAAAATAATTAATTTTTTCAGTCCATATTTTCTGGTCCAATGTTTTGCGAGCCAGAACCGGAAATATTTTCGAGATTATTACAAAGTTTCAATTTTAATTATTCATGGAGTACCGAAAGAAGGGTTCATCGCTGTCGATCGCATTCCAATTCATTATTTAAAATAAGGTTATTTCAAAAAATAATGTGAAGTTATTTTCAAATTTTACCCCAAAAGGCTTGAATTAATCAAACAGATCGAATCGAAATTTCATAGATGAAACTTAAGTTTTAATAAGTTTGTGTAATCCTAGGTGAAAGCATGATCTCTATTTTTATGCTAATTCTACGTAGAATTCCATAGTTCTGCGGTTCCCTCTGAGTATTTTGTGAAAAAACTCGCAGGATGATTAATTAATAATTCTTCAGAACTACAGATGGTATTTTAAAGTAAGCCTATTGGTTTCTTTATGCATATAAAAATATTGGTAAATTTTTATAGTTTTTATTTAAAAAATATTATATGATGAATATTAATAGAATAATATAATTATATTCTATTCTATAACTGATGAGTTTTCAGCTAATATAAAAATATCTCTTAATTATTAAAAAATACTAGCTTACAATTTTCCTTAAATGTTTGCCCTCATTTAAGAGGTAAGACATGTATTAGCTATATATACTCTTGTAAATTCTGTATTGACGAAGTATACTTGGCGGAGGTCAATGAAGACATTTTAGTCGCACTTATGTCGAAATGGTCTTTTCCTTACGAAGCGTATGACATCATTGGCGGAACTTACCATTATATCTAACATGCACTTCCCTGCACATTCTTGGTAACTACGTTAGCTACAAGCGTGTTAGGAATATACCGTTTACAGTATTTTCTTCTTCACTCTGAGGGTTTTTATTATCTTTTTGAGCATGCAAACAGCTTCTACCAAAGAAATTTCGCATTTTTCTGTTCAGGAAATAAGGAAATAATGAAACTTCAATTTCAATAATAAGAAACTTAAGGGGAAGTATAAATCTGAACTTTATAAAATAAATGTATAATAAACAAGATAAGTATAATTATAGTTAATTACAAGTATAGTTCATTATTGAGGTCAAGCGAATATTGTAAAAAAATAGAATCAACTTTTAATACAAGTCAGATAAAGTGACTGCGTTTAAACAAGAATTTGGGCAAAGCTTATCGCGCTGAGGCACGAGACTTAAAATTTAAATCTTTATGAGGACCTTTGGCGATGGCACTATAGGGGGCACCACTTGTTCACAAAGCATACCGTTAGATGAGTGGAATTTCGTTGGAGTTTCACGTTTTGAATTCTTCTCGGACACCTTAGTTCAAGTCCCTGTCATTTCACTATTTCCCTTTCGTTCTATCCTTCGGTTAAATACGTTTGCTGAATTCACTTTTCTATAAATTTTATACTTTTAGATATGTGTTGTATTAAAACGCGTAATATTTGAACTAGTATAACCGTGTACTGGAAAACTGAAAAAATGATCTTCTCTAAAAAGATCTAAACATCCAGGGGGCAACCGGTACAGCGCGATGTACTATTAGCGATATCGTATACTGATTGTTCAGCTATGGTGGGAGCATTAGCTCCTTGGGTACCTGGCAACATCATCGATCTATCCCTCTTTTAAATTTGTTAATTAAGGAATGATGCTGGTAGAGGTTACTTATTATGATGTTATGTAACCCAGCTTGAAAATAATCCTCATTATAATTCTTGTTGGCTGTCCGTTCTGATTCCTTTTTACTGCATGCTATTGGTATCAATTAATCATCATTCACTGATCATTTGGCTTCAATGATTTCGAGATTGTTTTCCTAATATTATGAATTCAGAGTTAAAGCGAGAGCAAAAAGGATCATTACAAGAAAGAGGAAAGCAAAAATAGAATTAAATAATATAATGTAACTCAAAAATAATAACATTTCCGGAAGAATTCCTATAGTAGTGAGAAAAAAATACGGTCGTTGATGATATTGGTGATAAATTACGATAATATTTCAGAGATATTCGCATTAAAGCGGCGATATTTGCTAGGAAAATAGTGGAATCTGTTACAATTTTTATTCCAGAAAGATAGCAAGAATAATGTCGAAATATCTTCTTTACAAGTCTTGTAATATTGCGCGATACATCACACACTGCTCAGATATGCCTAGTGAAGGGGTTTCCATAGCGAACCAGAGACGAATGTCACCAAAAACTTATGTCATTCTGCAAATGATCCGAAGATATTTCCGAGGGCTGAACTTTTTAAGTGGGAGAGTTTTGCTTACAAGAAATATTCCCCTGAAAAGACGTGTGATTTATGAATACTGTGAGGAGCCTTTAGCATCCAAGGCTGCCTGAGTTTTCTCATAATGGCAATATGCTCGCAGAAGCATGCGTTAGGACATTTTAATAGATGAAATATCTCCCAGTCTACACGCCTTCGAAACAATGGTTTTTGTATCTAAGAGGTAAAACTTTTCCTTCGGCGGCACTTGGGTTTTTCCGCGTCTTACGGAGGCGGTTTTTTATATTCCAATTTTCTTCTGCTAATTCGTGTTTACCGCTCTTCTTTTCTCGTTATTAAATTTGCGAGAAATTAGACGTAAGCAATGTATTTCACTTGTCTCAACAGCTCCAAAAATTGAATACCCAGCAGATGTTGTATGCAGGAAATTTTAAATGGAATGGGAGAAAAGTTAAGTGTGGGAAAATCTCTTGAAGCGAAATTATGTCCGAAATAATGGTTTTCTTAGCTGCCAACGCTGAATAAAAGGAAAACTTTTCTTTCTACTGAATCCCACGAGGAAGGAAGTTGTTTCTTCTTCCTATAGAAAGGTTATTTCATGAACACGTAACTCCGTTATCAGATTCTCAAATATCAAAATGAATCCCCTAAAGGCATTTAAAGTTTTGGGAATTAAACTTCGTTAACGTATGTATTGGGACTTGTAAAATTACAGCGGATACTTATTTTTAGTACTATATAGATGTTTCAAAAACTATATGATGTTTTTATTTCTAATTCAACTCTAAAATATTATAATGAATATCTTTTTTAAGTAATTAATATGAATTTATTTAATGTGTCTCCATCAATTCTCGGTCCCGTCGGACTTTTTCAAGTCTATTATTCCCTGGGACAGATTTATGAGTTTCATTATTCATAGTATCATAGATATTTACAAATGAAATGATGGTCCTCTATCGGACAATACTCGAATTTAAGATACTCGAAAAACTTTGGTGAAAGTTGCTAAGTTAAAATTTCACAAATATTTATCATTACCTCCGCAAAAATTTTGTGATGATATCTCTATCCAATCTCATTAACTATTCCTCTATAAAGTATACAGTAGAACTGGAAAGGTGAAAGTAAAAATGCACAAACCAATGTATCAAAATATAGGCCACCGCACGCATATGCATCGCTCCAAACTCACTCCGTGCTCTCTTCATTCATCACGTTGACGTTTTCATGAAAACGTGACTTTCTTCATAGCAATGGTTAAATTTTTGTGAAAGTAAAATGGTTATAGAAATTAATATTTCCGCTATAGGGACATTAGAAAGGCGAGAGACAGCTAGGGAGAGGAGGCAAGGATTTGAGGTTGGTGCAGATAGGTAGAATGTAGTGAAACCTGCAGGAGAAATGTGAGAAAGGAGATTAAGAGAAAGGGGAAGGAATAGCGGAATGGTCTGATATTAAAAAATTGTTTGGTTCATATTCATGTATCACATGCCCAAGGATGTAGATTATTATGCGAGAAATGAAGAAGGCATGCCTGAGCCGTCATCAAAGATGACAAATCAGGAAGATGTAACTTAGATTTATCCTTCAAGGTCCCCTTCCATACGCCTAAGAGAAGCTCGCAGTGCATGCATGTATTTTCAAGAATGTAATTATCATTAATACGCTGAATAAGGCCGATTAATAATTTATTTATTTTTAGGAACGTTTAAAACAATTTAAACTTTGACTTGTATTTTAAGGATTTGGCTGTCGTGAAAATTTATAGGATTTATGATTATTTTCCCATAGTCAATTTTACAAATATAAATTAATTCACTTTAAGGCCATGTGAGATGAATTTTATTTCAATGAAATTCCGCACATAAAAAATACTTATTTTCGCGCAAGAGGTAGTTCAAATTCTAGATCAATGGTACCAAAACATAACTCTTCTATAATAATGGAACAATATCTGATATTACAGTTATCTAATTCAAATACTCTTTGCTTCTTGGACATGTATCTATCTATTATATATAGATGCTTCTCCGGATTCATTACTATATATAAAGCTGCAAATCCGACTCATTCATACAAAATCCTGGGCATTTCTAACCGAGCTAGAAGGCTGAAATTTTCAAGAGTGATTCATAACTGTCAGTCGAGTTGGGAAAAAATCGAAAATTCCCAGATTTTGACCTAGGTTTGAGCCCAGAGACGATTATATTTTTCAATGTATTTAAACGGGAATAACGAAAAATGGCCATGCAGAGCAAATTTCTTTCGTTCATTAAAATATGAAAAATTAATCGTAAAGCAGTTGGACTTGGTTTATATTACGTCTAAAAGATTAAAGTTTTCTATTCTTGCGACCGATTTTAACATTCCGACACGAAATTTGCAAAATTTTAGTTTGAACGCCAATTTATTGCGTTATTTTTCTCTCATTTCGAAAATTAAATCTATGACAACGACCATTGTTTAAATCGAAAACAAATTTGTTTACAATACTAATTCCATACGCCATGATAAAGGTTTGATGCATTTTTAATCATTTTAAATGTTTCTTTCGATATATGTTAATACTAAATGCTGAAAATTGTAAATTTCATAAAAATGGTCAGCGAATATCTACGCGGTCAATGAATTATTTGGGAATACATATAGTGATAACATAAGTTTATGTAGACGATACGAGACCATTTATCAACGAAGATAACCGTAAAAGTCATGTAAGTGGCGAGATTATTCTAGAATGAAGTACATAGATATTAATATAAATCAATAAATAGGGATATTAATGTAAATTATAAGGTTGAACGACAATCTTTAGAAATAACATAACTGCAAGCAATACGAATCATTAGTTTAACGAACACTATAGTTTATTAATATATTATATTTCATAGCTCATTTAACCAAATACATTTATCTTATACTGAACTCAGACTAAAAAGTTCCATGTATGTTTCACTTTCGTTCTGTATAAATTGTGATAAATTGCCACCGAAAAGCTCATAACGGCAACTAAACTTATTGCTGCTCGCCTTTCTTGAAGGCCCATGTTATCATTGAATATCAAGAAATTGTAACTTTCATCGAAATGAACAACAAATATCTACTCAGGAAATACATGGTATCATTGAACGATGTTAGGATATCGTTGTTCTACGTTTATTGTGGTTTGCTTTTCGTGTGTGTTTCTGTGCTGTTTATTTTATGCCTATTATGTTTCTTCTTTTCTATTTTAATTACATATAATTATTCTGTCATCTTCTCCAAAGAGAATTTAAAATTAAATTCTTTTTCTACTTTTTCTTTAATTTATACGTAGTACACAATAAGTACATAGTATATTACGTAATTCAACTTTCATCAAAATGAAAAACAAAAATCTACACATAAAATACACTGATTTCCTTCAACGACCTTCTGATTACGTCGTTCTTCGTGTTAGCTCGATAATTTTTCGTTAGTATAAACAATGTTTGCATGTACCATTGTATGAATATTATTTTCCCATCTTCTCCAAATGGGCTTTAGAATAAAATTCTTTTTCTACGTTCTTTAAAACTATTTACATAATTACGTTGCCTATTGTCTATTTGTTTATTTAATTAGAAACGGAGCTCATTGTCGTGGTAGACTCTATTTAATGAATATAGGATTATTTTGGAGTATGTCTTGCACTGAACCGAATACTACACAGGTAATCGTCTATTTATTTTCCACATTTTTATCTTATGCAGATTTTCATTCCAACTTTACTATGTTTGGCGTATTTCCTTAATATAATTTCACGGACACGTATCCATTAAAGACTCCCGTATCACATAAACGTGAAAGGCTCTCGAAATATTTATTTTACTATCATATTATTTGGTGAATCTCGATCTCACTCATTTGAAAATTATGTATACAATATACAGTGGCATAATTAAAAAAAAATTCTTCCCATAAATGTTATTACTGAAGGTTGAAAAATGTAACTTTCATCAAAATGGACAGCGAATATCTGCACGGTCAATGAATTATTCGGGAATACATACTGTGATAACATAAGTTTATGTAGAGGATACGAGACCATGTACCAACGAAGATAATCGGAAAAGGCATGTAAGTAGTGAGATTATTCTAGGATGAAGTTGAAGAATCTACACTGAATATTTAGGGGGAATAGGTAAGTTCTTTTACTACGTTTTCTTAAATTAATACATAGCACACAATTAATACGTTGTACCTTACATCATTAACTTCATGAAATTCATTCTTTGTTTGGCGTATTTCCTTAATTTAATTTTACGTATGCGTATTCATCAAGCCTGGTGGCCACCGAATGCGAAGCGGCGCTGAGCTGAGTTGAGCTGGAAAAAGTGACGCGGAGCGAATCGTAGCGAAGTTTTAGTCTCCGAGGGTCGGAAACTGGAGGAGGAGCTGAGCTGTGCGAAGCGATTCCTTTCTAAACTACCAAGATGGCGTAAGTTTAGCCTTTAGTTGCCGACTGAGAATTTAATTCTTTGATTACGGTTAAATCACAGAAATTCCGCAGGAGGCGGATTCTGTCACAATATTCTGCTGGAACACTTTAATTAAGATATTATTTACAGTCATTGGACACTAATTTATCTATTTCGCTAATATCATATAAGTTCCTATCGTTCGTACCACACTCGAGTACACTTTTCATTTTGCAATGACGGAACTGATAGTATAAATAGTTTTTAATTTTATATTAATAATTAGTTAAATTATTTTGTAAAGAGCATCACAAAAATTAACCACTTGACTCACATAAGCATGGCAATTCAATTTTTCTTCACTCTTCATCCATCGTCATACTTTTGCTGACGGGTAAATGTCTCGGAGAGGAGCACATGCCTTTTTCTTAATCTACTTCAAATTGCCGTATTTTTAATATTTTTAATGGTGCATAAATGAATATCCTACTGTTATTGGTTTTAGTGCTATGGTAAGCTGGTGTTCCTCTCCGAAACCTACTGACGATTTCACAGGATTAGTTTATTTTCAAAAACTTACCTGCGTTCAATGATTATATTTACGAGAAAATTATTCTCGGCTGCAGTGAACCTTTCCGACGGCATTTTCTCAATGATTGCGTTCCGCTAAGACAAGTAAATATCTTAAATTGGGATTTAATTGATTTGTAACCACATTGGAAGTAATTAAATTAGGTTTACGATCACAATTATCATAGGTTGACAAAGTGATTACTTTTTGTGAAATTGAATCGTTCATCAATTATTAAATTAATATTTCTGAAATAAAGCTGTAATTGGGAATTAATCACACCTTTCAAGCTCATAAATGTGAATCTTAGGTTGGTAGTGTTGTTAAAAGTGCTTCGACAGCTTAGGTCATTTCGCACATTGGCTCCCACCGGGAATCAAACCCGGGACCGCTTTCATCAAAGGCAAACGCGCTGTCCACATGACTATCCGGGAGCCCTCAAAAATGTGAATCTTTCACACACTGATATCAATTCAAATACTGCCGATGAAAGAAGCGAAAGGCTCCCCCCTCCACCACTATCACGTTGAGAACGGTGGAGGGGTAAGCTGACTTCGCTAAAGAACAAACCACGACCGTTCGGAAGATGTGCCTTGCGAGGCAGAGTGACGTCACAATTCTCAGCTCAACTACGCTTCGTATCCGGTGGCCGCAGCTGCATTAAAAAGTATAGATTCTATTGTGAAAGCGTAGTCCGCTCAACGTAACTTCGCTCAACTTACCTTCGCTTCGCATTTGGTGGCCACCCAGCCTTAAGGTCTCAACTCCAAACTCCCATATCAATTAAACGCAAAAAGCTTTCGAAATAATTATTCTATTATTATATTATTTGGTGAATCTTGATCTCACATTTCAAAATTATGTATACGATAGATAGTGGTATAATTAAAAAGAAACGTAAATATAACATATAGACCGATAACTCAGGGTAGTATCCCTTCATATTTTTTTTGCTTGCAGTTTGCAAGCACCCATTTACTAGTTACTATATATAAAGCTGCAATCCTGACTCATTGATACAAACTGTTTGGCTATTTCCAATCGAGCTAGAAGGCTGAAATTTTCAGGAGTGGTTTATAATTCACACTCAACCCGGGGAAAAATCTAAAATTCCCAGATTTTGACCTAGAATTGAGCCCAGAGACGATTATATTTTTCAATGTATTTAAACGGGAAAATCGAAAAATGGCCATGCAGAGCAAATTTCTTTCGTTAATTAAAATTTGAAATAGCAATCGTTAAGTAGCGAAGCTTGGTCTATATTGCGTCTAAAAGATCAAAGTTTACTTTTCTTGCGACCGATTATAACATTCCGGCACAAAATTTGCAAAATTTTAATTTGAACGCCAATTTATTACGTTTTTTTCTCCTCCTTTCGAAAATTAAATCTATGACAACGACCATTGTTAAAATCGAAAACAAGTTTGTTTACAATCCTGATTTCATACGCCATGATAAAGGTTTGATGCATTTTTAATAATTTTAAATTTTTCTTTCGATATATGTCATAACTGAATGTTGAAAAATGTAAATTTCATCAAAATGGACAGCGAATATCTGCGCGGTCAATGAATTATTCGGGAATACATAAAGTAATAACATACGTTTATGTAGAAGATACGAGACCATTTACCAACGAAGATAATCGTAAAAGTCATGTAAGTGGCGAGATTATTCTAGAATGAAGTACATAAATATTAATATAAATCAATAAATAGGGATATTAATGTAAATTATAAGGTTTAACGACAATCTTTAGAAATAACATAACTGCAAGCAATACGAATCATTAGTTTAACGAACGATATAGTTTATTAATATATTATATTTCATAGCTCACTAAACCAAATGCATTTATCATATACTGAACTCAGACTAAAAAAACTGTTTCACTTTCGTTCTATATACATTGTGATAAATTGTCACCGAAAAGCTCATAACGGCAACTAAACCCATTGCTGCCTGCCTTTCTTGAAGGACCATGTTATCATTGAATATCAAGAAATTGTAACTTTCATCGATATGAACAACAAATATCTACTCTGGAAACACATGGTATCATTGAACGATGTTAGGATATCGTTGATCTACGTATATGGTGGTTTGCTTTTCGTGTGTGTTTCTGTGCTGTTTATTTTATGCCTATTATGTTTCTTCTTTTCTATTTTAATTACATATAATTATTCTGTCATCCTCTCCAAAGAGAATTTAAAATTAAGTTCTTTTTATACTTTTTCTTTAATTAATACGTAGTACACAATTAGTACGTAGTATATTACGTAATTCAACTTTCATCAAAATGAAAAACAAAAATCTACACATAAAATACACTGATTTCCTTCAACGACCTTCTGATTACGTCGTTCTTCGTGTTAGCTGGATAATTTTTCGTTAGTATAAACAATGTTTGCATGTATCATTGTATTAATATTATTTTCCCATCTTCTCCAAACGCGCTTTAGAATAAAGTTCTTTTTATACGTTATTTAAAACTATTTACATAATTACGTTGCCTATTGTCTATTTGTTTATTTAATTAGAAACGGAGCTCATTGTCGTGGTAGAAGCCATTTAATTAGTATAGGATTATTTTGCAGTATGTCTTACACTGAACCGAATACTACACAGGTAATCGTCAATTTATTTTCCACATTTTTATCTTATGCAGATTTTTATTCCAACTTTACTATGTTTGGCGTATTTCCTTAATATTATTTTACGAACACGTATCCATTAAAGACTCCCGTATCACATAAACGTGAAAGGCTCTCGAAATATTTATTTTACTATCATATTATTTGGTGAATCTCGATCTCACTCATTTGAAAATTATGTATACAATATACAATGGTATAATTAAAAAAAATTCTTTCCATATATGTTATTACTGAAGGTTGAAAAATGTAACTTTCATCAAAATGGACAGCGAATATCTGCACGGTCAATGAATAATTCGGGAATACATACTGTGATAACATAAGTTTATGTAGAGGATACGAGACCATGTACCAACGAAGATAATCGGAAAATGCATGTAAGTAGTGAGATTATTCGAGGATGAAGTTGAAGAATCTACACTGAATATTTAGGGGGAATAGGTAAGTTCTTTTACTACGTTTTCTTAAATTAATACATAGTACACAATTAATACGTTGTACCTTACATCATTAACTTCATGAAATTCATTCTTTGTTTGGCGTATTTCCGTAATTTAATTTTACGTATGCGTATTCATCAAGCCTGGTGGCCACCGAATGCGAAGCGGCACTGAGCTGAGTTGAGCTGGAAAAAGTGACGCGGAGCGAATCGTAGCGAAGTTTTAGTCTCCGAGGGTCGGAAACTGGAGGAGCTGAGCTGTGCGAAGCGATTCCTTTCTAAACTACCAAGATGGCGTAAGTTTAGCCTTTAGTTGCCGACCGAGAATTTAATTCTTTGATTACGGTTAAATCACAGAAATTCCGCAAGAGGCGGATTCTGTCACAATGTTATGCTGGCACACTTTAATTAAGATATTATTTACAGCCATTGGACACGAATTTATCTATTTCACTAATATCATATAAGTTCCTATCGTTCGTACCTCACTCGAGTACACTTTTCATTTTGCAATCACGGTACTGATAGTATAAATAGTTTTTAATTTTATATTAATAATTTGTTCAATTATTTTGTAAAGAGAATCACAAAAATTAACCACTTTACTCACATAAGCATGGCAATTCAATTTTTCTTCACTCTTCATCCATCGTCATACTTTTGCTGACGGGTAAATGTCTCGGAGAGGAGCACATGCCTTTTTCTTAATCTACTTCAAATTGCCGTATTTTTAATATTTTTAATGGTGCATAAATGAATATCCTACTGTTATTGGTTTTAGTGCTATGGTAAGCTGGTGTTCCTCTCCAAGACCTACTGACGATTTCACAGTATTAGTTTATTTTCAAAAACTGACCTCCGTTCAATGATTATATTTACGAGAAAATTATTCTCGGCTGTAGTGAACCTTTCCGACGACATTTTCTCAATGATTGCGTTCCGCTAAGACGAGTAAATATCTTAAATTGGGATTTAATTGATTTGTAACCACATTGGAAGTAATTAAATTAGGTTTACGATCACAATTATCATAGGTTGACAGAGTGATTACTTTTTGTGAAATTGAATCGTTCATCAATTATTAAATTAATATTTCTGAAAGAAAGCTGTAATTGGGAATTAATCACACCTTTCAAGCTCATAAATGTGAATCTTAGGTAGGTAGTGTTGTTAAAAGTGCTTCGACAGCTTAGGTCATTTCGCACATTGACTCCCACCGGGAATCAAACCCGGGACCGCTTTCATCAAAGGCAAACGCGCTGTCCACATGACTATCCGGGAGCCCTCAAAAATGTGAATCTTTCACACACTGATATCAATTCAAATACTGCCGATGAAAGAAGCGAAAGGCTCCCCCCTCCACCACTATCACGTTGAGAACGGTGGAGGGGTAAGCTGACTTCGCTAAAGAACAAACCACGACCGTTCGGAAGATGTGCCTTGCGAGGCAGAGTGACGTCACAATTCTCAGCTCAACTACGCTTCGTATCCGGTGGCCGCAGCTGCATTAAAAAGTATAGATTCTATTGTGAAAGCGTAGTCCGCTCAACGTAACTTCGCTCAACTTACCTTCGCTTCGCATTTGGTGGCCACCCAGCCTTAATGTCTCAACTCCAAACTCCCGTATCAATTAAACGCAAAAAGCTTTCGAAATAATTATTCTATTATTATATTATTTGATGAATCTCGATCTCGAATTTCAAAATTATACATACGATTGACAGTGGTATAATTAAAAAGAAACGTAAATGTAACAAATATACCGATAACTCAGGGTAGCATCCCTTAATGATTTGCTTTGCTTGCAGTTTGCAAGCACCCATTTACTAGTTCATGTATATACCCAGATACCCAGATAGGATACTAATTCACAGGCTAAACTACTGACGTCAATGACTCGAAATTTTTACCACGTATTGGCCATAACGTACAACCGCCAGAAAAATTGCGATTTTGATCCTCAGTGTCATGGGTTTGATTCCAGAGGGCCTCAAAGTCCCGATTTTTTCCATTTAAATACATTGCGTTGATTTTCGGGAATAAAAAAAAATACTTTCCGGATAGGGAAAGAATCAAAACTCAAGGAGCCAATATATATGGTCATGATATATCGAAAACATAAATGAGTTTTACGGAAAATATCCTGGGTTCGATGCTAGGTCGAGGCAAAAATCGGCCGTTTAAAAAGCATTACGGCGATTTTTAAGATTTTTTTTGGACCCCTTCCCGATGGCATGGAAACTTGATATTCGGCATGGAGTTGGAGATCATAAATACATTTCACAATCAAATTTTTTGTATTCGCGGATGGTCCTTGGTTCGATCCCAGAGGGCCATTTACATTCCTTAATGCATTTCTTATGGAGATAAAGGAAACAAATTTTAGGTGCTTCCCGGAACGATATCGACTTCAAACTTTGCATAAATTAACATAATGTACTTACAAATCAAACTGTGCATTCACAACTTACAATATTTCCTGGGTTCGACACCAGGTATCTCTGCAATCAGAAGTTGATCCGATTTTTAGGAATTATTTTGAATAAACCATTTTGAAGCACATTAATCTATCGCATAATAGAATTTTTTTAATATCAGTATTATCTTGAAAACATACAGAGGTTTGTAAAAATACAAAACATTAATAATGAATTTTGTGCAAGAGAAAAGCGCAATAACATGATCACATCAAATCATAGGAAACAAAACACAAGACGTTTACTAAAAATAACATATATTTTGATTATTTTGCTAAATTACAATCATCAATAGTAATAATCAACATGAAAATTCATTTATGTGTCTTATTTGCAAAGTGCGGACGTTAACAATAAAGTTAGGATTCAAGATATAATCGTTATGATTGCATTTTAATTTAATAACTATCTTCACCATTAGCTGAATCACAATATCATAATAAAACATGAAATGAAAGCTAAGAAACAGAAAGATTAAGTTTAATTCTGATTGGAGGTAATTTAAAAGCTATTTCAAATGCGAAATAAGCATCAAGAATCCTTGAAGTTGCATCGCTGAGGTAAAATAAGCATCGATCTCGATTCATTCCTCAATTTTACGGCATCTCCGCTAGAGCGCGGCTCCCACGAGCGGTCACCATCATTGTTCGGCGCAACACGAGGAGCCTGGGAGCATTTTTATAGCCCATCCAAAAAATGATAAATTGCCCCGCTTCTAAGGGCGCCCTACCCCATCGCTTTCTCATCCTCGACGGAATCGCAACAAAGAACCATTCGTCGAAACAATACAGAACCACTTTCGAGCAGAGATGTTCCCTCTCCTCCCAGTGAAAGTTATCCCCGCCCCCTCCCTTATCTTTCTTATTTCCGAATACCAATTATACCCTCACCTCCTACGCAAAATGCTCTTGTTTCCCTCGACGCCGAATACTCCTCCCAGACCACCCCGCCCTTCCCTCCCGCCGTTCCCGCTTCTCCCGTACGCATAATTACCAAACTCCGCTATCTCAGTACCACGCCCTCTGCTTCATCTCCTCTCCCATCTCCCGCCCCCTTCCCCTTTTAAGTCGGAACTACTCCATTGTTACGTAATAACCGCGCCTATATCCTTTGGTAGATAATCCTCCGCCCCCCGCCGTTCTTTCTTCTTTATTTACTTCATCCCTGCTTTCTCCACTTCTTCCTGCTTTTCGGGGAGTTTTCCGCCGTTGATTTATCGCGCCTTCCCCGTTACGGGTTCGCCCGATTACTTTTTACTCGTTCCATACTCGAGAAGGTCTTTGGACAGAATGAAAAGTAGCCTCCAGGAAAGTGGAGGATCCGGGTTCGATGCCCAGCAGTGTCTGGTTTAATATAAGGAGGATAAACTAATTAGAGACTGCCAAATATCTCCTAATGACTGATACTCTGCGTAAAAATTTAAAGCTCTAATTGTTTTGGGTATGTCGTTGTTCTTATTTTGTATATTAGTGTAATTTTATTACTTCAAAAATGTATTATGCATTGTAATATCATTTGCTTCAATTACGAATTTGTTGACGCCATAACATAATTAAGTGAAAGTTAAGATTTTTACCCGTAACTTTGGAATTATTTCTTTATGATAAGGATATGTAATTCATATTTTTTTGCACAAATTAAAAATGAGGTCCAAGAGATATAGACACCTACTTATTTTCACTCAAGTTACGAAAAATTATTTTACAATTTCCTTCAAAATTACTTATTTGGCTAATTATTGAATGAAAATCATATGCTTTAATCCATGATAACATTATTCGCGTTGTAAATTGATTGAATGCCTGTTGTAATACATGATTTTTCGTAGAACAGGTTTTCATACATATATAATGGTTGAATTTCTTTACCATCATCTCTTAGATTTAAAATTTCTATTTATAGAAGACAGTACTTCCCATCTATGTGAAATAAATCAATTCTTTAATTTAAAATTAAATAATGATACATCAGCAAAAGAATTTGATGTTACATTATTGTAAAAATCTATCTAATGTACCGCGGTTACCGCTAAGAAGCGGTTCGGAAGAATGATTTGGACATTACTTCCATTATTTTAATCGGGAACATTTTTGCTTATATTGCCTATTCTCCAATAACCGGGAATGGAATCTTTTTAAGACACTAGGGATGATATACCTGGTTAAATTATATCAACCTGGATTAATTAAATCAGGAATTCAGAGAATTAAATAAAAATAAAATCTCTCTATAGAAAATATGTTTGTCAATCCGAAAATATTCTGTTTATAATTGGTAAATATGGTTTCTGACTTCATTTTTTTAAAGCATGGAAATAGCTTAATAAATAATTTTCCTCTTGAACCTTCATGGACAAATACAGGGATTCAAAGGAAATTTAGCATCAACCATTTTATTTAGGGACATAATCGGAACATCCTTGCTTACGAATCCTTATAATAATTAGAATTATTTTTACAGAAAATGTTATTTTCAAACCGGTGAAAGTCGAGTGTCAAAATATTAGGAGTTGTAGAAATAATTTCGGAGGAGTATACAGTTGGCAGAATGTCATGAAGTTCCTGATTTATTACTTAATAGCATTTGAGGTAGTTAATAGGGCTTTGATGCCATTTCTCATGTACAGCATTATATAATAGTAAGACTTGAGTGAATTGAGTAACATACATCCATATACGTGCATGAATTCCAATGCCATGGGCAAATATCCATTGTTAACAGTCATATAAACCGGAAATACCCACACTTCCATTGTTGAGCAAAAGTTTTGCCCTTTTGTCGAAAGCGAATCAGTCTAAGATGGCGGTAAATTCGATGATGCAGAAAGCTCGTTTTACGGTGAAGTGAATACGGAACTGTAATTCAAAGTCGTAATCGTCTACGTTACGAGATTTAGCATTCAGAATTTGGTGGAGACGCATGTCGATGGCATATATACAACTGCGCCTCAAATCTAGTTTTCGAACTCCTAACTTGATATTCCAATCCCCCAAAAACTTATATATTGGAATAACCATAACTGCTCGCAGGCTGAGCGGATATCATTGCATACATTTGTGTATGAGAATTTTAAAACAAATCTGTTGTTAGATGAAACTACATTGTTGTGAAAATATCCTTTCAACGCGATTTATTTTTAATATGGTTTATTATGTGGAGTTATAAGTGAAGCTTTCTTTGTTTTAAAGATTATCTTTCATAGATTCGGAATCGCACAATCGTTGACAGTTCACAGAGAGAAAATCATTTCCCAGAAAAAGAATACTCTCCCTGGAGAAATAATTCCTTATTTTTTGTTTTCGTTATGTATTATTTTAAGAAAAATATTGATTACTATCTCACCGTATAATTGGTGGAAATGAGAAAGATGTTTTATAAGTAAATATTTGGCAAGCCTTTGATGATTGTCTTTGGAAAACTGCGATTCTCTTATCATGTAAAAGTGGCAATTAATGTAAAGAAATTCCATAAATATAAGCTGAAAATGTTTTTGTAATTTTTTATAAGTTAAATATTAATATTGTGCAACGTATTGTCTATACTTAGACGTCATGCTAAATTTAAATAGTTTAATGATGTACGACATCGTAACAGGTTGTAGCAGACATTACGGAGTGGATATCCTATTTATTGCTTAGTAAGATTTTATCTTTAAATAGTGGAGAATATACGAAAATATACTATAATTGTAGAACTAAGAATATACTATAATAATTTAAAATAAATCAAATAAATGGTGGAAGCTACAAAGTTTGTTTTAATTCTCATCGAGATTTAAATACGTTAAACAGAAAGTATTTTCGTGATTTTTAGACACATCTTTTTATGCTTGTTTAAAGGTGTAAAGCTGTATGGACTACGAAGAAGTACCATTTCGATTAAAATCAATCTTGACATATATACGATCCGTATCACTGATCCTTCATGAATGTTCATCTCAAAAGTAAGAAAACCGAAATCCTGAATGGTGAAACGAAAGAATCTTAATGCAGACGTTAAGGAAGGAATTAAAATAAATTAAATTAGAGGAAACTCGCCTAAAGCATTATCCATCGAGTATTCACCCATTAAGATTCATGTTTGATTGTGAGACTGATAAGGCAATGATGTATGAATGAATAGCCTCTGTTCTCTGTGAGGGAGATCTGCAGACTCCAAAGGAAATATTATTCCCTTAACATCTCTCGACGGTTAAATGTGAAATAAATAAGAGCATTACAACCACGATCGGTCGGGGCTGAATGAATGCGGAGAAGTAAATCAAAGTCAGCCCGTTTTGTAGCGGAATCTGATTAGATTTTGCATCCGCGGGAGAAGGAAAATTTCGAAATTCAAAATCAAAAGCCAAATGAATGCGCTAGCGAAGGAAATCGTCCTCGTTTGGTTTTAGCTCCTTTTCGAGACTCCCGCAGCATCAGAGGCTAAAAAAGACATCAAAGGAGTAAAGAGCTTCCTTGGAGAAGCAGAGGCGTAAAAATCTCGAGTCTCAGATGTTGCAGAAGCAAAAGGGAAGCCGCGAAAATACTTCTCGTATCGCTGAAATTGCGTGGATTGCATGCTCGCCGGAATTAGGTATCTCAAAGGAAAATCTTACGTGAGGCACATACTGGAGTGTATGAAACAGCGCACTAATGGCTGTTTTAATATCGTTCCTTTGGCGGCTGCAGCAGTTTGATCGCGTTAAACTGCTTTCAATTATATACATATTTTTGATTTCATTGAGGTTCTCTCTATCCTGAATCTTGCTTTAAGGAAGTACTAGGGGAAGCCATCGGGAAGAATGCAAGGCGTGCGAAAGAAATGAGTCCTAAGAAATTCTTATTTAAGTTGCTCGTATGTTATATCATTGGAAAGATTTTGATGTCATTCACGATAATTTACATGTGTGTTTTTCCATACAAGGATAATGTATATTGACTTACGGATCTTTGAATGAGCAATATTTGGATTATACAACTCAGTTTTGTAAATGCATTGTAGGTCATATTTTTGGCACAATCCATTCGACAATATTATTCACTATTAAAGTCATTCAATTCCAAAATTTTTGATAGGTAGAAATAGTAGGCTTCGCTATAACTAACTACGTTCGACTTTACAGGAAGAGGTTGCGGGTTCGACTATCGCTTTGGGTCCGGATATTCAAAATGAAATCAGCTGCCGGAGCACCGTTAAAAATGCTACTTGAAATAGCTTTTGTTTTGTATGTCATAAATCATGAAATAAATATTTTATTAGGTAGAACCTTTATGCAAAAAAATATTTTTGCCGCTCATTATTTAATAGAATGTTGTTATCGATTTAAATTGGAATTTTAGTGTGAAAATCTATAAGTTCTGCAGTTATTTCTATCATTAAACAGTTCAATTACCAAATGACTTATTATTTATACGCAAGAAAAATTGAGTTTAATTTTTCAATAATTAGCTACTTAAATAATCATTTATATTCAATTTTTTCTAGAATTAAGTCGTAACTCATCGAGATATTCCTGATATTGTTATTGTGCATAAGTTAAATTTATTATTTGAATCACATTGGTTTTTAATTCTTCCGTAAATAATAACTTATCTGCGGCTATTGTTTATTTTGTAATTAGATATTCCAGAAAATGAAAAATATATATTTAATTCATCCATACATGGTAATCGAGATTGGTATACACCTAGGTTTAAAGTAACTTGTAATTCAGTTGTAGATAGGACTCATATGGTGTATTGACTTAAATGAATTTATAAGTTATTCATTATTTCAGTTTTGGGTTAATTCATCAGCTAAAGTTAAATACGGCTAGAAAATCGGTCAATGTTATAATAAGGGCTAGAGAGAGACTCCCATAATCAAGTCTAAGACCACTGCCGTTTTGCCGGGAGTGTAATTTTGTATTACCGCTTTACTCCAATATATACCTGCCATTTGGTCTACTGAGAGTTCCTTTCTTCCATCGGAACCCAACTAAATTAAATTAATTAATTAGACCCTTCCACAACATTCTCGTTGTAATTTAGCACCAATCGTTTTCTAGATTATGTTTATCTCCAAAATCTATTTATGTATATAAATATTATGTAGACTAGTCCACACATTTCAAGTATTCTTTTCCACCAGTTTCATGTATAGGTACTTTTCCAAATTTAATTTCCAATATTTGTGGTTAAGTATGCATCAACTTTATCTTCTAAATTTCTACAGTATCACGGCCGACTCCGTAGACTTTAATCTATTTATATGACTTAATAAAAATTCCTAAACATTCTATAATCATGATTAGTGACTAAGTCTTTAAAAAATATCTAGTGAGAACTTTCAAGATGTTTTTTACACAGAAATCGTTTGGTGATGCTAAAATCTCACGGATGCCATTTCATTCCGTTTTGGCCGTTGAGCAGGTGCCCACGGATGCAGTGTATCCGTATTTACAGTGTTTATTCACAGAATGATGCTGAAGGTACTTTCGGTTCAAATCGGTTACATTTTCATCTATTCCCACCACCAAAACATTCTCGATGGGATCCAAAGTGAGAAAACGTGCCAGGAATGGAACTTGGGTGTGCAATTCCGTGGAACGGCCTATACCGATTTTAAACTCCAGCCTCGCAAACCCAGGCTCAGGGGAAGGAGGCAGAATGATTTTGCGTTTAATACGGACATTAGGATTTTATTAAGCTGTTACCTCCCTATAGGAAAGCAACTTGAAAATACAGCTCGAGACTGGTATCCAATTTCTACCTTCCATTTCTGCCTGGTGAATTATATCGTTCAATTCATATCAATCTCACTAGAATGGTATCTATTATCATAGAGTAAGGAACGTATCCTTACTCTATGATAATATATAATTCTAGTTAGAATCACTTTAACTTAAATGCCATATTGACATTATTGCTTTAACGTAGGTTGAATTTAATACCTGAAAAATTCGGACAGCATAGCGTAGTTTTACTTAGTTAGTAGTTTTATTAAGGTGCTTAATAAATATTTTCACAGTATCCCTTTTACAGATTTCAGTGCCATATTATGGAAATGGAGTTATTATTTACTTGATTTGGTGTGAAATGATTAAAATGTTTTCCTTTCGACAGTATGCAAACTTAAATTTACAAATTTAAGTTTGCATTAATTTCTGCTTTAATTTATAAAGAAATAATTTAAGAAAATATCTTATTAAGGTATATGCTTTACATAGATTTAAAAAGATTAGTTTTCCAAGAATAAGTGATATTTCCGAAAATCACCTTAAAATTCATTCTATTTATAAATGAGATTATAAAGGACCCTGATAGCTGCTTAGATATTCAAACTTTGTGTTTTGACTAATTTAATTGTATCAACTCGCTCTTCGGTTGATTTTCATGACAGCTAAACTCGACTAGATTGATTTCTTTTTACATTAATCTAATTTGACGTCTCATCTCATTGAAAATTAATGCTAGGTTATAATCACTATCCAAGGAAAACAATTATTTAATAGTGTAATTACGGGTGATTGAGGGAATGCTATAGATGCACTGTCAACTCCTTTTTTGATCAGGTAGTTCTTAAAATCAAATTAATTTACTGGCCTGTCCAGGTAGCAACTATAATTCGCTTTTTGCCCTATAAAAGTGTAAATAAATTAGAAGCATTTAACCAGGTTTAAAGCAGTTGGAGTGAATTATATAAGGTGTGTATAAGGCAAAATAAGATTGATATAGTATATAAGGCTGGATGAATTGAATTTAGCACCGTAATGAATTGAGGGGGCTAAAAATGTTAACCAACATAAAATGGTTATATTCGTTTGTTTGAGAATAGAAATAGGAAAGGTGAAAGAGACTGATTAAAGTAATTTTAATAAAATACGTAGGTAGCTTTAAATTGATTAGCGAATAAAAAAAGTACTGAAAAGTAAACGATGTTTACTAGATTAGGAAAGTTTGGAATAATTTTATGGATTCACGAGGTAAGCGAAATTGCATGAAATCTAACTCAATTCTCAGGTTTTGTCTTTATGAAAAATTGAAGCATTGTACACCCTATACACGTATATACACTGACAATATTAGAAGAGCAAAGGTGATTATAAAAGAATGATTGGAGAAATTCTTATTTTTGGCGTTATTTCTAAGGAGGGTAGCTAATGGGGCGCTAAGTTAGAAGAGCATTTCCTCCAGCCATTACGAGAACTTACACAAATATAGCTCCAAAATCAGTCCCATCCAAATTTCCCAAAATTTTTCTCAAACTTCTCCAAAACTCCCAGGGGAACCTGCGTTTTCCTCTGGTATACGCTCCCAAGCGAAGGTTTCCCCAGCGCCCCAATTTTGATCTTCGGAAGTCATTGATTACAAATAGAGAGAAAAAATCTCCCGGGCGAGGAGCGCTTCATTTTTATTCCGAATTTTTTTCAGCCCGGCTTCATCGAATCGAGTAGCTTTTCAAGGCGTCTTTTGCGAGAAGAAAAGGAAAGCGGAGAGGTTGAAGTTTCCAGAGCCGCCACGAAATTCAGAGAGTGAAAGAAGAGGGAGAAAGAGGTTAAACCGAGAGTAAAGGGGTGCCGTCTTCTCGCGAGGGGCGGTAAAAGGTCTCAAATAAGAGTGTGGAGGAGTGGGGTGCAGATACTCCCGCGCCCCTGCCCCTGTGTCTCCAAAGTCCCTTTGTCTGCGAGATTGGAGGTGTAGGAAAAACTCTCCACTCCGCTTCCTTTGGGAAGCGTGGAAGGAGTAGGAAAGAACAAAAGGCGAGGGTAGTGAAGAGATATAAAGCACTTTTGAAACCAGCACTTCTTAAACCTTACAATGCCAACCACGCCGTTTCCCGCAGTCTTTCATCCTATCCTCTCCTACCTTTACCCTATTCCCACACAACCCTCGACTCTAGATAAGAACCCCGTAAACGAGTTTTTCCGAGTCGATCTCTTAGGAGAACGATTTTTTCGGTAACAATTTTCCCCGGGATTTTATCCCGGATGGTGTTTTTCAATAAGAATCTTTTATGAGGACAATATTTCGGGGAAGAGATTTTCTTCCAGGATAGATCTTCAGGGAGCGGAGATTGCTTCGAAAATTATTCGAGTCGTCTTTCTCAAAGATGTGGGGCATGTTCGGTGTCTCTGTTTTATTTTGTTTGTTGGAGTAATTGGAACGTTCGCCTGTTTCGTATTCCACGATATTCCACTTATGGTGTAAGGGATCGAATGAAAGTCAGCTGTATTGTGGTATGCTTCGATCTTTATAGAACCCATCCAGATTTGCCTAAAAATATACTGTTCCATTATATATATCGAAAGCATTATCGTCATATTAATATTTTTTATAAATATAGTTTATATTTTCCCATTCCTCTCTGGATGCTAGATTTTGATATTATCTTTATCTCCGACGGAAAAAGAAATCTTTGCCCTTACGAGATCATGCTGTAAAACTCAGGAAGCAGTTATTAGACGTAACTATATCACTCGAAAATACTTCACTTTATTATTAAATATATGCTGATATTTTTATAATAATTATTTTTCGCACTATAAGCTCTGATTTTACATCTAATTTATTTCGTCACAACTTCAGCCAGGTTTTATTTGGTAAATCCATAGCAGAGATTAGAATTTAATATCTGTAAGTAATTTGTAAAATTAAAATATAAATAAATATTTTGAATTTAAGTTAATAGTTTATTGGTCTACACTTAGATTATTTATAGAATAACTCTTACATTGACCCTTAATCTCACCTTTTCAATAGTTAAATTTTTATAATTTGATTAATTTTGAAGATAAAATTACATATACTTATAGTCAAATATTGTTGTAGTAAAAAAAACTTTGAAACAGTTGTGGTGTATGGGACCTGCCGATAGGCAGAACACCAGAAGATGATGACAGTCAAATATGGCCTAATTTCTTTAATACATTCAGGTTGTAATTTTAGAGTAAATCATAATATTTTTCCTTGAATATTGGCCTTAATTATACCTGTAGTAAGTTATGATAGAGTATAGTAGATTAAAATATTTTAATACTCATAGAGCTAATATAACCCAGTTATTATTATGTACAGGAAATTCATCCTTTATTTAAATATAATTTAAAATATAAATACATAACATGGATTACCTCCGAATACTGATTGATACCGTACCTTACTCGGCACAGAAACGATAATTTTCTCGTCTGTTTTCTCTCAGACTCTCCATCTTCTCTTTTCTTCCATCTCTCCTTAGATTACGTCCCAATTTCTTTCTTGCTTTCATTGCCCTCCGAAGCCCTTTTCTTTCTTCCTCCCGGCTCTTATTATTTAGGTGTGGGTTTAAAGGTTTTGACTTCCAATGAAGGCAAAAAGAATGAATCGCTCACCCTTTCTATGAATTCAACTCGAGAAAGCGCGAGCTAAATTTCGGGAGTTCTCGAGGAAGTTATCGCTCACTAATTTTTGGAGCGTATTTAAGGGGATTCGCTTCAGTAAACGCACTCTTTCAAGTGGTGATAATTTTGATTGGAATAAGAGGTCCATCGCTAGCCCAAAGATTTTTACTATATTAATAAGCGGTGGTTCTGAGAAATGATATAATGGGTCGAAAAATGGGGGCATGTTAGTAAACAGGTCAGTGATGTACTGCTAAAGTATTGCCAAGAAATTATTCAAATCCTATCTTTTTTGTCATGTAACATTTAAAATTTTTTAAAGTTTTTCCTTTTTCTTCTTTTTTTGTATTATGCTGTGCGTCTTGGATCAGGTTCTTTTGATTTCTCTATTTATGTCAGATCTTTCAAAGGTTGATTTTTCTTACAAGATTGAAATATGCTTATCATTTGTATTTCGTTTTAAGATTCTTTGATTTTTCACTTACATCCGTACTGTCTCCGTTGAGTACAGCTAATATAAAATTGCTGTCACTAAGGTTATATCGGAATTTGATTAATTCTCGAATTTTTTGGAGTATCTGGCCAAGTGAAGTTGGCCAAAGAATTGAGAAAGATGCTCAGATATACATTCATCTAAAAGTATATTCATTCTTATGGGAAATGATTGCTTAAAGGCGGCTTGTAGGATATTAATGTAGATGTAGATGTAGATGTAAAAAAATGCGATCTATTGCTAGGAATTATGGTCAAAACTAAAACGCAAAAAGAACGTTGTAGTTATCAATTTCCCTATAAATTTGTCTGTTTTCAAATTCATCTTTAACAATTTTCTTGCTTTTATATCCAAGCGTGTTTATTTATATATATTTGTAGAAATATTTTGATGCAAATGCTGCGAAATTATTTTAGCGCAAAAATGCACTATTTTTAAGAAGAACATGAATTAATTTGTAAAAGTAGCGTGGGTTGAAGTGGTGGCGGGATTACAAATATTATTCGTGACATTAATAAGTTAGGATGAATCCTTCAAATCGGTTTATATCTTTTATTAAAAATGCCATGTATATTTAGGAACGACTTGCTGATGCGAATAGAAAATGTAATAGTTTATGAAATGAAAGAAGATTAGAGCTCATATATAATTCGTGAAAAATATACTCACCGTAAGATATATTCTCCTAGCATTGATCTCCTGTAAAAAAATAAAGAAAAAATACAAATATATAAAACATTAACAACACTTAATTTAAGATTGAGTTTTTAGGTAAAGCTTTCCAAATAAAATCAAATCAAGCAATTGCAGTTCTAGAATAAAGATTTTGGGAAATACAGAATACAAAAATAAAAACAGACCATTGATTGCGCCATTTTTTATGAATATTGGATTACATTTGCAAAAGTACAAGCCGTCAATTTTACAATGAAATGTAGTCGATAATTATGTAAATTTATAGGTTGTTATTTTGCATAAGACTGTATTACATTAGTTTTCATTTCCATTTTGTATCATATTATATATTTGTATTTTTATATTTTTTTTGTAGATTTATATTTTATTTTGTTATATCCTTTGTACTTTTTATATTATGCAAATTTCTTAGTTAAATGGAATATGGGACTCAAAACTCCCAAATTTGCCAAATAAAGTCCCTTAATAATACTAAAAATAATAATAAATCCCCTACGTAGAATAAAAGTATAAAATACTAGAGATACAACGGTACCGATAACAATGATTGCATTGTAATCGGAATATCAGATCGCGTGGAAAAGAAAGAGAAAGGAAAAATGACGAGGAGAAGATAACGTATAGTATAAAAAAATTAAGTTAAAAATAGTTCATATCAACATACATATTCATAGTAAAATCCAATAACGTACAATGTATCCTACGTATATTTCAAGTACACGTTATTCTTGGCATTTTTAGTGACCTAGATCCATCCATTTCTGTTTAGAGCGTAGATGGAGGCAATCAGATACTTTTGGAGCTTGGAAGGAAGCACGCAGAAATCTATTCCGTGAGGGCTATCAGGGTGCTATAAATAGTCTCTATATCTTGAGTACCGCCGGGTATTTCGTAAAGCGGAAAGCAGTGCTCAGGGTTCTTCATAAGGGTTTCTTAGAATTGGAGAATCTTTACAACGTATATCCAAGGGGAAGTGAAACCAGCCAACTTTTCGAAAGATTTCTATTTTATTTACCGCGGTATGTCAAATTATTCAATGGATAATTTTCATTTAGGATTAATTATATACTAAAAACATAGACAAACGATGTTGGCTGACATTAGGGGTGGGGTTAACTATAAAGAAATTAGAGAGAAGGCGCTTAATAGGGATTTTTGAGTGTACATGAACCAACCGAAAGGTAGAACACTGATTAGATGCTAAAAACGACGAATCTATTTCCTCTATCTACATTGTAATAAAATCAAGTGTCATAGTAAGTTACTAGGGACGGTATTTAGGACTGTTTAAATTATTTAGATTCGAAAAAAGTGCCAAATACTATCAATACGATTTTGAGAAATCGTGGAGCTTAGATAATTCGAATCTAAAGGAACTAGGTTAAAAATTCGAAGTGCAAAAAAGTCGAATGAAGTATTGAAAATGGAACTTCATTTTTCCTATGAACACTGTTATTCAGTTTTTAAATGGTTGGTAAATACATTTTTGTTTTTTTATCGCTAATGAAACATTCATAAATTATAAAAATTAATGATGTACCAATTGACTGATTACAAGCTCTCACTTGTTTAATGTGTCGCGACCGCCGATGTATGAGAGAGTACGTACAAAATGTGCAAATTGTACTCAAGATGTACACACCTGGCTTAAATTAACGCACCACCGGTCGTTGGGATCGCTAGGGAGGTGGTGCGTTAATTTTGGCCAGGACTGTACATAATGGCATGATGAATAATTGCAATGGAGGATAGGGGGTAGGGGCAAGGGATCGACACAGCATTTAATGTCGCCTGGCTGGTATTTTGTAAGATTTTTCAGTAAAATCACTTCATCTAGTTGTTAAAATTCGCATTAATGGAATCAAAATAATAATTATACTTAATTAACTTAATTTATTTTATGGTTACAAAATGCAACGGGCAACAGCATTTTAAGATCCAAGCAAAAATTTCGAAATAAATGCAAATACGAATTATAGATGTTCAAATGAGTTCTACCTTGATGGGATGTTCGATTTGTCGCAGATGGAGAGTGCACTTAAAGAATGTGTAAAATCAATCAGTGCTGATTTTTATTGAATGCCGGTCTTATTCTATACCAAGCATTCCTGAGTTTTTTTCGTCTACTTTTTATTCTTGTAATGGGAGTTTGAGCATGGAAGGTGCATTTACGTTGATACATCTTTTCTCAGGAATATCTATGAGGTAAAACTCCTCTCTTGAATAGTTGCGAATTCCATGAATTAATCCCCTTAGAGGATTAGTTGAGATGGAATGCAGCGCTCTTTTGAAGTCAATTACAATGCTCACTGCGTCATGTTCCTTAAGTTTATAATGCCTGACTTATTTCATTTTCATTGCTCCATGCTTTTCTGTGCAATGGAGATGAGCGAAGGAAAACATATTAAAAATCAGCATATTCTATACTTAATTTGATTCTCAGTATAATTCGACCAGACAAGATTCTGCCAAAATATTTCTTATCGTAGATTTCTGCCCTTTCATGTCATATAATGCCTGTACCAGGTACGGATCAAGAAAAAATTTTTTTCGGGGGGGGTCTGATCAAAAAATTTAAAAATAGAAGATATTTCGGCTTTCACAAAACGTGACGTTAAAATTGTGTTAGTCAAACTCGAATTTTTTCGCTAGTGATGCTTATTAAATTGTGTTTTATTTGCGTTATTCGAGTTTCATTTTCGAAAAATAGGCACAAGTGATATTTCGGGGGGGGGGGGGGGGGGGTGGTTCGGACCCCCAGGACCACCCCTTGGATCCGTCCCTGGCCTGTACCTATTATGAATTTTTATATTCATCTATATCTATCTATTCAATGGTAGTTCATATCTGCTTTCTGGATAAATAGGATTAAAGAATTCCGATTGAAGATCTGCGTCTTCTATCATACAGAAAATGTAATGAGCTTAGCTTTGAATACATCGTATGTCTCGCTGTAAATTCAAATATTACTATTACATATTTCGTTAAATTTTGTTCGCACATTTTGGAGATAAATTTATTTTTCTCCGAGATTTGTCGATATTTATTTCTGTAATTATACTATACTTGCGTGAAAATGAATACACATCTTTTGATTTACGTGAGTATACTTGGTCATAGGAAAAAAGCTTAGAAAATATTTGGAAATTACAAATGTTGCGAATTTAATTCTGAGATGATGAAGTCATTGTCCTAATTACAGATAAAGAAAATGAATTTTAAATCTGAATCTGAAAGCAATTTTTTTAACGTAAGAATATTAAAAGAAAGCCGCTTTGATTGTAATAAATTGCTACGAATTTTTTTTCTCACGTTAAATATCATAAAAGTGACACTGTGCTCCCAAATTGAAATAAAAAGTAGGAAAAATATTCTATCAGAGTGCGACATGGGTTTATCAATGAAGCGCTGCATCTTTGAAGAGAATGGGAGAGTAACAAAATTGATTATGAAGCATATTCAAGGCATAAAGTCGCCTCGAAAAACTAATATCTTTTAAATAGACAAGATAAAGCGCTTCTCAAGGAAAATGAATAATAAACTAGCGCTTACCTGCTAGGAATGTTTTCAAAAATGTATCCGGAGACAGGAATTTAAAGCGTAGCATTCCTGCTAGGGCGCTTTTAATCTGTCCCTCTTAATAAAGAAAGTGAGCATAGAAGTAGGTACAAATGGTACGCAATAACTCAGGAGTTTACCACCATCAATAAAGCCGTCCTGTCCCGTTGAATATAGCCCGAATCAGGTTAATGAATGAACACTTTCAACGTTGCGGTTGAACTCTGGGGTATTACGGGTGAAATGATATGAAAGAGTGGTGGTTTCCCAGCGGCCTAAGCGCAAACAAATGAGCATAAATGCCTATGCCGCGAACTGGATTCCAACCAAATACCTATCAGAAGCGCTGTCCCTCACCGCCAAGTCCTGACCCAAATTAGGTGATGGTGTAAAATATTGGGAAACCGAGTAAGGAATATAAATCAACCTTTCCGACGTACGGGAAAAATGAATTGATTCTGATGGGATATCCCATGGGTTGGGGTTTCATTGCAAATGCACACCCACGCTGAAGTTGCCATTATAAAATGTGTTGGGATAACAGGTTAACATTGCGCGCAATTATTTTTATGGTAAGCAAGTTTGTTGACAAGTAATTTTCGCGCCAAAGATAAATTATTCTTTCCTCGTAGCTATATTGAAAGTTAGTTGTATCTAGCATTCGTAATGCATTGCTCAACTGTACGTAATGATGAACCGTAACAAGTGTTTGTATGTATTATGTTGAATGTATTTTAATTTAACCGATGAAACGAATGTCGTTGTTTAATATTTACGGTGGATCCTTCGTTATTTATTCATTAATAAATATACTATTCTACTGTGTTGAATTATTCTATGTTTTGAAAGTAAATGGAATTGAAGTAGATATCTTGGAGCTTTATGAAATATTGATGCAATTTAATTCGCAAATTGCGTGATTTTTCGACAAGCCGAGGTTCTACTTGCTGTTTTTCTACATGTACATACTGTAAATTATCATGTAAGAGCTGTAATTATAATGTAAGAGGTATGCATTATAATGTAATAACTGTAATTATTATTAAAATTAAATTTATGAAGTATGTATTAACGGTACTTAGGATTAACTGTGCAATTCATTTTAACTGGGTAAATGATATGCAAGTATCCTGAAAGGTTTTATTTTGGAAAATTTTACGGGATTAGTACGATGAAAATAATAATAAATATGATTAATACACTAAGTAAATACAAATTTATTCCTACTAACCAACGTATAGTTTACCTTGAGTGATAATAATAAAATTCCCCCAGCTTTTTCTTGTCGTTAGTTTAAAATAAAATTTTCCCTTTTTAAAATGTAAGTGAGAAAACCTTTTTTACTATTTTTTTTCCACTTACATGTTCTTTGCCATTAGTTTTAAGTCAGCGTGAAAGATTTTTCCTCGTTGTCATCCAATTTTCCCTTTTCTTTTCCCGTAAAATGTAGCCGTCGCCGAGGCATTTAACGCTCGTCGTGACTACTGGATTGAAAATTGTGAGAGCGACGGCAAGTTGACGTTGACTTCTTACAGGTAGGCACTCGTTAAGTAATACCTTTTCAACTTACTCAGCTAATTCCTACTCCCCCTCTTGTAAGCTCTAGTTCCATCAAAATGAAAGGAGCCATTAGCTTTAGGGCCATCGAGCAGTTTAGTCGAACCGACAACCAGTTTGTGTGCATGAGGAACTTATCAATGCAGAAGAAACGGTGATGACCTTTCCTCCAACTGAACAGTGCTTGTAATCATAGCTTAAGTGAAGATGAGAATATTTAGATTTTACTGTAATGATTATTTTATCGTAGCTACTCTAAAATTTATCTCCTAATTAATTGTTATCGTATATTTAGAAAATCGTGTATTGGTATGGTTCTCATTTTCTATACACTGATTATCACTATATCAATTAATCTTATGTAATACCTGAGAATGGTTGTTTTTATCAAGGAGGAGGTAGCATAATGTTTTCTCCGCATGTCATTATGCCTTTTACTGAAGCAATAATTTAATTTGGGATGTAGGTAATTACTCGCTCTTCAACGAAGTGAATTTGATGGCATAATAGTTTATTATAATATTTCCTATTCAATGTGGAGAGAATGGATTTTGGAAAGTTGGACAATGCATCCCTTTGTCAAATTCCATTTAATTCAATTTAAATAATTCTTTTTTAAGTAATTTTATTATTAAGTATTTTATTTTCTATTTATGTATTTAAGTGCATTCTAAAATTGTTATGTACTGACCTCGTCTTAACGCAGTATTAGATATTGCAGCTCAGAAAACGTAAAATGAAAGAGTTGATCAGGTTATTTATGAGATTAAAGCTTTAATTTTACCTTTTTAATTTATTTCAACAGGGAGATAATAAGATGTTAGCATTGAATAAAGTAGTTTTCGCTTCTCTATAGTTTGCATGGCGATGAAACCCGAATTTTATCCCCTCTACGATTACCGGGAAGTTTCTATTAAAGCGTTGAGGGATAATTTTGATTTTTACTACAGTTATTCTGAAAGTCATATTGTTAGCAGTAACATAATGTATAGTTAGAGCAAATGTGACGATTCTTAAATTGAAAACATTTCTTCGAGTACTGCTTTTCTCAAATACCCCTCGAAGGTACTTTTGAGTAACTGAAATATGATTTTGGTCATGAAGACGAATTTCTCAATCCTCTTCGGTCAATATCTTCCGATAAACGATGAAATGTTGCGCTGCGGTTGAATTAGGTTTTACTTTCTTTCTTTTTCTTTTCCATGTTTTTCCCTTTCCCTTACCCGCTCAATGTTATGCTGAAGATACGAACGATTACCTTTTTGAGGTAACTATATTGTGGGGTTGGCTCAGGTAGTCCCTTACTCCTCCGATATTTTATGAGGGAAAGGTTATTGAACACCTTTCACAAACAATAAGAGGCAAACAAAAGGCTTAGATGTCTCGAATATCGCAGTAAGGATCCTCTACGAATTCAAAAGTTTCGGTAATGGGCCCGGGAATGCGTGCTGGGCCCTTAATTCGTGCATTTTACGACGGAAATGGGTATAAGGGAAGGGCTGCAGAGGCGGCAGTCGGGCTACCGTTGAGCAGGGTGTGGGGGAATCGAGGGGAGAGCTTGAGGAAGTTAAGATGATTTACGCTTAATAACCGAACCGCCGTATTCGAAGCATGGGAGGCAATCCGTTTAACCCCTGCCTCCATCTCGAAGCAAATTCGAAGGGGATAAAAATGATGCGGGAAGAAGAGAGGAATAAAGACGTGCATAAGGTGGCAGGGAACTGCTGGATCCGAATAGCGGCCGTTTATTTACGTGGAATGAATCAATAGGAGTCAAAGTTGTTTTTCTTTTACATTCGCCTGCGCAAGTACATACAAGGATTTTTTTTAGTTTAGAAATGCAAATAATATATTTTAGGTAAAGGTCTTTCTTCCTGTTTGCTGCATTGAAATTTGATCTTATAATTATTTTTTATGCAGATTAAAGGTCAAACCTCACCATCCCCTTCTTATTGAATAACCAGCACTACTAAAAATGAACGTAAAATTTATTTATACTCAAATATTAGAATTAGCACCAGGTGGTAGTCATTCCTGTGCGGGGGAAGAAAACATAAAATACTATAACTGGTATTCACCCTAGTCGTCACAAAAAACCCTCAAACCTCCTGAAGGCAGTATATCTTATAATACAATTACAAAATTACAAAACACAAAATTTTAAAGGTGCCATCCAACATTAGGACCCGGTTGATACCCCAAGAAAACTTTCTGAGTAGCATTCACCGGGAAAGCATAAGATCTTCCAGTACAAAATTTGCAACAATATTCCATTATTTATTCCCCATTATAATATTACATAAATATAAAAGATCGCTGAATGGAAGTGAAATACAGGAATTTTACATAATGTAAATCTCTCAATAATGACTTATATATCTTATAATTAGAAAAGGTTTTGAAAAATATACATTTTATGAATTTCCCGTGCCACACGCCAAAAGGCGGCTCTCAGAGTGCATACGTTGGGGTAGATTCAATTAGCGTGTAAGTCGAAGAAATAGAATCTGTTCAGTTCAAACTATACCACGCATAAGAATTAGAAATATTTTATTAATATGCCTTTTCTGTCGTCCTTGTACAGACATCTGTAGAGAAATTTATGATAAGTGTGGAATTTTTATTAACGATAATCGTTTGATTGTTCGATCAAATCAATTACGTTATTTGTGGTGTATTTTTCAAGTCTCGTTTTATATAATTTCTCACGGATATTACTCTTAGTATATAGTCTTCAACTATCAGTATTCAAAATTTGGATACAATTCACTTTGCTAATAAGTGAAATGTATGCACAATCGAGGTAACTGGATAAAAATGAAGATGCAGAGGACATTTTTAATTTCCGGGGTCTGGGTTCTCGCTGTTGCGCGCTATGTATGAGAGCTTTATCTATCAGGTCACATGCTGCACTTGCCACCATGATTTGTGACCTTTTCCAAGGCAGTGGTGACCTATTCTACCAACGAATGGGAGATTATATTTGGCGTCTGCACTCACTAAACTCCAATCTTTGGACGATTCAACAGAAACTTGAAATATTTATGAGAATTAGTTCTTTCATCTCCAGAGCGGTGCATTTAACACTTTTTTTGTCCAGAATATTTTCTCTCATAGCCATTATGTCCCCTTAAAATCCTACTTGGCTTTAGGTCTCTAGACCTAGCATACATTTACCTCTTCATGTACATTGGTGATGTTAGTGAGGGTTAATTGCCAATTTATCACTTTTTATCACAGCCATTCTGTCATCCTTCAATCCTACTCGGCCGTAAGTCTCTACACTAAAAATATATTTACTTTTTCATGTGCATTTAAGTGATGTTGGTGAGAGTGAATTATTAAAAAAGGTTCCTGGAAATATTTTAATTGTCTTATTTCTATAATATTTGTTCCTGTTTTACCTTGAGTATTATTTACTCCACATGAAATAGATTAGGATTGGGACTCTAGCTTTTTATGAATTCCCTTTAATGGATGTACTTGAATATATCCTACTACGCCCCAATATTATTCACCTTCAATAATATCCTTTACATTGAAGTATTGCAAGGTAAGCGTAGCAACAAATGAAAAATACTCGAATGAAAATACCATTGCAAATCCAAAGAGAAACACCGAAGACAACGGTGGTCGTAGGAATTGTTTCACTTCTTTTTTTGGGATTTACGGAGAAGAAATGCAGGACCAAGGACTGCGAGTTTCCGAGAATTCAAGGTTTGCTGAGATTAGTATCTTAACATTGTGGTAAGATCTTATAAATAATGAAATCTCTTGATTTACTTCAGTATTCGCTATATTACGTTTCAGCTGATGACATTAAATACGAGTAAACCTATAGGTCTTATACAGAAAGAAGGAAGCGAATGATATTATAGTACCTTTTGGAATCCAGGAAATAACTTTTTATCGGTTTACTATTTTATTTTTCTCTTTTGAAAAGCATTGCAATCACAGGGTACAGTGGTCATATTTTCGACCCTCTTCTTAAACTAATAAAATGTATGCATTAAAGCTTAGGAGCAAAAATTAACATGCTTGTTCTGAGTATTCGGCAAATATAAAGTTATCGTAGTAGTAGTAGTATTGTTAAAAGTGCTTCGACAGCTTAGGTCATTTCGCACATTGGCTCCCACCGGGAATCGAACCCGGGACCGCTTTCACCCAAAGGCGAACGCGCTGTCCACATGACTATCCGGGAGCCCTTATATAAAGTTATCTCTTACTTTTAAATTTTATACGACGAAGGACTAGATTTAAGAAAAGACTAATCTTGATCTCGCAAGAATAAAATTCGTTTTATTATTATTATTATAAAATATTTCACTACACCGCATATATTCAGCAGTGTTCAAGTCAAAATTTTAATTACACATTGAAAAGAAAATTTCTTAATTAAGCTGCCTCTTAATATTTGATCCGGAGTTCGCCTAAACGATTTCACACAATTTCTGAGCATAAAAAAATGGCTGATAACTTCTCAGTGAGATATATCTTAACGTAGGTTTTATTTCTGAAATATACTCTTATAAATTTGGCCGGTGAATCATCGTATTAATATAGCAAAGAATGATTTCCCTCTATTACGCCTGTAAAATGCCCATAATTCCCGTTTTAAAGCCAGGCATCGTTTATCAAACCGAATTAGCAGGAACTTAGGAAGTGCAATATGTTATCTGACGGAGTAAAGTTATCCACCCATTGGTGCGTTTATGGATGGCCCTCAGCTCGCATCAGATTAAAGCGCTCAAATTCCCTAACGGTGATTAGTGCACGGACTTGCAGATGATGAGAATTTAGTATTACAAGAGGGAAATTTAAGGGGAAACCATTTGAAAGTGGGAGTTGCAGATAGAGCAGAAACGGGTGCAGCGGGAAGATTAGTTTGTCGGTTGAAGCGGGTGCTGAGTTACCAGATGACAGATGGATGGCCAAGCCCGCCTCTAGGTTTCAGTCGCCACAGATCTCACTAATCAAAAGGCTACAGGAGTTGGTTGGACGAAACGGTTGTGGGGCTCGAATAGCAGCAAGGAATGGGATATCAAAAGATTAAGCCACGTGTTGAGATAAAAATGCGCTGCAGTGATACACCGCTGAGTTTACCACGATGTTCTCCGACGGTTTCGAATGGGTTTCCACGAAAATTTGCTAAAGGGAAAATTCGTATCTGAGGGTATTTTTTAATATTAAAATAGCGCTTTTTTCTTAGAGTTGAGGAAGTTTTTGCTTAGCTTAACGGTATTTCATTGTTTTTCTAAAGATTAGTACGAAAATATTTAACTGATGATATAAAATGAAAGCTGTACTTCAGTATGGTCTGATTTAAAATTATGATCGCTGAAAATCATACATTGCATAAATGTACATGAGTTCTGGAGAAAGCTATGTGGAAATATTGCGATGGTGTTTTCAAGCAGAAACTAAATTGATACAGTATTTTAAACATTAGACTGCAAGCTTTAAGCATGCTACTCAGTATAAAACCGAAGCGATATAATTTTGTGATGAATAATTAAATAAGTAAGTGTAAGCTCTTGGTGACGATGTATGCACCCTAATAAAGTGATGGATTTCATTGTTACAAGTTTATCATCAGTTACAGTTTAAAACTCGCCACTATATTGGAGTACTTCTTCAAGTGCGTAGACCGTATTTTTCGGACTATAAGGCGCTACAAACTTGAAGGCGCACCTTAATTTTCAATCAATTTAAAAAAATAAAATTTTCAAAATTTTTATTATTATACTGTAAAGCCAGACAAAAAAAATTTAGTTTATAAAACCGAACTGACTTTTAAAATCCAGAAAAATTGTCATCTGAACTTTCTTCCTCTTCTTTTATAAAAGAGGAAGAAAGCGAACTAGCTACTAACAAAAATTTTGTACTGTTATCTATAATATAAATCACTTTCGATTGAAGTTCGTCGCATCGGTGCACTGCTGCTGCCAGTTGAATCCAATGTTGCCAGATAGAGATAAGTTTCTCGCGGCATCGAATATATAGAAATATTTAAGACTGGCGGGAATTTTAAATTAGACACTGGATATTTTTATAATAATATCGAATATAAGACGCACCTGAATTTTGGATGCAATTTTTTTAGGAAAAAGTAGTGTGTCTTATATTCCGTGAAGTACGGTAACTATTCTCCACAATACATTATCCCACAAAGTCAATGCTTCGTCAATTTAATTTATTGTGTGACAGTTTAAATTGAATCTACTAAAAAGCACCTCCATACGCAGTGTACATTATCACATTATCCAGCTACCCTGATGGATACAGACAGGCCTTTATCCTAAATATCGACATCTATCTTCTGCAGCATATCAACTCCGATACAATAAATTGGCCGCATTGATAGAAATATTCCCCCTTGCATAGAATAATCTGTACAATAAACAAACTAAGAATACTGGTACCTCCAGAGGAAAAATATTCTGTAGTATTACAGCATTTAAAAAAATATTCCAAAAGCTAGCATTTTCCACGATCGTTACGTGACAGTAACAAATTCAAAATTCAAAAGATTAGATTGTTATATTTGAAAAGTATTATGCACACTAAATATTGCAATACAAGAATATTTATTTCTTCAAATAGTACTCTTTCAAATTTTTAAAAGGTTTTATTACTCCCGTGAGATACTCCCTCTCCAAGTAACATCAATATATATCGATTTCATTTAGATAAGAGAATAGTCTAAAAGGAGTATTCAAAGAATAGCGAGCTTAGATATAGGAGTAAAAGTTAAGAAGTCAATAAGATAACAATGATACTACTAACTGGAAAGAAATAATTAAATTTTATTTATATTCTAAAAATGTAATTATGATTTAGTGTTGAATGTGAGTTTCTTATCTACCAACTTTGAGTCGTATCTTTGTCGAAGTTTTACGAGAATCACCAGCGTTGTAAAGCGTTTCCTCTATTGTAACTCACATATGCAAGTTGATTGATAAGGTTGTCAGACTTCCTACGGTGCCACTCAATCAGAAATGAGGTGTAGTCCTTTGTGAGTAACGAAAAAGGATTAACAGACTCATCCGCGATTTCTAAGCGCGTTTCTCTTACGTGAATGGACATTCATTGATCTTCTATCAAGATGATGATCAAAAGCGTTCTCTGCTCTTGATTGAATAAAATTTCCTCTCATGTGAATTGCTACCTCAGTTAACTCTCCAGCGGCACGGATTTTGACCCTCTGATGCACATTTTAAATCTCAGCAAAAATATTAAAAAAAGACAAATCTATAAAGTTAAGTTCTGTGTGTATTTAAAAATAATATATCAGGAGTTCAGGCTCTAGATATGTTTTAAGTCTAATTAAGGGTTTGATTAAGTTCTACTTCTTTAGCATTGATCTTCTATGATTACAGAATCAATCGCATTGATTTATTTTAACTTTTTCCTGAGCTACGAAGTGAATTATTTTCCTTAATTCTGACACCGCAAAGATAGTCTTTGATATTGCGTAATTAAATTAATATTGGAAATCGATGATAAAAGTAGACAAATTCCAAAATGCATCTCAAATAAGAGATACCTAGAGTTAAATATAATTTTGTAATATTCGGATTTAGAGAATTTGAATTATACCGCGTTGTTTTTAAAAATTTAAATCCAATTAGATTCTCGTTTAGCATTTATAAATTATTTAAATATTGAAAACAAATTCTCAATAAATCGTCATTTTTGTACATCCATCCCATCTCGTTCCAAAATTATTTTTTGTATCCACGGAATTCCGCATTGACTATTTTAACCAATTTTTTACCAGGTAAATACGCAGAGCTACATATTTTTAGTGAATTATTGGAAATCAGCTGAATGAAATTATAAAAGCATTATGTGATACATGTCATGCTTGCATATATGAGCCATATCTGTGAATTAGTAACGTGGAATATCATTATGTTTTTTAATTTCAAAATCACACTATCGCTGAAAAATAAAGTGTTAAAAAAGCATAATTTTGTTTGGTTATTTTAGTTTTCATCCTACTTTAGTTTTAAATTTGGTGCAACTTTGTTACTGAGCAATAATCAGTTTATATATTAGTTATTCAGAGATGAAAGATATTTAGAATATAGATAATAGAAAGTTTGTAAAATAATCCAATCGTATTAAATTCTAAGAAAATATATCACGTAACTGTAACAGAAAAACTAATTTAATGGTAAGAATAAATAGTAAGCAGGATTATGAAGGAAAACATTTGTTTAAAAAAGCTTCAGAAAATAAAATGTTAGTTTCGAACGAAAAAGTACTTATTAAAATCGAGTTTCTAAAGAGTATATGAGTTTTTAAAAAACTTTATTTTTAAATAGGTAAATTTAGCATTTGGATGGTATAAAATAAAGATGTTATGATTAGTAGGATTGATTGAGGTATCATATTCCTTGTATACTATCAGTACGTATGAGATACACGCCATTTGGTATTTTATGAGTTTAAAATACGGTATTTTTGGTGAATTATGAAACTGACTGTGCAATTATGATGATAGGATTTTGTAAGTAGTAATTAATACAACATTAAATTACATAATATTACATTACAAATTGATTTAGATAAGTTTTTATACCCGATATGCAGTTTGTTATTGTGTTAAACGCATCCTTCCTTCCTTAAAGTTAGGGATCTTTAAGTGATACAATTTTTATGAACCCGTTGGTTTATAAACGTAAGAATTTATTATTATTATTACAATAACCTTACAAGTAGATTAAAAATTTAGTGGCAATGGCTCAGCATTACGTATTATACATGCATAAATTCATACAGTCGTACACGGTCAAGCAATATATAGATAGTCCTAATCTAATTATACAGTGTACATTGAGGGGTAAACACTATACCTGTCAGGCATTTGCCCACGGAGGAGGGAAACCCCTCGGAAAATCTTCCACTGACAGAAGTCAAGACATACGTAATACAAAATTTACGAATATTATCCCATTCCATAAAAAATATTAACAGAATTTAATTAACAGCTATTACAATTTATTTAACTTCGCCTTAAGGTATGCACTTAGGAAGGAAATGGCTGAAATATACCAACAGTGAGAGCGTTCCATTGATCTACTGTTCTATTAAGGAAGGAGAACTTAGCAATATTAGTCCTTTGTATGAGTATAGGTTGCAGTAATATGGGAAGATACAGATTGAGGATCCACTGAGGTCCATTTTCTTGCAATTCTATCAATAAGTGTACCACTCATCATCCGGAAGCATCGTTCATTAATCTTCACTCGACAACTTGTTTATCGTAATACCTCTCACCCACACAACCACCAACCACTCACCACCATCAAAACACCTTTGAACCTACCAATCACCACCTGTTCCGAAAGGGGGGATTCTGAACTTCTGACGAAATGTGTTGGTTTGAGTCTGTAATTGGAAATTGGATATGAATTAATGGGAATCAAACCATTATTCCCTTCGTGTGGTTTCCGAAATCTTCTCCGCCGATGGGTTCGGGTGTTGAGGGCAATTTGCCCTCCGCGCTCGCTAGTACCCTTTGTAAGCTCCCTCGCCTGCTCACCTTTATCGCCCCTTCAACTCCCTATTCTCTTTTCTTCGTCCCCTTCAATCCCTTCTACGTGTAGCGCTTAGCCCTCTCATTCCAAACGTGCCAAAAATGTTTTAATTCTCTCCTTTTGCAGTTTCAATATCAATTGACAAATAGAGCGTATGAATCAAGGGGTGAAATATTTTATTAATCGAGCAGCGTAATTTATTTCGTAGTAGTTGTATCCTTCAAAGTGTTTCGACAGTTGGGGTCATTTTACACAGATGAGCCCCCGCCAGGACTGTTTTTACGACCCATTTGGCTTTCTCTTACACCCCAAATCTATTGCTTCTTCCGCTGAGAATATCCATTCTATTTTTTTGAATATTCTATACTCTATCGATTTTTAAAGTTGATTTTACCTTATTTATTGTGTAAGCGGAAGTCTGGGGTGTTGCCATATTTTGACCTTCTGTATCACGTGATGTATAACATTTAGGGGTACAATTAACATCCGTATTATATTTTGTTGCTTACTGTACGTATATCCTTAATTTGATTTTCATGTGTCTTCTAGAGAGGTGTTTTTTTGAGGTTGTGCCTGACTCCATTTTGTCTACAAGAGCATATCTAGTCCCTTAATGAAAACATTCGATATCTATGGTAAAGCAGCTGACTTAAAATACATAAGGTAAATATTTCAGTTTTTCATAGTACACAGCTTGCTTTAGGTACTATAAATTTAGAAATTTATATTCATAATACATTACAAGCTCGCTTTGTAATATCTTTGGGTATACGCATTCCGCATCGTTGCGCTGAGAGATGGGAACTGCGTTAAGCGTACAATTAGGCTTCGTGTGAGTTGGATTTGAGTTGGGCACCAACTCAAACCCAAATCAAGGATATTCTCGGCTATCATTCTTGTTTAAATGAGAAGTTTGGCCAATCAATTGAACTGTTCTGGGCCAAGCTGATGCCGTGAGTAAGCCCTTGAAGCACAGGGTAACGTTCTCGGTATGGTTTATAAATGTTTTATTTGGTGATGTACTTTTTCTTTCTATCCGATAAAGTTATGTGCTAAAATATATAGCGCTTCTTTTTATTCGATTATTAAATTTGATGTAGCCAGACACCATCCAAGCTCACTCAAAAACAATTTCGCGATTATTTCAATTTATAAACAGAATCTGAGACATGCTTTTCTCATGGACGATTATTAAACATTAAATTAATATAACTTGTTTTCAATTGAGCAAAATTATATTCACTCGGTCAATATAGAGAAAGCAAGGAAATGAATGAAAATGTTATAAGCATACATTTGCTAAATACATCTAATAATTACAGAGCTATAAATATGTAACTTGTGTATGGACATTGGCATCTTACTTGCAGTGTGCCATACTTAACTAGAGAATTTAAAATGTATTTTCCTATAAATTATTAAAGCAAATAAACTGGTGATACCCAAATACAACAATAAAGCAGAAAAATCGTTTAAATGGCTATGCAATACAATATTTAGTATTTGAAATGGTTAATATACTGATATGCAGTTTCATTAGGACCTGTTAAGAATCAAATTTTGAGTGAAAACGTTTAAACAAGAAGGAGTTGAAACCTTAAGGAAGAATGAAAATTAAATTCTGAAGATGGGTACTTAATGGTGATACTCTCATTTAACTATCAAGGGTTGCAATGTGATCCATTCAAGGCTAAAGCATCACTTAAAATACATTCAACTACTTCCCTCGTAGCTTCGTGGAACCAATTAATGTTCTAATTGAAGCAGGAATATGTATTCATCTATAAGACGTTCCATCCTGAATGACAAAATTAATTGGTCCTTACCAAGAGAACACGGAAGTCGTTATGTTGATATCATCAATTAATTGTCATTAATATTCAGTCTGTACTGTCTTCAGCCAGAAGGCCGATTTGAATCTCATCCCTTCCACTATTAGCTGCAAATAGCCTTTGAGAGAGAAATGAGGCTTACTAGCAAAGATGAGGAGTGAATTAGTTTGCTCTTGCTTTCACCACCGAGTCCAGAATGCTGTAAGCAGAAATAATCCGTGTGTGTGAAGCACAATTACTCTACTCTTTCGTAGCCTTTCATAAAGAGATATCTTAACCAATGCCAATATTCAGCATCACTCATACCTTAGTGACTATATCATCACAGTTTGGTGCAAGAGTGAACAAAATTAATTAAAGATAAATTTTGTCTATTATGCTATGCTTATCAAAAAAAAATGAAAAATACTTCATCTATTCAGTAGTAAATCAAAATGCCTCTATCTATGGTGTTTTTATGTTTTAAGAACATATTAACTCTTAACTTATTTTGAAAATGAATTGCAGAATGAATAAGACCATTCATTGCTTAAATTATTACATGTAGAGTTCAACAATCCGAAAACCACCATCAAAATATGTCATTACTTTAGATATTATTTTGCTGATAAATTATTTTTTTCCGATTGAAAGAAAACATGCAATATTCAAGTACTTGCAAAACGTAAAATAAAATCATTATAGGTGTGCATATGTGAAATCTTTTAAAATTAATTTCTATCGTTTTAACAATCTTAAGTATTATATTTCAATTTATAATTTAAATAATCCATTATTAATGATAATTTTATTCTTCTATCAGCCAAAGCAAATAATCATTTTCTTGATGTTTGTATTCATAATTATTGCTGGAATAATGTCAATCTCGTAGTAATGCTACCAAAGTTAATATTTTATATGAACTTTCACGTATGAAAATTTTTATATGAATATTTTTTGGAAATATTCATTATTTTGATAAAAGCATTTGTTTTATTCGGCCCTCCAAGAATGCTTCTTTATCCAGTGGAAGTAATCCTCGGATATTCGCTCGCATTAATCCGTTTCCGTAATCGAACGTTGGCCCAAATAATCTATCATTTTGACGTTTCTCGTTCATGAATTAGTGTCATATCGAGTTCCATGAAAATCGGTCCATTGATGCAGAAGCCTTCGTTGAAAGACTGAGACAGGCCGATTTCATAATGGTATGATTCTCCGGGCGTAGGCCTAAAAACGAATGGTCTGCTGATGATGGATGTTGGATTGTTCTCGTATTCATTCTCGGTAATTCACACCTTTCGGTAATTGTTTCTCACGCTGGAGGACGATGTAGGTTAAGCCTGCAATCAATTTCATCACTTCGTGACAAGTACATGCTTCATCTAGTAGAAATTTACATAAGTGCGGTGTCGAAAAGTAGTCCAAGCGTTGTTTCGCTCGCGTGAATTCAAACATTTGCCGTAAACGAAATGAATGGAGAGGATCTTTACCCGTGAAAATTCTTTGATTTTCCTCTACACGAGTGTTGCTATTGGTATATGATACGATTGGAATGCAGGATAAATGGAGAGGTTGGATTTAAATATCGCTTTTATCCTAATTAGGAGGGAAAATTTTGTTAATGTGACAACTCATGCAACACCTCCTGAACTAATCTCATATAGAAAAGCTCATTTAAATTGGCATCACATATTTTTACGTGGGCGGCATTTTTTCGAAAAATATATATCCCTATGTAACTTTTGAATTGAAAGCTTTCAAAATTATTCAACTCCAACAAATTTTTACGATAAAATGACGCATAATGTAAGTTATGATATATATTTTGATAGTGTGAATCCATTTTGTTTAAATTGTGTTTTATTAGCTCATTTGATTACAATAGCTCATAAGCAGAAATATATTCATGATCTTTAAATATCATTAGCAAACGGAAAAAATTTCGCTAAATGGGTTCTAGCAATAGAAGCTCGTTTTTTAATAGTAATGATAATAGAATATTTTGATTTCCGGATTCTTTCAAAGAATGAATGTAAATGTACATAAAATATTTGATACAATAATACGTAAGTGGTTTGGTACTATATCTGCACATATATAAGTTCCTATGCCTCTCATCTTTTGTATTAATTCATCAAATTCAACCGTCTTTTTGTCAGTCTTCTGAACTCTTTAGCTCCACTCATATTCTAATCTTACACCCAAAATGTTGATATCGAGGAAATGCTCCGTCAAAAATTGCAAATAAATGCTTCATTAGTTAGGAAAGATCCATAGGGACTCCTTGATGGAGTTCTGAACTTTGTATAAAACCAGAATATCTTAAATAAGATCTCTTTGAGAAAATTTCACTCAACTGAAGATCGGAATAAAGATTGTTTGAAAGTAGTCAATCAAAGTAAGCCCTGAGTGGAAATTTCTTCGCTGGTTTAATTTTAAATGCAATCATATTCTTAATCAAGGTCTTATAAATTAAATTTAACGTTGCACTAGGAGGTTTGCTCCTTAAATCCAAAGTTAAGAAGGAAATGACAATAGCGGCATGACGGGGACTTGACTACTATCTAGCTCATAAAAAATCCCTTTAACCGACGTGTGAAGTTCGCGCCATGTTAGTTTAGTGGGTTTAACGCATGCTGAAGTGAGGTGCCGAACACCCGAGAAATGGACTCCAGTCATGTCGCTTTATTTCAGTTCTCGTTTAACTTACCATTCTTAATTATCTAAGCATCATTTATATACCATTTAGTACCAAAATATTGATTCAATTATGAAGACTGTTTGTCATGATTTATATAGTTTTCAATATATTTCTACGTCGTTCTTTCTCTCGTTGCGTGGGAATTTCACGAATTTTCCATTTATGCATGTTTTGTACGGTTTGCTTCCGCACGTTTTCGAAGTCTAGTAGTTTAATTTAGGCTATAATATTGACGAGGGTCTCACCGTGGTACCTCATTGGACACCGAGGCGTGGGTCACGCACTGTAACTCAATTTACACCCGTCACTTACAGGGCAAAGGTATCTGGGAGTTGGAGACGCGGTTCCACGCAACACGAGCGCGTAATCACAGCACGGCCGTGAAACAGAATTTGGGATCAGGGATCGGGTCCGACGGAGGTCTGCTTTCGTACCTTGCCTTAATCGAATCGGAATAATATGGCAGCGGTTTCGATCGCCAATGAGGTTCCGATTGATATTTTACGAGATGGCGAATTAAAAGATTAAATGCGGTGCGCGCGGTAACTCGGCAAACGGGTGACGCTGACGGAGGGAGAGCCGTGGAATTCGGATTTGGAGGAGGAAGAATTAGTATTATTCGAATTTTATGCGATTGGAATTTCACGTTCTGGTTTCGATATGGAAAGCTCAGTGTTAAGTAAGTAGGGTTTTGGTGGGCAATTTGGTTCGCTGGGTGAAACTATCTTGACGTTACAATCCCAATTGTAAAGAAGTGCTGGGAGATTTTTTTTTAGGGATACATTTTTGTTATTAGGTCCATAAATATTGTTATTTATATTCGTATTACTTACTTTATTTCTATAAATTAGTGTTTTTCTGTTATTTTATCGATTTATTATAATAGTATATGTTTCCAGATTAATTACTATTTTTTCTTATGCTAAGATTTGATCTTTTTGTCACATGATCTGTTTTTATCTTTCAGTCTATATTTACAAGTTGTAAAATATTTTCATTGTATACGAATTTTCTCTGACACAAAACAGAACTGAATTTAAAAAAATATCATTGTAATCTATTTAAAATACGAAGATAGGAGGCACATTTTTGGGAATACATTGCCCAAAAAAGTTATCAGTTAATTTTCTTTACAGCATTTATTGATCTTCCATTTACTCCATTTCTTTTGTCGAAATTCCGCAAACATAAATGATGAGAGATTTTTTAAGTGAACTATTTTTATTAGTATATTTGTTTCTGATATTGCTTCTGTTTATATCTATTGCTATATTTTTACCACCACTTGTCCTATTTGTACTACTATCTCGGCTTCTGTTTTGTAAAGTGGCCGATTTCAATTTTTGGTATATGTCTATATTTATCAATCCTACGATACTCTGAACCTACACATTTATGATTTGGAAGGGAATTGAAATGCATTGCAACTTTAAGGAGCCATATGTTTTTAGTATTTTAGAAACATGAGTTATTTTTCTGTAGACGTTTTATCGATCTTCTTTCATTTCTATTCCTTCTTTTATTGAAATTCCGCAATCGGTGACAGATAATTGTAAATTTCCCATAGTTATTACTTTCATATGTATTTGAAATAAGGTTACGCCCCGCTATAAATAAGATTAACAATTACACATTAGGTCTGGGGTCAACATACTTTATGATAATGACATAACGAATTAAATTAAGAATTCCAGACACAACTTTCTGACACAATTTTCTCGACCCTTTTCACTCATTCTGATACCATTCATCCTCTTGAAATTTTTTATAGTGTTGAGGTAAATATTTTCTCTCATTTATATCTTTATGAACTCATACATAGCAATGTGGTGAATTTACTGGAAATAATTTTTCTTTACTAAAAATATCGTGGATAGATTAAAAAATTAGGTAATATCACCGTTAGAATGAATTACCTAATCCAACTAATACTAATGTTATAGTGATAGTTTGAAATTAATTTGAATAATACGATTCATTTAATTACGAATTTGAGATTGTGCTTCTTTTAGTCTTAATTGAATTTTAACCAAGAAATACGAGTTAATCATAATTTACGCTAATAATCCTCCAGAGTTTGAAATTAGCAACATATTTGATGAAAAAAATATCTGAATTAGATTTTAACCGAGAACTAAAGGCATTAGTCAGCTCCTTTGAATTTATCTTAATTTACGCATATAGTCCACCGGAGTTTGAAATTAACATTGTAAATGAAATATTTGATGGCAAGATGTGTTTAATGTTTTAATGGGGTCTAAACTAAAGAATTTATTACAGGTACGTTCTCACCATTTAATAATTTATGTTAATGGCATATTGTTTTCCTCTTTGTTTATCTAGCAATTGTCGTGGAATTTGATTATCAAAATTTACTGAATTCTGGGAACGGATGCTTGGAAAATTAGATATCGACTAGAAAATGATTCATTACTAATTTAATTCCTTTATTTATATAGATTTACATTTCTGATGATATTCATTCATCATTACTTGGAAAATGGCTATTTTCCATAGTGACGTAAGTATACATTCCAAGTCCCAGTATCTAAGTATTTCCATCATAAGATATCTTGCCTCTTTCAAAATATGATGGATCCATGACAATTTTCCCAAGATCTATTGCCGCGATAATTTCTGGTGCGATACATAGGAAAATATTTTCCGCTGTGCAACGGAGCCGTGAGACCGTAAACACATCCCTTTTCCTTCCGTGAATATTTGGTGGCGTTTGCATGCCTCAGAGGGATATTTCATTTTTCCATTCCCACAACCGCGTCTAGATGGCATTTATTCAATTCCGCTGATAATCTGCCCTTTTTCTTCAACCACCTCATCACTCGTCCCTTTGCGCCTGTCTTCCGTTTTACTCTCATTTCCTTTGATAAAAGTGGGTAGGAATATTCTGATAATTTAAGCGGGGACTATTATTGTTTGATTTTCATTGTTTTTATTTATTTGTATATGTTAGATTAATAGTCGTGTGAGATTGCCATCGATTAAAATAATATTCAGCACTTACGTAACGTAGCATACAATAATACAATTTTATATACATTACTAATTATTATGATTAAAAATTACGGACCATTATAGTAACTTCAAGCAACTACAATATATGTTTCTATACTGATATAATTTCAATTAAGATATTCATTTCAATATAGATATTCTGACTAATAAGAAATTTACTCACTAAAGCTAATCAATCCAATAATAATTTATATACATAAACTATTTATTCTTACTATACATCCCATATTTATGATATATATTTTTCGTGGACCTTCATGACAATCGTAGTTTCCCGGGGATACGTCCTTACCATACATCATTATACAATCACCTACTTTTCCTACTACGCTTACATTTCATCAAGGGCATACTCGCCCATCATGATCTATATATTCTGTAATGGCCTAAAGATATTTAGTTAAGTTCTTAAAGGTTCTTACAAGCAAAATATTGCATTACATCAAAGAGATTCAGAAGTTAGAATTTACTGAGGTCCGTTGCTTTATTTATTCAATATATATATGATATCTTCTACCCAAAAATTCTTCTTAACCACTTTAGTTCACAACTCCATATATAACAATTTTAGGTAGAATGACGCAAGAAATGCTTTTTCAGTAGAGTTCTAATAAAATTTCATTTCATTTACATTTTAAGTAAAGTAGACATAACTGTTTAACTCCGTTTTTACTCGGAATAATAATGGAATCTAAACAGGATTTAGTGGTTTAGTAAAATTTGAATTTAGATTTTTCGGCAACTTTTCATTTCAATTGTGAACCATCTAGGAAATATTAATATACGTTTTAAGGTATTTAAACTTAAACGAAGAGCTCAGGAAGAGTTATTAAAAGTAATTCCATCGGTGTGGATTTAGCAGTGAAAATATAGCAAATATAGCGTTATAAATCTATCATTTTATTTACTGAAAAATCGGCAATTCATTATTACCAATATGTTTTTCTCCAGTCTCCGTCAAATGCTTTAAGTAATTTCCATTCCTTAATAGGTTGTTACAATGAGCTCTTTAGCTAGAAATTTTTACCGTGGTTGAGTGTATGATGCTTTACGAAGAACTCATCAAGCCGCATGACGTGCCATCGCATACACTTACATTGATCAACCTTTGCCCTAGAAGATCCAGACAGTTTAATTCCTTCTTCAGCGATAGCATTTTTTATGATCTTAAATATTAAATAATTGATGGCATTAGAGTAAAGACATAATTTTAGGGCGTTTAAGTTTGCGCCACATTTTTTAACTCATGTTTTTTCTAATAAAAAGATTATTAATGCAACAAAATATCCTTACTGCGTAGCATAGAGTTTGAGAGACTCTTCCTCTACCTAAGAATATATTTGATCGGTTTTATTTACTTTGTATTTATTTTCATTATGAAATCTTGAAGATCTTAAATTAACTCAAGTATATATGAGATTAAGTTTTGTATCTATTTATGTATACGAGTAAAATGTAGCTTGCATACTGCAAGCAGATCGAAAACACTAATTTCATGTCGGCATCATATCGGGAAGGCCGTCAAAAGAGAAAAAAAAGGATTGCATATATTGGCTCCAACTGCCTCAAACGACGTCCTACTTTTCAATAATGTAAATGGCTCTCTAGATTCGAACCAAGGACGATCTAGGAAATTTAAAACACGTTTTTGAAATGTATCTATGTTCTCTATCTATATGCCTAATTTCATGTTTTAATATTATTGTGAAGGGGTTTAAATTAATTCTTAAAAATCGGATAATTTACTGATTGTAGAGACGCCTGGTGTCGAACCCAGGAAATATTGGTAGCTGTGAATGCAGAGTATGACTTATTAGGACTTCATCCTATTTCATACAAATTTTGAAGTCGATATCATGCCGGGAAGTGCCTAAAACTTTTTACTGTTATCTCCATAAGAAATGCATGGAGGAATGTAAATGGCCCTCTGGGATCGAACCATGGACCATCAGCGAATATGTAAAATTTGATTATGAAATATATGTATGATCTCCAACCTCATGCCGAATTTCAAGTTTCCTTGCCATCGGGAAAGGGTCCAAAAAAAATCTTAAAAATCGCCTCAATGCGTTTTAAACGGCCGATTTTTGCCTCGACCTAGCATCGAACCCAGGATATTTTCCGTAAAACTCATTTATGTTTTCGATAGATCATGACCATATATATAGGCTCCATGAGTTTTGATTCTCTACCTATCCGGGAAGTATTTTTAAAAATTCCCGAAAATCACGGCAATGCATTTAAACGGGAAAAATCGGGACTTTGGGGCCCTCTGGAATCGAACCAATGACACTGAGGTTCAAAATCGCAATTTTTCTGGAGGTTACACGTTATGGCCAATATGTCGTAAAAATTTCAGGTCAATGACGATTGTGGTTTAGCCTGTGAATTTGTATCCTCGCTATATATATATATGGATACATGAATGAATCCGGAGAAGCATCTATATATAATAGATAGATACATATAGATATATACGTTAGGGTGGATCGAAAAAACTTTTTTTTCGAAATCCGTCAAAGGTTAATGCTTAAGGTTTGTGGTCCTTATAGCATATACATAATTTCAACTCGATCGGATTATATCCTGAGGCTGCGAATTTTAGTCAAAGTTTTAAATTTTTGTGAAAAATGTCAAATTTTTGCATTTTTTCCTTATGGTTTCTCAATGTTTCCGAAGTGATTTATTGTCAAAGAAGTACATATATACTTGGTTGTTGCTGAATATCAAAGATTTAGTGCGTTTGAATCAAGGAAAATGGATTCTCAGTTCACCAAAATTCGTCAAAATACGCAAAATATACAGAAATCGTACGGATATTGGTTAGATAGTAGGGTGGGTAGTTTTGTCATTTTTTCCGATAGAAATGTAATACTCGGCAACAATGGCATTCCCAAATTACTGATATAATTTTCTTTCCAAATCAAATACTATTTTATGTGAGAAATTTTGCCTCGAAGTTTCGAAATGTTGGCAAAAAATGTTAAAATTGAAAAAAATTCTAGTTTGATTCAAACGAATATTTTTTTGGATAAAGATATGTCCTTTACGACGCAAAATGTCACTCAAGACTCAATATCTCACATATATGCTTCTGTATGGGGCAGAGATGTCTCCAATGGGGCCAGCATAGGAGGCCAATTAATTTAGAACTAATTAAATATAAGTTTTTTGTACCCCTTTCCGTTCTCATCTATTTATTTACTTGGCGACTCATAGCAGTAGAAAAGCAGTGCTGTAAGGCACCTATTTATTACATTTAATATTCTATTTGTTGTATGAATGGTATTATTATATTTTAGATTAAATCCTGGCCCGCCCTAAAGTTGATGAGATAGATGTTCTTGGGAGTAATTAAAGGAACACCATTACTGGTTGGAAGGGTGATACTCTTTGAATATTCGAAGAATTATCAAGAAAACAATTGAATGGTCTGTTTATCTTTTACATAGTAATGAACTTCTAGTCTATTCCATTGGTTTTCTAGATAATTCCTCGAAAATTCGAAGAATTTCATCCTTCCATCAAGTATATGTGTTCTTATTTCACCTTCAAGAACAAAAATCTCATCATCTTTAAGTTGGGTCATGTAGTAGTCGAAAATATAATAATAATATTTAAAAAAACATATAAGATATTAAATGTTATAAATAGGTAGAGGCGAAGGAATGGACGAGGTCGGAAGGAGTTATAAAAAAGTTTAGTTTTAAATTAATTCGCCTCCTATTCTGGTCCCTTAGAAGTCATATCTGCCCTATGCAGAGGTATATTTGTGGCATATTTTGGCTAGAAGGACAGTTTAATTCGCAAATGACATATCTTTATTCAAAAAATATTATTTTTAACCGAACTAGAATTTTTGGCAATTTTCACGTTTCTTGTCGACATTTCGAAACTTCGAGGTACAAATTCTCACAGAAGACAGTATTTAATTTGGAAAGAAAATTATATCAATAATGTGAGTATGCCACTATTGCCGGGTATTACATTTCTATCAGAAAAAAAGACAAAACGACCAACCCCTCTAACCAACATCCGTACGATTTTTGTATATTTTGCGTATTTTGACGAATTTTGGCGAACTGAGAATCCATTTTCCTTGATTAAAACGTACTAAATCTTTAATATTCAGTATCAAACAAGTAATATATGTAATTCTTTGTCATTAAATAACTTCGAAAATATTGAGAAATCATCGGGAAAAATGTAAATTTTGACATTATTCACAAAAATTTAAAACTTTGACTAAAATTGGCAGCCTCAGGTCGTAATCCGCTCGAGTTGATATTTTTTATAAATCATAATGACCACCAACCACAAACTTAAAGCAATAGCCGTTGATTTTCAGATTCTGATCCGTCTGATTGACGGATTTCGAAAAATAATTTTTTCGATCCACCCTAATATACGTGCGTAGGTTTAGTTAGATGGGTAAGAATTTGGATAGGTAGCAATTTAAATAGAAATATAATTTCCTTATTTTGTTGGCCTACCATGAAATCATATCCCGTTTGCGGAAACATAAATTTGAATGGCGATTGAGGAAGTTAAATCAGCATGTCGAAAAACTTACATGATATCAATTCACAAACTTTCTTGGAAATCCATTCGTTGCTCTTTGTAAGGTTACCGAGCACGGGTTTCCTCCTTTCTTGTGACTTTAACTTGCGATATATCCTTATTTCCTGGGTTAGAAAAGGTATCGTCATATTTTTATCATGTCTCAAGGCCGTTTCCGTTTTCCTGGAACTCGAAATTTTTCCGTCGAAGAAAATAATTGTTTGTAAACTATTTTTCTCCATCCAAGGAAACTTCTATTCATGCGGATATGCCGTAAAGATAATGTCTTTATGAATGGAGTGACGTAAAACTCATATCAATCGGATTTATTTATTGGAAACTTAATGGTGAGGATGAGGTTCTATTTTTGTATTTTCTCAGAATAATTCATTTCAGTTCTCCAGTAAGGAAATTTTGAAACTCTCTAACAACCCATCCTACCTGAAATGATAATTACAGTTTATCATGTTCCTGAAGTTTCGATCTTTCAACTTCAGTATAGGTCCTTCTTTCCTCAGTTTACAAAGGAGGGAATTTCTTTCAATTTATCATTGCGTCAAGAAAAAAATGTATCTCTATTTTTCCTTCAGCTAAAATTACTACTAATTTCTAATGCTTCTGTACCCTGTCACACTTATCTTGTTTCCTTTTGTCGGGCTTCATTTCCGGCTTAGTTCCTTTCTTCCCTGTAATCAACCAAGTTCCTTCCTCTAATCTAATCCCGTCTCCGGTATTTCATTGCAGAATGCTTACCTTCATCGCCTTTCTTAGCCTTGACAGGAAAGATTACTCGCGTTGTACAGAGCTTGTTTGTGAATTTAATGAAAACTTTTAATCAGTGACTTTAAGCACTGAGCGATGTTCCCTTATGTAAAGGTTTGATTTTAGGGAAGATCTTGTTTTTTGATTGACTTCTTAAACCGTTCGACGGTCTTAATCATTTCACCTAATTCTGTTCTTTATAAGGTAGCGTAATCTGAAATAAGAGCAAAATGTTTATTCTTTTTTCCTGAATTTTCTATAGTTAACTGCAGCCATTTCCAAGTTTGGTTAAACTTGTGTACTTGACAATTTTTTTCAGGCCTGATAGAATAGTTAGAATAAATTATAACTAGCGATGTATTTTATTCCTAAAGGCTGTTTTCCGTATAACTTGTTGTAATACAGACTCAATCAAAATGGAATATATATAAACTTGAAAATTATAGTAAAATACGAAATTTATTCTTGTATACAATTTTAAAACTGGTATTTAAATCTGGCATGGATTTATTTCTGTCACACAAAATGGTATTTAATATTAGCTGATATCGAAAAGCCAAAAAAATTCGACTGAGAGATATTCTCAATTTTCAGATCTCAATGTTAAGTTTAGCTGCATTTAATTTGTTGTTAAAATAGAGTTTAACTCTAAACTTTGTGTTAAATAAAAAAACCGTACGTGTGAATTAATAACACCATCAGTTGGTAAATGTTCCCAAGCGTCGTTGAGTCATACCGAGATGATCACTAGTAATTGAGATAATGATTAACTTGAGTACCAGATCGAGGTCTGCAGTTGTACAGTATATTATGATATGATTATCAACTTGTCTGAAGATTAAGTATAAGTGTAATTTAGCGGAGTGGACTTGTTTTATAATTAAATATACCTAATGTTATAATTGAAGCTCACTCAATCTGGTACTTACGGTACGTTAATGATTCCGTTTGGTTAGAATCTTTTATAACTGTTTTTGGAGTAAAAGTGATTATTACAGTCAAAATACATCATAATCATACTGATATAATCATTAACTATACACCATAATTTCTAGCCTTGATATAAAAGAGTTAGAAGGTATCACGACCAGAAATTATTGTATTATCTTTCGTATGTTTTGATTCACAAAGAAACTTATAGCTTTCAGGAAATTACTGACAATAAACTGTTTTTACCAACAAATAATTCGAAGCATTCCCTTCATAAAAATTTTACGTATATACTCATTGACTACACAATATAATTTGCAGCTTTGATACAAAAGAGAAGAAAGGTATCGTTTCCAGAAATTGTAATACTATCCTTCATATAGAACGATTCGCAACGGAATGTACACGTTTAGGAAAACTACTACCAACAAACCGCTTTTACCAACAAATAATTCGGAGCAGTTTCAATATATGCATCAATGAGGAAAAAGGTATCGCCTGCAAAAATGTTCGCATTATCCTTGTTATTGAGTGGTTCACTAGGAAACTTACGTGTTTCAAAAATAGCCTCCAATAAACTGCTTTCACCTACAAATAATTCGGAGCATTTCCTCGAGGAACAAAGTTGAGGAAATCAGCGCACGAGACGATTCGCTGGGGAAGCATTAGAACAGCGCCGCTCAGCGGGATTATTGCATGCGGTTAGGCCAATTAACAACGTGTTAGCGGCTCAGTTCGATGATCGTCATCGATAAACCGTGTCGCAATTAGCGAATATCTGGAGCCGAATTAGGGGTTTTGGGAAAGGAGGAAGCCGTCCGCCGGAAAGGAGACGGAAGGAGGACCTTTAAGCAGGCGGGACCCTCCGTGAACGTGATCTGGTTTCGGGCGAAACAAAAGACAAACAGGAGGCGTCTCCGACGTCAATTTATAGAGGGAGTCCCGCGCGCTCTGCAAAGTAAACAAGTTCGAATAGTGCAAAAACAGAGTTCCTGCTGGCGGCAGCCGCTGCGTGCAACGGCCGCCCACTAATATATATATATAGCGATCGGAATACTAAAAGAGGTATAATAATTGAGGAGGGCAAACCACTAGGGAGGAAGGTAGTGGTTTGGGAAGGGTTGCGGAGGAAGAGGTTTGAGGGGTGAAATGGGCAAGGAAGGAAATATGGTCAGGAAAGGAGAGGGTAGGCAAGGGGAAGGAAGGGGTCTATGAAATTTATATATGGAAGAGAAAGGAGTATAATAAAAAGGTAAACAAGTTCTTCTGGGCTACACACAGCTCCCGGCTAGCTTACGAGCCGCAACTTACGAATCTCAGTTAAACGCTGTGAAAACGATTTTTATTATTTTGGTTTCTTTGTTGTGAATTTAACTGAGTATAAAATATGTTCATTATTTTGAGAGATTTTTAATATAAGTGCTTTTATTAAATATCATGCATATAATTTTAATCAGTTATAAAACAGGCATAAATTAATAAATTCTGGTGATACTTGGTGGAAATTCTCCATGATTAGTTCAATAAAAGTCACAATCTGATACGTCCACAGAAAATATATTCAACAAAACACGACCGGTGGGAGTAGAAGTTGAGATAGTATTTTCGAAACCGGTCGTGTCTTATCAAATATATTTCTGTGGACGGAGTCAAATCGTATCTTTTATTGAGGTAAATAAGGCCTTCATAAATGACAATAAGGTATGTATCTATTTACTTAAGTCCCTTTTACAGGCATCATGCCGCATTACGTTGAATATTTTTACAATTAATAATGATTGATGAGCATACGCGACAATTTCTTAACAGGAAAATTTGGGGCTTGAACAGATTATTACCTAGGACCTCAGATTTATAAATGCGTATGGATGTGAAAGAAAATCATCGGCTACTGATAAATTTATGGAAATTGAAGGTTATTTTTTAAAGCATATTAAATTAAAAATAAGAAAGCTTGATAAATAATTAATATGATCCATCACAATGTTTAAGTAGCTAGATTTTCGTAATTTGAAATGAAATCATTGGTCGATATTCTTGAAATGTTTATTCAAGAACTCGTATTTGATTGTAGACTTTAGTTCTCTATTCTTAAAGGCTTTGAGGTTTCTGTAAGTTTTAATTCCATTTTGAGGGCCTGTATTATGTATTTAAAGATACAGGGCTGTATTTCAGATTTATGAGTAAAGATAGTCCTTAAACAACAAAATTACAGAGTATCTTCACTGCTCTGATAAAACGTAATCATATTTCGTTTTTATATTATTTGCCATATAGAAATTATTTGCAGGGATTAAATATAAACAGTAGAACTAAGGGAATCATTGTAGGCTGGAGACTGAATGAATCCTTTGAAGAGGGTGGACAACCTTTTTTAGAGAGCTTTTGAGATAATTTTCCTACGTTTCATCAAGTTATAAGAAAAAACACTGCCAACGCTAGTAAGTCTAGTTCTTCCCTATCCACCCACAGATCGTTAAATTAGCTTTATTTCCTTAGTGAATAGTTACTTTAGCTTTACTTAAATAAATTTCCATCCCAGATTCCTTTGGAAATATAGAAATGAAAAACAGAACGATAAGAAATAAAAGACGCGAGCATGAGAGATGGCAATATTCTGACATTAGTGACGAGCAAGAGAAGGAGATATTCAGTAATCGGGGACAGGAAGGAAAAACACCTGACAGGATGGAAGGGCGGAGAGAGCATTCCGCAGGAAAAAATTCGAACGGCAGATAAAAGGGGCGGGCAAGGAACCCACAGCAAATTGAGAACGCCGAGATCGACGTCGAGTTTGTCGAACGCCACATATTATGCGGCGCGCACCCGTCATTTGTTCTTGATTTTTTTGTATCGCCTCTACTTCCTTTTACCCGTATTTTTTTCGGGCCGACTCATCTACGGCGCGTGTTTTTCGGAGAGTTGCGCCAGAAATCGGATATTGCGCTCTCTGCTGGATTCGGAATTCTGATATTCGGCCTGGAGATGAAACTCCCCGTCGCAAAAAACATGGTGGCAAAGAAAACAACGGGCGTGCTGCCCTCTTTTTCGCCGCTCACTTTTTTCCTATCGCTTCCCTCTTCCCCCTGGGCCGAAAAATATTCTGGCTATCAACCGATGACGGAAATCCTTTGAGGTAGTAACGTAATTTCGCGTGTTTTTCTTCATATATTAGATTTATGCGGTGGTCAGGGGATTACAAAGCCTTCGATCCTCGATGGAGACGCGATTTGGAAAAACAATGGCTCTGGCGTCGCGAGCGCAGGTGTTTTCTCTGATGATGTCCCGAAAAATGGGTTAACATTATTGAACGCACTTTCGGAGCTGAGTGGCGGGATGAATAACTTCTACACAGCGGGCGCTTTGACTTTGCTGTTTTTGATCTCCTGCAACGATTGAGTTTTAACACTGATTATACGAAAGGCGTCATACTTTTGAATATTTAACAAAAATGGCGCTCTTCTTTTATTGTAATTCAAGGAATAAGAATAAATCAGTTCTGGTGTTACAGTAATAGCAACCCCTTTTACCATAATTAACTAGGATTATTACGAAGATCGTGCTTTTCATTGATTAAAAAGTAAAAGAAAAGTTATACGAAGCTATAATTTTATCTCTGCAGACATTCTTAGTATATTTATTAAAATAATAAACTGTTTGGCACTAAATTATTTCCTATTCAGATGCCGTCTCTATTACAATTCATCATTATTTACTGATTTACTTCAAAGCAAGAATTCATCAAATTCGGTTCAACAAATTTGCAGTCAGCCTTCTCACGAAAAATCACGTATTAAATTTTTCCTGGTGTTGCAGAATACTTTCATAATCAATAACTTCATCAATAGACAATTGAATTAATCAGCATTTACAATAGAAATAGTTTTATTTCTCCGTTCAAAGTATGCATTTGGTTAGGAAATCTTTGGGCATATATCAGAAACTATTCCCATCAGTAACAGTGACTTACATTTTTGTGTATCATTAAAGAAAATTTGTCTCAAATATTAGTAAAATGTTAGCGAAGCATCCTAGTGAATAATTGTGCATAATTTAGGGGATAATGGCAATTTGATTAAAATTAGTGAAGTAATCAATAGCATAATGGAACTGCTACCCTTATCTGTTTATATATGAGAGATTTCGTAGCTTCCAAATTATAATTCATATGGACTAAACGATATTCAACTAGTACGTTTTTGAGGGTAAAATATATGAGTGCTTGAGCTTTCTCAGCAAGTGGAACAGGTGCGATATAAATGGAGATTTTTATATTTCGACTTTTTTCGACGTTCAAAGCTGAAACCATCTTCAGCTTGGAGTCATACGATTTCAAATGTGGAAATTGAAAAAGAAATGATTGTGGATGAGTAACTTTGGGATCTTATGAAAGTTTAGCTTTTCCATTCTTATGAAAGAATTAGTTATTGTACGTTCCGATTAGGATCCCGATTAGCATAGTCTGGAAAGTGTTAGCCATTGAAGAAAACAGGAAATAGAACTGCGTTAGCTAACTTTTATAGAGGGAATAAAGAAAAAAATTCAAGGATTATTTTTTACTTATTTGGAAACGTTTTCATAATGAAAATATGCATTCCCCGTTACAGTGAAGAATAATCCTTGACTCTCTTTGGATGGTCTTGGTATTTAAATCTGATTTTTCGTATAAATAAAGCATATTATGAACAGGAAAATGAATAATCTGTATAACATGCAATATTATCTATCCTCTGATAATTTTTTGTAGGTCTCCATTTCTGATCACTTTGTCTGTGTCTACCCCCATTTAGCCCTGAAGCTGTTTTGAACCATCATTAACTACCAAAACCTTTGGAAAGGGAATTATATTTTTAATAAGGAAAAATGATCTAAATGAGAAGTAAATGCATTTTCTTCATCACTAAACCAGAATGCTTAGGGTGAGAAAAGTGCACGAACATTTAGCCGATTGATCCTTCTTATTAAAATAACATAAAATAATGACCTTTCACATAAAATACTAAAGTAAAAGTAAAAGAAGGCACATTTATCCCTTATAGTGTCAAAAGATAAATTAAAAACATTTCAAGCCCTAGGATATATTTGCAGAAGCGGTCTGGTAGTTTTGCTGCTAAAAACAAAAAAATCGCGGCTCGAAGGTTTTTCACTTTCATTTATCGAATCTTTTCGATTAAAACTCATTGGAGCGCTAAGCATGCTCCAATCGTTTTTACAAAAATTTTCTAGTTAAAGTAGAAATCGGTCGGAGGCAATAATGTAGAGTTTACCTCGGAGAGAAAGGAAATAAAAACATTTTCCTTTCCTACGATCGACAAATCTCCTCCCTTATTAAAATCTCTCTCGTCCAAACGTGCCGTACCGTTTTAATAAATTTTTCAGCTGGCCTCTTTAAGGCCCTAATGATTCAGCCCTTTCGAATCTTCGCCACCCCTCCCCATAATTCGCGACCCTTCAATTCCTCCTCATAACCTTCTACTCAACGCTCTCTCATCCCTTTCACCTTCCTTGGGCACACCCTAATCCCTGCAGATCTCTCATTACCATGGAATCTCGTGATTAGCGTCTCTGTTAAAAAGGCTCACGGGCTCAATTCCTTTCGATTGCACCAGATTTTTATTCTGTTACTCATAGCGGTTGCCGTAGTTCTAATGGTGAAGTATAACCTGATAAATCGTCTGTTTATACCGGAAAATCACAACTCCTGCCCCCTTAAGAGGACGAAGTCGCGTTTGCCACCGATGCCCCTTGAATTCCTCATTAGTTGGTAATCTGGTCTGCGCAATTGTTAAGTGGCTGATATAGATCTTCCAGAATAAATTTAGATAATAATAAATGCTTGACTAAATTGGAATCTTAATACTAATGTTGAGTATCACTTGAATGATGTTCTATCAAACTTTTCGCTGATGCTGCGAATTATTTTGTTCTCAGAATTGGTTTTGGTTTCTGTTTTAATTTTCAAGGAATAAAGTTATGTACGGATGTATTATTTGCTGTAAAGTTTGAGGTTTATAAATGATAATTTTTATGATTCACTAAAGCATCTGTTTAAAATTAGTATTAAGGAGATGTCTTAGTCTACTCCCTTTCAAATTTATCATTTTTGTTATGGAATACATCTACGTAGACTATGATTTATTTATTTGCATGTAAAAATGTTATCTAATTGATAATTTTTTAAAATATTTTGTGCTTTAAAAATGTTTTTGAAATTCCTCTAAACTGTACAAACAGAGCTAGAGAAGTTTTAGCCGTGTGCCGTTTTTTACTTATTTTTTCCACTCTTAAATGACGCATTAGCTATTCAATGTGACTATTAATGCAAGGATTTTATTTCTGAGAGGTAGATTTGGTGCCAGAAATTCTAATGAAATTAGTAATTGAAATAAACTCATTATTAGCCTTTAACATTATTATTACTAATGCATTTACATAGCAGATGCATTGACAAAAAGGATATAAAATATCCTTTGTAAATAATAGAATTGGAAATTTTAAAATGTAACTTTCTAAAACTTATGTATAGTAATATGTATTTTGAATACATCATAAACAATGCTGTACGAGTTTATTTACAAGTATACTGGGAAGACAAATTCCTAACAGAAGATCCTCAACTCTGCTATACTTCTCATTATTATTAAATTATACTGAAAGCGGTTTGGTCTTAATGAATTCTTTTTCACATAAGCTCTAGAATTCTTACCTGAATGTTTGACACCATTTAATCCTAAATAGTTGGCTACAACTAACTTACATCTTGGCAAATAAATCAAAACATTCAAACTTATCGACGAATATCAGACGCTGCGTTCCATCAATGAAAACGTCGAACAGCCTACAACAGACAGTTCAGTCCCTGCTCAATGCCGCCTCTCCTTCGTAATAATTAACGCTTAGGTCATGTTGTTTCACGCAACAAGTCGCTATTTCGTCATGCGTACGTAATTCGTGTGAATGGCTCGAGCAATCCGCATTTTTGCAGCGGCTCTGCATTATTTAGTTTCGACGTGATGTCAGGGCGCCCGACACGCTGTGGACGATTCGCCCTGACCGGCCCTGTCGGAGAGCGAACTGCACGCGCTCCTTGTCACCGATTCGTGACACTCGGTGGAGGTCTAAGCATGCATCTGCCTGACAGACATCCCACGCTAATGAATATGCGCTCATGCGATATGGTAATTTAACGAAATTAAAATCGAATCAAGGATGATTTGAGAGGCACTTCTTGCTTTTTGCCTCACGTGAGGACTTCAGTTGCATAAACGGTTCCTATTTAAGGAAGCTGAATTATGCAATTCGTATGTGTGAGGCCAACTCGCTGAATTTTAATTGCTGCATTAAACTAGCGATGGATTAACGGCAGAAATTTATCTTCAAAAAACATTGAAATGTCTTTATCCTTCGTTTGTTTACTCTTGTGTATTTGTTTTCTTTATATCATTGTATTAGTATTGATATCTAAATTAAATGCCCATTTATTCATTTTCACATCCAACTTTCACTATCATTAGGTTAGGCAGGTTTTTAAAATCCTCTTCTATTATGGTTCCCTTTTCTGAATATGTTTACGTGAGCATTTTTAAGATTATTTAAATCCACAAACACTTCCATTTACTCATGTGCTTTTCCAATAAATCTCTATTCATAGAAAGTTTGAAAAATTATCTTGTATTTGATGGAAGAGGAATATTGTCTCTTTCAATCTGGTTCGAGAAAAATAGTTTACTTATATTTATTGTGCTTATTATTCAATTTTTATTGATTTTAGTTTTTATTGTATTACTCGTATTACTATTGCTATATATTTATATACAAAAGTAAGATAAGCTGCTAGGTCGCGCAGTTACTGGAAAATTCTGTATCTATTGATTATTTATGAACCATAGTAGATATTTTACATTGCACATACGTTTATGAACAAGTGATATTATGCATCCATTTAGGAGCCTAATAATGTAAAATGAATACCATTTTCCCAAAATGATCTAAATACGATATTACTTTCATTCGATTTCTCAAAATCCTCTAAAAATTAACAGAAAATTTAGCAAGAGTTAAAATTAATTACGTTTCTGACATATAACGATTCAATTTTTTGTTATTTGCAAATAAAGAAAAGTAATTGCACGTGTGGACTTTCATATAATTTTAATAATTTAAATTTAATTTATTTTTGGGTTAATATACTATATTATTGGAGATTCATCAGGAAGTATTTGAATTTAGAGAGGGTTAATTATTTTTTCAGAAGCTGCTATTTCTATTTTAAAGCATTTTTATTTAAACCCCGCGCTTTGGGCATTTCATGTTTCGTGCTTTAGCTGTATCGCCTCAGCAGCATGATATTTTTGAATTTACATATGCCTCTTTAATTGGAATACGCTGAAGTCTTACTAGGATCGAATCAACCAGAAGATACAGTATTCTCCGATGTAAAGGCTGTTCTATTTCTTCTGCCCTTTACATATACGACGGCAATATAGAACAGCTAAAAGAAAACTAGATTACTAATGAGTTCTTTTCCAGAGAACACGTGTAACGTATGGAACCATAGCTTCGTAATGGAAACTTTGATAAGAGATTGCTTCACATATTATTATTTCCATTTTATTTTCAAGGATATACAACCAGGTGGCTATTAAATGAGATATGAATGAAGGAATTCCATGTTAGGTATCGAATATGGAAAGAAAAGCGTTCCAAATATAGGAGAATTTATAGCTACAAGAGAATTTCATGTTAATAGATTGATTTTTGGATGAGGAAGAAATGTCAAAGTTGTGGAAAGTCATAAACTATCTCAATAAATATCAAAAGAAGGAAAACCTTTTAACAGATCTGGATTTTTTCGAATTTATATTTTTCTGTTTTCGTCAAAAATAAGAAATCGAAAAAGGATAGAATTTCTTTTTTCATCTATAATAATTCTTCTCTTACAAATATCGCTGCCTAACTTTTATATCAGCATTGATCTACGATAATATTGCCGATTTAAATCAAGTTGTTTGGTATGTTTAGACCTTTAAATATTGAGACAGCTTAAGGAACTCGCTTAAAAGTATATTTTATTTGCAAGAGACAGGAGGTAAAATCAGCAGTAACCAAGGTTTTTGGAGCAATATTGGTAACAATGAATGATGACATTAATCAACATGAACGTGGTTCCATCAATTTTCTGCCAAAGAAAATGTTGGGCACCTCTTTCACCTTATTTTTTTTGGAGCGTATAAAATTTTTGCAACTTCAAATAAAAACTCAAATTTAGAATATTTAACTAATTCACTGATTTAAAATAAATGCACGATGGTTGGATTTAATCAAGCTGTGAATTATGCCAGTGCTTTGTACTTTCCTTGGAATTTAACTAAAGAAGACTAAAGGCTGAAAATGGACAGTACATAATCAAATGAGATAGGATTGTTTTTCACCACAGCTGTGTTCATCCTACGCATTTATGCCATTATTCCCGAATAATTGTTTTCAAATTTACTGCCGGATTGAAACAGATGGGCGAATTCAACTTAGGTTAGTTATATTACATCCCATTGATGAAATTCAAGTGTCACATCGAGAGAAAATGTATTAAATCGAAGATGGGGAGCTCAATCCAATCGAAAGATTTACAATTTTAGCTTACGTGGAATCACAAAGACAGTGGAAATGAACTAACATTTTATATAAAAGCAGTAAATTTTAACACTTCTCTTTTCTCCACGCATAAATATCCCCTTTGTGCTTATTTTCCAACAGCTTTTTTCATCCACTCTTGTCATGCTCTGTTGCATATATTTGACGTTATTTGTCCTTTTCCATATTGTTTAACGTTAACGGTGCTCACGCCTGGCGAGAGAGAGCGAGAATGGCCTGGGGTCCTGAGGTCGAAGGGACACGGTTCGTCTGGACCATGTGAGCTGTGTCGAGATTAAGGTGGGCGCTGATTGGTTTCAAACATGCATTTGTCCTTGGTAATTGGGAGATATTCCGCTCAAATTGTATTAAAAATAGCATTGTCGTTTTGGTTCCCAAATCTATCATTAGTAGAAAAGCCTAGGATTACAATCATTGTAAAAGGTACGAGGGGAACGATAAAGAAAATAGAATATCTCAATGATTTGGAATTCCGTGTTTTAAATTATGATATTCATGATTTTGTTTCGCTTATTTTTCAATATAAGTGTTGCCATCACTCTTTTTTTCCCTCATAGTCTGTTGGATATCTGGTTTTCAGGTGCATTAAATCAGCATTTACGAGTATATGATGGTGGGAAGCATTGTAGAAATTCGAACTACTCACCCTTATTCATATACACTAGAGAATGAGTTATTTTAAGATTTTAATTTTAGAGCATACTGATGCGTAAGGGAATTCATAGATTTCAAGGGGATAGAATGTGTATAAGCATTTTTGGAAATTGCCCCAATATTATTCATTCCTAGATAAAGTGCTCTGAAGTATTTACGTATACATTCAGAGGAATAACTACCTAAGATATAAAGGATAAATACCGTATTTTTCTATTTTATATTTACAATATTATCATCTAGATTGTCATGTGAAATATCACTGGAATAGATAAAAATCCATTATTTTTAATATTATGTATGGTTGAGTTAATAACCAAAGTTTTAATGCAAATAATTGAGAATTTTGTAATTGCTTGAGACGAAGGCAATTTTCATATACATCCATACTGCACTAACTTGAGCCAGCTTTAAATGAATCGTTACTATTTACTATACCTGTGATTTTTTATGTTTTTTCGTCTCTTAAGGTTCAAGCATACATTTTGCATAACAGAGTCCTCGTAAGGGTATTAATCAAACCAGGTATCGAGAACCATTTTTGGATTCCCAATTTGGTCCGTGCGTCTCTAGCCGTGCCAAATTTGTTCTCGCGAAATCGTTTGGAATGGGCGCATTGAACCCTCGGATACAATCACAGCAGCCGAAACATCTTGGAGGAACTCAATTATCAGGCCTTTTTTCCTACTTCCTCCTCGTCCCAGTTTGCGTGTCTCCTCCGTACCACTCCGGCACAGCCACCGTCATTTCTATCGCCCAATCTCACCTGCTCCAATCGACTCTGAATTTTCATGCTCGATTTTCAGTTTTTAATTTGGGGCAGGTGAGGCGGTTCCCACGTGTTGAAAGATGGGGGAGGGCCACGGGAATAATGGGAGGCCAAATGAAGGGAAGATGCGGTTGAACGTTTTGTGGGAATGTTGGGGGATGGATGAGGGAGGCCTCTAGGAGTGGTGAGGGCTTCCTTGCTTCCTCCTTTCCTTCTTTTGGGGATCCAGGCTTGAATGAGTGCTTTGTTGCGGAATATTTTCTCGAAGCCCTGGTGATTATTTATATTTTCTTTCCGCTAGTTATTAATGGCCCTCGAATAATGTCTTGGTGTTTAATGGAGTTGGGAGATCTACTCCTTAAACTCTTCGCCTATCCTTAGAAAAACTTTTCACGAGATGCGTTCTGTAGAATTCCACGATAAAACACTACGTGAAGAATTTTATTTCATCCTAAATTTTTATTCATAATAAAACACTTCATGATTAAAAAATCACATTTTTAAATCAAAAATATTACATAAATAATGTCTACAGTTTTGAAGTGGAGCTAGATCGACAAGTCATGTGAAATAGTGCGTTTTTAAACACATACATTTCTTGCAATTATAATTTCCGTTACTTTAATCGAAGAAGCCTTTACTTTATGGAACTCTGTTACAAAAATCATGGTAAAATAAATTCGAAAGGCTCCTTTATAAATTCTTTAATTCGTCCAGTTTCGAACTAAAACTTCATATTCATTTTAACATGATTCCAATTGCAAAAAATAGAACTCTGTTTCTTCACCATCAATTATATTCTTGAATCGATTTATACTTAAAATTCAATAGCTAGAAAGATTTTCATCCAAAGATTTCATAAGTCACAAGACGCTCGTTCAAGGGATTTACTAGTCTATGTTTTAGATACATCAGCTGGCTAGTATCTTTCACTTCATATTCGTACATGTTTATTTGTATCTAACGTTCTTGCTGCCTTTTTCCATGTTGCATGAGGTGAAATTTTCCCTATTCTATTCCTGCCGCTTATTGTCCGCCGAGAAAATTAAAATTACAAGCGACTAGTCTTAGCACCTGTTTCGCAAAGTTTTCTTGCGGTATCTGATCGGCCAAATTAACAGGGTGGACACGTAATAGCTACTTTGTCTCAAGAGATCGTGTTATCACTGAATTTATTAAAGATTAAATCTCCTTTCTTCTGCTCTTTCTCACCATCTTACTATTGCCTATCGTTTTGTTCCAAAAAAATATTACAATTAGAAAAACGCTTACATGGACGGGAATTCTTCCCTTTCTTATTTCAGTAAATGTTGAGTAGCCTTTGGATAGCTATCTCTGGAGTTTTTTCATTACATCATCATATGCACCATTTAATTTTAAATGTGGCAATTCTATAGAGGTAAGAATTTTTAGATACTATTTCTTTAGATACTATTTCTTTAGATACATCCAGTTCAACCCTTTGATATAGGCAACCATTGCCTCCCATATGCCATGCATATAGTTTACATAGAAGGATATATTTGAGCAGTGCAATATTAAATTACCGTAACATAAGATGATAAAGTTAGGGTAATATTGCAAAAACACTTGACTTAGTGGTGAATACATTTTTTATTGATACCGAAGAAATATTTGTTTTGGGAGTACTTTCCGAATGTGCTTATCTAATATTTCCCTCTAATTGAAACGAATGTTTTAGTTTTTAGGTGCACAGTATACCATCATCGAATTGTGTGGATTGTAATTGTATAGTTATTTAGAAAATGTTGTCGATATTAAAATATTCCTAATTTGTTGTTAAACAAGATGAGAAATGAATTCATATCTCGTTGAAAATTATTTATTCGATTAATGAGGTTTTACATGAATATTTACTCTGCATAAAGTCGGAGGTCCTTTCCCACAAAGTTCCACAGTTCCTATCCTTCAATCTATAATATAAATAGAGTGTGTGTGTGTGTGTGTGTGTGTGTGGGTGTGTTTGTGTGTGTGTGCGTGTGAAAGTTCACTAAAAACTCGAGAACCGAGAGTCGCAAAACTTTGAAATTTTCTACATTATTAAAAGTCGACCCCGCGCAGAGTATAGGCTACTTCTTATTTCCTTAAAGTCCTCGGTTGGAACCCAGACGGGTCAAAACGTTTCCATAAGAAATACACGTAGAGCTAATATTTTTCGTTGCAGGGTTCATTTTATTTGCATAATTAAATTATAAATAATGTTCCTAGAAAGCCAAATCAAGCACCAAAAGAAGGAAATGAGAATAAAGATTCTTATTTTGGTCGTGGGATATCAGTTCCGACACGAAATTGCGAACAGTTTGATAAAATACGTGAATATTTTATCCAAATTCTGAGGTTGTAAACAACCCATTCCCTTGACGATCTAGGTGATTGTTGATTCTAGCTCATGAGTTTATATATAAGAAGACATTGATAATTAATGAAATATTTAAGAAAGTTTTTCGAATTTTGTTTAAGCTTCTGTAGCAACCATGTTTTAATTATATCAACGTAATTGTTTACCGTAAAATTATATGTTTAATCGTAGTTTCCGTTTCGACTTTGATTTCCGTGATAAAGTTTGTGTTAATGATTGTGTTCAGTGCTTATGTGGTGTTTTAGGTACTTTCAGTAAAAATATTCATCGGTTGTTTTCACAGTAATATTTATTTCTATTATTTGCTTTTGCGTTTCCGTATTACCTTTGTGCATTTTTAATTTAATTTCTGAAAATGAATCCTTAAAGGTAGTGACGTTTATCCTAATTTTATATTTGAATATGTTTTTATATTCTTTGAACGAATGCTGTCTTTATCGAATAAATTGTTCATTTGAATGATATGAGATTGAATATTTAGTCAAGGTGGCTTTGTAAACTTAAGTACAATTTTCGTTTCTTGGTTTATTGGTTGGGAAATATAAATCGAAATATCGTTCGCAGGCTCTATTTCCATTGCAAAATAAAATGAAGAAGAATCATTGTTGTCAACCTGAGATAAGTTAGGCAGAAATATTATATGAAAATGAATATTCAGATGACCAAACTAATAGATTTCAGCAACAAATTATGAGAGCGTTAGATGTTGGGATTTACACGGAAAAGTTTCGTTTACGGTAATCTGTCCCATCGAACGAAGTTAAAATGATACATATTAGATTATCTTCATTTTTATGAAAGGATTACTGTATTTAATTCTACTTCTATTCTCCCCGTTGAGAATCAACGGGTGCTACAGCTAGTATTTTCCACTAAATTAAAAGCGGCTACCAGTAGCCGAGAAAAATACCTTGGGGGTCATGATGAAAATGAAGGAGAATGGCTGATAACCAAGACCTTTCTTGAATGTATCGTTTGTTCAAAAGACCTCAGTTGCCAAAGCACCATAACAGTAAATAGTTCTTAATTAATTATTGGATTCTATTTTATGGTAGCATCGGTTTTTAGAGACGCGATTATATACTTAATACTATATACTGATACCGTTCCATCAAATCTTGCCCTTTATTTATAACAACAATATTAGGATACTTTACAATGAAGAGGTCACTGGCAGGAGAACCATTACAAAGCTGTTCCTGAAGTTATTATCAGTATAGAAGAGACGGTAACTTTGACCTTGTTTTATTTTCGCGTAACAGGTTTTGGTCCTTAGAAACTTATACGAGAACTGTACTTCACAACCCAAAGCAGCGTAAATAATTGGAAACTCCACTTCTTGCGGCATTTAGTAGCGCACCCTTTTCTTTATTGTTTCGGGGATCAATTGCGCGCGTTAAAGTTAGGCATTTGACGGGGTTTCACTATGAATTGACATGGCGCGTATGAAGCGGAAGAAAATGTCACCCTTCACGAACGACTAATCCTGTGATGGCGGACATACTGTCTCTCTAGTGTCAATCCTCTTCACGCTACCAGAATCCAAAACGCACCGCTGAGAAGGAGATTGTGGATTAAAACTACGGAGGAAAATTTTTATTCTGGGATTATTTTTAACTATCGACATTATTCCATCAATTTTTCTTCTGTTCGATTCATATTCCTAGCCTCATAATGACATAAATTTACTTAAACATTTATATGGTTTGCTCATTCGTGGAATATTATCATAATTTTATGATAACTACCTAAACATTTTTAGTATTTTTTATAAATATCCAGGTTAATGGTTGCCAATTCTAGTAATATAATTCTAGATTCTTCTTGCATGCATAAAATTAAAACAATTTTTTTTATTTTACGATAAAGAAATAGAAAGCCTCGCATTGAATTAATCAATGCCTAAGATGTCCCTATATTATTAAGTATATTTCTCAAGAAGAGCATTATTTGTCTATCGAAAGATTTCATCAAAGTAGCCAACATAAGGTCAAAAAAACTTGCATCATAAGATGCATCAACGGTATACACCTAGTTATTATTATTTGGATTATTAGTAACTACTTTTTATAATATTATATGGTTAGTACATATATTTATGCATATAATTGATAGGGATCGAATCTTACAATAATTAAAATAAAGGTCTATTAAGTCTATACAAATATTTAAAACCGATAAACTATAACCTTACGTATCATTTTACATGAGTTTTAGCGTTTACTTACAATTGGCAGCTGTCCTTTACGGCAAAAGATGCTACTAAAGAAAGATTACTTTTAACTACAGTAAATGAAAAACAAGTAGCATAAATGCTTTGTAAAAGTACTACATCCATTTTTTTGCTCATTCTCCGTGTCTTAAGTTTTTATATGAATTATTTATTGATAAAGAATGAATACCTCTGAATAATACCATTGCTAAGTAAATGACTTATTGTTATTTCAAGAGTTCATAGTTAATAAAGGGGTTCTTTTGGTCCTACCAACTTACAATACAATTGAATTGCAATTGATCATACTTAATTAAAGAGTTTTAAAGGTTTTCCCTGGAAAACATCGTCGGCTAAAGAAACAGGTAAACCAACCAAGAATTATGATTTAGGAAAATGCTTATGTATGTTTTTTAAAGGTTGCAAAACTGCGAGTCGTTAAAAATTTTATCATTATATCAAGCATTGTGGATCACTATTTGAATTTAAGTCTCTCATCCGCAAACTTCTTATTTCGCTATACAACTCCTATCAGTATTTCTCTCTAAACTTTGATCTTGATTAGGATATACTAATTTAGATAGAAGAACATATTCCGGGTAATACTCCTTCCTGTTTGGTTTCGAAGCAATCTGATAAAGACGTCCCAATATCGGCGAGAACCCTGCCGTCATTAGAAAACGCAGCAAAGGCAGGATTGAGCTAGTCAATTCGTATGCTCTATCTATAACACAGCAGCGAAATAGTTTACCGTGCGTTTTCTTATTGTCACGAGAATTTGAAAACATTTGCTTACAAGAAGTCTTCATCATGTTAACGTGACGAAAATCGATCCCGCCCCCGTTACTATAACGATTCGCAAAGTTCCCTCGAACGGGTCGCATTACATCAAATCCATCTGCCCCCGTCGTTTCTTTGAGCAAGATCCGTCCCATTGAAAGCCCCTAGGGGATTCCGCCGAAGTTTTCCTCCTGCTTATCTTTGAGGAAACTAAAAAAGTCCGCCCCAGGATCATAGATTTTCGGGTGACCTCCGACGAAAAGTTACACGGGGAAGTAATCCCGCAAAAAACATGAGCTGCACGTATGGCGACGTGAAAGGGGGACAGGTGGCAGTTCGTCGCGGGGAGGAGGTGCGGCGGAAGGATAATGTGCCACTTAATGGGACGCCCCGGGGCGAATAGTGCATCGGGAGCCTCAAGGAGGGGCATTCCGCCCCCGCATCCCCATGCAAATGTACTCATTAGCATACTACGACACGAGCCACTATAATATGCCTTCAAAATACAAGGCATATCCCTTTACCCCGGTCTCTTTAACCTGCTCTTGCCCGCCGTCCCTCCAGCGTCTCCCCGTCTCCCATTTCTTCCCCACCCACTCTTCATTCATTACTGCGTTCTGTGCTCTGTTTTCTGACCGCTAGTCCTTGTAAGGAAGTTTCCGTGTCTCTAAAATAATCATCCCATATCCGCGCAATAATCATCCAATTCCGGTACAGCTAAGTATCCTTGGAGTACTCCAATGCATCACTCTATCTGAAATTAGCATCTAAGGCCTTCTAGTTGTCGTTATCATTTAGAGCATACTTCAGGATCTCCGGCTTTGCTCGAATGTTCCGCTAATAACGTCTGGCAACTCTTCTCTATTCATTCGTACCCATAAGCTATGAATTACATTGTTCCCTATAGTAGCGATTTGACATTTAATTTTCAATGTTTTTTGCGATAACTTCGATTATGTTTATGTCTGTATGGTTGCTTGACCGAATAATAGTGGTATATAGAAAAATCCAACTCCTTAGTGGCTTAGAGCTTCCCTAGTATCGAACCAGGCAGAAAAGGTCTCAAAATATTACCACTAAATATTTTGATGATCTTACCATTTCCATATCTGGAAACTGGAATTTTTTTTAAATAATTGAGTGCACCATCTCTTAGGCTTCTAATATATCTATATAATATAAATCTATAGAGTCAATAAAGAGATTCATTCTTAACTGTTTTCAAATCTTCTTTTCTCGCTATCTACGACATTCAGTAATTTCTTAAATATAATATCGTTATTGTACTACGTCTTTAGCTCTTAGAGCAGTAGTGCACAGAAGTAATATTCTAATGATGGAAAACGAAATATCGTTACAATACCGGCTAGTTGCATTGCTTTCTGCAATCTAGAAATCAAGAAAAATGAAATAATAAATGACTTTAGTTTCTTGATTTCATTATATGGTGATGAAATAAGTACAGAATTATTTATATCTAGCCATGTTATGAAATTATTAACAAAATATTGTAAATTGTAAACTATATCTCTAAATATAATCAGACTCTTGATATAACTGTCAGAAACAATATTTAAAATCATAAATAACCTCTACAATCTTTAAATCTCTCTATCTTGAAGAGATTTACTTTTATGATGGCGAGTTAAGTATTCCTTAACTTATTTTTAGTTGATTTAAGTATAGTATACTCTATTTTTTATTCAGCACTGAATATTTGATGGATAGGTGTAGTTAATTTTTCATTCATCATATTTCTAATAACGATCTTGAATTCCATAAAAATATTAACGTACATTGTGAACCTTGAACGATTTATTTATCATATCATATTGCTAAGGAAGGACTTCTCAACTTATCAACATCTGTACTTACCTTAGAAGTACATAAAAATGTAATAATTTATAACTGATAACTACAAAAGCAAGCTAATTTAAATAAAAATAGAGAAGGAAATAATAAGTAGAGGCTATGGATTTTAAAATTCACAACATAACTTTGAGTAGAGGTAGTCATGTAAAAGAAATACCTGCTTAGGATTAAATAGTAGTGGTACTTTAATAGCTGAAAAATATCATAGTATATATATATATATATATATATATATATATATATATATATATATATCAGTATACCACCCTTCACGAGGTTTGACTACATAGAGCATTATAATCGTTGAAAGAAGTTTTAATTCCATTTTGCTAAAGCTCTACCCTAGGCTCTAATTTGATTGACGAGTAACCGTTGCTGTCCGAGACGCATCGATATGAAATAAAAACGTAGCACCACCGTTAGAACGGCGTTGGTGTGGTCTTCTCCCACCCACCGATTTAATACCACTTGCAGGAACCCACGGGCGAATCACCCCAAGCGTTCTCTCAAGATCACAGACCGTGCCCATAGGAGGTCGGTTTCTGAGGTCCTCCCATATGCACCATGAGCAGACCCATAGGATGCTGTTCTATGATATTGATTCGGCGTTACGCCTCGCTCAGTAAACAACCACCTGCTGGGTTTTGCCCAAGAGTTAGTGCCCAGGTGAAGAGAAGGCGTCCAATAGGTGATTCTGCAAAAGAAATTGTCCTCTTTCCTGTAAATATCCTCTGAGTGCATAGGATATGTACCGGGCAGAAAATTATTTTGCTATGTAAACAAATATCATGTAGAAGGGCTGTCAGTAGTCAAATTTAGAAAATTTTCCAATCGAAAGTATAAGAACAAAAAGTTTCTGCTATGACGTCTTATTGACACTTCTCAACGTATTGCTTCATTGAAAAATAATCCATGTTTTTAGTTATTGATTTTGATATTCTGCTACCAGTCTTCCTAAATGTTTCCTCCAGTTCTCTACTTCTCTTTGCCTTTCCCTCTCTTCCTTGTTAAATCCCACTTTTCCCTCAATCTGCTTGACTCCTTCCTTTCCCACACTTCATAGATATTTTCATCAGAAAGTGCATGAGTTGGAAATGAATCCTCAGGTCAATGCAACAATGAAATTGGCCGCAAATAAATTATGCTTTTAGAGTGTGACGAGTGATGTCATTTTTTCTCCCTGTTTCCTAACCATTCGAGATTTTGTCGTCTTTTAAAGTGATTATAATAGGGCTTGTGCTACATTAAAAAAAATAAGTGTTTGGAAATAATGTTACTCAATTACTAATTACTGTTACTAATTAGTTTTTGTAAAAATATTTTCAGTGTTTATTTTCTCCATTGTTCTGTTGACATGTGAGATTGTAAAGTTATGATTTGATTATTCTTTCCTTGGATTCACATTACTCACAAGATTTCTCGACATACTTTTAATTGGCTGATTGGAGTATCTACCTCGTAGAAGGAAATTTTACGTCATTCAGAACATCTCATAAGTCTCCACTGTAAAGTAAACTTCACTATTATACTCCATGATTATTTTAGTCAGATATTTTTTATAATTAAGGTTGATTATAATTTTTTTAATGCAGGTAGCAAAATTTAGCCATGTAACGCAAAGATTTCTATGGTAGGCCTCTAAGTATGTCAGAGGGTATTACAGTATTAGTTGGGATTGCCAACTTATTAAGAACTTGTTAACAACTTTCTATATATACCTGTAGCAATCTAGGCATCATAATGATGTATCATAACCCCTTTGTAATAAATTTAGATACATAAAATTAATCATCAACTCAAAAATCGTCACTTTTTCCTACAATATCTTTTTATATCCCTTAGAATTATTTTAGCTTGTTTCTTAAATTTTTGGATTTGTTCCTGTGAAATTGTTTTTTGCTTCCAGCAAATTTTCTTATTCTGTCGTAGATGTTTTGATTGATGTTAACGTGGTAAAAATTCTAAATTGGTTTTTAATCCCCATTTGTATCCAAGGGGGTTAACTTGATTACTTTTATACTATTATTTTTCTTTTTCTTTCGACTCAATACAATATTTTGGAATTCCACAGCTACTTTCTTTATAATGGCTAAGAATTTTATTCTTTTCTTTTCGCAATTTTGAGCCTCGTGATTGAAACTTTAGACGCATTTTGACGCTTTAATATTTCCCTCAAGACATTATTCGGACTTGCACTCTATAGGATTTTTTTAGATTAGGTTATTAAAAGAGTAAATTTATCCATCCTATATAAATGACGGTTCTCATTGACTTTCCATTAATTCTGCTGTTTCTTTTACAATTTCCACAGCTGAGCTGCATTACATCCTGGAAGATTATCTATATTGCCTTCGCCATGTCTATAATCTCTGCTCGAGAAAATTCTCTTAGACGTAATAGAAGGAATTTTACTTGATCGACTTGCCACGATCAGTAAAAGTTATTCTTGAATCTGAGAGAAAACAATATACACATCAACATTTACATCGTTCTTTTGTTGCATACAAGATGACTATCTTTACAGTGAAAAACTCGAAATTGGTGTTTAAACATACCCAAATATCCATCAATATTTTGCTTATGTATGTATGTTCAATTGCTGATTATTGCTTTATCCATGAAATTCAGGTTTACGTTTATTTGTAACCGTTCTTTTAGGAATTCAGTCAATTTTTAACTTTTTATTTGACTTTTACATTCGAAATGAATTTCATAATATCAAATCCTTGTTTAGAAGTTCGACGAATCGACAGTTTGATCACATTTATGACAACTTTTTTCATAAATGCAGAGGTAATAATAATATATATAATAAAAAATAGTAATTGGTAGTGAGAATATATTGGTTAAGAAGGAGCTGTTAGATATGATATAAAGGTGACATCTTTAGTGCAAGTTTTGGAATTTATTCTAGCTAGATGAGAGTAAATACAGATTAATCCGGTCAATTTATATGCTCACGACGTAATCAATGGGTATAAAAATAAATTTAAACTGGTTGAGCTCATATCTCTTTAACTATGGAACATGTTCGCTCAATTTGGCAATCGAGATGAACGAACGAATTCCAAATAGCTAAACAGATGACTTAACTTTCAGTTAGTACCCCTCAATTTGTCTTCCATAAATAGATTTAAGTCAGTTTTCATTTACTAAAAACATTCGAAAAGGATGATCCCTTTTATCCTTTAAGCTTTCTTACATTTAATTTACAATGGAAAGTAAATTTCATTGAATTGCTAATGATTGCGGATTGAATCACAAATGGAAACCTGCGGAGTTGGATCAAAGTGAGATAATTAATCGCAATCAACGGAGAGTCTAGCCATATCTCGTTCATACTCTTGACTGCCTTGTCTGTTACTTAAGGAAGGGTAATACGTCAAGTTCCCTTTTCTATTCAGGCAAAAGTAACGCAACACCCTAATAGACTCATCTCTTTATCGTAAACAAAATCCCCAACGGTAGTTTCAGCCTCGAGCCCGAATCACGCCGGAGTAACGCGCGTCGAATTGCTCGGTGAACCCCTTTCTCTGGATATCCCTTGCTTATAAAACACACCTGCGCATGACAAGTACATTTTCGGAAGTATCGATTGTAGACAAAGCTGATAGGTACATCCCCGGATAGCTATTCCCTCAAGAATTCACATGGATCATAAAAACGGATCAGCCAAGGGAATGGAGGATCCTTAAAGATGGGGCCAAACACCCCCCAACCACCTGGAGGATCGCTCTTCCAGAATGTAAATGATTCCGGAAGATTTTAAAATGTCTCAATCGAAAAAAAGATTAGTTTCCTAATCGCACGAGAATTCGGATTGATGGATGCTTCGGCCCGAAGTTCCTCCGAGCGGAAAGAGTATCCCAAACTCCCGAAAGCGTTTCGCGTTCAACTGTTCCATAAACGATCTCGTTATAGGGACGATAAGGGAGCGGAATCATCTCCGGGAATGAAAGGGGTGGGCCGAGAGAGATTTCTTTCAGGGAACGAAGGTCAGAACGAGAGCCATAAACAAGTTGGGCATTAAATGCAAAAAGGAGGGATACTCGGAGTGAAGCTTTTTATGGAAGAGGTTAATAGGAGGGGAGGGAGATCGTGGACGAGATATCGGCGGATGATTACACGGAGATAAAAATACTGGGATGAGATACGAGATCTGGAGTATGCATAAAATGGGAGCGGAAGGTGCGGGTTACCAGGCCCGACCCGAATCCGAAAAGATGTTTATCCCCATCCGCCGTTAATGACTAATTGCCGGGAGTGGGGATAATGTACGAGGCGGCGTGGTGATGAGATAAATTCGGCCGCACGCAATTAAAAAGGTGAAGAAATTGGGGAAATGAATCGTTTCGGATTCGTGCTGTTGTCCGAGATTTTGGCGGAATAAGATATGTACAATGGATAGTTTATCAATCGTAGAGACATATGCAATTATAGGTAAGCCTAAATGTTAGTAAGTTACTGTAAGGAAAGAATAGAAATTTGCATTGGATGGTTATGTTAAGGTCAGAAATCTGGAACTTTTTGTTATTTCCGAAATTGGTTTCAACGCGGTACGGAACGCGGACAAAGACGGCTGTCGGAGAATTTAAACCTCTAATCATTTATTTACTGTTGAATGTGTTCTTTGAGAGCCACCTTTTTGTGAGTGGTCCGAGGGATAAAGTGCCATAAAATTATTTCCCTGATCTATTAAAGTAGTCTATGGCTTCTGGAAAGAATTGCATAGAAAAAATAGCCCTTGAATCTATTTTATTTGTTTTTCGCAGTATATAATAGGCAAATGCAACTCCGTAGACACTGTATACGTTGAGTCTCTCGAGAAACTATTATCTCCAAATTTTGTTGGTCAAATCAATTCAATCATTAGTTCAAAATCGAAGCCCTTTTTTCCTTGGGATACCTCTAATTTTATTAAGTTATTAATTTTTGTAATTTTCAGAATTGCTCTCTATCATATATAGCAATTCATTCAATTCAATTCATAGATGGAAGATGAAGTCATATTTACAAAGAAGTAAAATATTTTTAAAAATTTCTACAATAACTTTAACGAATAACGAAAGACTAGTTCTTAATGTCTTCATCGGCATCGTCTACTTTTCTGAAATTTAAAAACAAATAATTTTAGGTAAATTCTAATTACCGAATAGAGCAACCATCACCATTAATGTATTTTATTTTGCTCAAGTCCGTGATTACATTTACACCATACATTTTATTGTTTTCTATTTTATGTTTCTATATCGAAATCCTGATAATTATCTCTGTTAATCTTAAGATTACCTATTAGGTTAAACCTTTCCCTCCGAATAGCTTTCCCACCTTGTAAATTTCCATAAGTTGCTTTTACCATGTAGTTAATCCCCATATGGTCCCCTATGCTGTTCGCTTTTGTAACTGGCTCATCCTAAGTTATATATCACGTACACTCAGCCAACTTCCTAATTGAGTCATGTCGCGACAACCTATTGCACGAGTTAACCCTTGAAACTCGTCTATTTCTCATTAATGCCTCTTCCGCGACCATCTATTTTTTACAAGATTCGTTACAGATGTCCTTCCAATTTCGGACTTCTTTTACGGCACCCAAACACAAAAAGCGTTCTCCGGAAAAGGAACAATCGAATTTAGACCATAAATTTTATGGCACTTCGCTTCGAAGAAAATCGACAACTCGTGAGGCTTCTTGCTAACCACATGAAACGAGTCAACTGTTTCATAAGAGTCCTAACAAGGTACGGATTACCCGCGGGAAGCTAGGCAGCGTTATTGCTCGCTTGCAAGCCCAAGTCCAAGGAAGTCGTTAAACAAGCGGTTTACCGATGGGACTAATAAATTTCGGAGATGGCGTACTGGAAATTAAAGTAATGTTGATTAGTAAGTTCAGCTGACGTCTGCTTCTATACGAAGTCTCGTAAATCAGGGCATTTATGGGTTGAAGATGGTTTAACGGTTGGGTTGCAATCGAAGATAATTATGTTGTTTCTCTTTATGGTTGTTGAGACCACCAGCGGAAAAGATTTTGCATGGAAGATTAGAGAGCGGTATGTTTCCTACTGCTGTAGCAATTTTTCTCGTGCAAACAGTTAGAATTGATTTTTCGTTGTCCGAAGGTGTTGATAATATGAGAAATAATCTTAATATGGAATATAGGAAGGCTCTTGGAGTGACTAATCTTTTTAATAAAGTAGTACTTATGTTTGCATAGTGTGTGACGCCTTTAGATTAAACTTTGAAATTCAAACGAAATATTTCATTGTTCTCAAGCTCGCAATTTATAAAGGCTTCTCAATAGAGAAAATTGCTATTGTTTTTTTTTGTGGATATTGCATGTAGAAATACTCTAAAATTACTCTTTCGCCAATCAACCATTTTGCTGAAGTCATTAGTATTATGAATTGCGTATTTATTGGGTTAGCTCTTGATTTTGTCATCCAAAGGTATGCTTGTAGATTTTGCTACGAAACCAATAAATTCCGAAATTTTAATGTTTGAAAATAATTTTATCATAGACTCAGTATTTAACACTTGAGAGTATTTACAAAACGAGGGTGTATTTAGGGCGTTAAGAGTTTCGTAAATGAAAACCTCCTTATTGTCCAGAGGAAATATGCATCTGCTCTCACCCCTTCACTACGACCCTTAATTTCAGTACGATATCTCGTTATTCGGTACCAAATCATGATATCAACAAAGGAATTTATTATCTGATTGTAGTTCCTGATCTAAAAGATGATAGCAGATGCTCATATTTTATGGTATTGTATTCAAAATATTTGTTCTTATTTCATTTTTTTCTGCGTTAAATTTTCTGTAGTTTTCAGCTGGTTACTCCCACTACATCTCTTTTTCTAATAATCTCCTGGGATTTGATTAATCGTAACTTTCTGGTACAGCTCTTTTCTGATCTTCTTTTATTGAATATTTTCGAATATTATCATTCATATTTCAGCATAAAATTCAGTTGAGTCTTTCATACAAAATAACTTATGAATCAATGGCATATGTATGAAATGCATTGATATCTATAGAATCTCAAATTTCTGAGTTATTTATATGAGTATCATCGTTTTATAGCATTTTGTATAAATGAATTTCGAGTTCACACAATGCTATTTCATTCTTTCATTTCCTTTTATTCTATAATCCAACGGGTTGGACATTTTTTACTTGAATCGTGCCCTATTGGTTCGATTTCTCTATGTTCATTTAAGATTTAATGCCTCTTAAAACTTCCTCTTTCCCAGCTGAACTTCTCAAGTAGGTTAAATAGAGTTCTCATCCGTAGCTCTTCCCAAGTTAAGTGCATTAGTGAAGACGTGAAGGTTTAATTTACGTTAATGAGGAGTAACAAGTACACTTATATCCAACTGAAAAGAGAGAGAAAACAGCTCGGTTTGGTACGGAGAAACGACATTGAATTGATTCAAAGGCGAAGGAAGATTTTTCGTTTTACTAAGCAGGTGATTTGGTTTTAATAGCCTTACACCTTTAAGAATTACTCTCTAAAATCTACATTTCATTATGTTACAGTAGTATGATTTCATCACCAAAAATCGACACATGCAAAATATATGTAGACTATTAAATTTATTAAAAAAATAAAATTATTTAAATTGACAAATATTCCTCCATTCCTGTTTTATTTTGTTGATCTACTATAGCTATGAAATAGTAAAACCAAGGAAATGGTTGTTGTTTAGTATCGCTGCCGATTTCGATCAGTTTCCGAACGGAGAAATTACTGCTTTTACCGAGTGGTATAATTGAAATAAATAATAATCAGAAAATATCTACTCCGTACATCTCTGCTACAAAGTAAAAAATGAAAAATCGCATAAAGATTTTAGCTTTTTAAAATCTTCTTTCAATCATTAATTTATGTAAGAGTTGATTATTTTGGAGTTAGAGAGACAACCTTTTTCTTGCATTATACAAGAAGTAATCTTCGAAGAGTATTCAGTCGAATTCATCCTCCCCTCCGTTCTGATTCCTATATATTTATATAAATACTCTTCTTTTAAGACCAAATTCATTGATCATTTTCAATGAAATATTTCACTTAATAGTGAATTTATAGAATAACGGATAAGATATTGCTTTAAGGTTCAAAAAAGAAGTAGAATAAGACTTAAAAAGACAAATATTGATGAAGATTATTCGATAATTTGCAAATCATGAATTTCGTTTACTTGAGTTGGAATAATCAGCATCAAAACTAATCTAACAGTGAGATGTGATGGTCACCCCTGAAGTAAATTGTATTATCACCTATTCTTATAGCCTACATGATAAGCTATTGCGCTATAGATTTATTTTTCATCTATCTAATTCAATCATTACGGTATAGAGCTTAGAATTGAATTGCCTTGCCTTCAGTAGAGCTATTATCTATTTTCATTCCATCTTAACAAGTAATTGATGCATATATGTCGTCTTAAGCAAACATCGTAATACAAGTTAAATTTAACAGAGCTGCAGTAATTATTGTTTAGTTAAAGTAAAAACTAATTAGGTCATTGGCATTCTGGAGCGGCCGAGATCAGTTTATTTAGGCCGATGTGGTAGCAACGGTGGAGAATGCCGATAGCTCATTTAGGAAAATCGATATTTCAGAGCTTAGTATTGATGCATAGCAAATGCTTCATTGTAATATAAATGAATATATCTACTTCATAGCATGATTTTTATCTTTGATGAATTCACTCTTTGTTTATAATGTTGGCCGGAAATAATTTTGATATTTTAGCGACTTATGATTTTCATGTATTTTGGGCAGTAATGAAATAGACAATGTCATATTACTGAAATTAATCTGGAATAATCATTTCACATTAGAGGAATTAATAGCCGTATCGCATGTCGTAAGGGAGATGCAAATTATATCAACAAAAAAATCCATTGCTTCATGGGGTCCACCCGTATCTTGATAGGAAGACTATTTAATTACCAGCGCTAAGGTCAAAGGTTAATATACTCCGAAAAATTATCGCATCAGGAAATGGGAGTGAAATTTGTTCATAGAGGCATATATTTTATTTTTTGATGAGATTCCCCAAATTAGCTGACGTATGGTATAAATTACTAACTGCGATTATGAGGGAGGTGAAATTCTGTCCATGGAACATAAATTTTACCTTAGTAATATGTCGATTCCATTAATGACCTATATTTTACCCGCAAAGATGTATTAGTCTTTTTCTTAGTTACTCTATGGAGCCATAAATTACTTATACCCCATATTTCATATATTAAACTGTGGATTCAAAGGTGCTGTGGATGTCACTGTTTCATTACAAGTTTTTCATAAAGTATTTGTTGGTTTGAAGGAATTTAATTGTAAAATATTTGTAGTAGTCTTAAAGTACATTTGGCCTACATATTGAGAACATCATTTTCATAACCATTTTCATGTACGTATTCCTCAAAATACATTTTTGGTACAATGATTGCTTTCGTTATAAAGTTGGTCCCTAACTTCGTTAATGAACCGATACGTCGTTTATATTTAGGGAGGTTTAAAGATATTTGAATGAAACCACGTTTCCTTTGCTGTTTGAAAATGTTTTTTTTTAGTTCATGGCCTCCTAATCATAAACGCAAAGGTTCTGTGAAGATCTAAAGGAAGTATCAGGATGTCCAAGAACTCTAAAAAATATTCTTAACTGATAAATGGAATGGTCGAAAAGATTTTAGAAAATTTTATGAAATAGTATTATTTTGAAAATTAAATAAAAAAATATTATTTATTTTATTGTAGTATGTTATAGCTGAAATTTCCTAAGAAAACTTTCTCTTTATTTAACTTCTATTTAGTTGTTTAGGACTTATTCTATGCGTAAATTTAATTAAATAGCGAATTGGAGTAATTACATATTTATTCCAAGACTATTTAAAATCAAATATATGAATTATAGACTCAAAACTCTCCGTGAGAGATTAATCTGTTGATGATCTAAGATTTCCGCGATTCTGTCCGTTATTACTGTATAAGTATTATTCTTGAACTTGTTTTCAACAGCGCAGATAGTTTCGGTCTTCACTTGGTGGAAAATCATTGTAATATAATGAGAATAATAGATCTAATATTTTGATTTATCCAAAACCACTAAATACCTACAGGCACGAGAATGGTTTCGATGCATATAATCATCATATTATCGTCAAATTACGTCATCATCATCATCATCATCATCATCGGACTATATATGTATACCTTGCCTTGCCGAGATATTTTGCCTGATAATGATGATGCGATGCATCAAAACCATAGTCGTATGTGTATGTATTTTGTGGTTTAGTATAGGTTAAAATATTAGATCTATTACTCAATTAGAATGTTATTCAATATAGATATATTATATCTATTATTAAATGAAAATTCATAGGTACATCCAAATATAATATCATATATCCTTACGAGCCTAATTACGAAAACATATATCTCGTCTTCATTATAGAAATTACTTGCCCGATTATTTCGGAAAACGCAAGACGTTGGAAAGAGTCCGCGAAAACAAAATTCGAAGCAACCAAAGACAAAGGCTAATGGCGGGCGGACAAATTCCTCGGAAAAAAATGACGAAGAATACTCTGCGCCGAAAAATGGTGCGTGGCAGAGGATGCGGTAAGCGATGGCAGTCCATAACGACTTTCATTATCAAGAAGAACGATCACTTAAGGAGGGAGACAAAGAAACGTTGAAGGTATGCGTGGAGCCTTAACGAATGGGCAGGTCTGGGAAAGAAGTTGCAATTATTCACCTCTCTTCGGGGAGTCGTATTCATTGAGAGATAATGTCCTCGGCGAAGGGGAGGAAAAACCTTAAGGCGGTATATTCCGTCTCGGTTTTCGGCGGTTTTTGCGTGCGGAAAGGCGGAGTGAGGGATTGGTGAGACGAAGGTGGGCCCCAGGGCGGGGCGGGGGGCAGAGCTCCACTATTTGTAAGTGCCCTCACGCGACGGAGGGTAAGAATTACGTCTTGGGGGGACCTAATTGTTATTGGCTTCCTCCTCTTATCCGCCGTTCTTCCACTGACCTCACGCTCCTCGAACCCTTTCCTTGCTCTTCGCCTATCTTTCCTCACCTGTTTACTCTTCTGGTGGTTCAGAAACGAGACGTTGCCGGGCTACCGAAAAGGGTGGGCAGGACGTGTGAATTAAACGATCAGGGAGTGATTTTGTTTTCTTAGTTCGAGGCGTGTTTGACTTGCGGAGGAATGCGGGAGTGGAAATATCCAGAGGCATGGAACGACCTTTTCCGTATTACAAGGATAAGGGTATAAGGTGATTTTGCAATTTAAGGCGAGGTTGAAGGAAAATCTTGAGGAGTATCGGACAAATAATACGTCTTTTTGGACTAGGACTCAAACCCAGGTCTCCCAATTGTCAGTTAGTTGCTCTGTCAATGAAATATAAAATAGCAGGGTGTATGGTTTTGTCCTACTTTGCGGCATCGCCCACCGTGAGCAGAGACTGGCAGTTGGGAGATCCATGCTCGAGTCTCGGTTCCATTAGACTTTTTTCGTTGGATTCTACAATGAATTATTTTATCATCGCAGATTCCTATAACTAGAGTTATCGAATAGCTAAGTGTGCACCATGTTTGAGTTTGGTGAAAGCGGTCTGTATTTCTATTTCCTGTGGGAGTTCAAGTATAAAATGATCCATTGAAGCACTTTTACTACCAATCTATAATTGGGAGAGAAATTCCATTTTAGTCTATTTACCATGAAAAGTACTTCTTTGTAAATATAATTCTCTGATTCTCAAAGCTAAATGCATGATTAAACAGATTTTAATTCTATTATTGATTTTAGAAATGAATCGATTCTATTTGCATCGCTTTATGTGGTATTTATTAACAATAGCATTCTTAAACCTCAGGACACGCACCGGAACGTGGGTTTCAGGATATTCATGTTAGATGGTTATAGATAACTGAATAGAATTCAGCACGAAGGCAGCTTGTAAGCTCACCCCATTGAGAATTAGCTAATGAAAGCTAGTATAGAATAGATACGATAGAATCTATTCTAGAGAATAGACCGGATCTCATAGTAGTAGTTTTGTTATATGTGCTTCGACAGCTATTTCGAAAAGGTCATTTCGCACATAGGCTCCCTCTGGGAATCGAACCCGGGACCGCTTTCACCGAAGGCAAAGGCGCTGTCCACGTGACTATCCGGGAGTCCAGACCGGATCTCATAGGAGGGATCTTACTAGTCGCATATAATGTGGATATTACCTAGAAGAGATAAATTGGAAATCAATTTTGAAACATTTAATATTTGAATGAAAATTGAAAAAAAAAATATTTTTAAATAATGTAAATTTTGTTTTATTAAAAATCTCTATTTAAATGCCATAAAATGCTTGGTTGGCATTTTAGAATGATTCAGAAAAATTATCTTTTTATAAGATTCCTAATGTGAATTTTATCTAGTATGCCTTCGAGATTTTTTGTTCTTTAAAATCGCAGCGGTCATAAAGTTATAAAACCAGAAACTCTTTTCGGCAACCATGGGCATGAAGAAATCAGCACAAGAATATGAAAGGCATATGGAGGTCGTTAAATATCACTTCATTAAGTTTTTAAAAAGCACCTTTCATAAAGGTAGCCAGTTATTCTCTGGAAAACTTGCAAGAATCATCCAGTAATTCATCCTTAAGATATAAAAAATGCAGGTCATTACTTATTTTGCTTAAGCTGTAGGTATTATTACTATCAGTGGTTAAAGTAACCGTCCTGTGGTTTCCAAATGGAGCTTTCGCATTTTATTCTTAGCAAAGATTCTATGTTACACTATCTCATAAACCTAACAACATATTTAAAACCAAGAAAGACAACTGAGAATTAAGATATACACAGTTGACACAAAAATGATAAGGAAAATGAGTAATACGTACCTCTGCCTTATATCTTTTAAGCATCTAAAGTCCATTGACATATTTTTCATCTTAAACTCCACACTTTCGGAGATAATGAATTAATCCATATTTATTCAGCCGTTGATAGCCAGAAGTGCCCAACTATTTCTCGAACTTTTAAAATGATAATTAGCTATTCTTATATTAAATGGTATACTATGAAATTTAAGATGGTAATTGCTACCCTCTCTTGTTTTTTTCACAATCACAGTTAAGGATAAGTGAGAACATTAAATATTAAAATAAGGTACAACCACCATTTACTTTTTATCTATATATTGATAAAAAATTGGTGGTTACGAATTTTCCGTATTTTATATTTTCGAAAGTTTTATTTAACTCGTCAATGACATTAATCTTAAAGTATTAATTTACCGTTTTCCATTTATTGTAATTCAAAATTTTACTAGACAGATATTATTCAAGAATAATTATTATAATATAAAAATGTAGGTTTATTCATAAATTGCACAGTAAATGTGTCAATGATTCATTTTTTATATCATCCCTCTTGTGAGAATCAGTTCTGATTAGGATACTAAAATAGATGCGCGATATTACGGAAAACATTCTACTCAATTAAGTTGCCAGTGTTTGCATCAAAAAGAATCGAAAGATAAATTATATTGAAAAGTGTTCTAAAGAGAAACGATTTCAGTAACTCGTATTTCTGTGTCCTGTTTAATATTGCGACGAACTTTCAGTGCGGAAGGCATTAATTCCAGGGACTTGCACGTTTGGCATTAATACCACGTGTTGCATATTTTGAGCGGTCATTTGCGCTAAATCATCACGAGATCTCTTTGAGTACGTGGATTTGCCAACTGTTCAGGGTCAGAATGGATTTCCTTCTCTGAAATATACGAGCCTTCTTCGATGTTACCCGGTACATCGCTTCTGCGGCTGTATCCCAGCTATGTGCTATGAGCTGTTTCTTACTCTCCAGAAGTTGTTGTATCCATAGGGAAGTTTTATTCTTGTATAGAATTTCTAATCCTCACGAGGAGCATTAGTTCCATTGTATTGATATTTATTTATTCAAATGTGGTACCGCTTTAGGTGTGATTCTGGCTGGATAATATAATTCTAATTCCATCATTGTGAATATTTCATAAATAAGTGGTGATAATATTTCTATGATTTAGCCTTGTTGATAAGAAATCTGGTTATATTCCACACTGTGTTTTCTTAGATAGAAATTCGAAAATGTCGCAAAGTATTTTGAAATATTTCTTCGTTTAGTTCAAGGGAAATTCTGAAAGAGAAAATTTATTTACTACAAAAAATATGATTTAAACCATACTCATTAGTGTAGGAGGGTTTATTTGGTATCATTTCAAGAATTTAGTCATCTAAAATCGTTTGCGATCGTTGCAATGTGTATATAATGAGATCGAAAATTCCCTCACTTTAAAGAGTAGGAATTCTCAATATACTTCAGCGTTTTGTTATAAAGTTCTCACTTCTGATACCTCAGATTTATGCAAATTATTGAAGCTCAGATCGATCTATTATGAGCATATTTATAGTAAAGCTAGTAAATGCTAATTATATTTTCCTTGGAAGGTTTATATTTTATTACATTATTTCTAAACGACACAAAACTTCTCATTAATCCTTCTCGACCATGATGGATGACTTATTTGAACCGGTTTCTATCACTGCGATTGCTTAATAAAGCTTCTGTCGTTGAATTCTATATGATCTTTATCAAAATAATCTTAGTTATGCCATTATAAAATAAATTCATTAATAGAATATATAAATATTCATTCCTATATATGATGGGAGACGAATTTTTGCATAAAACAGAATCTAGAAGGTGATGTTGTAAAGGTTGGGAATCACTATGAATATATGAGTACAATATGCCGTTCACGTCAGCAAAACTTGAACGCAGTTATTATTTACCATCATTTAAATTTCATTTTTCCTCTAAAGAATGTGACATAGGATGAGGTTTCATTTTAATCATTTTTATTGACGAATCCATCAAGTTTTAGCGCAGCGCATATTATAAAATGAAAGTTTAAACTTCTGACCTCTTTGATGCGATTCCCTTGGTCACCTCATCCGACGTAACTAGAACTCCCAAAGGATGTATCACGTGACCATTGAGATGTGTTTCCTTCTCATCGCAATCCGTACGTCTTCCGTAGGAATGTGTTTTGTAGGACAGCAATATTTCATTTCTGCCGAGAATACCTTTCCGTTCAGCACGACTTCTGTAAGGCCTCGGGCACGTTCGAGAATAGATTAAAATCGAAGGAGATATTCATTTCCGCTTGCTGCCTTTGCCTACGGTCGGAGGAGCATCATATCTCGTTAAGTTTTGAATTAAGCTTGGGAGAAGTTGCCTTGAAATGTAGATTTTATTGCACCTATGCGAAGCAGTGAAAGATAGATATGCATATGCCCACGTCATATGAAAAATTATACTTTCCTGCTAAATGATATTACATCACGTAAAACACGTACTTCTTTGTGAGGATATAGAGTGAGGAATGCTCCATTGCCTGCAATCGAAAATTGGACCGTCGATGTGTAACTGAAGGTTACCTAGGATCGTAAGTTGTAGTTGATTGTGATGGTTTATTTTCATGCAAACGCACTCTTAGATTGTACTTTATTGGATTTAGAAGTTCAGACGAAATCATCTAAGGCTAAATATAGATATTTTCGTATTTAGACCTTACTTATCGCTCACGCTGTTACGATTCCGGTTACACCTCTCATAGTGTCGTTTATTCACAAACACTTTATTCGCTCTCCTGTCTTGGATTGAATGTTTCACTTTGGACTCTACAACATATCTTTTTAAGTGTTCACTCCTTTCAGATTCTATTAAAAACACTTTCATACAGTTTTATAAGTTCAGTACGTATGAGAAAAATATGGTACATTTCTTATATTTGAAAAGTTTGACTAAGTTGAATGGACAAATTGTATTGATTTTATCAGTTAACATTGACTATTCAGACCCTTTTCAGCAACATCTTTCATATCCGCTATTTATTTTAGCCTTTTTGGCTATTTTGCTTGCAAAATAATTATTTGAATTTCACCATGTTCTTTTTTGTTAATTTGTATGCAAACACTTATATTGATTCATTTACATAAATATGTATCTGTATGGTTTTGTTAGCCTTTTTGATACATGCTAATCTGCTCTCTCCATATAAATTTACTTAAATATCCCTATGTTTTTCACACCCTTCGTCTTGCGGGTGTTTTCCTTCTGCGGTTTATTTTTGTTACAGTGAAACAGATTTTTTAACCGCTATGTAATTTCATTGTGTGTACATTTTTCTAATGTATCTCTTTCTTTAAAGTTTTATATGACGATTGATCCAAGAGTCTTGTTAGTCTTAATCTCACCCTAATAAAAACGTATTATTATTATTATTATAAGAGTGTTACATAAACGTCTGAAAGGTATAATTTGCCCATTATTTCGAACAAATTAATCCTAAAGGAATAGCAACAAGATACTTAAATATAGATAAACAAGGAAACGGGTTGAGTTAACTTTGCACACAAGGGGTGCACCCAGGAAAATTCCCAAGGGAAAATGGACTTGGTAAGAGCCTGACGGGGCCGGAAATAGATACAGGAAGATGTCGGGTTCGATTCATGGTCCCGTCAGACTTTTTTCAAGTCCATTTTACCTTGGGAATAGATCACTAAACTCGAATTTCATTGGTTATTAATTTATTTTGATGAATATGCGAATTAGTTTGCGCGGAGTGTCATAAGGAAATTAAATACACGATATGATCATCATGATACATGTTAGATTATAAATTTGGCGTGTTTTGTATTTGCTTAATGTTTTCAGTCAATCATTATTCCTATGATATGACCTTAGATTTTAATTAAATGATAATTAACGTATTCGAAGATATCACTATTCGTTACTTTTCACTAATTTCAATCATTATATTTTAATTGAAGCTGGATGAAAGATCTCAAAAATTATATCTTTCTCTAATTGCAATACATTTTAAAAGAAATAATAATCATTATAGTATGCAACCACTCGTTATTATCTATGCATTTCAATAATTATGTTCTAAAGCTGACGTGTCTCTAAAACGCATCAAAATGTCTCTATAATTGCTATGATAAAAAAAAACATTTTTCATCCTTTATATAATTTTTTTCAATTCTATTCCGTTAGTGTCTGTTAAATTCAAAATATGACACAAAAAGCCTACTGATTCTCCATAACCTGAATTTTGTATGAAGTTCTCTCTCTGTTATCAAACTGGAAAATTTAGTTCGATGAAGTTATCAATGTCCCTCGTTATTAAAATAATCCGTGTAAAATGGGCATTAATTCCCCTTCACTAGAAAAACTTCATCGTGGTTGATCCAGTTTGCGGGCGATACAAATTGCTCCATAAATTTGAAAGACGAACCTGGCCCCGACTCTTATCGGATGAATTAAGTTACATTATTCATTAAGTAATTTAAAATTCCCTCGTCGGATCGTAATTTTTTCCAGAAAACGGATGATTTTGGAGCAGTTAATTACGGCGGGCTCTATTATTTATTAACTAGAGAAATGAGATCTGGTGTGGATTACTCCATTTAAGCTGATTCTAAAGTGGATTAAACACTTATTGTACAACTAATAAATATGCTCCTTTTCGAAGGACTAAATCATTTCCATTGGAATTACTTTTGGCGAAGCTTAGTTAAATTATTCAAAGACGTATACAGCGGTTGCTTGGGAGATTAGAGTTCAGTCCGATGCCATCGTACGCAATAAATAAGTTGTGAAGGCTACGCGTTAATATTAAAACGTCGTGTATGAAAAGGGATCAGCAACCACTAAGTGTTCCTTGATTTCTGACATTAATTTATACCATGTTTATACTCCAAGGCTTCAATGGAATGACATAGCTTAGTATTATGCATTAGTTTACTAATTCTAGAAATGTATTTAAAAAGTTTCAAAATTTGGCCCTCCCAATCGTTTAAAATAATAATCTAATTAAAACAAGATCTTATTCTTCGTTATAAAAGCTCCATTTTAAAGGAATTGTCTATGTAGAGTTTCACTATTTATTGATGAATAATCTTCGTAACCATTAGGGTGCTTCACAACGAACTCCTATCTTTGATCTTATCAAAGTAGTGAGATTATTACATATTATTACATACATACGTTGCAACTGGACAACGATTCGGTGGTAATGTCAAAGCAATTCCATATATAACTGTACCTTATTACATCATTCATTACATTTCGTCTGACATAAAAATCAGAAATCATTACATTCTAAATAATATCCAAAAATTATTAAATTAAAAAACCCTTTTACACTTATATCATTTACGCAAATCATTAACAATTATGAACGCACGTAATTCAAATCCTTGTAAAATATTTTCATAATACACTGAATTGCTGTGCAAGCAAGAGGAGGTACACATTTTTGTTCATGGGGTTGTAAAACGTTATGCAAATATATTTAAATCTTTACTTAATTGAATATTTACAATCTAGATGGATGATTGACATGTGTTTCGTCGCAGTTCTCCAATGAAATTTCGGAAGAATCATTTATTCTAATTATTATAGTATTTATAGTTATAAACCTTTCTTTGTGGTATGACTCATAAAAAATGCATTATTACTCCATAAGGGTGTTTTATACCTGGTAGAACTGTTTAACGTTTTGGTAGAACGTGTGGCTTCCCCCAGGGAGTTCGGGGGGAACCCTCAGTTCTATAGTTATCAACCTAAAATATTTCTTCCATTTTACGTCATGCTCACATCTCAAAGAACTCCAATATTTTGATGTCATCTTTTCTGGAAGTCAACCTTTCACAGCCACGCACTTAAATATTTCCCACCAAGGACTAATACTCTAATATTTTCCCGATTGCCATTTTAAAGCCTTCGTTCATAGGTCTCCTTCCCCACATGAATTCATCCATGCCTACCGCGAATCTTCTTATTTCATCAGTGCTTCCTTCTTGTAACATTTTCGTATTAATAATAAAACATAGGTTCCAAAAGTGGTCCTTGGACCCCCGGGTCCATATAGATATACAGGGAAAAAAGAGGGCCCAAAAGTTCTTTCTATTGTAGGCGTTTCAGAGTTTTTTTGAGGCCAAAGATCTCATTTTAATAGATAATATAGTCAAATTGAAAGCAGATAGAGCTTATATTACAGAAATATTCAATATCACACAGACTAAGTAGTCCATGGAAAATTCAAAGGGGTCCAAGGAAAAACAAGTTTGGAAACCTATGAGCTAAAGAAAGAACGCAGCCCAGGTAATTGATACACCTGTTCCAATTTTTCTGACGCGTATTTTCATTCCATACTCCCCACCCTTAACATCCAGGTATGATGATTAATGAGGATAATTCATTCCCACCTTCCTTCAAATCAATCCGAGGCTCATTAGAACCACGCGAAGTACACTCGAACGCAACTTGGAGATCTCAGATCGATATGGGCGAAGGGAGGCGAAATGCGAGGCAAGGGAAGAGAGAAAGAAAATAAATTGACGGAGCAGAGAAAGGGTGGAGTAATTTCGTGGCAGATATGGAGAGATAGGAAGAAAGGCCCCTCGTGGATGAGAGCTTCTGAATTATGCCCTCCGAAAGAGAACAAAGGTTAGGAGAGAGTGGATAATCTGCGTCGGTGTTGAGAGATGGAGAGAAAACATTTGGGTCAGCGGAGAAAAGGGGAGGTGCGGCATAGGTGCTGTAAGGTGCGGTATATTGCCATGGCATGTGCGCCAAAGTGCCCTTAGCGGAATACGGAGGGGTCCCCACGGGCAGTTTTATAACCGGCCGCGCTCCGCTAATGAATGATCTAGGTATCTACTTCAGCCATAAAATGTTTTAAAGGAGAAAATTCGATCATTCATTTGTTTCGAAGGTGGAGGATGAGGAGAGGGCAATTCCCTCGCGGTCCATTCATATCCCAAGTCTTAAGTACCGCGGTTTAAATGCCTCCGGTATAACGGGGGTTTTACACGAATGCGGACGTTGGGATTGATTTAATTTCTGCGGTTCTCAAGGCGGGAAGGGCATTGAAAACGCGTGTAATATTGACGTCTTCACTTCGAATGGAAGTTGATTTGTGTTGTGTTATTCATTGGTAATGATTTATTCCACGTATATTCAACATCCATCGCGTAAGAATATTTATTGATATTTATTATTTTCCAATTAATATTACTCCCATAAACATGCGTTTACTAAAATAATTATAGGGACATTATCATTTACATTTGAAGGAATCTTAAAGCAGGGAAAAATCCGATAAACCAGGACTCGATCGTAGGACTGTAGTTGGTTCATTGACCGTAACTCGAATAAAAGTAATGGGTATTTTTTTAAGAGTAAATTGGAATATCTATAGTATACGATATGTTTATATAGATTGTTCAAAATAGTTTTTCTTTTCTTTTTTAATTGCATTTCTCTGTTTTCTCAGACAACATTAATCTCACACTCGTATTCGAAACGGACAAAGTATTTTATTGAGTGAAGTAAAATACTTATAGGATCTGAATAAAGCTGTAGATATAGAATTCTTCTCCTATTACATGAATAAATTAATTAAATAATATTCACATTTAACTTAAGGTAATGAAAGTTTCGCACACTGAAAAATGAATGATCGAATGTTTTCAAGCCCAAACATACTCGTAGGTTGAAAGTTCTGTCTTAGATATTAGATATATTCTGATTATTAACTCTGTAGAAAAAAATAGCTGTTGAGAGCAAACCTCTAGATCAAACTAACTGTTTAATAGCGTGAATTATATTTAAGCTTAGGTTTTCTTCATTAAACATGTTATTGTTCATGTGACAGGTTTAGGTATTTATCAGTCTGACATTACTTTTTACTTTGCGATAATTAATTATCGATAGTGTGGATTTGGTGCACTTGTGAGAATGCACTGTTTAACCTGCTGATCAAGTTATTGAAAATATATTAAGTAGGTGGGAAACGTGCGTATAGAAATGCACTGAAAATAATTTAAATAAATATAATATGCAAAAATTTTCCTTAGAAATATTTAGTCATAATTTATGTAGGAGGTCTGGATATTGTAGTATTCTATTACAATTTAGAAAACAATAGTTAGCAATTTTCGTCTACTAAATTTTGTAGAATGACTAAATTATTTACCACTTTTATCCAATATAAGTTATATCAGTGTGTGATCCAGGGTCACTTGATGGTGTCTTTTATATAACATTTAGCTCTTCTTATCATCGCATCCTGTGAAATATTAAAAATAAAACCTTGTAAACTCTAAAATATTAGAGAGGATACTATGAAAATATTAATTAATCCCATTCCATTTTACTGATAACTAGAATGTATTTTTAATGTCATCTTGAAACATCAAAAGCACCTTTACCTGTTTTACTCACGTTACCTCAAAGGGTGGTCTTGTCGGTTGCTTAATATCAGCGTAGTTTGTCGAAGTTAGTTTTTCCGATGAAAAATCCAGCGTACTTTCCAGGGAGTTGAAAACTATCGACTCTTTTGTCTAATCCCCTACACAATCTGCTATGGACGCCAATTTCCCATGCATAAAATATTTAATTTCCTCTCGAAAGGACAGGTGTGCTGTTTAATTAAATTTGAGTATCTTTTTCTTTTTTCCATTTTGTTTCGCGTAATCCTGGCTGGTATAAGATTTCAAAGAACTAGAGTTCTCTGAAAGTAACGAGTTGGAAAGCGTGCGGAACAGTCATTTAAATTTTCCATTGAAACATTTCCTTCGGCATTCAATATTAGAGAAATGAGCGCGCAATAAAGAAGCCAGAGAAAGTGAATGAAGTTAGCATATGTTTATTGATGATGTTTGCGAAATAGTGTTTTTTCATTCCTCTAGAGGATAAACTAACAATGAATATAAAAATTTTGGAAGAAATTCATTATTCCGTATAGTTTTGATGCTAATTTCTTACTTTGAATTTTGAAGGATATTTCTCTTTGGCATAACACACTTCCAAAGATATTTCAATCTCATCTAGCTTGGTATACTATGTTTTTACTTTGTACTATATTTACTATGGTGTTAATTTTTACTGTGCTATGTTTACTATCGAATTTGGATTATTGTCTTTCAAATTTTTTGAATAGGAACTTTGAAAGGAATACTTTCGAAAATAACCTTGAGCAAAATAACTGTTGGAGTATATATTATTGGATAGTTATTATATACTACTGGATTAAACATTAAAATGGTGTTTGTAGTGGTTCTTGTTTGTTTTGTGAACTGTAGCGCATTGAATTGAGAATTGGCGTTATCTGTAAACTAATAAAGCAGACGAATGAGGTTGTTAAGTGATATTCCGCGGTTTTATATATAAATATTTATAAAATTATTTGTGGTAGTAGTAGTTCAAGTTAAAGGCATTCTTGCTATAAATTTGACGAGCACTTATTTGGTGATTTTTAATCTCTACTAGTAATAGCCTAGTAATTGAGTGCGGTAATTATGCTCCTAATTTGAGTTTGAACTCAAGTACCTTTGGAATTACCCCAAAATATGTTCCATAATTAACATATACTACATAAAATATATCCAATAAAGCTAAGGGAATAAAAATTTTATACCGGGAATGATTTAAAGTTTTGAGTGATTAGTTTTTGCTTATAATTATCTTAAAATTATAATATATGCGCGACCTTAGTAAAGCTTGAACATAACGTGATACACATTATTAGCATAATACGAACTTTCCGCGAATTTCAATCACGTGATTAGCTAGGATTTCAGTTTTTGGAACCAGGCTCTCACAAAGTTTCCTAGGAGTCCCTCGCAGCTCGCTATTGGACCGCTAGAATTCGCCAAAATAATCCTATCAGGCTCATATTTTTATCTTTCCCAGAACAGATGCACATGAAGATATATTCGTAATTTCAATTCCACATCAAGCTTACTGGTCTTACCTAGCAAGATTTAATTAATTTTTAAGGCCTCCGATGAAATCTGAATTGAATTCCACGCTCAAATTATCCTTTGTACGCCGAACCTATAAATTAAATGAATACGCGTACATACTTAAATTCCAATATGGAACTCCGCTGTTGTTTTTAATCATTAATCTCCACTAAAGAATGTATCTGACGGGTGTAAATTTCCTAGAATACGGGCTGTGGAACTGACTGCATATGCTCGTATATAGATGGACCTTTTAAAGCGAAATTGCGGTGAGAAAACCTAAGGTTGACCTATAAAAGGGAGGTATGGTCTGATAACCCTTTTTTAGTAAAACTAGATCGTAGCATAATAATAATAACAAAACATCTTCATTTGGGCGAGATTGAATCTAAAAGTCTCCTGTACCATCTAACTCATCGTCATACAATAGAAAATAATCAATTTTAAATAGAATGTATGAGAAAAATGAGATGAATTGTGGATGTAAAAGCCAAATAAAATCTTAGAAAAATAATCTCCGCTGCAGCAAAGCACCCACTAAGAAGTAAGGGGAGGAAGCGATAAAAATGCTCATCACATGGATCTTTCATGTTTGCACTAGGTACTTTTAGGTAATACAGAAGAAGTAATTCATTATCAGCGTTTCATCGACTTTTCATGATTTTTAGTTTTAAAGTCGTGCAAGTTTTGCGCATATAAACACACAAAAAAGACAATAGCATGTTAAAGGGAAGTCAAAATTAGCACCTCAGTACCTCAAGAGATATTTTTATATGCATTCGGTTTCAATGAACTTCAATCAGACAGGTAAACCAGATTTCTGGTTACTCATTATTTCCCTTACCTTCAAATTCTGGTGAATTTAAATAAAAAAAGTATGATTCCATAAAGTAAACGGATAAAACTACTGTTTTCTGAATACAGAGTTGCGCGTCAAAAATATTGAATTATATATCTCTTGATTGCTCGAAAAAGAATTTTTCTCTTACCATTATGACGATCCTTTTATTGCAGTTACCATTTTACTGGCCTAATAAACTATTAAAAAATTCACCCTACCTAGAAGATTTTTCCCCACACACTACTCTGTCTTTTTTAAAAATTCAATTTATAATTTTTCATATTCTGACGACATGCGAGGTTTGGCGGAAGAGAGGCCCACTTGGGCCTAACCTCGCCAATAAAGGGTAAAACTAACTAACTAACTAACCTACCTGTTATGGCCTGTGAAAGTCCTCTGCATTTAATTTGTAAAATTGATTTTATTGATTGATTCTTCTAGCATAAAATAAAAAGTCACTTACTTTTTTCCCAAAAACGATTTACTTTTGGCTCATATGAGTCATAAAATAACACGGTATGTTCAGAAATTTTCCCAATAACTTATTTTTTTAATGATTTGTGAGGAGGTACAGAAGAAGAAAAATTTTGTTGAGCGACTACATAGAAGATAATAATTTGAACTGTTTCAATATTTTAAGTTATATTACTCAGTTTCATTTTGATTTTTTCATAATCATTGTATGATTATAAGTTCGTAGATTTCCGTGGCGTCCAGTCCAGTCGGTCATTCGACCTGAAAAAGACTGCTGGAATGCGGTCGAAAAGTCGTCCAACTAAGACAATAAACGTGGAAGAGAAACCGAAACAATGAATAATATATTGCATGATTATATTATAACTACGCAATAAATTTGCTTTAATCTTTCATGATAATTACCTTCGTGCATTTGTTTACATGTGCTTCCGTCTCTTTACGTACTTTACGTCAGTACTTCCGAAAGAAATACACGGAGAGATAAAGGGGCAGAAAATTTACTGAGTGGAATCGCCACTAACATATTAATATGTGGCGTACTAGACTACAACGACCAGTACAATGCTTGTAAAAGAATGCACCCTTGATAAAATTTAATAAGCAAATAGTCTATCCTAACTCCATGGATTAAATTGAAATAAATTAATCGAAACTCGTTTATCGTACTCGATGAGTACGAGGAAAATTAAATTAGGCGTAATTAGAGAATTTCAGGAAAAGGATTTATTAAAGAAAATCCGAGGGGTCGATCCATACACGAGAGAACGCTATTTCGGAAAAAATCCCGCGCCTTAACCTCACGGAGGATTAAGTCCAGGCCAGTCGATAATCTCCGCTTCCTGCCCAATCCACCAAGGCGGATGTTATAACCACTTTATCCACTTAGACCCCCTGCCACGGCACCCAGCAGGGAGCCCGGATAGATGTTTGGTGTCCAAAAACTACCTCTTTGCTTGCTCCGGCGCATTAATATTGCCAGAGACCACATCATCAGTTTTTTAAACTCGGCGGTTTTGACATTGAAAATCCGGTCCCTCAAAGGTTGGAGGCTCGCGAAAAGCTCGATCATTATTGGATGAGATGGGAAAAGAGCGGAGAATGGCAGAAAAGAGGTCGGCGGGAGGAAGCAACGGCGAAAACAGATACTCTTTACCATGCGAGGGGTAAAAGAAGTGCCGCGACCGCACGAGCGGGTCTGCTTCCACATCCGTCGTCGGAGGGTCAGACGGAAGATTCGGCTTGGAAAGAATAACGTATGAAGTACTAATTATAAGGATGAAAATTGACTGAGTAACAAGGGAATAAATGGATGGGATTGGAGAAATCGCGATGTTTTGACGTAATGATGATTTTGTGGGTCGGGTTGCCTTTGTGATAGGCGTAAAATCATGCTCATTTGGCTATCTCTTACTGGTATTTATATAAATTTTATGCATGTTTGATGATAAATGTGAAGGAATGATGCAAATACGATACAATGGTTTTTATTTATAATAATTATGACACATTTCTTTGAGGCAGAGCTTATTTGCAATTTTTTATGTAAACCATACAAAAATATAAATTGAGTTAAACATTTCGGAAATATTAAAAATATGACCATAAAGTATTCAAATTAAAAGAGTTAAATTGATAAAATTAAAATAGTTTTAATTCAAAAATAAAATTCTAAATATTATTTTGAAGGTGAAGGACGAATCATAGTTTAGATTCTTCAACTAATAAATGCATGCCTGTACAGTATAAATATATGGTTTTTAATTAATGCTTTTTTATTCAAGATATTTTATCAACTCTCTTTGCGGCTTTGCAAAACCGACACTATGTCGCTACCCATATAATTCCCCAATATAATTCCCATACGAATGAATTTTCTTTATTACGACTCTTAATTCATTTCTAATGCATCTGAGAAAATATGTCGAATAAATCTATCACGTACGATTTATATAGATTACTTAATGATAATGATAACCAAAACACTAATTGGCTATGTAGTACGTGTAAGTCTTTGAAAGATGCATCAATGGATACTTCATTTCGAGGTGGGAAAAAGTCACATTTACAATTCTTTAAACAATAATATCACACCTACAAACATAATTAAAACGTATATGGCTGTTTAATATCTCTTTTACTCTGAAATCTATACGTTGACTCTGGTTATCTCGGGAATAATTTGGACATTTCTTTTGGGGGATTCAAATATCTGCTCATCCACCTTTGAGCTATGGATTTTATTCCTTTTTACTTATTATAATTTAATTATATTTATAATTAGATACGGATATAAACCGTAAGTCAATATACTTCACCGATGTATTACAAGCTATTTTATAAGAAGTACAAAATAGTCAAAGCCATTTTCTTTAAGTGTGGCAATCTGGAAAACTTGACCTATATCGATAATTGCAAAGTTAAAATGTGTAAAATAAGGGGTTTCTGACATTATAATTCATGTGCAACAGAATATATATATATATATTCTGTTGTTGCAACAGAATATATATATATATATATATATATATATGAAATTATTTAGCTATGTGTTCTTTCACGTGGACAGACGTGACAGTTTTAGTCAAATTTAAAAGCTTATTCGTACTATGACAGAAATTATGTTTATCACACGAGTTCGTTGAATATTTGGATAATTTTCCATACCATAATTTATGCCCTCTTTGGCTTAAAAACACGACCGGATTCATCCTTTAATCCTGTGTCTAGGCTCTGTTTTTAATGAATGCATGAATCTAAATGATTCGTTATTTTGAATGCATATTCTTTGGATCCTGCAGCTTTCAGTGAGTTAGTTGAAATTGCATTTCCGAGGACTATAGAGCACATTTTTACTATAACGTCACGGTGGATTTTATCTCAATTAAAATTTAAAAAATCGTTTGCGAGTGCAGAGTCAGAGAACAATGGAATAATTAAGATCTTAACACATCACACGAAATGTTTGAATCTCATTCCCTCGTCGGGGAAAATTCTTTCAAATTCATCGCGACGCATACACAGTCGTTATTTCACTTTATATGGGTGTAATATAACGAATGCATTTCGTTTGTAGGAATCATGAAATTGGCAAAATTTACCGGAAGCATGTTTTTTATGTGTGATTGAAATGGAGGTAATTGTTGTAGCAAAAGCGTTCGGAGCCCATCCGAGAGGAGTTGGCGAAATCATGATTTCGCGTTTTCTTTCCCTTTGAAATGAGTCCCGATTCAAAGGTCGATGTTTTCTTTCAACTTCGCACCGCTCGAGTAATTTCCGCAGTTGTTTTCCGTGAATCTCATTATGTCACGGAATGCCACCGCTTTAGGTAAAACTCATCGGCGTATGTAAATTAATGAATGAGGGTTCCTTTGTGAGGATCGAGGATGAATGAATTGTTAAGAATGTGACCCAGTTCCTCGCAAACTGAGGTATCTTCAGAACGTCTCGAACTTCATGTAAATCGCGTAGCGTTTAGATAAAGTCCAATAGAGTGCGATTTTTAATGGGATGCATCCAACTAGAAACTTAATTTTTTGAATTTTTTTACATCTTCTAACCATGAAAATTTCACTGCCATATTTGGAATATTTACGAAGCAGTAGAGTTCTGAGATGTTGTTTGAGTTTTTCCCTCAGTATAATCATGTGCTGCTGGATCTTATAACGAATTACTATGACGATGTTTCGGATTTTTGTACTTGTGGTTGCAGCACTTTATTGACATTATACATTCACTATTCCATTTAGATAAAACACTGTAGGTGAAGATATATCTCGTTATTATAATATGGTAATATAATTAAGCATTTACTTATATATAATTCCATCAAGTCTGCTTAATAATCTATACATCAATACATAGTCATATTATAGTAAAATTTTGACTATTATAGTCTCTTTGATTTCTCTTAAATCATTGTACGCACATTGCACTGACGACTAATAGCTATGTCACAACTCGTTTACTTGAATAAGATACTCATACTTGAAATTTTTAACCCTTTTTTCTAAACATTGTTTTTTTTTGGCAGGGGACATCATATTTCGAAAACAGCTCGATGCATGAGTCACGCCTGAGTGCCAATCATACGAGGACTGCATAAACATTCGTATTTGACCCTTAATTGGTCCCGTCGTATTATGTTGACCCGACCGGTTTTGCACCAAAGATTTTACTGAAGAAATGGTATCGTTTTCAGTCGTCGTTCTCTCTGGTCTCCCATTTACTGCCTTTTGTTATCACTAATTAACATTTGATTTGCAAAATTAAACTTTGTTACTCTGAAACAGACATTTTGACCTGACGCGACCATAAACGTAACCGTTTGTTCTCGTCTTTGACCCGACTTTTGGTTATTTTTTTATGACGACAGGTGTAAAACTTATTATTTTCAGTAAATATTAATAAAATAAATACATAGTGTTGTTAATTAAGGGTTTCAGCGTGACAAAAAATAATAAAAAACTGCTGTTATATAGTCGTACATTTATTATTTTTTTAAATCAAAAACTGGTTATTTTTTGATAAATATATATATAAATCTGATATAAGAAAGTAAATTTATTAAAAAAGGACTAGTTATTCAGTATTATGCTGGAAATAATTTGTTAATTACAGATTATGAATCTCAGGTCGTAGTTACCTAACATCACTATTTGTGTAAATATTTTGGTGCTACCAAGTAAGGGTTAATATATCGTAAAAAAATATTTTATAAATTCTCATAATACGATTCTATGGAGTATATAATTTCTTGAATCGATTGTGAAATCTCCGAGCTGTTTCTGTTTTCATCTGAGATTGCTCGGATGAAGGAGAGATTTCTTGGAAAATTCTCAACTTTCAGACAGGAGAAAATCAACTTTAAGCCTAGCTCGCGATTAAAAAATCATCTCCATCGTGCGAAATTTAGGAAGCGCTCGGAAGTATATCCAAGATGCATTTGGTGGCAGAGTGAAAGGGCGATTCTGCGGTAGTTGCGGGATTACCCGATCACCGCTCTCATCTTTTCATGGCAGACTTGTTGCTATAATCCAATGGGATAACGCAACACGACGCGATTATCTCCATCGGTGGCCACATGGGAGCGCCACCGGACCCCTCCGTCTCACTATTGTGTGGAAGTGAGGCTGTTTCCTACATTTTTAATGCAGAATGAATTTCTAATCCTTCTTGAATAGGCCGAGTGGATTCTTTCAGGCGTTCCTTTGTCGCTTTCAGTTTGGGGGATGGTTTGATTTAAGCCAGATTCTTTTCTTTTCCTTCGTTGGTTTTGCAAAACCACACTCTCATTCGATGCTAATTATGAGAGTTTAACAGGAATAGAATCATGTATTTCAATCATTGTATTCGTGGTGTCTAGGTAAATGTATTTTGAGAAAATAAAAACAATAAATCGTCTTTTTTTCGGGTGATATTGAGACTAAAAGTCTCTTCTTCCACCGTACCCATCGTGATACAATGTATAATGAACAGTTTAAAAAATTGTGTGAGAAAATATGAGAAGAATTGTGGGTGTTAAAAAAACTAAGTAACTCTTAGGAAAAACATTTATCCACTGCAGGAAAACACCCTCTAAGAAGGGGGGTGTGAAAATCCTGCGCAAACCTACCGATAGTCGTAAGTAAAAGATGGTAGGAAACATGATTAAATTTTATAAATAAACTATCAGTATGTTCATGTATGAGATACATCATTAAACATAGTCACGTTGACATATAACAAGTGATATCCATTTACATATACACCCTATACACTGCTATGCGCAAATATAGTGCGCGCGTGAAGTTTGGGAGGATTTTGGGCAATTATAAATTATCATTTACGTATCTAATTCGAGATAAGGAATAAATAAGAAGGAAAATGATAGAAATGAAATGTAAGTGAGCACAGGAAAGAGTGCAACTACCTAGGTTCGAGCTTCTAAGATAATTTCCTAATTTTTAATACTTAATAATAACGGAAAAATTTTACTCAACTGCCCTTAGAAAAATTTCCTTGTTAGCCTGTTACATTTCTTAGATTTCATAGTTTTTCCTGATATTGACAACATAAATTTATATACATATATTCTATGTATTGGGTGAGAATGATATTTTAAAGCTAATCTTGAAATAACCATATCATGAAAACCATCACGGATTTATGTTTACAAAAATATTCGAGTTGTCTCTAAGCCATCGGACTCCATTGATCTTATTCCGTTCGTCTTTTTAACAGGTTTCAATATTTCTAATCAGTTTCTTTAAGATAATCATTTTCTATGATTTTAATCTTTTGTTCACCCGTTTTTGTAAAATTGGTGTGCTTTTTTTATATATAGTGAATCATTTTAAAACAGGCTGCGGTGTGGTTAGCATGCCAACATGACGAATCCAGGCTATCCAGATTTTTCTGGGAATGGTCATATGTATTCGTTTATTGCTACTTTTACTATTACCCTACTAAAAATTGGCATTTTGCTGTATATGGGGGATTGATAAATAAATAAATAATTTAAACTCTACCACGGTTGTGCTCTTGAGACATAATCTTGGAATTTACCCTGTATCGGAAATGAAAATAGCTTTCATTCTTACCTTTCCTTACCCAGTGAAATGTCATTGGGACGTTTTAATCAGTGAAATGCCGAAGGAAATATCCTTAAGAATTCAACAGCAACGATGTCAATCTGTGGGGGTTCTTGCTTTGGTAATTGCTACTATCGGGTTGAGAGTAGCCCAAGGGTCTCTTTGGGTACCTTTTCAAGGGCAATTTCAAATATCTCATCAACATGATTATGGGTTTCTGTAATGAACAACGAAAATGCATTTACAAAATTTTTGCGGTCTCGTGGAGTCAGTTCCAAATTTCTCCAAACTAAAGGTCACTAATAAGGGTTATATCCAGGTACTTGAGTATTTAGATAATCAAGAATATTACCTGATATTTATGCTTTATAAAAGCTTTAGCGTGTCAAAATAAGAACCCTTTTTGGTATATGAAGGTAGGAGCGTGTGGAAAACTGTTTTCAAAATTACTATTATGGATTTAAAAAATTAAATTCCACATAGTTTTCTGTAATGATACATTAAACAAACTATTCTCAAATATTTCTAAGGAATGATTCGGGTCAATTAGGTCAATTAAAGTCAATTTTCATCACTATTAGTTGCAAACCAAGTTTTTTATTCTCTGTTGGGAATCTGTTATAATTAAAAACCCGTTATTTAAATGGGGTCCTTAATTATGATTTCTAGTTTCTTCACTCTTTCTAAGACGAGCAATAAAATCATTAGATATGAGCCAGCTCGACTTTCAATGAAGTAACCAGAATTAATCAATGGGAAACAACATTTGCGTTTCTTCAAATAATTGTTCTTATTTGCCTCTAGTTCAACCTACAAATAGACGAAATGTTGTATCGATTTTACTACAAATAGACATTATATACTATCTTATCTTACTCATCTATCTTACACCCGTATAAAATGCCACTATTATTGCATACTCTAATGAAACAATTGAATTGTTTATTCCAGCAATTACTATCACTGTACTTACTATAAATTATCTCCTCATTGAAAAATATTCTCCATGTATGATATTCCAAATAAGACTATTACTATACTAGGCTACGAAATAGTTTATTCATATAAAACCTGGTCATTCATTTTTCATAACTGGTAGGAATATCAAACTTTACTATATGCTAATAATATGTCAAATGGATTGAATAAAAGCGGAATAAGTTTGAGTAAGTCTATCGGTTGAGGATTTACTCTAGGAATACAACTTTTTCGGTTAGATTCCTTAAGTATATCCACAACAGATAAACGTATTTTAACTCTCAGATCCTACGTTAGAATTTATAGTCAGCGAAGTGAAGAGTTTATTCATCTTGGATAACTTAGGCAAGTCCTACGAAGGGTTAAAGATGTCGACTAAATTGGAATCCAACCTGCTTGAGTTTCAGTCCAGGGAAACAATTACATCGGGTTCGACAGAGCCCTTCCATTCGACCTCCGTCACAATTATTAAACCAAGGGACCAAGGCATTCGAGGAAATCGGCGAGCTCTCCCTAATTAGTCGCCGAATTATCCGACCACGTCGCAAAGGGAGACTGAAAGTGTTTTTCCATGACCTAATGGCAGGAAAAGTGGGTCTTTGGGTGTAATACATTCCGCATCCCATCGTTATATGGTTCAGTTACACTTCACAAGGCGAGGGATCGGGCCCCGTCAAAAGACGGAGTAACGAGGGAGGGTAGGGAGGCAGTGGAAACGACGCGAGGGGATGTATTGTAAGGGGCGAAGGCAAAGGCCGATGAAGGGCAAAGGGCTCGGGAAAGCAGGTCGACAAAGGGATCCTGATCCGCGGATGACGTCTTTTCCCGTACCCTCGGCGCTCATTAGTCTTCTAGGCGAGTCCTTCCGTATTAGGAGCAAGAGGAGGGCGATTCATCCTCATCCGACGCGGGAGCGAGATAAAGCGATGGAAGGGTGGATTTTTGAAGACGGATGACTCGGGAAATAAATCAATAAAGGTGCGTAGGGCGAGAGGATGTTGTCTGGACGGTGATGCAGGCGTGGGTGCCCGAGGACAATTTTTTCTTCTTAAGGGAGAGGAGGATGCGATTTTGAGGTGCTGGGGGTTAATGCCCGTGTCAGAGGTAGTTTGCAAATTGGTAACCCATAATTCACCGCAACGAAATTGCTTTATGATACTCATGGCTCAAGAGCATGGAAGTTCTAAAAATTTTATGAGAGTAATCTATTAATATACTAAATGATTACGAGATAAACTGACTATGGCTAGGTAGCAACGATACGCTTCTGTACAACGATACAGCTCCGTAGCAAATCTTGAAGATGTAACATTGCTACGAAACCAAAACGTTTTTGTATCATAGTAATTACCACAAAGTTAGTCCTGACTCTATATCATTCATGCAATTTATATGTTGTATACATCTTTTGTGTGAGTTAAATATATTGGCCAAAAGAACTCTCTGGCAATATTTATCATTCGAAATATTTCGTTGTATTCCTTTGCTAGAAGATTTAAATTGCAAGGTTTTTCCTGTTAAAAATAGCACTCCTACGGTTTTGACATTATCTTTGTCTTGTTTTGTGTAGCCATCTATCTTCATTTGATTCAATGCTCGTGTCAGGGTTCGTTCGCAAATTGGTTATCTATAATTCACCGAGAGGAAATCGCTCTGTGATGCTCAAATGCATGCGAGTTCTATATTATACTTTATATTTAACCAGGGACGGATCCAGGGGGGTGGTCCTGGGGGTCCGGACCCCCCCCCTCGAAATATCACATGTGCCTATTTTTTGAAAATGAAACTCAAATAACGCAAATAAACACACAATTTAATAAGCAATCACTAGCGAAAAGATTCGAGTTTGTCTAACAAAATTCTAACGTCACGTTTTGTGTAAGCTGAAATATGTTATATTTTTAAATTTTTCGATCGGAACCCCCCCAAAATTTTTTTCTAGATCCGTCCCTGTATTTAACTAAAAGAATATTTGATGAGTGGAATATATTCTTTTGTAATTTGGTACAGGATAGAAAAAATGCATCTTTCACTTATTTTTATCACATTCTTGATCATAACTTTGACGAAATAAAAGCAACGGATGTATAATTGCACTGATCAAGATGTCTCGTTACGGATTGCCAAAAAATTGTTACACGTATTGTCATTGTACTTTATTTGCGTCCACATTTCCCGCGTCTAGCATTCTGGTTCAGCGAGGGAAGCAAGAGCAAACTACATCACTCCTCATCCTGCCTAGTAAACCCCATTAATCACTGCAAGATAAGCAACTGATGTCAGAGGGGGTGAGGCACCAACCAGCCTTCGGGCTGAATACTTTACCGACTGATGTAACATAAATATTTTGGTTTAGAAGAGGGGAGATAAATCTATAAAATAATTTAAAATTCTAAATCTTTAGATTACTAGAAGATTCAGATTGCAAGGTCGTTCCTGTTTAGATTTGCGACTTCTACGCATTCATCATCATCTTTGTCTTTTTTTGTGCAACCATTTATCTTTATTTGATACAGTACAAGTACACTGTATGTTGACACATTTTCACCATTCCTTCGTCTATTTATTCTAATGAAATCAGGCTTTTATATCCATCAACTCCTAATTTATACCTTATTAAATGTAGCGAAAATGAAGATTAATGGTCTTTTTTCAGAAAGATTATTTCTGGCCATTGGTCAATTGGTACCATCAATCTAATCCAGATTGATTTATTTATGTTCTTAGCGTAGGTGTTGGTATCTTAGCGACTTATTTATATAAATAGATGTACAAGATACTTATGAGGTTCTGTTAATTTATTTATATTAAATTTGTTTGTTTCGTAGATTTTTCCTGTAAGCTATTTCTTGCTATATTTTTAGAATTTGGAACTGATTATTTCCATATTCTCAATACAGAAATCTGATTAGAGGAGTAATTGTTTTTTATGAACTTAGAAAAATTAAGGATATGGATCATTGGTTCCACTATATTTTTCAATTAAGAATACTACTACGGGTGCTTAGTTAACGAAACTGCGCAGCAAATGCCAGGGAATACTTACAAGTTGCATTTTCTATATTTTTAAAATTTAAATAACAAAAAGAGCCATACAATTCCATTACACAGTTCATAAAAAGAAAAATAATATTAATATTCGTTTGAATATTTTTATATCCAGAAATTAATTATTTAAGAGAATATATTATCAACTATATGAACCAAGAAATTTGACAATCTCACCAATGAGTACATCTTCCACAACCCTTCCCCTCTCCTTACTCTCCCCTCAAAACTGCTATGATATATATATATATATATATATTGTTAGTTATGTTAGTATCACTCATGGATGAAAATTTTGGAGTTTGTTAATCAGTCTCTTCTGATTTTACTTGTTATTCTTCGTAATAATTTTATTAATACAAATTCTGTTTTAGTTTTTATGCCATCAAGCTTAATTTCGTAGCCAATAAGAAGTTCCTTGAACAGTCATAACATATTAGAGCTATAGCTTGGAAAAGAGTGGGAAAATTATAATATATGGATTCTAACATAAGCGGTCAAGAATAGAAATTGAGAGTATCTGGGTATCACAAACTAAGTTCCACAGAACTTAGTTTGTGATTTTTTATACGGATTTTTCATTAAAGAAAAGTTTGACAATATATATTGACTGTAAAACAATGTGTTCATACGTTAAATTTCAGAAAAGCAGAATATTTCTTCATTTGTAGAGACGGATTCAGAACTTGAAGAGCAGTCCTTACGACTCAAAGCAGTCATGACCTGTGATTGGCTAGAAACACCCCAAAAGCTTACGGCAAAACGATGACAAGCTGGATGATTCTTTTTTGGCATCGGAACCCGGCTTTTGAGCATTGTTTCTGCGCTAAACAATAGCAGGTGAGCGTGAAGAAGCTTCCCATCGCGGTTCGGAATTAGCATAGAAATACAAAATAATTAAGGACGTTAATGGAATCATAACTGAACTACAAAGCTCACTTTATGCCTCGGTCCAAATGATGGCCGCGAATGCTTTGATAAGATTGGCCATGAATCGAGTGATGGCTTGGCCTTTGAAACACAAAAGAACCCTCGTCAGCTCAATCAATGAAAGGGAAAGGCAGCTCCAAAGAGGACGGCAAAAGGGCAGATAAAAGGGGCGAAAGGAGAAAAGAAGTGAATCGAGATGAGAGGGATGCTGAGAGGAAGCGGAATTATTTTGCTCTTTAGCGGAGGTATTAAATTTGTAGAGGGAATTTTCCAATTCAATTTCATGTTAATTCAGTTATTTATCACTTGGCCGTTAACGTGTAGAGATCCTTTGCAGATACATGATACTATCCTACCGCGTACAGCGTAAAGGTAAGGTATGGAAGAATGGATCATAGGTAGGGTTTTATGGTCGTACATCATCTCAGGCTTTAGAGCGTTGGTGATGTCCGCTGCTTCTTAGTACGCAATATAAAGAAAGTCGTCGTAATTTCAGTGGATACATAAGTTATATAAACTTTATAACAAGACTTTTTTTATAGCTTCTGAAAACATCTGTAATTCATATGAATGATTTGTTAAAATATGCGCTTTACTCACGTAATCAATTAATGAGGACTAAAGAGACCAGAGTACTAATTTTCAATACAATTTTATATTTATTTTGACGACATTGAACATATTATTACTTCATGCTGTGTGTACTGCAAGCGGGAATTACTTTTTTGATTTTTATTAATTCAGTCACAATATTCTAATAGAATATTAAATTTAAAAGTCTGATGTGGCCAACACATGACTTTCTCCATATTTATTGAAAACAGAAGCCTATGCCCGTAATATATAAATAACTCCAAAACAATAAGTGTTACAGAAAAATGTTTCATACAAAAGTTGTAGTAAAATACATTATCTATAACTTTGGCAAATAATTTTATACACCTACATTGTATTTTGACAGAGATATGTATGAAAAACTTCCATTTCTGGATAAAGAACAACTTCCGGTTAACCATTATTCAAGATTAACTCCTAAACAAGCAGTGTTACGAAAAAATGTTTCATACAAAAGTTGTAGTAAAGTACATTATATATAAGTTTTTTGAAAAATTTTATATACCAAAATTGCATTCTGACAGAGATATCTATGAAACAAAATTTTGTTCCGAATAAACCGCAACTTCCGGTTTAGCAATATTCATAAAAACTAATCAACTCTTGGCATTGTTAGGAAAATGTTTTTCATTCATATGCCATTAATAAAATGTAATGCCTTTTTACATATATGTTTAAGATTTCTCTGATTGTTTCATCAACCGAGTTGTTCAGATTTTATAAAATGATCTGGGTATACACTAGTGGTATAGTGGAATAGAATACAGGAAGAGAATTGCTAAGAAATTTAGGAATATTATCAATCTTTCAGTACTATATGGATTATCATGGAGAAAATAGATGTATTTTGATTTGGATTAAGCAGAACGAGTACTGATGCTGATTCAAAGTAATTTTTAGGAGGCAAGCGAAACTAAAAGAGCCGGAGGAAAGTGAGCTCGAATTTTTGGAAACCTTTATGGATAGAAAAATACACGTCAAGCGAGCATCTTTGAAGAAGACATAAAAGCAATTTTGGTAGCAGCCTAAGGGAAAGATTCGAAGAGATACCGAGTAAAAATCTAGCAGCTTTTCTCCGACTGGATAAACAGCCGGGTAGCAACGGTGGGCTGCAAAGTTAGAAGCACTATTATCCACAGGGAGGCAGAACTAAAGGCAAAGACTCACTGGTGTATAATTTCTCCGTCCTTTGAGATCTCGTAATGGGGCTAAATAGGCACCGATCATCCACCGCCCGACCGAATCGACGGCCTATCTAAAGATGCAGATTATTTCGGCTCTGATTCCGTGCCGATTCGTAATTAAAGATAACACTCGTGCTTCTGCGTGCGTAAATTTCGCGGATTTTCCCGGAATGATCATTCCTCGGCCACAATTGCCACCGAAAAAATTAGCAGGGAATGTTATCCCGGTCTGCATTTTTCTCTCATTTCGTATGATCTCATTCGAACATCTGCGGACCGAGTCGATGCCCAGCAAGATTATACGCTCTCCAGATCTGATAACGGACATTATCCTAATGGACTAAGAGTCCTTGGTTTGCATGAGGTGCTCTCTATCTTTTTTAGATGTAATTTAGCCCCTAATTTTTGGAAATATTTAGGGGACAAGCTGTGTACCCGGACAATTAATTATGGGGTGTTTGGATTTTCTCATGTTTGACAATGAACCGATAATTGGGCAGAATTAAGTTGGTCGAAGATGGACTCTGCGTATTTCAATCTCAATTTAGTAGTTTTTTCCCGTGGTATCTTTACGATGTCGTCGTTAAGAAGATAGAAAATCAGTGTTAAGTAGTAGGTGAGGATCTTTGATATCAAGAAAGAAATGAGGTTGAGAGCAATACGTGAAATTGGTGTTATTTAACAATATTTTTGGGTCATTAGTTAGGAGTGTTCTTGTACTAGCTCCAGGAGTGTTAAAGGCCTCCGCTGGGAAACTAGTTTAGCATTTCATTTCATTATATTGGATTCTCATCCTTCTGTTATAGTTGAGAAAATGAATTTCCAGTGTCATATTAATCTAAGAAGAAAAACAGTAGAGTACCGTATTTATGGTTTTCTATGAAGAAGAATGACAACTCTAAAGGGTGATCTATAAAGAATCATAGAATTAGTTAAAGGTAAATTCAGCTACTTGTGGACAAGCACAGAAGTACCATCTAAGCCCAGTTCTTCTAGTTACCTCGCTGTTTGTGCAAACATAAAGGCCACCAGGGTGACTTCAGGGAGAGAGCCTCAGGCTATTTTAAGTGCTTTCAGATAATCGTTTAGAAAAAGCGGCCTTCGATGTTGTTTTTCTGGATTTTGCTTTATCTTTTCTTCGGGATGACCATTTCCAGTTTTTTTTAAGATCGATAGTATCAGTACGGATATAGCCATGTTATCAAAAATTATCTTTATTACGTATTATTAAAATATTATACATTTAGTAAAACGATGGAAACCATTTTCATTGCGTGATAATGATTCAGTATTGTTGCATAGTTCAATATATTTATTTTCTGAAATAGAATCATAAGATTGAGCAATATCGTACCGTACAAAAATGCGATTTTGTTATAAATTATAATAACATAATACGATGAAATCAATTGATTTCATTGTATTATCAAATGGAGAATTTCAGTAACACACACTCCCGCAGTCTCCGTAATAAACTAAAACTTAATATAATATATAGTATCTTGAACAGTATCTGAAAATTTACTCTGAAAACTAAGCTTTTGTTGTTATGTGTTTTTGAGATAACCTCTTATCCATTGGTCTCGGAGTCTTGCCCTTTCATTCTTGCGTTAAATTTGAATGCTTCCTACGAGTGAGTCTATTTTGTTTAACGCATCTGATTCTGTCCACTAGTGAACCTTTTTCAGACAGAGTCAGCTGATTTCTTCTCTTGCAAAGCGTCATTGGGATTTCTTTCTTTTTCCCATGCATTTTAGAGAGCTAACTTACAATTTCCTATTCCCATTGTCTTTCTGACGAGCGACCTCAACGCTTGCTAGCTTATTCTTTTTCTCAATTAAAATTTAACTTTTGACTTCGTCGAATTAACGTTTGCGGTCGATTTTTATATTTAAAATTATTATTTTCTTTGCTTCTTCGCAGATCTTCGTATACGCGGTGGTTCCAGTGCCCCATATTTCCTCAAAAGTGAATTCGCCGAGGGATAAATAAACGCTAAGGTCAGTGATGAAGGATCGCAGATGGCCCTTCCTACGTCGTACAGCACATATACAGTACGTATCCTATATGAGGTCAATTTATCGTATATTCTCCTTCTTTATCAGTTGCACATATCCTGGTTAGAGATGTCAATAAAATCTTATCTGTTCTCGCCAGTTCAATTGCTTCAATTCTTGACCTGCAAAGTTTTATGTGCATTCATTCTCAAGAATCATCCAAATTTTGGAAATAATTTTGCCAGCCGAGTATTTTAAGATATCAGTGACTTTCATCGCATCTTAACGATTTTGTGTGTCATCGATATTTGCGTTCAATTTTCAAATTCGCTATAATCACATATCAGTATTTTGTTCGCACACTGAATAAGTTATCGTTTTCAGATAATTTTTCGGAAAACTAATTTGTAAATGAATTTAAAAAACCCTGCGGTATTTATTGATAATCTTATATATGTTGAGAAGTATGTAACATGGAATACAAAAAAGGTTGATGACACAATATTAATTAAATGTAAACATGAGAATAATTATGCATTAAGAAGCTTTGTTAGCTGATTTCTTATCTGTTATATTAAATACTAAGTTTACACTTAAAGTTGTACAGTTACATAGCTTCTTGTTTAAGAGTTTCTCTGGTGATAAAATTTTTCCAAAAAGTTTCTATTTTACAGAAAAGGAGAACTTTTACGGGCCTCGAGTATTTTTTTAATGAATTTACATGAAATCCCTGCTTACTACGTTGACTTTTGACCTTTGAAAACGTTGCAATTTCTTAGTAAAAAGAGAAAAACTCCCATCCGATGACTGAATGCATTCAAGAGAAAACATAAAATAAAAAAGGAGGTCCCGATATAGTGCCGCGGAAGGAATTTTATTACTTTTCCACTCGGTGGATAAGAATTTCTACGTGTTTCGTCTTCCGACATGTTTAGTCATCTCTTGCTCGGTATGCCGATATTTTTGTAACCTGTCGCTTTATCCTTTATAATATGTTAAGGTAGTATCGGTTCTTCCATCCGTACGTGGTACACTTCGGATTATTTCAACATTCCTTATTTTATTTTTCATGTTGTAGACATTTTTATTTCTTAGTATTCAAAACTGATTTCCTCTGATTTTGTGCAATGTTTCACTTGTCTCGGGAATCACATTTATTGCTTCTAATACAATGTCAGATTTTCATAAAATATTCGTATTTCACTTCCTAATTCTCACAACTTCGAAGTGAAAGCAATATTCTACGACCAAAATAAGAAACTTCATTCCATTTCCTTTGTTTTGGTGTTAGTTTTAGTTTCAAACGACCATTATTTCTAATTTAATTTTATCAAAGAAAAGTATCGTGTAAATGATAAAAACGTCTTCCCATGTATTTCTTATGGAAACTCTTCGACTATCTGGAGTCGAACCGAATACAGATGTGTCAACAAAAGGTAGCCTATCATTTGCGCAAAGGAGACTTTTAATATTATACGAATTTTGAAATTTTGAAAATACTTAACTTTAGAGTTATAGCGTGAAATAGATTTTTGACCCCGACTGGGGACGAACTGGAGACAGCTAGAGGGATAAAAGGTAGCCTATTTCACTCCCCGGATACCAAATTTCATCAAAATCGGTTGGATATTTTTTGAGTGACGCTGTAACAGACAGACATCCAGAATATATATATTTATATATTTTTTTCTTCCTTTTGTCTTAATTGTTTATACTATTTTCGATTAATTGTTTATTTTCTAGTATATTTATCAGTCTATTTTAACATACTTACATGTAAATGTGTTACTATTTGTTTTTTTATGATAGTATTGGTATGTCTTCTTGTCTTTTAAATCTCATTTAATCTGATTTGATCTGAATATAGTTTTCCAATCTGTAGGTTTTGCATATTTTTCACATCCCCCTGTTTTCATGCAGTGGATTTTTTTTCCTAAGCTGTTAGCTTAGATTTTTTAAAACCACAAAGAAAATTTCTTCTTTGTACTTTTATTCAAGCTATCTCTTTTTTACATTTTTATGACGAAGGGTTAGATCTAAGAAGAATTATAGTCTCAAAATCACCCTAAATAAAGTCCTTTATTAATATATATTATGTTGAAAATTTCATTTTATAATCAGCTACTACGTCATATAATGTAATTTACTATGTTATACCAGCTAACTTAATAACTTTTGTTTTACTTCGCACAGTCAAAGTATTATCGATCGATAGAAAAGTCTAATAATTCGAAAAGACGGCAGTGATGCTTCGAGAAGGCCTTCTGTGGTCGACCCTTAGTCGTGTTTACTCTCCTCCGTGGAGTGGCGCAGGTGTTCGCTATTTGACTTCTGTTGTTTTCGACAGCAGAGGTGACCCTCGGACGGGAAGGAATGAGATCGCTGAGATAAGCCAGGGAGAAATCCAGGGACCCTTTAAGAAAGGATAGGTCGTCTTTTTGCTGGAAGTCCCCAGTCCAATTCCGCCGCGCAATTTTGGGACGGTATTGAACTCCCGCATTGACACATGCTCTAGTAACGTTACCTTTATCGAAGAAACCTCATCTTCTTTCGCAATCTAAGTCTTGGCAATCAAAACTCGTTGTTTATTTCGGGTTTGACCTTTAGTTGGTTTTATCCTCTGATATTAATGGTTCGGAGAATCTGGAATGTTTTCTCTTTAATGTCCATTGTGTTTATTGGGCGGGCCAATGGCGTTCTCCGGACAGTTTCAAAAGTTGTGACACATCTGTTAGAAATTTTAATCCAGTATGGAGAATTATTTAACTCTCCAATGTATAAAAGTAAAATATACGACAGTAGTAGCAGGCTTCATATCATACTTCCGAGTTCCTATGTAGAGCAAGATATAAATGGAGAACCCAAAAAAAAAACATTTTTGTTCTATTAGAAGAAATTTGAATTTTTAAAGTACTATTGGTTTAGCTTGGTGACTATTTTCACAGCGATTCCTTTCTATTGCTGGACTTACTACAATATCTTATTTACTACTGAGAATAAGATCTCCATTTTTAAAGAAATCAGTTTTCCAGGACGCAGTTGTAGATATGTCGCTATTTATAGTCTACTCTATAATTTTAAAACAGTACTCTTGTGTATATAGGTCCCATACCTTAATCACTTTAACGCATTAAATATGCGTATTACCCATATACATTTAGGCATAGAAACTAACCATCTTTCGCAAATATTCTATCTCTCGAAAAAGTAAAACCAAACAAAGATAATTTTCTGTTGATGAATACGTTTAAAATTGCTTCTAGGGGTAGAAATAGCTGAGAAAGAAGCTTTCTTCTACTAGATTTAAAGTAATTATAATATTTTGATGAGATGAATGTAAATAGACAAACTTCTGATACGTTATATTGCAATGATATTTTATAAATTTAATTTATTGGTATAATCGTATTTCATGATCATGTTTGGAATTAAATATTTTGTTTTAGGATGAAAACTGGCAGAGGAAGTTTTTTGAATAGAATTTGATGAAAAGATTTATATTACTGTAATTGAAAAGCGATGTATCTTGACGTAGACTGTAATGTTCCCTTTTTTTTTGATTCTTTTAAATGATATTGATCAAAAATGATGAAATACACTCGGTTTGTCTATTACATCGTTACTTTTCTATCAGTATCAATTGCTTCATTAATAGACCTATGCAGTATAACAATAAAATTCGACAGTATGAGTCGCACGTATATTTTGCAGGTTCAACTCGTTGAATTTCAATCTTATTTTTATCGCTGGAAGTCCCTAAGAAAATAGTTTGATAGTAATTCAGGGATCAGGTTATCATTTTCCCATTTGCATGTCACTTTCTGAATCGTGATCGTGCACATTGAAGTCTCCGGCATAAAGTGCGGAATTTGAGATATATCGCAATTCTGAAGCAAAATTGGTGTGTAAGAAGTGATGGGAAGTGGTAGATCACATTGACGTGCCCGCCGTGAAATTGAATATCCCCATCGGTATGTACATATGAGAAGAAATGCATTATAACTAAGTTGTCTATCAGACACGTCTCGGAAAATATTCAGGGCATGCTGCGGCAAGCCTCTTGGAAAACTCATTGACATTCGAGGCAACCGCGAACTGAAAATCTCGGAAAGTGAAAAAAAGAGTGTACGGCGCATAGCAAATCTTACACCGACTATGCGTTACGCTACAAAATCGCGTAAAGTAAGATCGCGTCGGAAAACAAGCGTTCGAGTAACAAGCCGATTCTATATCTTCCTTCCGCTCGGTTTCTTCATTCTGTCGACTCGGTAAGTTAAGAAGGAGACCAAGGCGTTGAATAATCTTCCGTAGATATCAAATACAAAGGTAGTACAGAAATCTGGAAACTACTACTAGGTGATCAAACTGTACTCACAAGCCACCTTAATGAACTATGTATTTTTGAATTGTAAGAAATCATCAAATGCATACTTATTCGTCAAAATTAAATGTCAAAACTAAAATTTTTTTAGGTTTTTATCACGGATGCCAAACGCCAAACGATGACTGAGCCAATTTTTAAGGAGCAAATGTTAAAAAATTAGAAATTATAGCAATTACGGCTTCCAGAAGGCAAAATGTAAGATGATACCCCATTTCGGCAGAATTTTTGGTTGCTCTGCGGGTTGTCTGTGTTAAAAATTTGTTGACCCTTTCCAGGGGTTGAAAAATCTAAAATTGGGATAAATAAATTTAAAATTTCATAAACGTAATACAGAGATATAAATTAATCGTTGATTATTACTGAAATGTCATTAATTACAATAGCTCAGTATCCATCAGCGTTTGTTTCTCATTTGCGCGTTTATTTTCGCAAATTTTTAAACTTAAGGGCTCGGCAGTGGTTTATAATATCTGATTTCGGAAAAAAATTCCTTGTGAGGTCCTTATATCAGTAAACAACTTTCCTGCGCAAAATAATTTGATTAAGAAAAACGACGTTTTTTGGCCCACTCTAGCCTTCATTTCATTAAATCACAGAAGTACGTGTGCCTCTGTCCTAAAGAGAAATCAATCGTGAATTGGGTTTCGTTAATGAATAGACAGTGTCTTTTTTCGTGATAGATATAGACGTTGAGTACCGATAGGCATTGCCTTCAAATAAAATATCGATGAAAGCTCTCAGTTGATGCTATTGTTTTCACATGGATCTAGGTGTCAGCCTCAATTTTGCCCTAGTAAGTAATTATATATTGAAATTTAATTGATGCATAAATGCATGATATTATTTATTTTAAAATATATAAGAAATAAAAACTATTTATAATACACAGAAAATTAGATTTAAATATGGGTGTTCAAGCCAGGGATATCCAACCAATATGTTGATACCCTATTTTGGGTTATTTGTAATGTCATCCTAATAATACGTAATTGACCGAATCGATTCTTAATTTTCTAGTAATCTATTGTATAATCATTTATCCTCTGTAAGTTTTTGAGTTAAATTTTTAAATTAAAATCCATTAGGAAGCATAGAGATCAAAACTGCGTTACTGAAATGAACTGTCTGCATATTTATATGTTATTGATTTTTTTATTGAAAAATATATGAATAAACGCAATCTATTAGTTATTGCACTTACAAGTACTTGGTTTTATAGTATTCTTACAGTACATTGAATTTAAGCGATGTAAATAAAAAATGGACTAACACCAGATATCCCTTAAGAATTTCACTTTTTAAACCTTTCTCTATTATTTTTACTACTTTTATTTAGGGTTACTAGGGGTTATTCTAATATTCCATATATTTGTAGCCTTCCGTGACGCTTTGTGTGGGCAATCATTGAGAATCAACTAAAAAGTCTAAAACCTCTCTCCAACGTGTTTCCCTCAAATTTCTATTCCAAACTATGTCATTCATACGCGCTCGAAAATCCATTCTAAAACAATAAACACGGAACAAAAACTACGGCCGTTCACTCTTCTGACAATTCGCTCGAAAAGGCATTTTTTCTTCCGGCATCCAGATTAGCCCTTTATTCGCTGGCTTCCGGTCATCCGGAGAGAGAGTCGACTCCTCAACTAATTTTAGATGAGTGAATATCCGAGGTGATTGATTTTGCGATCGATGCCCGCGGAGCATATCTGCGTAGTCGAGCGGAACGGTACGGTGACGTGTAAGGAATAGAATGAGTGATATGGACCCGTATCTTCCCATCCCGTCGCTGGAGAGGGTCCATAGAAATGATCGAACCGTAGTAGGACGTCGGGAATCAATGACGAATCTGAATGCTCATTTATTTCACCCGTCAGGTAACTCTTAACTCGTTCGGAAAAAAAATTTTCTCGATACTTCGATATTACGTTATTATCAAAAACGTCAAGCTGCAATAATTTTATGTTCGTGAAAGAGGAAATAGAGTTGTTTCCGACATGTTGTTCTGATCTGACTTGTATAATATTAATTTTATTCGCAAAAATTTTAAATTTAATTAGTTAGCAGATTTAATTCAATTTTATTCATAACAGTTTAATACTACTGTATGAAGAATGCTTCTGGAGGGTGAATTTTGTTTTTCACTGCAATCTGTAATTAATCATTCTTCTGCGATTCACCAAAAGTTTCAGAGACTAGCTTTCGTTTTATGGTGGTTACAAAATAAAAATTATACCAACTTGAAAAGTTTTTACGTAAAATAAGTTAAAATGTAAGATATTGGATGACATAAGGAGTGGGGTTAACTATAGGAAAATTAAGGAGATGGCGTTGGATAGGAACCTACCGAAAGGTAGGAAACTGATGTATGTATGTAATTAAAAGTCCCGCTTATATATTTTTAGTTTTCATTTTTGGGATATGAATTCAATCTCATAAATGAATCTGAATTAATATAGTATGCTTTCCCAAAAATACAGGAATGGCAATAGTTTGTATGTTTTTTTCCTCTACTTAAGTCTTTCACCTAGAGTGCGTTTTTGATCATTGAGTGGAATTCTTAACATTTTGATGTAAAAATATAGAATCTATGGCGCAGTATCACTTTGAGGGCTAAAGCTTAATCAAGCGACATTTACAGCCGGTGATATGAGGTTGCATTATTTACAATACATTCATGCAATATATTTTCGCTGTCTACTTGAAAATTCCATTTCAACTCATTAACTCCTAATAAAGGTAGCTTCCCAATTTTTCCACAATGGCGGGATAACATCATGGCCATCTCCGGGAATTGAAGCGGAAGGTTTTACTGAAGAATAACGTCCATTCGTCCAAACGTAGCACATTCGTTTACAAGATGGCCAATATTTTAATATATTAAAGCTTTGTACTTATATAATTCTTAATACAATATCCTTCCTGCAGAAGTATTAATTTCTACCTCAGGACAAAGAGCAGTGACCTTAATGGCAAAGAAATAAATTTCGTTCATTAATGCATTCTCACATTCTTAGGTACACGACACGCCAAAATTTTGACGGCAGCATCTGGCACATTACCAGACATATTTGGCTATAGTTGAAGAAGTATGAGATCGATTTTGAACGAGAAGTAGGGCGGTCGGTTGACCACGGCCCGAGCAAAAATAGGTTCGTCGCGTCAGTCACAGTGCGTGTCAGTCGGATGCACGCCACACCGCAGCTGTCGCAAAAATAAACGTACGCCCGTGCGGTTTTTGTAAGTCGAAACTTTTCCGACAGAATACTTTTCTTTTCGCGGAATAATTCTCGATTTCTGCTCGGCATTCCACTGTGGCGGATGCGAGACTTCATTGAACTGCATAGAGACGATGTTTCGACCTCTGTTTCACGATAGGTGCCTTTAGATTAAGACGTAGAAAATTGAATTACAATAATTTTTGTTGGTGAACTTTGATTTCCAACTCTCGACACGCTTGCAACTAGTATATTACTTTTCGTTATCAATATTTATTATTATTATTCATTATTATTATTTATTATCATTATTCATTATTATTATTATTATTAATTATTGTTGTTACAAATTAGAAAACAGTACACTGCTCTAATCACATAAATATCATAAATAAAAAGATTCAAAAAGAATAAAAGTTTACAAAGAGTAGGGCATACAGATAACAAGTACATAATTTACAGAATAATAAAGTGAATAAATATTGTGTCAAGGCATTTCTATTGTTATAGATTACCAAAAATGTCTTATTGTTAGTAATGATATGATATATTAAAATATAGTACATATTATACAATTTGAAGAGAAAATATTATTAAGCATCAGAAATTAACATAGTAAATTTTACTTTAATATATTATTATTTTTTTATTTATTTATTTAAACGCTGCAAGTTAGTATTAATACCAGGTGGCAACGGTTGAGCAATGGTATAACAGCTGTGCAAAGGATATATAAGTTGTATAATTAGCTTTCTAAATGGCACATGGTTTAATTGTGCTTAAATTGCTGTATCTTTACATTAAGACGTGTGAAACGAAAATGTAATAATTTTTGTTGTTTTAATTTGATTTCCATCTCTAGGCAGCTCTTGAATTCATAATATTTATCATTACTTTTCTTTAACGGAAACATGAGCCTCCTATTATATACGTTATAATAATTTCCACAATCTCAGACTCATGTAAACTTGGTCCCTAACCTAGCTCAGATAAACTTGGTTAGCCAATAATCGAACCATGGACCTCAGTGTTTGAAGGCAATTGAATAAATTGAATATTTTTTACTGAAAATCGTATATTTCTCATGGGATAACCTCAGCTAGTGAGGCCATTCAAATCATAAAGGATTGGTATTGGTATATATATTATTGGTATATTGGTATGTATATATATATATATATATCTATTATATATAGATGCTTCTCCGGATTCATTCATGTATCCATATATATATACGAGTAAAATGTTGCTTGCATACTGCAAGCAGATCGACAACAATAATTTTAAATCGGCATTATATCGGGACGGTCCTCAAAAGAAATAAAAAAGAATTGAAATTAATCTTAAAATTGGTTTCAATTTAATCGTCGGGCATCGAACCTGGGTGCTGCTGGTGAACATACTATGCATTACAATAGAAGAGCACCATCTCTAACTATGTGTGAAAATTCAAGCAGAAATATTGGCTACAACTGCCTCAAAAGATGTTCTAATTTTCACGAATGTAAATGGCTCTCTGGATTCGAACCAAGGACGATCTTGGAAATCTAAAATATGTTTCTGAAAATAATTTATGATCTCTTTCTATATGCCGAATTTCAAATTTCTATATTATTGGGAAAGGTTTCAAAATAATTCCTAAAAATCGGATCAACTTCTGATTGCAGAGACACCTGGTGTCGAATCCAGGGAATATTGTAAGCTGTGAATGCAAAGTTAGATTTGTAAAGACTTGCTCTTCTATCATGCAAAGTTTGAAGTCAATAGCATGCCGGGAAGTACCTAAATTTTGTTTCCGTTATCTCCGTAAGAAATGCATTGAGAAGTGCAAATGGCCCTCTGGGATCGAACCAAGGACCATTAGCTAATATATAAAATTTGATTATGAAATATATTCATGATATCTATCGGCGTGCTGAGTTTCAAGTATGTATGTTATCGGGAAAGGATCCAAAAATAATTTTCAAAATCGCCGCAATGCATTTTAAACGGCCGATTTTTGCCCCGGCCTAGCATCGAACCAAGGACAATATTCGAAGATGTCTTTCCGAGTTTCGTTGGCTATGCACGGCACCTAGCGGTCCCTCGAGTTTCAACTCTCTGCTTTTCCGGGAAAAGCCTCAAAAAAATTTTCGAAAATCCCCGCCGTGTAATCTTATGGGGAAAATCGCGACTTTGGTGCCTTCTGGAATCGAACCCATGACACCGAGGTTCAATGTCGGCTTTTTCCTGGAGGTTACACGTTATGGCCAATATGTCGTAAAAATTTCAAGTCAATGTCGCTTTTGGTTTACCCTGTGAATTTGTATCCTATCTGGGTATATATATGAATGAATCCGGAGAAGCATCTATATATAATAGATATATAGAGAGGATACAAACTCACAGCCTAAACCACAAGAGTGATTGAGCTGAAATTTTTACGGAGTATTGGCCATAACGTGTAACCACCAGAAAAATTGCGATTAGGATCCTCAGTGTCATGGGTTCGATGCCAGGGGGCTCCAAAGTCCCGATTTTTCCCGTTTAAATGCATTGCTTTGATTTTCGGGAATTAAAAAAAAATACTTCCCGGATAGGTAAAGAATCAAAACTCAAGGAGCCTTTATATATGCTCATGATCTATCGAAAACATAAATGAGTTTTACGGAAAATAACCTGGGTTCGATGCTAGGTCGATGCAAATATCTGCCGTTTAAAAAGCATTGTGGCGATTTTTAAGATTTTTTTTGGACCCTTTCCCGATGGCATGGAAACTTGAAATTCGGTATGAGGTTAGATATCATAAATATATTTCATAATCGATTTTTATGCTTTCCCTGATGTTCCTTGGTTCGATCCCAGAGGGCCATTTACATTCCTCAATGCATTTCTTATGGAGATAACGGAAACAAGTTTAAGGTACTTCTCGGCATGCTATCGACTTAAAACTTTGCATGATAGAAGATCCAGTCTTAACAAATCTAACTATGCATTCATAGCTATCAATGTGTCCTGGGTTCGACACCAGGTGTCTCTGCAATCAGAAGTTGATCCGATTTTTAGGAATTATTTTGAAACCTTTCCCAATAATGTAGAAACATGAAATTTGGCATATAGATTGAGATCAATAATAACTTTCAGAAAAATTTTTTAAGTTTCCAAGATCGTCCTTGGTTCGAGTCCCGAGAGCCATTTACATTCGTGAACATTAGAGCGTCTTTTGAGGCAGTTGTAGCCAATATTTCTGCTTGAATTTTCACACATAGTTAGAGATGGTGATCTTCTATTGTGTTTCATAGTAGGTTTTCAGTAAGACCCGGGTTCGATTCCAGACGATGAAATTTCAGCGAATTTTAAGAAAAAATTAAATCCTTTTTTTTTCTTAAGAGGACCATCCCGATATGATGCCGATATGAAATTAGAATTGCCGATCTGCTTGCAGTATGCAAGCAACATTTTACTCGTATATATATATATATATATATATATATATATATATATATATATATATACTATACTATTGGTAGTGATATTTTATTATGCATAGTAGTTCTATGAAACTCTTCAGTATTTTTTACACTAGATATATGGAAAATTCGTTAACTGTAATTGATTTAATGGAATTAAAATGTGGTGGGTAGAGGGAAAGAAAAAGAATTGAGTTCGACTAACCCGTTTTATAGGTAACAATAAGTTTCCAGGTTTACGTTAGTAGGTAACAAAGTTTATTACCTATAACTCAGTTCTTAAAATAATTATTTCTTGTTTTATTTTCTAGCTTTTTTGTTTATAGATAAAAAAATTAATATATTTGGTATACATTATATAAAACCTAAGGAAGCAATCTCTGTCGTTGAAATTCAGGAAGATTGTAATTCAATGTATCTTATTTTGCATTTCCGTTTTGTTTGGTAACGTTACGTAAGCTCAGAAAGTTTTGTATTGCATAAGGAGTACCCAGTTCCACCCTGGTCGTGGTCATACATTCTTTTATTTTGCATCTCAATGTCCGGTATAATAATAAGCAAAGCATCTCATAGCACTTTCCACATTGTTTTTATGAGCACATTTCACGTTTTTACTTACAAAATAAAATTACAGACGACCATAAACAAGGAATTACAACATAACAAGAGCATAGCGACTTTTATAAATGTAAATCACTGATTTTAATAGATTAAAAGTATAACTACTTCATACCTAATAATAAGTTCTATTTTCATATGTAAAATTCCATAAATAAGAATTTTAAATTCACAAAAGGTATTTAAGTTACAGCTATTATACTCAATTTAGCACAAGGAATATTTATTCATTTTTCGTGTAAAATTGCGAATGATGTAAAAATTTAATATAATCAAATTATTTTATTTTACTAAGATTGTTTTCATTGCAAATTAGGAAAGCTAAATTTTTAAAAGAATATTGACTCGCTTTGCTTTTTAAGGGATGCTCACTGTAAATCAACTGTGTGATATAACATTAACTCAGAAAAATATTAAAAAAATTGAGCAGTCTTTGGGTAATTAAAAAATAACTAGCAAGACTCTATTAGAGGCAATTAATATTCTAATTATTTACCACATCATTCTAGGTGAGCGGTAGAATTCAAAATAAAAGTTTAAATGATATCAAAATTTATATGAATTAAGTATAAATTACCGATAAAGATACCTGAAAATTATAATGTTATTACGTTTATTAACTCTAAGAAAAGGATACCTGCACATTTGTTTGGTTTTATCTTTAAAATCAATCAAAATTTTAAAATCTAATAGGTTCATGATCTTCTCTTTACCAGTCCATTTTAGATTAATTATTTGAGCTATTGCACTATTAAATTATATTGAATCGTTTTCGTCCGATTAATAATTGTTCATTATAGTCATGATGGAATTCAGTAGCTAATTCCTGAATCCATGCGTTCATAGATCCTTTAAGATCAGCTTAAGCATGAAAATGGAGAGGTTGGCAACTCTCGTTTTCCTCGGAAATGAGGAAGCTGGAAGGTGCGGTGGCTTCTTTAAGGTTAACCAAGGAAAGGTTATGAGGAGAGATTTTGCGGACAAATGCCTGAAATCACTCGAAAGGAATTCGGATTCGCTTTTCCTCTTTTTATTTCATCTGCCACTCGGAGCTCGCCTTTTCAACACGTGATATTCATTCCGGCGTATACTTTCTTGCGGTCGGCGTCACTGTCTTTTTCCGCTTCGCAGACAATCTCATCACAGACGTCCTTATCTGCTGCTGAGACCCCATGGCGGGGAGTTGTTTAGTTCCATTCGTGGACTTGGAGAAATGTTCGCGTAAACAAAGGGAATGATTAAGACGGATTTTATCATTTAACTTCTTTTGAGGGTCATCTAGAAGTCACCTGCTAATTTAACAACTACTCACGTAATGTTTACCAGTTATTCAATGTCGCACCTTTCTTCCATTATGCCTCTTATTGTATTTCTGCAGTATATTTTACTTTTTCGTTTAATAATTTGGAAACCTTCCTATTTTTGTTTGTATTACTTTATATCTGCGAAAAATGTCTTATATTCTTCTTTTGTGGTGCTTTTTATCTTGTTTGAAGTCTTTTTCCTGCCTTGATTTCTGTCCTAGATATTTGTAAGACCATGTTTGTTAACATATCATCAACCATTTTGTGTGAACCCCTTAATAGTAACTTGTTTCTTAAATTGTTATTGATAAGTTTTTTCTAGATGTGTTTTGATATATTCGGCTACTTATAACTTCTTAATTTCTCGTACGATGACTTCTTATGACTGACTATGACTCTTATGGCTCCTATGACTTCTTATTTAATAGTAGAAGTAGTTCTTCCCTACATAATTCTCCTACATTTAATAAAGCTGTCTGTTTATTAAAAGTATTTTACTAGAAATCACTTTTGACAAGCTCTCTCGTGCAACTGTTAAGATTTACTTTCGTAGAATTTTTACTACCTGTGAGTATAAAGTCGTTTAATTAGTTCATCTAGTTATTAAGTTCTTTCTTTAACATCTGCGTTCGGAAATATCTTTACTCCAAAAACATTTTATATTATTTCCATTAAGCTTCATAGTTTATACTTACAATCGGGAATACAAAATTATCTTCTTTGAACTAGAGAATTTTCATCATTAATAGAGAAATTCATTTAATTATTATTTTGTGGAAAAATAAAAATTTTAGGTTTTGTTCGTGCATCCCCAATATATTTCACATGAATGAGAGAATCACTTTTTTAGATATGAAATTCAAATATTTAGGTATTAGGAAAATACTGATATGTTATTAATGTAGCCTCGACGTTACATTAAATTTTAATTCATTATCAAAATACCAATCTATCATCATATCACGTGATGCAATTCTGATAAAAATGTAATTATTAAATTCTTTATTTTCTCGCTTGATTTTGGTTAATTGAAAATAATTAATAATTTAATAATATAATAATAAAAAACCGATGCAGATAAATAGATCGATGTCTGCTTGAAAATTAAATGAAGCTCTACTATTTCTGTTTATTAGTTCAACCGAGTTCTCAATGGCGGATATTAAAGAAAACGGGGTTACCTTGGATTACACATGCATGCTTCAAGAATCAGTCGTTGAAAATGTGTTCATTGAATCAGTAATTCTCAGCATTAATGGCTTCAAGTCTCAGTGTATTTTCCTCTAGTGTACCAAGTCCCAGCAAGTTGCAAATGGTTCGCTTAATTAATTGAAGTATTAAGATTTTACGAATAATTTGTGAATGGATATAAGTGAAACTATCGGAGGATCTATTTGAAATTAAGCAAAATATTAGAGAAAAAAGAATAAAAATAAACGGAATCTACCCTTACTGAGTACCGCCATACAGCCTTGTAGGTTCTAATAGTAGGAAATGCCTCACTTGTTGGGGAATGCAGGATTCTATAGAGACCTCGTTAGGAAATTCCATATTTTCATTATTTATAAATGAAAATCACTTAAAATTGTTTTCCGTATCACTAATTGGTAATCCAAAGGCTTGTTCATTTTAAACCATCGTTGAAATGTGATAATATACCTGGTGAAAATAAACAGAGCTCATTTTTATGCGAGAATATAAAATGTGGTGTTCGCGGGCCTCATTAAAGCCTTTCACGAGCCGCACTTAACACAACGTATCTCTACATAATTTAAAATATGAGTATGATAAAATATCTAAAAATCGGAACAAAATAATGATCGCATCATCAATATCTATTTTAATTCCTTATTATTACTCATAACTCGAACTTTAATCTATTCATGTCTATTAATATATTTATTCATATCTCTTAATTTCAAATATAAGTAAAACAAATTGCAAAATATAACATCTTATCTCAATAATTCAGCGTATATCTTACTTTATACAATTTTGCAAAGCTCCGCATTCAGTAAATGTGATCTTTTACCAATGCATCCCATTAACGATTAAAATCATTGCATGTTAATGACTTCAAGATGCGTAATAACCTCTGAAATTCACTATATGACATTTATTCTGATTAATTGTGTTCGTCCATTGTTTTAAAGTCAACGCATCATCCTCACTCTCGGCGGATACTGACCTTTCGATTCGATGCACACACGCGCATGTTCCCCCCTAAAGAAGCGTGCTTAGTCTCTCATCCGTAGACGCAACCGTCACTTTGAGGTCGTGGAAGAGAAGGACAAACCGCACGCAAATGAGCATTCTGTATTCCTTTTTCCATCATTCCTCTTTCTCTCGTCGTCTTCCTTCGCTGGCTCTAATTTCATCTCCACCGCGTGGAAGCGAGAAATAGGTTCTCTGCTTTTTCAGGGAATGAACCAAAGTGGGAGCCATTATCGTTTGGAGGATATTTTTAAAACGCGCTTTCATCTCATGAGTAATCAGAACAGGAAGCATACAAATTCTTCGAAAACAAATTTTTCGAAAGAAAATTGTTCGAATTGCTTATTGGTTAACGGTTATACTTTTCTTCTATTATTCCTTTCTTATTTCATAATTTTATTGTCTAACTTCCTCTTCTTCTAAGAAATTCATTAACTAAATTTCTATTTAACGGAGGTCCTATATCCTTGGAGCTCGTCACTCTAAACCGGAATGAATTTTGGGATATTCATTGTTTAGTAAAATATTGCTAGGAGAAACATTCTTTGAAAACTTCTTTTTCGAAAATAAATTGTTCGAAAAAAAATCTTCGAAAATAGACCATTCTAATATATCTGATGTTCTACAAATCGATGCTAAATAAAGAAAATAGTTCGGAATTTTTAGCTATTTAGTAAGTTTAGGGAATGGGTTGAGTCGTCTATCAGGTCTATTTTTGAAGAATTTGTCATTCGAGGAATTGACCTTTCGTGATTAAATTTGAAGCATTCGTTACGTAATTTACATTTACATTTAAATTTTATTTACCGTGAAATAAAACGAATAGCATTTTTCACGCAAAGAAGTAAGTTCATGAGTCTCCTGTGCCATAATTTGAGCATATATTGAGCCTGTGATATAATTTGAGTATATAACGGTGAATTTCGTAATTGATATTTGAAAACAAAAATAGGTGGTTTCACGAAACCATCTATTTTTGTTCGGGGAGCCTACAAATTCTTCGAAAAATAATTCTTTGAAAATAGACAACCCTAAAGAATCTTGGGTTATCCAAAATTTATTTTAAAAGAACTGATTCGATGGATTCGAATTGGAATGTATTCAGTAAAGATATGGACCTCCTTGAAAAAGTTTGAGTTGGGTAGGATACGGTGTACGTATTGATTGGGACATTTTTTTGCAGAAATCGTTATATTTTCGAATGATTTATCATTCGAAGAATTTTTATTAGAATAATTTACTTTGAATTAAGTAGCTCTTGAAGAATGTTTTCAAAGAATTCTATTTTGAAAAATTTGTTTTCGAGGAACAAGCCCATAACCATCTCAAGATGTCAGGCACGTAACCAGTGATTAATATATTCCGCCGCGAATCGGTCGGCACAGACGAAAAGGATTGCGTCACATCACGTAATCCGGAGCGTCTTCGGGTCACATAAAATGTTTTGCTCCATTTGAGAGATGAGTCACGTACTCCCCTCTTACATATCTTCCATCTGTTTTAAGCATCACCTGCTGTTCGCGGCCAGTACTTTTGCTTCAAGAAAATCTGCGATCGTTGAAGCTAATAAGTTTTGTTTCAGTTGCTACTTGCTCCTCTCAGATGGTCTTCTTAAACGGAAGCCTTGATCTCTCCAACAAATCGAGAACCTTTTGCAGTTCAGCATGTTATTTTCTCGGAGATTGCGCTATGGATGGTTTTAAGTTGGGTTTTTTCGTAATTTAGCTTCTTAACATTATCAACGCGTAATCAGGAATATGTTGAAATAAATGAGTTCTTTTATCTTTATATTTAAAATGCAGGCAGCTTCATACCGAGCAAAATTGAGGAAATAGCTTTTATTGGATTTATCCATAACAGATAATTATTAAGCTAGAGGTATACTTAAAACAGAACGAGTTAGTTACGGCAGATGGAGATATAAGAGAAAATAATATTTTTATGACTTCCGGTCAAAACATTATGATAACATTTATTAACTGTAGATATACAAGATAGCACTTGATCTTCGCAAACTCCAAGAAAATTTCAAAAAACTTTTTACTGCACCCCATGATCTATAATTTTGGATTTATTTTTAAATAAATCGTTTTTTTTAGATATAGTTCTTATACAACCAGTTCTGCGATAAAATAAATACCTACATTCATACCAATCGATCCTAACACCCTTACTACCTTATGTAATTTTGTAATGTTGTCTCAAACAAAATTTAACGTACATGACGTGATCAAAGTTTACATTTATTTTGAATGTGGAATTGTCTGTATCGTAACCTACAACTACAGTCTTAGTGTATACGTTCGGTATCTAACAAAAAAATTGTTCAATAATTTGATGAATTTTGAATCAGGAAATGAATTTGCACGTGCATTTACCACCACCAAATCTATTCTTTGTATGATGGATTCCACAAAAAGTTCCCCTTTCCCTGTGGCCTTATTAATGCATTTCTTTTAAAAACGCTCGACCAATAAATACGGACTTTCGTAGGAATACGATGGATCTAAATAAGAAAGTGATAATGGATTTAACCAATAACATACATAAAATTTTGGGTAAATAATAAATTAAACCTTGCTACTTTTCGGAATAGAATTTGATTTCTTTTTTACCTACTTAAGAATGCGTTTGCATCCTACTATGAAAGAGTCACCCTTAAATTTTATACACTCAACTAATATGTATCGGAAACTCATCAGATTAGGTGAAAATTTTAATGAATTAAACGAAGACAAAAGGTTTGGTCTCTTTATAATAAATTACCACGTAAGTATCGCTTTTGATTCGTATAGAGGTAGTTTTAATATCTCGGATTGTATTCACTTGCTTTGTTTCGGATATGCTTAAAATTAAGTATTGTTTCGTAACGTAGCAATGCGCCTCCGTCCCTCGTTGGAAAAGGAAAGCTGTAATTGTTTCCAGGAGAATCCGTCGAGCACGTAATGGAGTTTTTAACCCTGCGTTCGAACGAATAAAATGTTACCCTTCAATACTCACCGCAAGAATGTCAACCTATTAAATCGAGCCGAACAAAAGACAGTCTGGCAGAATTTCCAGCTTACCTTGACGGCATTTTTCGTATGCCTGCCTGTCATTTAGGATATATCATTTCTTACATTTTCACTTTTTTGCGGACTCCCGCCGTCTGTAACTTCCCTCCCGTTCGACTCTCATTATCCTTATCTCTATTACTTTTTCTCTCTCCGACATTAGCTTTTTTACTCTCCTCTGTTATTTCCCGTTTTCCCCTATCCCCTGGCCGCATCTCTCGTTGCAATTGATGTTCTTTCTTCCCCGAGACGCATTTCCTCAACTGCAGGAGTTTCTTTCCTCCGATTTTTAAGGATTTCTGTGATTTGTTTAATGCGGACGCACACCGCAGATTATCAGTCAAAGGTGTTTGACCGGAAGTTCAGAGAAGAGGTTTTCCGAGATGGAGAATGGAAACTAGTATTTAATACGGAAAGCTACGGTGTTATCGAACTTTAAGTCCAGTTTTTATTGCTTCGAATGAAATATGTGATAGCTTGGCATTTGAAATAAATTTAATGGTTTTTTGATATTGGCTTGTTTTCTTTATTTACACAAAGGGTAATAAATAATGGAGCGACTAAACTTTTGGGACAGTAACGAAGTTAGATAAACCGTTTAAAACTAGATTTTGCATCAACACTAATTTTTCTTTCACCTTTTTCAATTTTGATTCAATTAATAATTAATCGACTATCAATTTTTCGTTCACTCGTACAAATATATAAAAGAATATATGTAATTATATACACGTTACGAAAATACCTATTTCGCTTTACGGTCATTCTTCCATGAGCAATTTAACACTTTAAGTATGGCGTTCCACCAAATATTACTAGTTGATCTCAAATCCACGGTGCGATAATGGCATAAAATTTAGTTTTCTTATTAAAAAATCTCCAACTCTAAACAGTTTAGCTTGAATTTATTTGTAATCCATTTTATAACGTCTTTTGAACATTTTAAACTTCTGATTCTAAAATTGTCGGAAAAAAGTGCTGCCATTTCTAATTTAAATTTCTTTGCATTAGTCATTCTTATCTAACTTAACCAGGTTTCATCAGTGCAGTACATTATCCGGAAAATAAAGTAGCCATCTACATCTCAAGAATTCATAGAAGTGTGAAATAGTGACATAGGGACTCCAACCCATAGCAAGTGTAGATTCGTCCCACATCGTCTACGGCCATGGCCTTATCGAGGCACCGAAAACACAAAGACTTGCCAATGCGCACAAAGTCCCCAAAACGGTATGTTAAAATTTTCTGGCCGGGTAGCTTAGATGGATAAAGCAGCCTCCCGGATAGAGGAAGATCCCGGGTTCGATTCCCGGCCCCTTTAGACATTCTTTTTCAAGTCCGTTTTTCCTTAGAAAGTACTAAATTACCATTTCACGTAGATTAGATTTTATTTACGGGACGCATTGTGAGTAAGGCATTCTCTCTGGGTTGATCTATGGTCAAGTCCCAATCATTTTATTATTGTTTGCTTTTGTTTAAGGTTTTAAGATGCCTCCTCCTCATTATCAATAATTAATAATCTCTCATTTTTATAATCTACGCTAATCTTGCTACTCTAAAGCTTATATTCCTTTGATCTCTATTTTTATTAAAGCTTGTACAGAGGGAAGTTTTAAGATACGGTCTTACCATTCTCTTCCTTATGCTTCATCAAGAGCCATCGTTTCCTTTTTCGACTCTTTGAGAATCTTTAAGGTTTCTAGGAACTTTGTTTCCTAATATGTGATTAAAAATTTAAAAATTAAGAATGAAAGTTTCCATATTGTGTTAATGTATCTTATTAATCCTATAATTTGGGGTTTTCATTTGAGAATGTGTTTTGAGAATCGGTTATTTTATTTTGAAAAGTCTAAGTTGATTATCATTTGTTGATCATAATGCAGACATATTTGTATTATAGTATATCATATACTTCTATTTTATGTCTGTTGCTATATTTATATTGATATAATTTAGTCTCATTTCTCTGGGTATTAAAACTGTACACCTTCCATCAAGTATGTAGTAGTATGTATGTAAGTAAAGTATGTAAGTAGTATTACTCTAATTGGGTATGTCTAAGGATGTATAAATGGATCCTATCCTCTAAATCTTCATCACATTTTTCAATTTGATGAAGAATGTCTCATATTTCTGTTTCCTCTTCGTTTCTAGTTTAAGTAGAATTAATTTTTTCAATATTATACATAGTTCCTTAAATTTGCTGTACTAATTTTGTCTCGTCTCTCTTTTTAATATGTATATATCTCCGATCCTATAACACCAAATCTTCGTTTTTAGTGCCTGAAATCAACTTTTCCTTTCACACGCTCTGTTTTACAGCACACACCAGAATAATAAAAACATTTATAATACTCTATTTCTCAATAAATAACGTTTAAATCATTCTCCATTAAATTTAATGATGGCCCTTTGTAAAATTCTATCGTACATTAAGACATTCTACTTAGGTGATAGATACCTTTCCATTTCTCATAACCTCATCTATATCTGATAGTGCTCCTTTAATCTGAAACCCTTATCTTCTTGAGCTCTTTCTGTCATCATCTTCTAGCTCTTTCTTCTATATCTCAATGTATATGGCCGCCGTATCCTTCCCATACAATGCCTCTATATATTCTCTCTACTTTCCCCGGATTTTCTGTCTCGGACAAAGAACTTCTCGGACTGAAGTCTAGCTTTTATCTCATTCTCTTTCTTGGTAAATCTTTCTCCGGCCTTTATAATAAATCAACCTTGTCATATGTATCCAGTATCTCCATTTCATTCCGTTGGACGTTTTATCAAAACTCATCCATCCCATCCATTCCGGCTATTGATTCATTAAATGAAGTGGAAGAATTAAAGACGAGGTTTTAAAATGTATCTGTGATAATAATAATAATATGTAATCATAAATTTGAAGTATTTGATCGCTGAATATCAGAAAAATTATGTATTTTAGTTATAATTATGCTGGCTATTATAATAAGGCGATGGAATAGCTTTCTCGAGCATCTCAAAAGTTTAATAACTGTTTCATGAGAGTGAGCATGTGGTAACTCCTCATGCTAATTAGTATCATTTGAATTAAATACTCTGTTAGGGCAGAGAAAATTACTCAATAATGAAAAATAGTATCCATTGAATCATTAAAATTCATAGCATATCAAAGTACATTCGTGCCAATTTTTAACAAATTTGGAATTAAATTTAGATATGGTTTAATGTATTATTTATGTGATTTATAATTTTTATTATTTACTTAGTAATTCATACTGCCGTGAAATTATAAATGAATTCGTATTCACGGCAAATTAATAATGCATTTAAGCCGAAAATTAGTAGGCTGAATTCTTGCTCTTCGAGTAAGCTCTGGCATTTAACTCTTACAGACATCGCGCTTCCTGCTATAGCCGCCTAAGTCATAGCGATTATGAGTTGAGACTGAGGTTGTATTGGATTAATTTGGAAATAAATTTCAGGCACAAAGTAATTAGAACTTTGTTCAAATCTGAAAACGCATATCCAGTGATAATTTGTACTCACCAGGTAAAATAAAGAATGTAATCACCGTGCGGCACCTATAAAAGATATGCGAATGTTTTCAGTAAAATATATAAAGCAAATATAACAGTAAAGAGTAGTTCCTCTTAAGAATGGGAAGTTAAATGGAGAATTTCATACCAATTACTAGTAATTGGAAAGGCAGTTCGAGTCAACTTGACTGGTCCAGAGATTGGATAAATGCATGTTTTTATACAGCACTGTCTTTCGCAGGGAGCTAAGTAACGATCATGACGGCCTTTCTGTTAGAATTATGCTTTTTTCATTAAAATTGGTGCAAGGAGCTTACCCAGAAACAGGAATATAATCGAAGAACATGCTTTTGTTAAAATTTTCCGACAGAGATGAAAAGGATATCACATTCCACAGATAGAGGATCTTTGGTCTAAATCCTTATCATTTCCTTTATATTTTTCACATGCCTCCTTTCCCTTTAGGGTTTATATTCCTGCCAATTACTTCTGCTCTTCTCTCCCACCAAAAGGAAATAACATATTGCACCTATCTTTAGACTATTGCTCTAATTTTTCTCTATTCTTTTGCTCTATTGTCCCTTGCCACACGCCGAAAGGCGGCTTGCACGGTTTTTTAATAGACATAGACATATTTTATCGTTTACAGCTTCAGTGAATTTCGATTTCAATCAGTTAAGTTTACCACAGCGTTGGATGTAAAATAATTTTGAGCGTGCCTTGATTTGAGTAATTATATTAATTATATCTTGCTCTAAGTCAAAGAGATTTCTCGTTCTAGAGATCAAAGAAACTTGCACAATTACATATTATATTAATAAATTCAATATATCCAACTAACTTTCTATGATAAATAGTTTGTAATCATATTGTAAAAGTATGAAGATTCATTTACGTGATCAATGAATCTTTAATTTTCATTTATTTTGGAGTTTTACAACCTGGAATGTAATGTTGCCACGCGGTTGAAATTAATGCTAAATACGTTTTGGGTAGAGCATCGAACCATAATAAAATTCGTTCTGGTTTACTGAAAACTACCAATTACGGTTTTTCTCCGGCAGCTACTGGCGACCCAGTTAGAACTAGATTTTTCTCGCTCCAAAAATTAGATATTATAATTGAAAGGCTCTTTCTCCTATTGAAATTCCATTAATATTCAATAAAATTTTTAAATAGTCATAAAACTCAGTCTGAAAAAAAAATAATCAGAAAACTAAGTTGATTTTAAAACAAAAATGTTAATAATTGAGTAGATATTAACTCTTTCTTGTGATAGGTAAATAATTACGGCTGCTTTTAATTAAAGTGCAAGCCGAAAAATCGAAAGAGTGAAAAAAATACGGTTTCAGGTTCCAGTTTAAATCTTTAATATTTTCGATTCAGGCTGGTTTTCATTTTAGGAAAAAATTAAGTTTTTTTCTAGTTTGTTGATTAGGGTTTCGGTTTTCGGTTTCCGTTTTCTACTTATTTATTTCAGTTCGTAATTCCGGTTTAGGCTTCTAATTTCAATTTCTGGTTTGGGATTTCCGTTTTCATTTACGATTAAGGTTTTTAGTTTCCAATTCCGGTTTCATTTTTGGTTTATGTATCCGATTTTGGTTATTGGATTCCGGTTAAGGTTTCCAATTTCAGTTTTCGGTTTTGATTTTCAGTTTAAATTTGCTTCTATTCTCTGATTTTGGGTGACACCAAGAAGTATCGGTCATTTCCTCTTAACTTAAGTCTTAGGCTTTCGGTTTTCATTCCCGGTTTAATTTTTCGGTTTCTATTCCCGGTTTAACATTTCGGTTTTCACTTTCAGTTTAGTTCTGGTTCTATTCTCTGATTTTGGGTGATACCTAGAACGGCCGCACGCTTCATTCTAATTCTCGTTGTAGATGAACACATCCTGGGCTCAGATTTTCCTCCAATATATCCTTTACTCTCCCAATCTCTCTGCATCTCCTCACTTCTCTGATTACCCCTCCCCCTAAGAGAGGAGCACGCGTCCGTCCACTCGCCGCATCGCTGGGGAGGGCGTCGAGCCGTGAAGAATCGTCCGTGGGTGGAGTAACGGTGGTCGAGTGGCGCCCGGTCGCGGGGGAGACCGAGGAATCGGAGCCTTCGGCGGAGGGAAAGACAGAGACGAGGGCAGGAATTCCTCCGGAGGAATCGAAGAAGGGCGGTCGGGTTGGCAGGTGCCACGCAACCGCCGGAGTCGAGTTGATGCCCACCGTAACTCCGCTTTCATTTCTGCGCATCGCAGCAAAGCATTAAATCTCTCGCACGCCTCGATCGGTACTAATGAACGCCGCGTGGGGGCGTTCGACGTTGACTCAATTGGAGGCACCTCGGGAGATCCTACGGGGAATGCTCAATTTCATCTCCGAGAGATGGATTCCCGCCAAATATCATTCCGTGGATGCTCTGATCACGTGCGTGGCTCCTGAGTGAATGAGACACGGGTCGAGGCAGGGAATCAGATATCGATGGGAGGGTTGGAGGAATAAATGTATTTTTACGTAATAATTTTATAATTTAACGGAAGCGTGATTATATTGCTGTATTTACCACCAAGATAATGCACGGAATAAATTGGTATGCTTCAGGTAAAATTCTATTGTTTGCTTCGATAATATCCAAGTTATGTAACGTCAAGGAGAACATGATAGCTCTCTTAAATATGCCTCGAAGAGAAACTTAGGAGCACGCGTATATTCATTCAAATAATTATTCTCTTACAGTTACTTTTTGCTGTATTTGTGAAAAAAATTAGTAGCACTAATTGTTGGCGTAAATATTGTAATATTTTATATGGTAGCGAGATGGAAAAGTTAGTCAGTTAAAGTTGTAGAGGCATGATTGGTTGAGTTTTCTTGCGATTATATGAGGTAGTATGAATTCCCACGAAGTGATTGCTGAGGAAACGAATTCCTAGTCGCTGGCTCACAAAATTAATTTTCGAGTAATTTGCATTTTTTTTAGGAGAGAAAACAAAGACACGATATTTGCTTTCTTTTTTGCCTTTTTCGTTTTTTGGGAATGAAGTCCTCGGATGAAACTCACCATTTATTTGAAGAGTATTCAGCGTTTTAATACATTTATAACGGGCTCAAATGTTTCCATTTTTCGCACTCAGTTCTCTTAGAATAATTTTTACTCTTCCCGCAAACATAAAAGATAATCATCAAATCGGAATGGGAAGCATGTCTATAATATCTATAAAAATGTAGGAGTTTCATAAGTTGAAATGTTCACTCATCAATAGAAATCCATTGAGTTGTAAAATAATCAAACAAAAGCATGTGTGCGTCTCTATTATTATTTCTGCTTGCGTAATTGTGTATAACTCCTAAAATCGTAAACACTGCTGAATTAATTTGAAGATGAAGGCTACCAGAGACATAAACCGGCAAACATACGCACGCAGACACCTGAATGATCGTTTTATAACTCCTCGGAGCGAGCCCCAAAGGAAGCGAAATATTTTCGGTTTCCTAAGGCAATGGAAACCTGGCATTTATGAAGCCCATGAAAGTAGTGAAACACGACAAGAACTGAATTTTCAGCTGCTCAATCACGATGCTCAGGCACGACTTCCTAAGGCAGAATTTTCTCTTTCGGCATCTTTGTGGTTCATTTTTCTTGAGTTACACTTTAAAGTTGTTACTTCGAAGGTCACATTAAAGATACCACCAGTGTCTTAAGGCCTAATTTTATGACTTGATATTTTACTTTAGGTATCGAATAGAATTTTTCGCATTCCGGCTTTAATATTTTTGCTGGTAAATATTCATTGTGATTGAAACAAATCGACTGTTACACGGTAATATGCTCTCGTGTCCAATGATCGGATGCACCTTTAGTAAATATGAAGTCTTTTCGCAATGTATTTGTGAAAACTTATGAGGGAGTATGGTGAATTAATTAACCGTAACTTCAACTTACATAATTAAATTTGGCGATCGGTTTAAAACGGTATCAAGTTTATCAACAGATAAATTTTGAGTTCTACAAAGTTTGCAATTTAATTTGTAAAAATTGATTTAGCTTATTTTTCTGTCTCATATTGCAACTTTTTAATAGTACATAACATATTAAATGCCACTATTGACTCATTAATAAGTTTTAAACTTTTATTTTTTACACATAAATTTCTCCTATTTTCTGAATAATAAGTGTGAAACTTATATTATCATATTTTTTGATTTTTATTTGAAATATGTAGGTACTTAATAGTTCAAGGATTCACTGTTTTTTTCAGTAAATTGTAGTTAGGAATGCAATTCCCATACCATAAAATAATTTCAATGAATCGAATGCTGGAAAAGTACAAGACCAAGCAAGTATTACATTAATAACTCAGTGCATTATGAATGTATAGATTTTTGCAATATATCTGCCTTAAATGTGATTCGTTATCTCTAAATGTTATAGCATATATCATGAATATGTCAAGAAACTTATATGAGAAGGCAGACCTGCAGAGCTGTGGCCATGAAGATTCTTATTTTTTGGTGTAGGGACTCTCTGCGGTTAACTCTTCTCCTTGACCTCCGAGTCTGTGGTTTTGTTTTTTGCTGATGTGGCTTTTAGTACGCCTGTGAAGTACCTCATTAACTTGGATTAAAGTTAAGTCCAGTTTTTATTGTATTAGAGATAGGCCAAGAGACAAAATGCAAAGGGCAATACACAAGGTCCTACTAGTAGAACTCAACATTGAAATCTTCCTATGGATAGATTACGAGATTTTCATTTCCATTCGTTTGCATACATTACCTATAAGGTTACTTAATTGCTGGTAGTTTTTTCAAGTTTCTTTATTGATGTAGAAATTTATTTCAATAGTTTTTTTGTATAATTGTTGTTTTTATTCATTCATTTTTAGTCATTCTGGATAAAATATAACTGCTTCATTAAATCTTCGCGGAGTAAAACTTTATTAGAGGTAGGAAACTAATAAACATTAAAATGCCGCACGTGAGTGATATCAGGTTGCTCTTTTATTTCAAGTTTTCTATGCTTGTATGCTTTAACTACATTTTACGTATATAATAGCATTTCATTACTGAATGAAACAATAAACCGTTCGACATTATGAATATTGTTTGAGATTGAATTTGAAGAAATTACGTCCACTCACACCAGAAACCATTTACATCATATCTTTGATCCAAGGGAAGAAATTGTCAATCATGCTTTTCGTTTTCCTTCTTTAACACGCAACGACACTCCAATGAAATGTTACGTATATTTTGTTTATCTTAATTTAATTTCATTAATGAAACCTATGTATATGTTGTTTTAGAAGACGGAGAGTAATATTATAATTTTTGCCAATAAGATAGTTTGGTGCTTATAGGAATTTTCGTTCAAATTTTTAGATTTTGTTTGATACAATCAAATTGCTACAGCTTGAATACCAGTACCTCGGATGATACCCTAAATTTTACTAGCAAAATTGATTTTTTCTTTCATAATTCTTAGATTCATACTAATGTAAGCATTTATTAATTAGTAGACCTTCATGATTTCATATATAATCAAATATTTGTGAATTTACTCCTCAGCTTACATTGAATCTCATCCATTTATGATCGAGTTTTCGTGAAACAACAATTTAACATAATTTTTAGCCTATTAATTATCTCAGCCGCTGTTTTTTCGTGTGAACTTAAGTTCGGTCAAGAGTTGTGGTGAAGCTGAGGAGAGGTTTATGGCTTGAACGTTAGATGGAGTGGCATGCTGTATTTGGTTCCAGTATTTCCTCCTCTTGGGAGACTTCAACGGGTTTCTTTCACAGGCAGAGATTTTTCTGCATCTGCAGAGCAGGGGAATTATTCTGGCTTTTAAGCCATCGATGCTAAAAGCCCGACTTTTCTGAAAGAATATTTGGCATTAAACTGTCATCCATTACATAAAAAATATGGTATGAAATAACTGATATTAACTCTTTCGAAGAAGTTTAACCAAGGACGTTATTTGATATTGTTTATTTTTGTCTTTCGGTTCAAGTTTGCAAAATGTACATTTCCTTTTCACGGAGTTATCCAAGCAATGATGTAAGTGAGTAAAGATTCAATATTAAAGATTATAGCCTATTATTTGATTTTTATATATTTAACTATTTCGAACAATGGGATATAAAATAGTACAGAACTGCTTGTTTTCTTTGATAAATCTCTCTTAGTGATAATTATTCACATTTACTTTACTCGATTTACGAGGACGTATCGCTTATAGTTTTATAATATTTATAGCTTATTCTCATTCTAAATTAAACCACGCTTTTATGGATAGTTTAGTATCTGAGGGTATGAATGCAGGGATATTCTGTAACTCTGTTAGAGACAGGCAATTCTATCTATTGTTTTTTTACGAATTGACTTAATTTGACTTGGATGTTATTTAACTTGTGGGAGATGACGCCAAACGGCTGCCTCTTCCCAACCTCCAGGAATAAGGGAAATACTACACATTCTAGCGATTATTATGTAGCCTACAGAAAAGGTTAAAAAAATTCTAGTGTACAATGTACCTATTTCAGTCTACCAGTAAGTAATGAGGCAGAATGCAATCCGCTTATAAAAGATATGTATTTTGAGATTGCTCAAAAATAATTTGTCTTCGACTGCGGTTCCATGCAATATTTTAGGTTTCCAAGAATATATCACTTCTTTTTCAAGAATTAATGGAAAGATGGAAGATTTCCTCAAGTATTTCTTTGAATAGAACCATTTTACCAGGAGCCTCATTCTCTTAATAAAATATCAACACTTCACAGTGGCTCGTACTCCGATGAATATATTCCTGGATTTTTTAAAATGTTCCTACGTGTTTTTTTATGGATTATTCCATAGAATCTCAGATTATCTCTGCGAGTAAAATCCCGCTATACGCTTTCGGTTTTGTTTCTGTTCGCACCTGGGAAATTACTTCAGAGACATGCTGCTATATTATCGAGATTATGTATTCACTGAATGAGACAGGCGGAGAAATGAGTGCGAGAAATAAAGGAATGAAAAGATGTTAAACTTTCGTAGCGAAAAACTTTGAACGAGTTTCAAATGAATCTCTGGAACAAGGAAAACCGCAGGAGAATTCATCGCAAAAACTAGTTGAATACGTTAGCATTTGTTAGGTAACGGTCCAAGGAAAGGCGTATCGTTTTCTTCCTCGATGAGAAGGAAATTGTTTTCGTCTCTACAAAAATGAGAATTCCTCCAGCTTGACAAATACGAAGGTATGGGGCTCGGTTTTAAGCAGCATTATTTCACTTTTTGCAATGCCTAGGTTTACAGATTGTATTCAATCACAGCTAGATCAAAGTTGACACCGATTCTCCTATAAAAATTATTTTTTAAGTTTATTGATTTTCATTATTATTTTTCCTCTAATAATGTTTGCGTTGAATGCTACAATCCCATTTTTAGATCGATGACAGGAGGTGGTTGGAAAATTTTGTCATTAATTTGCGGTGTTAAATTTACTAATCTTATCCTGTATTAAACATTTTTGTTTTCTTAAGGATTTCCGTATTGGATAAGATTGAAATATTTAAGATTTGAATTATATTGAATTTTAACATTATTAATAGTATTTAACTTCTCTTGATTTACGTGTTTCATGAGCATTGACAAAACGAAATCTTATTACGACCAGTTGAAAGTTGAACCAGAAAATTTCTGTTAATCATTCCTATAACATAGTTAAATCTTTATTTGAATAAAAGCGTATAATTTTCGGTTTAAGCAATAAAATTTAATTTTTCTTTTGCAAAAGTTGTTGTACAGTTTGCAGTTTTAGCTGATTTTTCTTTCTTATGTAATAGAGACCGTAATGATATTCATCACCCAGCCCAGCATAAACAAACATTTTCAACGGTATCTTATTTTGATAGCGTCACCTGTATATTTGCAATGTCTTTAATTCCGTGAAATGCCAATGCATGACATTAGTTCATTATATTTATCTAGGCGGTTATTAATGAAAAAAGGGAACCCTTAATAGATAAGTGAAATAAAACGGCTGTAAATACTTTTGTATTACACTACACTATTACATTACACACTATACGCACCTTGCACATATATTATATGGCGTGACAACCCAGAGTACTCACCTGCAGTTTTAGGTTTCAGAAATTGGACTTGATTTTCTTTCACAGAAGAGATTTTAGAATGTGTACATTGTCATCTGAGATTCGATCGTTTTGCAGCTATGACTGATTTTTGTTTGGCAAATTTATTTCTTACATAATAGAAAATTTAACGTTATTCGGCATCAAGCACAGCATAGGAAAAGCATCTTCGACGGTAACTTATATCTATAACGTTAGCTGAAAATTGCTAATTTAGTCTTATACATACACATTTTTTAAAACAATAATACCGAAAATATGTAAATATGTAAGTTCGTTGATGGTTATTTTTGATGTTGACATTTGCTTGTTTAGATAGCAAAAATATTGAGATTTCTCCCGTTAGATAGAAAGCGAACTGAAATAAAAGCTAAACGAAATGCTAAAAGAATTTAATTTAATCGCTTGCACATCAATATTATATCCACCAAATGAAAATAAAAAACTACGATAATTAAATAGTTTAGTTCTGAGGTTGGAATACATAAAAAAAATACCAAACTACATACTTAGCCGCTACGAATCGGCTATGATTGGTCTGGATTGAACTACGACTGACAACTGAGTATTCACCTGCGCAAGGGGAGTATACCGTGCCTAGTTAGGTAACACTTTAGAGTGCAACCTTTCGAGGAAGACGCCCTACCTACCGCATCTGCTCAAAATTGAATAACATCCGTAAATCGTGGAAAAATGCCACGCATGCTTCCCATCTTTCATGCTCAAATCGCTTAGGAGCGTCTTTTCCGAGGGTAATTCCGTTAAAAAGCCACGAAAAGCCTTCGTCGTGATGAGAAATTCTACTTTTTGGTTTCTCGAAAGCAGTATTTCCGAGAGCGCTCTTTTACTGCGAGTAATAAAACGAACGCAGCAGGCACGCCTTCCATTCCAACTCTTGCACCCGCCGATGACCCTCTGCATCACCTCGAAATAATTCGCGCACTTGGGTGCGTCGACGATCTTCCGAGATGAATCCCCTCCTCCTGCATCATCTCAAGGTCGGATTTTTCGGCTGTCAAGGGCAACGGCCTGGTGCGGGCGGGCCACCTCCGCCGACCGCAAGGCAGGCCGTCCCCAGGCCGCAAGGAGGAGGAAGGTCGCCTTTAAGTTATCAGCGGAATGCCGAGAAAGACCAAAATAAATAGTGGTTGGTCACGGGGAACTCCGAGGGTTAGGGAGGTGCGGTGAAGTTGAAGGCGGTCCGGTGACCTCCGGTGCCGATACGGGGTTAATAAATTGCCTTCCTTATTTACAACGAAACGTGATCCGTACTGATATGTTACATGTGTGCTGACTGGAGGACCGTCTTATGAATATCTTAAATCAACTCCTCTGGGGCGAGAGGGAGCATGGTGAAAATTTTAGTGGAAAGGTTTTTTTCGGATTGGAAGTTATGCTTGAGATAAGCTCCACACCCGGTGGCTTAGTATTAAATGCTATCGACGATATATTAAGTGATTCGAGGAAAAAATATATATATATGTATACATTTTATATATATATTTTTTTTTCCGCGAAGCGGAATTTATATGCATATTTATTTATTTATGTATTATATCATTATGTATGCTGCAAGTAAAATTTATTCTGGTGGCAGCTACAATAATTGCCTATGAACAACTTAATTCAAACCCCAAACCCTCACACCAGACGTTACATGCAAACAAATATTCCAAAAATAACAACACTAATCAGAGGCAGTACTTGAACGCCGTAACACTACAAGAAGACCTAATTTACATACATCTCCACTGCACCCCTCCAAAACATGTACTCAACATATATCCTCATCTATCCTAATCACAAAAACTACATTTCACAGTTTATAATATTACTTTTTAGTCTAAAATGTCACTTCGTCGTTTTTACATCGTCACGTTTAAAAATATCCAAATGATGCAATACATGACAATAATGAATCCACTTAATTGCATAAACTACAGCATCTACTTTTCAACTCCTTTCTATTTTTGGTAAGGGTTTGAAAACTTCTTTAGGAAACGTTCCATTCTTTGACCCCTCATTAGCCTTTTACGGTCCCAAGTATTCCCCAACTCTCTCTAATGAGCGTTTGATGATATCTCTGTTCCATCGGTCCTTTGGTCTCGATCTTGGCCTCTTAAATCTCTAGTTGCCTAGTTGAGAAGTGCTGATGACTAACGTTTGTCGTTTCTCCTCGCTATTAGGTCTACCCACATCCATTTCAGTGATCTCACCTTATCTATGATGTTTGTCACTCCAATAATCATCCTCACTTAGGTGTTGCGTTCTCTGTTTCCTCACATGATTCCAAGCATTGCTTCAAGAGTTTCTGCGTTATTACTTTTTTAACAAACAAGTTTCACTTGCATAGGTGAAGACCGGTAAATTTATTTCCGATATATTTTCAATTTCTGATAAAGATAAGAAAAATATAATATTTTAAATTGATAGAGAATAGTATGACCCCTTAGTTTTGTATGAAAAATAATGCACAGAAGATGAAAAACTGAATTTGAAATCGTGAATCATGATTTACGCCTATAATAGACTTCTCTGACTGAGGCTGTATATAATTTTATTACAATAAGAAGTAGGGAATTACAATTCGGGATAAAATTAGGGATTTTTCTGAAGGAAGTCATTCAGTCAATGTCCATTAATGCCGTCGTTTTCCTTTTAGAAATAAAAATAAATTTAAATTAATAATTTTAGTGAAAATATAGTGATGAATGAGGCAAAATTCATGTAAGCCAAACAGTTGTTTCGTTAAAGAGTGCTTTAAGCGCATTATTGACCAAAGAACATTAAAGAGTTATTCAATATTTCATTGTGATATATCCAATTGATCCATCAATGTTATCAAACTGCCTTACTAGACATAAGTGGCTATAACAATACTTTCACAAAATGAGTATTACAACTGAATGTTCAGAAATCTATTTTATTTTATTTGGTTATTGTAAAAATAACGATTGTGACCTATAGTTGAAGGGAAATTTTAAACCTCATTTACAATAATATTATATTCAAGTCACCATGCTAAAATAGATTAATTCTTCTTCGTGCAAATTAAAAACGGAATATGGTTTGCCGCCTGAAGCGGCTGTGTTAATTGTAGGTCAAATTATGGGAAACCTTTAATTGCGGGACTATTATAGTTGAGAGCGGCTTGATGTGAAATTAGCATAGGTATTTTTTGAGTGGGCCGGTTTCTCCTAGCTCTAGGCATAGGAAAAGTAACTGAGAAGCTATTTTGTTTTTTTTCTCAATTCTTATTGGGGACTAGATTTGCTATAAGGCAGTCATCATCGAATTTGATGATACTCCTCTTTTTGTACGGGAGCTAACCGTCTATAATGAACAGCGAGAATGTTTAAAAATGTATATTTATTGCAGATAGTAACGCCCTCTCAACTTTATCACATTTGGCCCTCGAGTTAAATTCGCAAATTTAGCCCACTCATGGCCTACATGGCTTCTGGGATGATTTATTCATATACTAAATAGGATCTTTTTCTAGAAGAATCAAAGGTAAAGAAAATAATTTGCCTATTTTTTTCTGATAATTTTCGCTAGTTTGGAGTTGAAAATTGCCAATTGAAGGCTGAAATTTGCCTTCGGGATTTGATACCATTAAGTGAGCACTTAAGTTTTGAACAATATTTTTTTCATAACATTTTATTAGTCTAGGATAAAACGTAGATTATGTATCAATTTTTTATTATTTCGTAACATTTTCAGTCAATTAAATTTCCAAATAGTGGACTGATTACTAAAATATGACTCAAAATTAAAGTGAAAATAGGATATGAATGGGAATCGAACCCAAGTTTTCCACTTTCCGGATAGATGTGCTGCATCTATTCATACATTGCAGGTATTCCAATCATTAAAATAATAGTCAATTAGTTTAGTGGTTGGAATACCTGGACTGATTACTAAAATATGACTTTAAAGAAAAGTGAAAAATAGGACATGAGTGATACTTGAACCAAGGTCTTTCACTTTCCGGATATATACATATATCTATTCACTAAATTACAATGATGAATTTATTCGTATAGTGCTGGTATTCTAGCTATTGACTAGATAGACTATATATCTAGATTTGAACTAATTGACTATTAGCTTTGTGGTTAGAATACCTACCCGAAAACGGGAGACCTGGGTTCGATTCTTAGCTATGTCGCTATAATTTACTCATTTTAAATTTTGAATTTAAATTTCCGCTTCCTCGTGCTAAGTCAAATTTCGTACTAACTTTAAAATATTCTTTCAAGGGACATTATGAAATATGACTAATGTTTCCTAATAATATTTTACTAGGATAGGATTTAACTTCAGCGAAATTAAAGAGGTGGATAATTTTAGACCATGTCCAAGTACACTTAAGATTGATTTTTGAGGGAATGAGCACTTTTGCAAAATGTGCTGCAAATGGGCTTGATCACCGAGAAGCGTTTCAATATCAATCACCGTTAAAAAAATGAACCGTTAAAAATTTTAAAAAGCATTTATGGAAGACGATTTAGGGTCAGTTTTAGCCTTATTAAAGTCGACATCTCTGGGTATTAAACCGACGCCAGCGGAATTGTGGCGCTTCACTATTTCAAGCGATGAGTTTAGGTTTCAAGTTTAGGCAAAAATTGCATTCGAGCCATGAATCATCCCAAACTTTATATCCAGGAAAGCTTTCGAGGAATGACTTCCGTCATCAACTTCCATTACTCCTAATTTGAATACGACTCCTTCCTCTCTCTCAAATGTAGATCGGGTTTTAAAGAGGTCGTGATTTACTTAGGATTTAAGTTTGAATGCTATTAATAGAGAGGCAGTTTAAAGTTAAAATAGTAGTTTTAATACTTACTAATGGTTTATGCAAATTAGAAGAAATAATATGAATGTTTAAATGTCCAATGATTCTAAGTAATACATTAATGCAATAGGTGGGGATACAGGCTTAAAATGGATTTTTGGAATTGCTCAGTGGATTAATGTTATCAGACTCGGTTACCCAGGTCTGTCTCTTACGTCACCGCATCCTCTGATTGTCTTGGGAAACACATTCGAGATAGCACAGCTCGTAATCAAAGAAAATAGGAATTAAAACCGTGCTCTACTTTTCATTTTAATTTATAATTTTCTTTTTTATGCATTTGGATTAAGTATGCAAGTATCTTTCAGTGGCAGTATTTAAAACTGCATTTTGTTTCCATGTGGATAATCTACCTCATGCTATTTCACTAAAGAAAGCTAAGCGATAACATGTAGGGATATTAAAACTTAAACTTTCAATTCATTGTTTTTTATGAAGGTGCGTCGACAGCTGATGTTATTTTGCATCTTTTGATGAATAAAATTGATTTTACATCTGCTTTACTGTTTCATACAACCTCCTTAACCACTCATAATGGTTGTGTCCTATGGATGCTAAAATTAAATGAATAAATGAATAATAATAATACTATAGGTTTAAACATATTAAAAGAACGGAATGGACAAGTATTGATAAAAGACAGAAGCAACAAAATGTGAAAGGTTTTCCCTTACGCTTTTGTAAAAATTCCTACATCCTTCATAATTAATGAGACATTGTCCAGTATTTTAGAATCGTTGCAGAGGATTTTCTGCAGTGTCCCCGTTCCAAAGTGTTTAACTCTATGCAGCGAGTATTTTTGGCATTCTAAAAGAAAGAGGTTAATTTTTTAATGTCGAAACGGAGGGACGATGGAATTTAGAAACATATTGGAAAACATATTTTTGGATCATACAGATGGATTTTTTTGTGTTATAGTAGATAAACGGTCGTTGGAAAGTCTAATAATGCCAAGAATCGAACTATGGATCTCGCACTGAACAACATGGATGCTAGTACCAATTATGATAACTTGAAGGAAATTATCAGACAGTTGTTTGGGAGACTTATCAGGCCTTATTATATGTCTCTCATGGGCACGATTTTTATTTAAGAATTTTTGTTAATACTAGTTAATCTTGAATTTAATTCCAGAAACCCAATTACGTGCTATTGTAGAACAGCGCAGGGTGAGAAAACGCCCAAAGATGGAATTCCTTTATTCCTCAAGGATGAATAATAAATCAACGAAAATGATGGTATGTGCGAGATGATACTCTGAGAGATCTTCTGCGGACCGGTTTGCGGTGCACGAGCCATTCGTTCGATAGCTCTGCTTTAGGTTACATGCACAACGAAACACGCTCCTGCACACCCGCAAGGTCACGCTTCACACTTCGTAAATGGGAAAAATTTGTGTCAGGAAGGTGAATTGCTCCTGTATGATGTCGCATACCAGGAGCCCGTACTTTAATCAAAGTTACCATGGTGTTAATGTGCATACTTTACGATGTCCTCAAATTGTACCTATGTTGTCAAGACAACACAACGCATGGACAAAAATGGGTGCTTGAAGGAGGATACTTTTCATTAAATCCTGATTCAAGTAATCTTATGGCTATGTACATCGTTATTGTTGCTCATAAATCGGTTATAGTATGTTTGACCTCTGAGCTTACGTACCAAATGCTAATCCCTATGTTAGTAAGATTTTTTAGTTGTAAAATGTTTTGTAAAATATTTTTAGTAAAATGATATAGACGAGAATCCTTAATAGGCTACAGTTCTAAGTTGATTCAGAAGTATTTAGCTATTTTCATTTATTATCACTAAGTACGATGAGGGAAAAGTGCGTTTAAGAAAATATACAAGAAAAAGTATGATTGTAAAGCGTGAGAAATTAATGAGGGAATAAAACTTGGAAATTTTACCGAAAATAGTCAGATTAGTCTCTGGTGAAGGAGAATGATTTATTCTGAGAGACATTGATAAAATAGAACGCATATTTGAGTAAAGAGCTACTATGATACTGATATTTCAAATAATCTACCCCAAAAAATGAAAGAAATACAAGTATCAGTGCTCTTAAATTATTTCTGGTAACTTCACTACTATTCCAAAAACAGTTGTTTTTGGTGAGTGAAGTTACGTTTTCTCATATCCACTCGTTTCTGTCGTAGGCATAACGCAAATTGAAGACATTCTTTTTTTCTTTAAACTTTGCTGCAACTAGCATTAGATCAGCTCCAAATTTCAACTCTGATATAATTAAAAATAAACTAAACTGCTATCATTCTGCCTTTACTTTCCTCCATATTTCTTATGTTCAGATCTAATTAAGATACTTCTTCCATCCTGGACAGGCAACCTTTGTGTAAGCAGAAATTCCTTCCTTAGCCATTCATATCAAAATGTATCCCTTCCGTATTTGCCAAAATTCACCCTCCTAATTTCTGTTTCTCTCATATTATTTATGTTTTGCCCTGCCTTTGAGTTGTTAATCAATGGATTGGTTCTAGTTTTAAGCGACATTTGGCACATTTTGCTCAAGGAATTACATAACTTCAAGGAAGACGGATCTCGAAAAAAATTATCATGTCCTTTTATTCTAAAATTTTCAATTACATATTTACCCCAAAAACTACAAATATATTATTACCATATTATCACCTATTTCTTGTCTCTTATTTCTGTAATGCAGTTGGAAAAAATAACCAGAATAACTGTATATAACAACAGTTATTTCCTAGTAGTTCTTCGTTGATTTCTCTCGGGATTCACTCATGTTTTTAGCTGGAAATGCAAGGTCATCAACTTCCTTAATAATTCCTCTACAAGGAATTTTTCAAACAGCCTCCATCGGTAAACTGATCTCTTCAGCTGGAGCAAATCCCGCTCGGGGGACTCCGTCATACCCATAACACTAGTGTCGAAAGGCTATTCGTTTTGTTGAGAATCGTTACAACAAATCGATAAACGTTAGATGCCAGATGTTTCAGAACGTAGGATTGGAATCCCTAGAGAAAAAAACGGTTCAATCTAAGGCTGGATTTACTCTATAGATTTCGAGAAAGCATGTTCTTGGAAGACTTTTCACATATCACACCTGTTACATCAAAGAATCAGATACTGCGATAAAAATCAGGATAAATAGATGCTAGGGGTAGTCGTTACAAAAATTATTTTTACACGATTCGCGACAGTAATTGATTAAGGAAATAGAATTATGACTCATGCAATTCCTGCTCCAAGCCGAAAGGTTGGTTGCTGGGAAAAATACGTGAATGTAATTTCCCTTGCATCTACATCCATATATGTACCCTGCAGTCCACCTTTAAATGTCTAGAAGGGAGTACAAGCACCATGAGTATTTCCCTTATTATCATTTCTGTGTTTCGTTAGCAGAATAATTAATTCTTCAAGCGGCTCGTTCTACCATCTATTTATCATATTTTCCATGCACTATCAGAACGGTCTATATGATTATTACAGAATCACTACAAGTAAATAAACAGAGGACGCAGATTATCGGCATCATCCTCTGAGATGATATTTTCTCTGAATTAATTAAGTAAATCAAGCCTTTCTATAAATCTTCCATTGTCTAAAGATTTCCTTTCTGCGTCCCGAAGCATCTGAGTAAATGCTCACTGATTTGTCGTCATCGTCGTTCACAAAATGGACTGCTTTACGGTGTAATTGTTCAAAATTGTTATTATAACTCTTTTTGGCAGGGTCACATACACTCTGTAGGTGAAGAATCATTAACGCAAAGTGAAATAGCTTTCTTCGGATATTCTCTTGACAAAGCCGAGTTTCTGAAGAGATCGTTTATGCTAACTATGCATCGCAACAACTCAATTTTTATTTATTTAATCTAAACGTTGGTTGGTTGGTATTAATACCAGGTGGCAACCTTTTTCTTGTGCACCCCCAATTGTGCAGAAGCATTCAAGAATATCCCAACAAGGGAATATAAGAGGCAGTTTCATTTTTTAAATAAGACGGGAATGCTCAACCATAATTATCCAGGTACTCGGTTTCTCAAAGAAAACTGTCGAGTATCTGGGCGCCAGATGGCCAATAAGGTCACCCTGTCAGATCGACTACACGTTGACTCGTCCCTTCGTTTTTGCAAACCGAACGTTTTATTTTGCTCGCCGGTTGTCGCAGTTGCGAGTGGAAGGCCGAAGAGCAAGCGGAAAGGCCACGGACGCGAGGGAAAAAAAAACACTTTGTCCCCCGGATATCTACCGGAGGGCAAAATTATTTTTTATCGCCGCTTTCGTCTATGTGAGAAATCGATTTTCCAATCTCGATTAAATTTCATAGTTGAGCGAGTCGGTTTAGGAAGCCATTACCCCTTGACAAGCATGACGCGCCGTTCTTTAAATGCGTTTCTGATTGGATCGTTAAGCGATATTTCCCGAACCTTTCTGGTCTTAATGGCGTGATGTAATTCGATGGGAGATATCAACGAAACGACTTATGAACACAGCTTGTAGATCGAAATTCATTATCCATCGGCTATGTTTTTGGGCGGATGGATGTCTCAGAAATTGCGATTGTATGTGGGAATTCCGCGTTGTGCGTAATGAGGAAGTGGACCCGAACGGGGCGAACCCCTTCTTAAGCGGTGTTTTGACGGCTTTAGGGAAAATTAACGTCTGTTAATTCAGCGATCACTCATCTCGATCGAAGAAGCTTTCCAGGGCCTGATATAAGTGGCCACTTGATAGAAGGAAAAATTCTGGGGATAAGGGCGAATATTAAGTGAGCAAACACATGGAAGATTATGTGAGAAGATACGATTGACATTGGTGGAACAGAATTACGACGTCAATAACAAGGTCAAACGCTTGCAAAAGTTGCCCAAAGGAACTTTGGTTCCACAGTTGATGGAAGATTTAGTAATATTAATCCAGAATGGCTCAGTTTTTGGAGATTTTCGTTATATCTCAGACGGCTGTGAGAGAAACTAAAAGTGTACGATGAGTTATTAAATCATTAGTATAAGTTACATTTGATTGACATCGATTTTCCTCCTCCAACTTATTTATTGATACCTATTTTCATCATTATTATTCTTCATATAATTAATATAAAAATTAGTGTTTTGGCGATTCTAGTCCACAGATTTTTATCCATTATCCTTTAGTCGTTAAATACTTACCTGAACTAATGGAATCCAATTTTCGACATATTCGAAAGAAACTAAATATTTTCCTGGTATCAATGAGGTTTTGATAGCTAAAAGAATTATTATTTTCTCTATAGATATTTGGACAAATGATACCACAGAATATCTTTCGTATTTTAAATTTCAGGTGACATTAAATTCTTAGATAACATGATGCTAATGCAACTAAATGAATTGTCTTGATACAACTTAAACAATTTTTATTGAATCTGCTCATTCGAATGGAAAATTTGAAGAATCAGCACTGAAATAATCTATTTTTTTAAATCAGACGTAGCAAATTTTTTATTCAGTAACCACCAAAAGTACTAATTTTAAACCCCGCAGAAATATTGGCCTTTATCTCTTATTTCTCTCTATTTCTTCACTTTAAATATTAATGTGCCTTCAAAGATATTGGTCTCCATGTGATTTTTGGCATTTCCGTCAAAGGTTATGTCACTAAGTTTTTCTGGTTCTCGAGTATACGCTTCATTACTTGGTAAAATGAAGCAAAAGGATTTAATGAGGATTTGTGCCTCAGATTTGGGATCGAATGGAGCTGAAGATTTTATCGTCCTCTTAAATTTGCGGAAATTAAACTTGCTTTCATTCCCAAGTAACCTTTCTTGGAATGCCGAAAGCATTTCCTTTGCCTCTTGTGGAATGATGAATATCATTTCCGCTTATTTAACAAGCCTTTCTTAACCTCTCTACGGGATATTTTCCGAAAGATTCAAAGAATCATGTTTTTAATAATTATTTACATCCTATATTCTAATACGGTATTACTTTCGATAATATTCATGACATTTACATCATTCTTCTGATGATTTCCTTTGTTCTGTACCTAATCTGACAAACTTGTTACAGTCCATCTATCCTATTTGAACTATAGTATACATGTTATTATTAGAAATCATGCAAATACCAAATCTCTCATTTGTACTTGTAATCAGCTAATAATTATTAACTAGTTCTTCTTTCTAATTTCTCTTTCCTACGCTGTAATTAACCTTTCCTAGTTCCCTCGCTAATATCTCAAATAATTATATCAGCTGATCTTTGTAATGCTATTTCTACCCTTTAGTTACCCTCTCATTAACTTTGCATTACATTTTCTTTTGTTTTGATCTCAAATTCTCTTTATACTTCCTCAGTGAAATCTCTTCCCACTAATATGACTCTGGTAACATCCTCTATGCTCTCAAAACGCTCTTTTATTCAGAATACAGCTGCAATCACTAACATAGTAGTATTTTCTTCATTAGCCTATGCTTTAGCTACTCTTTCATTACTTTTCTTTTTCTATCTCTCTATCAACCTTCATAGATTTTCAAATTACCTACTTTACTCCCTTCCAATTTACTCCCTCGATCATAAGCCATCATCCTTATCCATTTCTCTTCCTCTTTCTAAATTACTGCTACTAGCATCTTATTTCTGGTTTATGCTTCCATCACAAAGCCGTACTATCCCTCTAATATCACCCATCATGCTACATTGAAATTCGCTACCTTTATGCTGTCTTTACAGTAACAGGCATTGAAATTTTATGACATTCAGGTCTGAACTGATCAACCATCTTTCCGGATTCTCCAAAATTTCCAGCTTTTGTTATCACATGCATCCAAAGACATCCCATTCACCATTCCTGGACTCTTAAGAACCCCTTTCTTCGGATTTTATCTTCATATATTATGTTTTTTTTATTATTTATTCCCATTCACACGCACTCTTTATCAAGTCTAATAAATACATCGTCATTATATAATTCTCAATTGTACCACAAGGTTCAAATTATTTCCCTCAAACTGGTCGTTCAAACTTCCTTAAAAAACAAAATAAATCATTATCCAATAATATCAACCGACTTTCCAGATTTTGATAATGGATCTCCTCTCCTGAAATTAAGTTTTTTCTTGTGTTTATTGTAGTTTTCAGCTCTCTCATAGGTAGCTCATTTTTATCTATAGGTATAGTTACAGGATGAAGATCCTCATTCTCTTTGTCATTCTTTAACAGAGGGAAGTGGTTTTCATGGATAAGGAGTGAGGGTGTTTTTGTTTTTATCACCGAGTTTTAAGGCATTTTAAAAAGTGTAAGATGACTGAACACTGAACGATAACACTGTGTATTAGACTGGGATAAAAAAATCATTAATAGATGATAAATAACAAATAGAAAAACATTACGGCTTGAGAACTTGTTCTGGCCGGAAAGATCCCGGTTTTGATTACTTTTTTCATGTCTGTTTATCCTTGGGATTTTTCCTGGGTGCACGCCCTTATGTATCCCTTATCCTTTTTTCTGAGTATTGAACTATTTATTATCCGCAATATGAGGTGATCAAAACGAATGCCATTATTCAGCATCATTCATACCTTATTATTTTTTGTTGCTGCAGCTTTAAAGAAGACAGCGGCGAAGTTAAACGATGGACTTTTCCCCCTTTATCTTTTTCAGAATGAAACTGAAATATATTGAATGTATCGACATATAGTAACAAGAATAACTTAGATTTGTTCAGCAGGTATTAAGGAAATTGTGTTTTCATCGATTTCTGCAGAAATGCAAAAGTGTCTGTTTTCATAATTATTACTCACGCATTACGTGTTAATTTATCTTTCCCTCCTAATTTTTCCATCCCACCCTTCCCACAATTCACCCGACGGCTTTCTGTTTATTCACAAGTTTCTCTCGAGGAGCGACTTAACTTTCTATTTCCAAAGTAGCATCCTTTGTTAACAACCTTTTGCATTCCCCCTTTTCATCTTTCATTGCCTTACATTTTAATTACAATCGCCTCCAATTCTTCCGTCCTACTTCTCCTTGACCTCTTCCTTCCCCTCCTATTTCCTCCTACTTATCCCGCTCCCTTTCCCTCACTCGATCCCTCCTCATTGTTCTTTTACACTTTCCGCGCTCCAAATTTAACCTTTCCTGCCTCCGCGAGACTCCCCCGAGAGATTTCGTCGGAAATAAAAAAAAAATGCTCAGAATTCGGATTGAAAACTTTCCTTTTTTCCTTATTTTAGAGTTCGTAGAAAACACAGGCTCGTAAAGTATTCAGTGCTTCCCGTCCGAGAAGCTGAGCTCATCCATACGTGAAGCGATTTCATGACGTTATTTGCCGGAAATATAAGTGGATGGTCTCAAATCAAGCGGCGGTGACTCGTCACCTACGCAACACCTTTCTGGTTTCTCGCTTTTTCTTTTGTTTCGTTCGGTGAGTTTACTTGAGGATACTACGAAATAGTTCGGCTTTAACTGAAGGTGAATCAATGCTTTTCTTATAATATATAATATATATATATAATAACTTCTTAAACTGTTTTAATATCGTTCATAACATTTCCTTGCTATTGTAATAATAATAATAAATTTATTGATCCAAATGCATGCATTGTATGTATAGGACAGGTCATTTCATTAATTGAATTGCAGGTAATTGAAACTACATATAAGATAATCACTACATACATTACAAGTCATAAATTTAATTGCAATAATCACATATACATTTAAAAACATTTTTCAACAATTAAAAATGCTAAAACATCACACATTTAATTACAATTACAATAAATACACTTACTATAGTTCTTATTAAATTTTTATATTATAAGCTATATATGCAGCTCTGATATGTATTTAAGGGGGATACTTGGGTGGTGTTTGGACTGATGTTCGCACGACCAGTTACTATTTATCATGGGCATTTGATTCGGTTAATAACAAATACACCACATATCAGTTACTCTATAAAAAAATATATCGTAAAAATCTGATGTGGCCAGCAAATGACTTTCTCCATATATATAAGATGTAAATATTTATCTACCGCAGTAATTCCGAACTCTATATTCCATCTACACTTGGAATATGAGTGATTAATATTATACATTATCTTTGACGCCAAAAACATGATAAATAATGTTTTGCGGGACATGATCGATGAAAAACGATGAAATTGGCCTTTTACCCATAGAGCCCAGAGCGCCCACAAAGTACAGAATCAGCAACTTCCGGTTTATCAGTGTTTCATGAATAACTCCTACACAATCAGTGATACAAAAATATGTTTCAACCAAAATTTATAGTAAATTACATTTTTCAAAACTTTTATAAATAATAGTATATACCTTAATATGATATTTATGGAGATATTTTGAAAACCGGAAATGAGCTTCGAAGATTGAAGCTCAACTTCCGGTTAACCGATTTACTCCAAAAACTAATCAACTCTAAAAAAACTAATCAAAGTACTATATATGAAATTTGGTGTTGATATAATGAATAGTTTTTAAGTTAGAGCGCCCACAAAGTACATAACAGCTACTTCCGGTTTATCGGTATTTCACGAATAACTCCTAATCAACCGGTGATATAAAAATATGTTAAATACAAAAGTTATAGTAAATTACGTTATCTAAAACTTTTATAAGTAATACAATACACGTATATATCATATTTATGGAGATATTTTGAAAACCGGAAATGAGCTTTAATGAATGAAGCTCGACTTCCGGTCAACCAATTTACTCCAAAAACTAATCAACTCATACAGCACACACCACAGTACTATATACGAAGTTTGGTATTGATACGACAAATAGTTTTCACGTTAGAGCGCCCACAAACACACACACACATACACACACACACACACACACACACATACACACAGACATCATTCCGAAAATAGTCAAAACGTGTTCTAGGGAACCCAAAACATGTATTTCCGTTGAAATCTCGAAGTCGAATTTTTTCATGAAAACAATACTTTCTCTATACTTCGTATATGGAGAAAGTAATAATGAATGACAAAAAAGGGAGAACTATTCCACAGGAAACTAATTCCTGTTTCATTTAATTAGAAAAACATACGCATGAGAAATAATTTTATAAGTCAATATATTTTTCTAACTCATAAAATTGGAATTAGTTTCCTGTGGAAATGCTCTTCCTGTTTATGGTCTTTCACCGTTATGGAATACCACAAATTTACTCGCAAGTCCGTGGATTTTATATATTATCGTGATTTTTCATTATGTGTATTTCATAATTGTTAATAATAGACATCTTGAAAAAATATTAAATATGTTTTTGTAATTAATTTGATGTAGAAAAATGAATTGGTAAACTGCCTTCAAAACTTGGGTGTAGAATACAGCGAGAAAAGTTGGTTCATTGGGTAAGGACATGGAGGTGCTAGAGATGGTGGTAGGAGTAGGAGTAATTACTGTAATAAACGACGATAAAGTGAGGGATGAATGCAAGGGAAAAGCCAAAAGGGAGGAGAAAATAAAATATTTTGGAGTATGTAAGATGTCAAGAAGGAAAAAAAGGACATTACGGATGATGAGAAAATCTGGACGTAGAAATTTTAAGTATTATTGGGACAGTGTATTTTAGAATCCTTACGAAGTAAAATTCAAATTCAAAAATATGTTTTCCTTTTTTATCATATATAGTGCCTATTGAGTTATATAAACATATTGTAAGGTGCTGACGCTTTGTAGCATTTTTATTGTGTAATCAATCCATTCGATGGAACAGAAGATTAAATATGGTGACCCATTTCCCAAGATTGTTTTGATATGTTTTCTCTCCCTATATCACTTAACTATATTATTCAGTGAAAGAGTGAGTGCTGCATTATAAAAATACATAAAAATATTGCTGCATGGTATTTTGTCGTAGTTGCATCCGTATAATATCTCCTATGTATCATTTCAATAACTCAAAACCTCAGGGAGAATAGAAATCTTACTCAGCTATGCGCATATTCTTGACCTAGCTTTTCTGTCGCAGATTATAAACAGAGTTCACTGAAGATCACCAAAAGTATTTCACTAAAGTACATAGGGTTTATAGTAATTTTGAGGGTTTAATATCGATTGTCGTTTGCTTCTTTTGAAACACCTTTATCGCAGATTTTAACCTAAAAGCTAAGCATCTTTGTAAGGAATTGAGAAATTTCACGGCTGTCAGACCTCGGTGGTTCAATCATATTAATCCATATTTCATACTTGATTATGCCAATGGCTCTACATTTATGCATGTTTCTATTTAAATTTCCCTTCTTTGGTATTTGTATCTTTTTCACATTTATCCCTCTAGCAATTTTGATACGTTTTTGTTCGTAAGAAATAGCTACGCTTTACATTTTAGTAACGGATCCTCAACAGACGTGTCACTTCTGTTTCCCATTATTAAATTAATTAAATGGGTGACAGAAACTTCTAAGTTTAATTAACACATTAGACAATTTTTGCGGCTTTGAATTCTAATTCCAGAGAGTAAATAGGCTCGCTCTTTGAGTTGATACTTTGGATGAAAGCTAAATTATAATGTATCTCGTCACTATCTATAACTATTTTAATTATAATCATGCTATATTTTTAAGGCACACTCCTGAGAATGACATAACTCTAGATCGAAAAAAATTTGATACGTGACGTAAGAACACTCCTATGACCTCTGTGTATTTATAAAGAGTAAAATAGGATCTTTAAAAAAGTTTAATTTTTAATAATTAGACCGTCTTCTTCATTTACTAAAGCAAAATATTTTTTGGCGTTGGGAAGGAAGTTTGAATAATTCAAAACCTAAAGCATGAAATTAAATTAATTTTGTGATTCATTAGACTTATAAAAATAATCAATGTTTTCCATACCAGATGTTTGCCGATAGGTTTTTTGCATAGATGTATATGCACATGAAACAATCAACATCACTGTGGGTTTAAACATATTAAACTGCCGATGAGAAATATGTTGAAAGGCTAATACAAAAGCAACTTATAGAAAATGTAGAATATAAGTTTAAAATTACATGATTTATAAGAATCCTAGACAATTTTCATCAAAATTCGTTGTAACTTTTACCAAAATATTCCATGTTCGTGTCACGGTGATTTTTAAATACTTTCACAAGAAATCAATTTGAATTCATTAACCCTTAAAGGTCCAACCGTTTTTGGTTACACCGTGGACCAAGGGAGGGTCAAAAATTGTCCCCTATTGTTTTTTTCAATAAAATAAAAATGAAACACAATATATCTTCAGCAATCGCCTTCTTAGATTTTTAAAAACCTCATACAATGATTTTTGTTGCTAAAAATTCTACTACTGCGATAAAAATAATGAAATTTTTATTTATATAAAAACTCATCAAAGACGAGGATATGATAAAGCTTCTTCTCAAAGATACCAGTTTTAAAGCTCTAATTCGGTAAATAAGTTTGCAAATCACCGTTAGTTATACTTATAAATCAAAAACAAGGTATAATTAAAAAAATTGAATTAAATTATTAAAATTAATTAAAAACTATTTGCCAAGATGTATGATTCCATTTGATTCAAAAATATGTCGCAGGTTGGACAAAGGGAGGATCATTTTGTGTCCACCGCCTATTACCGTTCTCATTATATTGCTAAAAAATAACGTACAAAATGCATCAACGTATAGTTATCTTTAACAATCTATATTTGACAATGAAATGAAGCTATAAGACTGTATAACATGACTGTGTTCTTAAAATATTGAAAAAGAAAAGTGGTGGACATTTTTTAGCCCTCCCTTGGTCCTTTAAGGGTTAAGTTTGTTTATATCTCTTGCAGACTTTATCTTTACAAAATTTAAATAGGAAATATTGACCCTTAACAATTGAAATGATTATTAAATGAACTAAAATTTAATAAAGAAGTTCATTATTTCGTAGAATATCATTTTTAATTCGAATTTGCGTGAATCATGATAAAATAGATATAACTTCCGTGAGGTTTTCGTGGTTGTAAACACAAAGCACGATTAATGTTTCAATTAAACCATCTATTCAAAGTATCGGTTTTTATATTTAACTCAATCAAATAAAATTATTTTTTCTCAGTAATGCCATTCCTTCATCATCCTCAAATTAGAATTGCCTTAATTTTTCCATCCTTCGAAACATTTTTTTTCCGAATGGGATTTATGCTGTAGAAATAAAGAAATATTATGTATCGTGCCTTTATTGTTAGTAATGGAATATTTTCAAGGAAAGGATTTCGCTGAAAGATGAATGAATGACTCAGAAAATGTTTATCTATTAGAAAACCAATCTTTTTAAGTATAAAAGATATGCAAAATCTTTTCCTATTGACAGCTAATTAGCTTGTTAAACTAAACAAAACATAGTCAAATGAATTTTTGTACAAGCAGAGTGTCTATTAACTAGTAGATAAATCAACTGCTATATGGAAGTTTCAATTTATTGTTCTGAAAAGGGTTTTCTGTGGTAATTTAGCCCATGTGGTGGGAAATCAATGGAGCGGTACGTTTAAAAGCGTTTATGATCGAGAAAGTTTTACTCGTGAGAAATATTACCACCAAGAAATAAAATATTCTAATTTGTCAATTAACCGCCGTATGTTATCATCTGTCCTAAGGATACATCCTTTAAGATTCCTAGCAATCGAAAGCCCATCGCCGGTTATTCCGAAAGCCTTAGAGGAAATGTTCGGTTGACAAATGGCCTTCGGATGACATGAACGCTCCCCGAATCCTCGCTTAACATTTGTGGAAAAAAGTTCCTTTTGTTTTACGGCAATTTCGCGTATCTTTCGAATTTTTTCCTCATCACTCTCAGCCGTCATTTTCTCCCTTCTCTTATAATTTAGCCTTCGAGAACGCCCCAATCTTTTCCGGTTTCTCCTCCGAAACTGTTCCACCCCGCTTTTTTTTAAATTTAGATATTTACCCCGAGACGTATGGCAGGGGTTGTAACGACACCATCTTCGCTTAATATACCATATTAACCCCTTTAATAACCTGGGGAAAACGACCGAAAGTAATGATCTGTTTTTGAGATCACTTCCCTCCATCGTTTTTTCGATACTTCTCGTTGGTTTGGAGTTTACTGCTTTATGGGTGTGAAACATGGACTTAAAGAAAGGAGGAATTCAAACGTTTGGAGGCCTTCGTAATGTGGAATGGAAGAATGGAAAAAGTTGGGTTGATCGGAAAAAAACACTGAGGTGCTGGATAAGGTTGGGGAGGAGATGGCTTTATTTGAAGTAATTAAGCATCGACAGAAGAAATGAGTGGGTTTAATATTGAGGGGAGAGGGATTGGTAAACTTTGTGATTGAGGGTAGAATTCAGGGGGATAAACAGAGAGGAAGACAAAGGCAAACGATGTGAATGACATAAGGGGTGGGGTTTGCTGTAAGGTAATGTGAGAGGTGGCACTTAATTTGGATTTTTGAATGTAAATGAACCTACCAAAAGATAGAACACTCATGAATATTATTTCAATTCTCGTAGTGATCTATTGTTCGCGCAAGGAGCTGTCGTCCGGTCAGTTGTCGCACGGTAAGTTGTCGGGTCCGATGAGTTGTCGCACTGTGAATTGTCGTACTCTGAATTGTCGGTTCACAACTTATCACACCCCTTTCTCTCTGCTGCGAAAATCTTTTTGCCTCGCAAAGGTCTCCTCTTAATATCAGCTCGAATCCGCTCCTTCACCCACTTCTTTCTCTCCGTATCTCCGACCGACTTTCACTTTTCCCCTCTTGACCCAATTACCTATCGCCGTTTCCATTGCCTCTTTCGCTCCCAATGAGATTATGATCGTCTGAGCGGAACGCTAAATGCTCTAATGTTATTTGGTGGCGAATGGTGCAGCCCAATGCTCTCGTGAATCTTTGACATTCGGTGCCCGCGTCGTAAAATGCACCCGAGTGAAATACTCGTGGAAAGCGCTCTAGCGTTCGTTGAAATGTTTCCACGGTATTGAATGCGGCGTTTGATCTCTGTGTTTTACTGAATGATGGTGCAAATATTATTATTATTTTACTCTTATAATGAAGTTAAGTCAAAAATTTCTATCTTCCATCTAACATTTAGAGATTTTAAAAGCAAATTTTACAATATTTAATTAGTAATAATTGCAATATACAATTGTGAAAATATATTGCAACAGTTATATCATTAACTGCAACTAACTTAAATCTAGAAATGTATATCAACATATACAGACAAACCTTCAAGTATCTGATGCTATAAACTTGGGTCAAATTTTTGGATTCAAACAAAATTTAAAAAATATTAGACATAAAGAACTAGATATAGATACAATAATCACATTATAACTGTGGTAATGGAAAAATACTCCTTGATTAAAAGTTTAAATTGAAAAGATGTACATTCACTGGATCGGCAACAATTATAATCGTTTATTCTGAGGAGAAAAAGAAATATTTGATACATTTCAAAATAAAGGGGGAAAAACTAACTTAGACAATCAAGGACAAATGCTAAGATAGATAACAGTTTAAGACGTTGAGTGAACCGGGAGTACCTTAGCGCGTTTTCACGTTACAGCCTAGTACTTTTTGAAAATGGATAATTGCAGTTAAGCTAAAGGAAACGCATTGTGAAGTTCAAGAATCTCTTCTGAAATATGACTCTCATTTTCCTTGGTATTTCTGCATTTTGCAAATGTGACATTTTGTACACCAGAAGCTTTGCTGATGATAATGTTTGATCGACCGGTCAGTCTAGTTGAATAATTGCGGAGTAAATTGTTAGTAATATTATTATCAAGCAAAACGATATGTATGCCTCCCAAGGATAGCTTATTTAAATGTATAAACAAAAAATTTGCGAAGATAACTTACTATGTAGTGCAACTAAAAGTTATTTCTTTATGATAAACCACACAAGTCTACAGCAAGAGTCTGATGTGGGAATAAGTGGAATCTTCCAAGTTGGTTTCTTTTCTCTTGAGCAATCAGGATGATTTTCTTTTTAATTTCACCTGATACCATTACTTTGACAAGTGATATTTAAGAGCTAATTTTTTTATTTTGCTTATACCCTTTGTATCACAAAATGTGGAAATATTTATAGAGAATGTTATGTTATTTGATTGTTACGTTACTGCTTTAAGTCATGCATCATAGATATGCAGAAACGGGATGGAGTTCTTCCTTTTTATTAATATGCAGAGTACTCTCGGCTCTATATAGAGAGTAGAACTGGAAAGCAAAAAAATTCCGTGCTCTTCACGTGAGTCCAGAGAATAGGACAACGTTAAAGGGATTGTGAATGAAATGATTGCGGTCAGAGTACATTAAATATATTCTTTTGGATTGAAAACTGCTCTTGTAGGGCTGAATAGGGATATATGCAGAGAATTGCTCGATGCAAAATGTCTACTGAAAAGTGCTATAAAATTCGTTCGCCGAGTAAATTAATGTATTAAGTTGACTGTTAGCATTTATGAATCAGACGTATTGCACAGAGGAAATGCGCAGAATTAAAGATTGTACTCGTTATATTCAGAGGTATGTTCTTCTTTCCTTCATCTAGTTTTTAACTGTATTAAATTTGCATCTTAAATAGAATATTCGAGTGTAAATATATCTTTCGTTATGAACCAAAGTCATTTTTTTGGTCTCAATGTAATGAAAATGAGTTTCACCTTCTTTGGGATATTTAAGTTCGGCTTTCCCGTTGTAAACCTCCTGGAAAAAGGATTTATTCCCTTCCAAAGATTCTCCGTCGTAGGATTCATTTGTGACAGCCAAATCAATGGCTCCATTGCAGTCGTGAATCACCGTCATTAAAGCGGCAGTAATTATTTTGGCTTCCTTTTTTCCATCCCCCGGAATTTATCATACCATTCTGTCTCATTTTTTTCTTCCGTTAACCTATGAATCGATTTTTGGTAAACAATATAACCATTGGTGCACAAAATACGAAATAAATATATATTGCGAAATATCCATCTTATTTTGATGATGTCTTTTAACTAGCATTATTATTTACCGTTCATCCTCCTTTGTAAATGTGTTACCATTACTCCCCATTCCCGAGTTGTTTCTGAGAGTGATCAGGGGTTACCGTTAAAACCACTGTTTAATTCTTCTATGTTATAGTATCGTTCTGTTTTACATGTCCATTAGCTGGTAAGTCCAGTATATCTGCGGAAGTTGACTTCTTTTCATATCCGCTAGAAAAGTCAAAACGTTCCAGATTGCCATTGCATGTGATGACTGCTTCTTATTATTGGGATGCCTCGTGTGTTTCTTACTGTTGAAACGTAACACATTTTTCTTTTCTTCATTTAATATGTATTTTAAGTATGTCCTTGTTATGATTACACATCTTACATCGGCATATCCTCATTATTAATCATCGACTGAAATCTATGATCTTGTCGGGATGAATGGATTGTGTCGTGTTTTGATGTATCTTCATGACGTCAGTGTAATGATAATGATAAATCTGAGTAACAGAAACCACACAAACACTATGAACAGCATAAATCTGCGATAGAGCTTTTTAAATGGTTCTTTCAGATTACTTACACACAATATAATGGATCTCAATTTATATTTTACGCTTGCACAAACAGTTGTAAATATGAATCTCGTTCCTACGAACAACGTTTGAAATACGTTGATGAAAAATGATTCTGTCCTAATGATCTGACATGATACAATTTTGTATAAAAACTTACATATATACTTCCTTATTTTTTTCGGTATGATTTAATGAAAATCTAGCAATATACTCCATCTGGTGAATCTCTTAGCCTCAGCGCTTGCCTTTATTCTATTTTGTAAATATATTTCGCATAATTTGTCCCTCCGAGTTTTCAGATCGACTGGTAGAATCGACGTTTTAGGCAATTCCTGCGCTTATTCTCTACAAGCGTCTTACATTATACGAGATTTTCTCGGAAGAAATTCCTTAAAAATGTGTCTTCGCAGGTGTACCGTAGAGAAAGCATTTTTTCGTCCCTTGTTCTCCGTATTCTGTATCATTAGGTGAGCATCGGCTTCCCCGCTCCCAAAGAAATGTTCCACGATAGGATACGTTCAGCCTTACGGATGAAATTTTCCTGGAAAGCAATTCCTGAGTTTTGCGTCGCAGTGAGTGTGTTTTCCAATCTGCTGTTGGGTAAATCAGAGTGCGCTTCGAAGAAATATATGTTTGAATCGAATTCTTGATACAGGTTTCGGAATTAAAATGCCTACCGTTTCAAGTATTACGTTTGGTTCTAGCTTATTAATTTTACGGTAAGGCAAGCAGCATGTTGCAGATTCAAGGAGTTATGTTTATTTGAAATTTAATATGTTTTTAATTATTATATTTAATTGAATATCTCAGAAGCATAATAGTTATTTCATATTGGTCAAAATGAAGGAATGAGTTAAAAATTGTATATAGTTGGTACGTAAGATTAGAATTATTGATACAGGATTCGGAATTATATATGTTCGCTTCCAATTCTTGATACAGGTTTCGGAATTAGGTTGCCTCCCGATTCAAGTATTTATTTTTACATTCGCAAGGCGATCAGCATGCCGCAGAATTAAAGAAATTAAGTTGCAATTAAATATGTTTTTAATAATTTTATTCCATCTCAGAACCATTATACTTATTAAAAGGTTGGGAATTTCCCCATAGAAAGAGAATAAGCTAAAAATTTAATAAAATTGATATGTATGATTCGAATTCTTGATACAGGATTCAGAATTCAAAATGTACGATTCGAATTCTAGAGCCTGGACTCAGAATTAAAGTGATAACTGAGTCAAGTACTCAGCAGTATTGTTTCAGTTTAATTATTTTTTTACTCATAAGGCAAGCAGCATGTTGCTGAGTCGAAGAAATATGGCTGTTTTTAATCATTTTCTTCAGTCGATTACAATCTCAGAACCATCATTGTTATTTGAGGTCGGCCAAAATAAAGGAATGATCTAAACATTTTAGACAATTTGTGGAAGTTATTTTAGCAATCTTTAGTTATTTATTTTATTTACGAAGAGAATTTCGTTAAATAGGGATTTTTAATCAAGAAAACACATCGACAGCTAGAGCAGTCAGGCATATTTTTATTTGCTCTTATTTCGCTGAAATTAGACTTACAGGTTCCCCGGATAGCCAAGTGGGTAGCCTCTTAAACATTAGTGAAATCAATACGATTACCGTTAGAAGCACACGTGCAAAATGACCTAAGCTATCGAAGCACTTTTAGGAAATTAGAAAAAAAAGAAGATTTTAGACTTATTCTTCTGGTAGATTCTGGTAAATACAATTAGAGTAATAATTAAATACTTTAGAATTTTCAGTAGATTAAATTAACTGTATATGCTAAAAGAATTAAGCAATACAATAATGTATTTGTATGGCAAAAATTTTTCATTCGCAATCATAATTTATATTAATATAATTATAGATTGAATCATGAGATTGACCAATCGAAATTTGTCATGGTTCTTTTTTAGGCCTTCAGGGCTATCGGTAAGGTCCCGTAATACACGTGCACTTCTAAGTTCAATTGTAAATTCATACATTAATTGTAGGACAGGAGATTCGATAATTAATGTATGCGTAAATAAATAAGATTAAAGTAAATTTAACTTTCATAAGCTTCAAAAGCGGATTACTTGCTTACAAAGAAATTAGGGCAAATCATTAGGAAGGCAGTCTACATGAAAAAACTCCTTCAAGATTTTCGATGTTCTGTTTAATGACTGCAGGTATTATAAGAAAACGCTTCGAAAGGTAAATTTTCTTTTTGGGAAGTTAGGAATTTTGAAGCGTCATTAAAGAAAGTTGAAATAATGGAGGGCATATATTTAGTTTCTCAAGTCCATGCAGACAGCCAACCTGCTTACCCAAGAAATTGGGGCAAATCGTTAAGTACCCTTAGAAACGGATTAAAAAAGAAGAATAATTGGACCTCCATCGCAAGTATTGTATATCCTTTTCCATGCTTTTAAGGGTACTTTTGTGAGATTCTTTGGCACGTGCACAAACATGCGAAACTAAAACAATAAAACATTAATGAAATACCGAAGAGAGATGCTCCTTTCTAGAAATCCCCGCATATGATTGTGAAATATTAAGGTTGTTTAAATCTTTCAAAGGTAGTATCTAAAATTTTAAATACCAACCCAACTTTGTATTTAATATCTTGATTAAATAGTTCTGCCTATTTTCTTCCTGATTTTGCACGTTTTGTTTTTATTATAAAGTTGGAAATATCATTTTAATCTGTAAGTCTTTTCTTTAAGGCATATCTTAGCAGTAAATAAGGTTGTACCTTAGTAATAAAATGTATAAAAATAAGGAAGTTTAGTTTATTATTTATTCTCCATAAGCAAAATACATATCACATCGACTTGTGAACAATATTCATCCATATAATGGTAGATATTTACAATTATATAAGCATGCAATACAGTTTCAATATAAACTATTTTATAATACAATAGATACAATATAAATAATATAATAATCTATTATGTAGTACATATTAATTCATATTTCTGGCTGCACATTTCATGCACTCTCCCACTGAGTAGAAGGATCCTTCAACAAATAACTGTTTTACCTTTCTCTTAAAACTTTTGTACTTTTTTTTGATCTTGTATGATTGCTATAGATTTCTGAATTTGTAGTTATGCAGCCATGTTATCTTTAATGTTAGGAAATGGATCATGTATGTAAACAGAAGGATATGGGATGATTTGGAGCTTTTTAAAGTATGGCAAAGAAAGATATTTTATTTGAGAAGGAATTTAACCAAGGACGCTATATACAAACAGTTTATAAACAATAATAATTATATTTATTTTTCCTTAAAAAAAGATAGATACATGCTTTTAAAATATTTTCCTATTTTTAAAATATTAACAAATAATTCGTGAAATTAGGCATCCCAAAAGAAATAAATCTCTTACGAGGATTGCCGTCACTTTAATTCAAATTTGATGTGTTTCTCGGCATATACAAGTATATTAAAAATACATTTTCTGTAAAAATGCTTTGAGTATTGGAATATAAACCAAAAATAGAATACAATGAAGTGTTTTGACGAAGAAAAATCTTTTCATAGTTAAAATGGCAAATACACGTACCTTGTCATTATCCAATCCGCGACACCATAATTCCAAACCACTTCACCGCAGAGCCAAGATTCTTGATGAGAAAGGAGACATGAGTGCTTGTGCATATTCGATTCAGATGATAAATGAGCCTCTGTAAGTGACCAACAGAATGATAAATATTACATAATTAAATCGGAATGCGGTCCGCAGAGTTGCAACCGCTTTACCTATCCCTCGAGTATGGATGGAATGATAAAGTAATTTCCATTTTTCATCTTTATCATATGCGATTTTTCACTTATCAGAGCGAACGTAAAAGGGTTTAAATTTTATCAGTTTCCTTCCCATGGTAACGTAACTAAAATCGTGTTCATATAGTAGTATACCATTATAATAAATTCCGAAAGTTGCAATAGTTTAACATTCATGATGTCCAACAGCTAGTTGACTTAACAAATTTATTTATTCGAAATCATAAAAGTAGTAAAGATTATTTCCCGGGATTTGATACATGGCATAACCATCCCATAGTAATGTTGCTATGTGGGATATATTATCTGCTGCTCTTAGTGGTTTTGTATAAATAAATCTGTTTAATTAACGTGATAATTGTAGTCATGGACCTCTAGACTAAAGCCCTTACAAACGTTATGTAGGACAACTTTAAAAAAATTATATAAATAAATATTTTATTGTTACAATCTTAACATTTAACTATACGTGAAATAAATGTAAATATGTTTGCTAATTATTTTTCTGAGGCAATTACTACCTTCATCGCTTATTAAAAGGTAAATTTGATCTTTTAAAGCATACAGCGCATCAAAGTATGTTATAATTAACCAATTTGATCACTTCGAGTGAAAGAAAGTGGAGAGTATAATAAGTACCGAAAAAAATTACATAAAGAAACATGTACTGTCCATAGTTTATTTATTTGCTAGGTTTGGAGTGGCGATTAAAGAATATATTAGCAAGTTCGTAATCGAGTCCCGGTAATATTAGAGTATTATAATATAAAGTAATTCTAGGTTTTGTAGCTGGTATCTGAATTTCAATTATCAGCGAAACCTTAGCCGTTGTTAATATTAAGATTGCTGTTAACTCCCTTTAACTTTACACCATAATATCGGGTCTTTCCTTTAAGCTAATAAGGATAGAGGAAAATAAATGTATAAATAGCCATGTAACAATAAACATCAAATAAATAACTACAGATGATATAAATAATATGATTGAGCATAATTAATATACATTTCATGAGGATTATCATGTTCGTTTTTTCACATGTAAAATTCAACCATCGCATTGTAAATGGTACCTAAGCTATAACTTTCCTAAAGACTGGTTTTCCCTCGGAAATTCGATGCAGAATCCGCGATTGAGATTCCCCATTCCGTTCGAGGGACGATAAAAATAGATTCCGCGGCGGAGCAGGTGATGGGCTGGATTGGGTCATCAAGCGAGAAATTTAGCCAAGTTTCCTTGTAAGGCTCGCTCGCTCCCCAGCGAGCTCTCGCGGCCCCATTAACCGATCCTCCGGACCCGAGTGGACATTCTTATACGAGTCAAAATCCTCCGCGAGCACGCGCCAAGTCTCCGCAAAAAGAAGACTGTCGCTCCCCGCAATCGGCCGCACATTCGCGCCCCATTTTAAAGCGCTCGTAGCATTGTGCAGTGGAGATAGGGATTCTGACCTGTTGAGACGCGCATCTCGGAATGCTCCATCTGAATACGAGGATTCTCATCACGGCGAGAGGAACGGCAGGTGCGATTCAGGAGAGATTCCTAGGGATTCCTCCCCCCCAACGCCGCCCCCCACAAAATACTTCCCGCCTCAAGCAGCAGATGGCGGTAGGGTCACCATCCGACGTGTTGCCCTTTCCCTTCGACGAATTTCCAAGGGCGTCGCTTCATCAAGTTGGTAACTGATTTCACAGTCTCCAGAGGAAGTGCTCCTCGGCTATAATGCGACGAGAGCAAGGTTGCCAATTTGGGTTGCTTCTCTCTCGGTCTTCGCTGTTTTAATCGCCTTGCAAGGATGACGATTTAATTCCGGTTTTATTTCATCTATCAGCTTTACTTCATCATAATCTAATATTAATAAAACGTTTTTGCTCTGGCAAGATTAAGATTTTAAGTATCTTACGCCTATATGAAATAAGCATAGCTGACATAATAATAAATAAGTGTTATCCATGTAAAACAAAATAAAGCAATGAAAATGAGAGACGTTGGTAAATCTACAACTGTAAAAATAATAATACACAGGTATACATATTAAATATTAATATGCATTTATCAGTTTTATATTAGACATATTTCTATATTATATTAGAAGCCTTTTGAGGTACTGTATGACGGAACTGTGTACTGTGTTTACTGATCTACGATTAAGCCACAGAGATGTTCGATTAAAAATATCATAAAGTAATTTTATAAAGTTCAATGATGATCTATTAATCTATAATTAATTTTATTTGATTAAATTTCTTAAATTATTAGTTGAAATCAGCGCAGCGCTTAAAGGCAATACTGATGAGTCATACTGTTTGATGGAATTGTATTGATTGTCAATTATCATTGATCTACGAATCAACCATAGAGTTTTTCAAATCCAAAATATAACTTCTAATCTTCTAAATTTGAAACTAAAGAATAAATTAAGAATTATTTAATTTAATTTCGTTTATCTTGTATTTAAATCGACAGAGCTTTCCACGAAATACGAGAGAATCATATCGATTGCAAGATTAAACTAATGATTGTAACCATATACCTTATACCTCTGAGTTTACAGGCCTAATAAAACGTTTAATATGATGGAGCTTCGAGAAATTATCATTAATCTGTAATTAAATCGTAAATTTTCCGAATCAAAAATATTATTGGCTATTTTTTTAAACCATAAATCAAGAATTACGTATTATATTATTTCATGCAGTCAAAAAACATCCATTTATATTTTAGTTCAGAAAATGGTCTTACACTAAAATCAGGTGAATCATATCGATTTCAAAATTAAACTAATTGCTAAATCCATATAAATTACCTTTTTGAGTGTTCAGTTACGCTTTACTTAGCTCCACAATGATTTAATTATTTGGATGTATAATGTCTCAATCGGATATATTTATGTCCGTAGTTTATTCGTAGGTTGATTTAAATATAAGAGAGGTTACCTTACCATAATCCATTTTAAGTCTGACAATATTATAAATTTATTCATTCAGATTTTTCTGGACAAGGATTTTATTTACTAATGCAACAGTATACTTAATTGTTAGGTTTTTAATCCTTCCCTTCAACATGATTGTCAATCTGAGGAGCTTTATTCTTTTTCTTTTCCACATTTTCTAGGCTGTTTCTTCGCTTTCAATCCAAAGTTCGTTTCCTTGTTGTGTAATCTAGAAGTTTGTCAGGAGATAAATCTCTCATTCCAAATTAGATCTCGTTTAGGAAGTGAAAGCGAGAATTGAAAGAAACCACTACTTTTGCCACTCTGGCCGATTGCTACTTCGATCAAGGTTTTTCTGCTTCGAAAGTGTGAAAATTTCCTCCGGAAGAAAAGAAATAGGAGGAAGGAAATCTCTCTGCCATTTACAGGTTTCTTTTGTGACCAGTAGATATTATAAGAAATTTCTTTTGTATTGAGCCTAAAATTCTTGGAGAACGTGAGGAAAAATCTGAAAGCGATTTATACGTGGATAAACATGTTTTATTTGTGTAAATAGAACATTCTATTGACTAAAGGAGAGCACTTTAACGAATCTTTAACAAAGTAAATTCTCAGGAGTAAAGGTAGACATCTGGTTGCATATCTGATAAGTGTGATTCATTACGAGGTCATAATTGGCGCATTGAAAATTCATTTACGTATATCCGTTTACATAAAAATGCATGTATAGAATTTCGTAATATATAGAATTATCTAATTCGCTCTTTAAAGTTTAAATAATTTTAAACTTTAAAGAGCGAATTTATTATTTAATATTAATATTGTGCATTATTTTGTTAGTGTAGAAGCATCTCAATTAAAAGAGAAATATGCCACTAATGAGGTGCAGATAGGTTGGCTACCCCTCATTAACAGTATTAAAAATAAAGCATCTTTATTTGGCGAAGGTTGAAACTAATTAATTATCAGTTATCAATTGCTAATTGAGCCAAGTCCTAATTAATGATTGAATGATGAGTAGAAACCTGACAAAAAATATAAATTCACAACCAGTAAGCTTCGCAATATAATTAAGAATAATTTAAGGCGCACGCTTCCTCGTGCTAAGTAAAATTTCATTATGAAGTTCTAAGAATAATTTACTTGTAGAGTATTGAATTTTACTGGAATATTTGGCAGTTAAAATTGCAAAATTCAGGGTTTCTAAAATTAAGATCGTCTATACAATAAAGAACTTATATTCACAATGCGGTCGTGTTGATATTCAGGAATATCAAGAACGATCCACGCCAGTAGTTGATGCGGGTGTCTCCATCAAAAGATCCCCCGTACTTTTTGTACTCATTCCGCTATGCAACGAACAAGTCCGAGATCAAATTTAATTAAATTTTGAATACTGTCGACGACTTTGGCCATCAACACATCTGCCGTTATCGCTTCCCGAAAGCCACCCACAGACCATCCTCACGTATTCATCCATACCTCGGAGAGAGTTAAATTAAAATCTTCTAATTTAAATGCAATCACACCTTCGAATATTTTAGATGTAAAGATGTTTTTTTCACCCGCAAAAAATCCGCGTCCGCATTAGTCGACAAACTAATGTCCTTGAGCTTCGGTCAGCGACAGAGCTTAAGTTATCCCCGCCACCAACATAGCTCGCGAAAAAAGGGAGTACCGTTATGATTTTAAGTGCGTAAAGCCGCTGCGAGATGGCGCCTCGCTCAATCTCCATCCTCTCCTATCCCCTTCCCTTAAATCGTAGCTTCAGTATGCACCTGCTTACCATTAAGGGGGAGAAGAAAGGGAGGAGAATATGATTTTTTTGCACCACCGGGGGAAGCTGCAAAAAGCAACTGGTTCCATTAATCTCGGAATGGGAGCGGTAAACGCGATCCGACTCTGTTTCTAGCGGACTCCCGGAGCACCTCAGGACGTTCGCAACAAAGCCTAGATGTCCTCCAATTATCCACCGATGGTGTCGATCCGATTCATTACGTCTCGGAGGATAGATTCTTTATCTGGTGAAGCAAAAATTACGGGAGGAATGGGGTGATTTTCGAAGTCACGAGGTTAGGGGATAATTGGCAGGAATGACTGCATCGACGTTGGAATCTTTCTCGGGAGATATTTTCCTTCGGATTTTTTAACTTTTGTCAACAGATGGATGAATAAATGGCCAAAGAAAAGGGTGGGTTGGTTATTAAGAGGATATGGATTGTTAAAGGATGTAATTGCCGTAGGATGATAGCAAAAATATAAAGGGAAATGAAAAGACTATTACAAACACTATCATACTAATAATACAATATGTTGTATGATATAAAATTTAAAGATGTTTATTCTCTGCAAGTATAAAAAAGTGTGTTTCATTGAAAATCTTAGAGCATATAAACATTCCTAAAAGAGAATGACAAATAGAAATCGAATTGGTAACAATATGAAATTTTATTCTTTCTTGACACCGAGATGAAATTTCCTTCGCTTTAGTATTTTCCATACTATATTATTCGTTTTATATTGAAATAATACTTTTTAATTAACTTCATTTTCCTCCTAAACAATGCTTGGTAAGCAAAATTATAATGTATTTTTTATGATACTCATCTTCTGCTAACAAAAATACTATGATATAATAGATTAGCGTTCTAGCTTCGCCATAACTCTCTCCCCAACGTCCCGGGCTCAAATCCTGCCTGATCGGATTTAATATTTGGAATAAAAGACAAAGGGTAGTATGATATAGAGTTTAAAAGATGTTTGCCACCGGCAAGTAAAAGAAAGGGCATTAAATGGGGAATTTTAGGGCAGGTGAACTTACCTTAAGGAGAATGACAGAAATACATCGTAGTGGTAACAATGCTGAAATTTAATTTTTCTTAAAATTCATGGAGGCCGTAACATTGTGGAACTCCGACATGAAGAAAAATTGTTAAATAAAACAAAGGTTTTACAAAAAACACACAGTAACTTTTATACTATCCATATAAGATATCGTTTACTAGTTTCGGCTAATGATAGACCATCTTATTTTTTTTATTTACACCGAGATGAAATTTCCTTCGCTATACTACTTTCTACTTACTATACATTATTTGTTTTGTATTCAAATTATGTTTTCTAAAATGAACTTCCTTTTTCCCTCTAAGAAATGGACTGAACTTCAACTACAGTTTACCATGTTGATATTTATTCATCTTTCGTTTACTAAACTAGTTTAAGTATAATTTTAAAATTATGACGTTCACGCTTTTCTTGCTTCTCGAATCAAGCTCACGCACGTACGTAACAGATGAAGGATGAAACAAGAAACCTTCGAATTTTGGTTCAATTTCCAATTTTATTGGTAAGCGAACATGGTTGAGGAAAATTGATTATCGGTGTTGAAACAGTTAGATTTTGAGTAGCAAGGTGAGCTGCACTCTCATCTTTGATGAAAGGTGTCCCGGGTTCGATTCCTAGTGTAAGTCAATATAAACGGATTGACCATAGCTGTGGATGCACATTTAACAATAGTACATACGATACTAAAGGTTGGTATAGGTGTTGGTGTGTGTTTATGCTTTTTTAAACAAAGAGAATGCTTATTATAAAGTAACATCTGTAAATGATTTTTATGGTATAGAGCACCCATTCTCAACCATTTATACTTCTGCGGAACATTGTAATAATGACTAAATTCTGTAGAGAATCTAATGAATAAATAATTGCTACTATATCTGTTTGAGTGTCTATAGTCCTGCTCAGAAAAAATCATAAGAGTCGATTGAAATATATGGTATGATACGGAAATCATTAATTTTGCAGTGATGAACTAATTTGTCTTTTCTGAATCTAATAGAGAAACGATTAGGAGAAGGGTAAGTAGATAAGTATTCACAAGTCACATAATAAATTGTTCACATGCCGTTCTCTAGCAGTCGGTGAATTCAACCAAAACTTGTTTTTCAGGAGAAACTGCGAAAATTTTAAAGTGCGCGCATGAGGTATAAATGAAACTCGAGTTATGACAATCTCACGAACTAACAAAAGAATAAAAAGCGCAGAATCGCTGGTACTCCGTCGATAATGCACATGTAGGTCACAGAAGGAGGCAAACAAATTTGTGGAGAATGTTCTTCCCGTTCTTGGAATTACGGGGAAAACGCTGGGATTGTGTAGACTCAGCGCGATGAATTTATCGGCTAGAGTTAGGATGAGTTATACGAAGCCGGCCGATGATCTTTAAGTCCTTCCATTCCGAGATCCAATCTCCCATATTGCATCCTTTATTGACACGCTTGCATTGCCGATTTTTTTACGGATACCTCGAGTAAAACTCAATTTGAATGTCTTGTACCTATTTCAACTTAGGTTACTGCACCCTGTATTCCTTTTCTTTCCTTGGTTTTTCACTAAAGGTTGATTGATAAGTTTTTTTTATAGAGGTTGAGGTGTTAAATAACACAATATTTTCAGAATTATTTATATTTTTAATTACTTACGAAATGCTTAAGGCTACCCTTTGATCTTCCGTTGAAGGAGCCCAAGATTAAACTAGAAGTCTAACTAGGAACGTGCAATATGTATTTGTAATACAAATATGTCCTTTACACTTCCATGCAAGATTAACTAGTAATTAGATGACATAAGTATTTATAAAAGTTTTATTAACCTATCAGGGCTAAAATATCCTGCAAATATAAATTGTCGTTAATATCTTCCAAAGTTGTCACTATAGTATTAATTAATGATTATCTTACATTGGAAGTCATGCCCACCAGATTCTAAATCGTCTAAGCTTCCACTATAACAATCTAATATAAACTTTCATGCTATATGATTCATTCATATAAGAAAAGAGAATCTGTATGAAATTACACATAACAATAATTATTACGATTGACTACTTAACCGCAAATATTTATTTATTCAATAAATAAATGTGTTAATGGAAACGGGTATATAAAATTATCTATTTAAATTGTCTAATAACATGTATAATTTTAATAAAATTGGTTTTTATTTATGATCTTATTTATGAAAACTCTATTGAGTAGGATAAATATATTTCACACTCGTCTGATTCTCTTTCCTTTGAAATCGGCAGGCAAGAATCATTTTATTTTTAATCCAACTGCTCTATACCCTTGTCCTCATTTTTCAATTTATCGAAGCCTCGATAAATTTTATTCACGTTAATTCAACTTCTATTATATATTGAAACCAGTAGATGAAACTTTTGCTTAAATCACTCATTAAAATTGTAAGGTAGGGTTACTCAAAATTCCGACTTAATGTTCGAATTTTAACATGTTTTGACTTATTTGAAATAACTCAAATTTTGCGTTGAATTCAAGAGCTATATGGAAGTATCGACCTCTTAACTATGAACTCAAATTTAATTTTTTCTGAATTTTAATGACGTCCTTGGTATATTCATCCACATCCTTATTCATATCCTTCAAACAGCGCAGCATGTAATCAATCCGAATTAGCTTATTATCGTTAACTTGTTATTGCCTTGCAATATTTTTTCTTTTTCTTTTCCTTCAAACTTCAATTAATTCTTTTGCACTGAATTCTTTACCTGAAATTCTCCGTATTTTTCTTTACAATTGAAGGAATTCGTATGTTTTCCTTCATTTTCCCTGTGGTTGATATTTTTCTATAGGCAAGTAGATCCTAATGAAAAATAATAGATTTGAATATAATCCATTTCCTTACTCTCCCGTCTAAACCTCTTTTGTTTACGCATGTTAGTGGATCTGGCTATCGGTATGTCATGATCGGAATCTTTGCACCTGCCTGAGTCCCCGCATCTCTCGAAATTTTCGAGCATCTGCTCAACTAGTACTTGTGGAATCTCCGTTTCATTTTGCCTTCGGGACTATTCTGGATGTACGGTGTACGTTTCCAATCCACGCGGTACCAATGATCGCGTAATTGCTCAAGTAATTTGCAGTTTTCCCCTTCTCTGTTTTTTTCTTTCAGAAACTCCACAGTGTTTATAGCTCGTATCTTTCCACACTTTCAACGATTTTAAATTTGTTCAGTTTCATCTACAGCTGCACAAAGATACGTCAAGAATTGTTTTAAGTATTGAATACAGATACGGAGATTTTTTTTAATAATGGCTCAACCTCTATTATCTTAAAAACGATAAATGTTAACGTTTATAGTGAAGAGGTCCTGTAATTAGATAATTCCTAGTAAATGTGAAATATTCACAAATTAATTATTTCATTGAATATTTATTATTTTTTCTTTCATTTATTTCTCGATTTTCTTCTTGCAGAAAGCGATATCTCCAGTAGGTCATATTTTGCAATACGAGGAGAAAGAATATCATATTTTATTTTCCTTTTATATTACGAAGTAATGGATCCTCTACGATAATACCTATCCGATTGGTTGATTTCATTCTCAATTTATATCTTATATAAAACAGCTCATCTATATCTTTATCTTTAATAATAATTATTATTCTTTTTACTTAAAAATTTCCCATAATTTAAAACAATTTTACTGTTAATGGAAAGGGAAATTTAGGTATTCCAAAGGGAATTCATATGTAGGGAAGGACATTATTCCTATTAAACAAATGACGTATTTTAAGGTAAATAATAAATAAATACAATTTAAATGAAACAAGGGAACAAAAAATACAGTTAACAATATGGTTACACGTAGATAAAAATTAATGAAATACAAACAATAAATTTACATGTAATGTAGTCGTACTTCAATATCATTTGTGGAAAAAGCCATTCATTCTGTCTACAAATAAATAATCTTTCATCGAACGAAGTAAACACTTCTTTTGGGAACTATGAGAAGAATTTAGGTGCTATAAATTTATGAAATTGCTCCATATGTATATGTTACTTTAATATTGTTATTGCAATATCAGTGTAGAGCGCGTGGTCATCCTAAGAAAATTGAATGCAAATTCAAATTTTTTTAATTCTTATTTTCTAGTCGCTCAAATTTTCCATGGACTAAAGGACAACAAAGGAAAACGTTCTGTTAGGATTACAAGACGTTATTAATTCGCAGCTGCTTAATTTTCTTCCATGTTATTCATATGGCCTCGTGATGTTTTTCATATGTGATGACGAAACGATTTTCCCACGAAAAGTAGACATGGACAAACTGGATAGACTTCCGTAATATGGGCCAATGAGGGACTTCAAAACGTAAAAATCCGCTTTCCCTTTCTGAAAGCTCCTTGATTCGAGATTTCGAAATGCGAATCAGGAAAGGTGGCGAAGGACGCCATTTTAGAACACAAGGACAAAAATGGCCACCGCTATAATCACTATGGCTGCAAAAGATTTGTCTACTTCAGACGAAAATTGTTGCGAAACTTTAATTAATAGAGAAATGGCTTTGTAGATTATGATTAGTAGGGATAGCTCAGAAAGTTTCCTCGTAATTTTACGGTATTCATCTGATAGGTATTACATTCTTGTTTAGTTATTGAAATAATGTCCCAGGTTTTTTTGCCACGACATACGTTGAGAAAATGTCGTTCACACCGAATTCTTCCATTCGTGATTTCGCTAGGAAAATTACGCTTTTGAACAAGTACGCGAGTAATTTCATTTTTTTCCACCCCTGCGTAATGACACGGAAATTTTCTCCGTCAAGCGCTTTTTTAACTCATTTGATACTTCGAATTCCTTAATGTAAGGCAACGCGCTTAAGATATACGTAGAAAGAAAAGAAAGGAGTAAGTGAGGAAAAGTAGGCAATAAATGTAAGGAGACGGGATGGAAAGTGCAGGGGTTGAAACGAGAGTGGGGAGGAAAAGAAAAGGAACAAAACACGTCGTTTTAAAAGTCGGTTTACGTTCTTAACGCAATGAAATTCGTCGAAATTTGTATACCTGGATTTATTCCTGCGATTCTTTTACCGTTAACTTCAGTGGAGAAGGGTTTGCACCTGCCACTTTCCCTCCGAAAATTCCCTTTCCCTCTCTTCCCTCTCCACTCGACTTTTATCCACTCTCTCCATCTCTTCCATCTGTGAATACCTTTCACAACGATAGCGAATTGATTTCATAAGAGAGCATGTCGAGGTCGTACAAGGAAAGCCCATTAAATCCAATACAGCTTTCGTATCGAGAGGACAATTTTATCGCACTCCATGCCCCGGATTGAATGTTCTGCTAATATAAATGGGACGGTTGTGAGTAATGCGGAAACCACGAAACTCTTGCCAAGAGTGATAGAATTATGATTCTTACAAATAAATATTCATTATTTTTACAAAACTACGTTGTATTTGATCGTTGATTTATTTTATAAAATTGTAAAATGAATGTTTATATTTTTATATAAAACAAAAATTTCATAAATCTACAAACCACCAACTGATTTTATTTGGTGTTTTATCTTATTAGAAAGGTTAAAATTTGTTATATCTGAAAACTTTTTAATTGAAAATATTCCGAACCTACTGTCAAGCATTTTCTGCTTAGCAGGGCCTAGAAATCTTATTTTATATATTTTGGTTGGATGGGTTCTATCTTATGTGTATTATGTAATTTGTTTATGTAATGAAAACTGCATAATGAAGTGCAATGTTTACATTTTACATTATACATAACGTTGGATTTTGAATAGTCGGATTAATTAATAATTAATTATTTTGTTATTAGGCAGAGTTGTTAATCTTAAGCTATATTTGTTTTAAAATAGTGGTCAGACTGATATAGAAAGCTAAAATTCCTTTATACTTTAGTTGATTTGACAAGATAATTTAAGCTTGTCACTATTCATAGCCTTAGTAAGCCGTAGCTTTTTAATTCAATAAATAATTCATGCTATGTAATTATAATAATTCTTTTGTAACTATTGGAATGGAATGCAAATATGAAAGAAAAGCTACATGGATGCTGAGACTGCTGGAATTGAACTATTCTAACCTAACTTTCATTCTTCTAAAATAAAACTATTTTCATAACTCTATCCAGGATGTTTTCAATATCGTTATGTTTACAAAATGGTTGATCTAAATTTTTACATATATTAATAGATTATTTTTATTTTGCGGTAAACCATATTCTTGTCCTCTAACAAAAAGCCCAAGTTTTTTGGGTTGAAATGTAGGCTTAGAGTATTACTTTTATGAGAATAGTATCTGCCTAAATTGTGTCTATTATAATTATAAAAATATTTGTATTTTCAAGAGGGAATGTATAAAATTAAAAAGAAAACTAATTCACGTATGGATGCTTTTCATTGGGAAGAAAATGAAAATTTATATTGCCAAGTTCTTGCTCATTGAAAATTAAAACTTTACCGCATAAAGTTTTTCTTGCTCAATCGTTGTTTTTGATAACGGTAAAATTATTTTATTCTTAATGAGTATCAGTAATGTTTTCCGCAAATGGACGAGCATGTTACTAAACGATTGGAATCATCAGACAATATCCATCGCACAAGACAAGGAAAACGTTTCTCGTCTCACAATCATTCATTTGTTCTTTCAGATGCACAGCCAACGTTAACTCTGATTATTTGACACCAGTTGCCACCGATTCCCTTTTTCTCCTCCACGAATCACTCGTCCTTTGAGATCCGTGCAAATCCGAAGAACCGCCGAAGACAGGTGAGCCTTCTTTCCTTCGACGTCTGGGCTAATTAAAACACTCGGAACTCGTCAGTAGTGATTTAATTCCAAGAACTCTCCGTCTCGTTTGTCGAAGGTCTTCCGAAGCGATGCTCGAATGAAGCTACAATTGCCCCTCAATTTACGGGGGAGCACTTCAAACAAACTCACAGCGTCGATACAATTGTATTTCGGGGAAGAAGAAAGTGAAATCAGGAAAGGGAAGACACGTTTCCGGTTCCTCGGAAATTTTACGGTGGAAAATTTCCCGGTATTCTTTCACCCTCCCAATTAGGGATATTATTCGATTGCGAACCGAGTGTGGTACTCGAGACGATACAGCGATACCCACAAATACGAAATCATTGGATCAATTATACGTCTCCAGTCTAGAGATAAAAGCTGTAACGAACTTAATTTGTAAGGAATGTACATACATAAGGATCGTGGGTCTAAACGAACCTGCGGTCCATGCGGTGGTATGGGATAAGATTTCATTTGGATATAAATATAAGTAAGATTATACCAATTACTTTTTCCTTACCCAGAGGATGAAACCTTCATTAATGAATTATTAAAAGCGACTTGATATCGGAATACATTTTTAGTTTAAATCTTAACCCTTATGACCATTTTCTCCTGGAAAACATTTAAATGATAAATGCCTATCACAAAGAAAGAAGAGTCACATTTCATTGAATGTATAATTCATTTAATTGGCGGAGAAATGTCTTCGATAATTTGTTCACCCAGTCTGAGGGGTATAAATACTTATTTTTTACTATTGAAATTCAGTATAACTAAAAGTAAGGTCATCATTTGAAGCAATCTGTGGTCATAATTGCACTGAATGTAGTTTTATACAAGTTTTTAAGATTTCAATCAGATTATCTTCCTTTGCAAGTAAATGCAAATAGCTTTAAAGCAGCGTTGAGAATAATGTTTTAAATGTCTCTATACTTAAAAGGAAATATGGAAAGTCGCAAATGTATTATTGCAAAAATCATAATTTATTCTATCCATTTTTCCATGCCATATATTCTTAAGATAACCGAGATAACATCCGGGAATATACACCTTAAATGTATATTCTCGGATGTGGTAAATTTTACTTCAACCGATGTCTCCAAATAATAATCCATATTAGCCCAACCGGAATCTTTTACGTTTCGCAGTCAGAGGCTTGAGTTCCCAAAAAAACAGTCTTTATTCACTTTTTGACCAAAAATGAGTTATTTGAATGTCGAAAATGCGAGTAGGGTGGAATCTCCAAAAGTTATTACTGCAGAAACTTGAGGTTACGTGTTTTACACCACGACAATGATTTTTCTTCAACAGAGGTCTAAAAAATATAAAAAAATGTTCCCATTTTCTCGGAAATGAGTCGGAAAAATTTTCTGGCTAAAGTGTTCGCAATCTTTCGAGCGTGATTTATGTATGCCTTCCGCCACAATTCTGGAGAAAAGGTAGTTCGCTCTTTTTATTTCTCAGAGTTTATTCTCGATTCGACAAAACAAATGTTTTCGAAGATGTTTTTCCCTTATGTTCCTTCGTTTCATCGCAATTATCTTTTTCACAACCACTTATAACGACATCTTTACTACGGTGATCATCAGTCATCTCATTGTTCAATAATTGCGGCACTGCCATTACAATAGTTATGTGCGTTGTTTAGGATTTTATTATGTTGCTTAACGTATCAAAAGAATGATTACATATTGGAAAAATGTATACTCGAAAATAATCACCTTGGAAGGAACTAGGGTCGGAAGTAGTTAGATATCTCGTGATAAAACGTTGTTAGAAAATTTGTTGGTATGGAGGGAATAGGGACAGGTTTTTAATTAAAGATATTGATTACGATACTCTTATAGTTTAAAATGGATAATGAGCAAGTATTATCCTTCCATGATTTTATTATTGCAAAATTTAATAATTAATGTTTTGGACTTGAGAATGGTTAATTTCATAGGTTTAGTTATGTGGAATATAAATTGTGCCAATATTTGATCTATTTAATCATTGGTTAGGCTAGTAAATATTTCATTATCGATTAATATTTTTAAAAATCCTCCATAACGGTCCTACACAGACTAATGAACTAAGTCTGACTGAACTAAAACCTGATAAATTTGATAGGGAGAATTAAATGGAATTATATATATCGGAGTTTGAAGCCATTGAATTTTGTTTCTATTCCCCTTATAGTTTTGAAATCTATGAATTTAGATTCCATACTGATTTTAAATAGCTAAGCTTATTGCTAATGTTTGCTGAGATGACAAAAAAGCATCAATATTGTGTCAAAGAAACACTGTTGTTGAGTTGGTTGGACAATCTTTGAATAGCAAGTTTGCTTCATCCTTCAAGTTAATTGTCGCGTCAACAAGTTTGGGCTGTTGGGTAATCCGAGATTCCTCGTCGGGCTTCGATTAATTAGAGAAATGTAGGTTAGCAGCTGAAGTAGTATCCACGTCAAACCCAAAATTACAAACCGAGTTACGTTGACTGTCTTCAGAGCAACACATTTTCATGACTGTCACAAGTTAGACCGAAGCTTAGAGACATGCCCTTCACGCTTGCATAACTTTACAAGAGGTAATACCTCTACGGTTGAGATTCACTTCCAAAACAGGTATTTGTACGCATCGAAACCTTTAGTAAGTTTATCGATGAGCTCTCAATTGGTGCAGATTTTTATATTATCATCCTCAGAAATAATTTGCAATAATTTTACATTAGAGATTTAAAATCTCTGGTAGCCGTCTTAGTCGGCGTGCCTCGTCTCATTCACCGCTATTCGGAGAAAACAAGGAAGGATACAGTAACTTTAATAACACTCAATGCGCATTTTGAAAGCAATGCTTTCATCTTCAGAAGTGAATATCCTGCATCCTGATATATACGAAATGCATATTGACTGTTATATATATATATGTTATCCTTTCTTGTTTTCTCCGAATAGCGGTGAATGAAACGAGAAGCACCGACAAAGACGGCTATTGGAGATTTTAAACCCCTCATTCTTTAACATATTTGTTAGAAACTTTACTATCTTGCAATAATTTTGCATTTGAAGATTGGTTTACAGATTTTTCCCAACTTACCCTCCTCCCTATCATCTCTTCAATCTACCAGAGCTGCAATCCTCGACGCCTTCCATCTGCTCCATGTTATTCTTCTCATGCTTCTCTGTTGTTTTTGCCGTCACGCACACCTTCTGTTACGGTTTTCAGTGAACTCATTGTGTAGTGTTTCCTTGTGAAGAATGCTCGTAAGGAATTATCTTCTCAGATTGCTGAAAGATCAGTCGACATGTTTGTTCATTTCATTTTCTGATTTCTTTTTTGGTGATGATTTTGGTAGGTGTTACTTCTTAAGGGATTTAAAATTTTTGCAAATTGTTTCATTTTCATACTTTATGCTTACCATTCAACAAGTTGGAGGTCTCTGGAGCGACATCTTGTTGAATAATCTGTAAAACCAGATCCCATGTTACCAGAGCATATTTCTATGATGAATTTTACTATAATTAAAAAAATGCTCGGGCATCAAGGAAGAATGTCAATCAAGTAATGGATTAAAAACTACAAATAGACATCGGGCTATGTAGTAGTCTTTCCTGTAAAAAAATAAGATACCATTCCTCGTCAGGAGGAAAACCTCCCGTAGGCAGTGTATTTTACAATACTATTACAAAATTATGAAATAAATTCAATAATCTAAAAAATAATAAGATAAAATACAAAATTATGAAATAAATACAATAAATTAAAATACAAAACTTAAAACATTATTAAAATTTTTACAAAATACTACATTTTGTGATATATGATATAAGTATAAAAAATCGTCATATATCTTACAATATTTTGCACAATACAGTAATTTGGATTTACAGTTATGATTGGGGTGGTTATTTTTCAGGTGATTTGGTTACGAATGCTTCAGAAAAATCAGAGGCTCGGTCTAAGGTTTCCCCGTAGTAAGACAACATCACTTGGAAGTAAGTAGTTCCTAACTTTTTCATGATATTTTTTAATGCTCTGGTATTTTTCGTCCTATTTAATATCCGTTTACGTCAAAGTTATACACTTATTCCCTACACCTTTACTGTTATTTATCAACTGTTGATAATAATAAGCATTCCACGTACAAAAAATGCTCCCGGCCTGCCACAGCGGCAATACGATTAAAATCTTAAACAAGCGACGCTGGGAAATTCTCGAGTAAATATTAAAATCATTTACAATCCTGGGAAAGCGCTTTTGATAACGATTTTCGTAGTTTCGTCCGGAGGAGCTGTCCAGAGGACGACAAATATTTATTTATTTCCTCACCTGTTCATGCCACGGTGACTTTCACGCAGGTCGCACCTGCCGCTCATGCATAAGCAACCAAAGCGAGCATCTTTCCCTCTCCGAATACAAAGGGGGTCAGTGGCTCAGCTTCGCTACGGATTAATACCTTCCAAGTATTCCGGATAGAAATATGTACAAATGACACGCGAGTTTTCTCATCCGGAGAAAGTTTTGGACGCGTGGGAAGCTATTGCATGGCAAGTAGAACTTGAATATGAATTTGGTCGTACCTAAGTAATAGAATAAGATAGTAATTTTTACGGAATATGTATATAGCGTGACTAGTTTTGTCTACATGTAGACAACATCCTCGCCTAATGATTTGTAGAAGCAGATGAAAGTAGTTGCGCCAAATATATTACTAAGTTTTTTATTCATTAAGTATGGCACCTTTCCACAAAGTCGAGGTCGAACATATTAGTTTTATTTCTTACTTTGAATCTAGAGTTATATGCATATATTTTAATAAACTTATTTTTATGGGTTTAATGGAGTCGATTTGTCTGCTAAAATAATTTCTTCGATACATTTTGATTTCCATCGATCATCTAAGAAATTATTGACTCCATAAAAATATATGAATTATATTCTTCCTTTCATGACAGTACTGGGGTTATGGGAAATATTAAAGATATATTTAACTGCAATTTATTTGGTCAAAGTGTTGTGTGATACAATAATGAGGATTATTAAAATCAAGAAGTCAAATAAATTGCGTAAATAATACTTTTGCTACATAAACTTAGCATGAGATATGGGATGTTTGTTTGATACGTATAGGCATATGATTACATTTGTTGCATAGGTTATACTTGGTGATATTTAATGATTTAGAATATGAAAGCACTTTTCCTTTCGAATAAAGCGCTCCTCCGCTCTCTTATGCATAGTCATACTGAGAGTATACTATTACATAGAACAATGAAAGTGTGATATAGGTACATACATATCTCTGCTCTGTTGTAGACACTCTACTTCCCGATTTACCCAGATGTCTCGATCCATTTCTATTCTTGGACATTTATCCGGAAATCCTTACTTTTATTTGCTTATAAGGTTATATAAGGTTACGATCGAATAAGAAAACGAGTTTTTGCTCTATTCTTTTTACACCGTTCTGTTAGGTTTTAAAGGTACTGTTTCAGGATTTTAAATGTAAAGATGGTCAATTAATGCTATATTCAAAGGAAAGAAATTTAATTGAGCAGATAATGTAATGTAGGTTATGCATGTACTATTATGTATTGTATTTGCAAGTTGGCAATTTTTTTCAGAAGAGATTCTCTTTCGAAGACTCTTTTTGCATTTATTTATTGATTTTGTTTTTAGAAGATGATTATTTTTCCGATTTAATTTATATGACGTATGCATTCTAAACGTTTAGGATTAAGACATTCAGTTCATCTATCCAAACCTCTGCACAGAAGAGTCAGTAACAGTTATTGTGGATTCTTGTAGTATCATTATATGAAGACTATTTATGTGGACTTAAAACGAAGATATTTATTTAAATTTCAGGAATTGTGACGCTTCTTACAGTCAGGGATAATTGATGAATCAAAAAGACTCAAAATCAAGAACAATTATTTATAAATGTTACTTTCAACATGGCAATTAATTCAATTTTTGTAAGATGTGACGGACCTCAATTAATGACATTACTTCAGTACCTTTTGATGTATGACGCTCTTACGCTACGACTGCTGGTAACGTCTTTTTCAGAGAATTCTCTGAAATGCATCTTAAGATTTCAATGCGTTTAGCGACACAACTAATATGGACCATACCGCTCATACCACTCATTTAAAATTCTTATTTGTTTCTCCTGGATATTTCATCGTCCTCTCCTATTTTATGCTTATTGTTTTCCCACTTAGATTTCGAATCCCAAAATTCTACGTCTTCCCCAGGATGTGAATATTCGTAATCCTCAGATAAGAGCAAGATTTATGTCTACGGAGTGGCAATTAAGATATCAAAGGCTCGAACCGCCTTCATCTTCTGGCACCATTTCACCCGCCTCCGGACATTCCACATAATTTTTTCCTCATCTTCCGAATCTCCAGCCGCTCAGTACGAAATTTTATTTTTTGCGCTTGAGATATTGGGAGGCATGAAGTGATTTAAGATTATTAGACATTGTATTTTGGTAAAAGCTCTAGGGGATTGTGGTATAGCGCGCGGTGTCTTCGGTTCGCCCTCTGGCTACAATATTGAATGCTATCATTATTTCTAGATTTTTCCTATTTGGGCTGGGGCGATAGATTCTGAGAATTAATTATTCTTACTAGACATTAATAATTATCGGCTCATCCGGGAGACCTCGAAATGCTGATTTTCCTCTCTTATGATGCATGACCATTTTCTATGATGATTGATTGGTACTCCTAACGTAACTTTTGACTTTTTCAAAGAAAAGAAAACTGTTCCATCTTGTAAAAAGGCGTATGCTGATGTAGTTGAGTAAAATAACATGCAACATATTTTCTTTCTCTAACAGTATAGCTTAGAGATATAATATACTGATGTTTTAAAAGCTTCGGTCATTAGAAATAATTATTCTTTCGATTTAAAAGTAAATGTAGTACCTACGCAAGAAATTTGAAATTAGAAAAATTTGATGTCCTCATTTAATATAAAGAGTCTAATGATAAATATATATTAATTACTATTCGTTCGGCTGCTAGAGCGTGAAATATTGATTTTCGAGTCATAAAGAAGCAGTTTACTTTCAAGTGTAACTGATTTTGTACTCGCATCTTTTGGTTTCAGTACGGTTTCTTCGCAGATTTTATTGCTCATATGAAATTCAGCAAAAAATTCAATTATTCAAAATTAAATCTTATTTACTGGAAGGGGAGCGAATTTTGAGTGAGGGCAAAATATAAGTGTTTTTTTTTGCCTGCTTTAAGTAAGTTCATGATAGTAAATTCGAATAATATGGAATATCGTCCCAAGAAAATAATTTTAAAGAAGTAAATTTCAAGTAAGCATAAGTAAATTTCAAATTTATTCCAAAGGATTTACTTTAAAATTAATAGCGTTAAAATTGAAAGCATATTTTTTATTTCATTAATTGTCTTTATTTAATAATTCCTTTTATAATTAGACATGAATTTTCTGCGACTCGAATTATGCATTTCCTTAATATTCAAAATCGGAAACTTAGGTTTTGTGTTCTATTGCTCTTAAATCTTGTTATTAAGTAGGAATCGGCATCCTTATTAAATAAGATTATTATTTTATATTAGAGGGTATCAGCTAATGATTCAAATCGTATTTTTCACTGAAAAAGTTCAAAATATTTTTGGGAATGGTGGGCACAAAATATATATAGGCTGCTTTGGTATCAAGGCAAAATAAAATTTAGTTATTAAATCTTCGTTGATTAAATATTTAGATACGAAACACCAAACTTTCAGGTGTAAAGAAGATCAGCAAAAGGATACTTATAAACATTTTTGCTACATAAAGTTAAAAAAATTACATCCATAAAGATTCGGAGAGTTCAATGCTTGAAGCAGCTTCGGCAGGCGGATCTGTGGTACACGCTTCATCCAATAGATGGCGCAGGATGGCTCTACCACAGATCAAAAGACCTTGATCACATTAAAAAGCCGGTCTAAATGTAAAGCGATGGAGAACTGGGGAAGTAATATTTTTAGTTTCTGTTCTCTGAAGCTGTATCTTCCTTAACTAGTCTTCGTTATATTTAGCTTTGGATATTCATTGACTATTTGATCAATCAAGAGTTTAAGAGTTTAAAATATCTAGATAGATATTCTTACATTTTGGTAATTCACCTATTTCTTCATTTGATGGACTTTAGGAGGTCTTTATTGCAACATTTAAAATAAAATGTTGAAGCAAACATAATAGACCAGCTCTCAGAAACGACTAAGTTATTCTGGCAGTGTAAACAGGATGTTACAATCACATTTCCGTTTCCTAACTGATGTCTGTAGGTTGGTCATAAATTTTCATGCTTCCTTGTTTCAAACCAGAAGAGAAACTCGATACTTAGAAATGTGAACATACAAAAGATTGATTTTGCTTCCTCTGAATCAATAAATATGTCATATTTAGAGCGTTAATCGACTGCGATTGGAAAAAACCTCGCGGATGCTCAGGGGCTATGGGAACGCCACGCACCGCTGCCTTTTATAATGTAAGTTACCTTGTGGTGATCTCAATCGATTTATGCCATCGGTTGCCTTCTAGTGGGGCATTTTCCACTCGAATCCCTCCCGACAGTTTTTTACGGAATAATGAAAAACTGTTCATAATGCTATTTTAAGTGATCATTGTTTGCAAAAAGTATCATTGATGTCTCGTAGTTTTTATCCTGTTATTTCATATTAACGTTTAGCTCTCTTAAAGTTGTTGTTCCTGGTAAAAGGAATTTAAATTTTGCAAAGGAATGAACTAATGAAACTTGAATAGAAGAGTAAATAGACTGGAGCAAATCTTACTCTACGCAGTATTATTCTTAAGATGGAAGAAGCAGAAGTTATGCTGAAACAGGAATAGCAGTATTTAATAAAATATTCATGAACTAGTAAGAGAGCTGATGAAGAATAAGGATATCACGAAAAGACTTATACTCTTTAGTTTGAAGTGTATTATTCTATTTATGTGAAACATGGGTCCCGCTAAGTGAGGATGTTAAAAGATTAGATATCTTAATGATGTGGATGTAGCATAGGATGAGTAAAGTATATTAACTTGAAGTTTCCCCAAGTGACGCCTGAAGCCCTTTCATTTTTTAGCATCGCTTCAAATTTTGTGAACCAATTCGAAATATTTATTTCTGCAAACAATCGTGTCGCGTTTCAATGCACGAAATTTAGAAATAGATTTTAGTGGAATGCTCCCTCACGCAATGTTTATGAAACTTTTGGTAAATAAAATTGTCCATTGACTTGTCTAATTTTGCAAAATTGGTACAATTTTATCACCAACAAATTAAAATTCACTTTCAGATAATTTTGATTCAAAATTTGTGAAAAATGTCCAAAAAATACCGGAAATCTTGACTCTGTAGCTCATCTCGGTTGCTTCTCATGATGCTATAGAAGCTTGAGTAAAGCAAGAATAAAGGCCATTATCGCACACTCAACTACCTCCGAAAAAGCCCTCGGGCCGTTAATAAAAGAAGATGGTCGTCATAAACGAGGAATACTCGCGAGAGCTTCAGTTTTTTTCTACCTCAGTTATAGAATATCTAAAGGCTGAAATGAGGAAATATACACTAAAATTTAGCAGTGCATAACGGTTTCCTCATATTATTTCGCAAAAGTAATAGCCGCCTTGCTTTCGAAGGGGTACAACAGGAACTCGTTTCCTCGCAGGGCCATAACCATCATCTCGAATTACCTCTCGTAAGCAAGAGGAGCAAATAGTCCACCGAATCTTCCATCACGTTCCTAATCGTAATTAAGACAGCAAGGGAAGCGTCGAGCTCAAATTCATGGAAATGAACAGCGCTGATTTCGTTTCATAAAATCGACTGAATTTTTAAATCAATGGTTAAGATAGGCGGGGAGGTTATAAATCTGTCGAAAAGTGCTGAAGGTTCCGCTCCGGGCGCAAGATCACCCTCCCAGCGAAATTTATATTGTCCGTGAGTCATGTGAATTTCATCCAGGTGGAGATGGGTTTCGTTTTGTTGCCTTGTTTACTTAAATGACCTTTCGCTTAGGCGGAATGGATTTATGGACGGAATAGTACCGCTAGAGCAGAATGTATCGTGATTTTTAATCATCATAAACCAAAAGTGTTTCCGTCAGGGTGTAATTTTGCCAGGGAGGGCGTTAGGTATTATGTTAAAAGGGTGTCTCCGAGGAAAAATATCTATTTATTTTATAGAATTGGAGTGTGATGATCAAATTGGGAAAATGCACATTATTTATAAAGCTATTTTACCCCTATCAGCAGTAAGTAAAATTGACCTGTGAACTGAAAGAGCATTCTGCACTGCACGATTTTCTAAGTGTATGAATAGCTGTACTGTTGTCCAATTATATGGTTGAAATTCCAGGATTGTTCACTGCTTGTAAAAATTCTTCCAGAAAACAACCTGAAGTTCTTATTTGAGATTTAGGTAGATATTTGATAACGATTATAATTTTTTTTTCAACTAGAAATTTCGTCACCGTAAAAGGGTAAATGGCTTTATTCGATAAATATTTTTCTCCCTAAAACAATATTTAGATTAATATAAATTCCACGGAGGAAGACGTTGTTTTGTGGAATTTTATCAAAACATATTAATGAAGCATGAAATATTTTATTTTATTGATATATTTCCATTATAAACTGTGGAAAATAGTACATGCTTCGTAAATTTTCTTAATATTCAGATATTTTATGTATTTTAGAGCTACTAAAGGCTTCATTTATTATATATATGCCATTATTTTCTTATATGTATGGTTTTTGCAATGATGTTGTAACTCAGATTGAAATGCTGGAAGCGATTCTAATACCAGTAATCGCTGATGTCATTTGAAAAGTTGGACAGTTACAAATCTCTTATTATAATCACGAAATCAATCTATTTTGTAGATGGTTCGAGTATTGTAATATTATAAAATAATCATTTCTTCTCTCAATAAGCCTAGGTGAAAATTTTCATTTGTACATCTGTGATGTAGCGAAATCTTAGCACGTCTTCAGTATTCGCTGGGCCCTCTTAAAACTCGTAATGGTCTCCCATCCCCTTATAGAAGCCTTCGCTACGCCCTTGACACCTGTGCTTTTTCCCTTTTTAAATGTATTGTCAAATGTAAACGGAAAGCTATACCATCATTTGCTAAGAAAATCCTGCGCCAGTTCGTAAATCCGTATTGGATGAGAAAGCAGGGACTGGTTTACTGCTTAGCCTTTGGGAGATGGGAATCTATGTTTCCTGCATACCCGAATATTTAGAGAACCAATTTAAAAACGGGATATATATAATGGAATCACCATATCCTTTCGACGAAGCTGTCACCTTGTGAAAATCCTTGTAAATGACAAAGGAAAGAATACTTAACAAATATTTCTCACCAAATATTTACTGCGACAAGTTTCAGCAGCTATGCCTGACTTACACCTTACCACATGAGTGATATATGTCTCTTATATTGATTGGGTGAGATGAAACCGTTCACACATTTGGAAGAGACTTTTGCGGAATTCTTCGTTCCTTTATCATTAATTTTTTTGCTCGGTTCTCTTGAATGTTCTACATGAAGAAACAACTGATACATTTCGTTAGTATTGTAAAAGATTTACAGTTGGTGTCAGATTTTCATTTAATATAAATATTTTATGAATACGGAGAGGAAACTGCTAATTGGAAACTAAAACATTTGGATGTGAATTTCTTAATATCCTTAGAAAAGGATAGATGCCAAATATTTCCGCTGAAATGCTGCTTAGCAAAGCGATCAATCATTACAGGCACTGGAGCAAGTTACGGTAAATTTGAATTTCTCCTCAATGAGTATACATGATTTTCTCTTTTCCTTATAAATTCGTCATTTATATTCATTTTTGAATGATCTTTTAGTTAAATAGAATTTTATAAAGAGAAGGTTTGGACTTGTAATGTGAAATGGAAGTCGAAACTCTTTTAAATGCAGCAATGCTATTTTCATGGCTTTAGTACTGGCTCGAAAGAATAATGGCTTAAGATGAACAAGTTTGATGGTAGAGTTATACTCTGAAAAGTCGCATGCTTGCAAAAGAAATCTCTTTGATGGTTGGTAATTCGAGGGCAAAAAATTGAGTAAAATAATAGTCAGCTTCGTGAGCTATTATGGCGTCAATTGAAAAATGTTGAAAAGAATTTCACATTAAAAGAAATTTTAAAATTTAGTATCACCTTGTGGTAAAATAATTAATGCAGAAATGTTTTCAGCATCCGCTCGCATTGATTAAAGCCATTAGCGGGCAATTATTTCAGTCACCTGTAAATGTTGAAGCCATTTTTTATAAAAATTCTTGGAAAATGAACTTAAATATATCATATTATCATTCTTCCTACTTCCGTTACTTATAATGACGCTAGAAAGGAGTTTATCTGAAAAAGAAAATATGTGGACTTCTATGTGACTCAGTGTTCGGAAAATGAGAATTTATTCACACCGAAATGGTAAAGCGAAAATATTTAGAGCCAGCGAGCTCATTGATTCTGGCCATTAGCGAGTTTTTGTAATCGCGAAGGAACGGTGTCGCGGAAGGATGCATTAATATTTATACCGCGAGTGGCGAGATCGCATATCACTCCATCTCCCGCTATTGACGCCGAGTGAATTTTCCCACGCAACGCGCGTGCGTCCTGCCCACAAACGCTTTCTCTTATCGGACGAGACAATTATTTCTACAGTGGGCCTACTTGAGGAAATGAGCCAGTACCGCAATACAACGCTGACCTCATTTAAATGTTTCGCGTATTATTTTGGATCCGCTCTTTGAATTAGCATTCTTCTTCCGGCCAATTGTTTTATCGTATGTAACAGCTTTTTAAGTGGCGGTTTCAGGAAGGGTTGAAGTTGGTTCCATTAAACCTGCTGAGAAATTATATGTCGTACTGTTACTATCGAAATATATGCCAAAAAGTTAAAAATTAAATCAGTTTTCATGCAAATTTACTTGAATAATGATAAAAGTGGAAAAGTAGGTTCATTTCCTCTGACTTATCAGTTTACCACAGGTGAAACCTTTGCTATTTTTGGGGCTGCGATGCATAATTTTCATTACATTCAACTTTTGTGGTAATTTTTGGAAATATCAAAGAAAATCTTTCACTAAAAGCTACATAATTATCCCCTATTAGTCAAATCTTTCACCTTTGATCATTTGAATGTATACTAATGTAAATGTAAGAGACCTTTTCTTCGGTATAAGCAAAAGGGTGGTATGTTGATAATTTGAATTGTTCAAAGGCATTCAGAAATACGTGCAGATTCTTCTCTTTAAGAAGAATTTAAATTGGATGAAAAGAAAAAGGCAGTTAATGAGCCTCTTAGGTTGATTACATCCTATCACTTTAAAATAAATAAGTGTACTAAATATGAAATTGGGTTGGATGGATGAGTATACTTCATTTCTCTATCTCCCAAATAAAGACTTTTTATTATTTTTATAGCGAATTATTACGCTACCATTTCAAATTGCAAACCGTAATCGTTAGATTCTGAAAATCGAGTCTACTTTAACGATTCTATTTCATATGATTACGTCAATCACCACTTCAAAAAATCCCTTATTATCAAATCTTCGAATATATTAACATTAAATCAATCATTAGAAATCCAAAACTTAATATTTTATATAAATTTCACTTGTATTTCATTCGATGTTCCTAGAAACTGGAAGAACTCTCTTAGTTTTCTTGATAATTATTTATTACATACTTAAAGGAGTAAATGTGTTTTAGCAATCGAAGTAATTTCTAACCAGTGTAATTTGAACCGTGATCTGCACCGCATTTATAAGATTACGTCAACAATTAACAATTATTTTTATTCAATCTAAATATGATTAACGTTAAACAAAGCCTAACATTGAAATTTAATTATCATTTTGTGGTTCGACTATCAGTAAATTTAAGACGATCCTCGATAAAGGATAAACTTTCTTTATATTATTTCTAAGTATCAAAATTCTACTCAATATCTTCATCTTATGGAATTAATTATTTGACCAGGCACGAAAATAATAATAATTTATTTATTTCTTTGGAAATCTTCTTAAAACAGAAAAAAACAGTTTTTTCATTGATATATAGGAAAAAATATCAAAAGAACGAAGAACAAGTACAGCATAGCATTAAATAACTACGCAATATTTTCAGTGTGAATATAAACCAACGGCATTATTGCATATCAATCGCATCACGCCATTACTTATAATTACATAGATATTTGACCTTATCTGCTGAAAGATACTTACTTCACACCGTCAATTCTCTAAAACAGAACCGTAGTTTCACACTCGCACACTTCATCAGATTTTACAACGCATGTAGCAAGCGATAAGGTACGTAATGTCTTTGACAATGGCTCAAAAGTACTAGATACTTGCGCTTTACATGCCGAGTTATACTCGAATTTGGGAAGCGATAAAAATATGTAGCGTACAAGAGAATTTAGTCCGCGTAGGAAAGGCAAATTTTAGTTACGCGCGTGGCGATTCATCCCCTATTCCTTCCGGTCTGCAAAAGGTGGGATAAATGTATGGGCAGTTGCGCTAACACCGCCATGAATAGGAAATCGCCTCAACTTTTCTGTCGACTGAAAGGCAATCCGCGATACGACGCCGTTAAGAAAGGCTCGCTCCACTTTCCGAAACAAAATGCATCGCCAACTCGTTCTCGCGAACGGGGTTTATGGGAACATCAATGCGTATCTAAGCGGAACCTACAGCGTACTCGGACGGGGTCTTTAGAACGGCTCAATTGGCGCCGGTCGTACACTTTGTCATCCGGAGATTTTTGAATAATGATCCATTTCTAGAATAACCTACTTTTGGATTCCTTCCGGATTACGGAATCCAAGGAAACGGGTCTCCAACGTTCACAGCTCGGAATACTCGGATGGGAAGAAACGAAATAGTTAATCGTAGGTTTTGATCGAGAGTTCCAGGAAAGGAGCTAATTTCCTTCAATTTATAGCTTAATAAGACCGAATTCAGATTCGATTCCGAACTTTTTCCGTTCTCTCGACGCTTTCTGTTTTAAATTGATGTACGTTCTGATTTGGAATATAAGAATTCCGGCTTCCTCCGTCTAATTCACAGTCTATTTATTGAGATAATAACTCAGATTTTACATTTTGATTAACACTATATTCCGAGTTCTAAGGCTTCAAAGCAGTATTTAAGTTATAAGCCAGGGTAGCATCTTATAAATATGGTGCAGTCACTATCGCATGACTGAGGTAAATTAGTTTTATAAATTACTGCAAAATACCCATTTCAGGCTAAAATTTATTTCTTTATTTTGATGCAGATTCATTCTAATTTGATTATTTACATCATTGAAGCCATATCAGGAAACGTATATTATTTACCATGATCGAAATTACATCGGGATATAAGTTACAATGAATATTTTCTCGTATTAAGTTTTATTATTTTTTTAGTTTAACTCACAGTGACTTTGAAACAGTACAAAAGGATAAATTTCCTTTGAATTATTTCTTAATGTTTTAAATCGAAAATGATATCTTCATCTTATGGCGTAAAAGTAATTATGCAGAGAAGAAAATAATAATTTGATACATATTTATTTCATTAGCAAGCTTCTTAGAATAGAGCAGACTGTTTTCATCATGTATGCATTCTTAACTAAATGGTGAAAAGAATAATATATTAGAAGAACTAGGTACAGGATAAATAATTATGCAATACTTTCAGAGTGTATATAGAGGAATAACATTCATATATATTAATTATACCAATCCTCAACAAACAAAGCAATAATGACAGTAAATGTTTTAGTAGTTAACAGTTAATATTTCTAGCCGTTGAGGTTTTATACGAGCTTTCTATTTTGTTGAATGAATGTAATTGGATACCAAAGCTATTGAAAATCTTTTGTAGAAAAATATTTCCACTCAACTCCTCAGGGTAAAGGCCGCTTTCAGATCTACGTCGGAGCCAGAACCTTTGAAAGAACGTTCTTGATTGCTCACATAAAAATCAAGCTATTCAATTACGCCCATGGATTCGTGCCCAATTTATTAAATCACGTTATTCTAATTTTTGAAGTTTACATTACACATCAGCATCGTTCTCGGGAGGGCAGTAAATTTAGGAGCTCCAGTCGATGATTATTCACGAACATCTCATAAAATTACATCACTTATTATTCGCTCATAAACTTCACGAAAAGCCCCGCGATGTAATGCGGCCCGGTGTGGTCCCAAAACGCGTTTGACGAAGACTGCCGCTCATTACAATAGCAATATTTATGCGGCGACATTAATCTTTTCGTTCTTTTCATTGGATGGAGAACGTCCTCGGTCTGGATTCCGCGCTATTATTTAAATCCCGACGGGCGAAAAGCTTTTACGGCCATTTTTACGGTGGATGCGAAATGGAACTTATCAGAGCCATCTCTTTTGTAGCATAATCTTATCACGAGCATTTCTGCGAGATGCTCGGATATGTATAAAGACGAAACCACTCCATAATCCCCCGCTCACGCGATCCGATAAATTATCCGAACAAACATTTTAAATTTTCCGATTACTCTCGGAAAAACTCGTCGTCTGATTCTTCGGGAGATATTTCCCGTTGCCTATTCGGGGATTTTTTTCGGGGCATAAATAAATCGGTGATTTCACTTCGTTTCCTTTGGATGGCCGGGTTGAATAGGCTGGAATTCGACTCTGACCGGACGTGAATCATAACAGTTTTTCTTCCCGGGGTTTCTTTTGAGGAAATTTCCGCCTCGTACTTATCTGAAGGGTATCAGGACGGCAAATCAGCGCAATATAGGGAATTGAGATGTTTTTCAAAGTCCGCGGGTGCGCCGCTGTGGAAGGATTATCCTCCCGAAGGAGAGTCGACGAGGGAAAGAGCTCGGATTTTAAATTTATACGAAGATGGAGGTATCGATAAGTTTCCGGTATATTTATTATGACCTGCGAGAGTTCCGTTTGACGGTGAAAGCGCCGTGTATGAGGTTCCGAAGTGTTGGAATCTCAGCTGACAAACATCCTTGAAAATTTTTCTCGGAATGAAAGCTTCCAATTATCTATGCAGGTTTAGCTTATATCCATAAAAATCTTAAAATGTAATATACATCCAAGATATTCATTCTCAATTTTTTAAATAAAACTTAAGATATACATATAAGCAAGTCCATGCATACGTGTTGGCATGATATTTTATCTAAACTCTTGATTTTTTTCTATTCAGACATTACTTATACACATAAAAAATTGAAGAAATACATATCCAAGGTAATCACTCTCAGTTACTTTGAAATCAGAATTAAGTTATACAAATAAGCCAAAAGTGTTGAAATTAGCTGTGTCCAAAATAACAATTATCAGTTTTCTAAATCTAGCGAGGCTTATACAACATATCGTCACCTCAAAGCTGGCATGATATTTTATCTAAGCGTTTGATTAAACATGGAAAGGAACATTGGAAACAAAAGAATATAATTATACTTTTCACAAGGAATGCCTTAAACCCAAAGTCAAACGAGAAGTGAAAAATAGCGACGTGACTCATACTCTAACCCACGTCTCCCACTTTCCGGGCAGGTGTTTTGTATTTAAATATTGTTTTGCGTGAGAATGAGGCAACAACTTTGGACGGGATTTTCAATTTTATTATTTCTTATGTTTTCTGAGATTAATCTGATTTTTTTTACAAGATATACCAATATTGAAGTTATTGCTATCTTATGAATGTACCTTTTATGTAGCATATATATTAAATAATTATATCAAATCAACATATTTTATATGGTACATTAACGTATATTAGGTATATTATATCTACATATGTATTAAAGTCACATTTAAATTTTAGGATGCGTTTACGCCCTAACTTTATTGTACTTTGAGTACTATACTAATGCATACTACTTCATTAAACTATCATTTTGCAATGTATGCCATTCAATGATCTCATAGTTTACGTAATTCATTTGAGTAACTAGTTCAATAGCTCCCATTCCGGGAAATGAAAACGGAAATTTCATAACCATGACATTGTCATTTCAACCAGTAATTAAAAGTAGTACCTAGTACTAATTCCTAGAATTGAAGATTTAATTGGTCAACAATTTTTAATTTGATAATATGTGGTGACAATTATGATCTTGTTTAATAAGAGCTACAGAAAATGAGAGCAGAAATGAAAAATTGCGAAATCTCGTAACTGAACGGAAAAATTCCATCGGAACAGTCCCAGAACTGGCCTTATGGAGTCCAGACAGAACCAAAACTAAAACTCCCCTAGTAGAGGGCTTGGAAGAATGACTGGGATTAATGCCATCGCATAATATTTAGGGCGAAGCATATTAAGGAACGAGACGACTATAATTTTCGATCTTAAAATAGTCACATGCAGGTAATCAGAATGGAAATCGTCAGACTAGAATACAAATGCACAAAGCCCTCCGGCTCCCTTTTTTATGGGATACGTAGATGATGGTAACTGGAGCTCATAATGCGTTCTAAATAAGTGCATATGGAATTCCCAACGGAGTTGAAATACCATAAGTTCTCCTCTGTTTCTGAGGAATATGGAAACTATATAACTTGTTTGTCCGTCGGAAATAAATTTAATCTGTTTCTGCCCAGTTTCTGTCATATATATGGCCCTTAATAGTGAAATTTTGGGACAATTTTTAACCGAGAACATCGTTTTATTCAGTTAACGTACTACATGGCCTTTTAGGAATAAACACTATTGCATATTCTTCTTAGAGGGTTGAAGGTAAGACGTTTCAAAGTAAGGAGTCAATAACCATTTCAACTAGTAAAGAATAAATTGTTACAAACTTTTTATGAGTTTCCTCGATGTGAATTCGTTTATTTATACGAGCAAATTATACTTGTGAAACAGAATTGATTTTTATCTGAACATAGAAATGATTCCTCATTATTACTCTAAAAAGCTTCTACAAATAAGGCACAGTTCTAGTGACAAGTGTTCACCATAAATATCCTCAAAATTAAACTTAAAAATATCATAAGCCGCAGTTAATTTGCTATTTACCTCAGGAAAAATTGTTGTTTTAGAATTAGTTTCCGAATATTTCGTTCATTTATCCAATCAATTTATATTTGTAAAATTGGATTAGATTGGATATGAAGAGAGAAATCATTTATTATTATTATTATTACTCTAAATAACCCTACAAATATAGAAAAGTTCTAGTGGCAAGTTTTCAATGTGCAAACTCCTAAAAATTAAACTTACAAATGTATAATTGGCCGCAGATAATATGCATTGGTCATTAGGGAAGATTTTCGGTTTACAATTATATAATATATCTGGTTGCAGAATGTCATTAATATATATCCATGGATAAAAATTTATCAGTATAGAGCTGAAATGTAGATCCAGGAATCTTAAATGAATATCCTGCAGGTGCAAGGTAGACAGTTTCTAGGTATTTTCGTTTAGACTGAATACCTTATTACTTCATGCGAAATGACGGCGCTTTTGGGAGGGTTCAGTTCACAATTAAATTAACCAGAATTCCCCAGCATGAAGAGTGAGTGATATTTCCCTCATCCAATTGTCCGAATATATGGTTATTTTTGAACAGGATGGGTTGCCGTGGTATTTGTACTCAATAAACATTCCTGCAAATGAAATCCGAGAGAATGATATACCAGTAAATGGCATCCGGAGAGGCGATGAGATTGTCTTAGAATCCAAATAAGGTAATTCAATCTCCACACCGCATCGTCCCCTCCCCAACTTTCCAGAATATATCTTGGAATCCTGCCCGTATATCTTTTTAATTCTTATCCATCGGGATTTAGGAGGCTGTTAGTTAGGAAAATTCCGGAAATTCGACTCTTGTATCGAAACTTGTTTAGGAACCATTAGCGGTAAGGATCCTAACAAATTTCGGCGATACTCGGAATTTTTGTGAGTGGAATTTCTTTAGAGGCGAAGATTCTCAGTTTTTAACGGCCGTTAGTTGAGTAATTAACTGCATAACTGTTGTATCTTTCCGGGATGTATTTTAAGCTTCTTCGGGCCCCACCTATAAAACGAAATTACAGCATGAAAAATATCGACCAAGTCTGTCTGTGCTATTTATTATCTTAAAATCTTCCCGAATACGGAAAAGACATTAATGTTAATATCTTCTCGGATTTTGTAAGAGTTTGTCTTTCAGAATTGAGAAATGTAGCAGAAAAGGGATTTTCAAGTTGATTTACTAGCAGTTAATTTCGAGTTTGGAAAGAACTATTGGATACTTTGTCAGTCTGGGGAGCAAGTTCTTGAGGTAGCAATGGGTAATGTATCTGGCAAGGAGACCATACAATTTGTGTAATACGGATTCAATGAAGACTTTCAGGGCATTTTTATTGCTCTAAAATAATATTTAATTGTCAGATCGTTCAAAACGACAGGCTTTTGTTCGTACAGAATCGGAATTTCATAAACTGAGTTCGGCCATCACACCATACACATCAATGACGATGTAGCTCATGATAAATTGGTAAATAACTCTCTTTTTAGACATTGAATTTCAGCATCTTATCTTGCAGATATTCATTACGTTTTTTTGTAAAAAATATTCAAATATATTTTAAGTTTAAATGGATATTTTTTATATCAGTCAGAGCCTATCTGCGAAATGAACTAATCTGTCGAAGCACATTAAAAAAATACTGCTACTATTTTAGGTTTGAATTCTAGTATTTTAAAGCAAGAAATATTCCCTAGAAGTCTCGAATGAACTCAAATTACATAGGGTATGATCCCATGTGAGTAGAGAAAATTCAAATAAGAAAAATTCAAATCGTAATTGCAAAAATGACTGAGATTTTCATAACTATATTATTTAATTTCCCATTACAAGTAAAAATTCAAAAGGCCCACCTGAATTTCGCCATGTTAGATATTTATTGATGAATTTAAGCTTAGAATAATTAATACCTATTATAATTACTTCCATTGTTCGCTGTTAAAAAGCATTCCCTGCAGGTCAATTCTATCTAATTTCAGGTATTTTCGCTGCACGTGTTTCGTCTGAAGCACACTTTTTCGTCACTATTGACCTTTACCCCGAGAGCTTTTGGCCCGTTTAACGAGCACGACGGAAGGCAGTCTTTAAAAAATTCAGCAGACACCTGCAAGGCATGTAGGATTTGGAATGCAAATCAAATTTTTACGCCTACATCGAACGTATCGCTCAAATGTAACGTGATACTCCTGTCTCTCTCACATCCAGCTTACTCGGAATACTTCAAAATTTCAGCGACTGCTGTATCACGGCCAGACGCCAAAAATTCAAGGCATTTCTAAAGCAATATATAGCTCCTTCTTCGAGGAAATATGAGAAATTCATGATAGGATACAAGAAATTATATGTATTAAAATAATATACGTATGATGACTAATGAAATATCGCTAAAGTATTATCTAAAAAGGGAATATGATCTTCGTTAAAAATAGAAAACTTTTTCATAACTTTCAACCTTTAGGCAAGCTGTAAATAATATGTTTGTTAAGTTTCAAAATTAGATATCAGATATCATGGTGAAACAATGAAAAATTTTACCCACTACATTCCAAGATATAGAGCTGGATTTAGAAAATAATCACTACTACGCTACAAATATTGCCTTATTATTATATAGAATCTATTTTTAATATGGTATTTGTTAATAATCTCAAATGAGTTTCTATTCTAGATATTGAGAATATTATTTTCGTTCACATTCAATGAAAATAAAATGTAAAATATTATTACATTTTATAATATTAATATGTTTATATTATAAGCAATCTGAATTTTTAAAAAGGTTTCTGGATTGATCGAATTTAGTTTAAATATTCCTGAATTTATTTATAATGAATGATCTACGATCCTCTCTTTTTAGAATTAAATTATTGCATACATTTCCTAAAACTGAAAACCCTGCAGCTATTTTGAGAATTTATTAGCCGCAAAATAAGAGCACCGAAGAGAATTTGAACAAAAAACACGGTTTCGGCTTCTCTTTATCAATCAATATGAAATCGAATGACTTTTTTCGTAACATGAATATTTACTTAATCTATATATCCTTCCATTGCTATCTAACTGATAGTCACTTGTAGTATAAAGCTCATTTTATTTTTTCATGGGATCTCTCTATGAACATATTTTCACAATGGGAGATAATGAGGTCAAAAATTTCGCAGAAGGACATTCAAAGGCAGAATCGCAAAGCCATCTTCAGGTGCACTTTTGTCAGCACCTGATGATGACTTTGTAAGTCGAGAACGTTGGTCATGGTATTTTTTTACTATTGGATTATGGAACTCATCGTATTTTATTCACTTAAGAAATTCTCGCTAAATTCGTTCAATTCATGGTCCATTTTGAACAACTTTTTTTAGTCCATTATGCTCTTTGATAAAGCCATACTTATTTTCGTACTGAGATTTTAAAAAAGTTAGTTTAATGGAGAATAACATTTGATTGAATCTGTTTTAGAAGTTTGCCAACATACCTTTAATATTATATTATTTCTAAAGCCAGTAGCATAAGAATGACTTCTCAATAATAAGGACATTTTTGTTTTGTATTATTGCTGTAGATAATATACGGTTGTTGTTGTATTGTTAAATGTGTTTGGACAGCTTAGAACATTTCGTACATGAGCTCCGACCAGGAATCGAACCCGGGACCGCTTTCACTAAAGCCGAAAGATTGATATTGTTTTTGGATACGAAGTATGTCTTGGTCTCCTACTCTAATAATCTAGTTGATGCTAAATTTTAATTATTCAGAAAATAATTTAAAAGGTTTTTACGCACGAATGTTTCGTGATCCATTTAAAATTTAAAAAATCATTTGATGTTCGCGTGTAAAAATTACCCAATTTTTAGCTCATTTTTTAACCAAGTTTTCCTTCGAACGTACAGCCTGAAGGCGGCTATGAATATTCATAGAAAATATTATGATTAGAGAACTTCATATCGCTGTTGAAAACTTTCCCATTAATAAAAATCAGTATCGTGATATAATATTCATCTTTTGGTATTCTGGGTCAGTGGTGTAGAATATTTTATCCTATTTACCATTTTATTCAATTTTATAAGCAAGTTTAGGAACTAGATTTGTTTGGTGACCACAAAAATTAATAATCAAACGGAAAATCTTCACTTGTAGGTTACGATATACCATTCGATACACTTTCCGTCGTAAATTGACGATATCAAAGCATTTAAATTTTAGAACAAAATCAGATAATACGGAAGGTTTTAGATTCGAATTTCAATTGAATAAGATAGGTAGGCTTTATATTGATGATAATACCAGTTGTGTAGTTAGATATTCGCATTCTGGTGAAAATATAATTTTCCTTTTCCTATTGTCCCGATATTTGGCAAAATACGTGGCCAACGTGAAAAAAATGATCCCTTATTAGGAAAGAAACTGCTTATATTCGATGACCTGTTGCTCAGAAAGTTCTAGACCTGTCTTAAATTCGAATTACAATTTATTTTCTTTAAAAGTGTAAAAATTTTTTCCTTGTAGAATGCATAATTTTGAAGACATTGAACCAAAACCAAAAATAGAACATACATTTTACTTTCTTCGGCATTGCGCAGCTCGTACAGGTTTCGAAGATGGAAACTTGGTTTCATACAATTGGCATACCGACATAAAACAACAGCCATATGTGATCTTCTGCAAGGTTGGATGTATAGCTCGACTGGGCTAGTAGAAGCGGCTGTTTAATTAGTAGTTTAGTAGTTTCATCATCAATAGAGAATTACTTTAAGTGAGTCGCATCAGAAAGAAAATAATCCACCATATAACAAGTCGCAAGCAAAGATTGGAACTTGCTTCTCCCGATTTTTCTGAATTGATCGTCTTCACGGAAGAACCAAGCGTCGTCCCACTCAAATTCCTCCAAATCTGTCAGGCGTAAAAAAGCGAGGCCTCGTCAAACAAAAGATATATTCGTTGGAGCATCTTTCCGAGCACGTCAAGCGCCGTGACTCATCGTTTGGCGCCCTCTGCAGACGCTCATCCAGAAAAGCGTCCCCGGGTGGGGGCTCGAACAGGTGAAGGCGGCGGGGCAATAAAGCAAAACAATTCCGACCAATGTTATTTTCATTGGAAATCTCCGTGCGAATCCAGGCCCCCGAGACAGGTAACCAGGGACGGATCCAGACGGTGAGACGGTCGCCTCAGGGAGAACACCAAAGGGGGGCGGACGAATGTTGTTTGTAGCTAGGATGGTGCATATCTTTCTCAACAGTTAACATCAGCTACTTTTAAAGGTATGCATATCTTGTGATTTAAATCATTTTCTCACATGTTTTTATTGTTGCAATCATGTGAGGATGCCATTAGTCTATTTTTTTGGACTTGTATCGTATATATCTATGTTCCTTTTCTAATTTCTCCTTTCTTTCTTTCCTTTTTTAATGTAAATGGTAAACGCCTGTATGCTTTGTACGTTTCTAATGAAGTATATCTTTCTTTTGAAGCTTGTATGAAAGAGTAATTCTGTGTTAAGGAGATTAACTATAAATATCTTGCCTTAATCTGTATGTATTATAATTATTATTATTTTTGGTCTACAAAACAGTCATGAATCCACAAAAGGGAATCAGACAGTGAATAAATACAATACCGTACTAAATCATGTAGAGGAAAAGTAATTTTCATAGAATAAATCATAATTAACGGATTAATCAATTACTAATTGCATCGCAAATCCACATTTTATGGGGTATTCAAGCGAAGCCTCACTTTTGCATGGTGTTCGTAAATATATTTTTTTTATATTATTACTGTTGTTATATCAGTACTCCTTGGACATTCGAGAGAAGTAAACGAGTCCAGCGTAAATAACAACTTCCAAGTAACCCATTACTGAACATCTTTCATTTGTGAGTGAAGAGACCGAAATTTTGTGTTTGCTCAGAAAGCCATTTTAGACTACCGCAGAAATCAAATCCATCTAAATGTCCGTGCACGTAATACGCTCAGCGCAAGACGAGACGAGATTTTAATACTCGCGGCTCACCTGCCCCGCGCGACAAGGCCAGGGGAAACCGACTGCTAATGCCTCCAAGCCGTTCACGAATCTCGACTCTTTATAACAGTTTCTCAAACCCCTTTTCTTAAGGCTCCCACCTGCCTCCCCCACCCAGAGCCACCATTAGCGGCGGAGGAATGTGCAGGTGAACCCATGGAAGCGACCAGTCCAGTTCTCGGTGGAAGGAAGTCGGGGGGAGGGAAAAATCAAAACAAGGAGAAAAAGGGAGATTGAGGTTAGGTTGAGATGAGGCGTCGCCGTGCTGGGTGTGGAAGTTGTAAGGATGGGAGCGTAAAGGGTTGCTATCACCTAGCGTGTGCCTTTCTCCTCGGCTGCTGATGGATGGTCATGGACCACCGAACGCGGCGTCGTATCGGGTTGAGGAAAGAAAGGTCTACACCAAAGGTTATTGTAGGGGCTCGATTAGCAATCAATGCGGAAGGGTTGCTTAAGCAGTGCGCAGTAAAGAGGGGATTAACGGCGGGTTCTGGTTGCCTTCGCGCTGAGGTCACCAGATTTTCTTGGGGTAAAGAGGGAAGTGGTTAAAGTGCTTGGGAGAACTTCATCGTCAATATAAGATTTAATTTTTGGGATCAGATTGGATTGTATTTCGATTTATCAAGGCAAATACGTCTGATGGTGTAAACCGAGGGGTTGGTAACATATAAATAAACAAAATGGCGTTGATGACGGAATCTGAAGGCATATATACATACTCATGTGCATTCATATTTAGAAGCGTCTGGGAGGTCTCATCTACTATTTAATCCTTGTCTAGTGAAATACTTAAAAACAAGCATAAAAACGTTAGTATTTACAAATTTCAATAGGTTATGTGGCAGCAGAAATAAATTATCACAATAACAATGGAGAAAATAAAAAAATTGAAAATATAGATGTTAGAACATGTATCGCATATATGCAGAATGCACTGCAGGATACAACTACAAAGAAAAAGGTAGTACGACAAACATGCGAAAGGCGTAGGAAAATAATACAGAGATAAAACATAAGAGGTAATGAAAATTACAACAGCTGTTTACAGAAATATATACATCAATTCATATGTGATCTTTGTAGTTTAAAGTTGAGCTATAAGAGTTATCTAGTCAGTGTGTAGTATGAGCATACGATTCACTGTTAGATCGATTTAACTTCATGATCCCAATTAGAGTGCGGAAATTTTTATGCATGGTTGATTAAATTTGATTTAGGGTCTTTGGTTTTTTGTTTAAAGATAATTACTATTTTTAACTACAATGAAAATATATTTGTCTATAAATTACAGATGGTAACTAAACAACACCAATACCAGTTAGATTAAATCACCAATGAATATGAATTTGTTTACATACACGTATAATAAATATTTATCGTATTTCTTATTTATTAATCATCTGACCATGATGCTAAGTCGAATGTGATTTTTTTCCTTTATTCAGTCCTACCATACAGATGGAACTCAAGCAGTTCATTTTAAGATTCATTGATCTAAGTTACTATATCATTATTACAAGCGATAACCTATTAAGAACGCTGTATCGGTTTCAGATGGTTACGTAGTCCCCGCTGTGTATAATTTCACTCCTCCAGCAGATGATAGCCTAATTATGGACATTAATATCTCATTACTAGACTAGTTCAGTTATTCAATGTATTTGTGGTTATTCAGAAGTAGTTCAAATTGCTTTATGAAATAAATGTATCTAATTGCACCGCTCAGTGTTTAAATATGTAAATCTATCAAAAGACTATCATCACATAACTGCCCACAGGATGTAATCATGTAGATTCTCATTTTCCTTCAATGTTGCCACTAATAAACTTATTCATATCTGTATAAAAACTAATAAAATAAGTATGCACGTTTAGCCCAAATATTCTTTGTATATTGAAAATTATGCTATATTATAATAGAATTGGGAATAATGTTATGTTTTGCAGCTACAGTAATCAGTGTAAAAATAATATTTCATTTGAGACCAAAATAATCTAATGAGTTATTTTAACATTTTTCTTTTTGTAGAAATTATGAGATATGAAAAATGAGCTATTCAATTCTATTTTTAGATGGTAATTAACTCTTTGCTCATGAATACTGAAACAAAATTCTAAAGAGAAAAAGCCTACGTTTCGCATGCATCGAAAAGATAAAGAAAAGCTAACGAGATATATTCGTCATGCTTAAATAGCAATGGATTGGTAGTATAATTTTCAATAAGGAATTAAATCTATGGTAAAAATAAATTTTGTGATTTTTTTAGTGCTATTACAATTTGGAGGGAGAAAGATTATTTGAGCACACTGAAGTCTCTTGGCTGGTTTATTATATTCATAATTCTTATTGAAAGTAATTTCCGATGATGGTGAATATATTTTACAATTTATGAGGCATGTAGGCAAAGTGATTTTTACGCACGAAATTTAATTCTGAGTGTTTTTTTTCCTCAAGGTTTTAATATCTTTCCCTTTGGCCGTCGGTTTGTTTTGATCCCGAAAAGCAGAATTATGTATTCATCTCATGTAACCAGGTCTTCGGGAATGGCTGAGCAAGTCAGTTCGTTTTGTTTTACTTGAATGTTACGAAGTACAGTCAGACGTCGGGCAGGAAGTAGGTAAGGAGGCGACTTCGACTCGTCTCGATTCCGCAAAATTATGCTAACATTCAGTCGGCTGCAATGAAATTAGTTCGGAAGCTTTAGAGAATGTATCCTTCAAGTACGGGGCTTTAAAGTTACTCAAAATGTACCCTTGCAACTTTTTGGGTGGGAATAATAATTGTAAAAAATAGGTGTAAAGTTATATTTCAGATAGCTATCGGAAAAAAGGTCTCGAAAAGGTTTTTATGTGGTATAACATTTGTCATTGAAATGGAACCACATGCGCAATTTCAAGACAATGCTCGAGTTCTAAGTTCATTTCTGAGGAGCTAAAAAATGTTTGCTGGAATTTGGGAGATATTTAGTTTGAGCCATAGAACTTACCTTCAGGCGAAATGCGGTTTTTTCTATATTCAGTGTGCACTTTTTTCTATTAATCAGACAAAATCAGGAATATAGTATATTATCACATACCTCATTTGTTGCTGCGAAAATCATGTGAATTTAATTTTAAATTTCGTGATTGAACTATTCTTCTATAACTTCGATGCCAGACTATGTAAATATAATTTTATCCTGTGCGCGACCTTAATTGTTATAACATTTTCATTCGAGGAAAAAGAAGAAATTGTGTAAAAATTGACTAGCTGCAGTAAGTACCACAACTTTTAACCTCCATATTATCAAAAAATATTCAATAAGTAAGTCGCTAGTTCATAGGTCGATCAAATCGGAGTAGGTGAAAAGAAAATACAATCAAAGTATAATAGGTTTTTGTTGTTTATTCTTACTGAATATGTATGAAATGCAGTTGATAATCTGTTAACTTCCACATCCTGAATTTGGTATTGTTTACGTGAAAGTTTTTACAAGTAGACAACTACGCAAGGACTCAATGACATAAAGTCGCTGTATATTTGTCACATCTTAAAGAATAATATCTACAGCATCAATGATTGCATCCAGAATATCCATAGATTAAGTCGTAAAAAGTTGGTTTTAGCTAGAAAACAAATATACTTTTGATAAGCTCACATTTGAATCATTAATATTTTCACTTTATAGATGTATAAAGAGTTCATTATGTATGAGTGTCTAAATTTTCTTTGTCGTACATCTTCGGGCTGGACCTTAATGACCCAAGACTACTTTAGAGGCACCTTTCAACTGTCACAGTCTTATGCATCTGATTTAGCATTTTTCTTTAAGTAGATTTTAGTATTTAAGAATTAGTATTTGGGATTACGACCTAGATACAACTTATGAAGACGAGAAAGTCTAAAAAAAACTAAGCCTTTATCTTTTGCATTACTTGAGGTGGACATTAAACGAGAAATCACATTTCGGATTGCATCAGAAATTTAAAGGATTAAGAAGCCATGACTTAAGCTCCCGTTGAAATACTGTCGCTTCTTTTAGAGAAACCTTCTTCCTGATCGGAGAGTTTTGTAAGAGGATACCTCCTAATTGTGGTATCGACGATGGAAAACCGATTAACTTTTATTGAAGGAGTAAATTATTCCATCCACCAAATGAGAGAAAAGCCCGACAACCAAAGTTAGACGGGAATCCAGCCATAAAACTCAAATCGAATAGTCCGCACCACCCACAGCGAACGATGAAAAGCTATGTAGAGTTACGTTAAAACGAGATAGGGTCCAATGATGGACCTTGAGGGACACTCCAACACCAGGCACGAACGAAATTAAAGCCCAATTACGGGGATATGGCATATTCAGCATGAAAAGAATGCCTCGCAATACGCGGCTAGATTAATCGTGAGGAACCAAGCAACTGAAATCTCTTCGAGGAAAGATCTCCATCCAAATATCACCCATTCCAATCCTCTGTCTTTCTGCTGCCCTTGGTCTTTGTCGGAATGGCCTGCGACGAATCACGCATCTTCGGATTCCGGGCCCTCAACAATGAGCCCAAATAACGAGGGTCATGACCCGTCTCGGATTGCCTCCGAAGGCAAATAATCTCGGCGCCCCCGTAGGAGGGCCCACTCTGGAAGCGCGATTCGGGTCCCCCCCCTGAAGTGCCGGAGGGCTCCTCCGGAGTGCCCACGGAAGCGAGACGAATCCAGAGGCCGGAGATACTTCCACGGCGCACTTGCCAAGCCAGCGATTTTCCTCAAAGGTTGGTCACTTTGAAGAATGGATTTCGATTCTTGTCGAGAGGAAAGTAGGGCAAATCGTTACGGCGGGATATGCATATTCGCTGAAATTCTCTCAAAGGAGGGTTTTCCTTATGTTGGCGATTTTTTGGTGTTTTTTATTTTCTCGTGGACGCGGTCGCTCAAGACGGGGATAAAGGCTTCAGAGGGTCTTTTGAGACGAATTTGAAAGGAGATAATTAAAGGGGCTTCGAGAATTTTTCTTTTTGATCGTCGCTATTTGTCGAGTGATTGTAGTTGTTTGGTGCATTTCATCTCGCCCGCCCTCGTCTTTTTTCGATCTTTTGTGACGTTTGAATCGGAGTTCTTTTTTCTTCGCTGCAACGAATAAATTGCCCTCTTACTCCTGCATTGCTCTCACATGGAGCACATTATATTATAGGAAGAAGGAACTCTTTGTGAAACGGGATATCATTTCCGTAGTAATGCATTCAACTAGTGTACCGAATTCATTAGCTGAACCGAAGCACTAATTAATGAATCATATATCATGTGAAATATCTGCCCTTCTTTTCATAATTTCATCAGTTTTTACCCATATTTTGGCAATACGTAGAGAAAATGTTTCTAAGACAATTCAAATATATCATTTACAAATCTTGCTGAAGTTTTAGACTTTCAGATGGTAGCCTTAACTCCTTAACACCACTTCTTTAACATTATATATTCCTTACATGTTTATCCAACATTATATATTGATTCTATCCTAAATATAATTTACCATATTTAGTCCCCTACTGTCAGACTCATTTATTAGTATATGTTAAAGAGTAGTTCCAAAGTCAAAATTTAACATTATTTCCATTACCAAGCAAAACATTTATAAACGAGCAAATTATTATCTTTCATCATTACTGTACAGTATAGCACAGCTATATTACCTGCATTATTCTTCTTCACTACCTTAACACAATGCAAATACAAACAAGTAAAATAATACACTTTATAGTTCTAAGTTCAAAAGGAAATTGACGGTAGATAATTGGTAGTTAGTTCAAAGAAACTGTAAAGATAGCTGAAAAGAAAATTACAGTTATACATCAAGTTATTCATATCCAAACAATTTTGCGTATAAAACATGCAATTTTATCATTAAAATTATCCAATTGCAATACACAGTAGCTGCTAGAAACTTTAGCTGCGAGTATCCGATGGTATGGATTGTGAACTACCGTGTTACAGGTGATAAACTGTTTGTTTTCCTCGAGGAGAAACCACCTAAACAGCTTTCTAAATTTAAAAAATCCGGAACCAAGCAAAATTACGGAGGTTGAACCGAGGCCAAAGATCTACTCTTAACATCTCGAAAACTACCGCTTATCAGATCTCCTAATTTTAGTGCTCGATAGCTAGAAGGCGCTACACCAACTACTAGTAATTTACAGGCCCATAGACTTATAGATACTGCCCAAAATACAAGGGTATCCGAAAGATAAAGCGGCACTAAAGATGGAATCTCCAGTTGTTTTAGAATATCTAGAAAATCTCGGAACAAAGCATGTTATAGGTAGCGCTTTACCACTTTAAAATATACGCCAAATCACTGCTTAATATTTAATTTTACAATAATTCACCGGAATTACGCGTGTCTCAAACTTTGGTAAGAATTTCGTGATACGCGTATGCCTACCGGGGAAAGTTTTTCTTAGGTCTCCAGTAGTTTTAGAATATCTAGGAGATCTGGAAATAAGGCCTGTGATAGGTAGCGCTGTATTATGTATAAAATTAACGCTAAATTGATGTTCAACATTTAATTTTACAATAATTCACCGGAATTACGCGGGTCTCAAACTCCGGTAAGAATTTTGTAATACGCATGCCTACCGGGAAAACGTTTTCTGAGGTCCCCGTTTCCATTTTCTCTTGCACCCATAAACGGGTTTATGCTTTCCAGAACTTTTGATCGAAGGATAATTACCGACCATCCAAAGTGTGCAGGTGTTATCACCAACGGTTTTGCGATTAAAGGAAAATGAAGCGGGTCATTAACTCCTCGATTTAACTCATAAGAATTTCTCGTTATTTATCGAGCACGCCTTTGTGGAGGACTGTTTGTGATGGCTGCGAGGGCATCTTTAGAGGCGAATGATTCCCTATGGCTCCGAAATAAATCATTTCGGGTGAAAACGTCGAGCGGCCGAATTTCGGAATCCCATCGTTTCAGTGGTCTTCAAAGTGGTCGCCGCCTCAATGCCCTCCGACTCCGCAGGGGTCGCCTATTTCATTGTAATTCTAATTCCATTTCTTATCTAAAAGGCCTAAATAATTTCTTGGTGCTCTAATGCTGAGATATTTGGTGGTGTTTGGAAGAGAAAAGGTACGAATTCGTTAAAGTTATAGCTCAAATATGTTCTATTATATGACTAAGATTGATAATAAGGAATTCAGCGGGAAGTAAGAGAAACTTTGCATATTTTACAACGAATTATATTCCTACTGGTTATTGTAACGACATTTCTGTATTATTATTTTATATTTATACCGATGTTGGGTGGAGAAATATTCTGGAGCTGGTTTTCTTTGTTTCTTTTAGCTAAAAAAGATGTGTAGCATGTAAATGTATTTTTAATTCTTTCGTTTTGATTGTTTCGTAGATTATAGCCGTAGTATCCGGCAGGTTATAGTCTTAAATGCATTATATTACCCGTATGAGAATCATTTTATTGCTATTGGAAGCTTTCATCATGATAATTATGGGAAAATTGTCTCTTTTTGGTAATCATGTTATCAACCATTTTATTCTTGGTTTTATTATCATAAATCAGATGTTAATTCCAAGCTTGTTAACAAAGGGTCATCAGTAAATTTCTCATTTTTGTATTGACTCTATAATTTACGTTATGCAAAAAATGCATTGATATTTTTCTAGGAATAGATTCAATGAGTTGAATTCAGTCGCTAATTCGAAATTTATTATTTATCCCTTGTAAAACTGTCAATAAACGTTTCCGTACAGCTCATCGAATTATTCCCGCATTCTCAATAAATAAATAATAGGTGCATTCAAACTCGAGAAGGCTCTTTGAATTGTTTTATCGATATGACGTTGGATTACAGAAATAATCAGTGGATACTTTATTCTTTCTAAACAAGCTGCTGCAAATTGTAAGGAATTTTCGTAAAATAATGTATTTTATTTCACGCTCCGTACTGTTAGAAAATCTTAATTTCACATAGATGAATAGAAAATATTTTAACTCAAAACTATCTTAGGGCTATTAATATTGCAAGTGGAAGTCAGTAATTACCAGATTGAATAGTTATCTTACTTTGATTAGCACTTCACCTTACCTTGGTCTGAAGAAGTCAATGGGAACTTGTAAAGAATGGATCTCTATACAAAGTTGGAGAGGATTAAAGTTGACTGAAAAAAGAGTTATAATTTTTGGCGGATAGCTAATAAGTTTTAAAAGTTCACTTGTTCATCTCCATGGTTATACGCCCAAACACAAGTTGGCACCGCAGCAGCTCAAGCAGCACAGGTGGTAGAAACCTTCTCTTAACCCGGCGGAACGCTATCTAATAGCGAATGCATTCATAATCACCTGCGCATAATGGAGAAAGAATACTCGCGATGAGGCGCTAGAATAATTTCCTTCTCATGAAAGGCCGTTCGTATGACGACCTTAGGCCTCTATAAAAATAAAGTGTTGAGATGGCGAAACAGACAAAAGGGGCGACCTTTCTAGTTATCTCGCCCCGCTTTCGGGTCGGACCTCGATATGGCCGATTGCATACTTCTTGAGCGAATCTGCAGAGGGGGAAAGGGCGCCCTAGAATACGAAGGGCTCCGGTGCCTTTTATTAAGGTCTACGAAAGGAGAGAGGAAAAAATAAGGAGAGAGGTTCGACCGGGGATCGAAAGGAGGTCGACGTGTTTGTTGTTTGCATTCGTAGGAAAACACGTACGCTCTCTTATCAGCCGTCTTACATATTCACCATTCTGCATAGTGTAAATAACTATCTATATTGCTATTATTTTACGATATTTACCCCCTGTGGCATATTTGTAACTTACTATTTTGCCATTAGTTATAAAACTAATTCAAAGACAAAAGATGTTGGATGACATGAGGGGTGGGGTTAACCATAAGGAAATGAAGAAGATGGCGTTTAATATGGATTTTTGAATGAAATTACCGAAGGGTAGAACTCTCATGTATTTATGGATTTATTAAAATAATTAATTTATACCGTTGTTTTGGAAAGTGATTTTCATAGCATGACTTCATGTACCATTTGTCGCTTAAGAAACCATTCTGGTCGTACAAAAAACCGTAAGGCCGCACTTGAGTGATTCGCTGACTACATTCAGATAGTTTAACATTTATATTTTAAGATAGAGAAGTAGTTAAACAACCAAGTAAACCCTGGAAGAATATCCCTCTTGTTATTTATTCTTGAGAGTTAAACGATTTGGGATTTTTTTCAATCAATATATATTTCAGGAATTTAAAAAAAGACTGAATTTTCACCGCCTCTTACCAAACGAAACTTATTTGAAGAAGATGGAATCAATGTATTAAAAATTACGTATTTAGATGTCTTAAGAATACTTACTCCAAAGGGCAGTCTAGTATTGAAATCAGTCCACATATTAATTAGAATACAGCTATGGTTTTCAGAAAATAGCCAATGACAAGCAAGTTTCCATCAAAGACAGTCTCTTTTATGAATCTGCAGTCAAAGTGCGAATTCAGTTTCGTCAAATATGTATGATTTACTCCATCTCTAATCAGTGCATAGGGTTATCAGAATACACCAATTGCTTTGACAATCTATCCGAGCAAGTTTCCTTGAAAAGTAGTCTCATTTGATGATCCTATAAGCGAAGTACAAACTCAGTTGCGGTAAATATGTACCATTACCGCTATTTTCGTATGTATTCCTGCACACTATTTTGCGCTCATTTATTTCAGATGTTAAGTACGCCTCAAGTTTTACAAAAGCCGAGAAAACCTCTAAGGGGCGGATGCTGCTGATGGACCAATTACTGTCACGCCATAGATTTCGAAGATTCATTCATACCACGTTCACGTTACGGATCCAATTACTCGAGTTTTCGCATGTTTGAGTCTCGCTTCCTTTAAGGATCTTGTCCACAGCTTCTCAATCTGGAGCCGCAGTGACTCTCTTTGGGGATACCATTCGTCTGATTCAAACTAGTTCTCCTCTCTTAATGGAGTCGCCAATCCTGTTCGGCTCTGCTTTTGGCAGTCGCAGAAAAAAAAGCACGTTGCCTCCAAACGGAAACACTCGTTCCAAATAACGTATATTTGTTTTACGTTCTAAATATTTTCCTCTGGAACCCTCCCTCGGTACACGAAAGGAGCTTTTTAAATGTGTGCTTTGCGTATGTAAATGAGTTTTCGTGCGGATGAGTATTTGTTGTTTTGGTCGTCGGGAGCTCTTTCTTAATATCAGTCAGTTATTTCTTTGCGGCTTTTTAGAGTATGATACATGTTTCCTCTGTGGTGAGAATCTAATTGATTGTCTCTTTCAAAAAATATTTTTTTTTTGTCTTCGGAAATTTTAATGGCCCCAGTCCAAAGGGACAACTAAAATATATTTTTACGCCTAATTGGATCTTTTATAGGATGAAAAACATGACGTATTTCTAAATTTCATAAGCTAGAAAGATGAAGCTAGAAGTTTGTCTAAAAGAAAAATATTTTTGATGATACATCGTAAAAATATATTTAATAAAATGGAAGTTGATAAGAAAAGTAGTAATTAAAATAATCGAGAAGAGAAGTCGGAGGAAACTACAATGGCTCCAGTTGAGCTTCTGAGGATGATTCTATAAATATTAGTGGCACACTAAAACTCACTTTTTATGATGTAAGATGTCGAATCCTTTTTAGAAAATATGTTTAATGAAGTCGGTGTAAGCTGGTTAATACTCCGTAAACTTAACCAAGTATATCATGGAGGTTTAAACCAATAGTGACTTCGGTTTTGAGTTAAATTATTTTATTATATGCAGAATTCCTATGCTTTAAAATAGTTCATCAGTTTTCATTTAAAATACTTGATATGGGAAGCACTAAAATCCATGGGAAAATTATTCATGTAATTACCAAAAGTTAAAACAGTGATAATGGGTACGACTTTCCAAATAATTCGAATTAACGTTCTTACCTCCCTCTTTATACTACTATTCCTTCATAATTTTCCATATATTCGGCTAGCAGCATTAATAGCAACCCATGTTTTTTCCACAAAATAAGAATTTATATTTGATGAAATAGTAGAATTTGCATACTTCATTTTCTAAGTTAACCATAGTAAACTTCATATGCGAAGACGTTATCTCGTATAAGGTCACAATAAAAGAAAAAAACATGACATTTTTTCATGATGATAGCCAATTAGCGAAACGTGTCGTAATGACTAAATCTACTTTGTGGGTTTACGAATGGTTTTTTATTCTTTCATTCTGAAATGGATATTTTTCCGAAACGTTTTACCATCTATTATTTCCACAATGATCGATGATGAATAGTATGTTCGCTTCATCATTAATGATTGCAAATTTAGAAATAATCAATCAAACATGATGTTTCATACTATAAATAACGTTCGTGGGAACTAAGGGAAAATATTTTGATGAGTGGAAGCATTTTTGGCTCGACATTGACATCATTTACAGAAATAACCAACTTATCGAAGCATTACTCAAAGCAGCTCGAAATACGAAGAAACCGAAGCAGCCTGTCATTGGGAGTAGCAACGTCTCTTATCTTAAGAAATCGCCAGCCGGCAAGTAACTAAGGGAAAAAATTGTCGCCCGTTTTCGAGAAAGAAAGGTTGAAAAGTTGAAAGAAGAGGGCACCCGACGTGGAATAGCGGTTTGCGTTGCAATTTTTCCTTGACTGGCACGTCCTGTCAATTACAAACTCCCCGCGTTGACTCATAGCAATTTGCTCGGAACATCTCTTTGCTTTTGTTTTTATCCACTGCCGCCAAACTCCTTCTTTGGCGCACCGTTAGCTTCTTTCGTCTTTTTCTCACTATCCCTAGGCCCCTGTCGTGCTCGGTTTGCGAATTTATCAAAGATGAATCTTGTAATGATACACAGTGGTCAATTTTCTAATTCTGTTAGAATGGATTAATTCTAAACCTGTTTGTTTGTAAACGTTTCATTAAAATCCTAATATATTGTTGTACTAATTTAATTACAATATTCAATCTCAAGTTGAATCGCAATTGAAATAAAAAGGAATAACATAATCTGGATAAGTGTAAAGTAAGAGGATAACTAAACTCGGCACATGATGGCTTCAATTAGCACATAATACAATTAAATAGCCAAACTATCTTGTAACTATTTTCCATATTTGTTTGTTTCATTGATTCCATATTTTTTTATTATTATCTGTACAGGGTAAATCGCCCCTGAGAATATATATAAGATCGTTGTGCACATTCATGATGAAGTAAATATTTGGAGGTTTTCCATGCTCTAGTTATTGCCTAGAAAAATCAGCAGTAAATTCATCGAAGCTGCCAATTTATAATTTTTAAACTCATACTATTCCCACAGTAAAAACGCTCGCATTCTCAGAAAAACACTAACATGGCACTCTACGGAAGTAGGATTTGTAAACTACAATAGACGCAGGAATTTCAGAAATAAACGTTTTTTACCCCACCTAATCTAACTAGAGCTTCTAAAAGGCTCATAAAACAAAAGAATTCGCAGATTCATCACGGAAGACGTAAAAAAATAACCAATGGATACTCTCCGTCGGGAGCTGTATTCCAAATCTTACGACCGTAGATAAAATGCGCATACGTAGGATTTAGAAGAGGGCTTCCTGAAGTATTTCTCACGGTAGTCACAGATTTCCGGTAACATTATAGCATAAGCACTCAAAAAGTTAGGCATCAACGTGATTGAGGGGTATTTTAACATAATTGAGGTATTTTAATGTCGAATGCCGACCGGTACGCAGAAATATCCTGTTATCAAGGCATTACGTAAACAAAAATCAGAGACTAAAATATCTGAAAAACGAGAAGAAAACGAATGAAAAATTCCTCCCCCGCATCTTCCTTCGTAAATAAATAACTGGGGTGTGATACATTTTTAAGGATTCGTATCGTCTGATCTCTTCTCCATTAAGTCCAATTGACTTTCAACTGAAGGAAATTCTCAAGGCCCAATAATTTATGAGGGATATCATCACAGGCGTGGGAGAGAGGTATTTTGGTAGTGTGAAGGGCATAACATTCCTTTAAGCTCTCGATCGTTTTTTTGACATGTTTTCGCAGGCTAACCTTTTTCTCCTGCCATTGGCACCTAAATATTGCTCAAATATGCCTCCGAAGAAGTCAAAATCTGATGATGCGATGATAGATTTTGAATGTTGTTTGTTTGGTATTCTTTGCCTTCACATATTTTTCTTCATTCCTAGCAGCGTTTTAAAATTTTTCTAATGCTCTTAAGAAACTAATGGTTGTACAAGATGATAATTAGCGCCTTTACCTATGTTTATGGAGTATTTATGCTAGGATTATGAAAAATTCAACTTTTGTCTTCATTGTACGCAATTATAGTCTTATAATTTTAATCATTACACTGTAATGTATATCACATTATATTTTCATTTTTTATTTTATTTGACGGAAAATCTGTGGTCATGTTTTAGGCATTTCTTCTATTTACTTGTTTGAATTATGGGTCGATGAGATTATTATTATTTTATTATTAATTATCGAACATTTTACAGGAATCACCTGCTTACGATAGATCTTGAAATGACAATTCTAAGATTCTTATTCTAGATTATTCTCTCTTGAATGTCTGAGATTCACCAAAAATAATATATTTCTCAAATTTAAATTGTCCTGATTTAGGTATATTTATTTTTGTGGGATTCTCTTCAATGTCGGCATAGCTTTTTTAATCATTTTACCTAATTCTTTACACATATTGACATACGATTATGACTTCGATTAAGATTTTTGAATTAGGCCTTGTTTTTTACGTTCAATAATACATACATTTCTCTCTATAAAATCTACAGCCATTGTGAAATGAATGAAATGAAAATGATATCTCTTCAATAAACTCAGCTCTATTTTTAATCGGACTATTTCCTCCCATTCAAGTTCACGTAGCCTTTTCACGACCGCTGAATTCACCGTCGTCACTCTACGGATTTATGCGAATAATTCCGTTCAAATAGTCAGGAATCCGTCACTCTGCGCACCGGAGCAAAGTTCTCGATCCATAAAATATCGAAGAAGCGGGGTGTAAACGCGTTGATGAACATGCTCGCGCAAATGCAGTCGGCGTATTTTCATACCGAGCGTTTGAGAGGGAAGGCGGAGCAATTTTAATTTCCGAGATTGCGAGCGCCACAATCGAGCGGGGTCTAGGTGTGTGGAGTTGTGCAGGAAAAGAGGAATCTACAAATGAGGAAGATAGACAGCTCCGATGTTGCCAAAGCCGTCGTTATTCGGGGACTAATTTAAACCTCATTATGAGCGATTTAAATGCTTCATCAAACGGTACTGCGAAGGTTTGAGTTTCGGAAAATGTTAGTCACTCAAACCGAGATAGATTTTGTCGCGAAATCATCTGTGTGTCAGATGAAAATGGTTTGAAAGGAGGAATTGAGGTTAAAATCTGGATCTTCTGTAGATATCTTCTGGGAACAATTCCTCGTTTTGAATCGCTTCGAAAGTGTGTCACTTGAAGAGTGATTTGGAGCTCAATGTAAAAATACAAGGGTTTGTCTAACTCATTATTATCGTGAAAATTATTTTCTGGATGTTAATCATTATTAAAATTATATCATCAATTAGAAGAAGTTATTGATAATGTAGCTAATATAAATTTCTTAGCATAATTACATCTTTATTTACGTTAATTGCAGTAGAAGTTCACGCACTATGTAAATATTCAGTTTCAATCTCGTTTTATTATACTAACCGATTGCAAAGTATAGTGTAAAGTAGAAAGTCCAGATTTTATTTATTAAATGGCATTCCAAGAAGTACTGTCAACGCACAATCATCAATATATTAAAATTTAACTGCATTTCATGGATTTCACCGCTGAAAACTACTTTTTAAAATCTGTGTCATGGAATAATATATAAAGTTATGCCACTGAAATCAAGCAAGCTGTTGCTGAATATTGTTTACTATCCACCATTCTAAACAAACTAAAGTAATACTCTTTCCTTTTTGGTGAATAAAAGTACAGTAATTAAATCGACTTATGAAGCGCGATATATTTTAGGTATCCGAAGCGTAAATTTAGTTATTATAAAATTCACAATTCAATACACATTATAATGGAATAATATAAAGGGAACGGAAGATGGGTTATTCAAAAACAAACATTTAAATTATTAAAGAAATGGTGTCAATAAGAAACATGATTAACAAATATTACAAAATAAGTGGCATCAAACCTTTTATGGGTAAAATTAATAATTTAATGCAGTGTAAAGGTGTGAAAATTTCCGTAAACGTACTTAATCTTTGAAATTAAAATCGGGTGAAGTCTTAGCTTTAAATAATTAATCCTTTAAAATGCCTGATTTTTTCACAAATTGAGGTATTAAGGGTTCTAATTATCCCCTTGTGAGTTTAATTAGCACTAAGAGTTTCCGATCAATATTTGCCCTGTTCATCTAATGAGCTAATTCCGGCGAAGATTAGAGGCTGGAATCTGAGCCATTGATAGGCGAGGAGTAAATGAGCATCGCGTTCCGCCCTTCAACGGAGGGAAATATTTCGTTTTGTATACTTTCAACGGAGGCGGAAACACGCGGAGCAGGTGCGATTAAAATGGTATCCGAAATTGAGGAATGCGAGGGTGTGGGAGGGACGGGGTGTGGGACAGCGAGGGTCTTCAACCTTAGTTACCCTCGCCCACACACTCGGGACTGACTCCTTTTTTGCCCCTGCGTTTTCTTTCCGCGAACTTGATTCTCGGAGAAGTGTTAGTCCGGATTTCTTTCGGAGTCTTCCCCGAGGAGGCGTCTTTCCAGGAGTTGACGGAGACACCGTCGATTCGGCGTACCTTATTTATGTTTTCGAGCGTTTTGGGCAAAAGAAATGCGCGGACGCCTGAGGGGATTTTTTAATGAACGGCGGCGTGATGTTAGGTTTTCCTTCCGCCCTAAAGCTTTCGAAATCGGAAATAGGGTGGCTTTTGTTGATCAAAGAAGGGATTGCTCGCGGTGCATATTCGACTCGCGTCTTCACAAATATCTTCGAAGGACTTTAATGTCGCTTGTTAAGGTGTTAAATACGGCATATGAATGGTCTGAATTGGAAATGCGATCATAGCGGTAGTATAATTTCATTATAAAATAAAATGAAGTTGGATAATTAACTGTACTCCTTACAAAGTTGAGGAAGTCTATATAGATTGTTATTGTGTTTTATTGTGTCTATATAGATTGTTATTTGTTATTGAGTATTCATGCTCAGAGAAAGTAATTCTATTTATAGTTAAGAATCAAGTAATTGAGTGATCATGGTGGTAAATAAAAATACCTCAGTGATATAATCCTGACAATAATAACAAAGGAGAAGATTTAAATAATTAATGCATCAAGTATAATTTTTAATTTATGTAATCGAATACATTTATAAATTTGTCATATTCAAATTAAATATCGCTAAGGATTAAATTAAAGTTAACATTAATATTCTAGTCTGAAAGGATATTTAATTTAAATTTTGAAAATAGTTAAGATCCCTAAATTTGTTATCACAAAGCTATGGCCAAATTTAAAATGAGCTAATAAATGGAGTTAAATTAACTTGAATCGAGATTAAAATTATTTTGAAGATAAATGAACAGAGAAATCAAATTACATCAATTTAATGCATTAATTAGAATTTCGGATAATTAGAAATAAACAACTTTTAATTCCCTGTATCACTGAATAGGGATTTAAATATTATAGAATAATATTATGCAAAGGATTTGAAACCTAATACATTTCTGATAAAGGAGAACTTTAAATAATGAACTGCATAAAATATCAAATTCAGTAAGTTAAATGAATAATTATATTCCAAAAAATGTTCAATGAAATGTGAAAAACATTTTTGAGATTTATTTTCGGAATTAAATACAAATTTTCAAAAAAAATAGGTCGATATAGTTATTTTAAATAGTAGATATAGTTATTCCCAAAAATACTACCAAGTTATTCATCCCTGCTTTTTAATATTTTATTAGAACTAAAATATAAAGTCTACTTACCAAAAGTGTACTACAGACCTCTTAGTTCAATTGCATTTCATAAAATTTGACATTTTATCTCGTTCATCATGGAAATCCAAGGTCGATAATGGAGTAACATTTATTCCAAAGCCTTGTAGGAAAAAAATCCATGCTCTCTTAAGGGTTATGAATGATTTCTACTGGGTATTCCATACCAATATTTCATACCGCAAAGAAGGTAATGGTAGACTGCGGAAGCGCAATCGATTTGTTTTTTGCAAGTGCGTTTGAATCTGGAAAAACAGTCTCTCCACCTTTCACCAATAGCCTCTCACCGCAAGATATAGGTGGTCTTCGAAATTGTTCACCTGGGAATATGACCAAGTTTTTCTTCTCAGACGATATATATGCATGATCCAATGTGTTTTACTGCAGAATAGTGGTTCCGTTCCCACTCGTAGCTTGATAATTTCCTCCTTTAGAATTTTTTAGGATAACCTCATGTTTCCTAATTTGTGGTTTTGACTGTTTTTCCAGTAATGCAGTTACCTGGATTTTTTCAGTTTTTGAGGAATGTTTAGAAAGCCAGCGGAACTAATAGTTGGGACAGTCATTAATGGTAGTATAACGAGATTAATGTCTTATTTCTTACGGTACGCTACGATCCGTGGATTCCATATTCTACTGAAATAATTACGGCAAATTAAGTTTCCTTTCCTTTGACATGGTGTTTAGCGGACTCAAACCACTCAACGCCTGGGAATATTTGACGAGTGATCTGATTTACGTACTATTCTTTCCTGTCGCAGATAAATTTTTTGTTGCAATTGTTCTAATCTACGACTTATTTATGTGTTTTGATACATTTTGTGGTTGTATGTTGAATTTTTACGTGATTTATAAAAATTCGTTTATGTATACTCTTGTTTAAAAAAATAATTGCATTTTACTGTTCTTTGTGAGTTTTTACAACTATTTTCTGCGGGTGTATTACAGAAATTAGTCTTTTTTTCTATAAAATTTATCTTGCAGTGATATTTCTCCACATCCTACTCTTTCTTTATTTTTCACTAGTAACGGTAAATTATAGAAATTTGATATGTTTGAGACAGCTTAAGGCCCTAAGCCGTCTCAGGGAGCAAAACTATGAGGCACCGATGTTGAAATTTTTGAATTATGAATGCAGAGTGTCTGCAACTGAAACTTGAAAGTATGTGTATTTTATCGTATATATCAATAACGGTACCCTAAATTGAGTTGCAATCATTTAAGTATTTATAATATCTATCGGCAGTGCCACACTTTTATTGAAGAAATAACAAATCAAAGGACTATAACTAATACTCATGATATAAATAATCCCAACTAGCAGAAGTAAATTCTTACATAATTTCAAATAAAATTCATAGAATAATTCAAATATGTCATGAAAATTGGTCATAATAGGCTCTGTTATTATTGAAATGTTTCTCAAAAAAATCAGCTAATATGAAAGAGTTGTTGATGATGGTCCCTCAGGTTTTTCCAACATCTCAGCAACTGGACCTTCTATGCTAGGAAGAAAAGAGGCTCACATGGGCTTTACACCAATAATGGGTACATCTATCTTCCTAGTTTACCATCATGCTAAGAATTGACCGCACTATCAAGTTATAACGCACGACCTCCCATCCATAAGCTCATGCATTTTCTTAAGTAAACTCAATGCTTTCCTTTCGATTACGCTAATTCAACGGAATGCTAGCTTTCGCTACATTATTCAGGAAGGAAATTCCTTCGCAAAGGTAAGCTTCTCTCATCACAGTAATATCATGTTAAGGCTGAAAGTTGAGAGGCAAATGACCAATTAGAAGCTCATAGCGTAATTTATCTAATTGGACAAGAAAATGAGGGACGGCGGAAGAAAGAATGCCGAAGGAGAGGTGAAGGGGAGGTGATAATGGGAAAGAATAAAATTCGTTGGAAGTGGCCTTCCGACTTGTCCAGAGGAACATGATAAATGTCCTTTTCGAAAGGCTGCAAAATCCACAGGCAATTGGAAATTCATGATACTTTGAAAGAGCGCCTCTCTCCGAGCGTCCGAAATTCACCGCATTAATGGAAATTCGGCGAAAAAAATCCCCGTTATATCCAGAGGAAACAATTTGAGAAGAGGGAATTGTCCGAAACAGAAACGAGGTGTTTTTATGTTTACATTATGCTGATACGAGACTAAACGCGGTGGTAAAAAATTACAGAGCAATCCAAATGGGAGGAATTTTCGTTCCGTAGTTATATTTTTCATCAAGCGATTTTTTCCTTAATCATGACTTTATTGGTCATTTTATGACCTCCGGGCGTTAGGTATTGAATTGAGAAGTGAAAATTTAATTTAGCGCTCATGTAGAGGGTGAATGTTCCGAAAAAGTTGGCCGAATTTGAATTAAAAAACTATCAATTGTATCAAAAAGCTATAAATAATAATGTAAGACTTATAAATCCAACAGTTTTCTGTACAGTTTTTAGACTCAAGTTATACTTTTATGATGAATTTTTCGTAAAATGTATGCAAAATCTTTATTATAAATTCGGAATGGGTATCTTTTCAATTTTTTTATTATGATTAACTAAATAAGGCGTGAAATCATAAATTTACTACATAATCAGGTTTGAAGCTTCTGGAAAACTCCGGAAAATATTTTAAATGAGACATGATAAATGATAAAAACAGAACAACGGAGAATATTCTGTTTCCCAGAGATAATTTTTTCACAAAAATATGTCCTACGCAATTCAGTTCCCCTGTTTTAGCTTTTGACCGTATTTATTTACCAAAAAAAATTTTTGTGGTACATATTTAATCGCTCTCATTATCCGACGTCCAGATTTTTTCCAAGCCGATCGCAAAGATAAAGTTTCAAGTGCCTTCCGCTCCCCTGCCGCGCGGTTTTTTCCTAGGTAAAGTGGAAAATATTTTGAGAAAGAACTGTAGACAAATGTATGCGTATTACGAACATAACAACTGAAGAAATATTTAACCCTCTAATCACCCTCTTTGTTTCATAAACGTCTTCCAAATGGAGTTTAAAATATGAGAACCTACTTCCTGTTCATTTTATCATACTTAGGCTTTGGTTTCTCATCTAATAAATCTCATGTCTTATTTAACACGTACAAATGTAGTGATTTTAGAACAAACTAATTTGGATAACTTCAGGACAAGTTATTAATCAATTCCTTGTCATATTACACAAAACATAGCAATTAAACTAATGCCAACTCTAAATAGTTTGTATTTCTAAGAATTTAGCCATTTTTCTATATCTCATAGTAAACACATATATACATGAATGTCTTACTATTTTGTAGATTCATGTGCCTCAATACTACCTTTTCAATGTCATGTCTTATGTTTCTTGGTAGGTTTTCAAATTAAATAAAAACTTCATGTTTTAGATTTGGTTCTCAATCGCCTAATTTTTAAGAAATAAGAAAGTTAAGTGTATATTTAATTAACTAAATTAAAATTATAATTTTAAGCTACTTAGAAATAGTTATATTTTAAGAATGCATTCTGATAGTTATTTAATTTAAATTTATTATGTACATTATGGATATAAGTAGGCATTACTTGGTATACCGGTTCAAATATTGAATTGTCTGCGATAATGTGCATTTAGAATGCATTTCTCGGCGGCTCAAACAATTTACTTGCCAATCATGTAAAAATAAATCATATCCCCGAACTTTTTTTTCTCATAATGACCACGTTTTTGGGATTTGGCCCCACTGTACAATCTCAACCATTAGTTGACGTTTACATAATCATTACTTGATTCTTTACAATATTCCGTCTTCATGTACAGTGTACGCGTAAGAATGCGTATGTTCTCTGTAACGTACACTCTGGCAACAAAACATATCTCAGAAGAGATAGATGCTCATAATGTTATCGTAACACAATTAACAAATGTTCACTGTAAGACCCCCTTGTAATAAGGTACCAAGGGCATAGCTAGTTTAAGGGGTTTTGTAGAATAAAAAAACCATAAACTTGTCTACAATCTAGCGCAAATAGGGAAAACTTTTGGGTTGAGCGTCTAATTAATTTATTTATCTAGAATCAACAACTTCGGCCTTGGCTTGGTGGTATCGCTCCATAACTACAGGGTGAAGAAAAATCTTTTACAAATACCACAGAATGAAATGTTCATCTATATGAAATAATATAATTATTTATCTACTTTTGGGTTGAGTGGTGATCTAGTGTCAAGATAATTTTACACAAGATATGTTAAAATTTGCAAAAGACGTACCGTTGTATGCACCATCGTAATTTACTATTTCCCTAATATAATGATGGTTGAATTATACTCGAGATTAAGACATTTTTAGTTTTATGGTAGCTATAAAAATTTAAGTTAGTTGATGGTGAATAAGTTGAGTCTAATACTTCTGGTGCTTCTCTATCTGGAGGTCATACTCTCCCTATAATTGTCGAATTTTTCAGTTCTCATGGAGAGGTTAAGCCCCCTCCTCTTTGGTTTCGCCCCTGTATGGTACACTTCCAGTCGATATCGGAATTCCTCTCGTACTGACGTTAGCGTAATTGACTCGCTACAAGAATCTGTCTCAGTTCAGGGATTTGGCGAGAATAAGCGAAGATTCTACAGATAGCTCTCCTTCTACAACATGATTTATCTCCAAGTTGTAAATCACAGAATAAACGTGTATTGGCCTGTCAAGTTATCTATACGAATTCTAGCTGAAATTTCATCTTTCCACCTTTTGCTGTGAACAGCTATGGAATAAGGATGAGGCATGCTAGAAGAGTGAGGCTAAATTTGTTTTCAGTGCTTTTTATGGCAATTTTTCTTTAGATCAGTGGAAGTACTTACAGGTCTAGGGCTATGACTCGATATTTAATATTTTCATAGCTTTTAGTTAGGAATGACCACGGTCAATGCATAACTCTACCCATTACTCATACCTCGGTATTATACATATTACCACAGCCATGAGCAATACCGATAAAACGATTTTTCCCGCTACCAGAAGACTATTTAAATACAGTTCCAAATATATGCTGATGTGGTTTTAAGGTTTTAACTATAATCCGCAAAACATTAGCACAGAGTATCATTGTTACTCTAGCCTAGATATATAAAGACTTCCAGCGTCAGTGCAATATTACATGATATATTATCCGTAATACGATTATTGATTATATTATAAGCAAGCAGCAGTAAAATACATGCAAAGGTTTTCCTGTAGAGATAAATGCTTCTCAATTTTCCAATAACTCAATAATGATTTTATGATAACAATTTATAATTTCCAATATTCGTTTTGTTTTTAGCTTCATGATAGCAAATATTTAATTTTTAAGTATAGCATTATTCATACTCTGTCCTAAAGGCCTCTTGAAATTATTAATCGAAATGTGACATCAGAAAAATACACAAATTTAAGACTTCGATCATAATTACTCAAAACCCTCCAGACACATTTCTTTGAAATTGCTCCCTGGAGCAATCTCGTCTAATTTCGGAAGATAATGAATCTAAATACAGGAGCATGAAAAGAGCAGACTCTTAGATGTTATTATTCTTTCATACGAAGCACAGCTACTCCTACGAGCATTTACCACGTGGATTTTTAGAAAGCCATTTTTCCTACCGTCGATCATCGATTACTCTAACACCACCAGCCAAGGAGCAGGGAGGAATTCCGTTAATTCGTTTATTCAAATTCATTAATCAACTCCGTCCGCGAAAGAAAAGTTGCTGCCGACCGCCTTAAAGTTTCAGAGGGATTAGTTTCGAGCGCGTACGCGGCAAAACGGAAAGCTCTTCTGGTGAAAGAAATTCCGCTCGAAGGTTTTCCTCTTACGCGCCCGCTTCCCGCAAAATTGTTTCCTTTAAGTTCCGAATATTTTAACAAGGCATTTTAGCCGTGAAATTGACGTTTTTTCGAGCTCGAAAGTAGTGTTCCGCGGAGAGGTTAAAAATCTCGGAAGCGCCGGTTAAAGGATTTAAGGTTTGCTTTTTTATGGGTCTCGAATCCAGGAAGAGCCTCCGCGCAGCTCAGGAGCTCGTCTTTTTCTCGCATACTTGTCCGACTTTATAGAAAGGGAGATATAATTTTGGGAAGATAATAAGGAAGGTTGGGTGGAACAGTTCTTTGTTTATGGGGTTTTGTTTTCGAAGGATTCGTTCTCCAATTCCCTCCTCCTCCGTGTGTATAATGGCCCATCGACTACGTTTGGAGATTCCTGGACCTGTTTTAGAGAATTACATACTGACGTTCTATTTCTATGATGAGCTTGTCCATACTCGTAGGAGCCCAGAGTTAATTTTCTTTACAGTTTTCGAGCTCGCCTCCGAAATTGCCTTCGCGAATTTTGCACGATGTTTGAAATTTAATGGGCCTACAAACTCAAAGGATATTTGACTTGGAGACTTTCATATTTCGTGCCTGGCACCTTAGCCGCAATAAAATATATCCTATTCTTTCTATGGTTAATAAATAGACACCTGGATAGCCGGAAGTCATGATCGCCTCATGCGGCTCCTACTAAAAATAGTAACTCGTATAGTCAGCTTCTATTCTACCGTAATGCTTGTATACATCTTATTTAGAGATACATCGGATGGTGAATAAGGTTATCAATTTTTTTGAAAGTAGCTCTAGTATGTGTGTATGTGCGAATAAAAATAAGTATAAATCAGATATAATGAAAATGGTTGCCATTAATTCTGTATCCCTAGTTGTGAGTCTTAATTTATTGCTCGTTTTCGTGTAATCTAGAATTTAGCTACGTATGAGAAATAGCATGTAGTCGAACGGATATGTTTCAAGAACGCATTATTTTCTCTAGCTAATTTATCACTATTTTTTATCTTTTTTAGAGGTATTCAATTATTTTTTTAGGGAGATTCTTGTAGAATTGTCGCCAAATCTTATGGCATGAAAACATTAGGTAATAGTAGCAGAATATCAGAAATTTCAGAATCGTAAAAAAATCCAAACGATGAATTCCTTTTGTGAGGACGAGAAATTCCATCATATTTGATCAGTTCTTTTTATCGAGCATTGCTGCTACAAATCGATAGGCGTTATTAAATTGCTTTTTCAAAGATGGCAATCGTTGGAGGAAAAGTGATTAAATTTTGGGTAAACATGCTCAACATATTCAGATATTCTCGGAAGATATTTTAGAAATATGCCTACGCGAAATAAACTAATAAGAACCCGCAAAGTAAAGTTAGGGAAATAGGTGATGGAGGTTAAGTATTCATTCTTATTTATTATTTCAATAGTGATTTATTTTCGAGGAAAATACGTGGCAGTAACTGATAAAAGAAACAGATTTCGATGAGGTACTTGTGTTGGATCTTAGGGTACTTAAGGAGATTTAGATATTTTACAAAAACTTCGTTTGTTTCACTCTACTATTTACTAAAGATAAAAATATATATAGAGCGCGATCTTCTCATTTAGGTAACGATAACCTGAAAGTAAATACCAATGAAATTCAAGGCAGATACAACAGAATAAAGAATATAAATAAAGATTTTTAACATAGAATTGCTACAATATACGTTATAATCTCTTAATTTCACTCTTTTTTTAAGGAAACCCCCAAAGAAGTTACCTCCCATTTGTAATGAGTGAAAGTTGCACCTAAAGATAAATTATACTTATTTAAATTTAAAAATCCGGATGTTTAATTTTATGAAATATTAGCCATGGTTTTTTCATCACGGGTTCCTAGTTTTAGACAAGAAGGTAAAAGAGCATGTAGGAGCGTGGAGTGAAAAAAATACCGAAATTAACGCTGCTCAATTTAAGTTTGAGACAAAGTGAACACACTTATGCCTAAACTTGTAAGGTTTGTAATTTTCTACAACTTTGATATGCAGATGCAACGAGGTTAACGCAGCACTTTTAAAAGACGATCTCAGGCAATTTAATGATATGAATTACTAAAAAAGCTCTACCCGAAGAACACACCTGGTGCAGGTTCTCAGAGTGGTCCTGAGAGGTCATGTACCCACGTATATCGCATTCGTTTTGTGTCAAAATTCTTGGTTGAGTAGCTTTCTTTAAGAAGAAACTGTCAGTTGAAAAGCTCTCATGGAATGCAGATAAAGTATTTTCCATGTGATCCTAAAAGTTCAAGAACTCTTTTCTCATAATTAAAATGTTTTTGTGGTCAAAATTTCTGTCCACTTTTAGTAGTCAATGTTGGCTTTACAATTTTCATTCTCAATTTGAAATACACAATATACCTAGTATTCTAAGCTCTTATGTTAAATTTACATTGTAATTTGTTGCAGTTACAGAATAATTACCATTTCGCATACATACAGTGAGATTTGGAATAGAAATTGATTTGGATAGAAATTTTGGATAATGTGCTCATTTGAACCACTGGTACTATTGTTTAAACGCATCAAAAAATATATTATTTTTGATGGAAAAAGTTTATTAAATAAAAATGTTTATTCTAAATTCTATTCCGTGTAATTTGCTTAGTTCCATTAATTCGTTTTCTTGAAGTTTAATTTCTGCGATACAATACATGTGAAATCTTGCATGGGCATTAGATTTCCAAATTGCAATTTCGTAGAACTTTGCATCCTACTTGAATTTGTTTCTCAATGACTGATAAAATCTGTTTTGTTTAAGTTCTAATTTACAAATTATTTATCCCTACATTTCCTGTAGTAAGTAACGTGAATAATACAATAATGCATACAAATAAATTTGAGAGTCATTATTTATGGAATTTTTTAAAAGAATTTCTGGGCTTGAAATTCCCGTGCAGATACAGCTACTTGATTTTGATGTTGTCCATTTCTAATAAACTATATCGGATTTTTTCTGACTTTAAATAGTTTTCATTTATAAACCTTTTTTCTTGGAAAATCCTAAGTTGCTTTGTATGTAGCACAGAGTTTTCTGTAATAATAATGAAAAACTTAACCTCCATCTACTGGTCTAAAAATCAAGTTTAGATATGACATTGAATATTGTGAATTCTACTGACAATGGGATTGACATCTAAATCTTAGTTTTATTTCATCATATGCGACATTTACATATAATACTCTTTTCTCCATAGATCGCGTTGTTTTTAATTTTGATATTATAATATGGTTATAAGTAGCTACAAATTATTCTTTACTTCAAATACAAAATTTTTTGAGGTTAACGAAAGCAAATCCTCTTCTTTAGTGCCTCGGCCCATTACGGCAACCTGTCGAATGGTTAAAGCGCCGCAGAAAATCGTGCTGGTTCGTCCAAGGCTGTCCCTGAGGAGGGATTTCAAAACGGGAAAGCGCGCATCTCTAAACATCAAACAGTCATCGAGCTGTTTCAAGGTAGTACCATTATTTATAATTCAGTTCTTCGTGAGGATTACAGACTGCCCACGGTGAAAAAAGAGCTTTACATGAATTGCATGTAATTGTGAAAATTATTTACGAATCATCTGATCAAACCATGGATATCTAATCTGAGAATTATCTATAACTAATTCATAAATTTCATATTTACATCTCATCGGGAGTGGTTGAAAATTGAAATTCTACTTCTAAATTATTACTAAACATTTCTGAAGGAGAGCCACGGAAATCATACGGAAAAGATTAATCTATAAATATATAAATTTCTAAATACAAAAATTTTAAATATGTAAGTTTATAAATGTATGAGTTCTTAAGTATATTTACGACAGTGATTATTATAATTGATCACAAAATTTTATTTGTAAGTATATACGTACAATTTGATTATGTATTATTATAGAATAAGAATCATACATATGACAATTATCTACCATATTGAAGATAATCACCAGATCTTACCTACTATGATATATTCTTTCTAATGAAGCCTTTCTGAGGAAAATGTGGCTCTTCGAAAGATGAATTTATGGATGACTACTATGGATTGATCCTTTCTTCAAGGTTGTATTGTTCATATTTACTAACCGGCAGCTTTAACTGTAATAAATTACTCTAAGAAACTACGAGTTAAACAGCTAGCTTTCAAGTTTGTCCTTCGCAGTAACTTATACATTTTCATTCCATAGCTCAGGAACATCCGTAACATCTTCTAGTAATGGGAAAAGGTCAGCTAACTCCGTGCCGAGCGATTCCGGCTCCCTTTTTCACTTGCATTCTCTCGCAGTGACCTTCCCTTCCCCGTTTACCTCCTCCTCCTCATCCATTCCTTTTGTCATCTCCCCACCGGACCCATCTCAAGCCTTCTTCAATCTTCCTTCATTGTCGAGAACTATGGAAGTCCCCGATTATTTTTTTATCGGCATCTTCCTTCGAACGTCGGAGTCTGATATTTAAGGGACAGTCGGCCCAAGAAAAGGCTCTCGTAATTGGGATGTTCTGCCCCAAACGACGCTAGGGAAAAGGTCTCACGTGCACTGCGAGGATATTTGTAAGGGGTTCCCGGAATGCTTTTTATGGCTACGATAAGTTTCCAGAATTCGGACGGCGATGATTTCGAACGGAAACCTCCCTCTGAATGGCAAGCGGGAAATTCAGTTATTTAAAACTCGGGTATAGAAGATGAACAGCGATTTATTCGAGTCTTGCTCATGAGTGTGAGGGTTGGGCAATTTATATTTTTGTGAGACCGAATGTTTTTCCACTGAATACTTTTCTCAGTCAAAAATCATAGTGCTCTTGCGGGCTGAAAAAAATATTGTAGCCTTTTTACGCTTGAGAAGTTAGTTACTATTTAAAATACTTTGTTTGACCCAACAGGTACCCAAGCATTTTAAACTTTTTTCAAGCTATCCAAATAGAATATTGCTCGAGTGATGGGAGAAATAGTTCTTTTTACAAATTAAGAAGATTACATATCTTTAGGAAACAATTGGGAGATACCTATGACCTAATATTAATAATTATCATGGGTAATTAGGTAACGTAAAATTTCAGAATTCCCAAGTACTCATATATTCTATGTTTTACAAGCCCAATATGGCCCGCGCGTCATATTTTATGTATCATATAATAGAAATGTTAATACATTACTACATCACCGACTCAGGAAACTTTGCTATATTTTTAATTCATTTTTATTCATCTGAAAAAGAATTAGGCCCATCTTAGTAATGATCAACGCGTTCTTTTTTGTTTCTTTTCCATTGCCCTTAATTTTTCGTGATAGAGTACATAGCCAGAAAGTTTGAAAAGATGCTTGAAGTTATAATATTTATTAAACCAAGCTTCTGTAGTGCTCTACCATTTTGCTATGTACGCGTAGAATGGCGTTAATTAGAATGCTGTTCAACGATAACGCAAAGATGAACTTCAGGGATTAATATCGATGAACATTTTTATAATAAAATTCTAAGGAATCGAAGGAATAAAGCACAAAAAATTGTAATTAAAATCCCTATGATTATAATAACTGAGTTTTGCTGTATTCCACTGCGTAAGAGCGAAGCTCTCGATGATTTCACATCGTAGAAATGAAATCACAGCTTTTGAATCGTGTAAAATATTCGATCCGCTTTGATGAGACTATTCGAACAAGTAAATAGAACGTTCGTAAAAGGCAATTAAAACACACTTATGCCTTAAAAAGGAGAGCTAATTAGATCTTCGTTTGACATTTTAATCTCGAACGAGAAAATGCGAGCCATATCTCATAATTAGCGATCATTGTGCGTGTGTTATGCTCATCATTTCTGTGTTTTCTCCGCGTTTTTCGTCCGACATTTAACATAGCTACCCCATAAACTGGAAATTAAATTCGCATTTTCCCAGTGTCTGTCATCTCCACGTATTATCTCGGCAGGTACCGTTACTTCTCCTCGGGCGGCCCGAGGCTACATCTTTGCGAAATCTCTGGCTATGCAACACGCAATAGGTGGTGCGAAGAGGAATGGATTGTATCTTGCTGGGAATATCTCGGATTTGGGATTGAATAGGCTTGCAATTAAATAATTGTAATTCTTCTTGACGTCAAACGATAATTTATTCCGAATTTTTCAACCATGACCATCTTTAGTACTGCTAATACTCTGTACCAATCCAATACAATATTCTGTTTTTTTTTTCTCTTGATTTATCTTTGTATTTTTAACACGAATGAAAACCACATGCTGATAAGTTTAGAGAAACCAAAACTTAGCAAATGATTGTTTTAGTGAATCGTAACCTCAGAAAAATATGTTCGTGCAGCCCAATTTATATGTCACCTAAAGATTATTTATTTATCAAGTTACAAAGAACTTGTTGCAAGTGTAATTGAGATTGTTCAAATTTTAATTTATAGATGGATTCGGGTCTATATCTTGCTTGGAATGTTAGTTATTGATTTTTATTTCCGAGGGTGGAATTCTCGGTGACGAAATGGCGGCTATGAATAAACCTCATCGGGGTGTTAAATATATCATTGTCTCCTTTCTTATCATTTTACATAAATGTATCCACTGACTCAACTTCAAACAGGAAAAATTAAAACTTTGGTAAGTGTCGGCATTTTTTTCAGTATGTATATTACTTGACTTTAAGATATTTTCATTTCTTTTCGAATCGGCCCCAGGTTTTCTAACCACGCCGCTGATTAGTATTCATTGAGTTCCTGTTTTCTTAAGGAAACAATCTCGTCATCATAGCCCGGAATAGATTGGAAAAGAAAGCGGTTTTAAGCCACTCTAACTGAATTCATAGGGAAGGAAGGAAAAGGTATGTTCGCTCTTGAATAACAAATTAGGTTTTACGTCATGCTAAGGTGCAGGAAAACGTATCTTTTTTCGTTTGAATTGCGTCGCTTGATGATCTCCGGGATATTTTCATGGATATTGCAGCCTTATTTATGCTACTCTCAATACTATTTACTTTTTCTGAATTTTAATACTTAAGCCGAATAGTTTTTTATGATTATTTATATATCTTACAATAAAATGTGGATTTTTACCCGTATTTATGCTACTTAATCTACTAGTTCCCTTAATATAAAATTTCTAAGTATAGGTACATGTACTTTCCCACCTATAGGATAGTTTAGATCTCCCAAAAAGTTATGCAAGAACGGTTTTTTCAGTTTATTATGATTTTGAATTTACCTAGAGGAAACCTTGATATTTTAGAATTCTGAAAAAAACTTTTACATGTTGAGTAAGAAAGCAAATTACTTGGGGTTGACGGCTACAGTTATGTGTGTGCACTCTAGAATATAATTTTTATGTCATTGGTTTTCCATTATCACTCCCCTCCGTGTAGTGAGCAAAGACTAGTTAACGTAAGGATGTGACTTGAGGATGACCGTCATGTTCGAAACCGGTCGTTGATTAATAATTTTGTGGAAAATATGAAGTACGTTTTTGAGTTATTTGGAACTTAACACTTAACGGTTATTAAAGACTTCTATATCGAAACAGCTAAATTAATTCACATTTATTGATGCCCCTGTTTTTCAGTGAGTTTCAGTAACAACAAATTCAAAGTATATATGCATTAAGGCATGAACAAGAAACCAATCAACAACAGCACCTTTGTTTAATATTTACAAAATACGTTTGGTTACCAAATTGTATACATGAGAGATTAATAATAATGCAATTTATGAAACTCCGTAATATTAATAGGTACTTTATGATTTCTATATCGATTTATCTATGAAGTATTATTTTTACTGCATAATAGCTATTTCTTCTCCAGCAACATGTAGATATACTGCGGATCTTTGCGAGAGGATAGCGATTTTTGATTTATTTCGCTATTTGCTCTATTTTGTTCTGAAACTCAACAGATCGGTCAGGTGACTTTGCTATTTTCCCTCAGGGTTACTCGTTTTCCCTCTCGCTTTTTCCCACGAAATCCGACAGGTTACATCACCCGCACCGACCACGACCCGCGACACGCAAATTCCACCCCGACAAAGGAAACGAAGAAAGCGAAGCAAAATGGACGCGTGGGCCTTCGCTCGGGACGGTTACGTTCGCGTGGCGGCTCGCGTGCCTCGACATTCGGGAAAGCACGAACATCGCCGAAGATCGGGCGGCGCGCGCCTCTCCTCGAGATCAGGTCGAGCGGGACAGGTAGGCACGGGGAGGGGAAAGCGGGAGCGAAGAGTGGAAAAAAACTCCCAGTGTGAGATGGAGAGATAATGGGAGGAAGGAAAATGATTGCTGCGGAGGGGAGAGTGGGAGCCACAATTCTTCACAGGGCAATCGCCTCTCAGCTCAGACCTTTATCTACAAACCGAAGCCGACCTCGGACGCTCTCTCTCCACGTCTTTCCGAGCCTCCAATGTATCCGTTTTTCTTCTGCTAGACGAGTGCCTATTTGAATGCCTCTTTCCTTTTGCCTTCGCCTCTTCCCTGGCAAGATTTTCCTGCTCTTTCTTCGCCCTTCGTTCTCTGTTGCCTATAGAGGTGGTATTTTTTCGATTTGTTTACGCTCGTTGCTAGGCGTGCGTAGAACACTTCAGCGACGCTGTTTACGTCGTTCAATTCGTAGAAATTTTCAAGCACTTGTCTTTCACCTCTCACGAATTACTCTACCCATTTTACCTTCCTAAATATTTTATTCTCGCAACGAGAACTTGTCTGCGAGTTTTCTTGTCCTTCTCGCTCTTTTCTACTTTTACGACGGCATGTTTAAGCTGACTGTCTAGTTTTTCATTCCAGTTTCTTTGAATTAATTGTGCTGTTTACATTTTCTTACGCTTCATCTAGTTTTCGCTTTCGATTTACTTTCGTTTTCTCCGCGTCTCCGTCTCTTTTGTGTCTTAATTCATCCAGTTTTTCTCAGCATTCCCGTTGTTTTGTATTCATTATGTTCTCTTTACCGTTGACTCGATTATTCGTTTATTTATACTTTTTTCTTACGATGACTCACTTGCTTTTCAGGGCCGACTCGCGTTCATTTTACATGCTATGTTATTTTTCGCTGTTGTAAACAAATACACATACTTTATGCTACTTCCATGTCAATGTATACTACTTTTATGCTTCCCTGTAATCGATGTTTACATTTATTTATTATCTTCCCATGTACTTTTTCGTTTTCATAATCACGTCTTTCCTATTGATAATGCTTAAATTGATCATTTATCTTATTTTGTTATTAACTCTCAAACTGAAAATTAAATTGTTCATGGAATAAAGTAAATTGTATGTGAATATGTGAAATGTGGATATTAAGGTATCCATTACAAGCTTGTTTTAGATTTGAAGTACCTTTACTTTATCAATTATTGGAGGATTAACGTTGGACCACTAATCAGAGTAACATTTAATTTCCATTACCATGACCCACCCTTCAAACGTAAAACTTGTGCAAGGATTTGTTGTTAATCAAATTCTCTACACTGAATATCTCGAAGGAAAATAAAAAGCGTATTATTCCATACTCTCTAATTTTCCCTTCTAAAGTAAAAAGTGATAGCTCATCATATATTTCACCAACTGTAAATCTTACTCATTCCAAACGTTTCTTCACCTTTAACGGCTTGAGTTTCTTTTCTCACGTTGTAAAAGTCTCATGTTTCTTCTTTTCGTCTGCCCATCTCTTTCTAATCATCTTCTCCATCTTTTCCTATCTCCCATTCGATCTTTCTCCCTTTTGAATTCCTCTTCCGTATCTAATTTAATCTAAATTTTCTCTTCCCAATCCTTCCTTCCGTTTTAGAGTTACTTTTACGGATTCTCTAAATTCTCTCCGTCTTGTTAATTTCCTCCATCTTTGTTGTATTCGTTTATCACCTTTACTCTTTCCTTTCTTCCTCGTTGTCTCCAGTCCAACCACTACCATTTTTACATCTCCCAGCATTCTTTTGTTACAGCGAACCATTTCCTGCTTTCGCATCCTTTTCTGAAGATCCCCTCTTAACTCTGTCCTTTCCATCAACTCTAATCCTTTCTCCTCAGCCATGTTTCCCATCTCCTTCCTTTCCGCTATTTTCTATCACAATATTTCATTCTTTCAGTCGACCTCGGCTAGGACTCACGCTGTTATTTCTTCCTGCTGAAACGTGCAGATGTGGTTTTCCCGGATCGGATGCATTCTTTCCTTTTTCTACAGCCTCGGGCACCTTGTACTGGTTCGGTGAGGGCAGTTCTGGTGCGGTGGTCATCCGCTAGATGGCAGATACTGTATCTCTGCTTTATTTTGTCCAGACGGAAAAATTGTTTTCCCTTCGGGTTGCTCGTCCAACTTCTCAATTTTCTAAGTTGAAATTGCTGTGAGAGTGTGACAGTGTTTCTTTACGGTTTTTGTAGATTAATATCACTGACAATTCTAAAGTCATCATATAAACGTCTGTTGTCTTTTCAGTATACGATATACTCTTTGCATTCACAGCGGCTCTGGCTTTAGACTCGTGCTTTAGACTAATGCTGTCGACTCATCCTTTAGACTCATGCTGTCTTTTTCGCTTTAAACGTCTGATCTGGTCTGATTCATCGCTATGGTTCTCTAGTTCCGTTTCATATGGATCAAAGATTGAGATGTTTTTCTTTTCCTCTTTTAGTATTTTGAAGTTGGTTAACTATCAGAAAATACATATGCCTAAGATCATTCGATGTAATCCAGCTTTTGACCAAACGAGGCCTAATTATACAAAACGGTTCTTTCCAGAATCCGTGTCACCTAATTCAATCGGATCTCACCTTCTCTAACTGCTAAAGATGATATAATCTTTTATGTGTTCCCTCAGTGGAAGAGATTTTTTCATACCTGGATATCAATATCTCAACTGAGAAATATATAAGTTTATATTGAAACTGTTCTATTTCCTCAATTCCTCTATATAGCAGCTAACGCCGTCTTTAAGTTCAATAAGATTACGGGATCCTATAATTATTGACTTTTGAGATTTTTTGGACTAAATTGTGGTGATACACAAATATTTCAGTTGCAATTTGAAGATTATTATTTTAAATATGAGAAATTTTAAGGTCAAAATTATCGAGAGAACAACATTTTGGTACATACATATTTGTGTCTTTCCTGGTGTATGGAGCTTATTATCCTTATCATATTGTGTAGCATATTTTATTTGCACGAATATCTTTTAATTGACATAGGATTCCTTCAACTCTTTTCATAGTCACAAGCATATTATAGCATTTCTAATATGTATAGGCCCGATGAAGACCCAGCTTTTTATTTTTAATATTAAGATTAAATTTATACTTTAAGAAAGATATTTGTTGTTAAAATTTTTCAATTTCGTCAATTACTAAAATACATTATCCATGCCGTTGTTCTTTTCAATCGTGGTAACAACAGCTCTACTTCCTTGTCTTATCCTTGCCATCCATTTTGCGTGCATTAAAAACTCTTCTCCTCCTCAAGTTGAATGAAAGGAATAATTGAAGCGAATCTTCGCCCATCCCAAGCGAAGTTTTCAATCTCTCCGTTATTATTTCTCTCGCATCTCTCGTTTATTCTTTCCCTTTTATATTTCCTTTTAAACGTTCTTCTTAGCAGCACCTCAACTCCACCTTTCCACAATTCTTCTCCTTGATATTCCCTCCTTCAATCCAATCCTATTTCACTTTGCCTCAAGCCTTTCTCATCTCCACACCACTTCCTCTCTTCCCCTAACTCCTCCTATGCCCTCCCCCACCTTTCCCCGCCCATTCCCCTCAATTCCTCACCCTCCTCATTTCCCCACCACCCCCTTCTACCCATTCCCTCTTTTGCCTTGTCCCTCCCCCTCTTTTCCCATCCATCCCCTTCCACCCATTCCATCTTTTGCCTTGTCCCTCCCCCTCTATTCCCCATCCTCCCTCTTTCACCCATTCCCTCATTCCCACTGTCCCTCTCCCTTCCCACCTCCTCCGTAGTCGCATCTTGTTCAACCAGCCTGCACCTCAATCACGGGCCTTCCAGAGGAAGGGGTATAGAGCATCCGTAACAAGACTAGTAGAAGGGAGGGCGCTGGAAGCAGGTGATGGGTGGTAAAGAAACTGCAAAGAATGTTACGGTTAACAAGAAGAAAAGGTGGAAAGAGAGAGAGAGAGCGCGTGGGAAGACGGGATCGCGAAAGGAGTGGTGAAGCAGTGGTCGGAGGGGCTTTAAGGATTGGGTGCGTCTAAGCGTGGCGTCGGATGGAGAGGAATTAAGAATTATTAAGGCTGTTTGGTTTCGGATGGAATTAAGGCGGAGTATTGAGGGATTCTTTCTACTCCCTTAAGTATACGAACGCGGGGACTGTCGCGAGGGAAGGGCAATGGCGATAATGATTGGAGCGATTAATTCGGGTCGTCTGGACCTTTTTGTTGCTTCCAGACGGGATTTTTTGAGCGGCGTCACACCGGGGCGTATAATGATGAACCTGTTGAGGTTTTAAGCATCTAATCGGGGAGAGTTAATTCTTCGCGAGAGTCAATGCGAGTGTTCTAATAAAGAAGAATCTTAGTCTTTACATGGAGAAGTGTATAAGAGGAGCTCTTAATTGGTTCAGCTCGTGGGCTATGATCAGGCCAAAACCTTCTGATAATATTTGAGTCGAAGTTTTACAATTAAGGTTCCGTACGGTGGAAAGGGTTGAGCTTTCCTTCGTGGTCTAAGAAATCGAGCTCCCAACCCAAGGGCATTAAAGGTCTATATATGCTATTAATGCCAGGGTTTGATGACAGAGAAAGCATGCTAATATGGTAATTTATCCTCAGTAAAAACCATTAAATCTCAATAAGGATGCGAAATGTACTAGTCTGAATATATATTTCTATTATTATTCTCGTATAATATATTCTACATATTCTAATTTATGAACATAATTTAGAATTTAATAGTTTAACAAACGCAACAAGAAATAAACTTTTATTCACCAATCTCTGAATAATGGTAGATATTATTGGTAAACATCACGTAACACAAATAAATCAACCTTTTGAAAGCTATCTATTCATAACAACTGTTGTTAGGTAATATGTATTCAAATAATTACGAAAACCTTAAGTATCTATTAACTATAATAACAATTTAAACAATGAAAACATCGAAAATAAAAATACATGATATAATAAAAAGTATTTTATTGTGCAGAACATGAATGCATGAATTCTTTAGTCATGTGGGGACAGACAAGAAGAAACCGTTTTAACTTGCCGCATCCCAACGAACTATTTTATTTTATATAGTTCGGGATGGTAAAATGATGTAATATCTACATCTAGAATCTATTAGAGTATTTATGTTTTTTAAATAAATTCTAAATTACAAATTTAGATTCTCAGTAGTATATTTTATTGTATTCCCAGGAATACACAGTATATTCTCTAAACTATCATGTCGCCAGTCGATTCGCTAATCGCAAACATGGTTGGCTTAAGTTCTTCTCAGTATTATAACTCGTGAAACCAAGAGATCATATTATCGCATAATATAAAGTTTACTCTGTGATATCGCGTATAAACATAGGAATTGAATGGGTACGTTAAGTTTAATAGTATGCTGTTATCAACAGAATGCACACCAGCGTATCTCGTATGCCTTCCATCCACTTATCGAAAACATATCAGATTGTTAAATAAACGCTTGTAGTAAGGAGGTCGATTTGTCGATGACGTACAAAGGAGAGATCCAAATTCCAGGAGGAAATGAAATAATGGCCCGACATTATGAGGCAGGATATTGGAAGAAGAGAGAGGAAATAGAGTTCCTTGGGTGAAAATAAGGTTGAGAATAGTCTTCGATAAGCGGAGGAAATGAAATTAAAAATATATATTTCGACGAATTCTGATCTATTTAGGGTGGAGAATAGAAAAACTATTGAGAGAAAAATCAATCAATGAGATTGGACAGAGATGATATCGGAGTATTTGTCTGTAAATTTTTTGTTTATAGGCTTAAAATATCATTGAAAGGGAGGGTTCAATTCAATAGGGCAATTAGTTAAGTGATTTTTTTCTTTAAAGAGAATCAAAGGAAAGGAGATAGCTCTTAATTTAAATATTGTAAGTACGAATATCCCAGGTGAAGAAAAGAATAACAGGAAGTTAAATGGAGTAAAATGAAGAGGGCTGTGGAAAAAATAAAACATTTCAAACGAAAGATTAACTGGGAGAAGAAAGACGAAGCGCAGAGTTCAAGCAGAAAATCTTTTAGATACAAGGAAGAATCGGAAAGTCACTTTCTGTTTGTCACATAACGATGTAGCTTTTCTACAAAACTATTGCAGTGATTTATTTACATTTTGTTGTTTAGCAACTTACCTTTATAAACATGGAGGCTCTTCATGCTAATTATTACTTCATGGTCAATACTGGATCTATATTGTTTAGAAAGAAGGAAACGGATGGATTAAAGAAATTTTAATTACTTAACGTATAAAGATGAAAATGAAACTCCACCTAGTAAAGGCCGAAATAATAGAATAGGTTCAGAATAATTTATTTCCATACTATCGATATACAAGTTAGAAAGGGTATCCTACAAATGAGAGGATATTATACAACTGTTAAATTTTTATCTAAATATACTATTTACTATACAAATACACTACGCGTCTTAACGAAGCGCTTTTGTTGTGAATGAAATAATACAACAATTAGAAAAAAGCTGTATAACTTAATGTTGCTATATATGATACTATTCGGAGTCACCCTGGTCTTCACCCAGGATGAAAAAATTTCAAAAACAGCGGCATGTTTACTTTGCTCGTATCTGATCTTCAAGAACTCGCCCTTCCCAAAGAATGTTTTCTCAAATGGCTCCCTGATAAATCCTCCGCTGCGTTATGTAAAACCGTGGCTCTCTTCTGATCGTCTAGATTTTCCACTCTGCTCATCTCCTTGGAAGAATTCATCGGCCCGACACCGTTAACCTCGGGGATGACGTAAGCCGGAGGGCGTTTGCCCAGTGTGCCCTCGCTTGGCTGCTACTCCCAGGAAAGGGCGTGAAAGTGTTCGCAGTAATCAAACGATGGAAATTATATTTCGTTTACTGTTTTTGTGAGCCGGAATGGTTATTGTCTCCGTAATGCCCATGTAAAGTCCCTGAAAGCCAATTTTGGCGTGTGGCAGGAGATGCAAGCACCTTTACTCTATTTCATAATCGATTGCATTCGCATATCGTTCGCGAAATAAATGAATTCCTGAAACGATTCGTTTTAGCATCTATTTCCCTGATCTTCCTTGCATTATCATAACGGCCTATAGAACGGAAAGGTCGCATTATATCAGTTGCGTCGTTTGAGAACCTACTTTCTCTGAAATTATTTAGTTAGTTTATCCATTGTATATATCTTCTATCATTTATAGTACCCCATCCGAAAGTAATTAATGTTTAATGATAAAAATGTGCTTAAAAGGAGAAGGCTTGCAAATTTTTCTGTAGCAGAGGCCGGATAATTTTGTTTGTCAATCTTTTCATGCTTTTGGCTCAAAGTTTTCTTCTCTCTTAGGTTAGAATTGAAAATATCTCCAAAAACAATGTCTATGTCTATGTCTATGTAAGAACCCTGCAAGCCGCCTTTCGGCGTGTGGCAGGGGGTGCAAGCACCTTGACTCTATTTTCCTAAACGGTTGCTTTCGCGTATACTTCGCGGAAAAAATGAATTTTTGAAACGATTCGTTTTAGCATCTATTTCCCTAATCTTTCGGGCAGTATCATAACGGCCCATATAACAGGAGGGTTGCATTATATCGGTTACATCATCTGAAAACGTAATTTCTCTGAACTTATTTAATAAATTTATCCTTCTATCTTCTAATGATTTCCATCCCGCGTCCTGTAACATCTGAGTGACACTCGCTGTTTTATCGTAGCAATTCTTTACAAATCGTATCGCCTTTCGTTGTACTTTTTCTAAATCCCGAATATGACATTTCTCGGCGGGGTCCCATACACTACATGCATACTCAAGGTGAGGCCTAACTAACGCTAAGTAACATCCTACAAAAAAAAACAATAAATTAATACCAAATTTCAAAATACAGTACTGACTTTTAATCGCATTTAAAACAAAATTATTAATAGGAAATACACCAATCTCATTTTTTTTAACTGTAGCCTTTATGTCTTCAATAAACTTATAGTGATCACCATTTTGTTTTCAATCGCTAGTTAATAGGCTCTCTCGTAGTTGTTTTGGTAAATGTAGCTATTGATATTGATTCAAATATTACTGAGTTTACTGAATATTAATAACTCTCCTGCAACCACTGTAATTTTCAAAATTATCTCAAATGAAAAAAAATATATATATATGCATTTCAAACAGTTTTTAAGTAAACATATACGTATTAGGTGCAAGAGAGGGATAATAGTAAACAGGGTTTGCTAATGTGTTGGTAAAAATTACTGCTTATGGTCTTAAAGATTCTATAAGTTTGAAAATATTATTCTAATTAAAGAAGCAACTATTATTTTAGACTTATCCCTTCTACAAGTTACGCCATTTTTATTACCGTATTATTTATTCAAAGTGATTTCTTGAAATTGAAGAAATAATTTTTGTTATTTTAGAAGATTTTGTATGGAAGTTTACCTAGAAAGTTTATCTTTACTCCATAATTTCTAGAAGTTATTGCAGCCCTATGCTATATTGCAGGTACCACTTGGTTAATTATTTTCTTTCTATACATAGGTATAATATTTCTTTCCCTAAAAAATTAGATTTTTTGGATATTCTCTTTGAAAAGGATTGTGGCAAAGCAAAGGACCTGAAAAATTATTGATACTCGTTCATAGATCAAAAAGAGGAATTCCTTGAATTGATGTAATGTTAATTTTTACATAATGAGTGGTACCAAGTTAGCTTAATTCAAAACCTACATACATAAAAACTCAATCGTTTAAAACGGTATTGTCGTCGTTATATATGAAAATCAAAGGGCGAGGAACTACATTGCTGAAAATTCGGTCCCTTATCCGATGTCGTAATGAAAGATTTCCGGTCTATCTCCAGCACAAGGATGCCTCTTCGCTCCTCAGGATTTAAAAGTTGATTCGAATCGAGGATGAATCGCATCACGACGATCTGATAATAAAGAATAACGTTCGACAAAAATAGCCCTCAGCTCTCTTTTTCCGTGCCGTAGAGCAGTAGTCGAATCGAAATGGTTCCCGAATGCGGTAAAAAATGGACAATTAATGGTTTCGCCATGCTTTCAAATCTCTTCCTACAGCGAGAGGCTATCGGTAAACATTAACTTGGAGGGGAGAGACAGCACGATGCTGCAACGGACCGTTCGGTAAGCGATCTAGATCACCAGATTGGATGTTATCGGCGGAAAAATTGAGGATGCTCCCTGAAAAAGAGGGTCACTCTACAATTTAGATTACTCGCGTGTAAAAACGAGTGCTGGGAACGTTACGGGAAGGTAAGGGCGCCATTATTTATCTTTGAGAAGACAATCCCCAGATCGGGTATTAGATCGTGTTGGGCGCATCATTCTTCGCAACCTTTCCAACTTCTCCGGAAACCTTATTCTTCTCCGAGGCGGTCCATTACGTGGAATCTCGTGCTCCATCTCTCATACCTCTCGACTTTTCTCGAAAACTCATCGCCGGTACCATACGCAGCTTTCTATCATACGTGTGTTATCATTACAATCATTTTCCCTGCTTCTACAAGCTGACAGTGATGACGCAGACTCGATCGTATCAGAGTCGATTAAATACTTTTTGCTCTCCTCGCCCGTCTTTCGAAACTTTCTAAGTGTCTCTCATATCCTTCCTTTGTGTCTAACCGTTGTCCCATACATGGCAATGATCCGCACAACCATTTCACAACTTACGCATCAGGCATTCATAGTGACACCACGCGCCAGCACTCTCTTTTCTAATTGAAGTTCATCTCAGTCGTTATCAAGATTAGGATATATGTATGTTTGTCTGAAACTCACAGACAATGGGACACTTTAAATGTGCCACTCAATTTCAACTATGGAAATGTTTCCTTGGTATCCTAATGCCATCAAGGTTCCTTCTTGATAATAGAGCTGTTAAATTTTCTCATACGTCCTATTTTGTAGGTTGAATTTCCTTTTTCTGTCATACATACTTCTTCTATAGAATATTTCTAATGTTCATTTTTAAATTATTTTAATATTTGACTGTTATGTAGCATGTTTAAAATGCGCATTTTCTTGTGATTTTTTTATTTTATCCAAGTGAACGATTCCTAATTATTGACATATTTTTTGTAATAATATTGTATCACAAGTACTGCTTTGCTAATTTTCATGTTATGCACAGCTTTCCTTTGCATATTTTACATACACTCCCTTGTAATTTTTCTCCTCCGTCTCTATTCGTTTACACATTATCTGTTAAAAAAAATTAAATCGTCTAAAAGTTTTTTGGATAAAGGTACTTTTCAACCTCACTCTCTCCTTAATAAACAGGGTAAACAGATTTTTTCATGATAATTTCATTTTCATTTAATTTCATGATAATTAATCATGATGATTTTTGAACATCCGATGCACAACTCCTAGTGGATACATTGGTTCCAATTTGGCATATGAAATTCTGCGTTAACTTTTTTTCTCTGTGCCAATATTGGAGCCCATATGATAACTGAAAATTGCTTAACGAATGTTTAAAATTTTACACGAGAAAACCAACGTCACGAAATCACCAATGTCATGAAATTATTAATGTCACGAAATACCAGTGTCTGTAAATTATCAATGTCACGAAATTACCAATGCCAAGAAATTACCAATGTCACGAAATTACCAATGTTACGAAATTACCAACGCTTAATCTACCTCATAAACCTCACAGTATAATGTTTTGTGCATAAAAGGGCCTTCTTATTTCACCTACACCTTAGCTTTTTCTATCGATCGCTTTTTAAGGATATAAACGCGCGAGATGAAGTCATCCGTCTATAGGCGTCTGAAGCCGTATGGAAGATGAAAAAGGAGGAAACGGTGCCGTATGTGAGAGGCGTCGGGGGTTTAGTAACACGAGATAAGGCGGAAGAAATAAGAGCGTTGGAATGAGTAACGTAAGTGGAAAGACGTTAAGAACGGCTGAGGAAAAGAGAGAGACCTAAACGAATATGGGACTCCTTGAAAGAGGAGGAATTAAGTTTGCGGGGGCGCTGGAGGCGTGTGCGGCGAAATACGAAAACAACGGAATTGTATCTCCCGCCCACGGCAAAAATCCGATGGCGTTTTTTTCGAATGGGGAAGGATGAATGAGGAATGGGAAGAATCCCAAGGGAGGAAAAATGAGCGAAGGCGCGGAATGTGTTTGGGGTGGAAAAGGTGGTTTGGTAGTTCTCCAGTTGCAGGAAAGGACTCGCTTTCTAGCTCCGTGTCTCTCTCTTGTTGTGCGAATGGAATGAAGCTGCCTATCCTTTTCTTATGCCTTTTTGTGGGCTTATCTAGAGAAATGGAGTAAAATGAAATGGCTGGGTTAATGAGATGATGCTGCGCATGGCTGACTGAAGGAGACTTCTCTTCTATATTTGCGTGGTACGACGTGTTTAGTAGAGGCTCAAACCCTTCTTGATAGCGAATAGTAAAATAAATAATTTTATGTACTATAGGGTTCATAAGGTATTTATTAAAGAGAGAGTGATACTGTTAAGTATCTTTATCCACGTAACTTGTCGTCGATGATACGTATAAAAATATAAATAATAAGTTGTTAATAAAAATAGAGAGGACATTTTTAGAGGGAGTGTATGTTATGAGGGATGTTCCTGCTACCATATTCTGACGAATGGAATTGTTTCATTTGGTACAGGGTAGAATTCAGGGAAAGAAAGAGGGGAAGACGAAGACACAAGATGTTAGATGAATTATAGGGTGGGGTAAGCTACAAGGAAATGAAGGAGATGGCGTTGAATAAGGATTTTTGAATGCACATGAACCTACTGAAAAGTAGAACACTCATGATAAATACAGGGTAGAGTTTTAATATTAAATATTAAAATAAATAATTTTGTTAGGTATTCAACTCTAAATAAGTTATCTTTAGCTGTTATACAAAAATAGTGGAATAAGAATAATTTTTCCATTAATTGATGTATATATTTTTTTAATTAAATTTAAGTCAGAGAAATTGATACTGGAAATTATTATGGTTAAATATTAAAACTGTTATCAATACAATATTAATTTTATTTATCGCATGGTCAGAAACATTACAATAAAGAAGGCAATACGCAAAAAAACAGATTACAACTAGAAAAATCTGATGTAGCCAACACATAACTTCCTCCATATTTATTGAAAACAGAAGCCTATGCCAGTAATATATATAAATAATTCCAAAACAATAAGTGTTACTGGAAAATGCTTTATTCAAAAGTTGTAGTAAAATACATTATCTATAACTTTTGCAAATAATTGTATATATCTACATTGCATTTTAACAGAGATATGTATGAAAAACTTCCAGTTCAGGATAAACAACAACTTCCGGTTAACCATTATTGAAGAATGACTCCTAAAAAATCAGTGTTACGAAATAATGTTTCATACAAAAGTTGTAGTAAAATACATTATCTATAACTTTTGTATGAAAATGTATATACCTACATTGCATTCTGACAGAGATATTTAAGAAACGAAAGTTTGTTCCGGATAAACAACAACTTTCGGTTAAGCAATATTCACCAAAAACTAATCAACTCTTGGCATTGTTTGGTAAATACTAAATATGAATTTTGAAAATGATTGGATAATAAGTTTTTAAGATAGAGCGTCCACAAACGTTATTACCACAGATAGACAGACAGACATGTTCGGGAAAATAGCGAAAACGAGCTCTATGGGCACCAAAACATCTATTTCCGTCGAAATCAAGAGGTTGATTTTTTTGCGAATACTACGTATAAGGAGAAAGTAAAAATACACATCTACAGCACGACTACAACACGAATGTAGTTTTGAATAAATCGTGTATTTCTCCAGCTGGCAAGAATTCAATTTACTCATTGGGTATCATGTCAAGAATTTTCCAAATTGTTGCATGCTTCCGAATGGAATGAAGCTGCCTATCCTCGAGCTCTGCTTATTTCTTTTTGCGGGACTTATCTAGAGAAATGAAGTTGGGTCGGTTAATGAGGTGGGAATTCTCATGGCTGACTGCAGTTGACTTCTATATTTGCGTGGTTATCTAGATTAGTACAACGTGAGCAGTAGGGCTTCAAACTCTTGTTTTAAATTACAAATTAATGATTTCATTAGGTATTAAACTATAAATACGACAACTTTAGCTGTCATAAAAAATAGTGCGAATTCAATACTGGTAATAAGTAATATCTTTTCTTCTTCTTCTTAATAGAAAATACTAGTAATGATTAATTTAGTTAGGTATTCAAGTGTAAATATGTCAAATTAAGCTATATTACAAGAATAGTTCGAATTCAATAATTTCTCCATTAATTGATGTAAATAATTCTTTTAATTAACGTAAAGTCTAGAGAAATTGATGTTGGAAAGGAGTAGGGTTGAATATGAAAACTCTAATCAATATATGCTTAAGCGTAGAATGTTGATTCTATCTTATATCATATAAACGGGAATATTACAATAAAGAAGGAAATATATAAAAAAGAGGAAAATAGATTACAACCTGGAAAAAACATCTAAAGCATGAATATAATATAAAATCAATCGCATATCTCTCCAACTGTCAATAATTGAATTCACGCATAGGGCTCCAAATAAAAAAAATCCAAATAATAGCATGTTCCGTTAAGATTTTATTACAAGGATGGTTTCGTAAAAGTATATTTTCATAGAGTAGAAACTGCATAACTTAATTTAAATGGAGGCTATATTTCTGTTTTGCAAATGCAGTGTTATGCGGATGATTAGTTTACAATGTAAGCCTTTCATTTTTTAGTATCAATGGAATAACTTTATGATGATAAACAGAATTTAGAATAAATTAGAGGTTAAAAATCTCCAATAGCCGTCTTTTTCGGAAATCCTTGTTTCAAACACCAGTGTTCAGAGGAAACAAGAAAGGACACCTTACTTTAGTCTTCTCACATTTTCTCCAAACCCCGGGGAATGAGACGAGGAACGCCGACAAAGATGGCTATTGGAGGTTTTTAAGCTCTTATTTTTTAACTGCAGTGTTCCAAATTTCCATTTCCAAATTTTGTTTTCCAAAATTACTTTCTTGACAGAATTTTCATTATTATTACTTGAGTTTTTATTTTGGCGCACCCTTCAGAGAGAACTTAACCTGCCTGCTTCAACTATCTACGTACCCATTTTTATATTTGTCAGTTTTGATAAATAATCAACTGGAATTTTTTCGTTCTTTACCTTGCTCCTTGTATATTCCACCCTAATATGACTGAATGTATTCATGAGTTGTCAAATGGTACGAGATACATCCATATAAAGGACACTTAATTCAGATATTAGGGGAAATATCTCTGTATGTTGATCCTTTTCGAGCTAAAGCGCCTTTAATACCATTCGCAAATGCGAGTGCTCTCCGGAAAATCGCATAAAGCTCTTACATAGACCTATAAAACAAGTTTATCCGAAGAATACTGTGTGCTGGTACTTTATTGGTCCCGTAAGAAGCGACAAAGAGAAAGAAGCGATTTGTTGCCCAGAAATCAATAAACGAAATTGCAATCGCTTAGCCAACTTGGAATTTTTTATTACCTGAATAATTAAGGGGTATTATTTCTCTTTTAGTAGCAAGAAATACTGTAATCTCAGAAAAATGAGTACGCCGTTAGCCTCTTTCCGGTTAGAATATCTCTGACTTGCCAAAAATTATTGCCCTTAAAAGTTATAACCTATGTGCCTCTATATGCAGCTAAACAATACATTTATTAAGTGCAAGCTGAGCTGCTGACTTACGTTTTAAGAAAATTCTTAAATTCTGTGAGTAACTGTTAAGAAAGATTTTCTGCCAAACTTGGATACAGCGTATCTTTATTGGAATTTTACGCCGATTCTTAGAAAACTATGCGTTATATTTTTATAAATTTTCGGCTTCATATCTTTTCTCTATTTACTTTCCCGATTCATTTTCATTTACTTCCTCACATCTGTAAAACTATAATCGTTTCTGCTCGCGCTTTATTTAATTTCGATGTAATGGTGAATATATACTTATACATCATTTATAATAGTTTTTAATTATCTTCAAAGATACCCAAAATTCCGTTGTTTTACGATGTGTATAATTATAAATCTCTGCTTTAAAAATTGTACTAAGTTTTTTTGATTAGTTTGCCATTTTAAACTCCAATTAATAACTAGACGTAATTTTTAATTTATGTTCATACTACTCAAAATATATATATTTCTAGTAAAAATTTATGGCCAACCTAAGCATTAAATTTCACCTCAGAGAAGGTTATCTTCCGTCTAAAAGAGTTTGTCCATCTCTCAATTAAAAATTTTCAATAGAAATCTAAAGAATGGCGAATCACATATCTGTCGATTTCTATTTTACTTCCCATATTTTACGCAAGGTTTACGTACGGTGCCGTACTCTGAAAAAAATTACCGTCTTTTAAGGTAGGACATTATTCTTGAAAAACCCTCTTGATATACTTTTGATACCCGTATTACGAGTAATTCGTTTACGGACGGGATATTTTTACTCCATCCCGAAAGAATTTCCGCTCTCACGCGTAGCATAAAACTCATAACAAAGTCGCGTCGTAAAATTTCTGTCGTTTCAACTCGAAGGAAACTCCCAATGTAACTGCAGAAAACAGAAGCATTTCCATACGCAAGGAAATTACGCGCGAATCGCACCGGAACCGGGGGAACGACATTAAATTCCCCGAAGAAGTCCTAAAAACTTCTTAGCCTCTCAAAGCAGAAGTTTTCGAAATGCTGTTTCGCAGTAGGTGGATCGGAGAACTCGCGGAATTAACGTTAGTGAGGCTCGGAGTCGTTATACGCGATGAAACTAACGCCGAGGCATATGTCTACAATAAAATGCAAAGGAACGATGGTGCCATGAAAATTAGCTAACGCAGAGCGGAGTAGGTGCCCGGGGCTAGAATTTCACTTCATCAAAGGCGGCGGAAAAGAGTCTGAGTTTAAAATTCCGGCCCTCGCTTAAAACTATTCCCCTATGCCATTTTGCTGTTATGCATGCACATTTAAAACATTAATGCAGGCAATTTTCTGTTGCGTTAAATTGGGGAGTGGAATTATTTAGCGCTTCTTTGAACTTATGTTACGCTAATGAAATTTTCAGGCTGCTTCTTTTTTCGGTTCAAAATTTTAACGGTTTCTTACGACCTCATGCGTTATTCGGTATAGTAATTTATAACATTGTGGAGATACTGCTACCGTAAAGGGGCGAGAATAATATGAAGTACTATAATGTACATTAATAATTCACATTATAATTTATATTATTTTCTTATAGTTATTCATTTTAATATTATATATTTTAGACCTTGGATTTAATGGCAAAGGCAGCTCTCTAGACTCAATTTTGTTTATTAAATAATTCCTGTAAATGTTTATTAATTACGTGAACTCCTTACACTACACACATTTTCCCTTAATATCAGCTCTTCTTATTTATTATAATAAGGTATATCATTCTACTATTTTTCCAAGGTATAACATACGTAATTCTCATTTAGATGCTTTGAAGTATTCATACCAAAATTCTTTGTTTCTCTCAATATTAGCAGATGTTGGCTGAAATTAAAAGACATTACTTACATTTTATTTACTGAAAATTAATGGAGAATTTATTATTGGAGAAAAGTATGGAAGGAAGATATCTAATCTTCACGATGTAGAAACGAGCTACATAAATAGTACATACTATTTTATTAATTTATTTCCAAGATTGCCTCTGTATGACGGATGTTAGATGCAGCCATAACCACAATTATAATTTACAGATCATGTTCTCATGCCAAATTAAATACTTTACATGTCCATCAAGTTACAAATTATTAATTTCTAAAATATAAGTAATTATATACTTTTACACGTATTGAAGATATAATAAGTATAAAATATGCTTTATTACTTCAATTCCTTACCCGTCTACATAAACATGTTTTCTAGTGCTCCGTAGGTTCTTGATTCTTAATTCTCTGTTCGATGCCATTTTATTTATTTCTTTGCATCGAATCCCATCATTTATTCCATCCAACATTTTAATCGTCTACGGTATTCTTTACAGATCAACATCAATAATTTCCTTCCATAAAGTTATGGAACAACTCTACCACAACACCAGTGATAATCGTTAGAAAATTTTGCATGGTAATATTTAGGTGTAAGAGTAAAGGAATTTAACAACTTTGTTTATTAGGCTTTTATTATTCAATTGATGTGCCTTTACAATTCAGAAACATCGGATAGCTTATGTGAATCGTCATGGTTTCAGTAACTGATGTTAAGTTGCGGTTCAAGTAAAAATGTAAACAATTTAAGCGTACATACGTTTCTGACACTCTCCTCTTTATTCAGTTCCTCATCAAAAAATCTCAACTCAAACTTAGTCCCGCCACGACCGTAGTCCACTCTCCACCGAATCCCAAAGACGCCCGTTTTTAATTCGGAATCGAGTTATTAAAAGCCCACTCTTAAATAAATGGATCCCGGAAAGCCGTCACTCGCAACTCGCCGAATTAAGTGGAAATTAATGTAACGTAGTTCTGCAGCGGCGGCGGAGCAAAGGTCAGAATTCAAGGAGAAGGACGATTCCTCTGAGAGAGTGGCGCTCTCGTCAAAAGGAGAATAAAAACCGCGACGAAAATCGAGAGGACAAAAGATAACGGGAACTGGGCGGGCGGTACGGGTAACGGGAGGAGAAACATACGAGTAATGCGGTGATACATAAGTGGAAAGGCGAAGTATACGGCGTAAAAAAGCGGGTAAAGGGACTGGCAACGGCTCATCTTCGTTGGGGGCCCTCTGGCGAGAGCTGGACCACGATTACCCTTCTCCTCCTCCCACCGTTTCTTTCTCTCCTCCCCACGTAGCCTTTTGTCTTCTGGTAATGACAAAAGAGCTGAGGGACTAATTTTTGAACCTTTGTCCACTGTTGTCTCATCCGCCTTCGGCCAACGCTGTTAATTAAACACGCGGTGTTATAGGAGGGAAAAAACTTGGGAAAGGATCCCGATTTGGGTAATAAGGGAGCTAGCTCTATACTGTTGTGAGGAAATGAAGGAAGAGGGATTATTTCGGTCCGAGAGTGAGGAGTGACACGTATGGAGAAACGAGATAATTTCCGAGATTCTGTGGAAGGAATCGGGGAGTTTATGGGGAGATGTTTGCGGGTTATTTGCTGATAAGCCAGACGTGCTTTTCTAGATTTAGAAACTTCATTTACTGAAAATGTATATCTGTGTATAAAGCAAGTAGTCGCGATGTTCGAAAAGATTTAAACAACTTCCGGATGTGAGAACGAGATGCAATATTTGTAGACACTTAGGTCCGGTGTTATAATGTAAGCAAAAATGGCCCATAGCTGTAATCTTCTTTTCAACTCTACCAAACCGTATTCTAATCGACAGTTATGCACTCAATGTTTTTTTAAATCAGGGTTAACGTGAGAACCTGATTGAGTTGGCTTAAAATCTTGTTTAAAAATAATACATGCCACTGTATTGAAATTAAACTTAATCTTTAGATTGGTAAACAAACAGATGTCACTATACATTATATTAGTTGCCCTCAATGTTGCCCTTATTAATATGTACGTTAATCATCATTTTAATTATGTTTTTAGTCTATTTAAGTCAAGGGTAAAACTTCAAATTTCGGGATTGAAGCACCGGGTTCGATGCCATATCTTTTTCTTTATTTCTATTTTAATATGTATGGATATAATAGGGGTTTCTGATTGCATAACTTATTTCTTTTTGAGAATTAAAGTTCAGTTTATTCATCTCTGTTCAACTCCAGAATGGTACCAAAGGAAATGAAAATTAGTAAATCATAATAATTTCAATCAATCATTTAAAGTAGTTTTCGACTAGATGTTACTAAAAGCTAGATGTAATCATATACAACTAATAGTAATTTTTATTAGTAATGCTGGTATTATACATTGAAAGATACACATATAAGGCATTTATTCTGCAAGCAAAGTAAAATTTGGAATTTCTTTGGGACATGATCCAGAAGTGAAATAAAGAGGAGAAACGATCTTCGAATAGCCATAAAATATCTCCTAAAACAATTTCACTGGTATGGATAGAGTGCTTACGCTAGGCAAGTTACAACTATTTATAACATGAGCTAAACATTTGCGATGGACAGTTTCGTGCCCTTCGGTACATCAGTAATGTAAGAGTTACACTTCCATGTAATCCTAAATTTTTCGTTACATTCTCGATGGTATTCCCAAGAAGAAAATATAAAAGTCAAGCACCAATGGGTGAAAAAAGTCTTTAAAGGTCATATGTTCACTGGGGATAAGAGATTAAAATTTTGTGCTAAAAATGTCAGCGGCTGAACATGAGTCATATGTTACCGAAAGGTTAAAGTTGTTCGGGATTCCTTGTTTTTAAGCTTAACAAAATTTCTTAATGTCATGTAGGTACGCGCCATGTTTCGTGGCATGTTTTAAAAACTTTCGTAAAAGAAAATAAAATGCTTAACTGAAGCTGATTACCTTTTTTCTTGCCTAGAAAAATTCTGTGATAAGTGACCTATTAACCCATTTTGATTTTAAACGTGTTAAAGCAGGTACTCGAACTTGGTAAGAGAACCCACCCGCTAATTTGAATATCCGAGTCCCGACGTCGACAGGCGTTATCTCTTTGAATTTATTCTTTAGCTACGAGATTGTACTACTTGTAAATATAGTGACGTAATTTTGTAATAGTTATCTGTATAAGAATTCTGGTGGAAGATATTGTGGATTGGTTTGCGTTTTATATGTTCATAGACAATGTTTGGGGATGTATAATAAATAAATAATACAAATTAGCGCACCTTACTCTAGAAACTATAAAGTGAAGTCGTTAGAATCTTCTCGGGTTATTAAGTAATTCTTACGGAACATCTCTGACGGTGCTTTCGCCTCAGTGTGAATATTCCCTTTCAGAGAGCTTTCAAAATCACGACAATGAAGATATGGAACTAGTTACTCTCCCGGATGAGTTCATAATTGATTAAGCAGATCTTCCCCTTAATCATTGCACCCAATTTTCCTCAAGTTACCTCTTTACTACGTTTCCATGCATTTCGCGGTCGTAACAGCACTCCATCTATCCCATGCGTGATTCGCAAGTGTAATAAACGCTAAACTGAACACCTTGCAAACTAGATAACTAGGGCGAGCTAACTTAATAGCGGGTTCGGCTCAGATGTCTTACTCCGGACCTATTCGTCGTGTTTGTCAGAGACACGCACTCTCATTAGCGAGGAGGAAGCCTGCAATTATTTATCACGTAATTTTTCAAGAAATTAATTCTTGGAAGCCTTTAATCTCGGTAATGATATCGTTAACTTTTCGCTGTGTTAGAACTTGCTGGATTTCTTTCTTATAGCGTGATAAGATATAATATCATGTGATCATACTTTTCTATTTACATTTCTTACTCTTGGGGTCTTATAGTAAAACATTGCATTTTATCACTATTTATCAACATTTATTCCAACTTTCTAAGTAAATATCTCCTAGAAAATAAACTCTTTACCGTAATACAAGAAATTAGGAATCATACGCATTATTTTCTCAGCAAATTCGTCATAGATATATAGATTTGATGGAAAAAATGAACTAATTAATTGTGATAAAGTGTCTTTCATATGGTATGTAAATAGGATAAAATTAATTCACTCTCCACCCGATATTGTTTTTGTGCGTGTTTAATGACTGCTAATGATAGTAAGGGGTATTTTTCTTGTTATCTCGAAGAAGTCTATATCAGTACTTCCTATAGAACCTTTATCTATTTATTTTCTCTACTTTTCTCGTATTTATGTGACTTTGATTTTTTCTCTATTTGGATCTGATGATAGGCGAATTTTTTTCACCCTTTTGCTCCAAAATTAGTAATTCCACTTTGTATAATCGGATTTAAAATATTTCAAAATGATTCCTGGTGGAAACTTTTGAAAATTCTAAATTATGAAATAAACATGGCCATTTAATTTTATTTGCCCTTATCACAATATCATTTATTCAACGCTTATCTCAGAAATCCAACCCATCTCTGTATCCTAATTTCTTTTCTTTTAATTTTATTTTGTTTCATCATTCAGAGCCATTTTTATTTCCTCGAAATGTTTCTTTTTTTGTCTATCAAAAGTACTTCCTTTGAATAAAGAAAACAATTTTGTAATTCCCACTGTACATTTTCGCAATATTTCTTTTGCCTATATTTCATTTTCTCAATCAGAACCATTTCCCAACCCTTGACCTCATGTTTTCCTTTATTATTTTCTTCTCATCTTATTTTACATTGAATTTACGTTTTTGAGGTGAAACGTTTTCACGGACAATTACTCGTAAAATGTAGATGAAAACTAGGATACCCTCGATATCCATGTCTTACTAAGTTCCTCGTCTAATTGCTCAAAAACTCTTATTCCTTAACTAAAAACAATTAATTTGATATTCATTTGCAAATGAATAGATGGAGGCTAAGGTGACAAGATAAAATTGAATGAATGGCCAGCGATGTCAAGATAATACCGAAGTCGATGGTCAAAGCTGATCCGAAAAATTAATTGACAACCTGTGGAGATTTTGCCTACTTTGAGCTCACGGCAGTTTTTATACCATGGCGTTATCAAATCTGCTTTGTCCTTCATCTTCCGCGACCTCTTAAAAGCGCTAATTATTCCTCTATTTGCATATTCATTAATATTGTTATTATTAACACGTTTGGTTGACGATCATCATCGCTCTTTCGAAACCTTTAGTCGCCATATAATTTTGTTGATTGCTTGGTTATTGATGTGTTATCTTACATGTATTTTGAATATATTTTATTCATTTATTTGAAAGCAATTAATCCAAGGTCTTCTTATATCGATGACGCTGGCCTTGTAAAGGAAGTACGCTAAAATAACCATAAAATTTCGATAATAAAGCTAGGATATCAAGGGGTAAATTAAGTTCGTTGATGAAATTCATAGTTCCTAATAACCATCCTTCCTATGCAGTTATTATATCTATTTATAAGGGCTGAAATAATATTAGTTTCCATTCGACAACTTCACTCAAATCAATCACATGATATGAGTCATATTTGCACAAGTATATTAGCGGTAAATTATTTTGCTGAATTAAAAGTAACAATAGCTAGAATGATATGACTTATTTCACCAAACAATTAACAGAAGTCTTATGTTTTCCAGTAGCCATTCAACTTTTTAATTTTACGGATGAATTTAGAGCGAATGAATTCTTATTTCGTAGAATATTTAAATCGTGCACATGATTCGTAAATGATTCGATAGAAGTTTCGGGATTTAAATTAAATTAGTTATTGAAATGATTAATTAACTTTAATTCTAAAACTAAATAGGTTTTATCTTTGTTTATAATAAAATCTTATGAATGCTAGTAATATTGTCAGAGATACAACATAAGACAAACACAATTTTCTAAGAATAGAATTAAAATTGCTTTTTGGTAAATAATTATCAAAATAGGATTAAACGACAACTTTAATTTCACGCATTTCCATGTCGGATATTTAATCCACGCGTACATATATATGTCTGTAATTGCATAGAATTAGTTTTCTTACAACATTTCAACATCTCTCTGTATATTTTTCACCGCTTGGTGTACTGCAGTTACATAAAATTATATTACAGAATTTAACTCGCGATGAGAAATATTCCTAGCATTATGTTTCACTCGCAAAATGTAATATATAATGATATAAGAATAGGTGAGAATAGTTTTCTGTCATCTTATCCATTAAATTAGAGGTTTTAGGTTCCCATTAATCCAATTTGATGAATTACGGGTTAGATTGAAATGATTCTAAAAAGTTGTGCCCTAGTAAATCGCATAATGACCTCCTCGACTAACGTGAATGCTATTAATTAAGGTTAGAACACTATTCTACTGCAAACCCAGTAACCTTTCTAGAAGTTGGCGTAGTTAGAACAGACGATTAAAGCATTTCCGTAAACCGGGCATTTCTTGATTTTAGGAGAGCATTTGACACGGCTTCCCTTGTTTAATCAATGCGGAAGTTTGTAACGCTCCGGATTAAAATTACTTACAAGTGACACGGCGTGGTAATTAGTCCTTCAAAGAGCATATTCGTAATGGAATTGGAACAGTGAACAGAATTCAACTGCTAACGAACGGAATCCTTCGAGTGTTTCCCAAAGTTAAGCTGTTAAAGTTCTCACTCTAGGTCAAATATAATGGGATGACGAGGCTATCCCAAGAAATATGCTTTAGCGAGATTTTTCACAGTGAAATGTGTTATGATGAAATCTGCATATTCTTTTACTATATTTATATGTATTTTTGTGATTTTGAAAATATATTACAAAAATATTCATAATGGATTTGGGTAGTTTATTCTTCTATAGGGACAGAAGTACCTTATGACTCGAGTGTAAACTGCAGGAAACCTCATCGTAATTTAGAGCATTGAAATGTTAGGGAATTTCGACACAAATATACCGAAATTTACTTGATTGGAAGCCTTCGGGATTTCGTTAACCCCTTAGAAAGCTGTCGCGAACTTTGACACGCACCGTTATGATTTAATAGTTACATCGCAGCGAGAACAAATAGAGAACATGGTTACTCTTCACGCCGGAGCTAGGAATCCTAACAGATTGTTGCGTCATCGAGGGATCTCGGCAGTGTTACTACATCCATCACTTGCTGTCAGCGGGTTGTGCGCTACCTCCTGATTGGAATTAATCTCACATAATCTAACCTCTACTCGCGCATCAATACTTGATCCATTTCCCATGGTTTTCCCGTTATGAATAAATATGATGATACATATATATTTTCAATACCTTCATTTGCTTTAACTCTCTGAAAGTTGCAATTTGTTTTTCTTTTTTACATTACCATTTTATTATTTACACGCAGTGTATGATGTTCACCTCTTTTCACCTGGAATTTAATATCTGCTTTTGACCTTGCTTTAGGATAAAGTAAGGCAATACTTTAAAAAGCCTCCGCATTTATTCCTAAATCGGTCTAATATCGATTTCTATTTGTTTTGTCGTTTCATTATAATTAGTTAATAATCAATCTCTATCATTTCCTACTTAGGATCATGGTTTTTAAAATGCTTCAGTGTTTCTGTTTTCTCTAAAATTTTATGTCAAACCTAACCAACCTTATGACTTGAATTAGTTATGGAAAACTCTGGAAGTTACGGAAACGTACTTAGTAGTGCGGAAACCATTGCAAAATTTATTAGTTAGATGGGTTTTCAATCAAAGGAAGTATTTTATGAGATGAATTTTCTTCTGGGATTAGATTGGAAAACACTTGTGAATCTCGAACCATTTTCAGAAAAAAATATAATTATTCGTTATGGGACTTAACTTATACATAATTACATTAATAGTAAAAGTAATAGACAAAAAGTTTAGTTATTATCTACTGGGGAACAATATAATTTTATCATTCTTATCCGTTAAAGTTAAAAAAAATACTTAGACGTTAAAGTTAAAACCTAAATATCCATTGCTTATGCAAAATTTGAACTTAAAACTTGTAGTTAGGCAATCACGCCATACGGTTCTTTGCCATCTGCGAGCTCGTGAAATTTTCCACTCATAAAAATGTTCTCTCAGTTTTTGGTATACAATTCACTCATCACCAACTAATTTCATTATCTTGTTTTATAGTCATTATTTACCTTTTTCGTAAGACATTCGAAAATACTTTTGGTTTAGACTGCTGTACCTAAAATTTATAGATGGTTCGGATAAAGTTTGTGTATTTTACACTTCAATATTTTAAAGGTAGTTCTAACAGATATTGATTCATCAAGTTAATTTTATTTTCTTTGAGAATCAATACCGTATTATAACCCAACTCAGCAATTCCTTCTGTCCCTATTTCATCATACACTTTTAGATTCGTGATAAACTGTTCTCTGAAGAACCGAATCAAACACACGAAACTAAAATAGGTGAAGGCTTCGAAGATCAGGTCGACCACGACTCCCCATTAAGTAATTGACGTAATAAGAATTATTCAGAAATCTTTTCGACTAGTCACGAGCTACCGTATATATCGTCCATCGATCTATAGACCGATCGCGACCTGCTTTCCAGGCCAGCAATAAATCTTCCCATTAATTGGATAGATAATAGAGCGGAGAGACACGCTGGAGACAAACGTATGAGGATTTCACGGGTCCTTTTCCAACGAGAGAAACCAGCTTTTAAAAACCGGAATGTTTTGATACCTCCTACGGAGCGCATAATTAGGTTCTCTGGGAGGACGGAACTGCCTGTCATTTACTTCGGATTTCATCGCTGTTTTGTTTCCGTCTCTAGATCTTCAGATTGCGTGCTTGAGCCCCGTGATTTTGATAGGAAGCGCCCTCACGCTTCGTGCCGCTCGTTGATCGAAGGGTTTGGATGGTCCCGGGGAAGGAATGTGTGTCTGAGGATCGAAACAAAAGGAGGAGAGCTGGGAACGTGCTACAATAACAGAAAAAATAATCCTCTCTCGTAGGTTGTAATAGAAAAATATAAATAAATAAGAACTAAAAGTTTCAATCTCACCCTATCCGCATTTTGCTTTTATGAGAGCTTCATTAGAGACAGATGTTGAATTATATTTGAGATGATGACTTTTGATGGTTTTTACTATTACAATACAACTATTATAATGTAGAATGAGTTTAAATTTTGCCTTTGCTCCTGATGAAGCTTTCGTGGAGACCAAAGTGGGAATAGAGCGAGATAACAACTTTTGATGGTCATTATTCTTACAGTGCAACTACGTTATCAGTTACCCATAGACTAGGTAACATCTCTCTTCAGCATGTGGAGTCCATAAATGACCTAAGAGCTACTTTGAACGCAAAACTTACTCTTAATCAGAACGTTAGCAGCATCACTTCCAGTTTGGTTAGTTTCATCAAAAGGAACACTTCATAATTTTTCTTTTTCTTCTATCAATAATTCCTATTACAGTATCGTCACGCTTATTTTATAATATGCAAAGGTGTGCTAGAATCCTCAACATAAAAATAAATCTCAATTGAAAGAATTCAGCAAAGATTCGTGAAATTGATTTGCACCAAATCAAACCTTCAGACAGGCATGAAGACTATCCTATTTATTATAAACAATATCCTCTTTTCAGAGAAAGGAGGAAAGAAAACTGACAAAATCTTTTTAAAGAAACTCTTCTCCAACGTCATTGACTCTCCCCACTAATCATTCTCACTGTAATTTCGGTACCGATCATAAATCTTAGACATGTAGCTCCTGTATGTTCTATTCTCAAGAAACGATATTTTTAAGTACTCTCCCAAACGTTTCTTTCAGTGCCCAAGATGGATTTCTTTAGTGATAAGCTGCTTATATTGCGGAGAAAACTCAATGAATCGGCACAATATCTATATTTTATTCTTTATTTTTTGTCTTTGTCTACCACTTCTGAATCCATCTTGTTTGATTTTATGGGACTCTTATTTATCACTTTTTATCACATCTGTGGGTTTTTCCTACATGTGTTCAATAAATTTTTATTATAAGATAGCGAAATACACATATAGTGTGATTAGAATTTATGATTTTTTTATTGCTTTTATACCACTATAAGCGTTTTCCATTTTTGGTCTACTATATTCTAACTTTCACTTATAAAATCTTCTAAAAAAGTCTCAATTCTGTCCCAACTAATGCATTCGCTATTCTTTAAGAGGAATTTTTTCACCCATCGCTTCATTTGTATTTTTCAGACGTGAATAACCCCATCCCCCCATTTTCGGAGAGTTCCACATCATTTAGGGCGCTCGTCGATAGGGGGCTGGGAATCGTATATTCCGTGATTTCTGAAGGTTATGTTTTTTTGGACCAAATGGATTTTAAGTGGTTTTCGGAGAAAGGATTGGAGAGGGAAAAGAAAGGTTCTTCGGTCGTTGCGCTCGGTGTGCTCTCGGAGTTACGTCGCTGGCGCGTTATTTACGACGGTCTCTCTTTAACCGAAGGTTTATGACGACGTAAGTCGCGTATGAAGGATTAACGGAGTTGGATATGACTGTCTTTTTTTGGTAATACACCTTCAACAATTATGACCCATGGTAATGATGTAAATTCAATTGAAGAAGAAGCACTTTTTTGATTATTTAAGATAGAAATTAATTATAAAATTCTCCGAGGTTTATAGTTTAAACTCTTATGCCGCTGTTGAAGATCCTATGTATGTATATTTATGGTTTAAATTTATGAGGTTATTGATCATATCTCACAACACTATGTCCTAATCACTCAACCAAGCACTCACATTTTGTTTGTTATATTCCATCATTTTGTTTCCCGAGATACCGGTCGCAAGTTTCATTATTAGTGCGTTTGTTACAATGGACGTTGATTGTACTCTGCCTAGATCATCCCATTGCGTAATTTAAGATCAGAGTTAGACTCTTGATTTCTCCTAGCTATTTTATTTTCTTCTTATCTTTGGATGTTCAAAAATATGCCGAAAAAATCAAAATTTGTTGGCATCAAAGGTGTACAACTTCTTTGGGATACTTTTTGTTGAATTAATTATTAGAAACTGAAATGCAGGTATATAGCCTAGAATACTGGATATTTATCTAATGTTTTTTGCCAAGAGAGAGTTATGTAAAAGTATAACATGATGAGAAAAGTAATCACTCCTGTTTACTATGATACAAAGAAGGTTTCTACAAAGGTGACAATTTTTGTCCTTGATTCATTGTAAAATTTAACATCCATTGTATTAAGTATCGAAAAACTCTTCATTGCCCGCAAATACACTTCATTTGAGCAGTTTATGCTGAATAGGGATTGAATATAAAGTTTGATAAGAAATAAGATCCAATATATAATAATGTTTGTAGAACTCATGGGAACATACCACTCAGTAAATTTTTTTGCACCATCAAACACCGTAGAGCCTTTTTATGGAAGTCACTACTGCTAAATAATGAGCACAATGTCTGATTCGCTCATCTCGATATCCTCAAATATCTTGGATATGTAATAAATCATTCAGCATCCGGCCCACATCCCTTTACTGACACATCTCCTGTTTCCACTCTTGGAAATACCTCCAATTGGCAAAAGATTCGGATAAGACGATTTCTTCCAGTTTGAGATTGAAGTAGTTTCATTAAGTTTCAGTTTTGCTTAGCTGTAGTTTGATATCGTGGTTTCGATTATTTTATATTCCCTTAACAAATTGTACGTTAAAATAGAGGGAATAGCGCGAATTTGTAAATATTCATTCCTGCATTTGAATTATTTTATTGATACATTACCAACATACTTCAATATATTGGCTCAAAATACGTGAAACATCGAGTTGAACTTACGTATGTATGTATATGTACACGTGTGTACGTAAAAGCACTAATGAAAAGAAATCATAGATTTTTCTCTCTCACAATTTGAATCATTTATAAGGACTATTGAAAAGTGGAGACATAGTACCTTAATTGGATTATGGTTTATATTTTAACTTCATGTAAATGAATCGCTATCACGCCTCAGAAGTTCCCCTATACTGACTGTACAATCGGCTGACGCCCTTAATGTCCGTAGCCGCGAGATGGCAGCACTGAAGCTCGACCTATGAAACCATAATCTCATATGGAGTAAATGGAAAACATAACACGAATAATGATACTTTTTCCCTCTTTTTCTTTTCGGAAGTAGTATATACCAAAGATGGAATTCAGAGTTAGTGATTTATCCATTTATAAGTACTTAAAACAGTTGAATAGAATGGGCAAATTAGTAAATCTGAAGAATAAGTTCAGGTTGCCTTCCTTCTGAAAAATCTGGGGTCGGAAACTTTTCAGACCACCCTCGTATATAATTTCCTGAAAAAAAATCGAAGTTCCCAGAAATAGTCTCCAGGAAATGAGTAAACGGTTAAATATTGTTGAAACATACATAAATCCAAAAGTATCAAATTTTAATGACCGGCGTGGACTTAATTTCATTTTGGGGAGGCTGAAATGTGAAGTTAGGTTATACACTATACAAAAATAAAGGATAGAGTGGTATAAAAAATTTATTGACCAAACATCAAGTTTTAGACAGTTTCGCAATTTTCCTTTTCGATGCACTTTCTTTAAATTTATAAACTTTGCATGCTATCTAATCCTCATAGTTACATAATATTTTATTATAAATGCTATGATTTCACTTCCGTGCTCAAAGCATGGGAAAGTTATCTCCTCATCACCTTCAAGTAACTCTGTAATTACGCACTCAAGAACAACATTTGACTCACAGTGCTTTACAAATTGTTCCTCCACTTTGAGGATGAAAGTACGAAGGTTTACATTAAAATAAACCAAACCCCCCATAATTTTCATATTCGTTAGCTTTGCTACTGGATGGCAAGAGAATGCCCCCGGATGAATTAATGCTCCCTGGCAAACAGCACACTTGCTGTGTTTCTTTATCTGGTGCAATACAACGATGACAAGGCATTTTTAAGATTAAGGATACCTTAAGGATGTCTTAAAATATATCAAAAGTCTTCAAGCGCAGTAACGACAATGAAGATCTCCAACTCACGCAACGTGGTCGCACTTTCCAACTTACATCAACGTTACCGTAGAAAGGGGTGACTTCGGCCACGCGTGCACTGCTCCGCAAATTGTAAATTTGTAGTACAATATCTAAAATTTCACAAAGTAGCTATTATTTCATGCCCTTTAGAATTTATATTGTCTTCACATATTGCCAGCAAATCCGTTTTGCTCTTTGCTACATTAACAGTACAATTGTCTTTGGGAACTAAATTGATTCATTCTTTCCGCGAGCAATACGTGACAATAACCGAATAAGGAAGTAGTACGGATTCTACTGGTGTTTACACCCCCTGCCACACGCCGAAAGGTGGCTTGCAGGGTATTAATGTAGATGTAGATGTAGATTACATATGTACCATAATCGTGCTTTTTCACCGTTTACTGCATATAAGATTATGGTTTCAAAGGGCGAACTTCAGTGCTGCCATCTCGCGGCTACGGACATTAAGGGAGCCAAAAAATTTCAGCAGTTTCCAGTCCTATACTCTCTAAGTTCGTGATCGCTATTCATCTCAAAGATTGCGTATGGATTCTTTATTATTCATCAGGTAAGTTCATCTCAAATGACGGAAGTATAGCCAGTTTTGGAACCCAAAACATGTCTCCAATGGAAAGTAATAATTTTTTCGTTCTTTCTACGGAAAATACAGTATTGCAGAATGTGGTTCTGCGTGTTAATCTAGGATAGATAGAGAGATAGAATTAATAAGTAATTACCAGGTATAGGCTAAGATAATGATAAACAGTGAAGGTGTATGAAACACAAGAGAAAGATTAAATGTGTGCTAGATTGTTGTCATACAATATAAGAGTAAATTTATTAAAGTAAATAAAAAGAATTTTATACTTTCTCGATATTTTAGTTTTAATATGCTAAAATCTGTAACAATCGGCCCTCCAATTCTTCCAAAATTTGTTAAACGTAGCTATTCAACGCAGAGGACCAAATTCGTCTGCATAAAAGTTATTACACTTTTATAAAGGAATTGTTTATTTCGTGTACTTGGCACAATCTGCATTAAATTTTGATGGTTACTCAATGATAAATATCCTTTAATGACCTCGGTCTTCATTTTCGTCGTATATAATCTCGGGCCATATGCTCTGACCTTACGAGAAAAACATCGCGGGTACTTGAGGCGCCTATAAAAACTGCTTTAACGACATTAATAAATGTCCCAGCTGTAAATCACCCAATTCATCTCGGCTTCTTTCGCTGCTGAAATTGTGGCAAAAATTGGACTTTATTTACGTAAATAACGAATTTCCCTCTTAAGAGATAATATTCAATATAAATCGTAGCTGTTTAAATTTCAAATTGCGTTTGTCAATAAATATAGTAAATGAACGATAAAGTAAATGAAAAATACCTACAATCCTTAGTTGTATATGTAAAACTTTGGTTTTTTGAGAACTGCTTCGGGGTGCCTCTTCATTGCTAAGTTAGAGAAAATCTCTACTTGTATCTACTATTGACTAATTGTGGGGATATTTCTCAGTAAATAAATTTATAAAATAAATAGAACTACAGTTTAGTAAAGTGTGATTAGATTAATATATGAATTTGGATGGAGGTGTTAAATATATTCTGTATTTGTATACATAGAACTTTGGTATTTTGAAAATTGATTTGAGACATTTGTTTAATTTTCGCTAGGAAAAAGTCGACACTTGTCCTATTCACCAACTTCGGTTCATTTTCATCGAATAGATATAACTATATAGAACTATAGCTATAGATTGTATCAATAAATTAATTTCCATATAATAAATGTATACTCTCATAAACACACCAATATCATTTTTCCTTTCGTAGCGCAAAATAAGATACATCATCTTTAATGCGATTAAGATTTAGTCAACCTTAGGTTGCATTGCGATTCTTATGATATGACAGATTTAAAATGAATCTTCAGTATCACTACGTTATTTCATACTGAATATTACTGAAACAAGTCCTTAGTCATACTCACACTCGGATAATGCCACCAAATGCAAGAGGATTACACCTACTCTTCACTTGGCGTTGGTCTCTCAGAAATTCTCGCTTAAGCAGAAATTAAGAGACTCATAATTAAGATTCTTTCGAGTAAGCTGTAGCGCTAAATCTTATCTTCACGGTTATGCTCATTTACGAGGCAACTAATATGGATGCATTCCCGCTATAATCTCATCTTACACTCCTTTAGGGACGATAAACTGTCGGTAATTTATTGATCCGTCTTTGACAATCTGAGATGAGCTTTGTGCATTCTTCTTATTCTATGTTGATTTTCAGAGAAAAATTTTGTTGGCTAATCATTTTGTCTAAAACATTACGCGGTTGTTCAGATTATTTCACTTTCCGATAGGGACTCATTAAAAATGACGCATTCGATTAATTGTTATTCTGATTCATTTGCGACCCTAGATTTTCATATGGTTCTGAGACGCATAAATTTATATCCTGCGAGCCGACAATAGCGTATGTTAGGGGTTTTAATAATATCCTTACCAAATCTGTTAGCGCCTCTAATGCTATGCAAAAAGAACGACTAAAATGAACTTTCTGTTATATTACATTCATAGCCATTGAGATATCAAATATTTTAGGTCCGTAGCAACGACTATGTTCTTCGTTCAAGTCTGCGTAAGTAAAATGTTCATTGCTATTTTTATTACAATCTCTACTTAAATCATGGGTTAGTTAATTAATCCATGGTAAGTAAATTCATCTACTTTTCTTATTTTTTGGAGTTTAAGTGTGTAATGTTTGCATTGACAACGTTTTGTCTATTCAGTAATTGAGTTTTCATGGATTTATATTTTTTTATTTATTAGAGCACAACTTTGTGGGGTGACAAGATTTAGTTATTTATTTTTCCGACAATTTATCACATACTGCTGAAGAATTCCATTTAGAATGACAATCTAACATGTGTTACAAACATAAAAGAAACAGACATATAGGCTCCCGGATAGTCATGTGGACAGCGCGTTTGCCTTTGGTGAAAGCGGTCCCGGGTTCGAATCCCGGTGGGAGCCAATGTGCGAAATGACCTAAGCTGTCGAAGCACTTTTAACAATACTACTACTACTACTAAAAGACATATATATATATATATATCTAATCAGAATAATCCTGTTAGCGGGGATTCGAACCCTGCTTCTTGTTAGTGTTGGATATAAAATAACTAAAATAATTAACTAGAGCAGATGGATAAAATACCCAACTACGACAAAAACATGAAAATAGAGTAAATCTGAATAGATCCCAAAGAAAACTACATGTAATTATAAACGTTAAATCCTAACATTACAAGAAATTGAAACCTCATAACTCACAGAAGTGGAAATATTGTTTTTGAAATTTCAGCGCTTCGGAAATATAAGAATTGTATTACACTTTAGTAGAGAGGCTAATAAAACACCCCTTCCTATTAATTTCCGACGGTTAAGTTAGTTTCAACATTAACCAAAGAGTAATTTCACGGCTCAATACTTCGTAATAATCACGGCCAATCGCCAAACTACTCCCATATATCCCTTTTGGCTAACCGCGATTTAGTTCGACTACTTCTGAGCTTTGCAGAGTTCCTTGGGCTGCAGGAGAGAGGGACCATCTCAAACAGTGGAAATTTTCGTTTGAAGAGCTGCTCGCAAGCACAATCGAAAGCCACGAGTCGGGCGAAAATCGCTACAGGAGTCGAATTTATCACATGAGATGAAATTTGCTCAGTGAATGCGCGAAATGTAAAGGAGGCAGAGTTTGAATGAGAGCGAAGAGCGAGGAAAATGCGAAAGAAACCTATCTCAAGCGAAAGAGCGAAAGCTTTCTTTTTACGTTCCCGAACGTTGTTTTGAGGGTAAAGAGATTTATGAATAGTGTGCCCATCAGCATTATCCAGCGTTCAATCTCTCTCCGTACTAAAGCCATGAATTATGGCGATAATTGAAATGGGAAAGTTAGTAGAAAGGATTATTGGGAGACTTTGCTCGATGTCTCGTCCATTTAGACTTTTCTATTTTACTTATGAGTACTAAATAGTTCCTTTTTTGTTACTTTTTCATTTGAATTATTTACTAAAAGCTCTTTCTTTGCTACTTGATTAACATTAGGTTAGATTTACGAGGAGACTTATGGCATCCATCTATAAAACCCTATTTTTATTATTTCTATTTAGGAAAAGGATAACTGTACATAAATTTATTGCTTGCTCTGCTTGCATTATGCAAGTATAGTCTCTAGAAAGACCTTAGTGATGTATATACTACGCAGGTATAGCACAATGCTTATTCTTTCAATTGAAGAATCCGGGTTCCGAGTATGGATCTTGTGATATTTTCCAATAAATCTGCTGTTATTCCTGTGAAACTTGCGGCAGATGTTCAAATTTAACAAATTCATTGAAAAGAATTATAATATATATAAAATATGTATGTAACATCTAAAAAGTAAAAACGCTATTCCATTTAGGCATGAGCTCATAAATGGTTTCTACTATCATCAATACTCCTTCGTTGGTAACTAGGAAATCGGACCCATGAATATAGTCCTAGTATATACATATATTGCGCTTTGAGCATATTTGTACACCATATCGGTATCCGATCAAAGGAAAACAAATACGAAAAAGTCTGACAATCCAGGTTTGAATGGTTTCTTCATGACCGTTTTTCATGATCTGCATTTCCGTAATAATTACTCAGCCATTATTGGCTGTCTCTCCTCCTATTGGCTCACAAGCCTCTTTACTTAAACAGCTTTCGAAATCACCCGATCTTTCATTTTAGTCAATCGGCAGGAGTTTTGCCGATTTCCTATATTTTAGGGACTCCGCTTTAAGCCCTTGGTGCGGAATCTTCCGTGAAGTGCATTTACTAAAATTTGTAAACTATTTTTTGGAATCCCACTCAATAGCACTGTCTTCTGATTGCTTTACTGACTTCACTGCTTCTCCAATATCATTATCTTTTTCTCCCAAAGCTTCTCTCACCATTTCCTCTGCATATATATTCAAAATTGATGGTGGTATATAACACTCATGTCTTACTAGGATATACTACCAATGCAGCTAAATTCAAACTATTTTGCTTGGATAATAATAACAGTATAATAATAATATTCTATTTAACACATAAAGTAAAATCCAAAATCAAATGTGTTATGATAATGTCAAAGAAAAAATTAAAATTATTAATAATTAAAATAAATAACCAAATGACGGATGACAATTTAATGTGTCTTCTTTCCCCGATGCCAGAATATTTTCTTTTGAGGAGTCGATACGATATAACGGCCCCGTTCACACGCAACCAGTTTTCTCATGTGACGGTAGTCGTAGTATTCCCGCCAATGAATCGAGAACTTTTTATTATACTTTTCCATGTGCGGAAGTTGCCTTATATTCGGCCGCCTCCAGAAACGTGTTTGCCCGGAAAGGAAGCGGATTATTTTCGGTTCCAAAAATTATCATTTGCATAATTGAGCAGTTAGACACATCCGGCTAACTCTACAGTAGTGCAAGCTATTTTCGAGCGGTCATTCATCATTGCGCTACCATAGATTAAACGTTTCTGGGTAATCGGCAAAGGTAATTACATTCGATTTCGCCTTCATCTTTACATCGTAAATAAATAAAGCAATTTCGCGGGACCCAGATCGGCAAGTGAGGACGGAGCTCTCTTTTTTTCCAAAATCGCGATCCATAATGGATGAGCACTTAACGACATTTTCATTAGTTTTTTGAAGAAATTAGAGTTGGTAATCTCTCTTTGCGGAATGAGCTAATTTGGCTCCGGATTTATGAATTCGGAGCGAGAGGGTGGCCCGAATAACTTTATAGGTAATTTTATTTAATAGTTTGGGAGGAGATAAAGTAATTAAGCTGGTAATGAGATAAGCTCGAGTTTAAATGAGAGGCATAAAAATATGCATCGGTCGATGATGGGGAATTCCCGCTCCGACGAGATTTTGTTAAAGTTATTTTATTTCATCAAATCAGGTTACAGATCACGGTCATTTTCCTTTTAGGATGGAGACTTAGTCGGTGAGAGAGATCAACTTGTTGAGGAATGAAAAATAGTTAATTACGCTAAACCATGATATTAAGTATTACCGATTAACTTTGGATTCTCCTTAAATAATTCTTCTTTGTATTACTTCAATGCTATTTCAAAGTGTCATTAATTCCTTGTATATGCCCCATACGTGTTATCATAACAGACAGCTTGTAACATGAGAATATATTATATCCTTTATATTAATTTGCGTAATGTATGCAGAAACCCATTTGATTTCAGTAAAATTACAGTGATATCAAAGTGTATATAATTATGTTAAAATCTCCGGTGGATTGTTATTTTTGCATGTTTTCGGCTTTATCTATGTTATCTCTCCTTGATAATATTATAAAGAAATTTTATATACCCTTAAACGTGGGTGGTAAAGAAATTCCTATCAAATGTTTACCTTAGCTTATAGCCTTTCAGTTGTTCCTTGTGTTCTCCTACCGTTGTTTTCTTATATTCTTGATAAATCACTCCTTTTCTATAATATAAAAATTTTGATCTTTTATATATCCTATGTTACCTCTTTCAACCTTATCTATTATTTTCTTACGTATGTTAGAAATGGTTGAAAAATATGGACTTGATGAAGATGGGTTAATCAGCTGAAATTCACGTGGATGTCACATTGCCAGTAATATCTGGCATATCTGCACCTCTCGAACCTGCTATTGATTTAGACAGTCCGATTTATTTCACGATCTGAGTTAACATCATACCCTCACCGAGAATTGAACCCAGAGTAGCTTCTGCCAAAAGCAAACGCTCTACTCACATTCGGGGGACATGAGAAGATATGAGTTCTGTAAATAGCAATGTTCATAAAACGGTTAGGAACGTTAAGTCGTGTACTAAATACGATACCTTATAAGTGTTTAATGAATTCAAAGTAAGATTGCATAGTTATACATTACGTGTAGGAGTCGAAGAATAACATGTTCGGAAATAAAAATATATCTTTATATACCCCATACAATTGCGGCACTCATTCCCTCAATAATAATTATTTTTGAAACATTCTTTGTTCATTAACGTACTTCTTAAATTTACTTTTCCTTCTCTTTATTTATTTTTCAATTTTTGTTAAATAGCCTTTCCTTTTTATTTTTATGTCACTTCATTTATCCTATATTTGAATTATACTATCGTAATATCATCGTAATAACAGACGTCACCATTCTAAGATAAATAAGTGCTTTAATGTATGTATTTCTATGGCTTGTGAACAAAAAACGTATTGTGTATTATCGGTGTCAACAATACTACAATACTTTGTTGACAACTATGCTCTAGTATCTGTTAAAATTATGCAAATTATATTGTATTAATTTTATATGCAATATTTATAGCAATAAATACATACATTCATTCAATATATTGCCCAGCGATTAAAAACTCTGAGCAACACATGTTTATAGCAAATCCGAAAATGAATATTTATTCATTCCCTCCTTTTTTTTAGAGTTATCCTAGTTGGACGAATAAATTCTTTCTCTTTCCTCACGAAATCTCTCACAATTTTTTTGCAATGACTCGAGTCGGTGCGGGTAAAAAAATTTCGTCTTTTCTCACCAGTTCCTCTCGGAGTATGAATCTCCCCCGATCGATATTATGCTCCCTCTTGCGCTTTGCAGATCTCGAAAAACCTCATTCAATTCTCATAACGGTGACTGAGGCCTGCATTCCTCCAAAAACCGCACGAATGAGAGAAGGGATTTTTCCCTCCGACGAGTTCATCGGAAAGTGGTGGAAATTACGCGTAGGAGAGCACTCCCGAGCTAGAGAGGGAGTTTACGAGGGCCATCGACAACAAAAGGTGAGCAAAAGTTTGCGCCGAAAATTTGCAATCTTAATGAAAAGGGGTTGCGGAGATTGGTCTTTTGATATCGGTCCTCGTGATTTATCGGAAAAAAGTTATAGAGCTAGGTGTGAGGCTGAGAAGGAAGGTTCTGAGGAATAGCATTAAATAGAAATAAAATAAATGGAAAGTGAGGAAGTAATGTTAAATATCTCTTTTCCCCAGAAGTATTACTTATCAGGAAAATGCACAGTAGTTCATTAACCCTTCCGCTACCAAGATATTTTTCACCTTACCTCTTCCGAGGGGATAACTGGGTTACTCCTAAATTATTTTGTTTTCTGAGAGTTTAGTTCCATGTTAAAAGTAATAACAGTATGAATTTATATGAAAAATGAATGATTATGGAATAATCAACAATTGTTAAAAATGTTCTTCTTTTGGTGTACATCATAATTTTTTGCACGCTCATCGTAAACAATATCATTGAATACGTATTATTGTTTCCTGTTTTCCTTCTCCTATTCACCAACTAGCTACAACAAAAGTGGCAGAGTCCGGTAATTTTCTTTCACCCTGAACTGTCCCTTTTAGCTGCAGTACCTGGATCAGCTTCGATGGGATTCATCTCTTGGTGAGTTTCACTTGCCACCTTGGCCGTATAATTTGCTTCGGATTGTATGTGCTGTTCTAAACCCACTGATCTTTCTTTATTAGTACGTAAATCTGTTTTTATAGCATCATCTTATTGTTTTCGTGATAGATCTGTAGAAAGCGAGTATTCTCATGTCTATCAAATCGAAAAAAACTATTAATGATATCTAAAAAGAATGAAGTTTTGTTGTGAAATTATACTAATTATTATAACATAAATGTAAGGTTATGAGGAGATCATGTTAAACAGAATTTACAGCAATGTCAGAATGCTTACCTTGCGCGTTAATGCTTATCAGAACAAAGGTTATTTTTCCTGAAATCGTAACAGCATGGAATATTCATCTCATACTATATTCGGAACTATTGCATTCAGAATACACGATTTATTTCTCTCTTAAATGCCTACTGTTGTCAGTAGAGTAAATTCTGGATCACTTATAATTTCGTAAAATGGGAATATTTCATTCATTTCTACGCGAGTTTAAATGAAAGTTCATTCAAGTTGCGCACTAGTCTCCTTCATCTAGGTTTCTCCTCCCAGTAATTAGTTATTTTGCCAGTGTAAATTATTCCATTCCATGGATATGAATCTTCAGCATCGCTGATTCACAAAATTTTGATGTTAAAATTGGCTAACTTTGCTGGAATATACTGCCCAAAATTTGCACGACTGCGGAAAGGAGAAAGCTAGCCATCGATATTTAAAATCGTCGTCGGTTGGAAATGCGGATTAATTTACGTTCATAAATTAATCAAAACTAAGACTCAAAATTTCTAAAATAACTGTATATGTGAACCATATTTGTAAATTGAATTACACTTTAAAAAATCAGCTCTTAATAATTCCACCGTAACTCGAGAGTAATCAATTCCTCACAAATATTTTTAGACTTTCTCCATTAGATTGATATTACGACGAAATTATGGCAGTCAATACTAAAGATTCTATGCTTGAAATTGTCAGCAGATAAAAGGAGACAGTGTTATTGGTTTTATGCTTAGACTTATATAGCGACAGAATTTCTCCATAGGAGCACTATATAAACGAAGAGTTCAAAGTTGCGGTGAAAAATATGCAAAACTTTTAGTCCAATCTAAAAATAACGCTGAGAAGGCCTAACCACTTATATAAATATTCCTAGCACCTGTAACCAATTTAATTCGAAATTGTTCGCTAGTTATTTGGGCCATGACCGGAAAATCCCAATTTTGAATAATTCTTACCAACAACAGCCATCCTGATTCGAAAATATCTCTGACACTCGTATTTGATGTCTACTTAGACTGAATTCGCTGAGAAGCGGTTTAAAATCCTTTTTTTTTAGAAGTGAGAGTTGTAAGTGGGTGCGTGAAAGCATTGGCAAAGCTGTGTGCATATACAAGGGCTCCAGTATAAAAAGTGATACTTACGGGGAGTAATCAGCAAATCCCAAAGAAAGGCATCCTACTATCCAATCCCAGCTTACCAAGAAGTTACTCGGGCAAGAATCTAGCAGCAGGACAGAAAATTTGTTCGATTTATATAGTTAGGTAACTCGAGATAGTTCGAAATCTAGGGTGAGATAATTGGAAAAATAAGTTTGGTAATCGGAGCAAGATTAAGAATGAACTTCGTAGGTTAGGAAAGAAAAAAGGGTATATGTGAGAGTAATTATCAGAGTAAGGAGGATTAATTAGAGGAAAGGAAGTTTAAAAATGCAGCGAAGAAGATAAAATCAGGGGAAGGAGGGATACCGTTTGATCTCGAATTAAGTCTTTGGGTAGATTGAAAGAATCACGAGTGAAAGTAATCGTAAGGTAAGAAAAAGAGGAAAAGAGTGAAGGAGTTTGTGCATAAAGAGACGGGAATCGAGATTCGATCAATTACTCGTTCAATATTGAGTACACACAGTTTGAGCTTATCAAAACCATGTAATATTCTTGGTAGCGATACATTGCATCCATAACTATTGTTTACAATTTATCTCAATGTACCATGTATACATTTATCCGTTGAATGACAATCTTACGAATTGGACTTCAGCAGTGCTTTTAATAATTTAATGATATTCATCAGTTTTCACCCATTTATTTCCTGGTTGATAAATCTGTAGCTCCAAAGTAATTTCTTACATGGTTGTTTTCCTATTACCTTCAACTGAAGAGTTCTTATCAATACCTAGACTTAATTTTTATGGAATTCTCTGCTTTAATCTGGCAGTATAGATATGTTAATCAATTTAGCTTTAAATTACTCTAAATCAGCAAATTTCTAATTCCACGAGATAATTTTTTTCATGAAATTTATATTAGGAGTGTAGGAATAAAAGGTAGTGTATATGTTGTAAATCGTGAAATAACTATATAATTACAATATTTTACAGTTACACAAAATATAAAATCACACGTTACCCTTGGATAAGCATCGATGGATACTTTTTATTTTGTCAACCATTCTTTCCACTCATAAAGCATATTTTGGAACTAAAATTTGCTAAATTTTTCTCAAAGAACGTTTTGCAAATAAACAAGTCAGTACCACATAAATTCGCGTTTGAGGAGTTGCAAGAACTTATCATGTTGGAACCAAATTGATATCCATCTTGCGGAAACAAAGTAGATATAGATAGGATGATATGCAAGACAAAACTTATGAGCCAGTATAATAGATGCAGGGATAGCCTGGAAAGACGTCGTATTTCTGGAAGGCCACCGCTATTTCCCCGCTCCCATTTCTTTCTCTTTTCCGTCTCGATGAATCATCCCCGCGCTAACTTTTTCGCGTTAGCTCACGGAGGAAAAGGAGTCCTTCACAATGGCAAGGCGAGAAAGAGATAAGGCTCCTTCTTCGTTTTCTTCCATCTCAACTCTTTTCACATCACGTTCTCTCCCCACTTTCCGTCTTTCCATCTTATTATTTTAATTAATAGAATACTCTCCAAATTCCTCCCGATCGCAGTCCGTTTCCCCAGTTTAATCACTGACTTAATTTCATCGCATCTAACTTTGTTATTCAGAAAGTCTTGGGTAAGGAACTCTTCCTAGAGTTCCTTTCATATATCCTTCACAATTATATCGATGGTCTTTTCCCAGAGGAGAGCATATTTTTCGGGGCTTCCTTGCGAAAGTCAGCGATTCGAACTCTCCTGGGTCCAAACTTTTCCAGATGCTTTCAAGTTAGGAGTTCTCTGAATAGTTCTTCCCGCGAGATGGGCTAATTTTCACTGAAAACTACTGAAAACAATTTAGGGCCATTTAAACGCCAAAGGGGCTAATCTTTTAATTTAAGTTCATCTATAATTTTTGACTTTACTACCGAAATGTACCAAATTGCTGTCCACTTTTACGTAGTAGAATTAACCTTTATATATATATAAAATGTTTTTTATTATTTTGTAATTGTATAGAGTCCCACGATGACTTCAGGAGTCGAATGTGCAGAATGAACAAAGTCAAATGAACATGAACAAATGAAATTGCATTTTGTGCACCATTCTTCCTTTCCTATTTCTATATACACCCCTTTAAAGTATTCTAAGTAGTTTATCTATGCTGAAAACTTGTATATATCCATTCGAATAATGATAGCAAACTTCTCTTCGTGCAACATTCATAATATGTTTTCTTTTAGTCCTCATTAAACGAATTTATTTCTCTTCATATCTACTATCTTACACTCAGTATCGCATACATCATTTAAGAATATAATAATTTCGATTCTACTTCTTTAATTTCAATTTCATATGCCGCTATTGCTGTATTAAATAAGCATAAATATGAGTATACATGGTATATTCTTTTAAGAAAAATTTGAGGATGCGCTCGTAAACGTCTTCAGAGGCATAAAGAACCAGAATTGTACGCAGTATTGATCCTTACTCGTTGCTTCCATCGTCTGGTGATTATTCGTATTCATCTTTTTTTTCTATTCGTAGTATTTATGCTGATTGGTAAAATATCTACAGTTCGCGATCTCTCCTTAGATTTCGCAAAAACTTTAGAACTCTGTACGATAGAGAGTATATTTCTACCTTTGGCGCATCTTTACATTTGAATTTCAAGCCGTTCCATGGACTTCTTCCCATTTCATTGCCGTTTCCGTCTAGGGTAGCAAAAATTCTCTTCTCAGTATTTCCTCCTTAAACAAGCTTTTTCTGGGTAATTTACATTAATGACTCGCGTGGAATATCTCAAAAGCAGTTCACTTCTCTATCTCATGATGATTTTACCTAGATAACCTGAATAATACCGAATACAGGTTAAATGTAATCAGGGAATATTTAGAATGGCTAAATCGAAAAATGAATGAAACCATCAGAATCATAGCTAATATAAATATAGTTAAAGAATATGGAAAGCTACAGCCTTAAAGCTCACGAATATATGAAAAGGTAGTTGATAATTATAATTATAATGATATGTAGAGCATTTAGAGTAGACAAACCTTAGTGTATAGCAATTTAAGCATATAGTGGTGGCCTCTATTTAATTATTTTTATGTCTTCCTACGTAAGGATGCGTTGGAATCAGTTTTATTATGACATGCCTTCGAAGAGAATGTATGTATATGGCAATATTTTTCCTACCGAATTTCGATAGAAATTAATAGAGCATTAATCTTATATCCACTGTTAACTAAAAGCTTCTGCAAACTCAGGTTAATAGGAGATTGTTTGATATGTATTTTTGTGTGGTTTTGAGTTTTGTGTTTATTGTATGATTATTGAATAATGCATGCGGCTACTACTTCGAATAAGTGCCAAATGACATGCTCTTAATATAATGAATAATGTGTTGGCCACATCATACTTAATGTGGTGTAAATCTACAAAATCAATCACATATTCAATCGGTCGGTGAAACGTGCAATCGGACGATGATAATATTAATGTACAAACATTCTGTTACCTGGTGATCACAAATCGTTATTTTATTGGATTAGAATATGTTCAAGTTGTACATACATTCATGTGCCCCTGTCTTTCGTTGATTTTTTCTTATACCTTACGCCGGTTTTTCACAATCCTCTTCTTTTTTAGGTAACTTCCTATACTGTAAATGTTTTTCTGTGATCAAAATTATCACTGTTTTTAGTTGCTCTAAAAAACCACATTTTCTTACCATATTTCCTCTTTATTTCCAAATTACTCGAAGAAAAATCTGTAAATAATATTAGTTTTATTCTTCTTCTAATGTATATTACATATTATATTATAGAACATATTAGGCAATGGTCAAACTGAAGGTAGGCTTCCCTTGTCCCAATTTTGCTCAACAAAGACAATTGTATGCCTGTATGTTTTTGTTTGTTTTATGTTATTATGCCTATTGCTATCATTTGTTTTAATTTGAACTGAATCTTACTTATGTATTGCATGCAAGTACTTACTGATAGTGTATTTCTTTATTTTTCCATGTTATTTCTCATCGTTTAGTCATAACTATCGGTAGGTTTGCGTAGGTTTTTCACGCCCCCCTTCTTTGTAGCTGTTTTCTTGCAGTGGATTTTTTCTAAGAATCTATTATGGTTATTTTACATCCACAATTCTTCTAATTGTTTCTTATACTATTCTCTTTAGTTTAATTTTAATTCTATAATTAATATTTATGAGCTAGATGGAAAAAGAAACTTTTAGTCTCAGTCTCGCCAAACTAAAGACGATTATTATTATTATGTATAAAGTAGTAGGGAACCTTGTGAATAGGGAAATTCTTCACCGAGCGTAAAAAGAGCAAGATTGTTAGTAAAAAAGGCTCATATGTTAGTTTTTGTTAGTGTATATCAAGTAAGGTTGGAAAATTAGGCTTTGCTTGTAGAAATAATGGCAATAATGGGGGGAATAGATGGCGGCTAGCCTCATCTTAGACCAAATTACCGGGAGCGAAATCACCGGGTGCCATAAAAAATGAAGCTCCTAGGAAAACTCCATTTCATTTGGGATAGGACGGGAGGCAGGATGGTGGATGTCAAGGGTGCCAGCCGTCGGACGTATTCTTTGCAGACGGAACTGGAATGAAAGGAGAAACAAACCCTTTCCATGTCCCCTCCCTTCATACCCTTCCACCATTTGAATGACATCTCTCCTCGAAGAAGGGAGTTTAAATGATGCGGCAATTGGACGGGCATTCTTTACCGCGTGAGAAAGTTCCCCGCTTTGCACGAACCGTCACTCACGCGAAGGGGAGAGGAAAGAGCTAGGGAAAATGAGGATCACGTTGCGCTTCGACCAAACACACAGCCCGCGCCTTTATCGCGGCTAAAGAATCGCTTTTTCTCCAAATCTCCCTTCTTTTTCTCTCCTTTGAGGGGATTTCTCTGGCGTTTGCTCCGATGGCTCGGTTCTCACACTGTGCGAATTGGTGGTTCCCAAAAACGCAAACCAAAAGGTTTTCGCCTTTGTGCAGGACTCATTCGGTGTTCGTTCGAAACGGTGCAAATTTTCGCTCGGCACTCCGGGAAAATTGGAGTGGAATCGCCTTAAGAGGGTTTCGGTCGTCCCGTGGAAAAGTGAGCGGAGAAAGTGAAACTCGGTGACATTTCGAACAAATTAAAATTGCTGCGAGCAGGGATCGATCACTTTCGCCTGGCTTAGGTGTTGTGATTGTACGAACCGTTGCAGTTGTTTTGAGCGTGGTAAATATGTTTTCGTGGCACATCGATGAACACAGATACTTATAATATGCTAATAAAGTCTAATAGACTATGTGTAGGAGCTCAATTAATTGTTTTGATCGAAGCAAAGGTGTTATTGCGGTAAATTGAAGAAGGCAGACACCTATATTATGCAATAAATGTCAAATTGACCTAGTGTATGAGCCCCAACAATTGTTTTGAGCACAGCAAATATGATATTGTGGAGCATTGATAATAATAATAATAATCCTCTTTATTTTGGCGCGATTGAGACTAAAAGTGTTTTCTTTCATCTAACTCTAACATCGTCATTAATTATAGTTAGTTGTATTATTCAAAGCCTGTTTCATGACTGTTATCAACCAGTTAGAAAAAATTATCCTTCGAGAATAGAAGAATAGAATAGAATCCTTATCCGTAATTATTATGAAAATCATTTTCGGATTGTGAAACTGGTTGACTAATCTTGACTTGACTTAACTTGACTAATCAAGACATTCCAAACATTTCTAGAACATATTTTGATGTAATCTTTTTTATTAAAGTTAGTATCAGGGAATCCTAATTTCTTTGCCAATATATGTTTTCCGTCAGAGAATATTAAAACATATAAGGTATAATATCAATTAGTATTTAAAACCTTAAACTATCTTCATTTCATAAATAATTTGTGTCAACTCCCAATTTATGTATGTAGTATAAAGAAAAAACTTCATTATATGGGCCCTAATTTTCAAGTTCGTTAAACTTCCGCTAGCTATTGTTGATAGAATGGTGATTTGGCCATATTAGGAAAATTAATGAATTAATTATTGTCTAAAAATTCTACTTTCATACAGTTATTTTAAGTAAACTTGTATTCAGTTGTACACTATTTAAAAAGGATAATATTCTTGGATATTTTTCGCGTTTTAATGTTAATTTAATATTCGATATAATTACCGAATCCAACAATCTTTTTATTATAATTGTGCAATCAACTCCACGGGGGAATTCAATTAAGCCGTAATCCTTTCAAATTCCATACACTATAAAATATCGAAACGTGGAATTGTAATCGCTGGAAAGCAGTAACCCGGACAATCCGATTCGTCCAAATCGAGCGAGAGATCCAACAGCAAAAATCGAATTTCCAAAATATTGCTTTTAAGGTTAAAGCTTAAACAGGGTAAGCCTACCAAACATCATAAAGCTTTTCATTACAGCTTTAATTCCGAGTGATACGCTCATGAATGATTTGCGAAGACGGATCATTTTATTCATAACCCGTTTATTGGGAGAAATAGAAATAATGCAGAGAGCACCTGTTTTCTCGCGGTGTTTATTTTTTCACGGTCGCTCCGCTAACCAATCGGAAATTCGCCTCGGAGAGAAAATGGGATTTTTGATTTCATATATTTTTCCATTCCTTCTGCCCTCAGAAGGAATCGCTATCAACTTTCACTCCTTTTTCTTATCTTTCACTTTCCTTTCATCCTCCTCCCTGTTCCACCATCCGTCCCACGAGGAATCTTATTCTGTTCCTTCCCCGTTTCCCTTCAATGCCCTTCGCTCCTTTCATTTCTCTCACATGAAATCCACCCAAAGAAAGATCCAAAGAAACGGTCGCGTTATTCCCCGCGCATTTGAAATCCCTTCCACGACTTTGGGATTCCCTCTCGCCAAGTTGGGAATCCGACGATATTTTGGGGAATTAATCGTACGGTGTCATCCAACGAAAATTTTGGGAGAGTGAGCTTCTGGTTTTATTTCCCCTTCTGGTTAGCTCGCCTTTGAGTGATTCGTTGTTAAATTTTGGCAGGTAAGATGGGATTATATATATTTTTGAATTGTATGAGGTGAGTGATGATATCAGCCTTCTCATTTTTTTAATGCTCTTCATTGTTAAAGCATTAGAATTGATTTCGTAATTCTCCGATAAGGGATTGCAATTACGATTTTGGGGAAGATAGATATCGTATACTTTTGAATATAGAAAAACTTTCACAATCTAATAAATTTTTAAAATTTGGAAGTTGACTGTAATCCTTATTCACTTTAATATTTGGAATTTTAAGATAAATACGATCATTATTCATATTATTCTGAAAATATAATTTTCTGTTCATCTATTTCCTACCATTGGGTACAGAAGGTCTTTTACACATAGAAATATGCAAGTCATAAGTCTATTTTACCTATCTCTTCTAAGTTTATATTAGCGATCCATCCTCACCCTTTTCAGGCTTTCATCCATGTATTTTCTTCTTTGTTCTTATGCCTTTTTTCTCCCAATATTTACAATACCTTTATATAACCATCAAGGATAAATCATTTAGCTTTCCAAACTTTAATACTCTCGATTTTGTTACATTCTACTTACCAGATTTTAAATATCCACATACATATTTACATTTCTGTCGTTGCTTGCGGACCTGCACAGTATTCCTAAGAGTTGAATATTCTCTGCATTGGATCTAAACTTAAAGGATAAAAGATTTGAGCTCTTAAACGATATATTTTGAAAGTGTCTTTCCTCATATTCACATCTTTGTGCATACACGAAAGAGATATTGTAATGCGTACAACTATAGCCTAGATTGTGGTTTATTATAGCAACAGTTGGCAATGATGTACAGGCTTATTCTTTTTTATTGAAAAAAAAAATTGTTTGAGTTAGACACATATTTCAAAACCATGTTATTTTTGAATTTCATTCTACCATTCAATCCAGAGAAAATGACAACAATTTTGTTCTACCATTCAATTTAATATTTTTACGGTTTAATCAACAAAGATTCTCTCAAGGTCAATGAAGCTCAAACATGTCGGACTATTTATTTATTTTTGTTGTACTCTCCAAAATTCTCTATTATTATCTCCATTTTCTTTACACTGTGATTACCACTCCATCTAACAACATCCTCCAAGGATTTTTTTCTCTTTATCCACTCCCTCTTTACCCTTCCACGAAACCTTCAATTACTTTTTCAATCATCGCGCATACATAAATCAGCGACGCCTCAAATCTCACACGAACGCCCCACAGAGCGCGCAAGCTTGTTATCCAGCGCAGATATCCGAAATAAAGATAGAATATAAAGGAGATCCTCCAATACCCATACGTTATTCTCCCGGAAACAGGGGTCTCTATCCATCGAGATCACCTAACAAAATAACTCTTCCCCGAGGAGCGTTCCTTCACACACGAATAATCCCACCGATGTAAACATAAATCGCAGTCACTTTTACGTGGCTATCCTTTCCGAAGTCCTACTCGAAGATGCAGCTCACGCCGTGGGTATTCCATTCCGATTCTCCAAGTTCACGCTTCACGCATGGACTTTTAAACAGAAAAGATGTTGTAAATATTAAAGATTAACACTATAAGTACGGTGGTGGTCACTTGACCACTTTTCAGCGTTTTACTTCATAATTTTTAAAGTGAAATATTTTTCAAGATTTGGAAACTCGTTGACTTTGTGCGAAACCATACCAAATTTAATATGGACTAATTTAAATTTTTATAACAATAATGTGATAATTTGTACATAATTTTATACCTCCAGTTATACCTCTACTGGTCATTCGACCGTCATCTCAACACTTACTTTATTGCTTCTTTATATTTTGGAGGAGTGAAATTTGAACTCAATAGTTTCAGGCTTGACAGAGTGGAAGTTCATTTTCATGATAAAATTAACGTTATTTTTACAAGTAAAAATAAAGTAAGGAAACTAGTACACATTCATAAATTAATTTAGAATTAAATTCAGTGAAATAATTTGTGGATGAGTATTAGTTTCCTTAATTTATTTTTACTTGTAAAAATAAAATTAATTTTATCATAATGTTAAATTGCTTATTTTAGGCATAACTACATATACTTTATCTAACAACATTCAATTAATGTTTTACCATCGATCGATAGTGTATAAGCAAATTTCTAGATACAGCGAAGAGTTCCTTATTTTCACTGAATAGGGATTTGAAGATTTGAATATTGAACACGCTTTACTCAAGTGCCATTGAAACATCATTTATATGGTTATTGAAGTATGTACTAAATTATTCAAATAAAAAAATCTGCAGGAAAATATTTAAAAATCGGAGACAAAGGTAAATATTTGGCTTGAAAACAAAAAGTGGTCAAATGACTACCTTCTAGTTATAAGAAGATGTTAAAGTTACCACATTAATATTAACAGAATTTACATATTTTGTATAAAATTTGGGATGGTACATACCAAACAGAGCCGAAGAGCTTCAAAAAATTTAAAAAAATATTTTACTTAAAAACATTCTAAAAACGTTGAAAAGTGGTCAAATGACCACCGCCGTTTTTCTTTTGTTAAAAGACGTCCGAAAAGAATGAAGAAGATGCAGCTCACGCTATGGGTTGCAATTCTCCTTCTTCACGCTCCTCGCTTTCTTCCCACGGTCTCCCATCGTCCTCCCACGCCTCCCCATCCAATCTCTGCAACACCAATCGCTTTTCCGAACGATTCCTGTCTCCTTCTTCTATCCCTGACTGACACTTTCTCTTTCTTCGGCCCATTCCACGGGGTCACGTGACCCCGCCAAAAGTTCCCTTAATCCGTCCCCACGATTACAAATCGTATTTCCCTCCCCATTCGGTTCCCTCGTAATCTAATGGGGGCGGGGCGGAGGGGCCGGGCCCGCCCCGGGCGCCGACAAACTAGTTAAAAGTAGTTATGTTTTTATAAACACGGCCGGAAATTTGATTTCGGAGAAATCTGTCCCCGCGAGATGCTTTACGATGAATTTTTCCCTTTGCGGGATGAAGTTTTTTGAGCGTCGTAAATCTATCCGTGTAGAGTAATAGATTATTCTAGCTTCAATGCGGCTTTGTACCAATTGGTATCAGATTGTTCAATCTTCAATTTATTATCGCTTGTTTTGCTTCCGATTTGATAATAAAGACGCTGAAGATGTTGAGTTATCTCTCGATACGTATATCTTATTGAGATGTTTCCCATCTTGATTTTACCCCTGACGTACGCCCAAACCTGCAGGGTGCTTATGTATTCGTAGATGTAGAAAATGAACCTTTTAGTAGTATAACAACATATTAATTTAAATAGTGGAAAAGACCAAATCGCAGCTAAATGACTAATGGCATCTAAAATCATTTTACCGAGTTAACTGCGCCGCAGTAGACATTATTCTCAACTACTATCCTTAGTTAAAATTAGTATCTTTATATTACATTTGATTATCATAATTTGTGTTTTTTGTCTTCCATTCGTGAGCACTGCCAAAATATTATGAAAAATCCTTCATTTGCAGCAATCGGGTGATTTTGAAATGCGTGTACCTATTAAGGGCAAGATGTTTACTAGGAGATTTATATAATCCATGTTAATGAAAATTACATTTTGATACCTTCGAATTTAAAATATAATCCATTGATCCCCCGTATTCAACGATAGATTAAAAATAATTTTATCTTCATACAGCTACATATTGTCATTTTTTAATTATCTCTGAGTTAATTGGAATTTCATGGAAATAATTTTCAGCTTCTACTGATTTTTATGAATAACATATCGATAAAGCTACTATATTGAAGATTATCTTTTTCGCTATTATTCTTCTGACATATTTGTTTGTAATGTACTAGTTTTATCCAATTTTTTCCGTTCAAGCGTACAGCATATTGATAACGATGCTTTGAACTATGTTGATACGTTTTCAAAAAGATAGTAAGGGAAAAAAATCAAAATTCCGTTTCATAATCTTAAAACTAGCCAATCAATATTCATATATTTTTTAAACTTCCTTGCGATGTTTTGACTATTGTTTCCTCATTTTAACTTCAAATCTTTCTCCGCAGAATTCTTTGGTAACAATCCACTTCCATTTTAAATTGTTCTCATTCGTAAAATTGATGATAAAAAATGAGATGAAGTAATTGTCCGAGATTTTTTAAATGTATCTATCCTAATTTAGAGTTGTTTTTATAAAAAATATCAGTCAGCTTTTGTTGTCTATATGATTCTAATACTATTTTACAGAATTTTTTTATACTGCAGTTCACGCACGGAGATATTATTAACAGACGATCGGCTAAGCTCAAACTTAGGAAGAAGGTTTAGCTTGGATTTCTGGCCTTAAACTAAGTAATTTTTCTGGTATCTGAGTAAGAATTGGAACAAAAATGCTATTACTGAAAAAATTTACAAAAATAGATAATAATTTTTGGCGTTGAGACTGGGTTGTGATTTCGAGTACCAGTTCATCTCCTTGGTAGCAGCTAATTTTAATTCAGTTCTTCCCATTAAATATCTACATCTTAGGAACAGAGAAAGCACAATAAAATCTGTATATTCTTTTATTGTACCCCAAAAAGACCTAATAACAAATTTTGATACTCCTATTTGATCCATTAAGAACTTTATTTCTCAACCGACGAATAAGAATATCCTATTGCACAAGATAATAATTATATGAGAAGGGTTATACAAAGCCTTTTCCTTTGCGAAAGTTTTTATCGAAGAGACCTTTGCGAAAAAGAGTAATTTCATAAGATCTGAAGAATTTACACTTAAAAGAGTTTTTATTGGAACGACTCCGCGAAGTTTAGCTTTTGACCGAAGGAATTTCTTTTTTACCAATACTAAAAAAGCATTTTTTAAAGTGTAGCGCAATTTTAGTATCAAAGGAGAGTCTCATAGATGACAAAAAGTTTTCCTTGAGGTATTTATCAAGTTTCATGCGAATTTCTGCGAAAAGATGGACATCGAAATGCGCTGTATCTACCTCAAAGAGGCATAATACGAGTTTGGATAGATAGTCTAATCGAAGATGTTTCTTGGAATATTTTATGGAACAAAAATTCCAATTGGATTAAAACACGAGAATTTATCATTAAAAATCACGAACTGTATTATGGCATTTACATCCATACATTTACATCCATACGCATAATCTGTATTTACAATTTTGAGCATATCAATCAATTCAGGAGTTATATATTTAAAATTCAGGAAAAGTTAGTTACGTTTCGACTATTTTGTTTAACATAGGAACATATGCTAGAAAGAGTAAACAACGGGAAAATAAAAAAAGTATTCGTAGTTAATCCACTAGAGTTTCTTTTGGAAAGAATTTAATGATGTTTTTCTCAATTGAAGACTACTTCAGATTTTCAACTTGACCTTCTGTTAAATATCATTGTTATTCAAGGTAATGCTGCTTCAACCATATTTTAATGTAAGTTCCGGTCGTTTCAAAATATCCGAGTGATGGTTATTGAAGAAAACACATTCCTTATGATAATTTCACTGACTTGTCCCGTTACGAAGCTACGCAAAGTAAAAGCTTCATCTATAGATTTTAAGTAATAATACTCAAGGACAAGGTTTTCCAAACTAATAAATATTGCCATTTAAACTAACGATTTAAACTAGAGATTTATAAAAATATAAAGGTAAAAATTAACGAAGAAATTACTTTGTTTATTTAATGTATATGCAAAATTAAAGGAAACTGTACGTGGCGGACAATTTTTACAAACACAGCTGAATTTAACTCAAAAATACTATAAGAAACGAGTAATTTCGTCAATGTTACCAAAGCCTTGTCATCCTGTGATATGCTTCAAATTAAACAAGGTGGTCCACCCAATTTTAAAGAACCCAAAAGTGAAACTAATACTACGCGAAACAAGAATTTTTAATTTTTCTAAGATTTATTGATTACATGTAGTTACCTACCTTTTAAATTGAACCTTGAATTTAAAGAACCTAAAAGTGCTCCATCAGGGAAAATGTTTAGGATAAGAGACTCGTTACGCAGGATTAATAACGATCATCCTAATGTCATCTTTTCCCCATTCGCTGCAGACTGCAGCATATACATTCCCATCCAGGAGAAACAAATGCGAATCGTCCCAGCGCCCCCTCTCATCACTCACATTTTTCTTTCTTCCTCTTCCGTGGCCTACTTCCCATTCCGCCAAAACTCTCGTCCCAATTTGCATGATATTTGCGCAAGCCGTGCTCGCTCGCGTTCAAACCAGCGAAAATATCACTTCTTCCCTCTTTCGTTCCATTATTATAAGGAAGGCGCTATCTTTCTTCGTCCTTCTCTCTTCGCTGCTCCTAAACAATAAATCATCCTTCGCGGTTTTCACTCACTTCATCCCCGTTCTTATCCCTTATCTCCCGCTCCTTCAGATCCAAGCTTCTCCCGATAATGAAATATGCTCATCCAGCGTGGATTTTTCCGCGTCTTTCCATCACCCCTCAGCTCGTTTTAAATGTATTACGCCGTCTTTGGGATTTATTGCGACATTTGCCGTTGTTTACTTTTTTATGTTTGTGCCAAGATGTGAAATTTGCAGTCATTTTTTTAAGCTTCCCGAGCTATTACATATGCGCATGTGGTATATATTTATATAAGAGATTTTTTATTAAAGCCTTCTGTACTGAAGCACTTCTTTCGGTAATATTTATAATGGTTATGCAATCTGATCCAAATTTACATTCATACAATTAGGCTCTCGGTCTATCTAACTTATTTCATGTAATTTGTTTAGATAGTGAAAATGTGTATGCGTATTCACGAATTTAAAGGATATTTTATTTTTAGTCTATTCCTTTCCACTCTGGAGTATAAATGATCCCAAAATAAGACAAATATTCGAAAGCATCCTTTGTCCCAAGTATCCAATTTAGGGATACTCAACCTGTTTTATTTCTTGGACAGTCAAAGCTGATGCGTAAATATCGTGTACAGCTATATGGCTTAAAGTTTAGCAGTAGTAGAGATGAATAAAAATGGTGCCTCGACAACTATGGTCATATGCAACGATTTCTCAGCATTTAAAAACTCTCTTCTCTTAAATAAAGATAATAAAATGCATTAAAAATAAAATAATCGAAAGGAAATATATTTTTCGTCAGGTCATAAAAAAGTTTCCATAAAAAATAAAATGTAAAGTTTAATCGAAATATATTGAATTTGATACGCAAAAGGTTCAGTTTAGCTTGGGAATGAGAATTTGGAATAAAAATCTTATAGAGAAACTTTCTTTTGAATCAAACAAAAGAATCTCCAGTTTAAAATAACATGTTAATTATTGAACTATGCTTATGGTTATGTCATATTGCTTTTTTATTTCATAAGACTAAAGAATTTAGTTTGAAATGAATAATATTCAGCGGAATTAATCTCCTATTTCCTCTGCAGAATCTGTAGTTGTAACATATTCCAATTTTCTTTAAATTTCAGAAGCTTCAATCTGACCTTTAGTAACTATTTCGATTCTTTCTTGTCATGTATGTACTAATCCCTATTCACTACCTCTGAAGATTATATTACAGTGCATTACCTTTAAATTCAGTGGGTGTAGGTCCTTGTATGTTTCCAATTTAATCCATACTCTCGTATTTCATGAGCAATTCTTAGTTTTAAACTCTCTTTCCCTCTGAAAATGACAATGTCATGCATATTCTTGAGTTAATTAATTTTTAATCCGTTCTTGTTTCCCAATGTTCCATTTTATGCTATATTATGCATTTTTCAACTACTTTTTCCTCAATCTTCTATCCTTATTTGCTCTCTGTAAAATTGTTAGCGGTTTTCTCACAATGATTGCTATCTTTTCATTTCCCTTTTCCATATTTTTGGCAATATGTTTCTGGTTTTTGAGTTGGTTGTCCTTTTATGTATATTGTAGAAGTGCAAATATTTATGCTTTCCTCAAATTTTGATATTTCCCACAGTCCAGTATACCATACAAACAAGCGTCTAATAGCAACTCACCGTCAAGTATCTATGTCTTTAAATTCCCCTAGCTCTTTTTCTTTCGTCATCCAAAACCTTGCAACCTGTTAATATTATATGTACTGTCAAGTTTATTTTCGTTCACTATTTTTTCGCGTCATATGTTTCCCTCTATCTTCAATACTCCCACTCTTTCTATTATATTTATTTTTCCATTTCAACCAAGCACATCTTTTCTCCTTGCATTCCTTCTACTTCCACGCTTCCTTTTTTATTCGACTCCGTCCCCTTCTCCATCGTCCTTTTTCTCATTTCATCTCTTCTACTTTCTCTTTTTCCCTTTCTGTCTTTTTTCTCCTGGTATTTTCCTTCTCAGGCCCAGCTTCAGAACTTTCCTTCTATTATTACGTTTTATTTATCTTTTTGATACATTTCTTCCTTGTGTGCGTTTCACTTGAATTTAAAGGGGAACCTTCATCACTTCAGTCGAGATTTTTTGTTGTATTTGCTTTGGAACAAACTCCTTTGCCACCAGCAATACGACAAGGTCACCAACATAAAACCTTGGAAATAAAGTATAGAAACTTCTTCTGAAGGGATTCTAAATAATACTTAAGTGTCATAGTTGAAAGTGCTATTCAAATTTGTGTATACATTTTCCTATGCTTTGCAATCATTGATCGAATTCTGTAACGTGCCAATGGACCATTTAAGCAAACTTATCGCATTACAAATAGGAGATATTCCTCAAGGGTTCAAATAAGGGCAATATGAATGATCTGTAACGTATTTATTATTTTGTTTCGTTTTTATTCATCAAGATACAACAAAGAGCTTATTAATATGTTGTGCAAAATTCATGTATTCATGGTAACTTCTACATACCTTCTGCAAAATAGATGTAGAGATAATAAAATGATAGGCAATGTCTTATTCGATTATATTATTGAACATTATTCTGAAGTTTTCTAGGCATGAAAACCTACGATGTGCATTTTAAGTTGATGAGGGTCTAATTATATCTATAATTAAATCCTTATTCTTAGAAATTCAGTTTGTGTCGAACTATTAGAGTTTGGGTCGAACTATTAGAGATATGTTTACTATTGCAGCGGTTTTACTAATATTGCATGATGAACCAGAGCTCAAAGCTTTTTTATTGCCGTGAAAGAATTTCCTTCATGTTTTCAGTTCTTAATTCAGAAGCACTTTTTTATCTTCTCGAAATTCTAACACGCTTTTTGTTCTCTCTAGAAACATCTTTATTTAGTTAATGGCATCCATCAATTATTACGCTTCCATATTTAGTGAATCGTGCTGTGTTTTATATTTTATTGAAACTGCTTTATTGCAAAGTGTAGTTATATAGTTCTTGTACAATTTTATAGTGTCTGTAGAATCGTCTGTGTTTCGTGATCGTAAATAGGTTTTGCCTCACATTTTTAGCTGTTACTGCAACTGTAACTAAATTCCTGACTAGCTCAACTCAGCATCCTTCTTTGCAGGTGTTTTCCTGCAGTGGATAGTTTTGTTCACTGTCCTTTTTATCCGTTATAATTGTGATATGTTTTCAATCTACTAATATTCAAATTGATCTCTAATCAAGAAATTGCTACCTATTTGATGGGAGAGGAGACCTTCCAGTAACAACCCTGTCGACTTTAAGACTTTATTAATTTTTTTAAGTACGCTTTAAAATTTAAAAATGCGAAAACTTAAATAAGCTCATTTGTGAAAAAATATCACGTAAATTGCTCTTTTACGTTTTTTATGAGACATACTCTTAAATTGTAGAAATGAGTTTACCTTTCCATACGTGAAGATGTACAAGATAGGTAAAATGTTTTCTGAATGTTATTTACTACAAAAGAAATAAATGAGCGAAAAATTTTATGGAGCTTTTCCTTTAAAATCTTGGAATGAAGAACATATGCTATTTTTATGATTCAGTTTAATAAATAGTTTATGTTTTTGTCAGACGATCACCACGAACACCTTTATAATGTAATACACAAGTGTACTATAAGAACATCCATGTGATAAAAGGTATCTGTATTTTTCAATAATTTCTTAAAGCGCCTCAAATCTAATTTTTGACTTAAAAAGTCTTCTGTGGACAGTTCTAGCGTAATAGGAAAGTTTCTCTAAATGTAATGCGGACACTTTTCACTCCATGAAACATTCTCTTTTTTACAATGCCATTCGTATTTGTAATTTCGTGGGTCAGACGTACGAGGAGCTCCATATTCCAAACTAATTCCTTTATCCGTCGCACCATCCTCCTTTCGTCGCATATCACTTTCTTCTTTCTCTCCATTCTTCCGCAGCCGCTTTTTCATCCGCTTTCCCTCCGCCGGCCGATATTAAGGATTTTTCCTCCCAAAAATGTGAATGGGGACGTTGGAACTCGTCTCCCCCCGCGCAGGAATAGCTACCGGTCGGAATTTCTCGAATGCTCTTAAGAAACATTCGCGATGAAAAATCTCTCCTCCCATCCAATTTATTCCCATTCCTCCCGCGGCTTTTTTTGCAATAACCCGCTCCCTCGGAGTTGTCATGGGGAGTGCTCGTACGTGCGTGTGTGTTTTAGGGCCGTTTCCATCACGCTGTTTTTTCCTTGTTATGACGATAAGAGGATATATCCTCGAGCTCCATTCCCTTCTTTCCGCGTTCTTTTTCGTCAACTGTTTGAGCGTCCGCGATGGGCCGTGTTTCTTTCAGGGCGATATCTCATAGGACGTCTCTGTGCGGGTCTGGAGAGATACGCGACCCTAATAAGTTAATGGTACGGGGACGATGCCGTTAAGGAGGGTGGGGTGCACGAGGATGATGCCGTTGAGGAAAATGGGGTGCATGAGGACGGTGCCGTTATGGAGGGTTGCATATTCGGGTGGGGATGTTCGTATTTTATGTCAAGCGGGGAATTATTTCCGCGGAAGGGGGCGTTTCGCCGTCGTCTCCGAGGGCGGAGATGCGTTTCAGATAAGTGCAGTGCTCGTTCATCCGTGGTTTCTCGCACCCACTCGGTCTTGTTGATGGTTGATAAACGTGTCGTGATGCAGCTGTGAAAAAAAATGTCGCCCAAGAGTTACTTTCCGTGTCTGCTCTCAGGTGGGGATTCCTTTGAGACGTGGGATTACTTTTAAGTGCGCTGATGCTTCGGAGATTGTTGCCGTAAATTAACTTAGTGTTCTGAATTTATGATAGTCAAGTAACGATTTCAAATTAATTTATCCTCTCGAGCAGGTATCCTGTTGGTTAAAATGCTATGACTGAAAGGTAGGATTTGTAGAAGAAAATAATCAGTTAAGGGTTTCGTTCATAGTTTTAAAACGGTCTCATCGCCATTGGTACCGAAAACCATACCCGGCCTTCCTTTCACCACAGTCTAGCGGTGTTGTGTTCAAAGGCGCAATTTATTCAGAAGAAATTATCGATTAGTTGATAAATTTGTATGCGATGTTTAATCAGCTCAAGCATATTTAAACAAAAGAACAATCGTAGATATTATGTGGAAATCGAAATCGAGTTTCGAATAATCTTCCTTTTTACTGTAATTCAGTATGTTCTTGCCAGTATTTATACTGGCATACAGTTCCATTTATACAACAAGTTCTAATATATTACTATTTATACTACTATGTATGCGTTTTATGAGTACTTTGAGCACTAATTTTAGTTTGTTACGCCAATTTTATTGTCTTATAGGTGTATTATAAAAATTACTATACATTTGGGAAAAAATAAACTATTTCAAGCTGCAGGAAAGATAGGTGGATGTGTAAAATAATGAGAAATGATGGAATGCTCAAGAGAGTAACAGGATGCGAGATTTAGTGTAATAGATTTAGGAGTAGACAAAGACTATATTTTGTATTATTTATGTTAAAATATATTATATGAGTTCGATATTATGTAAACGCATGATGAGTTTTCGTCTAAACATAAATATGTTTTGGCTAAGTAGGTCTCTTTTCTATTCGTCCTCAATAGTCAGAACGTATATACTCTATTAAATCCAGGTTTGAAATCAAAGAGGCCCGCTAGCCAGAAGTAAAGGGTAAGGCATAAAGTAGTTAAGCTCAGCGTAAAGAAATCCACTGACCGTTAGAGCACTCATGTGCTCTCATAAGAAATTATGAAAAAGAAAATCACGTTAGACAACAGCCTGTCAACCAAATGATATCGTTCTTATTCTGACGGCCTGCTACCCTTTCTAAAGTTTAATTCGAAGAAGAGGGCATTGCATGAAAAAAACACCATGTGTTAGGAAACGAAAATAAGACTGCATCAAGGCGGCAATGAAGATCTAAATAAAAAACACTTCGGACAATCCGAAGTAAGGGAAAATGATGTGGAAGAAATTTGTAGTGGTGACGTGAGTTTAAATTACAACGTGAAACGGTCGTCAGGGGGGGCGTTTCAGTAGTTTTTGACATTAGGCCCTGACAAAGAGTGGTAAACACAGGGCTAATAAGCGACCGGTTGATAATAACGGGAGTCAAGCGTGAGCGAGTTAATTAAGTGATCACTCACGTTTTTCCGCCCACAAGTAACCTTTACTCGGTCGAAGCAGGCTTTATGTACGACCACCGAGAAGAAATTACGTGATGCAGAACAAAAGGGTGGTAATGGGAGGTTGGGGTGCATTTTTCAGCTGAAATAATTACTTGAGACGGGATTAAAATCTGTAAATTCTGAGATAAGAAACAGATAAAGAAAGCTTGAAGTAAAAATCATAATGGGAATGAGCATATAAGGAAAAACTCCAATGAAATAAGCGTACATGAATTTTATCTACTTATTGTCCAAAGTGGACCTTAAAGAAGAATCTTGTGACATCATCACCTATATATCGAAATTACCCTCTTAAATCAATTCATGCGGAAATAATTTCACATGTTCTACCTCTGGCGAAGGCAATTTTTCCTGGAATATTTTCTTTTAATTGGTCAACTAGTAATATTTGATACCCCAAACTCGGATATATAATTTTTTTATAAATCGAAAATAAAAATTTCTTGGCTTTTTAAGAGGTCATCCACCACGTGTATGCAAATTGCTCAACACACGTTTTCAATTTTAATGTATTTTCTCTCGGAATTATCCAAATGTTTTTTTATTCATAGACATAATAAAAATAGTTGTATTCACTATTATAGAAATTGATATTTAATAAATTGACCCTTTTTATAATCCAAACCATTTACTGTTTTAAACTGGGAAATTTTGTCTTTCAGAGGAAACCCAAATGGAAATTATTTAATTATTATGTTATTTATAATTTTGGCACATTGAAACTTGAAAGCATTTACTAGAGCAAAGTGACATCCCAAGAACCTTGGATAAAGGTTATGTATATAATTGGTTAGTACATCTGAAAAATGTTATAATACAATTAAAACAAATTTATAGATAAATTAGTAAATTGTTGATAAGATAAATGGAAAATGAAGAAAATGTTTATATTTTCTTACATTACTTATTTTATTATTCTTTTTTATATGTTTATGTATATATTGCTCATAAAAATGTAATGTATCGCCCAGAGCATTAAGAGGAAATATTGTAATAGCAAATAGAGAGATATGCTATATATATATATACATATATTAGCGTTTATATAGCTGATAATATCCATAGAAAATGAAGAAAATAAAATTTTGCTTCGTAGGAAGATAATGTATTTCGCAGAAAATTAAGAGGAAATTAAACGAGCTCAAGACTCGGCAGATAAACTAATTATAAAAGAGGGGTTGAAGAAAAATTAAATGGTGGATACATCATATTTGATGGCGAAAGAATTAGCTGTGAGAAGAGCGAGGAAAGCCCAGAGCGGTAAAAGGGACACTTTGGGAAATCTTTTATATGGGCAGAGAAAAGCCAGGAAAAGGGGAGAATATAAGTATAAATTTTACGGGAGGATCTTGAAGTCAAAATATATTGAATGGGGAAGGAAGGAGGAAGTAGCTGAAGATGGAATGGGGGAAATTTTGTATGGATAACGTGATAGAAGTATGACGCATGGTTTGAATAATACACCTATGCAATTTTCTAAGGTTTTGTAGGATACAACAGGAGAATATCAACTTATAACGAAGTATATTGTTGTTCATGGCAAATTCATATCACTCATTTTCTGGCGTAATAATCATGTATTGCAGCAAGAATGATTGGATAAGATTATTTTGCGTTATACTACCTTTATCAACGACTATTAAAAATAGATTAATAGTGAATGACATGCTATGGTTACTGCAGGAACTCCCGGAATATTAAAAAATTGATCATGTTTTCGGTCTTTAGAAACAGTAGATCAAAATATTATTAGATTCCTAGAAGATATTTAGTCTTAGTATTATGAAGATAATTTATTGGATTTTATACCCTATATATTATGGTGGTTAAAATTTTAATCGAAGTAATATAGTAATCAGTTTTTTAAAGGTTTATTTGACAAATGAATCCGTATGTGTGCCCAGGTACAAAGTATTTCTAAAAAATTGCAAAACTTTTATTACTTCTCGGTGTATTTACATTATCCTTTCGAAACCTAAATTTTATTGGATTATTTAGGATGTTCCTTAGAACGAAAAATGATTATTCTTATGTCAGAAAATATTTTTTGCAATATAAAGGGAGAGTCTGTTAAATGTGTAGTAACTAGAAAGGTAGGAGAGAAATTATTCTTTGGTAATGTTTTCTTTTATCATTCGTGAAAATGTGAGTTATAAACGGATATCTTTATTTCTGTAGGGAAAATTACGCTGTCATTCGAAAATATCCTTGTCTTTCATTTTGGAATGGAATGTAATATATCCTGCAGGAAATGGAGATATTGAATAGGTGGATATAGAACTAAGGTCTTATGTTTTCGGGGAATAAACTCCACCAAAAAGTCGGCGGTTGCAATGTTCGGCAAAACTACTTCAAGAAGAAATGTAAGAGACTTCTATCATAATGTGAAAGAATAATTGACTTGGCTTAAATTTCCTGGAGAAAGATCTAACCTTACGATATATTTTCTATAGCCTAGCGATACAGTTACAGAGGCTAAATACTTAAGTTGTTCCAGCGTAGAGCAGCCCGATTAGTGTACGGGTTCGATAGCAGCGTTACAGCAACCCTCGGTGGGAATTCACTACAGAAGAGAAGATCTGCATATCGTCAGAAAATTTTCAGAAAGTTCATTCGTTCAGAATTTTTAGACGAAGTAAGTGAAATATTAGTGCCAGTAAGGAGCGAACACAATCTCCGAGAGGCGTCGACGAAGCGTTATAGGGAAGTAATCGCAAGGACGGATAGTTATATTTGGTCTTTTCTTCCCCAGGCTATTACAGATGCTAATAGGGATGAATTAATGATGGCGGTGTATTACACCCCCTGCCATACGCCCCTGGTGGCTCTCAGGGTATATACCTAAATCTAAAATCTTTTGTTTTTACATAGTGTCATCTTTGGCTTTTCTACCAATTTCTGATAAATGAAATACGTTTAATAGGTCATTGGTACAAGGTAAAGAGAAAATTATTTAAATAAATATTTTATTAACTTTTTTCTCATTCTTGTTCTTGGTGGTGATGCCATAAAAGCTACTGATGTAAAAGTGATACCGAATAATGATTATGGTTAAAGTCATTCCTTATGAAACGCTACTGAAATAGTTATTTATATACTTTTGCCTTAGTCTTGTTCCTGGTTGTGATACCATGAAAATTACTGCGGTATAATAATGCTGACTAACGAATCTGATTAAGATCTTAACTATGGAAAGCTAAGAAAAGTATTACCTTTTGAATAATTCTGCTTCATTTACGAGGACGTGTTATGCTGGTAGCAATCTAGATCGGTGAGGAAAGCCAGGGCAAACAACCACACTTCATATTACTCGGTACCCCAAACAACCATCCTTTTCAAAGCTTTCTGTAACTATTCGTGGAGAGGATGGCGTTCATACTAACCTTTAGGCTGGATGCTATACTGGCATGTCATCTCACCCGAATCTAACTTCGACGTATCGCAAGATAGCGTTCTTTTCGTTACTCATATTTCATTAGAGGTTCAAAACCCCTAAGTCTTCTTTGTTGGCGTTCCTCAACTCCTTCACCGGTATTCGGAGAAAACAATCCGAGTCTGTTATCTCCAAATACCGGTGAAGGAGGTGAGGAATGCCGGCAAAGACGGCTATTGGAGATTTTAAACCTCTAATTCATTAACAGCCGTGTTCCAAATTTCTTTTATTTACATTCAGATTGTATATAAATTCACTTAATGGAGATTGAATTCAGTTCCTCTCAAAATATATTGCAATGCATTAAGAAGATTTACAAATACCGAAAGAGGAAATTCGACTGATTTCAATCAGACCACAGCAAACAGCGGGGGGATTTCAAGTGCCCGAATTTCTTGTTTATAAATTCTTCAAATCTTTCCGGGCTCGGGAATTGTCATTGTTCCACTCGCTTTTCGAGTGCGGAGGCGCGTATGTGTTGAAATCCAGCGTGATTGCGGAACGTTTTTGAAATATATTCCCTCGTCCCCTCCCACCATGGAGAAAAAAATACCAGCCGATCGTATCTCCGAAATTCGGTTCGTTATCGAAATTTACAAAAAATGAATCCTTCCGCATGAATGACTCGGTCCGGACGCAAAAATGTTTTCCATATCGCGAATTATTTTGATCGTTCGGGGTTTTGAAGATCGCGAAGGCATGATTCTGATAATCTTTTTTGGAACTCCGCTGATTGCGGGGCTTTTCCATTCACGCTGGATGAATATTTTTCAGAGACAATGGCTGGTAATGGGATACTGCAGTTATGATTCCACCCACCTTTCACGACCGCAGATTAGTGCGGCGAATTGTGTTAGTAATTAATTGTTTTTGCACGGAACGTCCAAAACGGTGTTTACTATCAGATAAGGCGGATATGCTAATGGATGCTCAACATGTTCTAAAACCGCAGTAGTTACGAAAGGAATTCATAATTTGTTTAATTATTCTTGCTGAACCATCCTCACAGTAGTTTTCTTCTACCAGCTAGTGCAGAGGTGGGAATCTTGGGACCATCAGGATATATGCGACACTATTATTGCGTTTCTTGCAGCCTTTTGGTGGTTTTCTGAAACAAATACTCTTGCTTAAATGTTGTTACCCTTACTTAAATAGTTTGGCAATCTAATTTTGCTAATGGTGGGAAGTGAAGAGTAAAGTATACTGTTTATTCAACAAATTAATTCGTTTTTTTATAGAATTTTGATCATCATCGTTGTGCTTTAGGATAACTCAGCGGAACGCCGTAGATCTATAATATAAAATAGAGTGTGTGTGTGTGTGTGTGTGTATGTATGTTCGCTAAAAACTCGAGAACCGAGAGTCGCAAGACTTTGAAATTTTCTACATTATTAAAAGTCGACCCCGCGCAGAGTATAGGCTACTTTTTATTTCCCTAAGGTCCACGGTTCGAACCCAGACGGGTCAAAACGATTCCATTAGAAATACACGTAGATGTAATTTTTTCGTAGAAGGGTTCATTATTTTTGCAAAATTAAATTTGAAATAATGGTCCTAGAAAGACGAATCAAGCACAAAAAGATAGGGAATAGAATAAGGATTCTTAATTTGGTTGTAAAATATCGTTTTTGAATCGACTTTGCGCACATTTTGATAAAGTTCATGAATATTTTATCGAAATTTTTAGGTCGTACACAACCCATCCCCCTGACGATCAAGGCGATTGTTGAGTCCCCAGCTCATGTGTAAGAACACATTGAGAAAATATGCCTACTTCAAATTCATTTTAAAAATAAGTGATAGATTATATGAAGAGGAAGAAATTTAAGGAGATGTTAGTAACTGCAGCTATGAACGATATACTGTGAATAATCGAGCGTACAAACATACGAATACCAGTATTTAAGAAAGGTTTTAAATTTTATGGAAGCATCTGTAGCAACCAAGTGTTATTTATATCAACGTAATTGTTTACTGACTATTTCGTGGGATAAATGGGTTTATTAATTTTTGTTGGATGAAATTGCTCTCTCTCGATCAATACGACTGCGTATAAAAAACCTGGTAAGTTTTGTATGTTTTTAATTTAATCTTCTGCATTAAGTATTATCGATGTACTTCGATAAATATTTAGCGATTGACGGAAATGGACTTGGTTAATATCGTAAAGATTTCCCAGGTTTAGTTTATTTTTCCCTTTCTGAAAATGTCTCCTTAAACGTGATGCTGCTTATCCTAATGCTATCTTCGAATACACTTCTTATAATCCTTAAACAAATGTTGTGTTCATCGAAGAATTGTTTATTCTAATATTTAGGTTACTTTGCAGATTTTATTATAACTTTATTTTGTTTGTTTATTGGTTTGGAAATGATGATAGCCTAGCATTTGCTATCTATCTAAAATTATGAGACATATGTTACGATCAAGCCTGTAACAAAACTATTTATTAATTTTAATTTTTCCCCATTGAGAATCAACGAGCACTTCAGCTAGTAAATGAATAAAATACGTATTTGTTTCTATGTAAATTTTGTAACGGTTGTTCCGGTGCTATTTACCCGATAGTGACTCGTAAGAGTTAAAACTGATCATTAGTAAATTTTATTTATTTATTTTTTTATTTATTACATACATACTGTATAACTAAAGATAGGCTGCTAGCCTGATGGCAGTTTTTTATACTTACATACATATATACTATTGATAAACATAATTAACATAAAATAAATACTTGCTAACATACAATGCCCACAGAATGATTTCATACATATATTATATTTACATGACAACTTAAAAATGAATTTATAATAAAATATATCACTGTTTTACTGTTTTTTTTCGGGGTTCATGACAGGCCTTCCCGGCTACCGTATTGGTCGCGGGGAAGAACCCCACCGTACATCACCCTGTCAGGCAATCCCTTACTTTTCCAGAAGTCCCCAACTTGCCACTACACATTACACAGCATCACAGAACAGTATATTTACAAACAAGATAAATTTGCGCTTTTAAAACCAAAATATTCTAGATTTAACATTATCTTAAACAAAACATCCGAAACCCCAACAATCTTAAACAAAACATCCCAAACAATGCATTTTTATAATTTTTTATAACATCTAAGTTTAAAATCTTTAATTGATTTAGGTAAGGGCTTGAAGGCCTCTTCTGGTAACATGTTCTATTCCCTTACTCCTCTATTAAGAAATGAGTATTTAGACTCATCTGTCCTTTGTTTTCCTAATTTTAACTTCTCATTATGATCGTCGCGCGCAAAACAATTCGGTTTTTCTAATCTGTGACTAAATTCCCTCCATGCTTCGCCAGCTTTTTTTACTTGAAAAATCCCTACTAATCTGTTCAGCTTCTTCCTTTATTCTAAAGTTTCCCATCCAAGATATTTTAACATTTACGTTACGCTTTCTGCCCTATGGTGATTATTTAAAACATACCTAGCTGCTTTTCGTTGCACCTTTTCAGTTTTATTTTTTTTGCTGTGCGGATCCCATACGTTTGTCACATATTCCAAAATAGGCCGTACTTTTGTTTTATATCCCAAGTCTTTCTCTTTCTTACTTGCTCCCTTTAAGTTCCTCATCACGCAATGAAGATTTTTAAACGCTTAAGGACTACCTTATCTATGTGAATATCCCAATCTAATTTTTTTGTAAATATAACCCCTAAGTAATTACATTCTTTAACCCTAGGAACTTTTTCTCTGTTAATCTTGTATGTGACTTCTCTTTCCCTCCTCCTATTCGTGAATGTTATGTGTTTGCTCTTTTTTGCATTTATTTCCATTCCATTTTCCGTTGCCCACTTCTCAACTGCTTCAATGTCCCTCTGCAATATTCTAATATCATCGTCACCATTAATTTCCGTATAAATTATGCAGTCATCAGCATATAGACGGACTTTGGACTTTATGAGCTTTGGTAAGTCGTTTATATAAATTAAAAACAGTAATGGGCCGATCACACTTCCCTGAGGTACACCCGCTGTGATATAAATTTTTTCTGATATATTTTCACCAACTTTTACTCTCTGAGATCTATCCATTAAAAATGTTGTATCCATCTTCTAATCCTTGAATCTATGCCTATTTTTTCTACTTTTGCAACAACAACATCAACAAATGATGCGGAACTTTATCAAATGCTTTACAAAATCCACGATGTCGACGTTATTTTGTCTGTCTAACGAGTCTGAAATATCCTGACATAATCCTAATAGCTGTGAATCGCATGAATACCCTTTCCTGAACCCATGTTAATAAATACGTAGCCACCCAGTTTCCTTCCAGAATTTCCTAAGATAATTTGCGACTAACCTTTCCATTGGCTTACAGACGACCGAAGTTAAGTTGACCGGTCTATAGTTTTCTATGTCCTACTTTACCCCACCTTTATGAATCGGTTTCACCTTTGCCTTTTTCCAGTCTTCAGGAATAGAACCATTATTTAAGATCGCTTGAAATTAAACTTTTATATATGGGACAATTTCAGTCGATCCTAGTTTTAATAAATATCCTTATACATTTTCTGGGCCGCAAGATTTGTTATTTTTCAATCCTTCCAATTGTCTCCTTATCCCTTCGTTACTAATGACAAAAGTCTCTACTTTTGTTCCTCCATCTTTACTAAAATCAAACCCACCTCCCTTTAAATCGACTTTTTGTATACACTGGCGTACCAGTTATTCAAACAATTCGCCCTTTCTTCGTTATTTGTAATTATTCTCCCATTCAGATCTTTTATTGAAATAATCTTCTGTTTGTTGTCTCGATTTCTCCTCAAATACTTAAAGAAATTTCTATGAGCTTTGAGTGTGCTTTTCTAAGCTCTTTTTTCAACCCTCTTCTTCCTTTATTATAATACTAAGGATCTGGATTTCTATTAAGTATCTTTCTTGGGACATACCATTTTAAACCTTCATAAAGTATGTTTCTAAAGTCAGGCCACATTTTTTCAACACTATTCCCTTTCTCTACCCACAGTGAAAAGTTATCATTTAGATATTTTTTGAAACCTAATTTATCCCCTCTTCCGTATTGTCATATCTCTGTTTTTGGTGAATAACTCTCAGTCATGCCACATCCAATTGGCAACTCTAATACAACTGCTTTATGGTAACTGATTCCCTCAATGATCTCTAAATCTAACAATAGCGAAAAGGGTCGAAGCAGAAAAACATCAAGCACATCTGCCCCCTCGTTGGTCCCTCAACTTCCTGTGTGAAATCTCCCCTGTTAATAATATTGTTTACTAATTCTTGTGCTCTCCCAACCCCCTTCGTTGCACTATCCCACTTGATTCCAGGTAAGTTTAGGTCTCCCGCGATCAGGACTTCCTTTCCCAATGACTTCTCAGCAAATAAATTTCCCAAGACCTCCAATAAACTAAAATCGTCCCTAGGCCTTCGATAGGTTGCAACTATATCTAATGTTTTCGCTCTTTTAGTTATTATTTTTACGCGTATCATTTCGCAGTCATCCTTCACCCATTCTAACTTGATCGATATTTTATTCTTAACCCCTACAATGATTTCCCCTCCCCTCGTATCACGATCTCTCTTATACACTATGAAGTTTTGCGGAAAAATGTCATTTTGAGAAAATATTTGAGTTTAACCACGTGTCTGTGCACAAAGCTTGGAAATCCTTTATCTTATTTAGAACACTTCTACAGTTAATCTGAAGCACCCTCAAACCCTTACCTTCGTCAACCGTCAATAGGTTTTGATTCCTGAATCCGTCTTCAGACTCCTCACTCCCATCCACACTCCTTCCTTCATCCTTATTGGCATCTCCATATTGTTCTCCTAATTTCACATGGAAACTTCTTAGTTATTTTTGTTTCTTTCAATTTTGTTGATTAATTATTTTAATTCAAGGATAGAAGGGAAGATAGTAGGATTAAAATATTTTAATTTGTACTTAATGGCATATACTGGAGCAGAAAAATTTTAAAGTTAGCAATGCTTGGCACACTACACTACACAAGAACAAGATCTAATGGTATATATACTATTTTTACATATTTATGGGATCTAATGATGAATTTTGCCTTCTACTGGAAAAATTTTCCCTGCAACTGGGCTACTCGTACTTGTATTGAAGTTTTACCGTGGCATATTTCTCCAGGTGATTATATCAGAATTCTAAAAGCGTACATAATGATACTTTATTTTTCGGGATGAATACAGTATTAACATAATTATGATAAAGGGTGAAACGCATCTTTGTAAGTTTAAGTCCATGATGATAAATTCAATAGATTATTTGTTTTCAAAATGTCCTTAATAATATAATAGTTATATTTCATTCATGTTGACACATACAAAAGCATGTGTAGGAAAAGTCACTAAATATACTTTATTCTAATTTAAATTTACCATTTCATACCACTCTTACAAAACTTTCACAGTAATAATCTTTCACACATTTACACTAAAATACATTAAATGCTATTGCTATTAGAATACATATACATTACACTTCATGTTAATTGTACATTACATTTCCTTAACATGACTTTTTACAATGTAATCTACTTAAACTTTTCTTTCATTTCCAAACTCATCCACACTATGATATATTTTTTGTAAGTAGATTTTTCTTTAGTTTTTACAAAATTTTATGTTTTGAATCAGGTGAAGTGAATTCTTTCACCATGACATTGCGTAAGAAATCCTCGGTGCAATACATGCAAAGATTCTCTGGTAGAGATAGACTTCGACCCCATTGCAGCAATTCCTTCAACGATCGTCCCATTCATTTTCATATCTGAGGTATTAATCATTCCCTCAGCCACATATATATTAAATCGTGCCATTTATATTTAAACCAATGACCCGAACGACTTCCCGACACCACTCAAGAGGGACATATTTCTCGGCGTTCACTTTAAAAGGCGACACGGAAATTATTTTTCCTTCCACGGGAATTCCCCCTTTTCAGATGATATCGCACGGAATTGAAGACAAGTGCCACTTTATTTCCCTTTTTACGATTCGCCGTGAGCAACGCGTTTTTCTCACGCGTCCACAGAAAACCTCAAATATGTTCTCCCATCGGAATCTCTTCGCATTAGCTTCTCTCTCTTTATGCCATGTCGCAGCAATTCTCACTCCTTTGAGACTCTTACTCACGCTATCCCATGTATCCTCATCTTATTGGCGTTATAAATACTCCTATACGTGAGCAATGTTATTGACTTTCGTGTCGGCTTCCTAGAGCAACTAGCCGACCGCGATTTTTTCGAAATATTTACTTGGATTCCAATTCTATGCGAATTGCCTTCTCGCTTCACCGCAATTTTATTTCATTGATCTTCTCGTTTCTTCACCCTATATTCAAGGTCTGGGACACTTCGGCGCGGCCACTTCGGCGCGGCCACTTCGGCGCGGAACACTTCGGCGCGAGCCACGGTTATGACCAAAAACAACTTTGTTGTTCGTTAAATTATTAGTGAATAATATGTAATATAATATTTTTATTAGCGTAAGCTATATAATTCGTCCGTGGAATTGAAATTAGAGGTATGTTGTTTAATGTTTAAGATTTTGTAAAGTTATGTAAATAGTGTACAACCCAGCCCTACCCGAATTCTATATCTTACGCTAATCACAAGTTACATATTATTCACTAATAATTTAACGAACAACGAAGTTGTTTTTGGTCATAACCGTGACTCGCGCCGAAGTGTTCCACGCCGAAGTGGCCGCGCCGAAGTGTCCTAGTCCCTGAATATAGGGTGAAGAAGCGAGAAGATCAATGAAATAAAGTGTCCTGCGCCGAAATGGGCCTGCGCCGAAGTGGCCCGCACCGAAACTGGCCTGCGCCGAAGTGGCCCGCGCCGAAGTGACCGCGCCGAAGTGTCCCATTCCCCTATATTCAACCAATCTTGAAGTCACGGATTCAGTTACCAAGAGGCATTTTCAGCACCACCCAAATAATAGACGTATATTTCAGTGTTTATTTTTCTGTTAATATGGCTAATTTTTACGTTGCTGAATGTACTTGCGCTGTTTTACGAGTATATTACATTCCATATAGTTTTATTGTGCTTGTAACCCATATGCTTTCTTAGAATTCCTTGATAAAATGATGAAAAAATAGCAAGTCTTATCGATCGATTTCAAATGTATTTGTATAGTGTAGGCTAAATAAACCAAGTTTCTGATCGCACTCTTTAAAAATATACCGCAATCGTTTTTTGTAGCTTTTTATGTCTTTCTTTTATTAGCGTTTAATGCTATCTTTAGGTATTATCCATTAAAAATATTCATTGTTTATTTTACTTCTTTTATTAAGGTGATAGACTAGAAATTCTTTCAATGTTACAGCATTATCTTTATTTTATTCAAGTCTTGGTTTCATCCTATCTATGAAGGTAATAAAAAAATACAAGCCCAGACAGATTGATATATAGGGCAAGCTGTTAATTTTATCATATTTATCACTATCATATGAAGTAGCAAGCATTATTTACAAAGTAATATTTAGAATAGGTGCGTAGGATACACTGGGAAAAAAGCCCTTGTTCCTGTTTGCTGAATCTTCTTCATTCTCATAAAATGTATTGCAGATATTCGTGAATGAATTCAGTACTATAGCACACTACCTAAACGCGTGTAATACGGTGTTTTGTACTTCATTCTGATAAGATAGCTGCCCTTTTGACCTCATTCTACGGCGGTGTACATGTGATTCTTGACCGTACCTTGCTCTTCCTCTTACTAGTTTTTACTCCTTTAACTTCTGAAAGATCTCTTGGATCTTTCAGCCAATACATAGAGTGCTACATAATTGCGGAACATTTATCAGAGATATACGTATAGCTGGTGAATAATTATTGCCGTTTGAAATTGAGAGCATTATATTTGTGGAAATTGTAAAGATAGAAATTCCTATGCATGTAATCACATTTATCTCTCTCACGACTTCCCGATACTATATTTAAGTCGCAACGATAAATTTTATATTTTAATTTAAACTGATTTTCCGCATTTATTTCCAAGTATTTTTGCACTCATTTGCTCCTTGACCCAACGTACAGCTTACGCTATAACTGAGGAAATCATGACGATTTATCTGTCTCACATCTTTCCTTATCTTGTCTCAATTTTTTCATTTATTTATCATACCTCAAGTTCCTTATCTTTATTTATCTTGTCTCAATCTATTCACTTGATGATTGATTACCATCCACTCTGATTTTAATGGTTGCAGCATCTTTTGTCCAACCTAATTCAATTAATTATACTCACTGCCTCCCACGAAAACTTTGACCAAGACGTGCGTAAATTAAGAGAATCATTATTTATATTTTATGTTTCTCTACGATAGCAACGTATGTGTGAATCACAACTTGTTCAGTGATGTAAATAAGTAACGAGTTTATTCTACGAGGAGATTCGTTATCTAATCTTACACGGTAAATTATTTTAATCAGACATTTAATCTGATGTCAGCCAATGATTTGCTTAATCCTAAGGGAATTTTATTAAAAGAGCTAACATGATGTTTCCTTATCTTGCATAAACATCAGTTAACATTTGCAAGTCAGTCAGAATCTCACAACCAGTATATTCTTAATTTCTCTAAGTTGGCTTTCAATGCATTGATCAATAAATTTATTAGTTTTAATTTATCATTACTCAGATACTTCAGTATCATAATTGTAAACTGTATATTGTAGGCTATTGCTATTAATAATAACCATAATAACGCGAAATGACTGCTCTACATAATATTATTTACTGATGCATAGATATGTCACGAAAAATATTAGTACAAAAGGAAGTTACAATGTATTAACCGCTGACATTTTTTGTTCTACATAAAAAACAATTGAAATATATGATTATGGATTTCACACGTTGTTAACCATTAGCTTTCTGTATTCAAATGATATTTTTTTATAGTAAGTCATATGATACTCTATATTCGTATAAACATCGGAATTATCGCATTAAATTAGCATAACGATGTAAGGAATAAGTAAGATGTGAAATAATTCATATATATTTCCGTTAGCGGATATCCTATAATAAAATGTCTAAGAATGCTTAGTGAATATAAGTCATATTTAATACATCTTATTTGCTCACTGTCTAAAATCTGTTCATATTTTCCACCACTCTTTAAATATCAATTTTTAAATTAGGGTAATGCAAGACTTGACCTTCGTTGCCTGAATTTTAATCGCCACGTCTTCCGTCAGAGCAACTCGCATTTTTAGACTAAATCTCATTCCCTTATGAAACCACTCCTCAAAAAAGAGGGGAAGATAACCAGGGAGTTGAGGGATTGAGATAGTGGGAGGGCTCGACGCGCAGTAATATACGACGTCAAATGGCCTCCGTATGATATATTCCGAGCGATTCCGACCCCAACAATTCCCACCTCGCGCACAATTTATGACTGCGAATCTCGTCGCCGTTCGGTCCCTTTACGGCGCACGTCTTTCCTCTTACCGCGGTGTTGCGGGGCACCCGAGGCCCTCGATCCCCCGGGGGCCCCGAGAAAAATGCGAAACGAGGGCGTCGGATGAGGTGGGCGGCTCTCTTAAGGAATCGTGTTCCTCTTCTCTTTGTTCCCGACGAAAGTTTTTAAGGTGAGAAACAAGGAGGACGAGTGGGTCGCCCCCCAAGGGGTTGAATTGACAGGCGAGAACGCTTTATCCCCCCGAAGGCGGGACGAAAGTGTGTTAACTGGAATTTTGGCGGGAAATTAGCTGGATCTCGCTCGCGGATACTGAGGATGAAAGAGACGCGTCATTTTTTTTAATTTAGAGCTTACGGGAATTAGTTCAATGAGGGGGAGATGTATCATTCTGCATGTAAGTTATTCAAAATAAAGTAATAAGTAGAGTAATGACGCACTCCTCAGGAATGTAGCCATCTTTTCCGCTATGGAATAAGTTAAAAATTACACCACTTAGATATCTCTTTCTATATATGGTTTTAACCCTTTAGTTCTTGCGTGGTGTGTATGGTACTCCCCAATATGCTATTTCGAAGAAAATTATCCGTTTTCTTAGTTTTCAAAAACCTTCATTTCAGAAGCTAAGGATAATTATGCTTTGCAAATTATCAACAAATTTCAACCGATTTATTCGAAAAATGTTCGAGTTATTAATTTTATTCACATGACTTATTTTACTTTCCGCTTTGTTTGCGAGAACGATGCTCGCTTTCATTCGCCTTACTGTCGTTTTTGAGTTTTTTAGAACGAATTACTGTTATTTCTGTCTTATAAGAATGGTTTATACTCATAGTAAGAACTACTACCTCCCCTGAAGCATTGGTTTTGCACAAGAGGCTTCATGTGACTTGATTATGTCCAATTTATGTCATCGGACGTAGGCAGCGACGTACAAACTGTCTAGTTGAGCGATGAGTGTTAGAAGTGCTCGTAGTCTAGAAAAAAAGCATACCGTAAAGAGGAACGTAGAGCATTTTGATCCCGTATTTATTCTTTTCTGCCTTCGATGGATCAAAGTGTAGGTCAAGCATCACAGTTTTGCCTTTCCCGCCAAATCTCTTCGTTCATTAGTGCGAGAAAGACTACGCGAAGTGTTGTTTTTCAATCTATAAGACAGTCATATAGCATTATGTCTTGTGAACCAGAGTTTGCTATCCTCTCTATATATATATATATCTTCTAGTTTCGAATGTCTGAGTTTTAGAGGTTTGTGCCAAACTTTTATTTTTTGTCAGGAAATCTGTTCATCTTAAAAATATTTCAAACTAAATTCTTGCTTTCTCATTCATTTCAATAGGCCCTTTATAGTGAATCGCCATTCTTATAAATGTAGTACATGTTAATAAACATTGTTTGTTTTTGTATAATTTAAGGAGGCCTTTCAATTTTGTAATTCCTAAACTAAATGAACAGTTATAAAGCAATTTTATTAAGAAATAAGTTTAATTTTCCACACAATTTTATTGAATATTTTAAATCATTCATCATTCATTCAGTTTAAAATAAACTTGTGTAGAAAAGTGAACATATGTTTGCCTTATTTCTTATGATGTATTCTCAAAACATGACAGTCTCCTCCGTCGACATATTTTTTTAGCAATTTTATTCTTATATAGCACCTGAATCGTTTCCCATACCCAAAAAATATCTCCGCCTCACCCAATGCAAGTTTTTCTCGGTAAATTGAAGGGCTTCCTATTTGTGAAATATTAAACATTTTTAAGTTTCACAAGTTTGTTTAAAGTTATTACGTTTGTTCTTCTTATTTTCTATTCTGCGTTTCCATTTCTCAGTTTGTTTTTCTCTCTATTCTTTGTTCATTAACATTTCAATCCTCGAAGCCTATTCATAGAAAATTTATGTTTGATATATTAAGCCGAAAAACTCATCGACTTTGACATAAGGTGATGGCAATATCTGTAAAAGATTTATTTTCTTCTGGGATGGCTAGTTTTCACTTTTTTGTTAAATATTACTACTATTATTATCATTCTAGTCGGGTTGAGGAGGTGATCGGGATTTTCCCCCGGGGAGGAGGCCGCGAGGTTGGGGAGTAATTTTCGTGGGAGCGGCCCCTGACAACTTTTAATAATTCATGAAAATATATCGCGAGATTCTTTAAGGTCCCTCATTTTATGAATATGGATACGGGAGAAAATGATGTGTTTTGCATATAAGTCGATGTCGTCTTAGGAAGTCTAAGTTAGGTTTTAAGTCGAACGTGCGTTCCTGAAGTGTGGGAAACGGATGCTTAATTGTGAGATGTATTAATTATCCTTTTTCGGAAGGTGATTAGCATGAACACGGCAGACTTGTGTTGCCCACGATCTCATTCCACTATAATATATGCTCAAAAGAGCGAGAAATTGTTAGTTTCAAATGCTAAAATGTTTTAATAACTTTTTTCAGCGAGTAATTTGCATGAATGGAACAGTTTTTCGCTCGCACCCAAATTTTAATTACCTCTTTTGGCAATGTATTTCCGATGGCTTTATTCGGCGATATTTGACATATTGCGGATACATGATACATCCTCGATCATATATCTTCTGTATTAATTATTATTTTGGATTGTAGGGGTGGTTAAGGTGATTTCAAATTTAAATAAGAAGAATAAATTTAATGCATTCACATGAATTCTTCCGGTACCTGTAATTAGAAATAGTCGGTGGAGAGTTTCAAATTCATTACATAAGCAAAAGAAAACCAAAATTTTGAATTAAGCTTCGTTGATACAGATATAACTATGTATAACTATAACTATATATCGCTGAAGAGAAAAGAACTGGCTGAAGTAATTCATCCAACTAGATCAATTATCGACAGAAATAATGACTTCTGTAAATGTAGCCATTGAAATACATATCCTGCCTTTGCCTTTTCTCATAGTTTGTTTAGTTCTGAGCTAAATGATTGCTTTAAGCCATTATCAAGTTGTTTAATTATGACTTAAATATCCTTGATTTGGAGTTTCTTCTAAATTGGTGTGAATCATGGACTTTTAGAAAAGAGGGATGAGATATACAGTTGACGCGTAAAATCAACTAATTTGTTTAGTTGAAAGAAATACGAACTAGGAAGTACTAAAGATGATTGGAGAAGAGATGGCATTAATTGAAGTAATTAGGCGATGACAGAGACAATAATTGGATCAAAATTGAAAGGTGAAAGACTCATAAAGATAGAAATTCTGGGTAAATCATGGGAAAACACCAAGGGGAAGATAAAGGCAAAAGATATTGGATGAAGTAATGGGTGGTGTCAATTGCCATGAACGCAAGAATTTACATTGAATAGAAACTATTAGGGCACTTGAACTATTCGAAAGGAAGAATACTCACACACAAATGTGATAGGACTAGATGAAATGTATCTACTAATACATTTGTCAGAAAGCTTGAGGAGGAAATGTGAAGGAAGAAAAATTTACAGTAGGAGGAAATAGGCAGAATTAGTGTGGATCGGTGTGAGATGGAGATACACGTGGATTTATAGGGTAGCGTAATAAAATAGAAGCGGGCAAAAAATAAGACGTTTCAATTAGTGCCATTAGTTGATGGTGCCTCAGAAGCCACGCCCTCTCCGCCCACGCAATTTTGCGGCCACTCAGACGGTGAGTGCATTTCTAAAGCAATCTGGAGGATCGCAAGAAAAGGTTTCAAAGGTGTCCGATTTCTTCGAAAAAAGTGTGCTTTATTTATCCGGATGATTGTGATGTAGAAAGATGGCTAGAATGAGAAATAGAGCGAGGTTTTTTCCTGATTTTTTTTGTAATCCTCAACTATCTCTATTTCTGATTTTTCTCCACCGAATACTTTTTATCCAGGGAGGATATTTATCTTTCAGACCTTTTGACGTTTTTCTAGAGAGAAGCATCTTCTGTAAGTCTTTTACGTACTGCAGGATATTTTCTCTGTGGGTCTGGATAGGACAGGAATTCTTATTTTAATTGTCTAAGGAATGCATCTGTCTGGGCAACCTTTCTTTTAAATAGAATAGGAATAGACTCCATCATACTTGAAACCGATGGTTTATTGATATCTTATTATTTTTTATATTTTTACGAGAATGCCTTAGATTGAGTAGCGAATTTTAGACATACTATCATACTTTAGGAATTATTCTTTTGATATTAATGATCTATATATAGTTAATACGCAATTTAATTTATCAAAGCTAAACTTACTCATTCAATTTAGCAATTATCGTATCGGGATAATTTTTTTAAACATATATTACTATCCAAATTCAAATACAGGCACTCCTTTATCCTAGAATTGAAACCAAAATATTTTAGCCGTTATTTTTAAATCTCGTTAAAAACGGGAAATCTTTTCTTGGAACTACACCAATCAATAAATTGGCGAGTTGCAACAATACTTTGTTACCAAGGAGTCTAGCCAATGAGTTATGTTTACGGTTTGAAAATCATTAACCATGAAATTTTATCAAAACTTCCTTTGTCATGAATTGGTATTCTGGGTCCTTATATTTATTGAATGAAAGTTTATTATTAATATTCAGCTTACAATATCGCTCTCATCAAATCACATTTCTGATGGGTTCAACTTTCTACCTAGCTACATTTTCTGAGAGTTATGCTATACTTCATAAAACATATTCAACTATCGACCAATTCCACTAACACTAAAAAAATGTACTTTAAGTGAGAAGGATGTGATTAAGTAACGGAATGATCTACCTTTGAGAAAATCTTTGTCCTTTAATTATCTTAAAAGTTATCTCCGATCCCTTTTCTATAATCTCTGTACACGATGGAATATATATTCCTTGTTTACATGTGGATAGGTAGCTGCTCTAAAATTTTACTTTGTTTATTGTATAAGTGCTGCAAACATTATATTAATTTTTTTATGATATAGTTATATAAATATTTTAATCGATTATATATTTTGATCAAATTAATTTGTGGACAAGTCTATGGATGTAGTTATTTATTGAAAATTAAAATTCTTTAGCGATGGGACGTAGGAGACAATTCTGTAGATTATAATCCGCTAACTCTGTTGCGAAATCCAATTTATTCGGCGGAAATCGAAAGTTCCATTTCCGGATCTGGTCGTCGTATTGCATTTGGCGGTGAGTATCCGATTAAGGAAAGTGAGAAAGATCGCCAGTAATTTGATCACTCGCTGATGGATTTTGCATGTTTAATTTTTTTTCACCATTTAACCACGAAGAATGGAAGGAATTTGTATCGCGAATTTTAACCAAATGTTTTTAAGTTTATAAAGAAATATAATTGTTCTTATCCCACACTGTAATGTCTTAATCTATCCTCACGTGAGAACATTTAAGTGGCTGGAAATCTCTGCCACATAATTCGTCTTAGTTAAATCAAAGCTTCTCTATGGTATAGTTGTTACATAACTCTGATCCATGTTTTTTTAAATCTATAAATCACTTCGCTTTTAGTAATTATCATATTAAATAGTATCTTACCATTTTTGAAGGGAATGGTTTCAAGCGTTACTTAGTATAAATATTTTACGATTATAACATTAAATTAAAATAACCTTTATTTTGAATTTATTACAATATTTTGCTGTATCCGCTATTTTTCCGAAGAAGGGGTGTAATTCCACTCTCATTGAGCCGCTAACCCTTCCTTCCTCTTGGGTTGACAATTCTTCTCTGATGATTGCACAGCTCAAGGTGTTTTAATACGAAAAATAGATGTTTTGCTCATGTTTAAGTATGAGCGCTGTAAAGTTAAACATCAAAAGATGCGTAAATTGATGGACAACTCCTATGTTATGCTTAATCTTCATGCTATGAAAATCTATAATAATTTGAATAATAATATAACGCTATTTGTGAGTTTTGCAAATAAAGCTAAACAATTGTATTCAACAACTTTGGATGTTCCTCTCAAAAAACTAATCTCGAAATTATTTTGATTTCATCGAGTAAAAGGCACAGTTAATCACTCATTAAATGCAGTGTTTTCTTAGATGAAAATTTTATTACTATTTACGCAGAACATTTTTTTACTGTTGGTACTCACAATTTGATTTCACAGAGTTGCTATCTCCTCATAAAATTCATTAATAAAGTATCCACTCGTGAAAGTAAATAATATTTTAGTGATACTACGAAATCCTGAATTATGTACAAACATTTACGCTGAGATGCATACAATTACCGAAAAAATACTGAAACTCTTACCACCACAAAAATAAAAATTACGCTCGTATATCTAGGATTGAACAGGACAGCTAATCTACCGCTTTTTTGCTTTATGAAAAAACTCAATCTGGTTTTTCATCGCTACTTCTCTAAGGTAGATATCTTAAACCATGTTGAAGAACCCTTGTTATAAGTGGTACCGCTATAATAAGTTGATAAGAGTTGGAAAATGAGATGGAAGCTGCTTTCTATTTCCTGATCTTTGATTGCGCAGTCGGTCGGAGACCTTTTTTAGAGGAACGAGAGGTTTTCCTCTCATTAAAATATATTTGGATGGAATTCGATTCCATAAATGCTCGAGTATATTTTTTATGGGACCGTCTCGAAATCGACTCCACGTGGAACCGCCCTACGAAATAAAAAATCGTCGGATTGATATTACGACGAAATCAACTCCTGTCTAAGAAATCTCCTTCCATAGATTTATATTGAGTGAATTTAATGGGCTCAGTCACGTTTACCCTTCGCTCGTAACAATTTAGTTAAACTTCATATCGAGGTGAAGGGATCGGTTGATCTCTCTAATAAAAAGTCACTTAATTCGGACCAAAACTAAAACACGGACCAGCATTTGAATTATAGTCCCCCCGCAGAATAAGTGATTTTTGGTTGTACTAATTGTCTACAATGTAAGAAGATAAGGTTGATGGTACATAAACATGACCTGAATAAGACAATATCATTCTGAGTAGATGGAAGACATGGGTTTAGAGTTGGGATGCATCTAAATATTATGGTCCTAACTTTACCTAGGTATGCTGCGTATAGGAATTTCTGAATATAAAGAGCCGTGTGGAGGTTGAATTATTTGCGACACCGATACAATTTTAAGGGGCAAATTTGATACCTCAGATCCTTAGCTCCCTCTGGTATATTATTGGGATAAATGAAAATATAACGGAGAATATATTTTATTATTTGTTCATGAATACGAAATTCTCTGTTCTTAACTACATGTAAACTTATTTTGAAAACATAATCCAGACACTCGTTTCGGCAAATTCAACTGGAATATTTAGGTAAGCGGTAGTTGGTCGAAAGGAATTTTGGGTCATTAATAACTTACTTCATCTAACTAATTAGTATCTAATAATATCTATATTAAACGGGAAAAAGCTGAACATATAGACTTCGTTAACAATGTCTTCTCTTTAGATTGCCTTTTTATAATCACTATGTATATATGTAATTAAACAAACAGTATTATGTTTCGTGTGTCGCAGATTATTTTTCTATAATCTTTAATAAGTAATGAATGGTAATTATTTACAAAAATGTCGATAGTTTTGTTTGAACTCGAATTACTATGTAGACAATGAGGACGACAGCAATTTAAAATGTGTGATTTTGATTTAATTGAAAGATCATGCACACGCCTTTGAATGAGTTCGGTCTGTTGATTAATTATTTTAATTAATATGATTCATCCCTTTGGATGAATTATATTAATTTAAAACTAATCAATAATAGTCCATGAATTTAACATAATCTAAATTAATCCCCGAATGAAGTCTACCAAGGCTTGAAGTTTAGTTTTTCTCAAAATGTCTTGGAATCCTAATCTCGGTTTATCGTTTCGTATGTAATATGAAGTTACCAAGGAAGTTATATGCTTATCATCGCTGTTCAGGGCGGTTGTTATGATTGCATGAAGACTAGCTGATCAATCATAAGCATGACTTTTGATTACTGGGCACCAAAAATGAACACGTCGCACACCGCTCCGATGATGAATGAGATATAAATTTCATTCGGTGACATTAATTAAAACAAATTCCGCTCGAGTCATTATCTATATTATTCTAGTCTGCGGTAGGTTTAAATCTAACCATTGTAATTTATTGTTTAGGCTATTTGTTTCCTGTCCGGTACTCATCCTTCCTATTAATGTCATTGAGATTCCCTTTCCCATACCCTAATAGTTTCCCTTATAACTTCTTTTAGCATTCCTGTTGCCTCAATTTTTCTTCCGATGTAATTTCCTCCCATAATGTAGAGGCGATCCCCAATTATCAAATGAAACTACTTAATGGATGCAAGTCGTTCTACTCGGATGCCATCCCCAGGTCACAAATCATGCTTCCTGTATATTAAGGACTTCATTTTTTCAAATCTTCCGCTTCCGTAATTTTTCTCTGCGGTAGAGGAGTTGATCTAGAATAGAATCTCGCATGGAACTCATGATCGGAATATATTATTACATATATATGCTACAGTCATACTACTGTTACGTGGCAGTCGCTATGCACTGAAGTAAGACTTACACAACATATACAAACACTCAATAATCCCTAACACAGGAAGTTCCACAAATACCAAGTTAAGTAATAAGTTTTGAATCAATATCACCATATTCACAACAGTAACAGAACACTCAGACAAAAACAGTAAGATTCAATTCATAAATTAAACCCCCAAGTACCCCCTCCAAGTCATTGATACCACATAGAGCCCACCATCACCACTTATCTCAAGAGAGATTTCAGATTTGACAGCAGTGTTTCGGCTATGATAGAATCCCTCGGATGGAATTCTCTTAGTGATAAAAGACTTGAGTATCGACGGAAGCTTTTTGATAAATTTATCACTATCGACTTCAGGGAGAAGATAGCTGATATTGTTATCCCAGTTATAAATTTTCGCGATCTTCTAGATAAAATAAAAAAGCGATATAAGGAAGCAGTTGCCAGGACAAATAGTAAGTTTTGGTCGTTTTCCGCGCTAAGCATTAGAGCAGCTAATAGCTATCCAGGTTAGATAGGGATTTCGGTGTTTTACACCCCCTGCCACGCGCTACTAGTGGGTTTTGCAGGGTTTAAAGGTAAATGTAGATTACAGTTACCATACATTTTACATTTTTACTTTAGGTATGTCATTTAAACGACATAAAGATCAAAACATTGCTAACCCAACATCCATAAAACCATCAATACAATTATCCATAAGATACTATTAAGCATTTTCATAAACTGATAGTATTATATTTTTACAGTATTAGTTAAATTACTACCGTATTACTGTACAGTACAGTATTATTGCAGTATTACTGCACACACATATATTTATGCCGGGCTGATTTTTTTCTCATCTGTAATATTCCCATTGGAATCGGCATGCCGGGGGCCGAATTATTAAATTAATTGATTCAATGCAGCATCTCCGATAACATCCGCGGACGACAAACAAGGCCCTGTTTGCTCTACAGACAGTGCCCTATCTCGAGGAGAATCGCTCGGCGAAAAGGCTGGTTATTTCTCCAGCTACGCGATGAAACGAAGGAGATGATGTCCTCGTAACTCGCGCGTTTTACGGAAAAACATGAGAGCTAAGAATAGAGTTCGAACAGGAGGAGGGAGTAAGAAGTCTTGTGGGAGAAAGGATTGTAGATATGTCGAAATTAAATCGCTGTTCTCATCCCGAACTGATTATTAACGGCGATGATGAAGCATATAGCGACCAAGGGCATGTCCTAAAGATGCTGTAGCGTTCATAAGAGTCGATTCAAGCCCATTTTACTTTCAACTTTTAAGGCATTCAGTTTCATCGAAGAGATGTTTTGTTTTCTGCCATAAGGGGTAAAGACATTAAAAAAAACTTTTAAAAGGCTTTTTAGATCTAAAAAAATAGCTACTTTTCGGTCAATTTTATTTTCAACTTTAAGACTGTAAAATTTCATCGCAGGGATGAATGATGCATTTTCCTGAATTTGCAAGTTCTAAGACTTAAAATATTTTTACTTTTTTGCAATTTAAAATGAAGTAAGCGACGTTTTTCACAAGACGTTTAAAATTATAAAATATAGCGACGTTTTTGGCTTTATTTATTTTCAACTTTTCATGCATAAATTTCATCGCCGAGGTAAGTGGTTTTTACATTTTCTAGTACAGAGATTAAAAAATTCAACACTTTAAGTAGAATTTAAAATAGATGCACAGGAAAATTTCAAAGGGCTTTCAACATCATAAAAAATAATTACTTTTTCAACCTGTATTATTTTCAAATATTAATGCTTAAAATACGATCATAAAGAGATGAGGTTTCCTGTGTTTGCGAATTAAAAGATTGAAATATTGCGTTTTCATTTTATAATTCAATTTAAATCAACGGAATATATTTTGTTTTCAAATTTTAGAGCATGCGGTTATCTGTATTTTGGAGTGAAAAGGTTAAACAAATGTATTCTTTTTTAGAATGTAAAATTAAGGAACAGAAATCTTTTAAAAGACGTTTTAAATTATGAAAATAGCTACTACTTCGGCCAAAATTTCTCGCTTTTTTTAAACACACTTAAAAAATCAAAATGAAGTTATTTTTCATACCTTGTTCTAGAGTATGCTAAAACATTTTTGGGGGGTTCACCTCGAAACAGGCAGTAATCTCATACTTAACTTACCGCTGTTTTCGCCCACCAAGATATCTGTGTGGCTACGAAATTAAAAGAAGGGGAGGTCTATCATAAGTAGTATTTTTCTTCTCCTTTCCTCATCTTATCATTAGTTCTATAAATCACCACTTGATGTAAATTGAGAACAGTTAATATCGCAAATCACTGATCGCTACATCATCCTTAACGACTGCGCTCGCAATGCAGTGGAGATTTTTACAGAAATGAGAGGATTGCTTTTTGAAGATTGCGGGAAACAGTAACCGCCAAGTGACCGGAGAGTGGCAATCTTATGGGCTTTATCTGCGAGATGGATCTCCCCTTTGTTTCCCCGTCCGCCAAAGAGAAGAACAAGAGTGGTCCATAAGAGAAGTGGAGATTGCGATCTCCAACACATTGGCTGAGGGAGAAATTGAATATTATAGCGTGAATCCAAGGGTTCGTTTTCGAAATATCTCCATCGTTATTTTAATGCTAGACTGTAAAAAAACGCCGTCACTGTTCTCGGAGTGAAATACACCCCGATTATGAAGGCGTGCTATAAAGTTATCCTCTAGCTGCTTTCCTTTTTTGCTGACGAATTCCTACCGCACAAAAGATTCTCTTAGGTGGGATGACTTGTTTACTGCAGAAACGATACTAAGATAGTTGCACTTATGAGATTGAAACGTACTAACTTGGTGGAACTTCCATGTCGGGAATGTGCTGTTAAATGGATGGTATACTATCCAATACCATTGGTACCCTATACCATGGGAATAGCATTCAATATAAATGGATGGGATGATTTTCATAATAGTATAATAGATATCATATACTCAAGTATAGAGTAGCTTATTCCACTCTTTAAGTCATCTAAAATCTTTTGCCTCAGTTTTAATCTAAGTCTTTAGCATCCTCTCTATTTTCAATATTTGACCAACCGATTCCTTCTGCCGATGCTTAATTACAAAGAGTATTTAGTACTGTAACTAAAAAGGAATTATTTATTTAATCGTGATTTAAATGTGCTTTTTAAATTTGCAATTGTGTTGTAGTAACCTCAATGCAATGTGTATTACAATTTACTTGGCTTCTTAACTCCTCAAATGGTAACATAACCTATAACATCATTTTACTCAATAAATCTCACAGATAAGTTGTCATTCATCTACCTTATGAAGCAGTGGCGCAGCGAGGGGGGGGTTTTAGGGGTTCAAACCCCCCCCCCAAGATTCAAGTCCTTTGACTAGCTCTAAACTTTATTTTTTGCTGAAGAGTACAAAACCCCAATCATCACCCAAGTCTTAGATATGCACCGCTATTCACGTGTTTGCTTGATAAATTAAGCGAAAGCTTCGCATAATATGGCTCCGATTTCAGCTAAGGTGATGTTTTCGGCCTAGAGCCGACATCGATATCAATGAGATACGAGTGTTTTGCACTTAGTGTTCAACGCGTGCACTTCTTAAGCCTATCCTTAAGTTAGATAACACACACCATAAGATAAGATTCCCATGAGAAAATTCGAAAGTGCTGATTCGTTAACTCCTCGCAAAAATACTAGGGAACATTCGAGAACTAATTCGAAGGTTACACCCTGAAAACAGAGATTAAGATTACGTTTAAGAGACAAACAGATTGATAAAACGCTCAGTTAGATCTTCTGCATGTGACTGTTTTTAGGGTGTGAATGCAAAGCTAGACTCATGAGTAGTGTTTCTGAGAAATTCACAGTGAACAGTTCGAAGGAGAGTTTAGTTTAGATTTCATAAGGTACAGATGGACATCCGAAATCTTTTTTTCACAGGCCGCGAATAGCTCAAGGCCTCTATCGGAAAAACGTAAGTTAATGGTTATGTTATTTTTTGTGAAATGACCATAAATAGATACGTAAATTGTCTTATTTTAGGTCTGTTATTGGAGGGAAAATCTCAAGATGAGTTTAGCGACAATTCCAAAGGTTAAATTATCCTATGGTTCCTTTATTAAGCATTCTGGACGCTTAGAAGTCTGTGCAGTAGACTCTTCATTACTCGGGCTGATATAAAATATACTGATTCTTATTTTATGATTACTTGTTAATTTGCTGTATGTTTACGAAAATAATTCGATAACCGAATTTCCGTAGATACTTGAAGTGTTGGAGAAATACAATATATCACTAAAAAATAATTTTAGACTATATTATTAATAATATACCATTTTGGAAACAAATCAGTCAGCTGAAAGGTATTGTGTGCGTAAGGTACGCACAGATTTATCGGAACAGTGACTTGAGGGCTTGAAATAAATTTGATTAACTGTTAAAACTGTGGCTTAAATTCTTTAGCTTTCTTTTAGGTGCAGCCAATTTTTTCTCTGGTAATAAAATCCAACGAATCTCATGACTTATCCGGTCAACGAAGTGAACACGCAATGCCCCTTCAAAATTTAAATTCAAATTTTAATGTAGCCAAATTTTTAATGTTCGGTTTGTGACGCATTCAAATGAACACTTAGCTAATACATAAATAACGAAATCAGACTTAATTCTAAGCCTACCAGAAAATTCTGACATAAATGGTTTTTTAACAAAGTGAAACCATCTTATATCAATGATTTTTTGTTTCTTAGAAGAGGAGTTAATTTTAAAAAGAAGGGATGAAGTCACTACAAAGAAACCTGCTGATGATATAGTCAAATAACGAAAGATATTCAAATAAGCATTGGCGCGCCAATGTGGGGATCTAATGAGTGGATATTACGTTTTATGTCGCTTGCCAAATAATCGTTACTATTTTATTCCTTCTCACGCTTCGCAACCTCTTGGAAGAAAGAACTCTCAAAGAATCGGGAAGCATCTACAACACTATAAAACTTCAGCATAGAAAAAAATGACTTTTTAATAGATACTGTATGTATCCAAACTAAAATTCCAAACAACACCTATGATAAGTTTCCTATAATTCGGTTACCTATGTAAACTACTATCTTGGAAAGATTAATAATTTGGCCATACAAGCGTTAAACTCCTCTAGTTTTCAATGCCTTTATTTTTTGAAGGAATTGACATATTTGTAGTAAGTAACGAGCATGAATATTCTAGCCCCTGTAAGTTAGGCATTTTTCGTTTCCTTGGACCCCCCCCCATTGGCAAATCCTGGCTGCGCCACTGTTATGAAGTAATGTTTTCTGGGATCGGTCAGGATTCTAAATTTATGTATTGATTATTTCAATTCTATTATGATGAATTATTTTTAGTTCATACTTTAGTTTTATGAATATTACAGTTTTTTACGTATTTATTTTCATACGAAATTCACAGTTTATCATTGCATGCATGTTAATGATTTTGATTTTTTTCGATAATAAATTAAGAAAAAAGTTTCTTTCATCAACGTTGCTTTCCAGGATTAGTGTTTTTTAAATTTGTAAATGCGATTATCCATGGAAGGAAAAGATTCCCTAGATAACGAGGATTCCTCTGCAACGTTAGTACCACCAAATGTGAAACCACCACGAGGTAACTTCTCCTTTTCTTTTCTCACCATGGAGACTTAAGGCCTTTAAGTACCCTTTTGTTAATAAATATGTCTATAATTATTTTATTATAAGTATGAGGCATTTTATAGAACGTAGGCATAGCTATCGAATCCACGCAGATGACCGTAAAAAACAGCATTCAAGTAATGTTTTAGGCTGAAACGATTTTTAATTTTGCATAATAATTTTCAGATTTCTTTTCAGACCTTGTTTCCTTTGGGTTGAAGGAATTCCTAAAATGGCTTTACGCACATGAATAGATTTTTGTCTGCTGTTTTTGATATTATAGTTATTTGAAGTGATTTTTAGATTTATTTGATATCTTTGAGCATATGAAAAATGATGAGATACATTTTAGGGTTCTAGCATATTTTAAGTGCTTATCTGAAGCTATAAAATGGTATGTATGTACTCGTACATACATATTATACAGACACTAAGACGCACTCACTCTCTTGAGAATATTTTTCATGATCCAATATTTCTGATAATATAATTTTATCTACATAAACCTCGACATCTACTTTATACCACGAAAGCCACCTATCGGCGTGTGGCAAGTGATCTTCAAATTTATTGCTTTTGCCAATTTGTAGTAAAGCTCCATAAAGAAATAGATCCAATTTTTTATGAAAATGAATTTGTGCGCGTGTAAATTCTCAAAAAAACATAAGAAAGTTGAAGAAAAAGTATGGTAATGGTTGAAGTCCCAACCAGTTACGCATCGGAAATCCTCGAGATATAATCTGGAAAAAATTGGATAGCGATGCCATGCGCTGGGGAATTCATCAGTCTTCGTAACGGGACTTTGATTCGTCGAGAAAGTGCGAATCCATTTTTAGACTCGCAGACTCCCTCGGAGACCTTCAACTAGTGCATCGGCGGCGGAAAAGGTGAATATTCTCCGTATGGAGAGGAAATGGCGAAAGGGGAGGGAAAAGATGAGAATAAATATTGTAATGAGAAGGGGAAGGTGATAAAACGAGGGAGGAATGTCGGGGAAAGTGCAGGACGGACGGTGGGAAGGGTCCGATTCGCGTGGGTAGCGGCACACCTCTTGGCACAAGACCGGGGCATCTCTTCCGAAGAATCTCCGCAAAAGTAAATGCCACAAAAAGGAATTTATGCGAGGATCCGAGCATCAATTCCACGTACAGTTATCTTTCTCTATACACCTGCCAGATTTATTCATCGCGGTGCTCGGGTGTCGTCGAAATTATTGGCAATTAATCTTTTGATTGGATGGAATTCGTTGGAATTAGCTTCTGTCGTTGCTGAAGTGAATTATCGATACGAATATGGATGAGACTCTTTGATTAGCAGCATCAGGAACTTTAGTAATTAAGTGCTTGTAGCTACGACATCAAACAAGTCGCTCGAATCAGATATCGGTATATAGTTCCGTACGTATTGTTATAAGTACGTCGTGGGAAAGTATCTTATGCTAATTTAGTTTGTCCAAGTTAAAATAAAATTTTTAATTACTTTCCAAGGGGAGCCTGTATTAAATTTTGAGTGACGATGATTGGACTAGATCATTATAGGAATGTGCAAAAATATACACCCGTTTACGTTAAAGGAAAAAAACTTGAAGCTTTTCGCTAAAAAAATTACGCCAAAACTATGCCTGTAAGTTAAATGAATTCATCAATATGAGTTTTCAAAGTTAAAAAGTTTTTGATACACCTTCTATCTGAATGCATGCGTGAACCTCCCATCTATAGATAAATACTATAAATATATAGATATAGATTACACATACGAAACGCGTGCGCGGATTTAAGCTAGAAATTACGGCTCAAATTCCCTTTTTACTAATGCATTAAAAACGTTAGCGTTAAAGAAATCCTCCCAGTCCTATCTAGTTTATTTACATGAGGATAAGTACGGTAAGACGTACATGATTCCTCTACTTCTTTGAAATTCTAACGCTAACTTCTTAAGCTTCAATTCTTTAAGCAATAGCGTATATCAAACGATAACTTAGACTTTTGATTTCTAGCCTCTCCTCTTGCACTTTGATTACTTTCTCTGGCGATCCATCCCTTCTCAATATCTAATCAACCCATTTCCTCTGCCTCCGTTTTTACGGTTATTGAAAACATAGCTTCGGAAATAGTTAATTTCATGACAATCTTCTATCTCTAGATAATAATCAATTAGATCTCTTGAAGAATAATTATAGACATAGGCCAGCGTGAAAATTATCTGAAGCAAGTAAACGAGTTTAAGTTAAGTTATCGAGTAAAGCAATCTCCAATTGATTTTGAACATTTTCTCGTTTATAAGATAGATTATCGAAAGTACGTGTTATCCGGACAGGAATAATTTATTCGGTGATTCATATAACATCAGAATGGAATTTCTCATCCAACCATACCAGCTACCATAACCATATTATTTTTTTGCTCCCAGTTTACGTATGTACATCTACAGATACTGAGTGCACTTAACGAGAGAGAATATATAGAGAGCAAAAATAAGTGATTTAAAAAGATCCATACGAATATTTTATTTCGCTTATTCATCAATATTGAGGAATGACGCATTATAAGAAAACTTCCCAAAATGTGAATGAAGGAAACGTAAAACAAAAACTAAATAGCTTCATAATGCTTTGTTCTTATTATGCAATATATTGCGTTTATATTTAATACTGGTAAGGATGATATAGAGCATCACTCAAGACAGTTTACGCTACTGTAGTCTGATCTTCGTTATTGGGAATAATTAAAGAACTCTAAGAATTCCACTATTGAGACCAGTTCTTGCGGCAGTTCCAGCCAAACCGGTCCTTGTCTCTGTAAACATTGGAATTACGAAGTGGCGCGATTATTTTCAAGGTTAAAAATATACTGTATCCTCCCTTGCATCCGAGAACGTCGATCCCAGCCGAAATCTCAATGCAGTGAAGCAAATATATAATCTTTACTTTTAATGGAATATAATAGAGTTTTTGCTTCAATTCCATCAGTAATCCCTAACTTGCTGTAGACTCACATTTGTAATAGTATAGGAAATTCTAATCAGCATTATTCCAATAATTCAAACTCTTTATTCTTACAAATAAAACAATAATGTAAATTATATTGCAGATTATTAACAGGAAAAAATAGGTATAGACTGTGTACGAATTATCTCAGTATAGAGTAATATAGTAGTATAGTGTATAAAAAGTAGTATAGTATATAAGTAAAAATTATTATTTCTATCCCAATCTCTACGAGAGTATTTGACATTAGCAATTATATGAATATTATTTACTGTTTTTACGTTCATTTAATGATGAGGTTGACTTTAGCACCTTATGCATATATGCTATATCCAAATGTAATTCGATACCTTTCTGTGTTAGAGATTGAGAAACTATAATGCTGCTGTATTAGATTTTGAGGATAAACTGCTACTACTCTATTATCTAGAATGCAGTGCTTTCAGCTGCAGACTGGTTTGCGATGCTCATGTATTTTTCAACAGAGTGCATTGAGTTCGACACGATGATTAAACATTGTTTCAAAGAAAGGTAATTTATTATTTCTGCTGTTTCTCAAGGACGTTTACTTTTTTTTGAATTTCTAACTGTTTTATCGTTGATCTTTGTTTGTGATATTTTTATGTCTTTGAAAATAACGGATACTTCTTAACATCAATTTTTTGTCTTTTGGATACTATTTTTTCATCACGTCCTTTAATTGAATGAAGTTATTCTTTACATAGCTGATTTTTCGGTGGTAAAGGGTTATTTTTATTTGAAAAAGACTTAATTAAAAGGTAATTTGAAACAAATATATCATAAGTGCGTAGAAAATGGATACAGTTAGAAATGAGGGGTAGGTAAAGACTCACTGAAAAGAAGGAATGCATTAGGCTTTTAGAATGAAAGAGAATGCATGAAAAAGAAGATTAGAAGCGAAATATAAAAGTAAAAAGTAAAATGCCAGCCTGTATAGAAAAGGGAGAATTAAGTACTATTGTGAATGAATGCAGTAAATTAAGTTCTCCGAATGAGAATAGTGTAATAGATATGTTTGCATGCTTGCGTTTTTTAATGAGCTATTGCGATGCCTGCCGCGATCAACATTTTGACATAGTGACTCATAGTCTCCCTGATATCTCTAACTATAATCCCTCTTGAATGCGATGACTGAGGTACACAAAATGTCTTCACTATTCTCAAATCTAATTTTCAGTATTTAATTTATTGCCTTAATTTACTGAACTCATTTCGCCTTCATCTCTCACTTCCACCGGGAAAATATGACCACCAAAGGCATACCTGCCAAAAAGCACAGAAAAGGCGGTATATTTATCATGATTTAAACAATCGCAAATACGGTCATATATTAAGGCGCTATCAGATGATGTATTCGCCTCAATCTACTTTTAAAGCGGTCACCGCGACGGTAGACGCGGTCGCCTCCCTCCGAGATCAAGAACGCATTCGGACCGCATGGTTACGGACATGCTATGGTTACTACAGGAACTCCCGGAATATGAAGAAATCGATCCTGTTTTCGATGTTTAGAAACAGTAGATGAAGATATTATTTGATTCATAGAAGATATTTAGTCTTAGAATTATAAAGATAATTTATTGGATTTTATACCCTATATACCTATTATGGTGGTTAATATTTTAATCAAAGTAATATAGTAATTACATTTTTAGGTTTTATTTGAAGAATGAATGAGTATGTGTGCCCCGGTTCAAAAGATTTCTAAAAAATGCAAACATTTTATTACTTCTCGGTGTATTTACATTATCCTTTCGAAACCTAAATTTTATTGGATTGTTTAGGATGTTCCGTAAAACGAAGAATAATTATTCTTATGTCAGAAAATATTCCTGCAATATAGAGGGAGAGTCAGTTAAATGTGTAGTAACTAGAAAGGTAGGAGAGAAATTATTCTTTGGTAATTTTTTCTTTTATCATTCGTGAAAATGTGAGTTATAAAAGGATATCTTTATTTCTGTAGGGAAAATTACGCTGTCATTCGAAAATATCCTTGTCTTTCATTTTGGAATGGAATGTAACATATCCTGCAGGAAATGGAGATATTGAATAGGTGGATATTGAACTAAGGTCTTATTTTTTCGGGGAATAAACTCCACCAAAAAGTCGGCGGTTGCAATGTTCGGCAAAACTACTTTAAGAAGAAATGTAAGAGACTTCTATCAAAATGTGAAAGAATAATTGACTTGGCTTAAATTTCCTGGAGAAAGATCTAACCTTACGATATATTTTCTATAGCCTAGCGATGCAGTTACAGAGGCTAAATACTTAAGTTGTTCCTGCGTAGAGCAGCCCGATTAGTTTACGGGTTCGATAGCAGCGTTAGAACAACCCTCGGTTGGAATTCACCACAGATGAGAAGATCTGCATATCGTCAGAAATTTTTCGTTAAGTTCATTCGTTTAGAATTTATAGACGAAGTAAGTGAAATATTAGTGCCAGTAAGGAGCGAACGCGATCTCCGAGAGGCATCGACAAAGCGTTATAGGGAAGTAATCGCAAGGACGGTTAGTTATTTTTGATCTTTTTCCCCCAGGTTATTAGAGATGCTAATACGGATGAATGAATAATGGTGGTGTATTACACTCCGTGCCATACGCCTCTGGCGGCTCGCGGGGTACATATCTAAATCTAAATCTAAAATCTAAAGCACTTTATTCAGGGCTAGATTAAGACTATAAGGTTTCTCCTTATATCAAACCTTTTTTCTTGTAAATTAAAAAAAGGGGTAGCTTGAAAAAGGACACAGGAAAATATTTCTTTTTGGATAAAAAAAACCTAATTTAGAGCTTAGAAAAAAATTTCCACTGCAGGAGAAAACCCTTAAGAAGGGGGTGTGAAAAACCTGCGATACCTAAGGATAGAAAAACTATACTTAGCGATGAAACCTGATCAAATGAGTTGTTAAAGACTAAAAGACATACCAATAATATCATAGAAAAGTTTTGTAAAAAGAGAAAAAGAAGAAATTGTTATACATTTACATTTTAGTAAGTAAAAATACACTAATAAATAAACTAATAAATAAAGAATTAATTAAAACAATCTAAACAAATAAAAAGACAAAACGAAGAAAGTAATAAATAAAATAATAAATCTTGTGGAAAAACGGACTTGAGAAAAGTGTAAAGGGCCTGGGAATTGAACCCGGGATATTTGTCTATAGTTTTTGTGAAAAGAGGAAGATCCTGGGTTCGATTCCCGTCCTGTCAGACTTTTTTTAAGTCAATTTTTCCTTGGAACTTTTCCTGGGTGCACACCCTTAAATCTTCGACCCTTTCCTTAAAATAATAAACTTTAAAGATAATATACAATTCAAAATACGTTCATTTAATCTCCCTCAGCTAATGGTCTTTCCTTCTGGTCTCCAACCCATTCAACCGGTGAAAACTTTTCCGCACCCATTAGAGAAAAAAGATCGGCTTTAAGGCTACCCGCGACCCCGTCGGAGGTCGGCAACCCTCCCACGCCGGGCGATCCGCACGGGAGGGTGCAAAGGGGTGAAAAAATGAAAGAGTGACGCCCCTGCGCAGGTGGCGATCAGGAGGAGGTCCTCTTGGGAGTTGCAGGGCCGCTCCGGAGGTTAATCTAACGGGGAGAGAACTCTTTTTCCGTCGCAACCGGTTCGGGAAAACATCCCCCCCAGGGGAAGGATGCGCTAAGTAGTCGACGGAGGGAAGTGGGAGGGGAAGGGTGGGGGGAAGTGGGAGGGGAAGGAAAGAGGGGTGGAGATGAGGAATGACGAAGCTGAAGCGAACTCTCTATTTCACGAGTGCCAAAGAAGTATTTCTTCAGAGGGTAAAATCGTTGTACGCGCCAAGGAAATTTCGATATTTACTTAGGAAGTCGAGAAGGTTACTTCACAGAATCAAATAAAATGTACTAATAACATATTTCCTTGTCCCATAAATAATTTTAGCTTAAATTCTCTCTGAATTAAATAAATAATGCTGACAGTACTTTGAGTCCTTCTTAGTCTAGATCGGAGATACCGTAGGTAGAAAGAAATATCTCGTCAGTGAGGAGTCGTCATAAGCGTGATAGAAATTCCGATAATTACTTAGCTACCACCTTAAGTAAACCAATATGTAGAAGGGAAATAAGTGGGGATATTTTTAATATATATACTTGATATTAAGTAAACATTCACCTATCAAACGAAATGCTTCGTAGCCTAACAAACGGGTTTTAGGATAAAAAGTCTCTGTTATAAAGTAATTGCTGTTTTCATAATTTTTGTGTTCTCTGCTAGACCGTGAGTACACCTTCAAATTTACAAACACAGAATATAATTTACGTTAAATCATTCTCTTTAATATTCTTTGTATTGCACAATTGTTATAGAATAAATAATATATTTTGAAAAATATCATCATGATTAGGATAAGATTAAAAGCAAGAAAAAAAAATTGAGGATAAAGAAATGATTATCAAAGGATCTTGAGAGGATAATATATAAATCACGTTATAGATGCAGAAGAAGATGCAGTCGAGATAGAGAAAGATACAGTGATGAGAGTAACCAAACAAGATTGAAGATGTAGAGATTTAGGAGGAGTAAAGGATGATTAGGTCATGAAAGAGGTCCGGAAGAAATATAAAAAAGCGCGATTTGACGAGGATAGGAGAAAAATGAAACGAGATATATCCAACAGCGAATTGATAGACAGTGATCCAGTAAATGGATAGGACTGAATGGCATATGACTCTCGATTTAACGTTTTCCGTTACACGTAAAGATAATATCATGCAAAATAGGATAGGGGGGAGAGCGATTAAAAACGGCAGATAAAGATCTAGTTACAAAGGAGACGAGTTAAATAGTGGAGGAGATAATGAAGAGAGAGAATAAGAGATAAATAAAGTTTTAAGAAATGAAAAAAGAGCTAAAAGATATCTCTGCTAACTCTAATAGCACGCTAGGCTAACCCTTGGATACACTTTAGAAGGGGCATCGTTGTAGCTAAATACAGGTTAGACACCGAATTTGATGCTAAAACGAAGACATAAGAAAGGAAACTCTCTAATTATTCTCCTGTTTATGGGAAGAAAAGGAGTGAACAGTAGTAGAAAGAAGAGAAAGATGAAATGAAGAAAATCAAAGGAAGGGAAGGTGAGAAGCAAGAAACAAGAATACATATGACACAAATGATGAGGAAAGAAAACACTTTTGAGCGATAAAACTCGATTCAGTAGAACGCGATTAAGGGATTTAGAAAAAAATGTCAGCGATAATTATAATTGTAAGAGATACACAACAAACGTAAAGAGGGTTCGAGAGAGAAAAGGAGCTAAGGGAAATAGTTGGAGGAAGGGGAAAACAAAGTCAGAAAATAATAATAATAAACTTCTTTTATGAGGGCTAGATTAAGACTTTAGGCTTCTTCTAACAACTAACCCTTCTTTATATAAATTTAAAGAAGGAAATATCTTGAAAAAGTATACCGAAGAAAACTACACTGCGGGTTAACCTAAGTTATAGCTCAAGAAAAAATATACCCTGCAGCAGGAAAACGCCCACAAGAAGTGGGGTGCGAACAATCTGCGAAACCTAAGGATAGTTAAGTAAACTCTTATGGGATAGCAGATTAAGAGAGATCTGAAAGTAAAAAAACAATACCTATTCACATAAATGAATCAATATAAATGTTTATATAATATAATTATAAGTCTACGATAATCATGCTGCCAGAAATAGATTATACTAACTCGTAATGAGTCCAATAGAGTAGGTAGAGTAAAGATATAGAAACCAAAAAATATTGAGAGATAGAATGTGGGGAAATTGGGAAGAAATTGGTTAAGGTTAGAATAAAAGCGAAAGAATGAGTAAAGAGAAAGGGGCAGTAAAAAGCAAAGAAGGAAAACCAACGTAAAAAAGAAAAAAAACGGAAAATGCTGGAGTTGCAGGGTAGTTTCGGATTAAGGTACAACGAAAAAGGAATTTTAGAGAGAGTAACAAGGAGAATGAAGTACGTTGAAGGTGAAGCAGAGAATGAGGAAATTGGAAAGTTGATGGGAAAGGAAAGAGAAAAGTATGGCGGGAGTGTAAGAGGGAGAACGTGGGAAAAATGATGGGAAGGGCAAATGGATGGAAAGGGAAGCAAGGTGTGATAAATGTAGTGTAGAACAAGGGAGTGGAAGAAGAGGGAGGAACATGGGTGGAAACACACCGACAAACGTCTTTATTTCAGCAGAGGGCGGACAAAGTAAAGAGGGAGGAAGGAAAGACGAGAAAAAGAAAAAAGAAAGGGAAAACCAGATAGCGGCGAGAATGAAGAAAAGGCATTGATGCTGCGTCAAAAAGCGATTTAAGAGTAACACAAGAGATCTTTATTCGATACAATATCAGAGACTTGTGTATATCGATAGTTGAACGACCTTCGCTTCGGTGCTATTGTTAGGTTTAGGGCTGACGCGTAAGTGGTCGTAATTCTCAAGCGGTCTATAATAATCGAGGCGGGAGTCTCTCATTGACTCCATTTAAATCATTGCGGATCGGTTATACATGAATAAATAACGCCTTCAATAAGTCAAGATTGTAATAAAGTTTCCTCGTCCAACTGACCAATACTCAACGTTTACCAGAAGACGTAACGCTTATTATAGAAGTAGATGAAATTTGTAAAAGTAGATGGTTATGTAGACAAAGATAAATAAAAACGTTAGCTTAAAAATGAGTAATCTAAAGTTCATGGTAAGTATAAAAAGTACACGAACTTTGGCTAAGAAGTGGAGTGTGGAAAAAATGCTCTGATCTTCTGTTGGAGCTGCAGTCATTACCCGAAAGGCACTCACCCAATACACCTTTAGCTACCAAAAAATAAGAGAGGATAAGACGACTAGGCAAACAGATACCCTTTTCTCATTGAGCCAGGGTGCCAAGAAGAGATCAAGCCAACATAAATGTAGGAAAATTACGCTAAGAACCCTTTCCATAACATATAATGAGGAAAGAACATTGAAAAGTGAATAAATTGCAATATCATTGAATGAATTAACGTATTTTTTAGCATTGAACTTTAATCTTATAACTGGAAGTTATGCGATTGTAAATAAAAATAGAAATTTCATGTGCCTAAGTCAATAGAAGGTAAAATAATTTAAATCGAATAATTTATTGGAGCACATGTGGTGGACAAAATTGCATATGCAAATGAATGCAGTTCTATCCAACAATATAAAGAAAAAGAATAAAAGGTTTTAATACAACTCCAACAGTCCTTCGTAACTCCGTATCATACAAGATTCGTAGTACTAAGAATACAAATGATAATAAAAGGCGTAGATGGAAATACTGCTTTACAGGAAGAAGAGAAGAAATGAGAGGCACGTACGTAATTGACGCTGAGAGAGAAGTAGTGAATGCGAATACACGCTAATAAAACGTTGACTGCAAGACAGCGAGGTCAGAAAGGGGTGCATAAAGAAAAAATAGAGGTAGTAAGGTAGGGTGGTGAGGAAACGAAGTGAAATGAAAGGGGTGCAGCGGAGATGATCCACTAGAGAAAGAAGGCGTAGGAGTTTTGTTTGAACTAAGAAGGGGAACAAGGAAGAGGAGGACTCCTCAAGCCTCGATGTTTATTCGCAGCCGTTTCGTCACCACGAATTCTACTCTCGGATATAATATGTATTGACTAAAGTTACATTCCTGATTTGACCCCAAATTAACTATAATGAACATTTCAGCATTTATCTTAATTTCACTCACGGCAAGTTCTTTCAAGGCGTAGGAAATAAAATAGATTTAGACGACGCATGAATGGGACTGCAAAAATTAATTTCTTTGAGTTTACTAATCCACTAAAACCTTTTTTGCTAATTTTTGGTTTCTCTTATATAAATAGCATGTGGTTTATATTCGTGAAAATTACATCAATTTATTTGTTTATCTATTCATCACATACAGTATAACAATGCCAATTTATGTCGAAATATAACAAGTAGAAATATTAGAATTTTAAAATCTCCAATATCCGGTTTTGTCGGCGTTCCTCTTCTAATTCCCCGGTATTCCTAGAAGACACAAAAGGACACCGCACTTGTTCTCTTAAAAATGCGGTGTCCTTTCTTATTGGAGATTTTAACCCTCTAATTCCTTAAGCCCTGTTCCATATTTTCTTGGTTTTTTTGGTTCTTTTCTTTACAAGTAGGAGTATATAAATTTAGCTACATAAACAGCAAGATAAGTAACAGAAGGTAGAGATTAAAAAATTAAGATAAAAATCAATTGAAACAATAACAAGGAGCAATTGAGGGAAGTACATATATGGCATTGAAGTGGTTGAGAGTACTATATTTTATTTTTAAATTATCAAGTGCAAAAAAATCAGGATAAATGTATTTAAACTTAGAGTTGATATGATATGCATAACAAAAAATACACGCATAACACAAAATCATAAATATATGACAAGAACAATTCTTCCTTAATTAGCATATATGAATATTTTATAAAACTATACGAAAATAAAGCTTTTATATGATAAAGAAGTGAAGAAAAACACTGGACGTAATGGAACGTCTAAGGGCGTAGAGGGGTAAGGCAGGACGATGGATTCGTAACGCTCTATTTTGGTTTGGCACTTCGTAAAAATTAAGAGGCTTGGGCTCTAACTTTCTAGAGTACACTTGGAGAGGTTGTATGGGTTGGGCAACCGTAAATAAGGATTTAGAATGGAAGAGAGATTTACGATGGGAGATAGTGGATAGAGAGCCCTGGAGGATTTCTGGCTGCATAAATTATCACCCAGAACGTCCAAATATTAACCGCATTCTTTCGATAATGCGGCACTATTATCTATGTGATCTCATTTCGTAATTTTTGTTAATGACGCGCGATGGATAAAATACGTTGCCCTAAAGAGGGGATTTCCTCGTTAAGAATGGAAAGTTACAATTTTCCTTTTTCTCGGCAGTATGTCATATTCGAATTTTTTTATGATTGCAATTTATGGAATGATCTGGAGGAAATTTCGATGCAAGGAACTGATGGAAGCTGAAGATGTTAACGTTAATGTATGCCGAGACAATGGTAGCACTTAATGGCGCTTTAGTAATTTGGTCTAATTGACCTGATATCAAGTCAAGTCAAAAGGGTGTAAATTAGAGCTTTCAGCGCAAACATTTCTTATGCTTAGTCAATTGCTCCCCTAATTTTTCTTCATTGTTGATAGTGCTTATACGGCTGTAGAGGTATATACATTTTTACTCCATGGCACACTTTTCCAAAACAATCGGTCTATTACGGATCAATGCATTGCCATAATTGAGCAAGATTAAGCCATACGAATGAAGTCACCTCCTATCATAAAGGAAAACTATGAGTGAGAAATTTCTCTACTTTTTCTTTTTGCAGTGTATATGGAAAATATTTCAATGGTCCTTTCCTATAATTCAGCAACCCAAATTGTATCTCTTGTTAGATGATCCCACGACTAAGAAAAATTAATAAATAACTTAAGGGATTAATGCTAATTTCTTTTATTACAATTTTAGTATTTATATCTCAATCCCTGGAGTAACCAGGAAGTACCTCTTGGGGTTTTAGTTTACTTTATATGAAGATGTTTACAAACAATAATATATAATTAATATAAGCTTATATTAAACATTTTATTAAGATTGATGAAACAAATTTTGCATATCCAGTCCATGAATTGTTTTATTGATTAAATTTTATTACCAGAAATTCAATTTTCCTGACTTATCAGCAAGAAACGAAAGAATGTATCCAGCAGTTAATTTAATGTCTTTTTACGAAGAGATGAACCGGTCCATTGAGTGAATTCTCGAAAGTGGTACTACGTCCATAGCTTGTGACGAGTTTGGATATTTTTCCACGGACATTGTGGGCAATAAATCGTTGAAGGGGAGAAATAAGCGGTGGATTTTGAAATGGAATTTGTGACATTGTAGCTATTTAATGTTTTATTTACTTTCCAATGTTCGGTAGGAAAGATCTGCAAGGGATTCAAAGATAGCATGAAGTGGAAACTCAAAGAATATATGATATAAACGTTGCAAGAATACAACAACTTCAAGAGAGCGGCCGAGATTAAAAAACAGAACCTAACGAACGTAACAATCTATCTCTCAAAGGATAAATTCTCCAGACTCTTGAATAAGAATTAATGGTGAATAAATAAGCGATTTGAAAAGGCTGCGGAGATGCGCATATGCTCAGGGGCGAGGGATTAACAAATAATAGGCATTAGCGGAATAAACAAGATCGTGATTGGCTGATGGCAGTGGATAACCCTCTTCCCCCAGTACTGGCTAATGAAAGGAAAGGAAAGTATATCTTGCGGAGGATCTCGAATCTTAAACAGCCCTCGTGACGTTAAACGAAAGCGAGGTGAGAAATTTTCCAAGTAGCTCATTTGAGGATTCCCCGCGTATAAAGTGGCGTTCGACAATAATTCAGGGCTTCGTGACGCCTTCATACGTCACGTCAAATGGGCAAAGTGGATGATTAAAAAAGAGGCATACCTTGAGAATTTTTTTCCGTCCCTACCTTATCAGCTGTCTGATCGAATGTATTTTAAATTTTGATTCATCTTCTATAGTATAATATTTTCTTCTTTTAAATTACTAAGATCATATTTTTATTATTGTTGATTTATTTTTTTTACTTATCAGTTTATTTTTACTTTCTTACATCTAAATGTAAAACTGTTCTTTTCCTTTTTACTTTCTTCCTATACGTAGTATAGAGAAAGTATTGTATTCGCAAAAAAAATTGACCTCCAGATTTCGACGGAAATATATGTTTTGGGGCCCATAGAGCTCGTTTTCGCTATTTTCCCGAACATGTCTGTCTGTGTGTGTTTGTCTGCCTGTCTGTGGTAAAAAAGTTTGCGGGCGCTCTATCTTAAAAATTAACTATTCGATCATTTCCAAAATTCATATTTAACATTTTCCTAACAATGCCAAGAGTTGATTAGTTTATAATGAATATCGCTTAACCGGAAGTTGCTGTTTATCCGGAATAAAATTTTGTTTCTTAAATATCTCTGTCAGAATGCAACTTAGGTATATACAGTAGTAGTATTGTTAAAAGTGCTTCGACAGCTTAGGTCATTTCGCAAGGTATATACAATTATTTACAAAAGTTATCGATGAAGTACTTTAATACAACTTTTGTATGAAATAATCTTTCCTAACAATGATTGCTTAGGAGTTATTCTTGAATAATGGTTAGCATGAAGTTGTTGTTTATTCAGAAATGGAAGTTTTCAATCATATCTCTTTAAAAAGGCGATGTAGGTATATACAATTACATCCAAAAGCTATAGATAATGTACTTTACTACAACTTTTGTATGAAACATAGTTTCGTAGCACTGATTGTTTAGGAGTTATTTTCGAATAATGGTTAACCCGAAGTTGTTGTTTATCCAGAAATAGAAGTTTTTCATACACATCTCTGTCAGAATTCAATGTAGGTATATACAATTAAGTACAAAAGTTATAGATAATGTATTTTATTACAACTTTTGTATGAAACATTTTCCTGTAACACTTATTGTTTTGGAGTTATTTATATATTACCGGCATAGGCTTCTGTTTTCAATAAATATGGAGAAAGTCTTGTGTTGGCCACATCAGATTTTTCTTTTATACGATTTAGTTGGTTTGCACTCTTGCGTATTACATTTCATTTAACCTGATTTCATCACTAAACTTACTTTTTCCATCAGTAGGTTTCACAGTTTATTCACATCCGCCATCTTGAGGGTATTTTTCTGCAGTGTATAATATTTTCCTAAGCTATAAGCTAATGTTTTTAAATCCGCAAAGTTATCTTCTACCGTGTACTATTTTACGCTATATCTTTCTTTAAATCTTATATCACGAAGGGTTATCTGCAAGAAGATCCTTTGTAGTCACAATCATGCCCTAAATAAAGCAGATTATTATTAGTATTATTCCTATCCGAGGTTTAAAAATCTCCATTTTTCTCAACTTACGAAATGAAAGGGAAAAAATGTATTCGAGTCAACTGGTTTTAATTCATCATCGGAAGCGCGTGTTCCTACCTGGACGGTGGTCGTTTGTACGATTCCCTTCCCGCCCCTCCACGCTGATAAATAATTCATATTCCATCCCGAAGCATTTGTTCTTCTCACCTATTGAATTTGTGAAATTATTCATGCAATCGGAGCAATAAAAATATCACCGTCGGAATTCTCGCCGGGGATATGAAATACGTCTCAGGAGTTAACGACTAGGCCGCTAATTGATTTTGTAGCAAAACGCAATTAGGAGCCGAAATAATCGGCCCGTAATTTAATTACGATTTCCAAACTCCCGTGACGTACGTGTCATTTCTCACTTACGATTCGTGCTTGAGGATTCTAATTAAGGCCTTGGGGTGCAATTTTGTGGGTTCATTACGCTTGAGGAGTGGGTTTAGGATTGGGCGCCTGTTTTTCGTCTAATCACGTTGACAATGGATCCCAGACGGTCTTGCATTATAAGGTATCGATGGAAATTGACGTTATTGTTTCTTTAGAATAATAGGTTCGGTTCGTTCCGGTAATTTTGATTTTGTACGCCCTCCTGATTTGCATCTGGGTCACCAAAAATTATTTTCCGGTCACAAATCTATGATGGGCGCGTTAGGAGGCGTACGAATGGTGTTTCGCCCCTGTTTTATGGATGGTCACCACCTTGTTTATTCAAATCAGCGTTTTCTAATAGCTATAACTAGCCTTTGTTAGCCGTGGCCAAACGAAGAGAAACTATGCATTTGTGTCAATGGCCATGCTAATCGGAATCCCGGCTGAAATTCTGATAGGGAAAATTTGGGGAATCAAATTTCGATTTATGATGATATATCTTAACTGCCCCAACCTTGTCTATCTCTCTGTAATTGGAATGAGTGGTTTCAATGATTGCTAGAGAAGCATTGAAATTGGAAAATTATACTGGCCTGTAATAAAATAGATTGTGGAAGGCTTTACTGAGTGTAAATCCGTGCCAAGGAAAAATAGAAATAAAATAACAATTGTATTATTTCCTCGTTCATATCCAAACATTACCGGTTTCGGTACTACCCAATACGAGTTATTTATAGGTACTTATGCGTATATTACACATTAACTGATGATGGCCGACCAGTGCTGAAACTGGTAATGTTAGAAAATATTTGTTGGCATACGAAAAGAGTTATTTCATTCCTACTCTTCCATCTTAGAGATCTTGAATCAATAAAATTAATTCTCACTGTTTTTAACTTATTTGCGAAAATCATTGAAATTTTATGAAGGATTTCATTAAAAAATGCGTTTGATTTACGTAATATCATGCTTATATAGCGAGTTAGGAACTATTGTAGTACAGATAAAGATTCCACTAGGGTTTTAAAAATTAGATTCAAACGTAAGAAAGGGATTATTGGTAATTCTGATGGAAGCGTGCTCCTAAAGAAAATCATGGAAAAATCAGTCAAAGCAGAATTTTTGAAACCCGATGAATCTTGAGGAAAAACCTGCTATCTAATATGCAATTTACTTCGAGTTTGGAAGGAGCTATTTCAAGAAGTACTTTAAAGATATATAGGACAAATAATTGATAAACGAGGGTAGTCTGTAAAGTTTCCGACCCCAGATTTTTCAGAAATCTTCTGAAAATTTTCAAATATCTTCAGAAAACATGTCGAGAAATTACGAAATGTCCGAAAATTTTCAGACCACCCATGTACATCTATGGTTATCTCTATAGAAATATAGAGGGAAGTGCACCGATATATTGACCAATATAGGTGTGCGAGGAATAAATTACAAATTCGTTGATACTTAAAATGGATATTCTTATGGTTCTAACATAAACTTCCTTTTGTAATTTTAAGTAGACATTTTTGCGGCATCAATTTTGGGTAAAAATTTTCTCGTGATGATTAAGGAGTTATGATGTCAACAAGAAACTTACTTACAAAATTTAATTCAATGTATGTTCGTTAAATTAAATTATGATAATATTTGTGGTAGAAGAAGTACAATTGAGCTTAAAAGATACTGAAGAGTCGAATGACTTCCAAAGCTTTCTTAATTTCGAAGATACACTCCTTGGTAAAAAAAGTCAGTGCTCGTTTATTCTTTAATGCATCCTGGAAATTTTGAAAGAAGTCATTACTACGGAAAATGCGGTGTCATGGTCGGGGAAGAAGAAATTTCCCAAATTTTATTTTATTTCATTCTGGCGGCGAGATTTGGTTGGCTCTTACTCGGGCAGTTTACATTTCAAATAAGAGGGGCAGATAAGGAATGAAGACATTCATTTTGAATGGTGCCCCTTGTTTCTTATACGCAAGTTAATTTTCTAGATTCATTACCTTTTTTATATGTCGATTTTTTCATGCTGAATAATGTAAAGGATAAATTGTTCGGGAAAATACTGAATAGAATCCATAACCATTGTGGAGCCTACTTAAAAAGGAAAAACAAGTTTGGAATTTTAGCTTTTATCGGAAATAAGGTTACCTGGTGATAGTATTTGGTGAAATATCTTTTAGACCTCGTCAAATTCTGCTTATTTTACAGTGTTTTTATCATGGTGTACCGATGAGAACGTTCCCATTCAATTCAATAAAATTAGCCAAAACAACAGCTGCCATTTCTAGAACGATGCATTTTTATCCTGCTAGGGTAGCTTAAATTAAATTTTTCTATTTCTACGTACATTTGGCTATCATTCAACTTCAAAAAGGAATCACACGTAAAATAGATATCTTTAGTAGTAGTATTGTTAAAAGTTCTTCGATAGCTTCGGTCATTTCGCACATTGTCTCCCACCGGGAATCGAACCCGGTATTTCTCTCACTACAGGCAAACACGCTGTCCATATGACTATCCTGGAGCCTAAGGATATCTTTATATTAAAACTGAGAATTGATAGCATGAATTAAACAATTTTTTCTAGTCATAATTTTTTATTTCTTAACTATTTATTAGGTGATAATTTTTAGTTTGTTAAGTTTCTGTATTAACTTGGTGTTGTTTATTCATTATTTTTTTACTTAACGGTATTTTCTTTCATCCTACGCAGTTTAGGAATATCCTTCCTGTCGTAAAAAAAATTTTTTTTCAGCAAATTGGGCAGTGGAATTCCGAAGCTAAATATTACAAAAAGGTAACCACGATCTTACATTAGATAAAAATTTTTCCGTTACAAAAAATACTCTAAAATTTACTGCTATTAGTCCTGAAAAAAAGGACTTATAGAAATTCCCAATTCTCAATCGAGCGGAAAAGGAAGAACAAATTTAATGATTTTCAAATGCTTCCCCTTCTCTGGATGTCTCATATACGGGTTAAAGGATGTGAAAGAATACACTTTGAAGTGAGCGGCATCCGGTTGAGATATTCAGAGATACTCTGATCCAGGAAAAGATTCTCTTGCCATGTTTAAGGATACCTTCAAATGCTTCTCGGAACAAAGTTTTTTGCTTCATCGATCAGCTGGCTTTAAGCGCAAAACTCTTTCATATCTCCTGAAAAATAATTGATAATGTAGTGTAGGGGAAATAATGATAATGTAGGGCCTTCACAGAGCTTCAAGACCACTTTCATTGATAATGCCCCCAACTGAAAAAAAATCTTTTTGATTATTTGTGACCGATTTTAAATACTTTCTAGGAGAATAAATATGTGTGTTTGGGATAGAAGCCAGAAAAGCAAAAGTGCAGCTGCGAGTTAGAAACGAGAGATTTAGGAATTTTGTAATACAAAAAGAGATAGCTTTAACATCTATGCCAACTATCCAAGCTCTGAACCGATGAAGTTAAATTTGAGAAAAGGTCAGCATGCTTTATTTCACCGACCTGATTCTACCTCAGGCTGGCTTGCACTTACTTTTTACCAGAGGTATGCATAAATTACGGCGTGTTTTCCTTGTGGACTTAGATTCTGCAAAGAGTAAGACCATAAATTATGGTACAAGTGCTTACTCAGCTAAATGCTAAAGATGGGCCTTATTTTCTAATAAAAATAACTTTTAAAATGAATATTGATTATTCATGCGATATTACTATGTACATATATTTCGATATATCTAAAATTTGATTTAATTTATTCATTAATACCATTTATTTATTTATTGTATTCAATTCAACATCCATATAGAAAGGCATAATACAGTTTATTTCCTTATATGAACTTGTAATTGTAAAATATACTTTTAATTGTACGGTAATCTTGATATATTAACTTGGTTAAGTTCGCAATATATTTTTGGTTTTTAATCAGTAGTTAATTTCCTGTAATTAACGTTATTCTGTGTAATATTAATTTGTCAACAATTTAGAATGTTCAAACAATAATTTCGTACTTCTCATGTGATTCATTCTTTAATTCATATATAATATTATTTAGTGAGTATCATGACCATGATAGCTAACCAAGACAATTTCTTGAGTATTATTATTTATTAATAGTACTATGATAAAAATACTCATCGAACTTAGCAAAATATTCAGTAGGGTAAACAGCAATGAGAACATTTTCTCGCTCTGTTCCTGAGGACTGAATCTTAAAAGAAACAGCGAAAGTAATTGCCTAGAGAAGATTAATTAGAGCATTACAATTGCATGGTATATATTATCGCAAAAAATAGTTTTCTTTGATTTTACAACACGTTTACTTAGATATGGATCCATATGGAACCGGATTCATATGCCAAAGTTTAAATAATGACTAATAAATTAAAATTTTTAATGTATTAGTACAAATTTGTATATGAATATGAACTAAATGGCGTCTTCGTATGTGTTATAGTTTAAAAAGCAATGCTCACCATATTTCAAATTTAAAGTAAAATCATTAATGAAAGGTGATTAAGTTCGAAAGCTATTTAAATTCAGAGAGTTGACTGTTTAATTTAATTCAGAGATGCTTAAAAACGGTAGATATTGATATTTTCTCCATCAATCTTGAACACGTTATTGTCACTACAAATCCCCACAGTTGGCAACAATGAGTTCCAGAGACAATGAAGAGATTTAAAAACAATGCGTCCACACCCGCAGAAAAAGACACGACCATACTGGTCAAATCTTATCCCTCGCAGATGCTGAATAACCCCAGATGCTACGCAGTTATGCGGTCGAAAAACCACATCTTGCCTTCACAGCTTCTATTTCCTGCGCGTATCCTCCGCTTTTTTCTTTCCTAATTTTTTCACATCCGGTTTCCAATCCCCTCTTGGCTCCTCCAAACCCAGCTCCCGGGAATTCATCGGGATTTCCCAATTAACGGAAGAATTGGGCCCATCCGGAAGAGTTTCGAGATTGCAAATATTTCGTCAATGCTTCCAGAGAACGCCTTCCCCGTACGATTTATTTGCGAACGTTTTGGTGTAAACCAGAGAGGGCTATTTGTTTAAGGTAGCAGGTGGCCGAGTTTAGCTTTGAGGCGATATTAGTTGAGGTGGGCAGAGGAGAAAGATAGCGCGGAGTTGAAGGGTGTTTGGTTTGTGGAGAGGGTCCCGGCGACAAAACAACCTGTGCGCCTAGTGGGAGGCTGCACACGGTCCGGGAATTGGCGTCTTTGCACGGTGCTCCGTTTGAAGTAAGAGGGGTGCTCTGTTAAAAAGGGGTATAATTGACAGGTACAAATTCGGTTAATTCTTAAAAGAGTGGTTTCCGTGGAGGATTGATTATTTCCGGGTGATTCGGTTCTGTTTCGCAAGGACCAGCTTTGGGTGTTTACTCCTTTCTTACCCGTATCAGCGCTTAATTTATGTTGCTTCGTTTCTTCTGAGAGTGTCTTAACCATAAACACTGTTCAAAAAAATCAGTGGACGTATTTTTCCGAATAAATTATAACCTGAATATTATGAATTTTGGCTTGTTTGTAGATTAGTTTCTTATACTGTTGGAATGAACGTAATTGAGTGATTTTAGATTTTAAGTGAAATTCTTTTGCATAACCATTTCCATTTATAATAAAATTGATAAATAAAATGATAAAAGATAATATTTGGATAGAAATTCTGCAAGAATAAAAAAAGAAATGTGTAAAAAAACAGTTCATAAATGCTAATAAATACTGTTTATTTACTGATTCTTAGAGTCATAAGTATTATTTACAAGTTCGTCATATAAACTCGATAAGTAATATCTTGGATTAGTTCATTAATTGCGAATTACGTGTTAATGAAATTATATGTTAATTTCATTTTGTTATTGATCCAAACGTTACACATTATGCATGAATGCTCACTGAAAGCATATTTGAAATATGATTTAAAACGGTGAAATAGCGTTTTGAGTTTTAAGTAGATTAGTTGTCATATTTAAATCTCCATGGATATTGGTGAGAATCTCAAAAAATAAAATGAGAGATTAAAGAACCTAAAAAGAGTGATGAATGCCAGATGCCGGGAAATAAGTCATTTTTGTAATTAAACACCTACAGATAACGCAAAATAATTAAAATATTGTGTATTAAATTCAGTAGAAAATATTCTTCCAGTTTTTTTTCTTCTGATTGTGTTGTAGCCTTGTTATGTGTTTATTTGGATGAACAGGAATAATTTTGCTATAATTCGAATGCCAATGATAATTTAAATAAAATAAATAACGCTTATAAACTGATAGTAAGTTTTCATAGCTGCTCTTCAAGAGTGCAAGTGAAAAAGTTAGGCTTTAAGAGCATCCATAATGAAGGCATTATGCTTGACGAAAGACGAAAACTAGAAAGCTTTGCGCGAGTCTCATAAGGAAATATGTCCCGTTCGTAACACACCTTGTGAAAATAATAGTATGCAACGTGGTGATAAAACACCCTAGCAATCCTCTTACTTATCATAAATAATGGCTTTTTGGGATTCCTTTTGCCGTGTTTATTTCACAATGGGCGAATCGTCTTCGCTCCGCTGTGGTTTTTCCGAGACTGCCTTTACGGCCACCACAAGGAAATTTGTTTGCTTGACGGCTCACAGGTGGCGCGGAGGTGATATTTCTGCAGCCACCAGAGAGGCCTTCTGCCTCGTCCTTCATCTCTGCGAAGAAAGGGATTTCTTTTGCCTAACTGGGAGAACGCACGAAATTCGTTTCGCTACGCACGTAAACATTTCTCCCACTTCTTGTTGCGTTGAGTTTTAGCTCACAAGATAAAAAAATCAAAATAGAACATTAAAAGATTACATATATGTGACGTTTTATTCCTTTTTCATGGAAACATAAATTTAACAATGATGAACCTGCACGCAAGCTTTCATTCATATGCATTTAATTCAAGCAGAGTGTCTCTCATACGTTCCACGAATGTTAAAGTACTCGTAATACATCCACTACCAAAACATTTTTTTAAATGCAACTTAAACATGCAATTTCAAGGTTACCGTACGTCGCATTTAGTACTATCCTAGTTTAGAGGTATGTTCTCAATAATTTTTTGATTTAGTCCTAATTTGAATGACAAAATTCGACATATATTTATTCATTGCCACACTTACGAAAGTAAAATTACTAAAATCGAATGACTTTGCGACTCAAAAATAAATTACCCGGTTGACTAATAAATTCATAAAATAAGATAAATTCACGGAGGAGGCCGAATAATTGTGGAATTCCGACATAATTGAAAGAAATGTTAAATGATACAGAGTTATACAAAACAAAAAAGTAACTTTCATTTACTTCAAGCCCTAAAGATGGTTATTACTAGCCGAAACTAGTCGCCACCGAAACCTCTCTATGTGTGGATAAGTAAAAGTTACTTTTTTGTTTTGTATAACTTTGTTTTATTTAACATTTCTTTCATAAAATGAGGTTAAGAAGGTTTAAAGCAACCATTTTTGTCTGGTTTTAGTTCCCTCCAAGCATTTACTTGAGCTGGTTACGAGCTATCAAATTTGGTAGCCTTATGTATGTAATAACGCATGTAGACTATCAGGAAGGATACGTAGGAAGTCGTAATGTATGCCATTGTATCGGTGAACTCTCATTTTTTTGCCTATATGAATATCGCTTGGTAATTTTATCGAAATTTGTATACCTGCACAGCGGCGACAATGATACAACTCAATCATTTATGATGCCAGAGACAACCATCTACCAAAGATGCCAACGAATGCCTTCCTAGCCCCTTTCCTGCTACCCCTAACTCCGTAATAAGTGATATTTGATAAGTTAAGAAAATTAGGATAAAAAATTTTATGAAGGATTTATTGTTTACCATCTGTAGAATAAAAAAGTTGCTCTTCTAAAATGGCCCTCATAAAAATAATTTCTCGGATAATAGGCATCCAAAGAATCTCCCTCTTGCTAATCCTGTGTCGTAAATTAATCAACTACAATTTGAAATAGATTTAATTTGGATTATAAGCAGATATTTAATTGTATTATGCATAAAAAAACAATTATAAAATGCATATGTAAATTATGAATAATTATTCCGAAGAATTTTCTGAATGAGATCATTAGCTAAATATATGTTCGCCGAAGAGTTTAGAGAAACAAAAATAACGTCTTTCTTTGGAACATTTACTGACTTAAGTTTTTACTAAGGTTCGGTTGTGCTCAGTTGGGTAAGCCTATTTATTATTCAGCATTACATCTACGGGAAAGGAAGCTACAAACTATCAGATACAAGTTCCATGATTTTATGAAACACAAAATATCAGTTGGTGACTTCACAGGTTTTGACCGATTTAATGCTTGAATTTAAACATTGAAATTTATAATCAAAATGGAAAGGGATATATTTTTAGCGCATCGATTGCGAAAGCTTTCAAATTTCGAGGAATTTTGGAGTCTCTCTTCAGGTGTTGCTCCCCACAGTCACAGACGAAGTTAACGCAGTGAAAAATGACTAGAATTTAAGCCTAAGCTCTGATTAGGTCAGCGTCTATTAAGTCCTTGCGTCCAGTGCTTTCAAAATTGTTATTTTTAAATTAGGAGGGAGCTGAATATTTTTTGTTCGGTAGTCGATTCCAGTCATTTTCCACTCCGCTCTTGCGGAAAGCGTTCAGCATTAAGCGAAGCGGTACGTAAAATTGATGTAGAATTTATCTACGCCAAGCTCGTAATCGTTCCGGGCTCTTTAATAATGATATTTTGGCTTATTGTGCACCAACTCTCTCGTCCAGAAGAATCCGTCCCTCTCTGCAATGATTGGGATTTTCGATGTCAGTGTAAAAAACGTTGCATTCGTTTCAGCTCCATTTACGGCAGATTGATTAAAGAAACGTTCTTATAACCTGATGAACTTTATCGCTCCATAATTATGTAGTTAGGATCAACTGCTGTACATTTTATGTCCATCAATAAATGATTTCCAGATGCTGCTCAGCAAAAAAATAATTGGTGCCATTTTTACGGCTTCGAAAATTCAAGGCTGTCGTTAACTCTATTTTTAAATATCTTCAAGAATTATCTCAAGTTTCGTTTATCAATTTCAGCCATCGGATTAAAACATAAGGAATATGGGGAAATATCTATCTTCATTGCCATACGTGTGTTTCATTATAACCACCTAAAGGCATATGGAGTAATTTAACAGAGGGACTACATTCGAATATAGATTGGAATGGGAAAATTTATTTCAAAAATTCCCTCAAAGATGATTTTATATGTCTATATTTGGGGCAGTTAATTTCTTTTAAAGATCTTTCAGCTTCAAAAATTCGTACATAATAAGTTAAGGTAGTTTTTGTAGTCTTTATTTGATAAGTACGTAGAGTACTTGCTTTGGTGGGGGTACCAGGGAGATGTCTATAAATTAGGTCTTGTTGTAATTTTTGTGGAGTTTGAATACTGTCTGTGGGTAGTGATGTTATTCTTGGAATATTTGTTTGTAGGTAACGTCTGCTGTGAGGGATTGGGGTTTGAATCCATTTGTTTACAGACAATGGTTGGGGCTGGTAAAGGAAAAAAATCTACTTGCAGCATATGTAGTAATAAATAAATAATTACAGGTTATAGGGAAACATATAAGAATATACACTGATTGAGAAAATATTTATTATTTATATTTTTAAAGGATATATTCCTTTATAATTCCCTTTGTCCATCCCAAAAGATGAATGCATGCCCAACAAATTGCCGTTACAGACCTTAGTGTATAATTTCTCAGAATGACTTAATCCATAATCTCATGGATTCCTAGCATTAGCGTATCCCTTCACCTCTCATTCGGAAAACTTATATTATCTGTTGGCACAATCCTGCTTCATAGAAATTAAATCCGATCAACCCCTCATAGGTGTTTCACGCCCTATATGTTTAGGATCTGACGAGACACACCTGCTGTTGAACGGTGAGCACCTGCATGTTGTGATATTCCATCTACAAGCAAGGCAAAGTTAGAACGAGATTTATTTATTCAAAACTCAGTAAATGTATTATAAGCAACTCACGGAGAGTGGTTCTATCTTCAGACCAAATTCCATTGTGTATTTACCGTGGTATGTAAAAATAAATCCACTTCCAACTCTGTCTGCGTAGAATTTTTATAATTAAACATCGAAATTAGAGAGGTATTTTTGATTTGAAGATGAAGCAAGCATTAAATAACGATATCGTAAGTGCTGGAAATATTCTATAGGGAAAGATTTTTTTCGCAATAAATAACAAATTTTCAAATGGGATTAGAATAAATGGTTCATTTGGTACTTAAAATAGCCCGATCGTATCATATCTATATTAATTAGTTCATCTTTTTCTTTTGAATGTAAAAAGTGAGTAATTAAATAAAACTTACGTGAGATTTGATTACTAATTTCAAACGCTTGAATTCCTGCAACGCTATTGCTTACTTATCTATTTCTATTCTTTGGTTCTTACATACTTATATTTATCTTTACTTTATATGATCACGTATTTTTTATAGGAATCTTAACAGAACCCAATATTTACAGAACATTAGTTCGATTTTAACTGAAACTTTATAATAACGTTATTTATGGCATAAAATATATGATACATTACGTACAAACTTTTACGTAACATATCATATAAAATTAAATTTATGAAATCACGTGAGAGGATTTGTTATTTTAACTTTCAAGAAACAGCAAGCTTTATCACAATAATCTCCGCCGTAGATAGGTGCTCTCATAGAAGCTAGCTTGAGATAGTTTTATTCAGAGAAAGTACGGTTGTGGAAGTCGTGAGGTGTCGTGTGACCTCCGTGCTAGTTCGGTCGATCTGAAAACGAGCGCAGAGTAACTGACAGTGAAATAGATGCGATCTCGCTTTAAGAACTCATTCTTTCCACATGCGATCTGCGATAGTAATGAACAAAAGAAAGAGGGATTTGTTGAAGTCTGCCCCTACTGCCACACGCTAATACTTGCCTTGTTGTATGTGAACGTAGATGTAGACGTCCCATCTTAAAATGGCTCATTCTGACCACAGCGTTGACGGTCCGAATGATTAATCGGGCATCACGCCTTCTAATCCTGTAAACCAGTGTTGTCCAACTTTTTCAACCGGAGGATCACATGAGAGGTCCTTTCAAACACGCGTGCTAAAGTGGAATCCTTAATTTATAATATAATTCAAGTACAAGTTAACATCTTTGTTTGTATCTTTCAGTAGGTTTGTGTAGGTATTTCATTCCCTCTTCTTTGAGGATATGTTCTTACTGTTGATACTTTTTCATGAGCCATGAAAACTTAGGTTTTTAAATTCATATCCCATTTTTCTACCCACTGCTAATGTAAATTAGCTTTTACTATTATATATTCTCAAATCTATTTTGAATTGAAGATAGGTTGAATGGAAAAGGAAAATTTTCGAGTCTCAATTTAGCACAAAATAAAGACGACATTCATTAACAACTATTTCTTAATTTTACGAAACTTTTTTTGTGAATTTTTTGCTACAAAAAGCGCAAACATATTAGCAGATACCAAGTTATATCGTTCATCCTAAATACCCAAACAAATCGGAAAGTTATTTCGTACAGAATTAAAGTTAATTTTCAGTCAACACAAGAATAATTTCGCCAGAATATAATGAAGTGTTTCTGATTTGATATGTTCATTTTACTAGAAATTACTTTTACTTTTACTTAGAAATAAATTTAGAATTTGAGATGGAATTTCTTTGATTTTAATTTATTCAATAACTTAACTTAAACTTTAATCCATATTTTAAGCTTTAACTTTGTGAAACCCCATATCAAGGATGAGAATGAAATAAATCGGTAGAGTTTTACTAATTTATTTTGTAAATGCGACTGATTTAGTCTCATCTTCGAATCAACAGCGGGCACTGATCACAGTGTCGTAGTGACCGATAATGACACGAAGATGAGTAGAAAGTTTTCGCAATCACAAAATAATTTAGTGAAAGTTTACTAAGGTATTTAGCTGTATCGAACTTAATTTTCCTTTATAAAAGTAGATTGGAGTGGCCTAAATTCTTAAGCGGACCGCATTCTGACCCGCGGGCCGAGCGTTTGACAACTCCGCTGAAATCCGTCGAAAATCCTCATTCCAACCGCTCGAGAACAACGGAAATGGAAAAAGTGGCGGAATGGGTTCGCGAACGCGCGACGCGCCACCTTCCCTTTACATTCACGGACGCAGTGTGTGCGTGATGCGGATCTCGGAGCGATAGAAGGCTCAAAAAGGATATAAGACAACAGGTATCTCCTCTCGTTCTCGGTCGTGTGGCCCTCTTCGCCTGTATTATTCAAGTCCTTCGGAGCCCCCGAAGGCTCCCTCCTCTTTTTTATTCCTCCCGGAATGAGGTGGAGTGGGAACTTGGCAACACTGTATCCTGGGCACCGATTTACCTCTCTCCAACCACTACAAGTCAGTGGCAGGTGCAAGCACAGCCTATAAGTCTGGAAGGGGTGGGTGGTCGTTCCAGCGGACTGGAGGGAGGCGGTTGGCTTGGAGGTCGTCGAGGGTAAAAGACAAAAGGAAAAAAAAAGAATCTGGAACCCACCCCCGGGGCAGGAAAAGACGATCTTCTGGGGCCCCTCACCATCTCCGGCGCCCCTCCTCTTCTCCTACCTGCTACCCGTGAATCTCCGAGGCTCCGTAGGCCAGCTGTTGTTACGCGTAAAAAAAGGTCGGATTTTAAGTTCGAGATTGAATGGGAGGGATTTTTAGTGGGTGTAGTCCGGGGATTCTTTTATAGGTTTTAGCCGGTCACGTGAGCGGGCTTGAGGTGTTGCAGGTTGTTGGAAATGAGAGGAAGAGCGGCGATGGTTTTGGGGAGCATCGGTAATTAACGATTCGTCTCAATCGGGTGCTCCTCGAGGTTCCGATTTGGGGCCGGTCTTCTTATTGAAACGGAGTGCGGTTTTATCGCGGGGAAAAAACTTGGGATCCATGATGTGGTTTGAACATCGCGTTCCCCCGCGATTTCGCTGCCATTTCCCGGCGTTCTCGTCCACTTTTCGCGTTATCCCGCTCGATAATGGAAGCCGTACGAGGGCATCTCGAAGATTACGCGCCTCAATAGAAATCTTAGGAGTGCTTTTTGTAACTGAATCCGGGCGCTAATCCTTCCAGACTTTATTCTTTTGCGGTAGCGAGCAGATGCCCCCGGCTAAGAGGTTTATTTTCAACGGGTTTGAAGAATGTTTAGGTAAAATAACAGCTCGGGAAGGAAGGGTTTTGCATTTATCGATTTCATTCTTGTCCCTCGAACGACTTCTTTCTATCCTACTGCTGTTTGTAACGGATCAATATATGAGATTATGTGAAAGAGCATTTTTCTAAGGCCTAACCACGATAATCGTATACTAATAATGAAAGTTTTAATAATCCTTCTTTGATTAAAAAAACGTGTGTATTTTCAATCACACTCCAACATCGACATAAGATATAGTTATTAAGAATAGGTATCCTTTAAAAATCTACTATAAAAGTTAAGTGATTTGTTGACACTTGTAATTCAAGAATTTTATACCGAGAAGTATAACTTAAAAATGAAAAGTTGAAAGTTGAAAATAGAGTTTTATTTTTTAAACGAGCCCATAAGTCAACCACGACCATCTCAATCACTAAATGATCCAATAATCACACAAATGAACTAGTTAACGTTAATTTGTCAAAATTTGTTTGATAAACCTAATTTAAGGACATATTATAAGAAAATCTTAAAATTATATCCCACAAAAAACATACAATTATAGATATATGTTAATCAATAAATCTTTCCAGCATTTTTTACAGAGGATTTCAGCTAAAATGTCATTCTTCAATGAACAGTTTTATATAAAGCTACTATATTAGTGAAACCAGAACTAATCGCATTTATTAGTAAGCTAAGTATCGAAATAAACCATAATCATACATTTTTGACTGGGTAACTCCTACTTCGTCCATAGTTATGCAAACTCATCAAGTCCAAATCTCTAAACTATAAAAATAAATGTATCCATCATCTGCGAAGCCTAAAAGTGGTGCCTTCTCTAATGTTGGGACATTTTTTCATAGATATTTCCATTAACGATACCTCGGGGCAGCACCTAAGCATCTAAGCTTCTCCATCGCTTGGCTATCAAACGAGAAAGTAACTGGGAAATTGATTTAAATGAGGATTAATGAAATCAAAGAGTTTTATAAGCCGGAAAAAAGTATCGATTGCCCCCATATACTCGTAGAGGGAAGCCATCGCATTATAAGACCAAAAAAGTATTCGATTACCCTTAGGAATGGGATAATGATTCCATCAATTTCGGGAATCTTTGCTTTTTCATGGACGACTTCTCGACTTAATGTTTATGATTCTCACTTAGGCTCGAGCAGAAAGAATTAAAGCCCAAGATTGGGTTGATAATTATGGACTATGGTTTTTAAAACGATCACTGCTTTATACGCAGTTGGGCGAATAACGTTTTTTTTCGAATTAAACTTCATGGGTCTGGTAGCTAATGAACAATGTGCAGAATTTTGTAACATTGTTTGTGTGTGTGCCACGGAGAGAGTACTTTTATTTTATATTATACTTCTTATTTTATCTGGGAAAATAGCAGAGTTTACTCATAGTAGCTATATAGTTGGTTAGTAATTATAGACTAGTTAGAACGATTACTGCCTTAGACGCAGTTGGCGAATTAAACTTTTCCTTGGAATATAAATTCATGGATTTGGTAGCTAAAGAACGATGCTCGCAGAATGTGGTGACATTCTCATGCCTCTAGGGGTCCATACAAGCCACGGATGTGTCTTTCAAAGCACTTAGTATCTTATTTTATCTGGTAACGTAGCAGCAGTTACTTTCGAAAGCTCGTGTTCCACTCAGCGGGGTTGACCCACGTTCCGTACGTTGGGAAACACCGCTTCGACATTTAGGGTGTCGGCGAGAATTAAAGGAGGCAATTTAAAGGAAACGGCCTCAAACCTCATTTAGGAGAAATTTCGGAAACGCAACAAAAAAAAGTCGGATTTGGAGATGACGGCCCTACGACGATGCCATCAAAAGATGCGACCGATCAGGTTTTGTGTTGCCGGAACGTCATTTCGGAGAAATCGGGCTCGAGACAATCCAAAAGGGGTTCCTGGATGTTAATATGCCTCGAAATGAGTACTGCGGTATTCGGAAGGAAGGGTAGAGAAGAAAAAAATAACTTCCAACTTACGAATGCGAAGGTGTATGTTTGTGTGTTTTTTATACAGGTTCATATCCGCGTCTGCTTCAAGACATATAAATAAAATTCAGTATATTCAATTGATCGATTCCTGTCGACCTATTGACGGCTGGCTAGGTTGTGATTTATCGCTCATCAAAATTGAAATTGTTCCTCCACTATGTTTCGTAGCCACCAAACGGAACAAGTCTTTAATTTAACAATCCAATCTCCCTTTCTAATTCATCTATCTGATTTAATTGGAACAATTATCATAACCATAAATACCATTCTAACAAGCCGTACAGTGTCCATATTTATTCAGCTATGAATTTTCTGAAAATTCATTAATCAATATGTAATGCGTGATACTTCTATAACACTTATTTTTTGTAATAATGTGTTTTATCATTTGTCATTTAAATCACATAAAAATAATATTTTCATTAAAATATCCTGATTCAGCCCAAAATATATCAATATTGTTGTTAATAGTTATAGTATAGTATACTTGTAGTTGCGGAAACTTGCGTACGTAAATTAAGTTACTTTTTTGTGTATCTGAAATTCATCCTTCATTTTACTTGCCTAAAATGTATTCCTCAAACTGTATGACTTTATGTTAATGGAAATATTAGTGGATGGTGGAATTTTCGATACTTTGCTGGTTTTTGCACCTTTAAAATTGTCATCATTACGAATCTCATGCTGTAAAAGTAAACATCGCATTGTCGTTCGTAATAATTTTTTTGCAGAAATATTAGCTTGTTACCCTTTTGAAATTAGGAATATTAAAGTAATATTTCGATTTCGTAAATTAGCACGGAAATAGAATAATATTAATTTCCCATGTTTCAAGGATACATATAAATATGGATGTTTAGACATGAATATTCCCAGTGGAAAAAAAAACAAAAGATTCTGCAAAAAAACGAATGCTGCCGACCTAAATATAAACTCCCTTCCTCAACGCATCCACGCCCATCAAAAGTGGCATAATGTGATTTACAATCCTCCGGATGGATTATTATTACAGTGCACTTTGACGTCGAATCTCTCTGACGCGTGAGATGTATCTCCTTGAGCCATCGAAATTATCTTTATTCAGCAGTGCGCGATGTTGAATAAAACTCCCTACACTTTTGATAGCCAGAATTCATTAGCATCGCTTATGAGGCTGCCTCCGTATGGTATAAACTTTCCGTTTTAATGGGAAGCCCCTCCGGAGAATGGACTGGATCTACTGAAACTCTCGACTGAGGCGAGAACGATCGGGATGCGTCCTGATTGCTGCGGCGCTGCACCTATGGCGCCATCTTGTGGAAGTGACTAAGAGGAAATGCAGCTGAGGAAGGATGAATAATGGGATGTCGAATCCACGCTGAATGCGTTAATAATAATGAGAAGTGATTGGAGAACGTTTGTATCTCCAACGCCTTCCAGCGTGTTTTTTTCCGATGTGTTTGGAGAATGACCTAGCGGTTCGCGAGATGCACTATTTCACGTTTTCATTACCATTTTAGGTAGTAATTACTAGTACTATTCAAATACACGGGCGTTTTAATGTCAATTGATGAAATCGTTGTGCATAATAAGAGTTATCAGTCAAGCATTTTTTTGTGCTATTGAAGTGACGATGAATAGAGAGATCAGTTATAGAGGTAGATTCTAGAGTTCAACTCAGTTCATGTACCAAATAACGAGAATACTGAAAATAAATATACGAAATACGTCAATATGTTCGAAAATTAACTTAAAGTGATCCTGAGTTACTTTTATCTTATGCTATTTATTTATCAAACAAACTAATAATTCGTTAATTTCCACTGAAAGAGAACCATTTTCCTTCACTGGTAAGAATCAGGGTTCAGGCAAAAATTCATAATGAAATATTCAGATATCCTTCCATATCAAGTCTTTTTTTATTTCATTAATACGAAATATTTCTTGCAATTGTTGATGAAACTATCTATATTGAACATAAAGAATACAAAACAGTGATATTCACATGCATTTAATTCACCGAAGTAGAACTTCATTTATTATTTTCTATCAAATATAAAAGTTGATTGATGATAATAATAAGGCAATTAATAAGATAAAGTAAGGAAAATTGATTTTTTTACCTCTTAATCGGGAATTTTTGGGGCAAAGAAATCTACTTAAAAATAGAAGATTATATCTATTTAATATCTACTATGTAACAATAAATTATAAACTAATCTCCATTTTCTGCATATATTCTTTATATACTACTACATATAATATATATCAACGACTAAATTCAAGTCATTCGTACTCGTCGACATATTGTGAATTTAGGGAAAATAAAATTGTCCTTTTACGTATAACACACTAACTGACCAGGAGTGTTTTTGCGGGTTATTTAAATTTATAAATAGGTCAGGTTTAAATGACGCACATTAATTAAAAGGTGTTGCGTACTAAATTTTCTCCATATTTTCATAGAACTTTTAACAAACTCACTTCAAATCATCAATATAATTGCGACACATAACAGGAATGATTTTACATTTTTCTTTATGTCTGGTTTTGTTCCATTACTAATTGATTGACTTGAGTTTTAAAAATCTTCAATTTCCTAGATTTGGGTTGGAGTGTTTTTTCATTCAGCTATTTCGTTTGTTTATAAAACTTGCTTATACTGTTTGCCAATTAAATAGTGCAATTATTTCGTCATTCAGTTCATAATTGGGATAATGGTGTCGTTTTTCGTAGCTTCAATCTATTTACCCAATTGCGTTGCCTATTCTGTAGTTTATTTCAGCATACATTATTAGTTTATCTGCCTCTGTACGCTTCCTTTTCGTATTTTGAACACATATTTCCACCTCTGCAAAATGTTTGAGAAGCAATTATTTGAACCAACTCAATTTCAATTTTAATTCGGTTCGTCAATTGTTGTATTAATGATGCGAAATAACAAAAATCTGTAATTTGGCTCATTTGTTTGGCGCTGAAATCTCAATTACTGTAATCACTATTAAATAATATCGTTAGCTAAGGTTCTTTCAAATTCACTTACCAAAAAAGTGTACCTCGTTCAAGCTTTTCCAATTTTTTATCATCTCTTTGTATAGTTCCACGCTAACGAACTTTTACGAAAATTATATAATGGCGGAATAATTGTACCACTTTAGTTCTGCTTCAATTTAACTTCTCTAATTGCTGATTTCCCTACATTGATATTATTGGGGCAGCATTTCCTATAATTTACGTGAAAGAAACGCACGTTTTTACGGAGTTATGTTATTGGTAGCACTTACCATCGATTCTAGTACTCTTTACCGTGTAAAAATTATTTCAGTGCTATTTTTTCCTGCATTTGGTGCTTAAAATGGAGATACTTTCGCATTTGCTAGATTGGAAGGCGATTCACTAATTTTATCGCGTAATTAGATGGTTTTATAGAGTCCTACTTAATGGCTTTTAGCTGAAATGTAATGAAGGGGCAAATTAAAGAGTGAGGGAAATTTCGGGAGATTGAATCTGAGTTAAATTAATTATTACGTCTGAAATTATCATGCTTTCCATTTTACGATTAGTAATGGGAGTGTTAGTAAACATGAATTCATGGCCTATTTATTTTTACTGCACATAACAATATTTCCGGTTCAAATTATCCAAATTACCATTAACCCTATGCTTCGAGGTTACTCATATAATGGTGATCCTATCAAAACTACCAAGGTAGACACTTTAATGCTAGAATTATTCTAATTCCAATTTTCCCTATGTTTTTATGATAGTTCAAGTGATCGAAGCCCGACCTTGGCCACCTTAATTGAAATCCTTCGCCATCAGATAGTAAATACCACAGGCGATTTTCCATCGGAAATGTAAAAATCCTCCGTGGCGATAATTTGGATCAGGTATTCCGGAAAATTATAATCCCTACCATTCTGACAGGAGCCACGATAGGAAAAAACTCGCCGGGGATATTAGTCGTTCCCTTCCTATCTTTTCCTGGACCTTTTTCCCGATTATCTCTCGGTCCTCTCTCCCCGTCCGTCTTCCCCCAACCCTCCTTTCCTCGCCCTCTAATTCGGCCCTCGAACGCCATGACCTGCGAGAAAAATCGGCCCTTTCTTCAAAGAGCTCGGGGCCCATCAAATCCCAATCGCGCGGATGTGAGCTTCTATTAACAGCCGGCATCCCCAACTTGCGGCCGTTTCTTCGAATGCGATACAATGCACAACTACCGAATTCCTTGTTCTCTTGCGTCCTTAGGTACGGAGGTTTGATTCGATCATTCACGCGCCGGTGGAAGGGAAATTTATCGCTGTTTTCCAAAGGCGATGATGGCGTTCATTGAGACAATGTGGCGAAAAGGCGATCTATCATTTGCGAGGGCTTTAATGCGGTGAGAAATGTATGGAAGAATGGGTTGCGTGAAGGTTTTCCTGAGTGGAGGTTAAATGCTGATTGCGCGCATTAAAGATACAGGGATCTGACGACTGTGGAAGATTGGAATGTTTCCGTATCCAAACGGGCTTATACTTAAGTGTTTTCGAGTATTTTACTAGAGAAGGGAATTACGTTAACTTGATCTTTTTAGCATGTAGATATCTTTCATGAATTCGTAAATTATTAGTATTTATAGATCGTTTTTACTTGAGACGGGAATTCCGTAGAAATGGTCATTAAAGTTTTTAGACCTTTCTCAATCATTTGTAAAATTTCGGTAGCTTATCAATGCTCAGCGACTTGGTTTTCGTTATTTTATTGGTAATGGAAAGGATAAGATTAAATACAGCTGAACCGTCTTTTATACCGATTCTTACAGTAAAAAAACGTAAAGGAAGTCAATTTAAAAACATATATTCACCTCTCTTCCATGATATTCAGTCAATGGTGATAATTCCATGAACAACAGAGAATGATATTTATTTTATAATCTTTATTTCTATTATTCCATACCAATCTAATATCCCCCGGGGTTTTTGTATAATTACGTATGAGTTAGTAAATAGGAATATCCTTACTATTATCCAAGATATTATTCATTTTAATTTCAGCACTATTTGATTTTTATTTGCTAATGTTTATTTTATTATTCCTGCCTCGTATAATTGCTATATTACCATAGGATCATCCTATTTTTTTCAAATGTTAATGATTCAAAATTCAGCTGCAATAATCTTATGAACTAGCATATTTACATCTTCAAATGCATTAATCTGTAGGCTATCAGTATTCTTTTGTTTTTGTGTAGATGCGTTATGAACCCTTAGCGATTTTCTTCGCTAAAAACAATTAATTTGCATAGAAATCCGAATTTATAAAGCTTGGGGAGATTAATTCTAGTGATTCAAATTCTACCACTCTGCAAGGAAAGGTGCAGCATTTTAATCACTAGCATTTCTTGAAAGTCACGTGGAGATGCTCTTTGTACATCAAGAGTATCTGAAACATTTCAAGTTCATCCGTGGAAATCGTATGATCCCCTCGAGATGTGCCAAGTTAAGGAAAAGAAACAAAGAGAAAAAAACAAAGAAAATACTTTTTTAGACGCTTATGAAGCAATTCCACCAAATAAGGCCTGACTCGATTACCCGTGAATACACTAATATGGATCACTTGCTTTAATTCGCCGGCAGCTCATTTGAATTCAAATCGGCCATAATTTATGGAGATGTTAACGCTTAAACCTCATGAACTTTCAGAGACAGCTGTTTCAGTAACAAGCAAAGAAATTCGAAGTCGATTCCACGAAAATTTTCACCTTAGTACGTCATCGGTGAAATTTCGTAGCAAAAATGCCATCAACTTTGATGTGCTTCATAGAGTTTGTTTTCGAAATTCCCTAGAGATGGAAACAAATCATGGATCATAAAAATGGATTTTAGCTCGGGGAAATTAAACAAATTCAAAAGGTTCAGACTGAAATAGCAGTTATCCCTCTTTAGATGTAATTGTAAACTGAATTTTATGCTATGATGGAGTATTGTGTTCGTAAATTTCTTCTATATATTATAATTGTGTATACATTATAGAAAATATCTTCTGATATATTTGTTTAGTTATCTTCTATTTTCATTATAGCTATATATTATCATATGTGCTTCTCTAAATTTACAGTTCTATATTCCTCAGGCACGCATAATATGAATCTTCAACTTTCATACATCACTCCTAAAAATAAATGAATAACACTGCAGGTTACTCTTTGGCTGAAGATGGCATTAATCATTTACTTAAAGCTACATTGAGTTCTCTCATAATCACATATGGTTGTTAATTGTTATAAACATTCAATTCAATCGCGTTTGAGATTAAAAACATTAAGCCTGGTCGAAATAATAATGAATAGTGAGAGTCAGTGGAAATAATATCAAATTAGAGGGAGACAGGACGGGTCCATTATCAAACTCGGTTGCTGTTTATGAGTTCAGTGAAAGAAATTAGTGACTTTTAGGCCTCGAAAGAAGTGATACTGCATTATTGCTGTAATATATGAACCGGAGGGGAAGAGTGACCAATAAGAGATGGTGTATTCATAATATCCAAAGCTTTTAATTACGTCAATCCTAACGCTTTGATTGGCACTTAGCATTCATTAGCCGCCCGCTCATTTGCTGTAAATCGATCTCACACAGCATCCCAGAAGTGCACCGGCATAATCTCCTCCATACAAACCGCGTGAGCACACCTTCTGGAGGCGGCATCGACGGAACGCAAAGAGAATACCATCGGTACACACGCGTCGCCCTCGAGGTCAAACCGTGGACGACCAACTAATTCATCCATCGGAGGCGGATTATGAAGACAACGAGTAAAAATCCCATCTCTTTCCACCCTTATAAACTCCGCATCATCAAGTTCGCTCTCGGCCGAAGGTATAATTCAAACCGGACATCCTCATTGTATCGACTTCTACATGCCTCGGCATCTTTCGACCTCTTTCGGAGCCCATCTTCCTTTCCCACGCGGGGAGCACCTGCCCTCTCCTACTCCTCCTTCCTCCCCCACTTTCTCCGATCCCCTACACCTACCGCTTTTTCCTGCCCCACCTTCATCCCGAGATGCTCAAGACCACATCCCTTGAAGGCGTCTGTCGGGTCGCGTGGCTTCTCGTGGAGTCGGCCAATCACGTAGCGGGAGGCCTTCTGCCTCCGTAAGAGCTGCGCCCACCGTTCCGTCTTCGGGCGAGCTTTGGCGCCTCGGAGGATGGCGTTTTTCGCGCCGTTTCGCTCATTTTCTGCGTTCGATTGTTTAGTTAATCATGGTGGAATTTGTTGGTCAAATGGGGTCCGATGACGAAGCGCGGGAATGAAGACTATCCTAGACTCAAGTACTTTGATAGCAGAGGGAACTGATTTTATCACTAACGCTTTGGAATATCAAAAGATATTTTCACGTCGTTTATTCCTTACTCAGTGAATGGTTGTTTCGTAAAACATAGAAGTTATCGGTCAAAAGAGGCAATAATAAAATAAATCAAACTGAAAACTTCTCTCAATATTCTTCGTCTCTCGCTTAACTTGATGGCAAAGGAGGCAAGAATATTTAATCTGATGTATAAATAATTATTAGACATATGGGTGGCTCTCCATCACACTCGTATAGCATTTGTATGTAAATGCATAGGTTAAATGGAAGTTGGGGCTTAAAAGTCTCAATTCAGCCAAATAAAATCCTTTATCTATCTATCTATATAATCATGTTTTCACTTTTTTCGCTTCTTTCACATTGAAATTACCTAAATGTTTCTCATTATGTTTCACTCATAGTTTCTACAAAAGTGTACCACGTTTTACCTGTCTTTGTTGTTCAAATCTATAAACTTAATAACACTTATGATCTGTTGAATTCACATACTAAAGTAAATAGGCCCTTAAGATTGCGATGAAAGCCACTTCCATCTTCATGGTAAGGCAAGAAACTGGTTGAAACTTGGATTCTTTAGAACCAGATCACCGTCTGGTTTCTCCATGCAGGAGAGACGCGAAAACGTGTCGTTGTAGAATCTCTCCCTCAACCTTGGTGCGATTAGAGATGAGTTGGTAAATCGAAGGAGGGGAATCTTCCACTCCGGAAGGTTGCCTACCGTGGAGCTTGCGTGATTCAGGAGGTTTCTTGGAATAAATCAGTTTATTAATAAGTCTTGCCCAGCTAAACATTCGAGGTAAACTTAGTCATGTTAGAAAATGGAAATTCTCTAATTTTTATCTTCAACGTTATCTTATCTTTCAAATATTGAGATGCTGTCGATTTTTTAAAGTTTGTATTTAAATAAATGGTCCAAATGAAAGTTTTTCCGTACAGGAAGGTAGAATGAATAATTTTCCGTTATTTTCATTAAATCATCGATTCATAATCAAATTTAGCAGCCTGCTCAAGATAATATATTCTGCATCTAACTTTTACATTTAAGGCTATTATAATATTTATAAAGGTTCGATATGATCTGGTCATACTACATCGAGCGATTATCTATCGAAGGTAAAAAAACAAAATTTTAATAACATTCACTGAATTCGTTGTATGATGCCGATCAATCGCTGAAACAAGTCGTGTAATTTTTATCAATTGTTAATAAAACATATATATTGTGGATAAAGTACAATAATTTTCTTCGTTATCGAAACAAAACTTTGCATTTAAATATGGCAAATACCGTTACCGCGACTAACATCATAATGACTGAATTTCGAATGCACAGCTTTACCCAAAGTTTGACGAGTTGCAACCAAAGTTTGATAGGTGATGTAAGGAAATGGAAGAGATGACTCTTAATAGGGACTTTTGAGTGTACATGAACCTACCGATAGGTAGAACACTCATGATGATGATATAGCTTACATCACCAAAGTTTGAGGGATAGTAAGAATTATTCATTATTTGTTTTCTTTTTCGGAACCTAAGAATCTCGGCCTCGTTTCTCATTATCCCAGCCAAATTCCCAGATATCATTAAGTTTTCGTCGGGTACATCATATTCGATATTTTGAAACGGTGGCTCGTGGCCCCGAATCGTGTATGCATACCGCAATGGGTTCAAGCCCTTAGGTTCGATGAAAACAAGGCACGTCGGAGAGGCAGCTGGAGGACTGCCCGAGGAGGAAGAAGAATCCAAACATGATCAAGATCCGATGAAATCCTCAAATTCCTCGGGGAAAATAAAAATAAACACGTCCCCGCTCACGAGTTGATTTGATATGAAAAGTGCTCCCCCGAGACGTACTCACGCGAAACAGGTGAGAAACTCCAAAGCGCGCCTTTGGTGTCTCAATTTTTGTTCCCGATCATAATTACAGGTGAATCCTGATTAACCACTGGGGAAATCAGAGACCTATTCAAATTTCGATTCCCCCGAAATGATAATTATACGTATTTGGGATGACTTTGACAAAACGCTATTGGTGTGGGAAACAGTGATCCCGCAATTAAAATACTAGAGACTAGTCAAATTTTCGAAATTGTTAGGATCAACGACTTAATATACCACGAGAGAAGATGTCCATTAATTTTCGTCCACATAAGGAATTTAGATGTAAACTAAGCAATTTGATCGAAAACAGGTAGGTCTACGGAACGAAGTGCATACTTTAGAAATACAACTTCAGAAAATTATTTCTTGTGCCTTAAAATTCATTTTATTCCTAGGCCCAATCGTTTCAACTTTTATTGGAATGCAAGTTTATTTCCCTGAAGGATTGCTTGTCATCAAACGGTAATCTCTTTCTTATTTCCTTCTCAATTAGTTCAAGTTATCTCTTAATTAGTATAGTATTTTCAATATGCAGACAAACAGTAACCTTGTAGAAGGAAAAATAATTACGATGATATTGCTATTGATAATATTTCGATACAATTCCAATCTAATTGAGTCATCAGTTATAACTAAAAACATGATTTATTCATCTGTTCAGATACTTATAAGGTCTTACAATCTTTCATGTCTCGTTCATAAGAGAAAAGCATAGATATACCTAAACCTGGAAATATGCTGAACTTATTCTTGATGATAAAATATTCTCATTTTATTTTATTCATTGCATCCCCGGTTATTTATCAAGATAAGATTCAATGAACTCATAAACTCAAATTTCTAGTGATCTCACAATTCTGAATTCTCAGAGATATTTTATTGTTATCAATCAAGGTAAAAAAAGGTTTCAGACATATTTTCAATACAAGTACAGTCCTGACCAAAATTAACGCACCACCTCCCTAGCGATCCTAACGACCGGTGGTGCGTTAATTTTGGCCAGATATATACATATATAGTTCTTCTACCTACTCAGACATTCGTCAACAAACGTACCGCCGTTTATCATTAACAGTATATATCCACTGCATTTACAAATATCCAATCGCAAAGGCAAACATCATGAAGAAAATTTCAAAGGAAGAAAACGAACTTTTTATTGCACTTTTTCGTTTGAGTCCCAAAGAATATTTGATGAGCTTTGCGCAAACTTGAGGTTCTATTGGTTCGATGACCGCATAATAAGCGGGCTCGATTTTTGTTACGCATAAGAAACTTAAGAAAAAAGAAATTTCAGAGTTAAGGCAGGAGTAATAAAGGAAAGCTCTTTTTCACTTTGAGTAATGTATACTGTGTAATTGTATGCAAGGTGAAAGATTTAACTGAGAATGCCGTTGCTTGGTTATAACTGATTCTTGCCGTACCATTTGTGTGGCAGTGGAAGTATTTTTCTGTAATTCTAGTTTTAATTCTTATCGTTATTCGGTATCCAGTTTGGATGTCGTGATCCCTTCTTATACGTGTAAAGGAGTTATATGAAATTTTTATAGGGTAAATATATGAAAAATGTGTAATATGTAGTAATGTGTATGTAATCAACGTACAATAAATAGTTTATTATGTTAATTCCGGGGTACGTGATGAGAATATGAATATTGTTTTTTCCCCCTCAAGAAAGGGTTACTTTCACATACATATAGAAGATTATGTTGTGGATGATTTTATTAATTTATTTTATTTTTAAATAAATTTTACACTCCACCTAGATATAAATAGAAAATTAGGGCATAATTCACTCTTAAAAAAGAAAATTATTTGAATTATGATAAAAAGCAAAATATAAAACGAATTAAACTACGGTTACTTCAGAAATTTTAAGGTGCTGTGGCTTCATTAATTTTGAAAATTTGTCACCAAGGTGATTATTTAGGTATTTTAAATATAAAGAAGGTCTTTGTTTATTTTATTGTAGATCAAGTGATTCAATTACCTCCAAAATGTAGATATAGGCATTGAAATTCCGGTAACCGCGGTTGTGTCGGTTATTCATTTTCAAATACGAATGGCATCTTGTTCGAGATTGGTAGTATAAATATACCTGCAGCAGAAAGGCGGGAAACAGCAAATATGGGGTAGAGGTGGAATGCAGCGTTGGCAGCGTACAATAAGCGGAATGAAAGTCGAAAATTATGTTCACCCCAGAATAACTTAATCCTCTTTGGAGGGTGTAGCAGATGGGTCTCTTGCCCCTGGCCCCACCTAAAAAAGGGCCCTGCACTTACGTGGAAGATTGCTGGTTAGCCGGCTACGATGGTGGCCCAAGAGCTACCTTCGTTCCATGAGTCAATCCTGCCCACAGCACCGTATCTAGGGCTATCAATCGCCAAAGGTATTGTTCCACTCCGGTCCGAATTGGCATAACTCGCCCAAAAGATTCCTAAACTGCTGGAAAATTAAGCGTTGGACGCATTAGATAATACATAGGGAGCAAACATTTTGGGGAAATACGGTCTGGTTGCGGTTTTAAGGAAGCTGATTTGTTTTCGATGGAGGAGATAGAGCTCATGCTAACAGGTTATTCAATAAATCCTATCTCACTTATGTAGCTTGGCAGCGTAAGGTTTTGCGACATGAATTTTTGCGGAATTTGAAGATTTTATATGGTGGACTTTACATTAATTACTAATTGTGTTATTATTAATATCATCGTATAAAAAATATTCTGATTATATCTATGAGTGTAATATATGTTACCAAAAATGTGTGCAGTATAAATTTATCACTCCCACTCTTAACCTAATTTGTGTAAATGGACGATAGTTTGTGAAATTTCCTTTGGAATTAATTTTCATGGAAGGCATAGAGTAGCATACTCATGGAGGTTCATACAAGAATCCTACTTCCTGAACGTATTAATAGTAGGAAGAATTAATTTATGCTTTCCATTAGCATTATTTTATTCAATTGGTTGAAAAGGGTCTTTTAATAGATTTACGGAGGCAATCATTTGGTTAGTATTAATGAACGAAGAATGCCGAGAAAAGTAAATTTTTTCCATATATAGATTGTGTTTGGCCTATGTTTGCAGTTTAAAGGCTATGAATATATATTTCGCAATAAGTACGGTTAACGGAGCTTCGTGCACCAGAAACAACCAAAAAGTAACACCATTACGAATATTGCCAGAGTATTTATCCTAAAGAGAATTTCAAAATATGTCGATCCATTAGTTTTAAGGGAGTCTAGTTATTTTTCCTGATATTTACTCTGAATCTATAAATGCTTTATTATATTTATGTAAATGAGTACCAAAAGATCTGGTTGCCACACCTTTGATATTTTCTGTACGTAATTATAATCCGAAAGGAGGGAATTTGTGATCATGGTTGTTAATGTTATAAAGGGATGAGTAATGGATGCGTCCATTGGTTCGAGTTAAAGCGATTCGCTGTCGAAAGGTATGAGTAAAATTCCATTTAATGAAAACATTTTACGTGATCCCCTTCGTCATGGTCCAGTCTGATATAGTGGGATCTTTGAAGTCTTCGGGCTCCCTTAAAACTGTTAAGCGCGTCTCTGATCTTCGGAGTCAATTTAGATCGAGCGTGGCACGATCTTCATCGGGGAGAAAGTTGTTAGTGCGGAGGCCGGTTGGTAGAGGGAGTCCACGTGTAGCTTTCGAGAAAGGCCGTTCGCCCTGCTCTATTTGCACCTCCCGATAACGGTTCATCCTGACCTTGGAGCGCGCTTTTTTCACGGCTCCAAAGAATGCGCCATTATAGTTATTACTCGGCGGGAGATGATCTTTTTTTTGCGTCCCTGGGAGTTGTCTCCGCTGCGTGTGATGCTCCGCTGGGATGGGGTTTAAATGGAGAGGGATGGAATTGGATGTAAATGGTGCAAAAATACAGGAGGGCCTCCATTACTACAATGCACGCCTTCCCGTGAAAACAATGCAGCCTTCTTATTTCTCGGGGATGTAATGACGCGAATTTCCTTGAGTAATTCCATGTCCTCGCCGAACGTGATGTTTTCATGTGTAATCTGTTGAGATGTCCGTGGAGATCTGTTTAATGTTGCATGAGGCCGTTCGGAAGGAACGTTAGAGAAATGTATGTTACGGATTCAATCTAAACTTGTTAATATTTTTGCATCAATCCTTAATTGGTCGCGTCAGGTCATATAGGCCCGACCGGTTTTACTTCCATAAATTTTTTGATAGAATGAGATCTCATTTCTCCTATATTCTTTATCACGACGCAACATTTGATTTTCAAAATGGAACTGTTTTCTCTGAAACGGAAATTTTGACCCGATGCGATAATAAGTGTAACAGTTTGTTCTCGCCAGTTGGTTGATTTTTCATAAGAAGTGGTGAAAAGCTCAAAAGGTTCATTTAGTATTTATAAAAGAAATACATCATGATGTTAAGTTTAAGTTTCAAACGCAACAAAAAAGGACACAAAGTTGCTGTAATGCAGTCGTATGTTTATGATTTTTTGTCTCTAAGATAGTGACTATTTTTTAATAAAAATCGTTTAAAATATATCAATTAACTATAAATATAACATAAGGAAGCTCATCAATAAAAATAGTAAGTTAACAGTTAACAGTAAGTAACAGTAACAGTAAGCGAGCGATGTTACTTAGCGTTAGTTAGGCCTCACCTTGAGTATGCATGTAGTGTATGGGACCCCGCCGAGAAATGTCATATTCGGGATTTAGAAAAAGTACAACGAAAGGCGATACGATTTGTAAAGAATTGCTACGATAAAACAGCGAGTGTCACTCAGATGTTACAGGACGCGGGATGGAAATCATTAGAAGATAGAAGAAAAATTCAAAGGATAAATTTATTAAATAAGTTCAGAGAAATTACGTTTTCAGATGCTGTAACCGATATAATGCAACCCCCCTGATATATGGGCCGTTCTGATACTGCCAGAAAGATTAGGGAAATAGATGCTAGAACGAATCGTTTCAAAAATTCATTTTTTCCGCGAAGTATACGCGAAAGCAACTGTTTGGGAAAATAGAGTCAAGGTGCTTGCACCCCCTGCCATACGCCAAAAGGCGGCTTGCAGGGTTCTTACATAGACATAGACAACATTACCGAAGACGAAATTCAAATGCAATTGCATGGAAACTGGAAAGATCAGCCCATCCCCTCGTCCGCTTTCTTGACATTTCCTTTTCGTAATCTTCCCCACCTTCGAAGAGGAAACGCTTCTGTCTCGCACAGAAATGATATCCTCCGAATTTCTCCGCGAGGAAATGGAAGGAAGTAGTTTTCGGGTTATTCAGCGATTTCAATTTTACAAACTTTCCATTCTTTTTCCATCAAACTTTCAGAAATTACTTGGAAGCGCCACAATTAGAAAAAAACGCAAAAATTATTGACTCGCTCAAGGAAGACTTTTGGCCGAATATTCGGGATGCGTCTTTTCTTTTATCAAAACCTTTCTGATAGGTTTTTAAGAACGGTCTCATCTGCCACATTTGGTTCATTAAGAATTTTCCAGTGTCTAATCAATGCTGGTTTTCTCACGTCTATGGATAAAAGAGACTTCATGCACCCGTTTCGAGACCTTTTATATGCTTAAGAAGTGGAAGTCTTTTTCAGATTGAAAAGCTGTGATCGCTGATTTTCCGAAGAAATTTTAACTTCAAAATAAATTAAATTTTCCGACCGAGAACTTAGTTCTCTTTAAAGAAGTAGCAGCTGCTGATGTTAAAATTAATATCACATTAAGATTAAGAACGCTCTATAAATGTTGCTGAATGCACGGAAAATTGTGATACATATATACATTTTGAAATATTTTATATTATATGTAGAATGTTTTATTTGCCCAGAGACTTCCAAATTACTTCTGTTTATACCTTATCATTTCATAACATTACTGCGAATTGGGGTCATCGTGTTATACAATGGGTTGTTTCTTATGATATGAGCACGAAAATTAAGGTTGTTCATTTTATGGTATGCTAATATTCGAAAAACAGTTATTACATAATTTATATTTCATATAATACACTAACTATTTCGGGAAAATATTTAGGATGTAATTAAAACTATTGGTACTTCTGGATCTTATTGTCTCAAATCTCGTTAATGTCATTCGTAAGTTTTTCTTTACTTAAGATATGTCGATTATAAAACTATATATTAGTTGGAGATAAAAATTTGACTGGAAATAAAACAAGAAATACAGAAGGCACTGTAAACGAAAGTAGGGAAATTTTACGTGGCCACCCGATGATAAGGAGAGATTGGAAAGAATATAGAGGAATATGAATAATAATTATTTTTAATAAATTCTATAATAAATCAAAAATATCAATCCTCAGTATGAAAATAAATCATTCATAAATTCGAGGGAATAAGCATTTTATAAATTGAGTAATAATTAATATTTATTGCACTACTGCTTTCAGTTGGTGCAACAATAGTTTGAATCATGGTGTTGATAACATTAAAATATTATCACAGAGGTTTGGATGAAATACCGATAGCAATTTTCACATGATTTGTGATATTAGATAACAATAGAACAAAAAATTGGTTGTTTGCTATAAAATTAAGAATTTACTCCTTCTTGGCATAGCTATTCTTGATATGGAATCGCTGTCCATCGATGGGAATTTGTCACCGTGATAGCCAGAAAAAGGCAGAATGCCGATCTCATAATTATACTGCCCTCGACTAATGTAAAGGCCATGGAGGTCCGCACTAAAAGATTTAAGGTCAAATTCTCTACATTAGATAGCCGCCGTTAAAGGTTATGGTGTCACTATTTACATATATCTTACAAAGCTCTTGCGTCATGGTAGAAATGCGAACGGGGGTATTACGAGATTTTATTGGCATGTTTATCATTTTACGTTATTGCATCGGCCATGATACAATCCTGACTTTTGACCTAGCTTACGCGCAATAAAGATTTTTTATGAGGAAAAGAAAAGAATTAACACTGGAGTCGAGTAGGAAAGGAATATATGTGAGCATTTTCCATTAATAGGGTTTTGATTGAGTTAAATTGCTTGGTTACACTTATACAATACCATCTAATAACAATTATTACAGCAGAAACCACGTAACGCGAATATGAATATTTGAGGGGAGAAACGTTTTCAAGATTCGCGCAGGATAAATCAAGATTACTTCAAGTAAAATAAAATCTGAAGGAAAAGAGAAAGCATGGGAATTTTTCCCGTATTAGTTAAATTAATCGAGTTTTAGTAGGTAATAAACAGTTCAATTCGTTGCAAGCCTAGCTTCGAAATATTTAAATGTAAATTTCTTGTGGGATTGCTTTACTAAAAGAAAATGTCTCTCTTAACCAAGTTGAAACATATTTACGAAAGGAAGTATTTTAGTTAAATGTGAGTATTTATTTTACGTAATTGTTACAACTAAAGTAATTCAGTGCTACTGTGACCAAATTATTCTCTGGAACAAAATCATGAAAAATCTTCGAAAATAGTAAAACCAAAATTATTTTGACTGTTTTGAGGCAATACATTCTAAATTTTTTTATTGAATTTGAAATCAATCTTTTAAGTAATATTGTTACATTTTAATTTGATCATGAGCTTGAATATGACATTGTAGCTCTGAAATCAGTTATTCTATGTATTTATATTCTGATATTGTACAAATCATCTATTTGTTGTTTCATCTAAATTTAGAATGGATTACCACCTTCGCTTAAGAAAGATCATTTTATTGATAAATCCATTTGGGTACAGTATATTTGGGTCGATACAGTAACATTTTAATGCTCTTGTAGAAAAGGTGAAGTAGCGATCTCGGTCTTTATTTGGTAATAATCCATAATAAAAAAAATAGAATAGTGGAACTGATATATTAAATTATACTACTCTACAAAGTATTTTGAGGTGTAGCATGAATCAAAATATCAGTTATACCATGCTTGTCTTAAAGGTGAAGTAAATCATTGAATTTTATATTTGACTGATAACATTACTTAATTAATTTCATCAAATAATATTAATGTACAAATTTATTATATATTTAACGTCTTTATATTCCGTTATTTTCGATACAGTTCAATGTTTAGATTAAAGAGTGTAGTGTTCGGATTCTAGTGTTCAATGTTCAGATTCTACTGGAATCGTGCTCTTACGCTGTTCGCGGAAATATATGAACTGGTACACCGAGGACAATTCAGCAGGGCGTATAAATTCCTACTTCCTAGTCCGTATCACGGGATTCATACGCATTCAGGGATTTCCCATGCTTAGGATCATTCGGATAAACGGTAAGGCAGCAATTGTTGTGATAGCGGTTGATTGGGCAGACAACGGCGGGCGATTGGACGGAGGGATAAAGTTTGACGAGGGCATTGAGTAAGGTGGATGAATCGTAAGCACTGGGCGTTAGCGTCCTAACGAAGGGAGGGAGAAGGGCGCTCCGTCCATAGAAGAGACATAGTGAGTGTCTAATTGGTCTTGCTGGGTCGTGTGTGAACTCCATTCTCTCTCGAGAGAGTTAATTTGTAGACCGTGTTGGGTCGAGCACGTGCAAAAACAGTTGCCGGCGCAGTTGTTTCCGCTACTTTAATGGACGCTTTGCTATGACTATAAGACAAGGAAATGGGGCATTTTTGGATTTTTTTTGCGCCGAAACCACGTGGGGAGAGGGGAGTATCCTTTTGATGAGTTTTCATACGGAATGCGCCGCGAGTAATGAATTCCGGGCGTGTTTTTCACGTCCCGGCGCTTAAATATGGGGAGATTTTTTGAGGCGCGTAACGTAAGACTTTTAAGTCCTTGTCGAAATTTTAATGAATGTTCATCGTGTTGTTTTCCGAGTTAATGGTTCTATTATTGATGGAAATGTGTGTTGCACAATTGCACTTCTTGGAAGGTAACTTTTATTCTACGCTACAACCACCAAAGAAAGTATTAACATTTATAGAGCTTGTCAGGTTGGTCTAAGGAATTTAGAGGATTGACCCAGATTATTGCTGGTGCACGGACCTTGGATTGAATTATAGAAATAATAGGTGAGGGTGCTAACATTTCATCCTCTCTGCAATGACATCTTAGCTCACGGGACGTAAAACAAATCCGATTAAAAATCATGAAAAACTGCATAACATTTATAGATTGGCAATACTGCTACTCGTATATATTATTCCTCAGGTACTTTCCGTCATTTTGCATTGTTTTGAAAATTCAATAAACAATGAGGATTTTTTCTTTTAAACAGACACTACTCAAAATATGTTTTTGCATTAAAATCTTATTTTCTCGTTATTCCAGATAGTGAAACAATTTGGAATCGTAGTAGGAAACCCAAAATGGACATTAATTGTGATATGGTTTAATTATTTATGATTGTTACATTGATGATGTGCTTCAAAGATACCACTGGACATATTTTCCTTTGATTTATAAACAACATACTTCTAGGTGATCCTTTATGTTAATTTCAATCTTTGAAGAGCATACATTTTACGTGCTAGACTAAAAATGTTAAGATTACATTTGTTATTTTCATTATCACAGTACTGCTAGGATAGTGGAATCAGTTTCATTTCCCTTATGATGTGAAATTGAAAAATTAAATAGAACTTGAATGGATTCTTCTAAAGATATACAACTTTTAGCTTTGATCTTTGTCGTTTTTAATGAACATTAATTTTCTTCTTGATTAAATTGCAAAAATACTTCATAAATCTCAAATTTTGAGTTAACCAAAATTCAAAAAATAGTGATTCATACTGAATCAACGCAGAGACGCTCCTACAATGACTATTCCCTTTTGCAGTTTATCTTCAACTTATTTAAGAAGCATGGTGTTCGTTTACTGTAGGAAATACTCATAGGAACTTTCTGTTCTTTTACTATATTAATGTATAGCATTTTCTAATGTAGAAGGCTATTTTTTCATAGACAAAGAGTTCAAATAATAATAACCACTCTAAAAAAGAAATAAAGCTAGAAATACAGTAAACTATAAATAATTAATATAAATCGTTGAAGGGGCAGGAAATCCTATCGGAGTTGGAGGTTCATCATTCGACTAACGCGTAATGTATAGGTTAGTCCTTTTCATTTCCTGTGAACAAATATATGGAATGTCATCTGTGGGAATACATTGGTCATCTGATCTTCTCTTTCAATAAGTACTTCCTTGTCTCTTTATAAATCGATCCTTCTCCACACCAATACCGTTCAAGCTTCGAATCGGTACAAAGGAATTATTTTGGGAAATATCTCGATACTTAGTTAAACTTTGATATTTACTACACAAACTACAAGTTTAATCTTAGTCTACAACGATAGTTTCTATGAATAATGATAAATTCACGCATTGCTATTACGAAAAGCATAATAAATGGGTAAAATGGGTACGTAACACCAGTATATAGACAGTATATTAGAAAAGGAGAATAATACAGAAGTAAATGTCCTGGAAAATATACATAAACATTCACTGTGAATCGTGCCAATAAGATTCTGCTATATCTTATTCTCTTTTTAACAAAACTGGCCAAAATTATCAACTTAAGTTAATGTTAAATTCTTAATTCATCTTATAGTGAAAATAGCAGATTTCCAAAAAAATGGCCATACATTTATGCCATAAATAAATCTAGTTCCCTCTATTACTTTTGAACTTGGGTGGAATAAAAATTGCTGTGGGCTTTTTAATTATAGAGCTGCACCATAACTTCAAAGGAAGAATGAAAATCACTAATTTATGGATTTCAGTTTTATGTAAACCTAATATCGCTTTCTCAATGACCAACAGCAGAATTCATGAAATCTGGAGCCGAAGGCGTTAGAACAACTTCACAAATATTGGGTGTTCCAAGTGTTGGGCTCACGTGCCCAACTTAGAAAGAACACCGGCTATGGAAATGGTCTTTGGTAATTTGAAACTCCCCAGAGTTTATCATAACTGCCACATAAATCATTATAGTGTTGACCATTAAGTATTCGCGTGGCATGTGATTAACGTTACCAGTCGCGTTGGGTTATATTGACCCGAAACATTGAATCTATCTTAAACGTGCAAATCCTGAAGAACATCATGAAAATGTTATGATTAACCTAAGTGATTTACGAGGCATAAGAAAAGGTAAATTTTAGAGAACAAAATCTGTTAATCACCTAGTGGTCGAAGTATTTCATTGTCAGCAAGATTTACTAGGTTAATTCGATTTCAACAGTTTTTTATTAACAAATAAACTACAGAATGTCTTCATCACGTCTGATAATCTGATCTTATAATGTTCTTCAGTCGAAAGTAGTTGTCTGCTTGTTAGTAAAAATTGCGGAAACCGAATTACTCGGGTGAATTCTGTTCACGATGAATGTTATAGTTAGGTTTCACGAAACGAAGGCTGAGTCTGTCTGTTATAAGTAGTTTATGATAAGAGGAAAAGATCCATACGCATCGTTGAAGTTACGATACTATGCTACTTTGAATTTGCTCTTTAAGTGAATTAAAAGTATATATATATATATATATATATATATATATATATATATATATATACGAGTTAAATGTTGCTTGCATACTGCAAGCAGATCGACAACACTATTTTCATGTCGGCATCATATCGGGACGGCCATCAAAAGAAAAAAATGGATTGAAATTTTTCTTAAAATTCGCTGCAATTCCATCGTCTGGCATCGAACCCGGGTCTTTACTGTTGAACTTACTATGCAGCACAATAGAACATCGCCATCTCTAACTATGTGTGAAAATATAAGCAGAAATATGGGCTACAACTGCGTCAAAAGACGTTCTAATTTTCACGAATTTAAATTGCTCTCTGGATTCGAGCCAAGGACGAACTTGCAAATCTAAAACATGATTTTGAAAGTTATTTATGATCTCTATCTACATGCCGAATTTCAAGTATCTATATTGTTGGGAAAGGGTTCAAAATAATTATTGAAAATCGGATCAGTTACTGATTGTAGAGACACCTGGTGTCGAACCCAGGACACATTGACAGTTGGGAATGCACAGTTTGATTTGTATACACTAAATCTTTCTTAGTGCAAAGTTTGAAGTCTTTATCGTGCTGGGAAGTACCTATAATATGTTTCCGTTATCTCCGTAAGAAATGCATTGAGGAATTTAAATGGCCCTCTGGGATCGAACCAAGGACCATCAGCGAATATATAAAATTTGATCCTGAAATTTATCATTGATCTCCAACTCCATGCCGAATTTCAAGTTTCCATGCCATCGGGAAAGGGTCCAAAATAAATCTTAAAAATCGCCACAATGCAATTTAAACGGCCGATTTTTACCCCGACCTAGCATCGAACCAAGGATATTTTCCGTAAAACTCATTTATGTTTTAGATAGATCATGACCATATATATAGGCTCCTTTAATTTTGATTCGCTACCTATCCGGAAAGTATTATTTTTAATTTCCCGAAAATCAACGCAATACATTTAAACGGGAAAAATCGGGACTTTGGGGCCCTCTGGAATCGAACCCATGACACTGAGGTTCAAAATCACAATTTTTCTGGTGGTTACACGATATGGCCAATACGTCGTAAAAATTTCAAGCCGATGACACTTGTGGTTTAGGCTGTGAATTAGTATCCTATCTATATACCTATCTATATATATATATGAATGAATCCGGAGAAGCATCTATATATAATAGATATATATATATATATATATAGTATATATAGTTATATAAACAGTTTTAAAGAATAGTGAATGGTTTCGGCCATTTGAAGCTCGGGGTGAATTGAGGACAGCAATTTTTAGTAAGAATATCTATATCTTATACTTTAAATTTTTGCCATCACTCACGTTGGGTCAAAACTTATATTTTGGTAAGCAGCATTCATTGACATCAGTTTTTGCATTAAAAATTGGTAGGTAGAGCTAGATAGAATGATTATAGTCCTCTCTTTTTTCGTGATAAACCTTCAAACATAAAATCTTTTGTTGATTCAAAGCAAATACTTGCGGGTTAAAACCATTATTTTACACTTATTTTTATTTAAAAACAAGAGGATTTTGATACCTGGAATGGATATCTTAAGCTCCATGTTTGAAATATAATTGCACTTATAATACCAAAGAATCTGAGATATTCCATTATTTAGAAAATCTGATTAATTGTGATTTTAAGGTGAGTGAAACTTGATAACGAGCATGCACCAAACGTCAAAGAATTTCTTTCTCACAATCTAAGCCCTGGAAAATCTAAGCCAAAGTAGAAGGCATGGAAACAAATGAGAGAGTATGATATCGCATCTCTCATTAGATAAGACGTATGGCATCTGAACCTTTGAAACAAGACTCCGCCATAGCAAAGTAAAAGCGAGGATGTCAAAGCGCGCACATTATGAAACCATTACCAATACAAGATTGCAAATTGGCGATTAAATCGGTATTTATAGTTAGACTGTTGAGAGAGCTGCTTTACAATCACATCAACTCGATTTATCATCTTCCCTGACTCTCTGTCTCATTAAATCGCTCTTGCTTCTTGATGACGCTGATCACGTGTAATTTAGGGATATTAAAGCAAGCCTTTGTCACGCTTAACAGGTCTGAGATAACAGCGGAGTGAGCACCGAGTAACAAGAGCGAAAAGGCAATATTTTCTGCTAATTTTTGAATTTTTCTCCTTCACAAAGGAAGTCACTTAATTGGAAGGGGAGATAATTCAAGTTCATTACATTGGCCGTATTTGAAGCAGTTTTAAGGAACTAAATGTCAATTACAGGGTGATTTCCCTGGAATATATTTTGAATGGATCGATATGGGAAAAATAGCGGATATATTTTGCGAATTTCTCCTGACCTTTCGACCAAGCATTATTTTCGGAGCATTTGGGATGTTTTGGAGTATTTTCATTCAATATTCCTCATGACCAGGGTATATCGGGTAGTCTAGTTATTTGTTCGGATTTTTTGAAAGTTGTCCCGGATTTGATTCCCAGTTGATGCCCGTGTGCAATATCCAAGATGTCAAATCACTTTAACGCTTCTACTACCAATTATCTTTACTGACGTATTTATCAATTAGAGTGATTTCTTTTAAACTGAGCTGCGTTTAATGACAAGTTTTAGAGAATCAACGATGCGAATAATGCTAAATTAACTATACTACCCATATAATCATGTAATATTAATTTTTAATTCGTAGAGTTTATTATATTCGTAAGTATATAAAAATCTAATTACGAAAAATACGAGACTCGCCACGATGAAAATTCCTTCTCTATTGCGAGATGCTCAGATTTTTTCAAATTGTTCAAATCAGTTACACATGCCGATGTAGGAGTCGAGGAGCACTTAACGGGCGGGGTCCACAGTACAGTTGGCCTCGCCTAAGGCGGCGTTCAATCTACATTGCTTCCTGCCCTCAGGGCGAGGCACACAAGGTTTGGCTGAAACACATCAGATTTATAGAGTAAACGTTTGAGTACATGTTTTTTTACATCCTTGTTAACAATCAGTTTTATATGAAAGAATTTTCTATTATAACATTCATATAGTGAGCAACAATGAAATGAAACTAATACAAAGTAAAATTAACCCAATTCATTAAACAATGCCCATTTGATACAGCTTTAAATATCACTATTATATATTTAAACCAAGATAAGAGTCTAACTGGGCGAAAAAATACTGAAGTAGAAGAGAATTTAACCCACCATTCCAACCCATGCGTAAAAATTCCGCTTCGTTTTTCCATGAATGCCAAATGGCTGTAACAAAACTTGCGCGCTGCACACTCTCATGATAAATACACGATGGTTGATACGAGTACACTACCTTTGAGTTTTGCCAGGAATCATCTCGTCTTCTTTGTCTTAAGAATGTTGTCTTCTCTTTCGAATCAATCCCTATCCTCTGGTTTATCCAGCCTATTTATTAACCCTTCTTCTTCCAGGTAATTATAAGCGATGTGGATTGTCTCCCACAATTTTGTCTTCATTTTGGGTGGTACGGGTAACCAGAAAAATACGCTCAAATAAGAATTTCTGAACATTTTTAACTAAAGTTATTCAATATGGCTTAGATACGCTTATATTAGATTAGAATTGGAACGAGTATAAAATCCAATCTACACCTCCACAAAGAGAAGAGATGAGGATTAGGAAAAAAGTTATGCCGAATTTTGCGAGGATATTTTGAACAGAATTTTGAATACGGCTAAATATTGGCGGTCAAAGTATTCTGCCTCTGCATTTCCTACCAATGTATTGACGTAACCAGCCGTTATTTAAAATTTTATATGAAATAAATTATGTTAAAGTTAACGTATGTTATATATTATTAAATACCCTACCTCCTACCTTGGTAACGAAACGAAGTTTGCATTCGTACCTACTTTTATTACTGAGGAAAAGTTGTTTTACATAGTCGGTAACAATGTTTTTTCGTCGCAAGGAAATGTTTTGAAATTTTTAATTCTGATGATTTATTAAATTAATATTGTTTGAGATAAAATTTTTCAAATTGGGCACGATCAATTTGAGAGCGCGAAATAACGGGAACTTATTTCTTTCTAACTGTGATAAAGTACCAAAAAGATAAGAACAAAATATTTTCATTTACATTGTTACACATGGCTATCAAGCTAAACTTTGATTGAACTTGTTTTTCTGTGGACTCCCGTATTTAATTTTTATTCAACTCAAAACTCAAGTAACTATAATGGAAAGACCGACACTAAATAGCTTTTTTCATTTTTTTAAAATTCATAACTTTGTTTACTAATAAGATATGATATAATAATTTAAAATTCCTTTAAAACTAATGTCTGATACTTAGAAAGAAATTCTTGGAAATTCTAAGGCGAAAACTGCAAAAATGTGAAGAAAACCATGCATTAAGTGATTGCCGCCTGAGTAAAGTGTACCCCGCCCGGGCAAGGCACAGTTGTCAAGTGAACGCCGCCTTCCGGTGGGACTCACTGTACCCCGCCCGTTAAGCGCTCCTGGACTCCTACACCGGCGGTATTGAATAAAGATCTTACATCGAGAACATAGAGGTCAATGCAATTTATAAAGTTCAATTTTTCGGTAACAGGTGGGTGGCAGTCAATTTTGCGAAAAAATAATACAATTTTTAATAGAATTTCTTTTCCCAATCCTACCACCCTTATTTTGGTTTAGTCGAAAAGTTCATAGTATTCATCCGTTTTGATGTCCAGACGCTTGAACTAGCATTCAAGAGACCCGAAGATCAGATTTCAGGCAGTCACTTGATTGCACGCTAAGTATGGTATTTATCATAAATATTTTTAAATTAGTCATGCTATTCATTTAAAATGTATAGTTTGTATAAACAACACTCGGGACTTCCTGCAATCGGTTTCGGAGGCGTATAGGTTCATATTGTTTAAATGTTATATTTACCACAGAATATAAAAGGTTACTTCACAGACAAAGTCTATCTAAGTGGGTAGAGTGCAAAAATATTCATTAGTTCAACTAGCTAAATTAGTTTGGAATGATTTAGCCGATGATGCTATTTTTTTATTGTCACATTTTCTTAGTTTTGTTATGCAATGAATATAAACGTGTCTTACTGAACTATAGATTAAGTTCTAAATATCCATTACATGTTACAGTTTTTCTGCTATTTTGGATCAAAGAAAAGCTTATTTCTACAAAATCATATTCATGTCGTTGTTATCTCCATTATTAAAGTTATCGATTATACCTAATCTGATTGGTCTGCAGATAAAAACAACTTGCTTTACCATATTCACATATCATATCTTTACCATACTCAGTCTTATCTTCTTTCCAAGTCTATAATGCTGCCGGCTATCATATGCTAATCGACAGATATGCCGTGTAAGCAAAAGTTAAAATTCATAATTGGAGGAATAGTGATTGCAAATCAAGGAAATCTTAGATGACCCAGCCTTAAATACGGCTCAAGGGGATATGAGTAAATTTTTTTTGGATACACAATATTTTTCTTTGGAATATTTCCCGATATTTTTCAGTTAGCTATCAATAAACGTAATCATTCTCTTAACCGAATGGTTGAGTTTGCTCATAAAGAATTCAATGGAAAAAAGGGTAGGTCTCGGAAGAGACGACCAAAAGATGGAAGGACTTAGCCTGGAGCAAGGTGAAAACCTGCTTTTATTAGTGGGAGAGTAAACAAAGAGCTTGGATCTGATTTCAGGCAAATAGAACTTCTTTGAGAATCATGATGGGTTGGAGAGGAATCGGATATCTTATTTTCCAAGAGGAGAAAAAATGCGGGAACATTTTTTCTGTAATGTTTGCAAAAAGAGGGAAGGCCTAATTGTTTATTAGTATTATTACCCAACATTAAACATATTATACAAAAAAAAATTATAGTATATTAGCATATCATTTTTTGTTAATATTAGCCAATGCATTAAAATATTCCCATTTATTAGCACAGTGTAGCATATTAACTTACTAAAACTATACATCAGGCGTTAGGTAAAATTTTTAATTGATAAATATTAACATTACCAACTCTAATTAGAATTCTGTAGCATATCTATGTCCTAGTTTAGCTTTTCCTTTTAAATGAGTTCAGCAACACTGCTATTAAATTATCTTTTAATTTTCTTATGCTCAAACCAATGATACGATAAAAAAGGTTTAATAATGGAACGGTAAAATTACATAAATATACTGAAGAGACCCGATGATATGTTTATCATATATTTTTAATGTTTTATGATTTGATAGTGAACCATAGAATCACAGAAAAATAAATTGAAGTCAAATTAAGGCTCATAAATAAAACTGATTATAAAATGATTTTTTTTTTTCATTCACAAATTCTTACATCATGAATAAGTTTTGGAATTAACAAAATTAATTAACATGTTTATATTTTTTACCAAACTGTATGTTATTATTATTTTTCATTGAGTTTGTTATTTTTATTAATATTTTAGTTTTATCAATTCAAAGCTTCCTCAAGTTAAACTTTCCATCTAAGGGGTGGGGTTCCCGAACTACCTCCTTTCCTTGTTATGTGATCAATTCCACTTCGTGTATCTGTCTATATTTTGATGAGCGTAGGCAACGCATGTATAGAAATATATTCTGAAGATATGACTAACATTATATTGTTAGGTTTAGACCTTTACTTGATGGTATGCAATAACAGAATAAAACAAGATCGTAGAACTAACACTTTAATAAATACAGTATCACATTAAATACATACTTAGGACTATATAATAAACGGCGATAAGTCGCTTGTGTGAAGATGGATTGTTGAAAAACGAAATGTTGGATTACAATGTAAGGGACAGTCATCTTGAAATATAGGAAATAGCGTTATACGAGGAATTTTAGAGTACGCAAACCAAACGAGAATCAGAAAAGCTCATTTAGGCATAGATTTATCCAGTTCGACCCGTATTACTTGATAATATCCAAGCATTGACGCCCATTACATCCCACTTCCCTGAGGATGTTGCATAACAATCCTGCCGCCTGAAACCGGCCCTGCCCACACCTCGAGTTCTCCACGCTTAGGTGGTCCTCAGAGCAGATACATTCAATTAGCATTCAATTTATTCGCCGCGGCCGGAAATTCGTAAGATGTCGGAGGCCAATTTCCACTCCGTCACCCAGTGTTTATCATCATAACGGCAGTCGCGTGATTCGACCGTATTTCACGCACGTCCCCGCTTTTTAAAAATCGCTCCCGGAAGACGGCGTTCCTCATCAGCGGGAGCCGAATTTATCGAGTGGTCTCAGGTAGCGTAGGAGTTTATCTAGGAGTTTTTCCCCACATTTTCGACTATTTATCACGGTGCAGAAATGGGCCGCTCGCGAGGCCATCGGCGGACGGAAATGGCTCACTCCGGACACAATTTTAAGGCCGAAACTCTATATTTTTCCTCCCACTTACTTCACGGCTCATTCGCTTCCATCCGAAGCACCCGTTGCCCCGTTCGAATGACCATACGCGGGGAATGATGATATACCGCGGGCCAAGTCGTGCTTCCGCGGGGTTTTTCACGCCTATTTTAGTGGAGTGGAGTGGACATCGGAAAGGAATTTCCGCCGATGCTTCACGCTTAATTTCCCCGGGAAAATTGGTGGAAAAATGATTTTTTGCGGATGAATTTGGGCTTGATGACTGGGCTTACGGTGGGAATACAAGAAGGCCGGTGGGTTCACAGTTTTAGCTGGGATATAAAAATTCTGCGAGGTGCGAGCGTATCATAGGAAGGTAGGGAGGATACGATCCAAGTATTAAATTTTGCTATCATCCATATAATAGAGCTAAGAGTAGGTGGCAATAATCAACTAGGTGTACGGAATAATCTAATACGGAATTAACTTAATGACTGGGTATGAGGTGAAACAAGCGGGGAATCCACGGAAGGAAAGAGATTCGCAAGATTGCTGTCTTTAATAAATTCCTAGACCTTAAATTAACGGTATATCTACTAGGTGTAGTGTGATCTCCTCCCTACCTAGGTCGAGTCTTCAAAGATCTTCAAATGTATCATTGTAAATGTAAGACAATCATCTATCCTTTGTTCCAACCTCAAATTATTTCCACTATAATGCTTTCTTTCTTTTCCTGAATATCTTGCTGATAAATTATTGTATTGATTGTTCCTGCTGATTTTTATATCTATTAACTTATCTATTATTATATCTATTACTAAGGCCATGTGCTGATTTTTGAATTTTGTTAAAACAGAAATAAAATAACTGAGACAGACGCGACGAAAAATTTCTTTAAGAAATTTTTCTTCCGTGGAATTTCCGTTACAATGCCCCTGATACTTGAAAATATCTCTTATTTCACCTTAGACTGTCGTCATCGAAAAATATTTCTTCATTCGAAGAAACGTTTCTGGAGAGTTTTTGGATAGCGTTCTACGAAGCCATGCATGATCGCTTCGAGTTTCATTAGTTTTTTAGTACAGGATAGAGGACATTTTTTATCTTCTCTTTTTATTGAATGTGCTAGTAAAATATATAATGATATGTGAATGATTATTAGTAATGGCATTCATTTCTCTCACTCCTTACTTATGCTATGAAAACCATTCCTCCGAACATTGTCTTGCTCTTATGTTAGTTCTTGCTTTCAGCATTCTGCCACTGAGAGAAAACCAAGATAAAATGCCCCTATCTTCACCTTGCGTATTCATAACAACCCATCTGCATTGCCTTTTCGTATCTTTCTGGAGGAGTTGTGAATCCAATCAGCCTCTTGGCTGTAGTAGAAGAAGGGATTGGAGAATCACTTGATGTGTGTACCTGACAACAGCAGTTTGCAGGTTATGAGCACATGTACTAATTGCGAGTATATAAGGATACCATTATCATAGAATATGATTTTTATGATATTAACGCTTTCGTCTGATAGTTTTAAATAATAGGAATTCCTTTTCGTCAAAAGCACAATCTCTCGCATCTATTGTAAAATGTATAAAAAGTCATATTTCCTTGATATCTTAATTACGTCTCCTTCAAATCAGTATTTCTAAAGTAAAGACCTCCAAACTAATATATTATTTACTTTTCTTATTATAAATTATCACTATTATACCAAAAGATGGAAGTAGAGATCGTTAAAAAAATTGCTTTTTTGTGATTCAGTTTTTCAAGGGATCATTTCTCCAGATATACTCTTTTCGGAGTGGAAATTGAATTTCTCAAATTCACTATTGTAAAAGATGCTTTTCATTGAATGAGTAACTGAGAAATACCCGCAAAGATTTTATGACGTACATAGACAAAACCATATTTGTTGCGATCGTTAAAGCTGAACTAAACTTCCGTGAGATGAATTTTTCCATGTAGGCTAACCGGAAATTGACTTAGACAAAATTTTCACAAAGCAAGGACTTATCTCTTAAACAATGAGTTTGTAAAGTGGTGGGGGATTCTACGGCACTCAAGCCACATGTGACCTTTGCGGGCGTTCAGTTCGGACTTTTAGTCACTTCCTGTAGAAAAAGTCTCCCATAAAAATATGTTCTCTTACAGTTTACTGGTCAAATGAATTAGTTTTCTCGTACAGAATTTTATATGAATTGCTGTAAAGTAGGCAACACGCATTTCAAAATGGTATGATGGCTTATTTATTTATTTATTACATAAGACCGGCACAGTTAAACGCAAGGACAGGTGGTGACATTAACGTATATCACAATCAATTCTGACAAAATTTTAAACATCGGTGTACATAAATACACAATACAGTTTTACCACTAAAATCAGTTTTCAATTAAGCCGAGGGCATACTTAAGAATCTAAAAACATTACATACAGCATCTATCTCGTAAAATATAAATATGCTTATATATAAAAAACATAAATACAACAACGTGAAAGTACAAAACGTGCGTATATTATTATAAAAAGATAACAGCACTTAAATAGCTATAGGTTGTATTAGAATTATCTTTCATAATAATTTCCTTTCTATATATTTATCTATCCGATGTCAGTAACACCCGTCAGAAACACATGGGCGAAATTTTCGTACATTAATTTTATGCATCTACTTCCCGACGATATTATAATGATTTTTTTTGGATTTCCTATTGGTCCAATGGAGTATTACATATTCGTAATTTTTGTCCTAAGTATCCTTGGTTCGACTCTAAACGACTCGAATCGTCTCTCATAAGAAATGCACTTAAAGTTAATTTTGAACGACTGGAGTCAGGTTTTCTTTTGCAGAATTATATCATAAATAATTGTCACACAAAATCGAGATAAATACTAAAACAAAGGAAATTGAATAAAGATTCTTATATTTGTCGTAGAACATCGTATTCAAGTCGAAATTGAGAGAATTTAGACAAAAATGACGACAAATTTGTGTTATTTTGTGTGCATAAACAATTCACTGACGAAAAAGGTGATTGTTAAACTCTACTCTCATACAGATATATGGGAAAGATAGGCTCATAATAAATGTATGGGGAAGAAGAGACGACATCTTATGACAAGAAAACCATTAGTAAACTTTGGAATTTAAAATTCAGCTTTATATTTTTACAAATAATATCACCTTTTATAATGTATAATTCCCCGTCATTTTTGGTGGGGAATTCACTATTATTGTATAATAGAAAACCAAATACTAGATATGACCTTTAAATAGGAAAAACGTCCTCACCTCTGAACTAAATAAAATTTTAATAAAATGTTCTTCAGGGTTCAAAGACTCCATCTCCACAAATACTTTTTTCTTAGAATGATTTTTAAATGGAAATTGGATGTGATTTCACCACGGTACTCTCAACAAAATCTCTTACTTTCCAGAGCATTTGCTCTAGACGTCTCACAAGTTTCAGGTCTGTCGCTCATCTAAGAGAGATTTATTCTCTATTTCTTTCCTTTCTGTGGCACAGAATCATATCAACAATTTTCCACTGTTCTTTCATCCGTGCTATGCTTTGTCCTTCTAAGAAGAATTTTTCTTAAGCTCGAAAAGCTTGCGTTTTTACTTTCAACGACCTCGAATGCCTTTGACGCGATTTACTGCTACCCGTGAATGCGATGCCTGATCCATATCTATTGTCCTTTCTATTTGATTCCACCTTTCTCTTTTCTGATTCTTTGAGATCGCAAATAGACCTCTTGGTAACATTTTAAGAAATACTTCTTATCTGGAAAGGAATAACTGAGGATTTACTCGATTCCGCTTAGATAGATGCCTACATATCCCACGCAGACATAGACATTCAGTGATATTTAAGTATAAAGTTGGCTACTGCTAGTTTAAAAAGGCATGACTGTATCTTACAAACGATTTTTTATTTGAAGGTTTGTTTTGGGGATGGGGATTTGTTATTTGTTAAAGAAATTTCTTGTATTATGAGCATTATAAGCTACATTTCACTTCGATCAGTTGAATTTAAAATGGATATTTTAATGATTAATCTAAAATTGAAACCTTTAACCTTATGAAATAAGCGATCTTTAGGTACTGCTATACTCCAGTATAAATCTATGTTAGAACGGTATTATAGTCAAAGCATCTGTTTTCACTGACTGATTATGAATTTTATTTTCCTGTCCGTGACTTTTCGGCTGTTTTGTGTTTTCTCAAAGGTCCAGAAACCCAATTATAAATTTATTTTCTTACCATTAAATTAGCTATTAAAATGTTTTCTTAATATAAATATAATTAAAAAAATAAATTATGTGTTATACTTGAGTAAAAGTGTTATCTCATTTAGAGTGCACTCATTCCAAAAAAATATTTCGTAATTGCGCATTCGGTAAAAATCGTATTTTGGTCTATTGTATATGTTTTGTGAAAGATTTCACAAGACTTCGCCTCAATATGCGAATTTTAGATATTTTTGCAGATACATATATTTCTTCAGAAATAGAGTGGTACCTAAAGCTATGAAGTTAACGTGTGGAAGCCTGGATCCTATAATAATCAACCATGTGGTACAGGTAGATAGATGTGAATGTAACATACGTAATTTATGTTTCGACGTAGGGATCTATAACAAACCAGAGATCGAATCGTAATACTCTTGTAAAACATTCGCTATTGATATTTAAATAATCGAATCTAAACGTATTCCTCCTTGCTGCAGAAACATATTCTCGGGACGCCAGACGAGCACACCGAACAAAATCGATTCCGCGAGGATTCTCGAACTCATCTCCCGACAGCGATTTCCCCGAAAGGATATTTTTTTCAAAAGGATTAATTAATTAATCGCGGACGGACCCTTTTCCCCGGAATCGGCTCCGTATAATAAATAAAATGCGACAAACGCTCCGGCAAATAATCTAGACGACCGCAGGCAGGACGTTAGGGGGCACGCCGTCGGACACCGCTTGGCCACAGTGCCGCGAACCCTATATCAAAGCAACTTTCCGGCGGAGATCGCAAGCTTTCCTCGGTCCCATCAACGATGAGAATGCTCCTCGGAAAATGATCCCAACTCCCCCCGAAACCCTTCATCCCCCACCGCCTTGCTAACGTCCTCTAATCCTCATTCCATTGTTTCCTGTAGTAATCACAGACCACAAAGCTTTTCCCCTCCCACGTTGGCTCTCCCTCCATTTCACCCGAATACCTTTTCTTCCATGTCCCTCTTCCCTGTCCCTCTTCCGTCCCACGTTCCTCCTTATTTCATTTTAGTCCTTTTATCGTCACAGTTTTCATCGTTCCGGGATCTTCACGCCCTCTCGCATTCTAATTTCCTCATCTCATTTTAATTTCGTCCCCTTTTTCGCTTTTTCATTATCTCCGTTTCGCGCCGCTTTGTCGACTTCCTTTCACTTCTTTCCGTGGACGCTATGTTAGTCCGAAGTATCTATATATTTCTACAAAGGGGTGATGGAAGAGTTTACTGCTCGTGAGACTCATACGCGCAATTTTAAGTTCAGTATGGATAATGTAATTAAATCCTCCTGTGGTCCTTCAACTTTTTAGTCAACTTACTTTCAATTTTTAGATACGAGGATACAGATAAGTGATTCTATTTAAGTAGCATCAAAGGGCAGATATCGGCTGTCGTTCGCTACTAGTCATCCAGTTAATATTAGATTATCAATAAATAGATAGAGATAAGCCTTTACTATGTGGAACTCCATTTCACATGTAAAGTAAAATAACTATGTAAAAATCCCACTGAGGTACATTTATTAGATTATCATTGTTATACGATAAGCATAACGCATTGGTGGAACTCCTTAATAATCGCAGGTAAAGAGAAACTCACTTTGCAGTGTCCAAAAAACTATTTTTAGTAAATACGGCCTTGGTTTCGTTCCAGCGTAATATCCTCAGGTGAAATAAACATAAAAATTATTTTGTGGACACACAAAATCAGTTTTTCTTTATGCCCGATTTGTTACGCGATGCTGTATAGCTGACAATTATTTATCATTTCTTACTATCAATCGAGAAGAATATAATCTATGAGTCTAAATTAATCGATTACTCAATACTAACCCTCTGTTCATTATTTTAACAAAATGATACTCATAATGAATCTGTCATAAATAAATGTTCAATAATGATAAGTCAGATTCAGCTTCTTGAAACATGTATGGTTTTAAAAGGAAAAATAAATAATCACCTTAGTATGCATGTGGTGTGAGAGACCCTGCCGGATAAATTAAAACGGCACAATTTACTCAATAAATTCATATATGCTACGCTTTCAGAGGGTGTGGCCGATATTATGCGTATTCCCTACTACATAGACCGTTGAGTCACTGAGGGATGATCAACGAAATAAATGCTAGAACTAGTCACTTCGAGTACTCAATCTCCTCGCTAACGATACGCGAAAGGAATCGATTAGGTGAAATAGAGTCATGGTGCATGCACCATCCCCCCTCCCAGTCGATCGGTGTCTAGCAGATTACTTTAGTGAATCTACATTAATAATAAATAATATTTATAAGCATTTCTCCTAACAATCAAGAATATTCGTCTAATCCCCAGACGGGTTTATTCATTGGAATCGAGCATGTTCGTAACTGGACTAACTCTTCTCAGAATTGGAAAATTTCTGTTGAATTTACTAGTAAAATGTATACTTTAAGATCTCCTGTAGCACATTTAATTTTGTATAAACACACACATTATACTATATGTATAATTCCTTCCTTTTATTCAAACTCGACTTCACTTCGATTCAAACTTAAAATTTCTTTCTTAATAAATATTTTAAGCATCAAATAAAAGCTACAATGAAAAAGATGAAAGGGCTGTAGCAGTCTTTTTCTTTAATTTCTCAATTTTTTCTGCTTTCGCTTTTTTCTATTTCTATTGTTGGTTCCTATTTCTTTGTATCTATCCACCACATTCAATTAACCAGAAGTAAAGGAAGCTTATTGTTACTTGCTATTTTGTTCAATCTAAAGGTCAGCATTAATAGCGCTGGGATAAGGTCACCTCTATTAGCTGTTAGTCTTTCCTCAATATTTACTTAAGTTGAATATCAGCAACGCTTTTTTATTCCACCTACAAAATGGCCTGGAGCTCCTTTTCAATGACATTTCATAATGCCAATTCAACGTCAACTTGATTTTAAATTATTTTTCTAATTCTCTTCTTCCTGGTTCAGAATATTTTTCCGCATAACAGCAGTCTTTCGAAATTACGTGGTGTAAATAGCTTCCGTACTCTCCTGAAAGTTATTTTTTTTTCTTTGTTAAAACTCGCATTCCTCTTTCTCTTTTAGCTCCTGGTTTTATCATGAAATTATTTTGCTCGAAGTTATTTTTTCCATTTGCTGTATATTTGTGGATCATTTCGTATTTTGAATTGCAATTCCTCCTTCCAAATCTCTTAATCTAGCATAAAAATGAGATTAATCATTAATCAGATTTCTTATTCTTCTCTTACGCTGCACTTTAAAAATTTCTTACGTCTATTTCAAATTCGATTTTGACAGAGCAATAATATTTTAGACATTTTTTAATTGTCACTTTAGCTTGAGGTTGTAACTGTTTTACGATTTAAGATAAATAATTTAACAAAGTAAGCTAATAAAAAAATTAACTATCCTACCCATAACTTCCGAAACTTAGGATAAAATCCCTTCAAAATTTGAATAATAAAGAACTTAATAGGAAAAAGTTTACTAAACCACAGTATTTTAAAGATCGACATGGTTATTGTAACGTCGCTACATCATCAGGTGATACATTGATGGTGGTGAATTAACCTAAATAGCCTGTAAAAGAACTCAAGTATATGGTTTTTGCACATAATTCTTGTACAATAATAATTACCACATTGTAACGCCTGATTTTTAATCATTTGAAGGATAAACTTCTACTGTTGGAAATGTTAATCTGAAACCTTTCCCAAGACAGATTCATTTAGATTATATTTGAATTCTGTGAGTAATTATTATTTAATTTATTTCTTAATTTTATTAACCGCTTGTAATAATGTCATTTCTCACTTTTGGAAGATTCGCTTATGGTAGGCCATCATTTATTTTAGAGTATTGGCGCATTGTAAATTACACTATCCTGTATTCTTATATTCACAACTCGTAAAAACAAAAACTTTTCTTTATGCTCCTCTGCGGCAAGTAACGCTTCTTCCGACTTTTTCCCTCTTCATAATTCACTCTGTTTCTGCTGTCATCTTTCGCCTTTACACCTCCTATCTTCCCCACTTTCACCCACTCCATGTCACTTTCACTCCACCCACCTCCTTTCACTTCGCTACGCCATCGCTCCCGCACATTTCCTTATCTAAGTCTCTTTCACTCTGCACATTCCCTCCATTATTACTTTAAGCACCAACATTCCCTTTCAATTCTTTTACCCTTTTTCCTCCGCCCCTCAATCCACGCTCCACCCTCTTCCTCAATTTGAGCACGTATATGGAGTTCCGCATCAGTAACCATACAGAAGTTCTGATAAACCGCAACAGCCTTCTTCCCACGCTAAAAGTTCGTTGCCGGAGATTTTTCTCGTTTATTTTTAACCTCTCCCCTTACGAATGATTCTGAAAATTGAATAAAAATGTCAGGCTAGAGTAGAAATCACGATTGCAAGTACATGCATGCCTACAAGTAAGTTTTCTCTTGTCTGTCAGAATTTTACGAGAGTTATAAGTGTACTTGTCAATTGTGTTTACGTGACTGAAGCCCGGTAATATAACGTGTAGTTACATTGATAACATTAATCCTTATATAATTTAAAGAGGACTTATTGTTTCAAAAAATGGAATGTTTTCTATTCCATGTTGCCCGACACGACATCTTGTACTACACAGCATAACAACAAAATTTATTGTCCATTGCCAAAAATCGAGCAATACAAAACCATTTACTACTATTTTACATAATAAATAGCATACTTTTAATTGTTCGTGAACGTTTTCAATAATCATTACATGAAAAGCTACCTGCAAAAATGTTGTGAAACTATGAACAAAATTATCTGCTCTGTAACTCACAAGCTGTCTGGAAACTAACTACACTCGCTACAAAGCATCATGGGAATTTTTATTTTATTCAAATTTTTTATTTTTTTCAAATATCTCCTACTTGAGAGAGCAATTCGACGGATGAGAAATCACGGTATTCCATATTGCCCGATAGTTTAAAATTACCCGAAGTTCATCAATGCATTGCCGTAACGTGTAATTGGGAGATACGAGTTCCTCTACCGGTACCGTCAGATTTTTTCCGTTCCTCCCTGATAATATCTCTTTTATGTTTATGATCGATTAAGGAGAATTTGCCTTTCGTCATCATTGCACGATTCATAATTTTATTTAAATTGAATCCATCGTGTGATTCCTACTAGTCACATACGCACAGTTAACTCGCTTCCGCTCACTAAAATCGCCCACTATAACTAATCTAAAGCGACGCAATCCTGCATCAGGGAAATTCGGCCCACTACATCGACGACAATAAAACCCGCCGCGGGGAGGGTTTTAAACGGCAACAAATTGGAAAATCCCCGAGGAAACAAACTCCATCCGCGCACAAACACCGGCACTAAAAGCCCGATATTAAAACCTACAACTTCATTCCGCAATCATCGGGGGATTAGGGAAGAGACAAAGCAAACAGGGGTGGAGAGAAGGAGATGGCGTGCGGGAAATACACGATAAAGACGCGGGCGAAAAACGTGGCCCAACAACTCGAGTGCGACAACTCATCGGAACCCACAACTCACTGTGCGACAACTAACCGAGCGACAGCTCTTTACGCGAACAACAGATCGCTACGACAAATGAAATAACATCTAATTTTGAACGTTGAAACTATTTAGCGGTTGTCCATCCAATTACTGATTCTTCTTCTTGTGGCAACATTCCTATCGGAGATTGGAAATCATCATAGCTGATTCATCTTTCTTATTCCCTCTTCTAAGAGCTCAGTAGAGTTAGTTAGAGCAGCTAAACCACTTTTTTAAATTGTCGGTCCAGGAAATTTCTTTTCTATATCTGCTTCGCCTCTCTTTCATTTTTCCTTCGTAGTTCATATTTTACGCCTCTTAGAATGTGACCGAAATACTGAAGTTTCTTGATTTTAATAGTTCTTATAACTTCACGTCCTTGTCTTATTGTTAGTCTTTGTAGTACTTCAGCATTCATCACTCTTTCTACCAATGATATCCTTATAATTCGCCTATAACACCATAATTAAATAATCAAAGACTTCAATTTTACTTTGTACTATACTATTTTAGTTTTCAGGCTTCAGCTACATGTAAGAGGGTAGAGAAAACAAAATGTTAAGAAAATAAAGAATTAAAGCCACACAAAATAGATAAAACATAAATAAAAACAAATACAATTAAAAATGAAACAATTAACCAACAACAATTCACTGTCACCTCTTTAATGATAATGTACGTATGTGTATATGACTCATACATATCCAATTTAATTCTAAACAATAATGTTCTCAAATCATATCCTCTGTGGTTATGTTTAATTTGGTTAGTTTTAAGATATACATATGGCAGTAGTATATATCTAGGGATATGAGTACATTAATACTATTGTTATATCGGTGCCAGTCACATATTTTTGTAATGGCCAAGTTATGGAATTTTAAATAATACACATTACACCATCAGTTGGTAAATGTGCCCAAGGTCGTTGAATCATACCGAGTCGTAACAGCGCAGCATACGTAATTACTGATTAAACAGGTTGATAAGTATTTGATAATATATTTAATAATAAATGAATCGCGCGAGGAGCTGTCGATAGATCGGTTTTGTTCTCCGATGAGTTGCCGCACTCTGAATTGTCGCACTCTGAGTTGCCACAAAACCACATAAAACACACGGAAAAGACACGAGAACCATACGGGAAATACACGGGTGAAAAACCCCTTCGATTGAGCGGGAAAAAAACAATCGCCGATCGACTGTCGGGGGATAGAGAAATCCGGGGATCGCGATTGGAAATCGGTTGGGGCGATGGCGAAAAAAATTGAGGAACATGGATAATCCGAGATGGAAAGAGGATCGATTCGATCGCTCCTCAACGAGCTCTGTGAACGGCTGAAAGCAATTTGGAGGGAAAGACGAGCAATCTTCGGAAGAGAATCGGGACTTGGCCTTGTGAGTGGCGGCGATAAACGGAAAGTGCGTGCGAACGGAGGGAGGGAAGTCCCGCGGGACGGGGTTATTGGATTAAACGAAGAGGAATGGGGAAAGCAAAAATAAACTGGGAAAAGGCGCATTCCGCGGGTCGTCTAGGTGTTCGAGTTATTGCGTTAGTCGTCCGGATATGCTTTCTTAGTTGGTGGGTTTAAAAATACTTAAGGGCAGGTCTAGACTACCAGGGGGTCAAAGGACATCGAAGTTAAAATTGAAAACATAATTTTTTTATAAAATAAACTGATATAAAAAAATAAATCGGTACTTTGTGCGATATATCATGAGATTTGACTATGCTATAACGTCGAATTACTACGTAACTGAAAAACATGAATAAACACATGGAAGAAAGGAAGTGAAAAAAGTCAGACAGGACAGAGACTCAAACCCGGATCTCCTGATTGCCAGTCGGTTGATCTCCTAATTGAACTATTGTATCGAGAATCTGGAGATCCGAGTTTGAATACCGGTCCTGTCAGATTCTTTTCATGAAGGTTCTTCCTGGTGGCGGTTTCTATATTCAAATAATCGTTCTCCACTCTCAATGGTATTTCTCCAACATTTCTCTCCTCCTCGTCCCATCTTGAAACATTATCCAATGCTTTACCCCTTCCTCTTCCTTTCCTTGCTCTGCTACTACCCTTTCCGTTTCCTTCTTTCTCCTATTAATTTGTATTTTATCACTTCCTAAAGTTTTAGCTTTGAAGATGAGTTAATTCTCCAAATCGGTCAGTTCTGTCATTTTCATTCATAATATCGAGTTTGTTCCATTTCGGTTTTGATGAAGACATCCATCTTTTATATATGAAAGAAGCTGTTGGCAACGTGTCAGCAAATTAAATGTGAAAGCGGCGTTAGAAATGAAAAACATGGAGGCTCTATTAAAAATTTTTTAATAAATTCATTTTGACTGACTTAAATTAAACATATTTGATCTAAAATCATTGAATAGCCTTCCGGTCACGATTTACTTGTTGAGAACAGCTTCATTAAAGTTTTTGACACCTCCATTTCTTCTTTAGAAAGAGATTTTCAGATTCAATACCTATTATATATCACCTTTAAATGTGAATTTATCTTCGAGGTAGACTATTCAAGCTGGACACGTTTGAAATATAGATTTAAGGCAAAAAAGTAAATCTGAAAATCCAGAGCAACATCACAGCGTTGAGATTCCCTTACCATGGTAGTACCGTATGCTCAGAACATGCTCCTAATATATATTTATGTTCCTTCCTTACTATATAGCGCTAATGTCTTTCCCTGTGGGGTTCGCAATGTGGTTGTCACGCGAGGAAGGTCATAATGCAAAACCCCAATGGGATTTCGTCCGGAGTCCGTGCAAACAAAGCGAAGACAGTATGCGTAGTTCTAACAAAAGGGGATTTGGAACTCCCTCTCTTCCTACGCTCGCCACTGGTTCGCCCAAAACTACAAGGGAGCTGAAAAGTTGAGAGCTAACAGACCACCAACACAAACCGCAGGGAAAAGTGGCGACTTCAACGTACGTGGTGTGATTCGGATGGGGTAATTACATTGGGATTGAAAAAGGAAAGTTAGAATATTCCTCTTAAAAATATGCTTAATGAAATGTAAATATGCAGTCATACCACGCTTAAAGGGAGATGATTCGTTTCGGAGTCAGGTTTCCTAGCCTGTTACCTCTGTAGTGAAAATTGATATTCCTTCTTATGTTGTCAAATCGTTGTCGAAAACATTTTAAAGTTTCTGAGTAACTATCCTTTTCTATCATCAGTAAGTAAAGTTAGGCGGTGTCTATTTATCTTAGGTTATTTCTGAATTTTTATCCTCATTTATACCCGTTATAAGAATCATTTATGTTAGTAGAGCCCGAAAAACAGTCAGAGGGTTTTTGAAACAAATTCATTTATTCGTGTGACAAGATAAGCATTACTCGTTAAGCGATTTCTCACTCTATTGCGCTGAATTAAAGAATACAAAATATGTTTAAATCATTTTGACTATCTTGCGTGCTTCCCGTTTTGCCAAAATCCAAAAAGAATTTCTCCATACATAAGTAGTGTGGTTTTTCAGCTTCAAAATCATTTTCCCAAAAAATGATTCATCTACTTTTGAATTAGTATCTAGTATCAGATACGGGTGAGATATCTTGGTATTCATAATACGTACATATCTTATCTGTATACCTACAAAAATACCTACATTATACGCGTCTGATTATGCCAATATATTAAACATGTAGTTCCCCTTAATCTTATGCACCCCGCACACCAGCTTGCGATTATTTTTTTCGGAAAGGAACTGCAAATTCTTATCTTAAATTTTGCAATGAATGTTTGTTTATATTCATAGAGAAGGTATTATTGTGATTTTTTTGTAAATCATTGAGGAGTTAAAGAATTGCGTGTATTTTTGAAAATGTAATTCAAAGTTTGTGTTTGCGACATACCTTCTTCAATAACGGTTAGAGCAACCGACCGGCAATTGGGAGACCCGGGTTCGATCCCCGGCTACGGCAGAGTTTTTCTCTTTCACTTCCATCTTGTAAATCTCTCAAGTAAATGGATAATTATTTTTTTGCCGAAAATATTACAGTTCAAGGTTAATTTGTTATGAAATTCCTGATTTTATATATTTATCAAACATATATGTGTTCATGTAGTTCTATAAAAACTGAAAACGCTTTTGAATCCATTTGAGTTACTTTTAAGTATTGCTCGTCGTAGAATGGTATTCTTGAGACTTAATGGGAATGTTTCCTTTGGCCAACTTCCAAATGGAAGCTTTTGAACCTCCTTATTATTACGTTAAAGTGGAGAAAGTAATAAACAAGTCGTCAAATCTTCGCACGGAAATTCGAGGCCTTCTTACGTCAACCATTTCGTGAATCCACACGAAGAGCAAACAAGAGTTTACGATCCCAGGCTAATAAAATCCATGTCTTGATGTTTCTTGGTTAATAACAAAGAGATGTTATTGAATATCCTTTTTATCGTTGGACTAAGTAAATGGCAAAACTTCTTGTAAGGATTCCAAAACTGAAGTTAGACAGCAGCAGAAAAATCTACATGCAAACAGATCATCTTAAGATATAGTAAATACGTCAAATTAGCTTTCAATGATAAATATAATGATTTTGATAATTGACTGCGTAGAGTACTCGGTATGTCACTTCCAATTTATCTAAAGATACAATTGTCTGAAATTTACATCAAATCGCAAATTTATAGGAAAGTCGAGGTGGTAGTTACAAACCTCCTTCTAGATTGTTCTAGGTATGTTATATCAATACCTTCTTCAATACCTGCTGATGTTGTTCACTGGTAAATAGTATAATAATAAGAGCTATGCACAGTTTCTAATGACAATCTTAAATGTATAACGAATACATATGACGCATATATAAATATATAAAAATGTTAATATTTACCTCTAAGGCATTTGTTTGTTTATAAGATTTGACGATTTTTTTACAACCGTGGTGGAGAACATGTAAAACCCATAGTCTATACCCAAAGAACAAAATATAATATTGTTATACCTAAACCAAATAATGAAACTTATCGTCGAACATTTCTTTATCTTTGCCCTAAATTATTTGTTTCCCTACCTTCGAATATATTTGGTGTAGATAAATAATGAACTTTTTGAAATCTTTTAAAGAATGGTTATTCGAGAAAAAGGATCTTGAATATTTGTTTAAAAGAAATGAGTAAATTTCTTGTTTTCATAGAGAAATTATACTTGTGTTACTTTATTTTGTATTGTGCATGTAATAGTTGGCTGTATTTGTTCCGGAATTTTCAATGTTTTTTCCCATTTCTATTATTCTTATTATTTTTGTATCCACTTTTAATTTTTGTAAAGTGACTTGTTAGTAATGGTACAGCGACCGTTTGTTGTTTTTTTGTACTTTTGTTAGACCATTAGAGTCGGTTAACCCTAATCAGGATCTTATCCTAGGGGAACCTATTTCCCTCTATTTTATTTTTTAATATTTACTCACGTGTATGAGTTTATATGAGGTATAAATAAGTAAATTTATTTTAAAGTTAGATGGTGTAAGTGAAAGGCCATGTATTTCATTTTATAAAGGAAACATACTTTGAAATACGGAAACACAAATCCAAATTGAATTTCACCGTTGAAATACGTCTTGATTCCATCAACCACCCATTCCGTCCCTGAGCTCACAAAGAAATCTCAAGACGAGCGGATTTTAGCACCTCGTCAAGTGCCCGGCGAAATAAATCCCTTGGGAGGTAAAAACAGAAGTTAGGAACCAGCTAATTTTTTCACTGTCTCGAAACAATCATCTTAAGACGAGGGAAATCCTATCCCATAAACTAGACACGGGCGGTTGAATGAACCTATTTGCGGAGGAAAGAGGATCCGGCACTTCAAGGAACAAAAAAGAGAGCTCATCCCGGTGAGGAACCTCCCCCGGTACAGCTTCGACTTCGCCTGCAATTACACGGCTCCGTCCTCTCATTCGCTACTTGTAAAACAACCCAGTTCTCCTTATCCGTCTCTCTCTCACACCTTTGTCCTCCGATATCTACGTTGAATTCCTAGCATGTCTCCCATTCGCATTTCTCCAGTTGCTATCCTCTCAAATCCCTAAGGTCGCATAACGCCCCTTTCCCCACTACTTTCACCGGCGTTTCCCCGTTCGTCTCTTTTTGCGCTCGTTCTCGCCCTTCTTTCAGAATCGCATCGCCTACGATATTGGCCGAGGGTCGTGAAGGTTTTACGATCACGTTCGTCCCTTCCTCCATCATATCGTTTCGTATGTTGTGAGCAACAGAGTATAGGAAAATATTCTCCGAAGTATCTTTGTTTATCGTGTCGTTATGTATTTATTATCCACGTCTATGTTGTATGCATTGTTAATAGCAGCGTAGATGTATAGGTAAAAATAGTGTGTATTAATATAATTTTGTAAGTTTACATTGTATTTGGCAAGGGTTGTCAGCCCTATTCTTTGTTTTTTTCTTATAGCTCTATAAGATATTCCTTTCTTACCTGTCGGTCGATTATTCGAAAATTGCTAAATATAAGAATCGCCTTTCTTTTTTTATTCATCCTCTGTAGTTCCTTTCAAAATTCCTTGAAAGTTGCTTCTCAGGAGGTACTAGTTACTTTTCGGAAGGTAATCATGCCTAATTAAATACCTTTATTCCTCAACGTGATCTCCTTTTTTCACTAGTGCATATTTATTCGAAATAGCCCATAAATATTCAAATCATCATTCAAGCTGAGCAACACTGAATGGATGAATTATGTCAAGCAATGTAAATAGGTTGAAATGGTAACATGCTCAAGGAAGTAGAGATATGGTAAAATCCATCCTCAGAGTGTTATTTTATTATTAACAGTTCAATTGTTGACTAATCAGGTTTTAACGATTAATTTATTGGCGATTCTTTGTATGTACATACGTTTATTCAAAGCAATCATAATTATGCCGTGATTATCTGTTATGCTGTATGATTAGCAACTTCAATAAGGTCTATACAAGAACATGTTTGTGGTAGCCTATGAATTATCAGAATATAAGCTCGGTAAATTAATTATTTTTCTTAATTAAATTTTATTTACACACTTCCTCTGCAGCGATTCACAAGTTTGCATGCATTTTTATTGATTTATGTGAATTAATTTATGATGATGAGCTTTTTAGCATGAAGCAAGAAAATATAAAACACTTAAAAGAATATTTGTATAAAAGATGGGTTGTCTAGGACTAACTGCTTAGGACTAACTTCGCGAGAAATTAAGTCATTAACATTTTATTCGTATATCTACAGCAAAACTTTCTACTTTAGTACTATAAAATATCTTCACATAAGGTAATATTGGAAATTTTAATCTTCTTCTCATTTAAATAGCATTTTGTGAGATTTTTGACAAAGAGGACATTGTTATCATGTTATATTGTTGATATATTAAAGGATAAGCTTAATTCGACCCCCTTAACTTATCCATCCCTTACAACATCCATTGCCTTATCCTTAGCTCTACTCTGTAATTATAAATCAGAAGCAGTGCACTCGCAGAGAAGGATACCTATGAAAATGGAATGCTTTTGATGAGTAGCCTTAGGGGTAGTTATCATGGAGCTCATCTGCGTAGAAGAGTATGCTCAAAGTATTTTCCGCTCTATCTTCAAGGCTGAGAGTAGCCTGGCGGAATCTGCTGGCGTCACATAGCTCTCGCTATCAGAAGCGTTAGCGTGAATCATTCCTTTGTTCACGCACTGCTCCCCTTTGTCTGCTCGAGGCATTGTCACAAAGCGCTAGAGAAGCGATGCAGCTACTTTGCAAGAGCCTACGAATATTCGTACAAGATGGGCCACTATAACAAACATAAAAAACCACTGATCGTGAGATGCATATGGTATTTTGTATAGCGCTAAATTAAGCGTCACTCCCAGAGAGGGAATCTATTTTCTTTTTTCACTCTGATTATATGAAACTAATGAAGTATGAATGAGGTATGATGCTTGGTGGCAACGTTCGTTTTATGTAATAATATTATGCTACACTTACGTGTATTTTTTCCTCTCTTAGTATCCTCGATGAGTGAGAAAGTAAAGGCTAAATTTCTAACTCCTTTTCTTATACTGAAGGTGCAATGATTTTTAATTTTAATACTTCACAGATAGTGAAGGAAACTGTGATAAATTGGGTTATGGAGAATTAATTCTTCACTTCCATAGAGTTTTTTATTTACCCTCATTTTCATGAATCACTCTTTTACTTCAATTTCATTATATTTCTGTAAATGTTTCTATTCTAAAGCTCGATAACATCTAATTAAGTCCATGAATTTATCTTATGTGATGTAAGAAAGCCAGACGTGAATAATAGCAAATTAAATCGGAACTTTATCAATGGCAGATTTTACCTCACTCAATAGGCGCCAAATATTACACATACGATTCGAGTATAAAGATAACTTAAGGACGTGCATGCATTAACCAGGTAAATCTTTCTTTCGAAATTCACCTGCAATCAATGCGTTGTTTAATGTAGAATTATTACACTTTCATCGCCATGATAAGTTATTAAATGATTACAAAATCGTCTATCAGCTAAATTCAACAATCATTCATATTTAATTACTTATTTAATTACTTATTTATTTATTCTAATTAGTTACTATACTTCAGATCAGTCTCTTTTAATCCCATCATTCTAATCAGGGGTCGAATAAGGATAAATGAGTAAGTAGTTTGAAGAGGGGCGAGGTTGCTAAGGAAAGTAGTGGACGGTAGAGTGCAAGAGAAAAGACAAAGGAGAAGCCAAAGACAATATATATTGGATTTCTTAGGGAGTGAGATAATTTACCAAGAGGGTAAGGAAATTGAATAAGGTATATCAGGACACATTAGCCTACTGAATGATGGAACACTCTTGTATGGTTATAGACACTGTTTCATTATTAATTGATCTGATATACTTCTGCGTAATTTAACCATATAGTCATATATAAACTTCTAAAATAAAAAAATCATTTTTACGATGAGTCACATTCTTTGTAAATTGTAAATAATCTTAGACAAAGGGAAGTAATATTTCGACGAAGTATATTATATGTAGCTAAGAAACTTCAATCAGGCAAAGAACTTTCCGCGACTTTATCCCAGAAAATATCAGCGAGGCATCCGTCATGAATGTTGAGTTGCCCGAGTATAGGATAAACGGAGACTCTCTCTGTAAAGATTCGTGCATATATACCAATTTCGGCCGAGCGGCTGATTAAAATGGATGCACCCAGCGATAAAAATAGACGGAGCAGGAGCGGAATCCTCAGCGAACGAGTCCTCAATTTGTTGCCGGGATTCGGGAATCCGCGGGGAATTAAAGGTGGAAAACACGGATGCCATTTCCATCCTCGGCGAAAATATCTCAAGTCGATTGATGAAGTCAAGAGGGCATCAAGAAGCGCGCCAAAGCTAATCCCATTCCGGGACGCCATTCCGACGCGAAAAACAGTAAATATAAATCCGAGCGGATTTTATTTCCTCTGGAGAGGGAAAAAAGGAAGATCTCAATTTCTTCTCCAATAAATGCCAAAGGACAATTCATCTGAAACGGCTTTCAGGCTCTTTCGCCGGCACCTCGGAGAGAGCTCTCCCGGACCATTTTCGCCTCACACATCCACTCAGAGAGCTCCCTGTCCCGGACTCTTTGCGATTTGTCTTTCTCTGTGTCAACCCATGCGCGCCTATAAAGCCGGGGTCCCTGCGAAGAGGAGATGGATGGAAGGGAGAAGGGTCTATCCAAGAAATCTCTTCTTTAGCGTAAAAGGAGATGGTTTTTAAAAGATCACGGATAGGGGGCGCTTTGACCAGCGACTTTTATGACCGCGATGCGCGTATGGCCAATTAATACAAGGATGGGAGTTTCGCTCTAGCTAGAAGAACGGGAAGTGGTCATTTAACAACTTCGCTTCTCAATACCTATTTTATTGTTTCTTCGCATTTTGGAAGAGTTTAATAGTATATTTTATTGATTTATTTTTAAATTTATCACGTATAGCAAAAGCCAATTTACAGTGATAATATAACAATTTTGGGCTCCCAAATAGTCAAATGGACAGCACGTTTGCCTTTTGAAAGCGTTCCTGGGTTCGATTCCCGGTGGGAGCCGATGTGCGAAATTACCTAAACTGTCAAAGCACTTTTAACAATACTAATACTACTATAACAATTTTTCAAACATAACCAATAAAAGGCAAAGGAAAATAACATGGAGAGAATAATAATCTAAGGTGTGGGGGACAATAGATAATAGGGTTGCTGCATTTGGATCTGCTGTGGTGTAGACCAGTTTTTATAAATTCACCTTTTGATAGGGCATAGAGATCAACAGAAGAGGAGTTAGGCATGTCTTTATACTTATAGCAACATTAAATTACTGTTTTTCCTTCGATCGATAGTTTATAAACGAATATTTATTTACAGCGAATAGTTCATAATCTTCCCTGTATAGATAGGGCTTTTAACAATAATAATCACGCTATACTTAAGTTCCTTTGAAACATTATTTATATGACTATTAATGCAATAAATTATTAAAATATTAAAATATCGCAGATAAAGGTATATATTTGGTTTATACAGAGAAAGTGGTCAAATGACCCCTAGCTATGCATCCATGTACAACACGATGTAAAAATTAACATATTAAAGAATCTGATGTGACGGACCGCTAATTTGTGGAAGGAAGCCATACTAAATGAAATAAAACACATTCAGGAACTTCCACAGAATGTATTGTTTTTTAAAGGCAACTAGTAACGTCGATACGTCGACATCTTCAGGCTGAACGAAGCTAGTCGCCTTTTAAAAATACATTCTGTAGAATTTGCGGAGTGTTTTCATATTATTTGGTACCATATTAGAGTTAGAAAAAATTTAATTCGTTCATATTTTACTTGGGATGGTATTACACGAAGTCAAAGGGTTTAAAAAAATTGCAAAATATTAAACTTAAAAATTTTTGATTTAAAAGGCTGAAAAGTGGTCAGATGACCACCACCGTCCATTTAGTGATAAAGCCGGGGTTCCTTCGAATAAGGGTGCAATGGAGGAGATGGATGGAAGGGAAAAGGGTCTATCCGAGAAATCTCTTCTTTAGCGTAAAAGAAGATGGTTTTGAAAAAAGATCAGGAATAGGGGGGCGCTCCGACCTGCGACTTTTACGATCGGGATGCGAGTATGGCCAATTAATCAGCTCGTGTCAAGTGTCGGTGCGACGAGGTTCATACATACAAAGGACTTTGTCGTGGGGGAAACTTAAAAGGGTTCCGATGGTGAAAAGTAATGCGTGGGACGTAAATTCGTCGCTGCTGGATAAAACGGGAACTCAGTCGGGTACCGCTAAAGGGCGAATTAGAATTCATGGCGTGAACATATAGGAAACAATGCACGGGAGTGAATGGATTGCTTTGCTCCAACGAATTGTCCTCACGTAATGCTAACTGGGCTAAACACGCAGCAACAAAACAAATACTGAAAGGAAAATACGTACTATGGAACTGATGCGATATTATTATTCTTAATTATTCTTTATGATAAATATTAATATTTCTTCCATTTAGATTATAAAAAGAGCATTTATTTCTTTAAAATACAATATTAATCAAAATATATTTGGACAATGTTTTATATATAGAAATAAAATGAGGTAAGATGGATATTGAATTCTTTTACACGGGAAACCGTGCGCTTTATCTCAAGGTTGTCAAAGACGTGAAAAATAGCTATATGACAGGGATTCGAACCTAGTAGTTATTCCAACCATTAAACAACACTGCTGCATCAACAGCTCTTAGATCATATTTTGGTAGCGTATATAGAAGTAGATTTAATGTAGAATGGTAGTTCAATGATTAAAATACTTATCCGAAAAGACCTGAGACCTGTCCTAATTCCCAATTCAGGCACAATTTTTTCATGTCCGTTTTCCTTGAGGTTGAGAGCTATTTTTTGGCGGTATTAGAGAGAGTAGGGATTTCCGATATGTATTCACAAAAGGTAAACGACTCATTTATCATAAACGTTTTTAGACCTCTTTAATTACTATAGAACCGAAAATTCCATCTTCACAAAAGTAATAGAATAACTTTATTGTTATTTAAGTGAAAAATAAAATTTGATAGTACAGCCGTCCCTCTGTCTCAGCTTTCATTATACTTCGGCGAAAATGTATATTGTCCCTGGCAAATGTGTGTTCTCTAAATTTCCCTAAACCCATCCCCGAGGCAAATCCTAGCTACACCCATGATGGGAATATAAAGGCATCACATTTTGTAAAAGGAAATTTTAGATCCGGAAGAAGTATACGTGAGATGATGAAATCCCTTTTGAATGCAATTTGAGTAAATCCCTCGCATGGGATTCCTTGCGGGACTAGGATTAAGAGTTAAGCTTTATCCTAGACATTGTTTTGAAGTACTGCTCTTTTTAATAGAAATGTTGTGTAACCAATTATTTATTTGTAAAAATAGACCGTTTTGAATGAATTAGGGGTTCAGAAGTATTTCTCGTTATAAAAAGCATTTTACTCAGTCTTCACTATGAATCAAATCCTCGACTGTATTTTTACTGTATAAATAAACTTACAGATTAATATTCCGAAATAATATCACTCATAACATACCACATCAGAACACTCATGAAAATACCTGAGTTTATACAGTATCCTTCTAGTGCCTAATATAATACATCAAGGATAACCCATAATTACACTCGTTACATAGTCACAGCTTAATTCGTTTCTTTGCCACCTCACAAATTATTTTATCGGGTTGACGATTCTTACAGTAAAAATAACAAAAACTCCAAATTCCTTACAATATTGCACAATGAACTCCAACTAAACTCCATTCTATTTTTCGGTAAGGATTTGAAGACCTTTTCAAGCAAAATGATCCTTCCCTCAACCTCTCTACTTAGATACGAATAGTTGGCAAAATCAGTCCTACGTATGTTTCATTTGTCTTTTGAAAGGCTTTTAATTAGGGGTCAGTGTATACTGTATAAGCCCCCTCCGGTATTGTGTAAAAATGTGGACTCAAATATTTTATAGACAATTTAAAATATTTATATGTTATTTTAATTATTAAAATCATGTAAAAAAGGCTTTTCTAACTTAATGATGCTTTATTTTCCTCATATTTTATTTTGATCAATTTTACTTTCGAAACGTATTTTTTAATATCTCATTCCCTAACCCCCAATTTATAAACGAAAACTTGGCGATATCAACTATTATATAAGTGCTTCGTCTTAAACGATGGTGTAATAAATAATCCTCCTCGGGATATGTATAAAATTGTGAAATAGGACTCGAATATTGTATGGTGCAAAGCATTTAAATTGTTTTTTTAAATTTATGTAAAAGCTTTCGAGCAATAATACTGCTTCATGTTATACATCTCTTATTTATTTTCGTTTTGTATTGTGCTTTTGAATAGAATTGATTGAGCAAACCGTCACTTGGTGACGGCTTTCTCACTCCATTATTGGGGAAACGGTAGGAATTACTAAATTTTTGGAAATTTCACCTTCGTTATTCCTATCGTTTATATTTATATATATTTTATATAATTTCAATAAATGACTTAGCATAGGTGCACTTGGACAGTGCACAGAACGCGTGAGCTAACGGAACAATTCCCCTCATATAAATTGGCCTAGGACTAGCTATTTCTGAGTCAAATACATCCCTCAATTGGAACAAACTAATTTCAGGGGACCATCGCCGCATCCCGCAATGGCGGTTCCGAAATGCTCCGGAGCTCGGAAACCAGCGTCCGAGAGCAGACGAGATGGAAATGTGAGTTACCGTTTTACAGTTAATAACTTTCGCGCCGCATAGTCGGCCATATCTCACTCCGTTAACTAATTGCGCGAAGGATCTCTTCGCCTCTAATGACATGGAAACCTCTGCGGATCTTTTAAATTGCCCCGGCGGAGACCCGGCTCCGATTACACGCTGCGCAGGGGTCTCCAGGCGGGGTTCAATAGGCCGTAAGTCATCCGAAGTTTAAACACGAAAGAGAGGACGATGCAAGTCGGCTGATTTCGTTAATGAGTTAGAGGTCCGGATGGGCCGAACATTTCAATCCAGGCCCGGCCCATTCGTCGTTGAGCCCGAACGTAGGCGTAGGAACAAATTTTTGTTCTAAATCCCGACTTGAGTCCGAAATTCACTTAAATTCCCATGGAATATTTCGATGTCATTTGGGAATACATATATATATTACTTCTTCAATAATGTCAAAATATCGTAATAAATTGGATTAAACGAAAATTAATTAATATTTTTGTCGTAAAAGTTGTATATTAATTTGTGAGTAATTTCAGGGATGAAAAAAATAAAATAACAATTTTACAATGATATATAAAATAATGCAATTTTGGAAAATTGGTTCTGAAAAATTGAACAACTGGTTTTGAAATAAAAGGCAGCCATTTCGTTTCATACTGGTCTATATCGTAAAAAAAGTTATTAATACATACATACATGAGTGTCTACCTTTTGGTAGGTTCATGTGCAGTTAAAAATCCTTATTCAGTGCCATCTTCTTCATTTCCTTATAGTAAACCCCACCCCTTACATCATCCAACAACTTTTTTCTCTGCCTTCCTTTCTGTTTCTACCCCTGAATTCTACCCTCAATTACAATCTATACCAACCCCCCTCCCCTCAGTATTTGACCCTATTAATATATAACTGATTTTTAAGTATGGATATTTTTAAAAATAGGTGATAATGCCAAAAGAAAATAAATTTTGAAAATCAAAAATCGAGTTCGATAAATGAGAACCTTTAGCAAAATGAGAAGTAAACATTATCTGCAGGGTTTGGGCCTTGGCCCGAGCCCAATAGATTGCCTGCTTTGCACTCTTATGCAGACCTCTAATGCAAGTCGACTGATTTCGTTAATGAGTGGCTCATTCAATAGGGTGTGATACCCGGCTAATTTAATTTAGCAACGCTATGCAAGAGCACAATGGATGGTTTGTCAATCCCGATTCCACAATGAATGCGAATTGGAAAGAGTGAACTGTTACGCAGATACGTGGTAGAGATGCTTGGGTAGGAAAGTATGCGATATGCCTCGGTCAGCGGGATTATCGGAAGATTTGATTAGAGTTAGTCTGAACATGAAGGAGAAGCGGGGTATCTAAACTGAGTCTGGGATACGATTGGAGAAGTGGATTAGGAAGTTAAGAGGTCATCAATGCACGGTCAAGGCTGAGCATTCTTCTGCTATTTCCACTTACGCAGCTGAGATATGGCTCAGACTTGAGAGTGGCAATTTTGATTATTTACGCTTGAGTAAGTGCAACACGACTTGCAGATAAGGACTGATAATTCTCTATCGAGTACGCACTCTTGAGTTTGGACGAATTGCTATTCAGGGTGATGATGATAGTCTTGGATGGGTTACAGTGAGTTACATAAATATTAGTCCCTCATGTGAAATTAATTTTTCCGTTTATGAATGTGCTCAATGGTCTCTATTCAATAGTAATTGTCTATTTTGGAAAAACTAGAAAATCCTTTATTATTTATACTTACTCCATTTATTCTATCATTCTATCTGAGGGACAGAAATTAAATATATACCTCTGTTTGTAAATCACACAAAGAGGGAAATTGAATAGTACATTGATGTTGAGTGATAGTACAGTATTGTTTATTATAGTATCCATCTAGTAGATACTCTGGTGACGAGATATCATCCTCAAAACAATGTATCCCCTTGTCTTTTTCCTTGAATTAGAGTAAATGAAGTTTAAACACAATAGTGATGTATCGATATCCTATAGTGCACAATATTCCTAACATTATCGATAGAGACTGAAGACGTGACATAAGAGGGGGACTAATTTCTTCACTCTCCCTAATAAATCTATTTTGATTGTATAATATAATTGATACTATATAACACTATTTCTATGAGACTATAATTTGGGTCACGGGAAGAAAAGCCCCATAAAGAGAGGGGGGTGAACAACCTGCGATATGTATGTAAGGAAGGTTGAAAGAAAGAGAAAGATATATCACAACGCAAAAGATAATGTAATTTTCATGAGGAATGTATGGTTAAAATAAACAGCAGAACAAAAGTGTTCTTTGTCGCAGTATGTTGAAAATAAATTTCTTTAGTCAGTAGTGGTATGAACATCAGATTCACAGCTATTATATTTAAAACATAATATCTCAAATTATTAAATCATTAATTTATAAAGTAGGTCGTAAATTCCTTTGATCATAATGAAAGAATTATTAGCAGTTGTATTATTAGGTACAGGAAAGTAAAATATTCAAAGAAAAATAATTACGTACGTTGCATTAATAAAATATTTAAATTTCGACGTGCGGATTCCTAGAATTAAAAACTAATGTGTTTTCCTCGGGATCCTCTCCTTAGCAGAACACGTAGGTCATGCGGTGAACGCCAAGCATAAAACCAAATTTAGACTTCACGAAGTTATTCCAAGAAAACGGCCCAGTATACTTCTGGTTGTTCCTCATTACTCCGCTCATTCTCGGCCAAAAAGAGCAGTATTTGCGTGTTTCAATCAGATGCACGGGAGCGTTCCCTCCGAATGTTTTTCATCCGAGATGGAAATGCGCCTGTTTTGCGATTCGATGGGAATGCACAACCGCTCAGCTGCGACCCCTTTTTTCCGCAGGACTGCAAGAAACCAATTATTTCCGCAACATTAAATATTTAGTGCTCGATACTTACGGAGCCGCCGCGCAGCCCCGCGGGAATGCACTGAACGCAATGGTGGAGCCGCAGGAATGATCATTTTGCCAAACGCTTCAAAACGCGAAAAATAAATTTGGATATTAGACGGAATTTTTTTCGACGAGTCTGACGCGTCTGTGGATTGTAGGGGAGTAATTGGAAAAAGTTGGTGTTATTTTTGTGTATAGTTGTCAGAGATGGATAAGAAAATCAACTGGATAATTGAAACTTAAGTTTCCGAATGGTTTTTGCGAGTGAGATAAGCTAGTAAAAGTAGTAATCAACGAAGTCATACTAAATCTCACAGTAGAGTTGTATTGAAAAATGATAGATTATTTTATAAATATGATTCTTAAGAGATCACCCATCAAGTGTTTGTTTTCTCCAAGAAAAAAATATAAGCTTTCTTGTAAGTCTAAATATTACAATAATCTAAACATTAAATTTGCTAGGAGTTGTGTATTTATGATAGCCTTCCCAAAGAGATTTGAATTATTACATTTATTTCTGTTTTTTTCAGCTCAAAGTATTTGAGTATAACTTAGATCCAGCTAAATATTGTTACCAAACTGTCATATCATCTCAATAAAAGAGAAACCAGCAACAAAAATTCGTTTTATTTCTTGCGGTTTAGTTAAATTTTTAATAGATGAAATAAAGAAACCATGGGGTTAGTAATGGGCAGATCTCATAAGATATTTAACATTGTAGTTTTCGTTGCTATAATCACAGCTGATCTTCACAATACAGGAGTAATCCGTGGATGAGGGTGAAGCCCTGGCTCATAGGGCGTTACTATTATTCGAGTAGAATTCACACCAGTTGTACGACATTTTCCTCTTATTTGAGGGTACTTTAGGATTTATAAAGATTTTAGGTCTCTTTTAAGCTACTATTCAACATCATTGGATAATAATCATGTTCGGAAATGGTTCTCACTAATCAGATATATTTAATATATCAAATATTTATTAAATGAGAATTATCTCTAGTATTGGTTTTAATAAATTGGATTAGGATAAATAAAATGTTTTTGATAAAATATTTATTTTCTTTCATAAAAGATAATAAAAATTTTTCTAATAAATAATAAAGGCGATAAGTCGAGATTGGGATTGAAAAGTCCCTTCTTCCATCTAACCTTTTCGTCAATGATATTATATACATAAAAAGTGTCAGAAAGGGTTAAAGGCATATTGCACATAAGGGCGTGCACCCGGGAAGAATCCCACGGAAAATCAGGCTTGAAAATGTTTGACTGGGCCGCGAAACGAACCCGGGATCTTCCTCTATCCGGGAGGCTGCATTAACCATCTAGGCCACCCGGCCAAAACATTTAAAAGTTTTGTGTATGTGAAAAGAAATAGAGAGAACAACTTTAGAAGGGTTGGATGTAAAAAAAACCCTTTAGGTTGCCTCTGTTGAAATAGTTCTCAGTTATCAATTAACTACAAAATATGTACGTAATATATGTCTAATGAACATGTAGCATGTATCAAATATATGTGTGATAAGTCTGCAAGAAGTAGGGGAGAGATTGGAAATAATTGGGATGAATTATTTTTTTGTAAAGCTGTCAGGAATGAATAAGAAAATCAACTGGACAATTGAAACGTAAGTTTGTGAAGTGTTTTTGCGAGGGGGATCTGCTTCCAGTTTGGGTGCTTTCACTCCGAAGGGAAAAGATCGCATCTCGCAAGTTGACCATCATTTTAAGAGGATTAAGTTTAAGGCCAAGTAGGAGTGGCACTCGCAGATTTCTCAGCATTCAAAGGGCTTATGAATCTCGCCCTTCGCTCGCGATAAAGATGAAACCTGGCTCTGTCACCTCGACTGACACGCAAAATAGCACCAAGGATCTTTCCTGTCACTTGCCCAAACGTTCCTTCCAAATGCGAAACGTCTCGAGATAAGAAAGCCCCCAGTCCCAGAGCCGAAAATCAGGAATTGTTTGCTTATAATCATAATGATGATTATTAATGGCGTAACCCCATTTACAGTTGATAGTAAATTGCTTAAAATTAATTTGTAAAGAAATCCAGTAAGAATAAAAATTTAATTATTTAGAATTTATTATGTGTTTAAGTGTTATTTACAATAAAAGTATATTAAATTCGATCAATATAAATAAACTAAAACGATTCAATTAATCTGTAATATCTCAGTTTATTTAAAGTATTACTGCTATTACAATAGGTATCATTATATAACGAAATTTGGTATAAAAAATGAGTTAAAATTGCTTAACGCGTTGGCCATAGAATCTTCGCGAGGTCAAGCAAATTTTACTATGAATATACTGAGTTTACTAGAACTTATTTAGTTATTTAAAGTATAGACTAATTGTATCCGTAATGTATTTCGACCGGTCATAAATCAAACTCTGGGTAGCTGCATAAAGAAGATGGTCGTCTAAGCCGAAACCAATAACATACAAGGGGACAAATTTTATTTGAACTAATGATGAAGTGCATATGTTGAAAAAAGAATCAAAACATTTCCTTTCAATTAGAAGCCCTCAAAAAATACCCAAACATAGCATAAAAATCGGATGTCGACGTGAAATCTTAGTAACTCGTACATGAGATGAATCACATAAATTCTGATACATTGCCGATAATATTTTCATTATTTATTTTTTATTCGCCGTATCCTCTTTTTATAAGTGTTTGCTATTGTGGTAGTAATAAAGAAATAAGTTAATATCAGATATCCTCTAGGTTACTTATTAGATACTCTAATATATCATTTGTTATTTATTTATTTATTTGCAAATCACAATATATTGCATGTATGTATTTGCATGCAGACTACGCGAGTGAAATATGCCTAACATTTATTTATGCTTAATTCCTTTTTATTTATCTGTAATGGAAATTTTGATAGTTCACGTGATCTGCTTTCGGCTATCTACTAAACTTTGAGGGATCCCATGAGTTTAGTGAGGAATGCATAAATAAATCCATGTGATGAAGATAATATGTGAATATTTACTAGGTCAGTTATTTTAATGTAATTAACCAATTATCTTTTTCAATAAATTGACTTGCTTTGAAAAACTTTATATTTCACAGATCAAGATTTAGGCCACTATAATTTAGACATCAATTATTCAAGTATTGATGCCCCATTTTATTTTAGAAATCGATATTTAATTTTATGTTACCTAACCTTGCCGGCAGAAATTGATATCTTCACATCAAACGTCCCGAAACTCCTAGAAATTTTCCCCGCACGAAACGATAAATCAAGTTTGATTCGGAATCACTCTTCTGCAATTCTCTCGATTGCTAATAATTTTAAGCCTACGTATTCCCTCTTTCAATCAGTCGAATATTTTGCTGCAGAAATTCAATCGCCGCCGACGTATTCCATTGAAGAGCTATTTGATACTAATCGAGAGTCGAGCTCGCTTCGAACACGTTTTAAATTCGATGTCAGATGAACGCTTCTTTCTTTACATTTTGACTTTAAATATGACTATTCATCAACTTGCGCCCGTGTATTTTCTCTCGCGCCATAAATTGGCTGGGAAAAACTTGTGCGGTTGTCAACTGCATAGTAGTCATCACCAGAGAATATTCATTCATCAATTTTTCCCGAACAGATTAATGGCTGCGACCCACGCTGGTTTAAGTCTCAAGCCTCGGTGAACATAATTGCTCCGTGCTCTAAGTAATAAATTGTGTTCGGGTGAGATGGTGTATAGAATTCGGTAACGTTATTCGTTTTAGGATGCAGCCTTACATGAAAATAGAGCGTTATTACATAGATTAAATTATGCCGTAAGGGATTTTACTCCGGTGACGTAGATGGAGCACGTTTACTGGAGACCTATATATACATTTTTGGGTCATAAGCTATTCAGGTATTTCCTTTGGAAAATACAGAGTTTTCTAGTGATGATGAATATAAATTGGGGAAGATATCGAATGCAATTTTGAAGGATAAGCTATTAAAATAATGGTTAAGATCGGCTCTCAACATATTGCAAATTTTACAGTAAAACTGTAAAATTATTAGTAGTAATACGGTTAAAAGTGCTTCGACAGCTTTGGTCATTTCTCACATTGCCTTCCACTATAGGATTATTTTATCATAAACTGATTCGCTACTCCTATTCAAAGAATCGTCCATTATAATACTCTAATTGTATTAAACAAGCTGATAGATCATGCAGTGGGTAATATGGTTTGACTCCATGATATTAAAAAATGTGTTAGCATAGATAGGAGAAATAGATAACATTCAGCTCCTGTCACATTAAAGGATAGCTTTAATTAATTTCAAGCAAATAAAGAATGTTTAGAGATGAGGGTATTCTTTGAATTTGGTACTATGCAAGTTCAATTATTTGTCTCATAACATAAAACTTATCTTCAAAGCATATCAATCAAACAGGAACATAATGACGCATTCTTAATCAGAAGTAACCGATCACCAAGGACTCAAAACCTGTAACTGGACGTTAGTAGGCATTAATAGAACTTAACAATCACACTCGAGAGTTAATTATTTTCGAAAAAAAATATATGTCATAGCCAACTATTATGAAACAGTAAGATAAGACAGGTACATGGTGAACATTTTTATGATTACAGATGTCCACATTTTTGTTTAAACAAAGGGAAAAGGAAGGTGTGGACTATAATCAATATTCATTCTGCCATTGCGTATGGAAAGTACCTTTATGGAAACGAAATGCATTTTACATCAACGGAAGAGACAATGGGAGCAAAGAATAGAGGATTCGACATCCTCATGCGCCCGATCGCTCTCTAGAAATTAAGATAATTAAATCGGATCCCTCCGGAATAGCCCGAATATAGTTGTCACAATAGCGGCGTAGATGAAGAATAACAAGGTGGGTGGTGTCTGTGGGGATTAGGGAGGGAAAAGAGAAACAATTCTATCCGAGGGCAGGCATTCGGAGATAGGGAAGGCTGGCTGCCTTAGATATGAACCAACGCAAACAAACGCGAGGAGGAAAAACAAGTGAAGTCGACTAGGCGTCGCGCTGAAGGATCTGCGTTAGAGAGGTCAGAGAGGGAAAGAGGGTTTGGAAGGGGAGATAAGTGGGCTATGAGGGGTTGACAGAGGATTCGCATAGTGAGGTAAAGGGATTTCGCAGATGGGGATTGGGACGGAATTGGAAAAATAAGGAAAACACCTGGAGAAATGTATACGGCGGCGAGGGAATATTACTGTGTGTACCTGGGGCCAACATGACCCATGTATGGGGATTGGTGACCGATGAATTATTTTGGGAAGGTATTTATTTAGATCTCAGTGCTGTTTCATCAAAAATGTACTCTCTCGGCAAAATAACCTGCCCAAAAATTGGGAGTGAATTTAAAATATGTTAATCTATTGTGAGTTACATTTTCCATATTAGGATGAATGGAAAATTTTTCATTTTCTGATGGTACAGGGTAAAGAGAAATGTATGCATCGTTTACTTTTGACTTAATCTTATTCATGGCTGTAATAAATGTCAGTTACTATATAACGTCTGAGTGATTGAAAATGGCAACTCTAATTACGGAACTTCCGAGTGAAATGCTGTGAAAATTGTTACTGTTTGAGCCAGTTTTCTTCACTTACGTTGATCTGATCTACTTATAGCATTCTAGCTTGCTGAGGAAATCTGGAGAAAACTACCTCAATCCTCATCCAGCCTTGTAAGCTTCATCCTCACCTACTAGCTCTTGGAAGCTTATGTTAGAGGAGGTTAGGTACCAACCTGCCATCGGGCTGAATATGATACAGACAGACTATATAATGAGACAATTTGGATTGATTTTAAGTATCTTTGAATCCAATGTAGTAGCGGCACCGATATGATACAACTGAATCAGGCTGAGTATCCCTTGCAAGCATCATTAGTTAATCATTGTTCTTCCAATATAGACAGAAAATATCATAGAGTATGTGATTCTTCTTAGTATATATAAAAAATTACTTTTAGGTGGAGTATCTCACATAAAAACAGGACAATGTCAAGGCATACACATCTTGCCGGCTTTGTGGACTTATTTAAGAAATTAATCGCACTTAACAAAACGCCAATACTCTTTGAATGTTGTATGAAAAACAAATGTCTATAGACTTGCCATGTTAGTCTTATTATGCGAAAAACAGAATCCAAACAATATATAAAACATTGATAAATAATTGTTTTACAAAAAATCTCGTGTCTATCTGTAAATCTGAACAGTAGAATTAAAAAAATAGCTAGAGAAAAGCGTAATCTAGAGCGTAAGTTAGCTCTCCCTTTTAATATTTATATGTATTTAAATTATAATTAAAAGTAACTGATATGTTTTAAGATTGAATGAATCGTAATTGGATTGCAAAGCCCAGCTGCATCGTATGCCAGTTTTAGCTCTTCGAACTGGATTGTGAAGTTAAAATTTGTATGACATTTCTGTTACGTTTAAATATTTACCGTTGAAATGTTCATTTTGCGTTTCCGAGGTACCATTCCGATAAGTGGTACCAACTAGTCGGTAAGCCACAGTCACACAGGAGGGCAAAAGAAGCCATTATAGAGGCTCTGGGGATAGAGGAGGTCTCCAGCGCTTTCAGCCGAGAAATTGAAACGTGGAAATTACAACGATTTCCAGCGTATGCATTAGGCGAGCCTTTATCGCTACATTATTTCTATTCGAGCAGTTTGCTTTAGGATGAAATTCGCATCGATCTTGGAACTTAGTTAACTGAAAGAGGTCGCGTGCGGCACTGAAGTCGAACGTATTTTTTCTCAGATTTAGGCCACGGTAAGAGAATAATTTTCATTCTTTACTGTTAGTATTTGAAGTATTATTATATTTTTTATTTAAAATTTTCTATCATATTTTATATTATTGCAGAATATCTATATGAGTATTAAATCTTTTATATGCAGTAAATATTACGTGTAATTAATCATACAGCATAGAACTTGGTAATCAACGTTTTTGTCAAATATTGCGTAACGTGCAAAGGATTAAATATTAATAAAAAATAACTTAGATGAAAAATGCACACTCTACTGGGCTAATATTTCTGGCGTATTCCTATATTACTCTTTAGATTTTGTTGAAAAAAATACTGTTGTTTTTTGTAAGTTTTCATACACTTATATTCATTTTTACTTGGAAAGGTAATTTGTTGTTCTGTTTATATTTACTCTATATCTTGATATTCTCATATGCTCTGCAATATTATATGTATTTTCAATATATAATCAAAAATAGTAAGCTTAACTGAGTGGAACTCCATTTCGATGGTTCTGATTTATTTTAACAAGTAAAATTAAAATATTAACCAGTATTCTGTATTATTGTGAAATTGTATTTGTATTAATTGTAGAATTGTACTACTTAATATTTTAATTTTATTTGTTAAAATAAATCGGATTCAACGCTTATTTCTATCACGAATGATTAATTTTTTTTTTTTAATTTTGAAGTCGAGCTTTTAAGTAAATAATTTTCAAATGTAATCGTATCCACCACTGAATTTCTCTGGTTTTTCATGTTCTCTGCTAGAGCGTCTTCTTTCATATTTCCTGAATCTAGGCTTAGGAATTCCTTTCTTTTGATTTACTTTCAATTATGTAATGATGAATAAGATGTAGGAAATTATTCACTAGTCTCAATATTAACCAAACAAAGAAGTTTTGTCTTTATTATTTAATCTACTGTGAATTAGAAGGAAAATAACTAAAGGTGAAAACAGATGACCGATGCAATAAAGTTCATTCTCAGATTACGTTTGCGTAAATATTAAGTCTGGCGATATTGGAGCGTCCGTGGATAAAGGTTTAGACCCCCACTCAAGATTGCTGACGATGCTCGAGAGAAATACGTAGTAATAACATCTATCGGGAAGCTCTTTTGACCTTTTTAATAATAGAATATTGTAAATAGAGCTTTTTTGATGGGAACGGAAAACTAATATCTTTGAAGCTTTAAATCAGCTTCATATGAAGCGAAAAATCTATACGCTGGCAATCTTCCTTTCTCTCATAACCCCACAATATTGCATGTATCAGAGTGTCGTTCAAACATGCTCGAAAACTGCTGCCTGTATTAAATCGTAATCAAACTCTGATTCATCGAACACGAGTTTCCTTAACGTTCCCTTTCTACTCATGCTGACCCTTTCATCCGTAACGAAAACGATCAGCACTATACTCTCACATTGGTTTAGCCCACGCTTGTTAGACTTTCGTATTATATTGGCCTATTTCTGCTTTCAGGGAACGGTTTTTAACTGTCAATACTGCCTACTTTCTCCGTTATACTATATTTTACCTTAATACGGAAAATATTGGTAACTATTTGTTTATTTTTGTAATAAATGTTGAATAGTTCAATCAGTAGCAAAAGACGTAACCATATGGGGCTTTGAACAGGAGAGAGAAATTAATAAGATTTCAGTTAAATATAACGAAAAGATATACTTTCGAATCTGATGAGTTGTTAAAAACGGCGAATGTATATAAAAATACACATGAAAAAATGTATTACTTATATCTATTCGATTCATATATAAAACTGAAATAATTTCTAAGAAACTTATTCATTTTATTTGCAGTGACCTAGATGTTCTGAAATGTGATGCTTTTATTTTCTTTACATTATAAAATACAATTAGAACAGCAACATGACCTTTGCTGTCGAGGCACCTTATAACCCTTAATACTACAATTAGAACAAGTCGTTGAATGCTGACATAAAGTAGATAACAACTTCACAGTCATTAAGGGTATTTATCCATGTTTCATTAAATTCAGCCTATGAACAGCGGTGACTACTTTCAGTATATTTTCTAAAGACGAAAATCGTTAGGTGTTAATTTACACTAAGTATATTTTAGAAATGGTATCCTTTCTTGTATATCCATGCGATAATATCACATTACATTAAGTAGGAATTATGTATTTATGATAACATTTCCTGAGGGATATAACTACTTAAATTTAGTTGTTAATTTTTTATATTATTAACATACTCAGATGTATCTTAGATCCAGCCGCAGATTGTAACTTTCATATCTTCTTTGTATTAGAAAAGTAATACAAAGTCATAAATTTTCTTTCGCTAGAGTTCAATATAGAAATGATAGACGGAAATAACGTGTTTGGAGTGCGAATCTCATAAGATATTCATCCTAATAATTTTATTGCTCCTTGTTATAATCACACCTTCATAATAAGGGATTCGCCCGGGAAGCCCAGCTTGCCTGGCCCATAGGGTGTTACTATTATTCAATTAGAATTTACATAATTTTTACGACTTTTTCCTCTTATTTAAGGGTTCTTTAGATTTGGTGAAGATACTTGTATCTTTTAATCTTCATTTCAAAATAGAGGCTAATCTTTTGTTCGGAAATGTTTCTTAAAAATCAAGTATCATGTCATTATTGAATGTGAATTATCTGTTTTAACGGTTTTAATGAATTAGCATGATGATGAGTGAAAAAATACATGCAATATCATAATAAAAAAGAGTAATAGTAGCCCACCTTTTTATAAAGCGTTTCAACGCTCTTGGGAGTTAGCAGGTGGCTGCTAAAACTTAGCCTCACGGTATGGGTGTAATAAAAATGTCTTCAAAAAATAATAACGTACAAATTTTAATGCAAAATGTTTAAACCCTTAGGTTACCTCTTAAGTAAACATGTGTGAGGCAAGCGTCATAAAATGATATAAATATAGTTTTTGATACATATAATATGGTGGGTTTGAGCGGAATCTATTCTATGTTTAAAGAATGTTTCTAAAAATACATGACGATTTGTATAAAGAAGCCAGAACCAGAAAGAAAAAAAGAGAGCAGAATTATGTTAAGAAAAATAAACTTCCAAGTTCACAAATAGCGAGTAAATGTATGAGTATGTCTTTCGATTAATCTGTCGAACTAGATTTCCTTTAGACGGAGATTGACTTCTGAAGTAAACACATTGTAGCACATTGGACGTGTCGGTGCAAGTGCACAGCTTTGAGGAGAATTCTTACATTAGTCCATACTGCTTATTATAGATGCAGCCCTAGCTTATAATGCCTCAAAGCGAAGAAGCGCTCACAGATGGCGCCGCATCAGCACTTGAGAAGTTCGCCATCAAACTATCTACTCCGTGATTTTTCATACCAATGTCTTACCCAAAATATCTACTACAAGAACAGTTTTCCTCCCGTCGTGTCGTAAAGAAACGTTTATATAATGTCGGAAGCACTTCTCCCTCATAAGGGTCACCATACTGTAATGGTTTTCTTATTAATGCCAACAGCTTACTTAGCATTGAGAATTTATTATTCAGAGTCAAGGTATCCAATAAAGATATTCCCTCATATGTCATCATTAAGGCGGGTTTACACCACATGTTGCAGACATTTGTATGCAACTTTTTTGTCGACGTCTACAACATTTTGTTGCAGACAAAATACTAATGCGCTCTATTTTTCTGCGACTTTTGTGGACGACAAAAGCTCCACTTTCACAAACTACTGAGGCGGTAGGTAGCAGCCACATGGTTGTGATGAGTGGAAGGGGTTGGGGCGGGAATAGCCACATAGTTCTGATGGACGAGGGTGTTAGCGGGGAAATGTCTGCAACACCGAATGGGCGCTGCAACTTTTGTAGACAACAAATTTCGGTTGCAGACACGGAAAATATGTCGTTGACACGATTTGTTGACGACAAAATAAGTGCTGTTTTGTGAAATGTCGTCGACATCAGTCGTCAACACGTGCCGTCAACTCCGGTGTAAACCCGCCTTTACTTAGCATTAAGCGCTTAAGGGAAATTATAATGAAACGTTTGCAACTGAATAAAAATATTTATAAAGGTCGAACCTGTCTGAATAAATTTCAGCAACTAATGTTTTACGAAGTAACACCGGAACGTTAATTCCTTGTTACCTTTCTTTCTCACTAATAAAATATTTAAACCCCTTATATGAGTTTTCAGTGGGAATAGTAAGATACAAGTTTTCATCGAGGCCCTCTCTCAATGTAAGATATTAATTATTTACTGTATGCTTTCATTAATTACTCAAGTGCCTTACAGACAATTTTATTTTTAGTATTATGGCGATGATGTAGTTGTTTGCATGAAAATTAGTTCCTGCTATCACAACTTGACGAATGAAAATTTTTTAATTGATCTAAGCGGATAGCATTCTTGCTCGGTTAGGATAGCAAGGGCAAACAACCAAACTCCTCATCTTGCCTCACTCTCTTAACTAGAAATTGTAACTTATGTTAGAGAAGATCATGTTACAACCAGTTCTCGGACAAACTACTTCATAAGCAAAAATCGCAATATTGTAGCTATTCTGCTTGTCTTGTCCGAACATTGCCATAGGAAAGAAAAAAGATTATTCGATTTATTCATCATTTCTCTAACTAATTCTTTGCTACGTAATATTGGAAAGGGACGGCTGCAGCTGTTGCAATTGGACACAGTACTTCGAATTAAAAACAATTGACACAATCTCTTCTTGTCTATCAAACTCTAAGAATGCTGCCTTTGGGAGTGGAATACGTATCAGTAGTGTATTGTAAGTCTGATTTTTGATGGTATTTGGCATTTTTACTTTATTTCATTTCTTTGAACCCTTACATAAAAAATTGATTACTTCAATAATAGGCCCGCACCCGTAAAGTCTTACGAAATCCGTATGTGACCCAGAGGATCGACTAGTTCGGGTACCCCCAAGTTACACGACTCCCTTGGGAAAGCCTTAGAGAATGAATACTTCCAATCATTCTCTGAGGCTCAATCATAGACTGCTAACACCCTAGGGCGAATCCTTCGGCTACGATGTATCATTTCATGGATCTTTTATTGCATCCCACCCTGGTCCAGCGTAGGAGGAAAAAATTGAGGATCGGTGAATCATCTCACAAATGATATTCCCCACTACTCAAACATCCTCGGACACGTGCCTAACAAACCGTCCAGAGGTCGAGGACCAAAAACGCCGTCTTCAGCAAGGCTTATTATTCAACCTCGGGAAGGTTTTTTCTCCCTGTAGTAAACACAGCGATCCGCCTTATGAAACGTTACGTCCCTCCCCTTTTGTATCCATCACACGGAGGTGCGCAAAAAGGCCATCTGGAGTGGATGAAAGGCCATGCTCAGATGCGGGAGGGTATCACCGTTGTTACTAGAGATGGATGTTTCCAATGAAAAGTTCGATTTTCCGAATCGAGTTGAATCGTTTGCTTCGAATCGATTCAAGCACGAGATCGTGTTCGAATGATCGATCAGAACGAATGAAATGTCTTGAATCGTTTAGAAGGACATATATTATTTAATGTTATCTCTATGATTGATGAGATTTTTGACTATCATAGTCACTATACCAGGAGACATAGTGATAAAAAATTAATAAAAGCCTAAATATTTTAAATTAAATTATTTTCATCAATTTTTTTTTAGAAACGACCGGTTTCGACCATGACAGTTATCTTCAAGCCTGAAAATAAATAAATTGATTTGTGGAAAATACGAAGTACGTTTTTGATTTATTTTTAGATGGCGTTCCACAACATAAGGCCAAAACACCTTAAGTTTATAACCAATATGTTAATATCTGTTCCTAGTGTCCTATGACAAGTTGCATTAAATGGTATAATGCACTGCCACCTTCAATTGAAAATATTAATTCCTTCAATATATTCAGGAAATCTTTGAGAAGGCTAAATAGATACGAGGAGAGGGTTGAGGTGACTTTGCACATAAGGGCGTGCACCCAGGAAAATTCTCAAGGAAAAACAGACTTGAAAAAAGTTTGACGGAGCCGGGAATCGAGCCCGGGATCTTTCTCCATTCGGGAGGCTGCTTCAATTCCCGTCAGACTTTTTTCAAGCCCGTTTTTCCTTAAGGCTAAATAGACTTACATGCATGTACCGAGCAAACACTAGTGAGCCACCCTGGAAAGATCTGCAAGAGAGATTAATGCCTCCTTGTTTCATAGGAAGAAATGACCGCGATTATAAAATAAGGACAGAGGGTCACAGAAGAGATGTTTGTAAATATTCGTTTATTCACAGAACGGCAGTTGACTGGAATGGCTTATCGAAGGAAATTTTCAGCGCCCTCCCGCCCAACAAATCATGTTTTAAAAAAAGATTGTCTTAAATAATGCCTTGAAAATGTGTAAATGGATCAGGTTTTGAGTGGAATTGTTACGAAAGTGATATGATGTATGGTATATTTATATTGAGATGCTCCATACATACGAGGTTGTTGTTATTGTATGGGATAAAATTTTAGTTTAGAAATGTATATATTGTGTTGGAAGTGATATGAAAAGTTACCACCTGGTTGATACCTACTTTTAACTTTTTATGTAATTATAAATATAATATGAATATAAGACTTATGGTGGTAGTCGGTACCATTGTGTGGAGCACCACTATCTTGCTCATGAAGGATCCCGTATACAGAAGTGAGAATGACGTGGGCAGATAGTTCAGTGGTTAGAATGCCTTCCCGGAAAGTGGGAGGCCTGGGTTCGAGCCCCAGCCAAGTCACTATTTTTCACTTCAGTACAACCACAGCGTTCTGCCTTATGAAACACTACGTCTCCCTCCCATTTTGTGTCCAACACCAGGCGGTGGACAAAAAGATCATCCAGAGAGGATGAAAGGTCTTGCACCGATGCTGGGTATCGTCGTCGTTACAGCGAAAAGTTTCGAATGGAGACGGACGTTGCGCTCCTAGATAAAGAGGGTGTCTTAAATCGGAAGACGCGGAAGTGGGAGCAAATGCTGCACTTTGTGACGACGCTCATATCTTTGCCAGTTAATTATGGATGCCTCGAGGGAGGCGGGGAAAAGGTCGTCGGCAATAAAGTTTGTAATTTGCGGAGTTGGTAATTATCGAAGTGAAAGGGCAGTCAGTCCCGAATGAAACAAAGGGGAAAAGAATCGTAAAGTGTAGGACAAAAGCTCGCTTTCCTCGAGGGAAATAATTATGTGTAAGTTTCTCGCGGATTTCTTTTTGCTCCAATTCTCGTATATTTTTTTACAGGGATTACCGCTTCTTCTTGGCGAAAAGGAGTGGGAAAGTTTATAACGGAAACTCTGGCGCTAAGTGAGGGAGGAGGAAATAAATGCGAGGCGAGGATTTTAAATCGGTGGAGTTAATTCGGGAGATGGCTACGAAGAGGATGGCTGTTTAATTTGTATCGCGGCGAGAATGCCTTTCTCCGTAATCAGCGATGAAATCTAGAATTCCAGTATACGGCAATGCAATTTATTGTGCAATTCTGTGTATTTTATATCGCATTTGAATAGGTATGGCGATATGATTTCAGATTTTCCTGTGAAACTTGTAAGCGAAAATATTGTGATTATGTATTACATATGATGCGAGAAAAACAAATCGGATACGTCCAAGCTTGATTTTGTGGATGGGCGCCGTTCGGAATATAGTTGAGTATGTTACAAAAACTTACGTTTTAATATTGCTAAGTGTTTTACTTCTTTTGTACTAGAGATACCCTTTGAAAACTTTTTCACTTAGAGTATTGAAAGACTTAACACGTACAAATTATTTCGCACCAAAATTAATGTTCCTTTTATGCATTTTTATGGTTTCTATTCTGCATTTTTATCGATATATTTAGTTTCATCCTATGATTATCGATTGACCTCTACGCTGCCACTTGAAATAGAACTGTTATTCGAAATTCTTTTCCCATATATAATTAAAGATAAAAAAGTTTTTTAATAAAATTGTAGGTAAAGGGGGATTTTCCCTTTATTGATATGATATCCAAAACAATTCCCTCAAATTAAAAATGATCAATTTGAATAGTAAGAATATAAAATGAAATGTTTTATTGTTTCAATTAGTTACACTGAAAATAACTGAATTAGCATGCACAGTATACTTCATATTCCCTTCCTGTACGCAAATTAATATTCGATAAAATAAATAAATCTAATCAAAAGAGGAATAACGCATTCATACATATAGCCGAATAAACAGAGGGAAAAATCCAGATTGTATCTTTATTTCGTTCATTCACTTCAGTTAACACGTAAAGTTATGCATCGAAGGACGGTTACCTGTCGGAGAAAGTGAATTGCTGGTTGTCGACCTCTAATCTGCATCTTAAATATTTCTTTCCGAAATTATCTTTCTGTAAAAAAGATCAGTTTTTCAGTTGGAAAAGATGTACAGTTTTTTACAACTATGATATCATATGTTTAAATGACATATATTATAACTAAAGCTATTTTGTTAAGGGGGATCATATTTTTAACAAACACAAATTAAAAACTAGTCATAATGATTGCAACTTCAACACTTTAGTGATACATTTACTACCAAAAAATGCAAAAATGTACAATCTTATTCATCATATAGCAGAATGCATTTTTTCAATTGATCTAATTAAAATATGAGTTTGTTGGAAAATCAATTTTCACATATTCTATATCTATATTATGAATATTACTCCGGAGTGCATGTCAGTCAATTCTATTACTTTTCTTTATGCTTATTTCTGCATAGGATACTGAGCGTTCTTAATTCTAACCTCTAATTCTAAAACCTTTTGTTTAAAAAATAGACAAGCCACCATAGGATTTCGGTCTCAAATAAAATTATCAAATTCTGTTTTTTTTTCAGGCTCCATCAAAGCCTAACAGCCTATCTGAAATCATTAATCTGAAACATGTTTCAAATTTATAAGTTGATTCAATGTAACCCATGTTAAAAGATGATTTTTTTTCGCTAATAATTCTCGATATCATCCACATTCATTTCTGTGATGAGGGTAAAAAAAATATTTTCAATTTTATTTTAATTGATTCTAAACAAAGAAATTAATCCGCGCTCTAGGAAATCAAATTAATTTCGGTAAATACACAAAACGATAGTTTATAAATATGCACCAAATTTTTTTAGTGTACCAAAAATTGCATTGGCAAACGTTTTCTGAAGAATCGCTGTTCCGTTTTCCTATTTCTATGATTTAGTAATAACTTGAGTTACGATAAAATAATATATAGAACTGAAATTTAGAACTGAAATCTAGAATATGTAATGGCTGAATAATGTGTTAAATTAATATTTAGATCTTATTATGTACATCTTATCTTAATATTCACATTATATTTTATGCTTCGTTAATAAATCTATGATTGGTTGAATTAGCTCTTTACTGCCTCTAAAGAAGATTTATACACATGTTATAAATTACTGAAAAATATGTATTTTCAGATTATCAGGTTGTCATAAAAATTAAAATGAAAAGTAAAATGATCTTCGCCACGGCTTTTTCAAGCATAAACACCAATTTGTTGAGTTCTTCGTATTAAATTTTTTTTTGATTCCGAAATGGCTCCAGTAACGGGGATTTCCGATGCATATTCCCCTCTTGCAGCGAGTCTTGGCATGGAAACAGTAACTTCCCAATGCAACTCTCATCGGCGAAAAGAAGCGGATAGTTGGATTATTTGAAATGGAACCCTCTCCCCATGTATATATAAGGGAAGCTCTATAGCCGCGACGTGAAGAGGGGTCGAAGTGGGTTGTCACAGCACGAAGTATGCCAAGTCGAGGGGGAGAAGAAAGGCCCTTAAGGGGGGCCTTGGAAGGGCGTAAAATGGAAGCAGGGGCGCGTAGCTCTAATGAGCCACGAACACTTCTCGACCTCCGACTTGCTTCTCTCACCCTCTCAAAAGTGGACCCGGTTTTGTTTTGCGGGGTCTCCTTTTGGAATTGCTACTCCTTCCGTAATTTACGACGGAGGACATTTACGCGAGGCGCTATAGACTCGTGAATGTGTTAGGGCGGTAAAGCACGCAAAAGTGAGGGCCGTTTGGAAGTTCGAGGGCTGCGGATTCATGGGAGGAGATCACGGTCCAAAGTGCGGCTCTGGCGGGTTCATCGGACTTCAAAAGTACCGAAGGAGGAATTCCTAGCCCAATCGGCGAATTTGTGATGCTGCAGTCAGCCGAAGCTTTTAAATTAGTTACGCTTAAGTTACTCTTGATGATTTTATAGAACAGTGCTAAAATATTCAGTGAATCATCTTGCAGAGTTGAATTTGCGGTTTCTTATGGATTTTAATCTAATTAAGAGATAAAAAGGAGTGAGCTGCATTACCTATTTGTTCATCCATCTGAAACGCAACTATTATATTATTTCCGTTGTTAAAGAACAATCTTCTATTCTTTACCCAATTTTTCAAAGTAAAATGAGTAAATTCAAGTGGCTACAAAATTTCAAAACGTTCCCTTGGATAACTTTCTTCTTGCACTGTATACTAACAAGATAAATAAATTAAGAATAAATTGACACTAAGTACCAAAACAATCAATGAATAAAAATTTATTTCTGTATACTAAGTTTAATCTCGTTTGCAATAGCTGAGACTGGATTAGTGGTTACATAAAAGATTGGAATTATACAAGTTTGATAGCGGAAACTAGAATAATTCCGCCATTAGAAAGAGTAGTTATAATTCTTGCAAACGCACTAAGGAACACACGTAAATTTCTACCATTGCAACCTTATAGTTGCTTGTAAAATATTTCTTCCTACTCAACCATCCTCAACCTAGGCTATAAGGAGAAGAGACATCAGTTTCTTATCTAACAAGGCAAATGTAATGTAAGGCAAATGGGAAAATTCGAGCGACTGCACTAAGAACGATGTTAACATATTCAAAGAGTCATCATTTTTAGTCAGATTTGTTTTTAGTATAAAAGATTCTTGATGAAATTTAATTTCAATTTCATTATAGGTAATTAATTTTAAATTTTAAATCTGAGTAAACTTAAAAGCCTCCACCTCCAACCTGTTATCTAATTCCCTATGCTTAGCTGAATAACATAATATTTTCTTGGTCATATAGCACAACTTCCTACATTCTCGAATGGCTTTGATAAAAAATAAAAATAAACCAGAAGATTTTTAATTACTGAGAAAAAAACAGTAACCAACAAACAACCATATTCTTTGATTGTAGTTGCACGTACGAATTTCTACCTCTATTTTCTTTCATCTTCGTATCTTAAGACCGAAGATTAAATAGGAGTTAACATCTTCAAATGTGTCTGCAGGGCGTTCATCTTCTTTGGAAATAAGAAAATTAAGAATCGGAGGAAATTACATTTCCGCGCTTATAAGATGCGACGAAAGAGCAGACATTTCAAGCTAATTCTAGAGAAAAAGAAACACGACTGATCAAAGTCCCCGTGGGATATATGTTCTCAGACGTTCCTGCTTTCGGCCACCGTTTTTGATGAATAATTTCAAAGTCATTTAGTATCATGAGTACGGAAAACACTTTTAATAGTGCGATTCTTATGATGCAAGTCTCCTAATTAACAAACGTTATGATCCTGGCTCATTAAGAAAAATATTACTCTCAAAATACGAATCTAAATTTCTCATCAAAGGAGAATTTATATCCTAGTATTACGAGTTTGTACGTAAATCATATATAATATTTAAGGAAACTCGCGTATTCTTTTCTTTCTGGTCTATGATAATCAAATAAATTGTGTATGCTTGTACAAACATACACTTCTAAGGTATGATCCCTTCCTCTGCAATGAGGGCGTAAAATAATCAAGGGCTCAATTTTTATCTCTAACGATATATTAATTTTGCGTTTAATTTGGATTCTCTCGTGTTGCTACTAAATTTAAAGTTAATGTCTTTTGTTGACGAAATGTAATTATGTTTTGTCATTCCGATAACATAAAATATATTATGCAGATTCACCTCCAAGGTTCATGGTTAACTATTGTTTGACTGTTTCTTCAAGGAGTTTAATTTCATACGGTAATGGAAAGGTACATCATTTTTAATTATTTCCAATTTCCAATATGGAGAGTGATAAAGGAGGAAGATAATTATTATACCTGCATAAGAGGAAGAAAAAAAATAAGTGAAGAAACGGATAGGAAAACTTTCATAACGATGGTGAATATGGAATCCTGAACGCCAACTTTCTACTAATATATCTTCCTTGTGTATTTCAAGTCTCAAATAATTCATTCCAAAACATTTTGAAACTTCTTTGTATACCATTTTCATTAATTACAGCAATTTCTAGATTATTTTTCCTTATAATGTAACTACAATTATTATTTATAATGCTAATATTATTACTCTGAATTCTCTTCTATGTTATTCAATATTTTAGGTCTTGCTTTTACGCGTGCTTTCACTTTTATATTTTATGAATCAATTCGGTTTTTTGAGTTTTCTTTTTCCAACTAGTCTCTTTAGGTATTTTTGCATGAACAAGACCGTGCTCATGAGCTATCCAATAAAACATATTTTTATCTAAACAATATAAATTTCAGTTGTTTTTAGCCACCATGTAGTACTTTTGTCTGTATTCTGTGGTTTTTCAAACTTTCTTTCTTCCCGTTTATAAGCTCTCATCCACAACAGTGAAGTAAAATTCGGTATGATTTCAATCCGTTTCTTGCCTCCAAATAGTTTTTATTTTTATTGTGAATAGTTTTCCTCTATGGTAACAATAAAAAGCTATCTGCGTGATAAATATGGTTTCACATGTGCCCATTTTTTAGGACAGTTAATATTAATTTCGTCCTGCACAGTGTACAGGATGAAATTAATGTACACATATTTACTTACATAAAGTGTACACATATCTTACTTTACTTATTACACACAGTGTACACATATTTACTTCTTAGGACCACCCTGAGTGACTTCCTGACGACATCCCGTTTTGCTCCCAACCTAGATGATTCCTATTTCCAATGAGAGTAATCCTATTAAAGTTTTTCCAATTAAGAAGATGGGGGATTAAGTAAGTCTCTTCAGCAGTCAGGTGAATGTCACGGGGTGAAATTCTGCTCTGCTTTGTTAAAATTCTGCCCAAAGCACAATCGGCGCATAAGCGTATAACCTTCCTTTGGAGACCCAAGTTTAGCGTCAGGATCTATGTATAATTAAGAGGACGAAACGGATTGTTCGTGCACGGGGAAGATCACGGTCTGGCGAGGAGTAGATGAAGGAGAATGGCGTGGAAATTTGAGAGATATTGGTAAAATGAGGAGGGGACGAAGTGAAGGCAGGAGGAAGTGTATATTGGTGAAATATCTTCATATAAAATGTATTCATGTTTTTTATATCTGTCAGAAAATATGCAGCCCAGAATCAGGCTCATACCTCACCCCCTCAAGCATTAGATACCAATAACTATTACGGGAAATATGGCTTACTAGGCAGGATGAGGAATGATGTGTTATCCCATTGGTATCATCCGAAGCCCTAATTTATAACGGACTAAATAACATTTTTGATGATTATTTTCATCTTTGTTTTTCTGGTACTTAACTTTCACTTACTACGTACTATTTTTTTTATGATATAAAGGTAGATATAGACATTTGGCATAAAAGGATTTAATACGAAGAAAAACATTGGGGTGGACGTTGCTCAAAGTATTCGAAATTGTTTAATAATAACTCTGGCACATCAAGAAATCGGAGTGGATAATGCAAGATTATTAGTAAAAAAAATCCTACCTAATATTTGGAAAGAATATGCTGGAGGGTTTTTTATGATGTTGTTAAGATTAACTCATGAGTATTGTATCTCATAATCCTCCAATGGAAAGCTATAATACGAGCAATTATAAGGAAAATCTGTTACGTAGGTTGTCGACAGAAAAAACTTATCCACGTAAAATTAATATTCGTTTATTTTATTTTGCTCAAAATTTACGATAAAAATCCTTCTGATCATTGATTTAATATTTCGTCACCATGATATTGATTTAAAATGTAGGGTTTTATTAGTTATGAGGAAGAGATGGAAAAGAGAATTGGAGAGAAAAATCGTGGGATTAGCCAAAGGGGTGGAAAAGGAATGCAAGACGTGGCGTCACGTCCAATCTAATCGTTCAACGCATGCCGTTTAACAGAAGAGCATTGGAAAGAAAATGAGTTCCATAGAAAGTAATGGAGTGAAAAAGAGCGAGACAAAATAATCTTAAAAGCAAATACGGAGAGGGTTACGGGTGGAAGATGAATGCCATAAGATGAAGAAAAAGGAAATTAGGTGACAAAATGGGAACGATAACGGCATGAGAAGAATATTTACGATTGAAGAAAGAAAGTTAAAGGGAGTAAATAAAATGGTGGATAGAATTGAAAAAATTTCGAAAAGATGATTCGGAGGTAGAGATTAGCCAAGTGATATGGAACAAAGATGAAAACAAGATCGTCTTCAGGAGATGTGCGCGAAACGAATGGAGATAAAATGAATGGAGATGTAAGAAAAGGGAAAGCGAATTCAACAGTTAAATAAGTGTGATCGCGAAATAATGGTTAAATGCGAGCGCGGAAAAGTTATTGGATTCGTAATGTAGCAGAAAACCAGATAAGTGAAAGGTATTGTACGAAGAGCTACCATTGTTACTATCCTAAGTCTGTTGCCATTTTACGATTACTTTTTGTTCTATTTTTGTTATTTACTTCAATATATAATGAATCTGAATTAATGTAATATTTATATGATAACTAATGGGATAATTCTTTGAAGCAGAGAATTTCGAAAAAGTCATGGGTTCTGCAAGAATTAATTATAAACACGACACAAAAAAGAGTCTTTACTGACAAAATCTGTGCTATTCCATGGTAAACAAACACAAGTATTTTTGTATCGTGGAATTTGTACAACCTTTGTCGGTAAATATTCTCTTTTAAAGTGAATTTCCACCAAGTATCGAGGATGTTATTCATTACACAACACAAAAATGTTAGAATATGTTTCATTCCTATTAATTAAAATTTTGATAATTCATTTTAACAATAATGTTTTATTTTTATATAAATACTAGCTGAAGTGCCCGTTGATTCTCAACGGGGAAGTTAAATTTCGTAAATACCATTGTAACAACCTTGATCGTAACACACACTTCGTAATTATTGATAGATAGCCAATACCAGACTTTCTAATCCAATATACCAAGAATTATAAGTTATGATGAAGTCTACAAAGCCGCACCAATTCAATATTCAATCTCATATACTCCGATCGAAAAATATCTCCAACGTAGGGAAAATAAAAATATATTCTAAGATCACATTTAGGTAATAGGTACTACCACGTTTAAAGAGAAATTTTCAGACAGGTACAGGGGGGTAAAGTTATAAAATATTACACATAAATTACAGTAATAAATTATATATCTCTCTAATAACCACCAATGAAATTTTCTTTGGGAAAGTAAGTATATTACAGTGCTGACTCGTATCTCAATCTTAAAATGTGTAACATAAACACGGAACACAAATGAGACAAAAGTTATCGCAAGGTCAAAAAAGGGACAAAAATTAAACACCATTAACAGAAGGATAGTAAATGAATATGGAGTGGAAGCACTTAAAAACAACGATTAAATCAATTTTTACATTCTGCATGTAACAAAATAAAATTTATTTACCTTTTTGGCCTTGTATATGATGTTTGAGGTTTGATACAACTTTACAACTCGCCGTTCGACTCCTTAAAGATTACAAACACCGAATCTGGGAAATCTTTCCGTTCTTCGCTAACTCCATTTCCGTCAATCGCTAAATATACATAATTGCAAATAGATTAGATTAAAAACTTAATTCAGAAGAATATATTCAAAACTTCCGCAACGTACCATGATAGGCAAACAGTTGAAGTGATCGATAAAAATCCATTTTCAGTAAACCACAACTATAAAACTCATTTCATTTTACGAAAAAGACGGTAAACAATTAAGTTGATGTAAATAAAACTTGGTTGCTACAGACTCGTCAACAAAATTCGAATTTTTAAAAACTTATATCGTCAAGGAATGGGTTTGTTTACACATGGAAATTTAGTCGAAATTTTCGTATATTTTATCGAAATTCTCGCAATTTCGAATCGAAAACGATATATCTCGACCAAAATAAAAATCATCATTCTATTTCCCTTCTTTTGATGCTCGTTTCGTCTCCTTACGACCGTTCTTTCTAATTTAGTTTTTCAAAAAAACTGAACCCTGGAACGAAAAAAACGAACTTTACGTGTATTTCTTATGCAAACTATTTTAATCGTCTGGGTTCGAACCGTGGACTTTCGGGAAATTATAACTACCACTTGATCATCCTCGGGAAGACCTTTAATGATGTTAAAAGTTCGAACATTGTGCGACATCTGGTTTTCGAGATTATGTGGAATATACATATATACATATATACATACACACATACAGGCATTTTTATAGATATACAAGCAGAAGTGCCCGTTGATTCTCAACGGGGGAATCCCAATTAATAATTACTCTTGGTACAGTCTTGATCGTAACACTTGCCTCATAATTTTAGGTGGATGGCTGATTCCAGGCTATAATATTTTCCAAACCAATTAACAAAGCAAATAAAATTATAATTATGTCAATAATGTCACCAAAAGATTTAATCTCATATTCTTTAAATGAACACTTTCTTCGATGATGACAAAAATGATTTAAAGATTATAAAATATATTCGATGATCACATTAGGATAAGCAGCACCACCTTCTCGTAGACATTTTCTGAAAGGGAAAAATGGTTCTCGGAAACGATAATTAAACTCAAATAACAGAAATATATTCTAATAGGCCCTAACGTGAAACCCCCAGAAAAAAGGTGACTTTGAACGTCAGTGTCATGGGTTCGATGCCAGAAGGTTACAATATCCCGATTTTTTCCATTTAAATGATGTTCGGAAATTTCTAAAAAATACCTCCCGGAAAGGTAGAGAATCAAAGTTCAAGGAGCTCACAGATATGGACATTATCTATCGAAACCATAAATTGCTTTTAAAGAAAATGTTCTGGGTTCGATGCGAGGACGATGCAAACATCTCCAATTAAAAATACATGGGGTAATTTTTAATATTTTTTGGTGCATTTATTGAAACGATAGGAAGTTCTCTCTTACCTGGAAGATGTATATTAAGTCACGGTTTAAGAAAACAATTTTAATAAAACCATAGACTTCATGGTCTCGATGCCAGAGCACATTAATATTTCTCACATAAGGAATATATGTGAAAAGCAGAACGTCGTTTTAGGCAGTTGCAGCCAGTATGTCTGCTTGAATTTTCACATATAATACGCTGTAAAAATTTCATATCATTGACGTTTGTGGTTTAGCCTGTGAATTAGAATCCTATCTGGGTATCTATATACGAGTGAAAGTTGCTTGCATATTGCAAGAATATGAAATGTATTTATAATCTTCATTCACATTGCACGTTTTGAGTTTCAATGTCATTGGGAAGAGATTAAAATATTTTTTTTAATCTTAGCAATTTCTAATTTTGTAGACGCCTGGTGTCGAACCCAGAACTTATAAGCGGATGCAAATGGGCTATTATTACTTGATAGGACCTGATCATCGTAAATGCTAAGTTCGAAGTCCATATCATACCGGGAAGGTCCTGAAATAAGACTCCATTATCCCCGTCTGAAATGCATAGGGCAATGTAAATGGCTTTCTGGAATCGAACCAAGGACGATCAAGGAATCTTAAAACACGTATTTGAAATGTATCTATGATATTTATTTATATGACAAGTTTTCAGTTTTTATATTATCGGGAAGAGGTTCAAAAAATTCTTAAACATCGTAACAAATATTAATTTTAGAGACCCCTGAACCCAGGACTTATTGTTAGTTGTAAATAGACCGAAAGACTTATTAAGACTTGATTTTATTTGATGCAAAGTTTGAAGTCGATATCATGCCGGGAAGTAATTAAAATTTGTTTCTGTTATCTTCATAAGAAATGCATAAGGACATCAAGTAGAACGGAACTCTAATTTTCCCGCGCTCTCTTTTCCCGCTCTCTATATTCCCGCGCTCTAGTTTTCCCGCCTTCTAGTTTTCCCGCGCTCTGGTTTTCCCGCCTCTATTTTTCCCGCCTTCTAGTTTTCCCGTCTCTAGTTTTCCCGCCTTCTAGTTTTCCCGCCTTCTAGTTATCCAGCCTCTAGTTTTCCCGCCTCTAGTTTTCCCGCGCTCTGGTTTTCCCGCCTTTTAGTTTTCCCGCCTTCTAGTTTTCCCGCCTCTAGTTTTCCCGCCTCTATTTTTCCCGCCTTCTAGTTTTCCCGTCTCTAGTTTTCCCGCCTCTAGTTTTCCCGCCTCTAGTTTTCCCGCCTTCTAGTTTTCCCGCCTCTAGTTTTCCCGCCTTCTAGTTTTCCCGCCTCTAGTTTTCCCGCCTTCTAGTTTCCCGCCTTCTAGTTTTCCCGCCTCTAGTTTTCCCGCCTTCTAGTTTTCCCGCCTTCTAGTTTTCCCGCCTCTAGTTTTCCCGTCTCTAGTTTTCCCGCCTTCTAGTTTTCCCGCCTCTAGTTTTCCCGCCTCTAGTTTTCCCACCTTCTGGTTTTCCCGCCTCTAGTTTTCCCGCCTTCTAGTTTTCCCGCCTCTAGTTTTCCCGCCTCTGGTTTTCCCGCCTCCGGTTTTTCCGCCTCTAGTTTTCCCCTCTCTAGTTTTCCCGCCTCTAGTTTTCCCGCCTCTAGTTTTCCCGCCTTCTAATTTTCCCGCCTCTGGTTTTCCCGCCTCTGGTTTTCCCGCCTCTAGTTTTCCCGCCTTCTAGTTTTCCCACCCTCTAGTTTTCCCGCCTCTAGTTTTCCCGCGCTCTAGTTTTCCCGCCTTCTAGTTTTCCCGCGGCTCCTGCGAGCAATTGGAAGTTTAGTTCTGGCGTTTAATGCGTTTGATGAAACGCTGAGCGAATATTGCGCGGGAGTAAATTCGGCGAAAAATTTCAGCGCGCATTTCTGCACTTACATGTAGCATCGAAATATCAGATTATGAACTTGGAGAAACATGTCGTCCAAACACATTTACTACATTTAATGCCTGATCCTATCCTTATTACCGTTGATTACATCTCTACCACTATTCTGCACATTAAAGCGTTGCTCTGTTTGGCTCACTGCGAAGAACTTCAGTGAGTTGTGGTTGGAAATTACTGGTAAATTAATATCCAAAGTAATACGTTGGTTTCCTTAAATGTGCATCATTCACTCCATATCCATAAAAAAAGGTGTGATGCTCTGACATCTTTTCCTATCAGCTAAGAAAAACCGCATGTTCAGGTAATTTTACGATTATATTTAACGCTAGCAGAAGTGCTCGTTGATTCTCAACGGGGAAATCACAATTGATTATTACAACGTATATAAAATATATATACAGTCTCTATCCACTTGCCGAGTTTCAAGTTTCTATCTTATCGGGAAGTGATTCAAAATAAATCTTAAAAATCGCGATGTAAATTAAACGGGAGAATATTTGCCATGACCTAGCGTCGAACCAAGAATAATCTTCGATGATGTCTGAATGGTTTTTGTCGGACACGCACGGCCTCCAGCGATACCTCGAATTTCAACTCTGTACTTAACCAGAAAGTGCCTCCAAAAAATTTCGAAAATCCCCGCCATGTATCTTTATGGAGAAAATCATGACTTTGGGGCCTTCTGGAATCGAACCCATGACACTGAGGTTCAAAGTCGCCCTTTTTCTGGAGGGTACACGTTATGATCACCACGTCACAAATATTTCAAGTTAGTGGTACTTGGGGAACATGGGTAGAATTTCGATCCCCTATATATAGGTATATCCGGAGAAAAGTCTATATATATAATAGATAGATATGAATGAATCCGGAGAGGGTAATATATATAATAGATATCTTACAGCATTAATTGTATCTGAGCATTCATTTTCCACGTCTTCTTAAGGAATTACGCATGAGCTCAAAATCAACAATCGCCTTGATCGTCAGGGGGATGGGTTGCTTACGACCTCAAAATTTCGATAAAATGTTGACGTACTTTATCTAATTGTGCACAATTTCGAATCGAAAACAATATTCCACGACCAAAAAAGGATTTTTATTCTATTCTCCTTCTTTTGGTGCTAGATTCGACTTATTAGGACCATTATTTATAATTTAATTTTGAAAAAGAAATGAATCCTGCTACAGAAAACTGACCTCTACGTGTATTTCTTATGGAAACGTTTTGACCCGTCTGGGTTCGAACCGTGGACTTTATGGAAATAAAAAGTAGCCTATACTCTGCGCGGGGTCGACTTTTAATATTGTAGAAAATTTCAAAGTTGTGCGACTATCGGTTCTCGAGATTTTAGCGAACATACACACACACCCACACTCTGTTTTATATAATAGACTAGCAGAAGTACCCGTTGATTCTCAACGAGGATATTTAATTTCATAAATATCAGTGTAATAACCTTGATCGTAACAAATTCTTCATACATGTCGGTAAATAGCGAATACCAGACTTTCCAAACCAATTATCAAGAAATGTAAGTTACAATTAAGTGTACAAATCCACTCTAACTCAATATTCAATTTAACGCAGGTTGATGATCTTTTCCGTTACAATGTGTCAAAATGTATCTACATATGAAAGTGAGGCTTACATATAGCTTCTTCTCTCTTGGCTTATATCTTCTAAAGGGAGGTTCTAGTAGCTGAATGAGCTTTTCGGTAACAATGTATCAAAATGTATCTACGTATGAAAAGAGGCATACATAAAAGCTTCTTCCCCTCTGACTTATCTCCTAAAGGAGCATTTTTCTTCTTTCTAAGCCGACTGAAGCCGCAAACTTTCGACTGGTCATCATTGAAAGGATATCGTCAGTAACTGGATAAGTGTGATTCCGAGAATGGACAAATACGTCATTGTTGTATTTCTTACGTGAAGAAACAACTATAGACATTAAATAAGAAATGGTGTATCATGGAACCAGAAGGTATGTTTCATTGTTTTATCTTGGCTATACTTATAACATGAGGTTGTTAGTGAGAATTCGTGACTAGTATAAAATGTAGTGGTATGTTAATTAATGCCCAGGAAAGTAGTCGTAGATCTTGGGAATGATTAAGTGCAAGACACAACGCCATATTAGGATGGAACGATAAAGCCATGACAATAGAGCGACAACTTTACCGAAATCAGTCTGTGGAGCTATGCTCGTAAGACGAAATTCATTACATGATAAGTGCATTGGGTTAAGTGAGCGGAAAAGTATTTTATTACAAACCTAATAAATATTTGCAATTATTTTATTGTTGAAAATATTTTCGATCGAATAATAACATTGGCAGTCTCACACAGAAATATGTCAGGAAAGTTCCTTTTGGATCCAAGTGATAAGGCTTCGAAAAATGCTAGTTTGATCTCGGTAAACACTCGATATGTATGTACTCCGCGAGTCACGTATGGCTGGGGAAAATATTGGCAATGTAAATGATCTGATATATTAATTCCTTCTCCAGTAACTAATGAAAAACTTATAAAATAAATTATTTCCTGGACCCACAAAATACATTCAGCGTAGAATCTTCACAGTAATCAATAAATACAGACACGTCCTACCTCCGTTGAGAAGTTGTATAGTGGCTTAAGTAAATTTACATTTTGTGGTTATCTGTATAGTTTCTTATCCCAAAAACAAACTTATGATCAAGATGTTTAAGAATTATAACCTATTCTTCGGCTGAGGTCAAATTAATAAATTTCAGCGTACAGTGTGTTAAATATTGACATTTGGGTTAGCTGTTTTCAATATCAGAGTTTTATTTCGACATGGCACTCCGTCCAGTAAACACCTAGGTAAATCATACATCAGTAAGTTGATGACGATGCTGGTAATTATAATTGAACGTTGATATTGCTACTGCAGCTATAATTTACGCAACATTAGATATTTATATACGGTTTCGAAAAAAAAACAGAATTTTTCACCTTAAACAATTAACAATGCATAAAATCATGCAATTTCATAATATTGAAACTGATAAACAATATGATGAAAAGACAAAGCCATTTAAGTGAAGATTAAAGTTATAAACAACGCAAAATATACATTAAAATACCGGCCATTAATGTTACATAAGTTTTTGAAACGTTTTTACACCTGTTGCAGTAAGAATTTTCAACACAAAATAGCATAGTATTATAGTGCAGTAGAATAGACTTGATTCATTTGTGATTGAAAAACTGAGAAATGATTTCAAAAACTATTATACCTGTGTCTATGATATCCACAATATACTGCGTTTCAAGTAGGGGTCTCCAAACTTTTCAGCTTTATTAACTATCAAACAGCAGATGCGGCCCGCGGGCAGTAGTTTGGATTTGGATTGAAGTAAGGGATTACCCATTTTACTACAATATCTTAGATTTTTTGAGGCCTACAGATAACTGGAATCGCTTTACCTTTTTAGGCTTTTAAATGTTACTTATTCGCTCCTGACCACTCGTCGCTCAAAATTTAAAAGAAATCAAAGACCGATTAAACATAAGAAATAAGGACGTCCGTAATTTCCGTCAAAACTCAAAAATAATATGAGAGATGTCCACAACTTACCACGTTATTATTTTAAATCAGTGGAATTGACAGCGAGAATGCAAATTCTATCAACGTACGAATTTCAAAATCGTTTTATTTCATTGAAAATTCAGTTAACAATTACGTTACCATAAACAAAACTCGGTTTTCACAGACGCTTAAAGAAAATTGAAAAAATCAATAAAAAAATTCTCGTACCTTTCAACGTTCGTTTCTTCACAGGATATTGTTTGTCACAACAAATTTTAAAATGCCATTCAATTTTTTCTTCATCATAAATCTTCAACTCTTATTTTCGAAATTTATTTTAACTGCCCATTGATCCGACATGTCTTCTTATAGAATTACACATGAGTTCGGAATCAACAATCGCCTTGATCGTCAAGGGAATGGGTTTGTTTACAACATGAAAATTTAGACTAAATTTTCGTATATTTTATCAAAATTCTCGCAATTTCAAATCGCATACGACATTTCTCAGCCAAAATAAGAATCTTTATCTATTTCCCTTGTTTTGAAATATATTTATATATAAATATATTCTAAGATCACATAAGGATAAGCAGTACCACGTTTAAAGTCACATTTTTATACAGGTACAAGGGGACAAATGAATCAAGCATTAAACGTAAATGACAAAAATAAAATAAATTTCACTCAAATAACCAAATATGAATATTCTATACGGAAAGTAAATGTAGTATGGAGCTGACTCGTATCTCAATCTTAAAATGTGTAATATAAACACGAAACACAAAAGTAATCGCAATGTCAAAATAGAAACAAAAATTAAACACCAATAACAGAAGGATAGTAAATGAATATGGAGTGGAAGCACTTAAAACAACGATTAAATCAATTTTTATATTCTGCATGTAATAAAATAAAATTTCTTTACCTTTTTGGTCCATCATACAATGCTGGAGGTTTGCTACAACTTAACAACTCGCCGTTCAACTCATCAAGGGTAACAAACTACGAATCTGGGAATTCTTTTCGTCCTTCGCAAACTCCATTTCCGTTAATTGCTATATATACATCAATGCAAATAGATTAGATTTAATACTTAATTCAGAAGAATATACTTCAAAACCAGGATATTTATACGCAATCAGTTGAATTGATCGATAGAAATCCATTTTCAGTAAACCACTGATATAAAACTCATTTCATTATACGAAAAAGACGGTAAACAATTAAGTTGATGTAAATAAAACTTTGTTGCTACAGACTCGTCAACAAAATTCGAATTTAAAAAAAATTGTATCGTCAAGGGAATGGGTTTGTTTATACATGGTAATTTAGTCAAAATTTTCGTATATTTTATCGAAATTCTCGCAATTTCGAATAAAAAACGATATTTCTCGACCAAAATAAAAATCTTCATTCTATTTTCCTTCTTTTGATGCTCGTTTCGACTTCTTACGACCGTTCTTTCTAATTTACTTTTTCAAAAGTAATGAACCCTGCAACGAAAAAAATTAACTTTACGTGTATTTCTTATGCAAACTATTTTACTTGTCTGGGTTCGAACCGTGGACTTAAATTAAATTTAAAGTATCACTTGATCATCCCCGGGAAGACATTTAATGATGTTAAAAGTTTGAACATCGTGCGACGTCTAGTTTTCGAGATTTTTTGGAACATACATACATACAGGCATTTTTATATATATACTAGCAGAAGTACCCGTTGATTCTCAACGGGGATATTTAATTTCATAAATATTAGTGTAATAACCTTGATCGTAACAAATTCTTCATAATTGTTGTTAAATAGCGAATACCAAACTTTCAAACCAATATATCAAGAAATGTAAGTTGCAATTAAGTCTACAAATCCACTCTAACTAAATATTCAATTTAACGCAGATTGATGATCTTTTCCGTGACAATGTGTCAAATTGTATCTACATATGAAAGTGAAGCTTACTTTAGCTTCTTCTCCCTTGGCTTACATCTTCTTTATATCTAAAGGCAGGTTCTAATATCTGAATGAGCTTTTCGGTAACAATGTATGAAAATGTATCTAAGTATGAAAAGAGGCATACATAATAGCTTCTTCCCCTCTGACTTTTGTCTCCTAAACGAGCATTTTTCTTCTTTCTACGCCGACTGAAGACGCAAACTTTCGACTGGTCATCATTGAGAGGATATCGTCAGTAACTGAATAAGTGTAATTCCGAGAATGGACAAATACGTCATTGTTGTATTTCTTACGTGAAGAAAAAACTATAGACATTAAATAAGAAATGGTGTATCATGGAACCAGAAGGTATGTTTCATTGTTTTATTTTGGCTATACTTATAACATGAGGTTGTTAGTGAGAATTCGTGACTCGTATAAAATGTAGTGGTATGTTAATTAATGCCCAGAAACGTAGTCGTAGATCTTGGGAATGATTAAGTGCAAGACACAACGCCATATTAGGATTAAACGATAAAAGCCATGACAATAGAGCGACAACTTTACCGAAATCAGTCTGTGGAGCTATGCTCTTAAGTCGAAATTCATTATATGATAAGTGCATTGGGTTAAGTGAGCAGAAAAGCATTTGATTACAAACCTAATAAATATATGCAATTATTTTATTGCTGAAAATATTTTCGATCGAATAATAACATTGGCAGTCTCACACAGAAATGTGTCAGGAAAGTTCCTTTTCGATCCAAGTCATAAGGCTTCGAAAAATGCTAGTTTGATCTCGGTAAACACTTTGCCTATACGTCTGTGTACGGGACTTGGTTAAGATTGTTAGATTTATGTACTCTGCGAGTGACGTATGGCTGGGGAAAATATTGGTAATGTAAATGATCTGATATATTAATTCCTTCTCCAGTAACTAATGAAAAACTTATAAAATAAATTATTTCCTGGACCCACAAAATACATTCAGCGTAGAATCTTCACAGTAATCAATAAATACAGACACGTCCTACCTCCGTTGAGAAGTTGTATAGTGGCTTAAGTAAATTTACATTTTGTGGTTATCTGTATAGTTTCTTATCCCGAAAACAAACTTATGATCAAGATGTTTAAGAATTATAACCTATTCTTCGGCTGAGGTCAAATTAATAAATTTCAGCGTACAGTATGTTAAATATGTATTGACATTTGGGTTAGCTGTTTTCAATATCAGAGTTTTATTTCGACGTGGCACTCCGTCCAGTAAACACCTAGGTAAATCATACTAAATATTCATAACGAAATGCATAAATCAGTAAGTTGATCACGATGCTCGTAATTATAATTGAACGTTGATATTGCTACTGCAGCTATAATTTGCGCAGCATTAGATATTTCTATACAGTTTCGAAAAAAAACTGAATTTTTCACTTTCAACAATTAACAATACATAAAATCATGCAATTTCATAATATTGAAACTGATAATCAATATGACGAAAAGACAAAGCCATTTATATGAAGATAAACAACTTAAACAACGCAAAATATACATTACAATACCGGCCATTAATGTTAGATAAGTTTTTTAAACGTTTTTACATCTGTTGCAGTAAGAATTTTCAACACAAAATAGCATAGTATTATAGTGCAGTAAAATAGACTTTATTCATTTGTGATTGAAAAACTGAGAAATGATTTCAAAAACTATTATACTTGTGTCTATGATATCCACAATATACTGCGTTTCAAGCAGGGGTCTCCAAACTTTTCAGCTTTATTAACTATCAAACAGCAGATGCGGCCCGCGGGCAGTAGTTTGGATTTGGATTGAAGTAAGGGATTACCCATTTTACTACAATATCTTAGATTTTTTGCGGTCTACAGATAACTGGAATCGCTTTACCTTTTTAGGCTTTTAAATGTTACTTATTCGCTCCTGACCACTCGTCGCTCAAAACTTAAAAGAAAACAAAGACCGATTAAACATAAGAAATAAGGACGTCCGTAATTTCCGTCAAAACTCAAAAATAATATGAGAGATGTCCACAACTTACCAGGTTATTATTTTTTAAATCAGTGGAATTGACAGTGAGAATGCAAATTCTATCAACGTACGAATTTCGAAATCATTTTATTTTACTGAATATTCAGTTAACAATTGCGTAACCATAACCAAAACTCGGTTTTCACAGACGCTTAAAGAAAATTGAAAAAATCAATGAAAAAATGTTCGTACCTTTCAAAGTGCGTTTCTTCACAGGATATCGTTTGTCACAACAAATTTTAAAATGCCATTCAATTTTTTCTTCACCATAAATCTTCAACTCTTATTTTCAAAATTTATTTTAACTGGCCATTGATCCGCCATGTCTTCTTATAGAATCACACATGAGTTCGGAATCAACAATCGCCTTGATCGTCAAGGGTATGGGTTTGTTTACAACATGAAAATTTAGACGAAATTTTCGTATATTTTATCAAAATTCTCGCAATTTCAAATCGCATACGACATTTCTCAGCCAAAGTAAGAATCTTTATTCTATTTCCCTTGTTTTTAAATATATATATATATATATTCTAAGATCACATTAGGATAAGCAGTACCACGTTTAAAGTTACATTTTCATACAAGTACAAAGGGGCCAAATGAATCAAGCATTAAACGTAAATGACAGAAATAAATAAAATTTCACTCAAATAACCAACGATGAATATTCTACACGGAAAGTAAATGTATTTTGGAACTGACTGGTATCTCAATCTTAAAATGTGTAACATAAACACGAACCACAAAAGTAATCGCAATGTCAAAATAGAAACAAAAATTAAACACCAATAACAGAAGGATAGTAAATTAATATGGAGTGGAAGCACTTTAAAACAACGAATAAATCAATTTTTGCATCCTGAATTAAACAAAATAAAATTTCTTTACCTTTTTGATCTATCATAGGATGCTGGAGGTCTGCTACAACTTAACAACTTGCCGTTCAACTCTTCAAGGATTACAAACTACGAATCTGGATATTCTTTTTCTTTCTTCGCAAACTCCATTTCCGTAATTTGCTAAATATACATCAAAGCAAATAGATTATATTTAATACTTAATTCAGAAGAATATATTCTTAACATCCTCAACTTACCAGGATATTTATATGTAATAGTTGAATTGATCGATAGAAATCCATTTTCAGTAAACCACTGTTATAAAACTCATTTCATTTTACGAAGAAGACGGTAAACAATTAAGTTGATGTAAATAAAACTTGGTTGCTACAGACTCGTCAACAAAATTCGAATTTTTAAAAATTTATATCGTCAAGGGAATGAGTTGTTTACTACATGGAAATTTAGACAGAATTTTCGTATTTTTTATCAAAATTCTCGCAATTTAGAATCGAAGACGATATTTCTCGACCAAAATAAGAATCTTTATTCTATTTCCCTTCTTTTGATGCTCGTTTCGACTCCTTACGTCCGCTCTTTCTAATTTAGTTTTTCAAAAGAATTGAAGCCTGCAACGGAAAAAATTAACTTTACGTGTATTTCTTATGCAAACTATTTTACTCGTCTGGGTTCGAACCGTGGACTTTTGGGAAATTATAAATACCACTTGATCATCCCCGGGAAGACTTTTAATGATGTTAAAAGTTCAAACATTGTGCGACATCTGGTTTTAGAGATTACGTGGAATATACATATATGCACACATACAAGCATTTTTATAGATATACTAGCTGAGGTGCCCGTTGATTCTCAACGGGGAAGTTAAATCTCGTAAATACCATTGTAACAACCTTGATCGTAACACATACTTCGTAATTATTGATAGATAGCCAATACCAGACTTTCTAATCCAATATACCAAGAATTATAAGTTATGATGAAGTCTACAAAGCCGCACCAATTCAATATTCAATCTCATATACTCCGATTGAAAAATATCTCCAACATAGGGAATATTAAATATATTCTAAGATCACATTTAGGTAATTGGTACCACGTTTAAAGAGAAATTTTCAGACAGGTACAGGGGGGCAAAGGTATAAAATATTACACATAAATTACAGTAATAAATTTTATATCTCTCTAATAACCACCAATGAAATTTTCTTTGGGAAAGTAAGTGTATTACGGTGCTGACTCGTATCTCAATCTTAAAATGTGTAACATAAACACGGAACACAAATAAGACAAAAGTTATCGCAAGGTCAAAAAAGGGACAAAATTAAACACCATTAACAGAAGGATAGTAAATGAATATGGAGTGGAAGCACTTAAAAACAACGATTAAATCAATTTTTACATTCTGCATGTAACAAAATAAAATTTATTTACCTTTTTGGCCTTTTACATGATGTTTGAGGTTTGATATAACTTTACAACTCGCCGTTCGACTCCTTGAAGATTACAAACACCGAATCTGGGAAATCTTTACGTTCTTGGCTAACTCCATTTCCGTCAATCGCTAAATATACATGATTGCAAATATATTAGATTAAGCACTTCAGAAGGATATATTCAAAACTTCCACAACGTACCATGATACGCAACCAGTTGAATTGATCGATAGAAATCCATTTTCAGTAAACCACAACTATACAACTCATTTCATTTTACGAAAAAGACGGTAAACAATTAAGTTGATGTAAATAAAACTTGGTTGCTACAGACTCGTCAACAAAATTCGAATTTTTAAAAATTTATATCGTCAAGGGAATGGGTTTCTTTATACATGGTAATTTAGTCAAAATTTTCGTATATTTTATCGAAATTCTCGCACTTTCGAATCAAAAACGATATTTCTCGACCAAAATAAAAATCTTCATTCTATTTTCCTTCTTTTGATGCTCGTTTCGACTTCTTACGACCGTTCTTTCTAATTTACTTTTTCAAAAGTAATGAACCCTGCAACGAAAAAAATTAACTTTACGTGTATTTCTTATGCAAACTATTTTACTCGTCTGAGTTCGAACCATGGACTTTCGGGAAATTATAAATACCACTTGATCATCCCCGGAAAAACATTTAACGATGTTAAAAGTTTGAACATTGTGCAACGTCTGGTTTTCGAGATTATCTGGAATATACATACATACAAACATACAGGCATTTTTATAGATATATAAGATAAGATAAGATAAGATATATATATATATATAAGATAAGATAAGATTATTGTAATTATTAATTGCTAGGATGAAATTAAAGTTTTCGTTTGTTGAAGTGCGATATTCGTAACACTCCTTAAATATTCCGCTTCTTCTGAGTAAATATTTCGACAAGAAATTTGCTAACTCTTCGCTTTTAGAATAGGATTTCTTTTAGTACTTCGGATTACATCATAGGTTGAGGAACACTTATTTGAAGCCCTTGGATTTGTTCTGAATTCAGTCAGATTAGACGTTTAATAGCTAAAATAATCGATAGAAGGTCTTGGAATATAAAGTCGAAATTAGGCACGTGTGATGAGAGAAATCTTGCACGCGCACCATACGCAGGTGGAAAGATTAAGGAAGGGAGGTTGAAGACAAAGCGGGGAATGCAAAACCTACGGTCGATGAGTTTTCGAGGAGTTCGGGAAGAGAAAACGGAATGCGGGCGAGAGTATATTGGAAGGAGCTCAGGTACGGGGGGTTGATGGTAAGAAGGCTCCGGTCGGATTAGAATAGCCGGCCATTGTGAAGCACAAGAACGAGCTCATTCGGGACCTGAATGTACTCCTTGGGCAAAGTCAACAGTTTCTCCTCCCGAAATCCTTATTCCCCTCCATTTATGTCTCGATGCAGCCTCCTTTATCGCTTCCCGCCCACTCCGTCCTCGCTTATCGCTCCTCTTCAAACCTATACAATCCAACGCTCACCGTTCCAGACGTGCCGGCTTCGAATCCGGTCAAACCCGACCCATTCCGCGACCCCGTCCGTATCTTTACGACCCCGTTCCAGGATACGGTACCCTTTTTCCGTACCCTGGCCCATTCCGACGCACTATCCCCTTGTACGTTGCGTGGGAACTCACTTTCCCTATTCCGTAGATGCAGCCCCGTTCCATTAGGTGATGATTCAAGCCAAAGGAAGGAGGTTTTTATTATTATTATTATTATTATACAAGTAGTAGAGAGCCTGCGCAAAAAAGATCAACCTGAGATTTCGTATTTTATGTTTTCTAATGAACAGCTTAACTGATTAAGTATTCAAATGTATCAAACCATCGAAACAGATCCATACTATCTATTTTCTTGGACAGAGCCTCAAATTCCAGGTGTAATTGTATTTAAAATTTTAGGCAAATATATTTCAACGACTTCGACATTCCAATATTTTACCAATTATAGTGCCGCGTAGTAAAGAGCCTGCGCTAGCAATATTAGCGAGATTTTCGCGCATCCCCCTTTCAGAGGAATATATCCCCTCTCTTTACCTCGTGTACTCCGCGAAACGACCTTCAATTCCTCGTGGCTGCCAAATTCCGCTGATCGTTTACTTGTATTTCTTCTAAATATTCCATGCGTACGCGAATTTGTGAATTGGGAGAATTCTTCAATGCTGCTGTGCATAGTACTATGTATTACATTACAAAAAGAAGTGTACAAAGTTAAATAAATACAAGTTAAAAATATACTGTGTACATTTAAGTTGAAATATATTAATTTGTCCATGGAGTTATTCATTAAAAAATATTATAACTGGAAATTTTCCAATTAAGTTTTCGTGATGATGTCTAGTGTAAATTATGCCTACCTGTAATCATATTTGACGTTAATTCCATTAATCTATGCACGAGGAGACGAACTGTATGAGAATGGGTGGATGGGATACCAACGGTGGTAGTATTTGGAGGTGAAGTAGGTTGTCGATTCTCCGCCCACTGGGTGAAAAAGGCTCTGTACTACGCGGTACTATAATAGGTGATAATTCCGGCGAAAGGAAGGAGGTTATTAATCCACGAGACGTGTTTCCCCTTGCTTAACACGTAATCCATATACCTTTTGAATAATCTTTATTCATTACGTGCGATGGAAGGATATCATGTCCGCCTTATGGCCGGAGTTTTGCTTTGTTAGGGTGTAATTCGGCGTTGCTCTTCCCAGAGGGGACGTTATGGCAGCATATCGGACGACGGGCCCCGATAGGGAAGTCGTTAGCAGAGGATTAAGCGGAAGGTGATTCGGAGTCGTGTATTGGAAGGAGGAGGCATCTTTTAGCAGGAGTGTGTCTAGCTTATTGCGGAGGTTTTTTGCGCGAATGGACGTTTGAATACCGTTGGATACAAAGGTCGTGGTTTTTATTCCTGTGACGTCAAGGGTGAAGGCGGTGGTAGGTCTTTACACTTTGACCGAAGACTCGAAAAGGAGCTCTGATTGCATATGAAGTAAGATTCACTGGTGTGTAAGTAATGCTCTCCTGTGCCTCAACGTTCGTGAATTCAGAGAAAGCGAGTTTCGGCAATAGCGATGTAGTCCACAATTTGATTAATGCATTAGTCTGAGAAGTTAAAATCACACAGGTCCCATCACTTATAAAGTTTATTACAACAAAAAGAGTACAAATTTAAAAATACAATTTCAAAAATTTTTATTGAATAAATTTGGTTGCCATAAATTAATTTTTCATCGAAGTTATTAATCCAAAACATCATTACTGTAAATCTTGTGTTTACATTTTTGTGACAATATCTAAGATATGTCTATGTAATGACATGTTAAAATCCGCTTCCATCGATATTTGCACGAATAATTATCTCCTGTTCTTAATGACAATAATAAAAATAATATTTATTTATCGCACAGAAAATTTAGTTTTGTTTGCAATTTTTTCTCTAAGTATATTTCTACTGTGAGGTCAGTGCAGTAGTTTATACACTCGCCGACTAGCCCATAAATTAACCAATACTTCCATCATATGCCAAGATTGCAGACTCACAGGTCGTTAACTGAAACCTCTTTGTTGTGGAAATCATAGATTAACGATACCGGTTATTCATTTTGATAATATACTGTCTGAAATTTCAGTTTGAAACAAAAATTCAAATTTTCAAACTACTTGCAAGGTGTATTTTGTATTTATATATGCATCCGGTTAACTTTCTTACAGCTTGAAACAGGAGCTGCATATACTATGGATTTCATTTCACTACCCTGTATTTCGTCGTTAGCTGAATAAAAGAATATTTAATCGAATATTCTATGCACCTATTTTCCTGATTTTTTTCGGAGTAAATGTTGGTCTTTGCGTATGGAGCTAAAAAGAGACATTTACAGATGTGTGTAGATTGCCAAAGTGTTTGAGATTTCTATCTTTTATGGTCGATACTTCAAAGGACTACAGTAGCTTCGCAACGAATATGAGTGTTAAGCTATTTACCAGCTCTTGTTAATGGAGACTATCGAGATAAAACTGCAAAAACCATCGATAAGAAAATCATCCCTTTTAATGAAATCAAGTGGGACAATGTTAACGCAAACTTAATGATTGCGAAACGAAGAAACAAAATTGAGTTCTCGATACCCATCTCCGGATCACGCTTGATTTTGTCATTTTTACTCTCTCCGGAAGCTTGTTTCGAAACATTAATGAGTAATTATGGCTGTAACCTTTTCGCTTTATGTAGGTGGCATTTAAACTCGCGAATTCCTGCAAACATCTAATGCGATTATCGTAAATTTCTCTCGAAGGTTCTTCAAGTTCCCATATTGGGTTTCCGCAAAAGCCCTCGGCCTTACTTAATGGATACTTAGGTCTCGGAAGAGATACTTAATTCGCGAAAGAAGGGAAATCCCCTCCATAAAGGATCTTGTTGGTCAGTTTCAGTCAAAAACAGGAGATGCGAAATTTGGGGTCATAACCGTTCCAATTGGAGATTTTCCTCGGAAAAAAAGAACTTCATCAAAACTTAATATGATTTTAATGCTGCGTTATTTCCAGGAATAATTAAAATTTATCCATATTACTAATCTCGTCTGAATGTCCTTAGGAGTTCACATTATGAAGCTGAATTTAGTTAACGATAATGACAAAGCACTTTCTTCCTTTCTGCATAATTTTATTTTATTTAGTTTCTATTTAAATTAGCAATGAAAATTGATAAATAATCGAAACGTTGCGCGTTGGTTGAAAAAACATATTTACTTTACTTCATTCTTTAAATACATCTTACAACTGCTAACATATCCTGTTTGCGCATTAGTCCTATTTCTATGCATTCCCATCTTCACATGGAACTTTCTCCACAAATTTGATAAATACTTCTTTTATGCTAACCGTATAGGCCTTCTTTCAGTCCATATACATTTATTAACCTGCAAGTATGCTATACTCAATTTCTCCTGCTGTTAACACTCAAATTCCTCGTGTAATCGATTCCTTCTACAGTAGACTGTACTCTAATGTTCTTCCTGGCTCAAACAACATTTGCTTTTAAGTAACAAGCAGGTGAAATACACATCTTATTGCTACCATTTTCGACACTTCGGACGATTCCCTTCGTAAAATCACTCGCAACATACTGCACTTTACCTTTTTTCCTGTATTACCACGCCTTTCTCTTTCCACGTTTGCTAGGAATGTTCCATTCCTTGCACAAACTTAGATTCCTTGCAAACATCAACTAGTATCAGCAAAATGTCAACCTTTCTATCATAGTAGGCAAGGTGATCCTTCATCTCAGTATTGTCACCAATTAGTCTTAAGTTGCAGTCATCCTATTATCTCATTGCAGCTTAATAAATAGCCTTTGATTAGAGGTATTATCTTCAGATCTTCTCTCTCTGAAATTGCAGCCATTCTATCTAACAGCGCTTGCAGTTCATTTAGATATTCCTCAATCGATTCAGATTTCTCAGCATAGTGTTTGCACCCAAATTTTAAAATTCCAAAATTTAAAGACTCCTAGATGCTCACGGACTTCTCTTATTCATCTGTAAACTTTTCTTATAAATCATACATGGATCTATCACCCATCCTTAACCTCTTACGAACTTTAATAACTAAAATACCCTCTAAGTTCACTATTTACACCCACATAAGCTTTACTTCTATCATACAATTTCCTTACGCTCTATGATTGTAGTTGTTATAAGTGCTATAGTAATTTAATTAAGAACCCATTCCTCCCCAGAAGGTTCCTTAATTCACCTTTTTCACATTAATTCGTCATAAGTGTTATAACAAGGTTAACTTGAAATCAGCTAGACAAGTCGAGACTTTACGGAGAGCTATTGTATCAAGTATGCTACTATAATTTTGTAAATCTATTCCTGCGGAAAGACGAAGTAATATCTTTAATAATGTAAATTATACCATTAAATTTTTTATTGAAATCCATTTCCTTTAAATCTGTCTTCAAGCTTGCCCAAAGATTTTTATTTGTTTTGTTTTACATATGTATCATTTCCTTAAATTTTAATCATTTATGCATTTAATTTCCATCCACTCAATATTTGGCCCTTCATTTCCTTTGTCTACTCCTGTTATCGTTACCTAACTTCTTTTCCAAATCAAAGAACGAATACTGGTTAATGACTGACCGCATTTCAAGATTCACCCCTCGACTCAAATGTATAAGAGTCTTATTAAAAAATGTATCAACCAAACCCAACCTGACGAAAGGTAGATCACTTATATCCGTAATCCTTCCTCACTCCATATTTGCCCTTTCATTAGCTTTGTCTTTGCTTATATTCACTACCAAACTCCTTTTCCGAATCAAAGTAGTTCTAGTTAATCACTGACCGCATTTCATGATTCATTTCCCGAATCAAACGCATAAGAGTCTACTCCAAAAAAGCACCGACCAACCCATCACGGAGGTGTCGCTCCACTTGGCACCGCCCCATTTCTGCATTTCCGTAGACGCATTGAGCCGTCCGCGCTTTAAAGAGAGACATTATCGCCGTTTCCGAATTAACATGCATATGGAACTCGCGAGCTGGAAATGTAAACTCGTCTCGAGAAAGATGGCTTCACACATTCGCCCCTAATTCGCACACCATAACCTCCAAGTAGACAGTGCTGTCTCAGCGCCATCGACCTCAGCCCTTTCAAGCGGTGCGATCTCTCTCCCCTCCGCTCTAAATCTCTCCCGTATATTCTCCGCCGCTTCCCAAACATTTCTCCCAAAGAGAGGCATCCTTACGCCCCATTCCCGTCCTCGCAAGTGCATCCGAAGAGGGCGGAATACCTCGCTTGCCCTTTGACCTTCTTCCGCGGGAAATATTCCTTCTTCGGAGCGATTGCGGTGTTCCGAGTCGATATTTCCTTTTAACCTCCGGCGGTATTGTTAAGCCGGTCCCGATTGAGTCTCCGACCGGAGTCGACTCTAAGCGATGGGGCTGAAATAAGAAAACTGCGCACACCTCTTTGCTCGTGACTAAGTAAGGGTTGGTTGGAGTTTTCGCATCTCCGTTCCTTAGAATCGACGAAAGGAAAGAAATGGACTTCCATATTTCTTATTATTTTATTTTATTACGGTAAATATTTTCAGATTATTTATATCTATATATAATAGATATGATAAATAGGGTATTACCAAAAGGAAAATCGTCTATTTCTCCATTTGTGTAAGTTAAAACATTTTAAAGTCATAACAATCGGAATATCTGTTTAGTTTTCAGTGTGATTATCAGCCTGATGGCTTTAAAGTTTACAGCATTGGAAAGATTTCTCTGATTTTTGCAGGTTCTTTGGCAGCACTGAACGCCATGCAAGGCACAAAAAATAGCAAATAGTTGTTTTATGGTATTAATTTCACTTTGGTGAAGAAAAATATTAAATCAGAGCAATAGCTAAATTCTCACCATCTGTTGAATTAATGCAAAGTTTTATAAATGTCCAATTTTTCACCACTCTCTCGTAGTATGTATTCACACGACAGTATAACAAAATAAGAAATTGCGTCCAAGTGTACTGGTTTCTAGTCTCTCAGCAGAAAAAGGTTGCAAAAAATCAATTTATGTAAAATTCTCAGTCTCAGTATTACCATTTCGAATTTAGGGTCACTTTAAGAAAATCGTGCCTGTTCACCCGCTGCGCTGGTGCCATTCACTCATCTCTCCACTACGCATTCCCTGCCATACGCCGAAATACGGTTTTCAGGGTACATATATAGATGTGAAGTTACATAGAAGAATTGATTTAAGAGATTTAGTACGAAGAAAAAAATTAGGGTAAAATTTTTTGAAATAGTAGGAATTTCTTTAATAAGAAACCTGGAAAAGATAAACCTCGTAGAAATTCGCGTGGATAAAATACAAAATTTTCACTAAAATAATAAAAATCCTACCTAACATTCGAATATATTGAGGATAATAGTTCATAATCATCCAAGTCCCGATTGAGTCGCTCCCAAAGTTAACACAAACTAATAGAGGCTGGATAAAATAAGAAAACCCTGCACATCTCTTTTCTCAGTGACTAAATATGGCCCACCTTGGTTGGAATTTCCTCAGGTTTCGGTTGCCCAAAATTGAAGAGAAGTAAGAAGTGGCCTCTCGAAACTTCGGAGAGTTTGACCTCACTGGTGAAGCCTCTAAATCGCCGATTCTGATCGTATTTTTGAGTTACATCTTACAAGGGACGTAAAGTTTTTCCTTTCCATGCAACTACACCTTGATGCATTTTTCATTGATAGTGAGATTTTCTGAATAGAACTCTGTTTAAGGACAATTATCCCACCATGTTTTGGGAGTTTTATTCCACGGTTTTTCAATGTGGAATAATAAAAGTAATGTTTTTCTTTGCTGCTTTGAAAAAGTATATTTTATTCAGCAATTTCTTGCTCTGTTAAATTCCACAAAATGATGGTCTACTCAGTGATTTTAGCATTTATCTCCTTATTCAGGATTGAAAAAATATATTTTTCGCATTTCACTTTTGCCTCAAATTTGTTCACAGTTCTGATTATTCCATATCCATTGAGTTATAGGTAATGCTAAGATAATTTGCTTTCATCTTGCTCACTTCTCAATACCAATAATACTTATGGAAGACTAAAAGCTGTTCGTGGGGAAAAGCTGCTGCATTTCTATGGATTTGTTCCACTGTAAGCCGTCTGGCAATATTAAGAAAGGAATAGCAAACTATGTCAATGTTTTTCTTACCTATATACCACCATCTTTTTCCATAGCTTTTGACAGGTAATAGAAGTACAAGATCGAAAAAGCCTTATGTCTTAACACACTAACGTACTAAAAGCACTGAATACTGATTATTGCATCATTGCTACTCCCATTAAAAATATGAAAAAATGCTGTTAATGTAGCATTTATAAATGAAAATAAATAACAAAAGCGAAGTATTAAATGCTAATGCTGCAGTTGTTTTATTATAATTCCAAACAGTAGAATGTCGAAGGTTCGTAAGAGAAGGAACGCCGACAAAAACGGCTTTTGGAGATTTAAACCTCTAAACCAGGGGTACTCAACCTTTTTTGGCGCCCGGGCACCAAAGGGCAATTCCGAAAGCGAAGCGGGCACCACATAACATGTCCGTACAAAGTGGCGTTCAGGCCATCCCTTGGCAATATTATCACTTTGCAAGTTAACCGTTGGCCGTTTGAAAAAAAAAACGTTCCATGGTAAATAAGATCCAAAATATTACAACGTATATAATTTCACCGCAACCTCACATCTCATATGTGAGAACCTCTCATGTGAGAAAGTCTTTATCTCCGAAGAAGATTTGACAACGGGGAATACATCTGGTATGAAGGTTTTCGTGTGCACCGCTACGTTCCGAAAAGCAGCAGTCCTTGATTACGAGGAGTTTGATTCATTGATAAGCTGAGACGAGCTGAATCTTCGCATTCGCATAATGAACTAAATATGACGTAGATGCGCGTCTTGTTAATCTGGACATAGGCGATAAGAGGGGTAAAATGTTTACGAAACCCAAGACCAGGGCAACCAAGTTTTTGACCCTTTCCCCGCCAAACCTCCACTCTATCCCCAATAGTGCAATCCCAATAAATAATGTTGTAGCAAATAAAAAAAATCTTTTTACCAAAGCTTGGCGGCGGTGGGCACTGTAGGAGGTCGCTTCGGGCACCAGGTTGAGTACCCTTGCTCTAAACCATATTATGAGGTAGATTCATTAAAGTACAAAAAGAGTTCAAAACAGAGTTATATCGAAAATTATGGGGGGAACAAAAAAGTAATCGATTATAAAACACCATTTGGCCTTTAAGTATTCATACATACATCAGTGTCATCAGGTCTCCTCACTTTAATATTCCGTTGTAAGAAAGGCTCAGAATAGATTATCTGAAAGAGACATTAAATCCCTACTAGGGTGTGTTTTACTGTATGGAAAAGAATAGCAGGTTCTGGTAGGGGAGGGCATTAAAAGGTAGGAGGATTCTGGATGTGTAAGATACGCATGGTGGAAATAGTGAGTTGGGATGATAGGAATAAAAACGAGGGAGGAAATACTGTGGGAAGTGGGCAAGAAAAATCTTTTGAGAATAAAACGGAAGAGAAAAAGTAGGATGGTGATATATAGAGAAATGTGGGATTGTAAAAGAAAGTAATTGAAAGCAGGATACAATGGAAATGAGAGAAGGAAAGGGAAAGATAAAAGTTGTTGGAAGATACGAAGTGTAGGGTCTGTTACCAGGTTGTAAAGGAAAGGTCTTTAAGTGAGGAATTTAAGGGCGCATGAACCTACCAAGAGGTGGAAGCACGAACATTCGTCTCCGCAACTCAACAATACATTCACACCTACAGTGTTGAATTAAAGCCATATTTTATCTCATGGTATACAGTTTAGTTTTTTTAATCTCTTCAGGTCACATCAGATATTAGATAATTGTTTTATATTAATATTTTTAACATTTTTGTTGCTTAATTCAATTTACGTCAGTGAAACTAATTTCTTCCACATTCAGTTTACGTTGCTCCAGGTCATCCTATATGGAAGACTGAAACGATTATGTGGTTAACAAATGTATCATCGTCACATTTGCGTCTGTTAATCGCATAAAATACTTCCTGGCGCGCAGCGTAATTTATGCGTGGATTCGGTTGCCCAGGTTCATTCTATCGCACTGTATATTATTTCATATTTAGCGTTTGAAAACGTTCACATAATCCTTTCGCAATTTCTCTCTTAAGCCACAAAATTCAATTTAAGTTATTATATTATGGGTAGCGGCCGAATTTGGTGAAAATTATGTCTTACAATAGACGTACTAAACATATCAAAATTAAGCAATTCTTTCCTATGATGCAAGACATTTGAAAACAGTAAAATTAATATACAAAAACAGGTAAGATACAGATAATACAGAAAAATAGATGGATTTAGATTAAGTAATAAGATGGGTTACAATATGATTTCCTCTTATTATTTATAAATAAATTTATTGGATCTTTCTATATAAGTAGGCATTCATTAAGGAAGACAATTTAAATGTATGCTGCCATTAACATATAAATTCAGTGAAAGCACGTTTATGTAGCTGGATCGTGCGGCCACATTGCAATTTTGGCTTAAATGACAATTAGTGTAAAATGAGACAAATGGAGGCGAGCATAATTCGCTTTATGAAATCGTTTTGTCCTCTATCGTTAAACAAAAGGGAGAGGATGATCCTTTGGCCTTTCTCTCTTTTCAACACCCATAGCCGCATGCAGATGGGTGGCTTGCTAGGTATAAATGAGGCCAACCAAAATTTTACACTAGAATAGATGCAGAAATTTTCTAGTTAATAGTGGCACAAACTTGTGTTAATGGAAAGCATAGGTACGAAATAATTTATATTACCAAAATTTCGAGCACTATTGAATAAAGTAGCTTATACAAATTCATAAAATTTCCAAAAAAAACGGCCAGTTTTGATTTACTACATCATAATCATGTTTTAGTTTTACTGCGCACGTAATTTGATGCTATTAAAAATAATTTTATATGATGAAATTCCAACAGAGATCTTTGGGTTAGTTTACTTTTAATTAGAATCTCCATAAACAATCGCATTTTCCTTACATCCATTATTATATTGAATTTAATATGAGTTAATGATTAAAGCTTTTTAGAATTAATTATTTTATTATATCAGCTGTTTTAATTGAATTAAAATTCATTTCATGGACATTTCTCTCCCCATACACGTTCTGTCATCAACACGGCATCGGTTATTTAACGTTAATGGGCTCCAACCTGACGAATGCGTAATTTGAGTAAGAGGCCAACCTTCCTGCCTTAAAACTCCTTCCATTAGTCCTTAGTGGAAATCTAGACCGATTCGGGTGACGCATGTCCTTGCCTACGCATTCAATTCGTAGTCACTGCACGTCATCAGACTTTGATCCCATCCTCTCGATCTGTAACATTTCATTTCCGAATCGCCCCAAGAGTTTGCTACCTATTGACCAAATCTTCCCCTTGAAAGGAGCCCTACTCTCTATCGCATTTGCTTAATGAAGATGTACAGCTACCCCATCAGACCCTTGCTCTCCCCTCCCGGGGAAGAACCTTTTGCCCATGGATCCTCCCGCCACCTCTCCCGACCACGTGCGAAACACACGGACGATCCACACCCTCGATATCCCGCAACCCTCTTCTCCCTATTTTTTTCCTCCCTCTGGAAAACCCTTCTTATCCCTTCTTCTCTGCCCCCTTTCATCTTCCCTCTTTCTTACCATCTCATTCATTACCGTATCCTCTCCGGCTTCCCCCGCGGAAGGGCTACCGTCAGCCGAGCGAGACTTCGCCTCAGTCGGGCTTCGCGAAACTAATTGGCGTGCGTTTTTATTATGATTTCCCCGGCCGAAATGGAAAGCGTTTACGGCGTCTTGGTTACTTCTCTGCTTGTGTGGAAGGTGAAATTTGCGCATTTTGGTGCCTTGAAGAATTCTGCTCTGTAGGTTGCAAGGTTATACGTCTCTCTGTGTTCTATGTACGCCTAATTCTATGAAAAGATGGGCTACTAAGTTCAATTGAGATAAAGGTAATGTTTCGTTTATGATAATAAGATATTAATTTTTATTTGTAAATCATTTTATTTAACTCAAGATTAATAAGAAAATAATTTGAAGAATTCTCTGTCATGTAAGTTGCAAGGCTTTAAGGCTCTGTAAGTTCTGCGTACACCTAGTTTTATGGATAGTGACCCTACTAAATTTAATTAAGATAACGGTAAGATGTTTCTTTTATAATAATAAGATATTCATTTTTATAAGTTAGGTATTATATTTAATACTAATATCATACCGGAGGAAGAGTAGATTTAACAGCTATATTTGTAACATAAACAGCTCGATACGTTGGTTCAACCGCGTAAAAAAGTCCTAATAAACAATTTAAATAATCATTTAACCATATCAACCACTGTCGAAGGTCAATTCTACTAATTTTTGGTTGGCTCAATCAAAATATTTTTTCAATGCACCAAGGATTTTCCAGGGGGACTGAAATTAGCCAGGAAAAAATAGTGAAGTAATCTTAAAAGCAGTTCTATATAGCACGTATCTACCTAGTTTTTCTTGCAGCGTCATATCGGCTTATCTCACAGGATTGACATAATAACTTTACGTCTTCTGGAAACGTATCATCCTTACATTTATTGAGGAAGTTTAATCTAGAATCCAATCTCCTTTCATCTATTATTTCGTTTTGGTATTGCTTGAAAGGAGGATCTACAAAGGAAGAGACTAAATTACTGAGGATTCATCAACCCGTGACTCAATTGAGAGAATAAGATGGCTGAGGATTCTGATGCAGGCATATATTTTTACAACTATTCTTTGCTTCATAATACTTTTGGAATCCTAAAAATTATTTTATTGTGCGCTATACAAAATAATCTTTAATTTATTAATCTATTATACGAGCAAAATCCTGCTGCAATTCAATTTATTTTTTTTCGAACATTTAGTCTCCCATTGATAAATACAATAACTCTCTGAAAGAATTATAAGTCGAGGCTTCATTAGATCTCCTAAAATTTTTATAATCTCTCTATTGCTATCCGTAAATTATAAAAGTTATATTTTTGTTTCTTAAGTCGTCAGAAGCAATGCCTTTACAATTCATTCTAATGTAAGAAGAAAATCCAGATGCTCTTTAAATATAAATCTTGTCCGTTTCCCAGTTCTTTCCTATAGGTTTACTAAGTTGTGAATTATTTTCTATTGATCTCATTCTTCGTTCACTGATTGTTAGGATTGGTTCTAAGATGAGACTTGTGAGTCTCAATATCATCATTCAATAAAGTCGTTTATTATTATTGATGTTAATTTTAACTCAAAAGTTTTGTGTATCGTAAATATTGTGAGTTATTCTTAATATTCCCACGGTAATCATATCGATGGAAATTGTCTAAGTTACCCTCGTAAATGTCTCATCGATAAATGAAATGACAAACCTGATGTCTTTTTCATTCTTAGTAGATAAATTTTCAAACATTAAAATATTCATTATTTATCGTTAGCCATTTACCATGCTGTCTTTCCAGTGAGCTCATTATATACATTCGTTTATATACATTCACCATTCATTTTCACCTCAACAATATCTCGCTTTAACTATAGATAACAGATTTCTAATAATATCTTATCTGCTGCAAACTTAATAACTTATTATTGAGTAGTCAATGAAAATATATCGGTAATGATGTCTTACTAGCGTATTTGCTGGATACGAGCAGGTATAAGTATCATTTCTTTTCTAAAAAGCATTATAATCCGTTTTTAACTATTTTAAGATGGGAGATTCAACACAACATTGTTAAAATTAATGGGAAATTGAAATTAGTTATTCGTATTTACGGCTTTGTATCTAATATGAGTATGTGCAATAAAAGTGTTGCCACGAAGCATTGCTTACTTAAAAGTTGGAATCCTCCAATAACTTTTAATTAGCTTCTTCTTTCCCCACGGAATTAGGTCCATTTCAGTTGAATGGCTGGGTGATGATTGGCAGTGAACATTCAGAAGACCTCAAAATAAGGGGTGGAACGAAGTATGCAGTTAACCGGCAGTTGATGGGTGCATTACGAGCGAGCTCCCGACCATGAGGAATCCCCACATGTTTTAAAGTATTATGTTAACACAGCTCTGAGCACCTACTCGCTGACGGGACTAAGTGGTGTCTTATGACCCATAACCTTAACATGATGATTTTTTACTGACTCTCATTCCAAGGAGAGGGCTTTTAAGCAAAGCAGTACATATATAAAGTTGTCGCAAGGTAACCATATTTTTAGAATTTCCTCTCTGGATTATTAAGATTGTGGGTGATACCAGTTAGTGGCTTATAGTTTTTACACCGAGGCATGATTTTAGTCAATGAATAGTTAGGAATGAACTAGTCGAAACCTAGTTCTATTATAGAACCTATAATGGAATTTTCCGAGTAAAATAATCCGTAAACATCTTTTGGCTATATCTTTCGCCCATTATCGTCTACAATATTAAAGTAAGCCAAGATAACATTACAAATCTGAAAGAGTTGAATATTTCTTGAGTAGAGTGGTAATTCTTGCTATCTTTTTCTAAATAAACGGTCAGTCAAGGTATCACATGTATAAACATTTATGTACTACTTGCCTTTCTATGTGTGGCGGGAGAAAATCAACTGCCTAGAATATTTAATTAAATCGCTAAGTGAAGAAGATACGATTAGTTTCAAAGGCTTCAAATGTAATAAAAGTAGGAGATTATTTTGAAACCTACCATTTCAAACCAATATCACATTTAGAATTAAATATATAGGTACTCATTGTGTGAAGGATTTAACTCTAGAAAGGCCATAATATATGAAATAAAAAGCATCCCGTACGATTCCACCTGAAGATGTATGCTCGCTAGCGTAATATATCGCCAAATTTAATCTGTTTTGGTAAACTACAAGAAGTCTTTCATATCTTTTTGAATATAAAATAAGTATAATTACGTTTATTCAAATATAATACGCACGTGCTAATGAATAATTTAAAGCAATCCATATTTAATAAATTTAATCTGCTTATGTAAAGTACGAGAAGTCTTTTTCGAATGGGAAATAGGTAGAATTACGTTTATTCAAATATAGTTCTCATATGCTAAGAAATTATTTTTTACGTCTAGCTGCTATTGCCCTTGACCGGGGAAGTCCTCCTAAGTTCTAATGAACTTAGCAGGAGATGCTTCACCAAGGCAATAGTAACAACGAACACACACAACCATTTCCGGACCTTGGGGTAGAAACAATAGCTTAGATGCATGCATTATCTGCTCGGCTATAAAGGCCGGTTTAAAGCTAACCATATTTAATCAAGAAATACATTCAATTCACTTTTATAGAACTCTAACCTAACGACGTTGCTAATAAAGTATTGTTATATTTTCGTCAGTTAAAGTTTTTAAGACTAAATCATTCAAAATAAGTTCTTACTAAACTCAAGTGAGAAGTTTCCAGGAAGAAGAACTCATCCGTAAGAGCGCACGCAAATATAAAGGCCTGAATGACATAACCGTTTCCCAGAATTCCGTATTTCGGGAAAATATATATAAAACAATTCCGCGAATGGAAAGGAGCGATGTTGAAGGTGGTTGAGGAATTTCGATGGCTAAACTTTCCCTCGCGGAAAGTGTTTCAGAATATATGTCTTCGAGTGAGGAAAAATGGCCTCCTCAATTTCATCGCTTCCCACACATTCCCGGCATTCCCTATCGCATCCCAGCTAAATATCACCTTTTTGTGACACCCCATTCCATTCCCATTCATTTCCATTCCGATTGTCGCCTTCTTCACCGCGACAGCTCCTCTTTTCCCATTTGCCTTCTTCCTTTTATTCGCCCAATTCATTCCCTCCGTCTTGTTACACTTGTCACATGTTTATTGTGTTCACCGCCTTCCTCGAAACCTCGCGGTGCTCCATCATTTCGTATTCTTGACATGTGTTCAATCTATTATGGTCATCAACGTCACATATAAATTTTGTATGTTTACTTCTAAATTGATTCATTATTTATTTACATTATTACTCAACATACATAAAACCATATTTGTGTATTACATTAAATCCTGATTTCAAAACCTGACAAATTAAATAATTTTATCTTTTGACGTAGGATAGGAAAATACGCTTCTTTGATATTGTTTATTGTCAGGGATGTTTATAGTTGTGATGATACGGAAGCTACTGACGTATGAGTGATACAAAATAATAGTATTGTATCATTTGTATTATATGAAATAAGGTGTATTTACTTATACTTTTATTTATATACTTATATACATCTTAAACATATATTTGCTAATTATTAATTATATATCCATGTCACTTATTTTTCGTGAGAGGTAAAGTTGATTTTTCGTTACTCTCTATAGACCATTTTTCTTTCGCAAAATTTACCAAGAATTCATGATCATAGGAAATTGTAGGATATATGAGTACAAACTATAAGTAACTGAGTAATAAAAATTCTTTTATTAATCTGTTGAATATTGTTTCCCATTTGAAATCACGAAAATTTTGATGCCTTAAAATGTATTGTATAAATAAATGAATCGTAAGAAATATTCCGTAAAAGTTATGAAGGAAGATTGGTAATTACTGATGTTGATATAAATGTAAGTTTAATGGCTAAAACAGAAGCCTCTACCCTTAAACTGGTTCAAAGTTTATGTATGTATAACGTCTCTATCTATTTAGAGGTTTTCTCACGTCTATTTATCATTTAAAATATTCCATTTAATCCCAAATAGTGAAATAACTGTGAAGTATTTTGAAGCTTAAGTTTCTCTACTATCCTTGCAGTTACCTACGCAAATGCTGATCGGATCCCGAAGCCCTACTGCATTGGCAACGAAAGCCTTGAAGAGGTGATGTGGCTTACTGGCCAAGCTGAGGAACTAGTTCGTTTGCCCCTGCTTTCATCACTACCAGAATGAATTACATGTAACAAGTCCAAGTAAGTCCAGCTTCTTGATCCCAAAAATAATACTTTTTTAAGTTTTCAGTAAGGAGTTCCAGTATATACCCCATTACCCTGATACTTCCATACCTAATCATCTATCAAATTCATGAAAATACTGACATGAAACAAAAGAGAATAAAAGATACACAATTTCTAAAGCAAATGAAATCCATTTAATTCCTCAATACATCCACACAGAAAATGGCTATACGTAATTACTTAGAGCTAATATGGAAAGGAAGTTAAAGATTTTTACTTCTTCTTTGTATTCGTCTCTTGTCTCTTTATTCGCCGAATAGATTTCAGTATAATCCTGGGCCCAATTTCTGAAACACTATTTCCAACTCATTTTTTCTTACACAGCGGATATTTTTATCCAGGCACTTCCTTCTCTTTAAGGATTGAAATGCGTAAAATTTATAGAGACAAACAAGTTTTCGAGAAGAATAATAAAATATTTTATCCTTTACTTTTCAATGTTTTAAAATGAGTCTTTTTATGCAACCTTTTTTGTGATATCACTAAGAATTGTAAAATATCAAGAAGTTGCTCATTTTTATGACGCACCCTAGGGATAAAATTGTCCTGTCATTCAAAGATACATTTTTAAAGATACTCGATTTGTGGATCTGAAAGCGGAAACCATTTCCTTTAATAGCATGCATGTAACGGGTCATTAGCTGGAGAGAAAGCCAGAAAATCAAGAAAAACAATCTGAAGTTTTAATGGAATACTCAACCTAAAGGGAAAAAAAGGTTGAAAATATTTTTAATATCAGAGGATTTTTAAGCTTCGATATTGGCTATAAAAAAGGCTTAGATATTTCTCACGAAGTAACTTCGCGGGTACTGCTTTAAGAACCAAAGCTTCATTCGTGTACCTCAATTACTTAATGTGTTAACAATCATCAGCCAAGGAAGATAATTACATCTGAAATCTCGCAGTACTTAATCATCTCGTAAAGAATTATTGTGAAAAATTTTACTAAAAAGATACGCATTTGTTCTAGCAATATCCAAGCATATCTAATAATTTATTACTTTTGAGTAATTAACATTATTAATATTGATATAACCAATATATATATATATATAACCAAAAGAAGTAAATTGACAAATAATAGATTTATTTATACTACTACCACAGAAGAAATTGTTACAGACGACCCAGGGTTTCGATGCATAGCATCATCTTCAGGTGCATACATATAAGAACTCACAGTATACTTGCGGAAAAGTTTGGCCTTAAAAGCTGTACTAGCTTTAAATTCATTAAATTCTTTCATTGATTTAGGCTGTATTTGATTGTCAACAGTAAAGAAAGAAAATTTGGAAACGGCTGTTAATGAATTAGAGGTTTAAAATGTACAATAGCCGTCTTTGTCGGCGTTCATCACCTCCTTCACCGGTATTCGGAGAAAACAGGAAGGCTTGGACCGGTCCAATTATTTCATTTAGTTACTCCCAATGTACATTTCAATAGCGATGTTATCATCCTCAGGGGCAATAAAGCACTTTGGTACTTTATTGCAATATAAATTGGGTGTTCTTATGTTTCCGTGTCTTCCTGTTTCCTCCAAATACCGGTGAAGGAGGTGAGGAACGCCGACAAAGACGGCTATTGGAGATTTTAAGCTTTTAACTCTAATGTATTGTCTATTTTGAATGGATCCTCTCCAACCAAAACAATGAATTGACCAAATTTAGGAATATTTCCAGTCGCAAGGAATCTTGAATCGTTGAAAATTGAAAATCGTTCCGAAAATTTCCATCATTGCCACTCCTCCTCAAATATTTATCTTAGAGAGCTTCGAAAACTCGGAAAATCTTTTATAATTAGGCCTTCTCTATCTCTCTGAAATTGAATCGGAAAGCCTTCCTTAGGTTTCACGGGCGAGCGATTATGACACCATTCGGAATCGATACCCCCTAATATCTCCAAATCCAATTAAATCACTCAGATTGGAATTTTTCGGGTCATAATTGACGCCTCCCTTCAGACTTCACCTGCAGAGGCCGTGGGCTGAGATAGGGGGTGAAGGATAGGAAAGAAGCGGAGAAGCAGAGGAGAGAGGAAAAGTTGCAGAGGCGGATGAGATCGTAGACTCCGCGAACGTCTCGGAGTTACTCCTTGCCTCGGAGATAAACAGGAAGTGACGGAAGGTTTCCTCTTTCCCCCGGCTACCAATCACTGTACAAGAGAGCAAGATGGATCCTCCACCAAATTATTTCCTTTCCCCTCTTTCATGCGGCGTTGCATAAAATGGATGTGCGAAGAACCCCCCGACCCTCCCGCCGCCAATATTCTCGCCTCGCGGAGAAGTTTTCCAGGAAATCACCAAAAGGAAACATATTTTCGAGTGAATCATTGTGGAGGTTCCTGGAAGCGTCACCCATGAGTTAGAAGAGGATTCTTATAGGAATAAGGGAATTTTCGAAAATAGATTTTTGTCGCGAGAGTTCGTTTTGTCGTCCGCGTTTTCTGCTCGCTCCTCCGTGGCTGGATTGTTACTCGAGTACGCCTGTCTGTATTTCCCTCGTGTCTTCCAATAGAACGCGAGGAAGTAAGGAGAGATGAATTTTGGATGGAAAAGGTGAAGATGATTATGTGGCGTAATGAGGGAACTCGCCCATCGCTCTGTTATTTCTATTTATATTCCTTTTGAATCTCCGGCTACCATGAGTTGATGAATCCAGTAAAAAACAAGTTTTTTCAATTTATAAAAAATGTGTTTGAGTAGAAATTAATTAAAGAAGCAATTCGTTGAATATTACGCAATGAGTCAACCAAGTTTCTCATCAAGAGAATGTGTGTAAAAAATTGCATGTAGAAGGCATCAATGCAGTAAAAAGGTGATCAAACTTATTAGGGTCTAAAAACGTTGCTTTGCGAGATTCACACTTTTGGTGATGTGATGAAATTATATGTCTATTTTTCAACATTTTTCCTATATCTAAAGCATTTTTTCGTTTCATTACTAACTGCACGGTGTAAATTACTCGTAAATTTTGCTGTAAATCACACATATTTCCAAAATAACACACATTTTATCCCATAACCCTGTCTTTTAGTTAACTTTTGATGTTATCCGAGTTTGTATGTGACTTCTAATAAACATATTTGGTTTGAGTGTCAACAGGTCAACAAAATTTATTCTGAAGATTTAGAGTGACCTTATGACCTCAGTAGTATAAGATATACGACAAAAATGGTGTATTATGCTTTGAGGTTAGTTTTTCAAACGATGACAAATTTTCTTTTGCTGAAAGAAAAGAAAGGTTTTTGGCCGATCATACATTTAGAAATTTCCCAAAGTACGCATGCTCAGTTAAGTTGAACGTTACCTTCCTCATCGTTTCCGCCTCATTATACTAGGAATTTAAAATTATTGAATTAAGGAATAGATTGGCTTCTTACGTATGGAGTTGTTCGGAAAGTTCTGGAAATTACCAGGTAAATTACAAATGATTCGGCTAAGATACTCCGATCATGAAAATACTTCTAATTGATTTCCATCTGATTCTTCGGTCGTAATTAAATGGCTGTAAGATCATTCATATTCCTTTCTTCAGAAAATGTTCCATTCTCCCTCTTTACCTTTCCTATTTAAATTTACAGCGGAAAAACTCCTTGAAGATGTTCTCAAGATAATATTAATTTTTAGCTGATAAATTTTGTTTCGTCGTATAATTCGCAGGTTATTTAATTATGAAATATTTAATTTGGAGCAGAAATGCAATGCTAAAGTAGATAAATGCTGCTGGATAGTAATTCAGAGAGTACAAATACAAGTAATCAGAAATTATATAAAGTTGTCGGTAGTTATTAAAGGAATAGAAGCTCAGAAAAAATACTTCTGAAATATGAATATCTTCGACAATCGTTAAATCTTCAAGTGATGTAAGCTGTCTATTTTTTAATTCTGTATCCTTGAAGGAGATAAAAGCAACTAAGGTGGCATGACTGATGGTTTAATGTTATTAATAAATAGTTTTTAATTGAGCTAGATGGAGATTAGTAGTCTCTTCTTCTATCCAACCCATCGTCATTAATTATAGAATAATTAAATTACTGAGAATAGTAGGAGAAGTAGTTGGAAGAATGGTGGAGGTTAATAACCCAAGAGATTCTTTATCCGACTATATGCATATGATAATGATGTGACTATGTCAGTCAAAACCATGGTCGTTTGTCTATAAATTTTCAAGGTTAGAAAATTTCGAAATATTCTTCATGGAATCCTACCTCGAAGTCACGTCCCAAACAGTCGAGTCTATCAAACGGCATGCTTAAACTTTTATCGCGCTTGCCGAAGCGTCACCGAGGATTGATCACGGAACATGCACTCTCGATGCACCTGAGATAATTCGCCGTGATTTACCGCCGCGGTTTAATCATCTCGCCCCGCCGGAGCATTTTCCCAAACGGACCTCTTCCATTCCGCGGCGCGATGGGCCTCTTTTGCGCAGCATAATCGCTCACAATCCGCTCGTTTTTTCCTCGGGAATCCGCGAGACGTCAGCGGAATCGCGTAGTTAAGGGATGACGAAGAGGAATGAAAGACCCGGCGAAAGAGAGACCTTAACGCGAGCATTAGCGGAAATATCGCCCGAGTCTTCGTCTCACTCGAGGCGGTTGAGTTAGCTTAGTTAGGGGCTCACGATGTCCCGGGAAATAAATCGAGACGCTCCACCCGTTTCGGAATGCAGTTTTAGGTAAAATTGACGCCATAAATAATTGAGGGAACGGGCGGTAATGCAGTCGCGAGACGGTTCCTCCGGCCCGATTAATGCTGCACGGCGCGAACCGTTAAGTCCCGTTCCATTATTCGGGGGTATAAAACTCCTTACGTATAATTTACGGGGGATATGCACCGATTCGGTATCTGCAAGGCTATTTTTGAGGAGGATAGGATGATGTAAGCGGGAATGATTCTTCGGGTACACCGTTAGATTCGCAGGTTTTTTACACCCCTTTCTTGAGGGTGTTTTCCTTCTGCGGTGTGTATATTTTCATATGCTATAAGGTCTTTATTAAGGCAAGATTGAGACTAAAAAGTCTCTCCTTCCATCTAACCTTTCGTCAATGTTATTATATAAATAAAATGTTTTGTGTAGGTGAATAGAAATAGAGAAGAAAACTTTAAATGGAGAGGATGTAAAAAAGACCTAATTATGAAAAAGGTTCACTGCAGGAAAACACCCTCAAAGAAAGGGGTGTGAAAAACTGCGCCAACCTACTGATGGTAAAAGCTAAAAGATGCAAAAGAAAGCTACTTATAACTTGGAAATTACAAAAGCAATAATAAAGCAAAATCAGAAACAGGAAAAATAACAAAAGTAAACAATGAGAAAATAATAAATATGGCAAAGAAACATAAAATAAAACATTCAAACGAAATTACAAAAAATATTAAAATAAATCGAAAAGTGGAAGTTGCAGGAATATACTATGATGAAATAATAAATATCACACAGAATAATAACATTAAAATAATAAAATTAACATCTACATCTACATCTACATTAATACCCTACAAGCCGCCTTTCGGCGTGTGGCAGGGGGTGTAAACACCAGTTGAATCTAAATTACTTCCTTATTCGATTATTGTCACGTATTGTTCGCGGAAAGAATGAATCTCTGAAACGATTCGTCCTAGCATCTATTTCTCTTAACTTACGGTCATTATCGGATCGACCGACGTAGCAGGGGGGTTGCATGATACCGATTGTATCTTTGGAAAATGTAGTTTCCCTGAATTTATTAAGCAATCGCAGCCTAGCTTCCAATCTCCTTTCTTTCAAGGATTCCCAACCTACGTCTGAGAGCATTTTTGTAACGCTTGCTTTTTTATCGTAGCATTTCTTAACAAAACGAACCGCTTTACGCTGCACTTTCTCGAGTTCGCGAGTACACGTTTCATCCGCCGAATCCCATATACTTGCCGCATATTCCAGAAGGGGTCTGACCAAGGTAAAATAACATCGCTCTCTCACCTTTTCGTCGCATTTACCGACAATACGCTTTACAAAGCCAAGCCTTTTACTTGCTTTGCCGCAGATTTTTCGAATATGCGTGCTCCAATTTAAGTTATTAGTAATGTTGATCCCGAGATATTTAACTGAATCTACTACTTTGATACTAATTCCATTAATTTTGTATGGGTGATTTGGACGCATTTTTTTCTTTTCGAAGAAATTAACTACGGGCTGTTATTATGGACTATTATGAGCTGTACCTTATTGATCTAAGCTAAGCCTTAGGATTTTTAACTCGCAATATATTTTTCTCCTTTTTACTTTTTTTAAGCTATCTCATTCTTTAAAATTTATCTGAAAAAGGGTTAGATGTAAGAAAAAACTTCTAAGTCTCAATATCGCGCTAGTAAAATACGTTTTTTTATTATTATTAGATTTGTACCGGTGTGAAGTCGATCGGTGTGAATATGACGTGACGGTGAGGTGTTCCGAGCGGATTAAACAAGATAAAAAAGCGAACCCAAGATGTAAAGCTAAACAGTGAAGTACTAGAAAATATAACCACAGATATGCGATAGGTTTCAAACATATGGCTTCATTGAATAAATTGGACGTCAACCTGATTAAAACTTCATAAGGACGAAAATGTATCAGCGAGGAAAAAATGAACGTATAAAAGTTATATTTTACGATAATGCAACATTCATAGATGTACCTTCTTCAACGAAACACATTGGCATCGAAATCCGGGAGCCTCTATAAGATCTCAATTTCACAACACCTCATGAATTTGTTGTCATATTTTGTGGTGGATTAACTACATCTTATCCACTACCACGTATTACTTTCACTATCTTGTTTCCTGAAAATAACATTTGTGGCATCAGCAATGAATTCGCGAAATATTTATTTGACATTCAAATGAGAAGAAGAAAAGAGAAAAGTTTTGGTGGATTATAAAAACTGTCATATGACGTGTTTAAATAAATATTTCCAATGCTGGAAAATGCTCAAAGAGAAGAAATCTCTGAACGGTCTCTGTAGGTTATCGGAAAGTAAAATATTAATATAATGAAATAAATATTATCTTTTGCCAAATTAAATAAAAAATAACTTACATATATTGATTTGGAAAACAAATGGAAAAATATACTCAATCACTTCTTCATAGTTGTATCTTGCTTCGTTCTATTGATTTCCATATGAACGTTGACCTCAGTACTATCTCAAGTTTGTTACAAACTAGGACAAAATATGTGTTCTTTTTGCGGAATTTTAACCTCAGGCTCACTCCGTTCATGAAATGGCGTCAAACGTTATATTAATTGTAAATCACGCAAAACGAAGCAATCAGCTGCGGTGACAGAATTCATACATTTGTGTTTCAAACGAGCGAATTGGAGTCTGCGGTGGTCACGTATCATTTTCTTTTAACATTAACCTAGTTCTACACATCAAGGATAATTTCCGTTGATGCCTCGTGGAAATTTATATCAAGGCCATGCATTTTTCACCGCATTGTGTGCCATGAAATTAATGAAATTTATTTTTAAACCTCGCACCTTTGTTTGCGTGTAAGAATTTTATATTTTTCTGGGGTCCATGTCAATAACACTGAGGGAACGCAGGAAGGATATTTTATTGAAATAAATACTTTGGATTTTATTACGTTAAAAGGTTACAAGCCGGCACGTGCACTTTTCTCTCATTGGGAATGATGAAAATTGAAATTCTGTAGAGTATAGGAAACAATTATCTTCTACCACAGAACGAAAAATCAAAAAGCATGTCATAGGTTTCTGACTCCAGAAATATCCTGATGCACTACTGGGAAGCAGTATCACTTTATATAACTCAAAAGGAAAAAAACATAGTTGTGCTACGTGGAAAATAACATATTGTTAATGCAATATATTTACTTCAGGCAGTGGTGTTGTATGTCTTTCTGTTTCGGGTGATAAAACCAAGCTTTGAAAGTTAGGTCTCAATTTCTTTTTATTTTCTTCTGAGATCTTGTTACGTAAAATTATCTTTTAGAGTATAGTTCCTTATTCAATTTCAGGATGAATGCAATTTTTTAAATTTCTTATGATACGGGATGGAGAAAATTCATCTGCCACGTGTATTTCAGCCTCGTACATACTATGAGGATATGGAGGTACAAATGATGCTTAACGGTGGAATTCTTTTTGTTTTCCTAACATTGAATGCTATGAAAAATTAAATAAGGCCAAATTGCTTGCTTATGTGGAACCAATCAGAGGATTACAATTAGGAAGTCAAGCTTACAATTAGTATACCGTTGTGCAAAAACTGCTATTCCGGTTGCATAACCTTAAGGATATTCTATCTCACAATCATTCAAAACCCTGAAGCGTCAAGGTGTTTTAAAATGCTATAAAAGTATATATATTATGTATTGTATATAGATTGAGTAGTATACTACACAATCTATATACAATTATTAACAATCGTTTCCCATTTAAAATTTTGTATTTTTTTCTTTATTTCTTATATTGTTATGAGTTGATTAATAGTAAATTTCTTGACTTGACTTGTATTCTATTTATATGCTGGGGTAGGTGAGGCGCAGTCGCCCCCTTTTCCCCAACCCCAGTAGCTCTCCAAGTTGTACATGGATCATTGCAGTATAATAGTCAAGTACAATAAATACATGAATAAATAAATAAATAAATAAATAAATAAATAAATAAATAAATAAATAAATAAATAAATAAATAAATAAATAAATAAATAAATAAATAAATAAATAAATAAATAAATAAATAAATAAATAAATAAATAAATAAATAAATAAATAAATAAATAAATAAATAAATAAATAAATAAATAAATAAATAAATAAATTAATAAATAAATAAATAAATAAATAAATAAATAAATATACAATAAATTAGAGTATAAAACATAACTTTGTAAAAACATTACAATAAATATATACGTAAATGTTATCGTACAATATGTATAAAAACCAGGTGAAAAATATTTCAACTATGAAAAAAAAACCCTGGAGATAAATGAGTAAAAAAAGAATATAGGTAAAAGTGCTTACCACGGAATGTAAAAACAAGGTAAAAAAGATCAGAACCGTTAAAAAACCCCTTGAGAGGGAAAAGAATTGAAAAAAATAATGAATAAATAGATATGTGAGTAAACAGTTAACAGTAAACAGCGTTAACAGCCGCAAAGTATAGTATATAAAGCCGCAGACTATAGTATTGTATGTAGACAAAATTATATGTTTATTTATTGTAACTTCTAAATAGCATTTCAACAGGTATTTGATTTTCTTACGAAAAGGAAGACGCTTGACCCTTTTCAATCGGGCTTTCGTAGAGGCCACAGTACCCATTCTGCCCTTTTAAAGTCAGGGATGACATTCGACGTGCGATTGACAACAAGTTACTTAATGTCCTAGTCCTTTTTGATTTTATCAAGGCCTTTGATCGTGTCAATCACTCGCTTCTTCTACATAAAATGGAAACTCTCAACTTCTCTTCTGGTGTTTTGAAATGGTTTTGGTCTTATTTAACTGGTAGAAGCTAGGCGGTTATGGGTTCTGGTAATGACGTATCATCCTGGCTAACTATTTCCTGCGGTGTACCGCAAGGATCTGTTTCGGGGCCTCTTTTGTTTTCTCTCTACATTCTTGATATCTCTGTTAATTTTAGGAATTATAAATATATGCTATACGCCGACGATTTACAAATGTATCTTCATTCAACAGTTAGTAATCTGTTTGAGACTATTAATTCCATTAACCTTGATATCCAGTCATTGTGTAACTGGTCTAATGATAATAACCTATCGTTAAATCCTTCAAAAACACAAGCCATAATTTTTGGAAATAGTCGGCTCATTAATAACATTGATTTTGTTAGTATTCCTAAAATTACAGTTGATGGATACTCCATACCCTTTAGTAATTCAGTTCGCAATCTTGGGATCACACTCACAAATAATCTTTCCTGGAACTCACATATTTCTGAAATCTCGAACAGAGCTAATAAAACCTTATATCAACTTAAGTTGCAATGAAATAATCTTCCGCAATTGACATGTAAGATGCTTTTTTGCACTCTTGTCTTTCCGGTGTTTGATTACTGTTCACTTGTGGCAATGAGCTTAAGTTACTTCGACTTTTAAATACGTGTGTTAGGTTTGTTTTCAACCTCCGAAGAGAAAAGCACATATCTCCCTTTCGCCGGGAACTAATGTGGCTTAAGCCTGATGTAAGAAGGATGTACATGCTTGGTGTGTTTTTGTATTTATTATTTAGGAATTGCCAACCTCAATATATTTTAGATCTCTTCACCCGTAAGAGTTTAATATCTTCTGTTGATACACGAACCAGCCCTGATCACCTCACATATCCAATTCCCCATTCTAATATCTATCTGAATTCCTTTTTAACTACAGTTTAAAAATTTTGGAACTCCTAGCCAGACAGGATTAAAAACTTCACATCAGTATAATACATTCAAACATCTTCTTTTACTTCATGATATATTTTATTTATGATTTCTATGTTATGTTTTCTATGTTTTCTTTTTTTGCAAATTTTGTACATACTATGTTATCTTTTTTTACTATGTATGGTTTATATTCCTACTTGCATTGTTGCATAATGTTGGGAGCAAATATGTATTCTTTTTAGCTCTTATGGGAATCCCCCCAGAGCTAAAATAAACCTATATCTATCTATCTATCTAAATTCGTCCTTCTGACCAGGTTGCAGCGCGTGAAGGAAAATTAACAGATATTTTAAAATTTCTCAGCAATCACATAAAGACGATAGAGATACCTCTTTTTAAAATTTTGTTAACTTGATACATAGTCAATAATGTTTAGCATTTTCCTATTATTTTATTTCTGGAATTCTTACAATTTGAAAGACCTGGAAAAATATTATTTTTTTCAGAGTTTACGTTTGATTTAACTTCGAATAATGCTATATGACTTAGAATTCATTAGTCCCCAAGATTTTCCTTTGACTAATTTTCGTTTAAGATCGCAAAAGACTAATTTTCCTCCAGGACTACTCATCCGACGCTGCCCCATTTGAATGTCAAGTGCAGTCCTCATCGCTGTTTGAGTTCAATGGAAATGCACGCACGTGCAGCGTCTTTGATTTTGATTTCGCGGAAAAAGGAGGAATGTAGGCCATGTTTGCTCCTTTTTTATCTTCACAAAGTATAATGGAATAACACTGATTACACTTTCCAAGTTTCCCGTTGAGACACAATGCAAGATTTTTATTTTTTCCTATTTTTTAGGTCGCTGAATTGAAAAAGAACGCTCACATGAAAAAATACTCATTGTGGACTAACTTTAATCCCAAAACCAACAAAGTGTCCTCAACCTTTGAATACGCAAAAGAGAAATGAATTACTCTCGCACTTGAAATGAAGACAGTGAAATCATACGGGAAAATATACAAGAGATTTTATTTATGATTAATCCAAAATTATTCTCCTTTAGTATTTCATCCCATAGGAAGATCTTGGCTGCATTACAAGAGACAGATGTGTTATTGTCTAGTAGTTGGATGTACCAATCAAACATTTTAGAGAGGCACTACATTCTGAATACGTTAAAGAATTTATTACAAATACAATCGGATTTGAAGCTAGTTTTTGTAAATGCCATTTAAATTGAATAAACTTCCATTCAGTTGAGAAATGAAAGGATTAAAACTGGGAATGATGATAGAATGAAGCATTTGGGAGAGAACTCAATGGCTTACTTAATTTTATCCAACCAATTCTTGGTTAACCTTTCATCCATTACCATGCATTAGATGTTCCATAGTAGGAGTAAAGCCACCTTTGATATTTGAAATGAGTGAGAACAAAATGTTCACCGCAGAATTCGTATTTCATAATCCCCATTCACAATTTATATTCTCTGCTAATTGCTAATTAAAGTATCGTAAAAAATGTACATTTTTCTTTGATAATATATTATTTTTTGTATGCTCAAATATTTTAAAGAGAGTCCTAGTTCAGATAGTCATAGTGTACAATTTACTCTGTGTACGTCGGACAAAACACAGAGAAAATAAAGTACCACCTACAACCTTTCTATTGTAAAATAAAGCTATCTAAATATAAAAGGATAAATTATTTTTTCTGTACTTCTAGCGTAGAATTTTCAATCTATTTGAAAAATATATCCCGTTCTACTCGACAAATACGATCTGGCTGAATATTGATTTAGGTGATTTCCCATTTTCCGCTTAACGCTTAGCTTTACCTTATGATGGAAAGATATTTGACAAAATTTTCACAATAATATATCATATTTCAATCATTCAATTACTAATGTGGCAGAATTTACTGTAATGTCTTAGAAGAGAACCTTTAGTAACTGAAACTTTGTCTCTTCACTAAATGCAGAATCGGAAATATTATTTCAGATTGACATTTGTATCACAAGAGGAAAATAAATTGCTAGCTTTAATTCATAAATAATGAAAAAAATCGGAAATTAAACTAATATGAATAAAAAAAGCTCTTTTACAAAAAAATGCAATGGAATACGTTGTATGAAAATCTTTTCTTCTCTTGACACTGGCTAGAATAGCAAAAGGGTTTTCACATTAGTCCATTGTTAGAGAGAATTTGTGGGTTTAGAATGATGTTTTAGATTGACAGAAATGTCAAAATAGAGCGACTATATAACGATATATGTGAAATATTCAGCCCAAAAGGCTGATTCCTCATCCCCTCTAACATCATCTACCAAAGACTAATAGAGGGGGATGAGGCTTTCTAGGCGAGGTAGTTTACCCTTGCTTTCCTCGCAAAAAAAAATGCTGTAAGCCGAACATATCTACGCAAACGGAAAAAATGATATTAAATAATAGAGATCAGAAAACCGATGTTCCAAAATATTAATTTATCCATAGAGATATAATGGAAATAGAATGCATTAGCTGGAGAATCTTTCGCTTCAATGCCAGAAAATGTTTTTAAAAAATCATAAGAAAGCTTAAAAAATTATGAAACCTAAATTGTTTGCGTGCATGATTATTAGTTACAAATCACTTCATAATCCTTTCCATGTAGTTTAATATAATATTTTATATACTATAAATTATTTTAATTCATTGTATCTTTGTTACGTGGAGGTATTTGCATATGTTTACGTTAGTTGACGAACTGTACTTATTGTAAAGTTGTGTACTGTCTATGGTAGCTTTTTAGGTGAATTTCATTTCCGTCCTTGAGCTAATGTCGGACACATTGCATTGATATCTTACTACATCCCTATCGAGCGTTGGTACACCTACCAAATTGTAGCAATATGCAAAGTAAATATAGCTCATACGGCGAGAACTACATATGTATTTTTATTATTATAAAATACAAATGTATGCATTGCATTTAAATATGGTGGTAGGAACACATTGCAATCCATTTGGCATGTGAAGGTATTGGAAGTAAGGAAGAGTGAGGCAAAGAAAGTTGAGAGATTAGGAAAGAACAACTTAATTCAAGAGTAAATTAAAACAGGAACAATAAATATAGTTGAAAGAGAATGTGAACATGGATGAACATGAGGACTATGAAAAAATTAAATATAGGGTACAATATAATGACATAAGCGCAGATATGCTCCCTATAATTTTCCACCTTTATTGAGACATTTTTTACAATCTCCCCGTAATAGAAAGTACCTATGGGTTATATCTCATGCGAGCGGTAACTGAATTCGCAAACATAGAACGGGAGTACTGCAGATCGACTCCAAGCAAGATTGGATATTAAATCCTTTTGTTTATCCTGCGAGGGCAGCGACGAATTTACGGCTTCACGGTGGAAGAAAGAGCACGGATCCTCGGCCTTCGTGACGCTTCTATTCCGTGGGCGGGTGTGTCAGGCCGGAAAAAGAGCGGGGCTGCCCTGATGCAGGAAAGAGAGAGCGGAAAAACGTGATATTGACATCTTGCGTCAAAAGCATTAAGCGCCACAATGCCTTTGTGCGGCGATTCAAATGGTGGAATAGAAAAGGGAGGTTTCTGCCTGCCAACGAAATAATGACATGCACGAAAATAAATGGCAGGGAGGGAGGAACAGACGGGAGAAGCATTTAAATATCAGAAGTGTGACAGCTGAACACATAACCACGGTGGGATATTTACGTAGCGGGCAAAGGAATCGACTGACGTTTTTAAACGCCGCATACAAGAAATAATCTCCTTCTCCGAGGGTTTGTGACTAGTGGCATGGACTTTGCACACATGTCCAGCTTTCTGTACGAATGTCCTATTGAAAGGCAACCAATGGCTGACATATTTTGCGCGGTTACCGCCATTGCTTTTTGCGGAGGCGAACGAATTGGCTTTCGCGGGTGCAACTGTAAATTATCGTCCTTAGTCATCTGTCCGAATACAAGAATACAATTCACATGCTTCCTCGAACTCCACGGACTTCTGATTGCAGTCTTCCACCTGACTTTTATTTACTTCTTTATTTTCGTCTTCTCTGAAATGGCATGACTTCGAATCACGTGAGGAGAAATTGGTGAGGATGTCCTACTTCACCTAGCATTGTTACTATGTTTATATTGTATTATGTTACTATGTTTATATTTATTATTCTAACTATGACATCAGTTCTATATAATGAATAACATTTGGGATTTGGGTGGAGGTGGATTTTGTACAAGTTTTGATTGAAAAGATTCTTCTACCGCAGTTTTATGTTAATAGTTCCTAGTTTGTTCTCATCATCGCCTGAATATATTCAAGCCGCACTAATTGTAAGAAAATTTACTAGATATGACACTACACTTTTCTCAGAATGATATATGAGTTTATTTGAGGAAGTTATATGAATTTAACTTTACCTTTCTTTTTTCCACCCTATACATTTTGTTTATTTTTTTCTTTTTTTACCAATAACATTTATATTATGTGCACCTTAAAACACATCTGTGGTGGCAATACATGTGATGGCTATTCCTAGTTAAGGATATTTTCTAAGGCTCTTAAATTTCACTTATATTTGTATGTATTTTTTGTTTCCATTATTTTTCTTTGACGTGAAAAGAGGCGCTATTGTAGTGTACAATCGATTTGTTCATCAGTACTCTGCGTAAATATTTATTGCTAGCGATGCATTTTAGAGTATTAAACGCAGCTTTGTAGTGCAAAAAAGCAGTGATACTGTCTAGCAGTACTATCAGGCCGATTAATTACGAATTACCGTTTGAAAGCAAAATAAATATTTTCATTGGTATTCTTGGTTAATATTTTCCGTTTAAATTCCGCCATTTTAATAAGTCACTTTTTGTAAAAGTGGTCCCGAGTGTGATTCATGGTTAGGGTAAGGAGCATTGTTTTTTGTTATTATTTAAACATTGGGCAGCCAACTTTAATTAGCAATTATCAGTAAATTCATCGTTTTGGGAATGTCACTGAGGCAGAGATATTTCTCAAAGGTTTGATCACGCTGAATATCTCGTTATGTTTATTTACGGATGATATTATTTATAGTGTACATTATTTAACATTCTGCAAGTATGTTCATCGTAATAATTTAAATAAGACATTTTAAGATTACAGCATTATATAAGAGTGTAAATAAAAAACGAAGGAGATGAAAACCGCCTAAAAATGTCCGATTTTAAAGTATTTCCTTAACTAAATATCTCAGGTTCAAAGTATATCCCCATGAACTTTTTTTCTATTTTGTTCATTCAAGCGTATGTCTCATTCAAGATAAATTTTCTCTAAGATAATTGTTTATTTCATTGTCTAATGAAACACGGATAAAGTGAAGTAAAATAAAATAAGGTTTACCTTCATACTTTGTAAGTTCCTTACTTAGTCCTAGTTCTTCATTCTTCTTCATCCTATAAGAGTATTGTTACGTAGGATTACCTTCTAGATTATGTTTGTTGAGAAATTGATTGAAGTGGATTTATTTACTTACACCTCATTGCTTTACGTTTCTCAATTATCTACATCCCGAAGGAGTATTCTTCCTTTAGATTCCTTCTAGATTATAGTTGTTGATGAAGGCACTGAAACGAATTTATTTACTTACACTTCATTGCTTCACAAACCCATGCGACGTCATGGTAAATGTCAACAAGACTCTCGGAGGGCAATCTATTCCAATTTTGCACCTTTCAACTCCGCTCCAGCTCTCAACCCGAGCACTAGATAATATGCAAACAGCTCGAGCAAACATTATTGAAGCCTTTATCTCCCATTCTCCGCGGATAAATTCCTCCTCGTCACATCTTTGCAAGATATTTCAAAGGCTTGAAGGTAAATTTAGCTCTCAAAACGTAAGCTGAACAAATACTGGACGGAGAGAAAGAGGTACGGAGATCACGCCGGAGATTGCCAAGTAAGATCCGAAATGGGACGATTTAACTCCATTAATCTTCGTCCCACGCTTGAAATTGTGAAATACCGTGCCCATACTCTTCGCCGCATGTTTTGCTTCCTTTTCATCAGAATTGGATTCAGGGCTTCTTGCGGAACTCCCATCCCTCGCGTTCTGTTCAATTTACGAAAAGGTACCCTAATATTTATCACAATACAGTTTTCTACGGTTGGTTGTAATTTTTAACGTCTTCAAGTTGTCCTTAGTTTAAGAATGAATGAAGTGAATAGAAATATGGATATAATATGTTATAAATGAAATAATGAAGTCCTTTATGAATTTAGATTAAATCTAAAGCTCACTTTTATTCTAGATGCAACGAAATTTAACTGTGTATGAGTACGCAATGAAAAGCCATGTGTAGAATTAATTACGAAATACATTTTTTGTTCCAATAGCACGTTTACAATAAAGTTCTGAAACTTATACAATTCCACACTGTTGCAGTACTATGTGCAAGTTCCTGAATATTAATGTGCAATTATTATTGCTGCAATGAATTCTTTTCTTTGATGAAATTCCACCAAATATTATCGAAGTAGTTCAATGTAACAAATAAAAACATGTAAAAATGAGAGATAATTTGCAGTCATTATCACCAAACGGCTTCGTTAACGTTAATCTCACGAATTTTATATGCGATGTCTCATTTGCTCAATTTAACAAAAAATTAAAGGTATTACAGTAAAAACGACGTTACGTAATTCAGTGTCTTCTTTAAAAATGTCGGTGCATACTAAGAAATTAAATGAACAAAGAATAGTTTTGAATTTAGAGTAAGCACAAATACCTCGTTAAATTACAGCCGTACATTAGGCAAATCAAGGAGAGTATACCTCTTTAAATTGAAGTACTCATTTTTGGTTACTGAGGGATCAATTATTGTTGTCGTTATTGTTGGCTTTTCGGACTAGCATTTCAACAATTACTTCAAAACACTAACATTGTTATATAAACTCGCTGTAACTTAATCTTAATCGATACTTTTCATATCAGTATTGATAACCATCATCTAGTCTTTAATTTTATTATACTTAATCTATTTTATGGCAATTATTATATTTAGCTATAATTTAATGAGTAATGATCTCATTGATTATAATTTAATATAATATATATTTGTCATTAACTGTATCCAAATTTGTAATATTTGTGTACGAGCACTTTTGAAACTCGGCTTTGTCGAGAGAAAAAGTCAATGTGGTATGTTACACTGCGTTTGTTAGGACTCGCCTTGAGTACGTATGCAGATATGGGACTCTTCTGAGAAGTTTTGAAATCGTTATTCGTGAAAAATACAACGAAGAACGCTTAGTAAAATATTGATGCGATTGATACGACAAATTAGTGAGCGTTACTTGGATGCTTCAGGATTGGTATATTTAGAAGATTTACACAAAGGTTTAATTTGAGTGAAAAATTCGGATATTATTTGCACCTAGAAGATACAACCAGTTTTGTATGAACATCTTTCCTGTAACAATCACCATTCCCATACTGCAAGGAAAACCATGGAAGTAGATGTTAGAATAAGTCGCAAGAAAAATTCGTTTTGCGGCAAACGACAGGGCAATCGATTAGCAAAGAACGGTCATGGTGAATGTACCCCCAGCCGCTCGACAAAAGGTAGCTTGCTGGGTACATGTGCAAACGTGAATGTGCATCATGTACAGTTATAATAAATGATTGACGTCCTTTTATCGTTTTGGTAATATTTTCAGCCATCTGTGCCTCAATTCTTTAATGCTTTACTCATAGAACCAACTGTGATTCCTTTACCACACCATATATTTTGTACAGTCCTCAAGAACTTTCTTATGAGAGTAAAAATACATAGTAATAATAATAATCATCTTCATTTGAGCGAGATTGAGATTATAAGTCTCTTCTTCCATCCATCCCATCGTCATTAATCATAGAATAATTATATTGAAGAAAATAGCATGAGAAATAATTAGAAGAATTGGGTATGAAAGAAACTTATGAATTAACCAAAGAAAACGTAATGGGTCATGATATCAATGAAACAGTCCTCTAAAGTTCCTCAGTAGTTTTACTGTATTTGTGAAGTGGATAACAGACATCATAAATGTATACTTCTATTCACAAATCATGTACAAACATCGGAGTTTCGTGAATTATCATCAATTAACGCGTACTTTAAAATTTCGCATCGTACATGAACCGTCTGGGGTCACCTGAGCGACCTTTCCGTTGCTGGAACGAGCCCAAACGTAAATGTTGCTCAAAAAGTTTCAACAGAAATAATAGGGAGCCCGACGCTGAAGTTTACCCTCGGATAATGCCTGGGCAAAGTAATACATGCATTTCGTGGCACCTGGCGTGTGTGCTATAATGAGCAGAAGGGAAAAATAAAACGCGGGCTCACGTGCAAGGGAAAATCTCAAAGAAAGAAAGATACGGGGAGTCCTTCACGTAGATGGCGCAGGTGACGTAAAAATGTGGAATGCGAACGCGTGAAAGGAGGGTAGGATCGCTTAATGAGAAGCGGCGAATGTGACTGTAGCAGTGTTCAGAGGGGGATAAGTGGAATAGGGGGATGTTGGTAGAATAACAGTAGAAAAGGAAAGTTGGATCAGCAGTCACGGTTAGAGTGATAGGCAAATGGAAACAGTTCAGTGAAGATGGTTTATTTAAAGTCGATCCTAATGATCGTGAATCCAGTGAATGGTTCCATCAATTTGTGAATTTATGAGCGTTTATGCGATGAAATAGAATTCTCAATGAGTACTCACTATGTAATTTGATGAATCATGTTCCTTGTGTATCATATCAAATTATTACTGACTGCGATGTAAAAATTATACCATGACATATTAAATTATTATATGTTATTTTTTTAGGTTTAAATTCTTTTAGTTTGGATATTTACATTTACGAATACTGGACCTAACATAATCGAATGCATATTACATTACTAAGTACTATATAAGACAGTACATTACAAAGACTATTTACAATATTATACATGGGATTATAAATACATTACTACATTAGTATACCATACAATTTATTATGAAATATCCCATAGTATAAAAAATATTCAAAAAAGTAGGATGAATTAAAACAAATGATTCCTAATTTTATGAAAATATTTCTCAATTTTCTATCTCTAGTTCTTGGATAGATCTCTCGGGTGAATTGGATACTTAACATTCCCTTCTCATATTTTTATTAAGAATAACATATATTACATATAAAATAAACTATATACGTAGGAAAGTTGTAAGGTGACGTTGCACTATAAGATCGTGCACCTAGGAAACTTCCTTAGAACGTACGAGCAAACGAAAATGTTGCATTATAAGATTAGGAATAATAGAGAAAAATATAGCAATAAAATGAAAAATTGTAAAAACTTACTTCAGTATTTGTTTTGCAGAAGGAAAGATAGATGACTCTTTTGCAACGACGTGTAAAAATAAAAAAACAAATCTCTCGATTAGACCGTCTCCTTTTCCTTTTTAGTATTTATTTTTATACTTAAAATAATTGAAATTTATACTTGAAAAAAATACTTGAACATCAATTGCTTAAAAGGCAGTTAAACTACGTGATTACAATTCTTTGGGTAAGAAATGCTAAAAATATTAAGATGTTTTCGAAGCAAAGCTATACTAAGTAACACAGAAACCAATGCCCTCAAGTAAATGCTTTGAAAGATTGGAGTTGGTGAGCAAAGGCCGTAAAAAATTTATCGTTGAGAGCAAGCGAAATTTCACTATGCTAGTAGCACAGCAGTAACCGTTAAATACATTTGTAAAAGGTAAAAAAAGGTAGAATGAAGTGAAAGGAAGTTACATACGAGGGGAGATGAAAGGAAATATATAGAAAAGGTGTTCCAAGGCACGAATAGGTAAGCGCTGCATAAAAGAGGCGATAGGCTGAAAGAGCATAGAAGGTGAAAGGGGATGTAATGGAGGGTAAATGAGGGAAATAAAGAAGCAGAATAAAACGGGGTAGGGTAATGGGATGTAAGAAAGTGAAGAGAGTCGGCGGAAAGGTATTAGAAAGGTATAAAAGCGAATGGGAGTTGGCGAAACGAATTTAAAACGTAAAGGGGATGGAAGGGAAATTTGAAGAAGTAATAGCGGGACGAGTATTAGGCAGAGATAGAAATCAGCGAAGTAAGCCTGTAGTAAGCGGGAGCAGAAAATGGTTTTAGGAAGTAGTTGAAAGGGATCCTCTCGGAGCCATGAAATATTTTAGATGTTTTTTGCGGGGCTTAACGAAATGAAGTACAATCTCGATGCAAGTAAACGAGTCATTTAAATGTTATTGGAAGAATGTAAGGATGATTTTCCCTATAAAATTTATAATCAATAATATAAATAGTTCACATACATAGCTTGCATCATTGGTAAAAATGTTCTCCATACTTAAAATTTGATGAATATATTTTTTCTCATTTTATATACCTGTATTCAATATTTTTGTTCCTAATAATTGTGTAGGTTGGATCTTTATTCTAATACTAGCAGAAGTGCCCGTTGATTCTCAACGGGGAAATCCCAATTAATAATTACTCTTGGTACAGTCTTGATCGTAACACTTGCCTCATAATTTTTGGTAGATAGCAAATTCCAGGCGATAAATTTTTCCAAACCAATTAACAAAGCAAATAAAATTATAATTATGTCTACAATGTCACCTAAAGATTTAATCTCATATTCTTTAAATGAACACTTTCTTCGATGATGACAAAAATGATTTAAAGATTATAAAATATATTCGATGATCACATTAGGATAAGCAGCACCACCTTCTCGTAGACATTTTCTGAAAGGGAAAAATGGTTCTCTGAGACGATAATTAAACTCAAATAACAGAAAGATATTCTAATAGGCCCTAACGTGAAACCCTCAGGAAAAAAAGATGACTTTGAACGTCAGTGTCATGGGTTCGATGCCAGAAGGTTACAATATCCCGATTTTTTCCATTTAAATGATGTTCGGAAATTTCTAAAAAATACCTCCCGGATAGGTAGAGAATCAAAATTCAAGGAGCTCACAGATATGGACATTATCTATCGAAACCATAAATTGCTTTTATAGAAAATGTCCTGGGTTCGATGAGAGGACGATGCAAACATCTCCAATTAAAAATACATGGGGTAATTTTTAATATTTTTGGTGCATTTATTGAAACGATAGGAAGTTCTCTCTTACCTGAAAGATGTATATTAAGTCACGGTTTAAGAAAACAATTTTAATAAAACCATAGACTTCCTGGTCTCGATGCCAGAGCACATTAATATTTCTCACATAAGGAATATATGTGAAAAGCAGAACGTCGTTTTAGGCAGTTGCAGCCAATATGTCTGCTTGAATTTTCACATATAATACGCTGTAAAAATTTCATATCATTGACGTTTGTGGTTTAGCCTGTGAATTAGTATCCTATCTTGGTATCTATATACGAGTAAAAGTTGCTTGCATATTGCAAGAATATGAAATGTATTTATAATCTTCATTCACATTGCACGTTTTGAGTTTCAATGTCATTGGGAAGAGATTAAAATATTTTTTAAATCTTAGCAATTTCTAATTTTGTAGACGCCTGGTGTCGAACCCAGGACTTATTAGCGGATGCAAATGGGCTATTATTACTTGATAGGACCTGATCTTCGTAAATGCTAAGTTCGAAGTCCATATCATACCGGGAAGGTCCTGAAATAAGACTCCATTATCCCCGTCTGAAATGCATAGGGCAATGTAAATGGCTTTCTGGAATCGAACCAAGGACGATCAAGGAATCTTAAAACACGTATTTGAAATGTATATATGATATTTATTTATATGACAAGTTTTCAGTTTTTATATTATCGGGAAGAGGTTCAAAAAATTCTTAAACATCGTAACAATTATTAATTTTAGAGACCCCTGAACCCAGGACTTATTGTTAGTTGTGAATAGACCGAAAGACTTATTAAGACTTGATTTTATTTTATGCAAAGTTTGAAGTCGATATCATGCCGGAAAATAATTAAAATTTGTTTCTGTAATCTTCATAAGAAATGCATAATGACATCAAGTAAAACGGAACTCTAAGTTTCCCGCGCTCTCTTTTCCCGCTCTCTAGTTTTCCCGCCTCTAGTTTTCCCGCCTTCTAGTTTTCCCGCCTTCTAGTTTTCCCGCCTCTAGTTTTCCCGCCTCTTGTTTTACCGCCTCTGGTTTTCCCGCCTCAAGTTTTCCCGCCTCTAGTTTTCCCGCCTTCTAGTTTTCCCGCCTTCTAGTTTTCCCGCCTCTGGTTTTCCCGCCTCTGGTTTTCCCGCCTCTAGTTTTCCCGCCTTCTAGTTTTCCCGCCTCTAGTTTTCCCGCCTTCTAGTTTTCCCGCCTCTAGTTTTCCCGCCTTCTAGTTTTCCCGCCTCTGGTTTTCCCGCCTCTGGTTTTCCCGCCTCTAGTTTTCCCGCCTCTAGTTTTCCCGCCTCTAGTTTTCCCGCCTTCTAGATTTCCCGCCTCTGGTTTTCCCGCCTCTGGTTTTCCCGCCTCTAGTTTTCCCGCCTTCTAGTTTTCCCGCCTCTCGTTTTCCCGCCTTCTAGTTTTCCCGCCTTCTAGTTTTCCCGCCTCAAGTTTTCCCGCCTTCTAGTTTTCCCGCCTCTAGTTTTCCCGCCTCTTGTTTTCCCGCCTCTGGTTTTCCAGCCTCTAGTTCTCCCGCCTCTAGTTTTCCCGCCTCTACTTTTCCCGCCTCTAGTTTTCCCGCCTCTGGTTTTCCCGCCTCTAGTTTTCCCGCCTCTAGTTTTCCCGCCTTCTTGTTTTCCCGCCTCTGGTTTTCCCGCCTCTGGTTTTCCCGCCTCTAGTTTTCCCGCCTTCTAGTTTTCCCGCGCTCTATTTTCCCGCGGCTCCTGCGAGCAATTGGAAGTTTAGTTCTGGCGTTTAATGCGTTTGATGAAACGCTGAGCGAATATTGCGCGGGAGTAAATTCGGCGAAAAATTTCAGCGCGCATTTCTGCACTTACATGTAGCATCGAAATATCAGATTATGAACTTGGAGAAACATGTCGTCCAAACACATTTACTACATTTAATGCCTGATCCCATCCTTATTACCGTTGATTACATCTCTACCACTATTCTTCACTTTAAAGCGTTGCTCTGTTTGGCTCACTGCGAAGAACTTCAGTGAGTTGTGGTTGGAAATTACTGGTAAATTAATATCCATAGTAATACGTTAGTTTCCTTAAATGTGCATCATTCCCTCCATATCCATAAAAAAAGGTGTGATGCTCTGACATCTTTTCCTATCAGCTAAGAAAAACCGCATATTCAGGTAATTTTACGATTAAATTTAACGCTAGCAGAAGTGCTCGTTGATTCTCAACGGGGAAATCACAATTGATTATTACAACGTATATAAAATATATTTACAGTCTCTATACACTTGCCGAGTTTCAAGTTTCTATCTTATCGGGAAGTGATTCAAAATAAATCTTAAAAATCGCGATGTAAATAAAACGGAAGAATATTTGCCATGACCTAGCGTCGAACCAAGGATAATCTTCGATGATGTCTTAATGGTTTTTGTCGGACACGCACGGCCTCCAGCGATACCTCGAATTTCAACTCTGTACTTAACCAGAAAGTGCCTCAAAAAAATTTCGAAAATCCCCGCCATGTATCTTTATGGAGAAAATCATGACTTTGGGGTCTTCTGGAATCGAACCCATGACACTGAGGTTCAAAGTCGCCCTTTTTCTGGAGGGTACACGTTATGATCACCACGTCACAAATATTTCAAGTCAGTGGTACTTGGGGAACATGGGTAGAATTTCGATTCCCTATATATAGGTATATCCGGAGAAATGTCTATATATATAATAGATAGATATGAATGAATCCGGAGAGGGTATTATATATAATAGATATCTTACAGCATTAATTGTATCTGGGCATTCAATTTCCATGTCTTCTTATGGAATTACGCATGAGCTTGAAATCAACAATCGCCTTGATCGTCAGGGGGATGGGTTGCTTACGACCTCAAAATTTCGATAAAATGTTGACGTACTTTATCTAATTGTGCACAATTTCGAATCGAAAACGATATTCCACGACCAAAAAAGGATTTTTATTCTATTCTCCTTCTTTTGGTGCTAGATTCTACTTTCTAGGACCATTATTTCTAATTTAATTTTGAAAAAGAAATGAATCCTGCTACAGAAAACTGACATCTACGTGTATTTCTTATGGAAACGTTCGTCTGGGTTCGAACCGTGGACCTTATGGAAATAAAAAGTAGCCTATACTCTGCGCGGGGTCGACTTTTAATAATGTAGAAAATTTCAAAGTTGTGCGACTCTCGGTTCTCGAGATTTTAGCGAACATACACACACACCCACACTCTGTTTTATATAATAGACTAGCAGAAGTACCCGTTGATTCTCAACGAGGATATTTAATTTCATAAATATCAGTGTAATAACCTTGATCGTAACAAATTCTTCATAAATGTTGGTAAATAGCGAATACCAGACTTTCCAAACCAATTATCAAGAAATGTAAGTTACAATTAAGTGTACAAATCCACTCTAACTCAATATTCAATTTAACGCAGGTTGATGATCTTTTCCGTTACAATGTGTCAAAATATATCTACATATGAAAGTGAGGCTTACATATAGCTTCTTCTCTCTTGGCTTATATCTTCTAAAGGAAGGTTCTAGTAGCTGAATGAGCTTTTCGGTAACAATGTATTAAAATGTATCTACGTATGAAAAGAGGCATACATAATAGCTTCTTCCCCTCTGACTTATCTCCTAAAGGAGCATTTTTCTTCTTTCTACGCCGACTGAAGCCACAAACTTTCGACTGGTCATCATTGAGAGGATATCTTCCAAATCAGTGGAATTGACAGCGAGAATGCAAATTCTATCAACGTACGAATTTCAAAATCGTTTTATTTCACTGAATATTCAGTTAACAATCACGTTACCAAAAACAAAACTCACACACGGTTTTCACAGACGCTTAAAGAAAATTGAAAAAATCAATGGAAAAATGTCCGTACCTTTCAACGTGAGTTTCTTCACAGGTTTGTCACAACAAATTTTAAAATGCCATTTTATTTTTTCTTCATCATAAAATCTTCAACTCTTATTTTCAAAATTTATTTTAACTTGCCATTGATCCGCCATGTCTTCTTATAGAATTATGAATTAAATATAATATAGACCAATGTCTCTAATGTGCCAAAATTTCTCAATTCCGCATTTATTATCTAAAGTAATGGTCTCAAATTCATATTTTAAAGTGTATTAAAATAAGTTATTAATATGATATTCCAGAATTTAACATAAAAAAAAGCCAAATTTTCGACTCAACATAACCAAAAAGACACCGAAACCGTATTTGAGGATTCTACGGCGCCCAGCTGGACCGCGCAGCGCTTAGGAAAAGTCCACCGCAATCACAGGGTAGCAGGTGAAATGAAACAGTCTCTTCATATTCCATATCTAGAAGCCTTGTAGATTGACGTGGTATAAGAGACTTGATAGTCCATCGCTGTTTACCTAGTTTATTTCCTTACTTTATCTCGAAATTTGTCCGAAAAAAGTGTCCGCCATTTTGTTGCTTTAAATAACCAAAAAATCATCTTAGAGCATGAAAAATTCAGCGAATTGAAAGACAAAGAGTAATGCTAGATTACTAATGTGTTGGTATTTCCAACAGTTTCTCTCCAAAGTAACTATATATCAACGAACTTGAACGTTTTTCCGAAATATCCGAAACTTCTCGTTTTCGTGAACATTTCTCAAGTTTGACGCCCTTTATCTATTTGATGCCTGAATATTTTAAAATACGACGAGCGGGAACATAAAATTCAATCATTTGCAATAACTATGCCAAGTTTCAATAACCGCACTCAAAAATACCATTTTTAGCCCCTTGTCCAGGTTTTTTCTATTCTAGCCCACTGTGCCACGTTGCGTGAGTTGGAGATCTTCATTGTCGTTACTGCGCTTGAAGACTTTTGATATATTTTAAGATATCCTTAAGATATCCTTAATCTTAAGAATGCCTGGTCATCGTTTTTCCGATTTTTTAGACATCTTCAGAAAATTTTCAGAAAGTTTCAGAAAACATGTCTAGAAATGTTGAAATGTCGGAAACTTTTCAGACCACCCATGTGCATCCTGTGAGTCTAATTTTAATAGGCCTAGTTGAAAGTAGATGTAACGTTTGTAATTTATTAAGGATCAATTGTTTTCTGTGTATCCAAGCAGAACACTTCGCTGATCTACGAATAATGTTTTCACAAGTTACTTGTGGTGTGCCCTGAAGGCAACCTGCACTTATTCTTCGGATTTACTATTTTGCCCATTTATTCAATTGTTTTAAGTACTTATAAACGGATAAATCACTAACTCTGAATTCCATCTTTGGTATATACTACTCCCGCAAAGAAAAAGAGGGAAAAAGTATCATAATCGTGCTGTTTTTTCCATTTACTCCATATGAGATTATGGTTTCAAAGGGCGAGCTTCAGTGCTACCATCTCGCGGCTGCGGACATTAAGGGCGTCAGACCATTGTACAGTCAGGATAAGGGAGCTTCAGGGGCGTGTGTTAAACCTACGCAGGATTTTCTCTCCAGCTCAGTTAATAGATACTTGGAATGGCCTCCTTAAGATTTATAGAGAAAGGAAGATACAAAAATTATACGATTTAATACAGTAGTAATAGGCTGTTTTTTTGGCTCTTCATACTTCGGGGAAGATATTTTGAAGAATAAAGCAAATAAACACAATTAATTCCTCTTAATAGATGAATCAATTGTACAGGCCCTTAATTATTTCCCGCTTTATTTCATAACCCTTGCAAAATTGTTCATTATTTAATAGAATTATTGACAAAAATTTAACCCGCTCGATTCATAACATGGTTTTAAGCATTAATTTATTTTTAAGCCATATTTTGGGAATACATCTATAACGGAAAGAAGATAGTTGCAAAAATTGTTTTCTTACTCTTCCCCTTAGAAATGGATTTCATATAACTTAAGAGAGGTTACAGTCCAAAGAGAGTGATTTTACTGTCAAATAATTCGGATTCAATGGTAAAAATAGCCTTTGTTCCACAAAGTTACGGTTTCGAATGCTGAATTCAGTAAGATTTCGGAATTTGTTCCTTTAATTACAATAAATTATGCAAAAGATGAACGAGGTATCGCGAACAGAAGCTATCTAACCACCTCTTAACTTAATTTTCTTTTTTCTAGTTTCATGTATTTTCATTATTGTATTGATCTGTATTTTGTTCTGTGTTTTTCGTTTGGTTTTATTTCTTCTGAGCAATCTTTTTAAATTGTATTTCCCATACTATGGGAATAAGTTATATTATATAATGCTCTATGGGAATTTCCCATTGCAAATAAAAATTATTACTATTAATATTTAATTTGTTTCACCAGGAGGTTCATTTTTTATCATTAAATAAATGTATGTTATTGAATACGGAAACATTGCTTATAAAATGCGAATGACAGAAACATTGATGAATTATAATTCCTAAAGAAAGGAGATAATTCTTGCCCGCCTAAGGATTGGCAATGTGCGATGCACTAAGTACAATGGGATACGTAACATGCTAAGCATTGGAAGAGACCTAGCCTCATTTTTACGAGATAAAACAGAGAAAATATCCAATTAAAGAGACTTGGTGTATTCCAGGTGGAGTAAAATCTGATGGCTTCTGTACTATTTACTTACCCATATTATTACATTTTATTTTTTAAATAAACTTAAAAGTTTTATATTATCTGACGATAAAAATATTTTCTTTTGATTATTTTATTTGATGAATATTGTATTATTCTTATTTAAGAGAAGAGGGTTTTAAAATGCTGAGAAACCGGTGCATATGACCTTAGTTGTCTAGGCACTGTATTTATTCAACTCTACTACAATTCCTAAAGACAATCAAATGATTACACGATTCCATGGGAGGAAAGTCGTGTGAAAGAGCAGAAGAATTGCAGAAATATGCGTCTGTATGATGAGCCGTAGAGGGAGGAAGGGTCTGTATGCGTAGACGTGTGTCGGGGATAGAGAGCCAAAGGCATAGGGGTACATAGAGATGCAAGAGAATTAAAAGAGGGGCGAAGCGTATGATATGTCTCCAAGGCGACGCCCACTTAAGTTCGGATCCCTTTAGAGTCCCCATAGAGGGCCTCCCATTCGCTCCGGTGGGAATAAAAGAAGTTTCATGGCCTCGGATTTAAAGGCAAGCACTTTTCTTTGGGAGTCGTTAAAAAGGCATTCTGATTGGTCGAGGAACGCGGAACTTACGATCTAAATGAATTACTCGGGTGTGAATAGTTGCGAGTTCGTCTCCTACGATTTATCGTCCAACAGTCGCTCCATTTCCTCATCGATGCATACTTCCATCTCCGAGCTTTATAAAGCACATTTTTCGCTTCCTTGGGAATTTCTTTATGGGTTCTCTACTATTCGCGTATTATTTTTATTATTTATTATGCGTTAGATTTTTGATATTCACTTCCTATAACACTTCATCTTGCATAATTTTCACTTCGTCATATTGTACTACATATCTTATCAAGTTTAAATTTTTTTGGTAAAAGTAGTCTTACATATTAATTTTAACCATGAAAAGGCTTTCGATAGAGTCCAGCGGCCGAAACTGCTGGTGATATTAAAGAAATCTGGGTTAGACTGGAAAGATAGACGTTTGGTTCAAAATTTGTATTTGAATCAAACAGCTCGCGTAAGGATAGCTGATGGGGAATCGGATTGGGCTGAATTGGGTATTGGGTAAGACAAGGGTATGTCACCAACGCTTTTTAATATATATATATGCAGAGGAAATGGTGAAATAAGCCTGGGAAGATATAGACAAGGGAGTAAAGGTTGGTGGGGAAGTAGTGAAGTCTGTAAGGCACGCAAATGATAAAGCTATTGTGTGCGATTCCATAAAGGGTTTGCAAACTTTAGTGAATGCTCTTAACGACAAAGAAAGGGAGTTTTGAATGAAAATTAACATAAGTAAAACTAAAGTTTTGAGATTCATTGGGGGAAAGAAAGCTAAGTTAACCATAAGGGTGAATGGGGAAAAACTAGAGCAGGTGGAAAGATTTATTAATAGGGAAGTACTCTTTCATGAGATGCAAGTTGCAGAGATGAGATTCGAAAGAGGAAGCCCAGGAAAGCCTTTATGAAGCAAAGGGAATCGATCCTGATTCCTTCGTCAAGACCAAAGGAATCAGGAAAAGATTGGTGAAATCCTTGGTTTGGTGTGTGTTGCTTTATGGGTGCGAAACACGGACTTTAAGATAGAAGGAAGTCAAACGTTTGGAGGCCCTCGAAATGTGGGTATAGCGTAGAATGGAAAAAGTAAGTTGGGTTGAGAGGAAAACAAACGCGAAGGTGTCGGAGATGGTTGGGGATGAGAGGTTTTTATTCGAAGTGATAAAGTATAGACAGAAGAAATAGGTGGGTCGAATATTAAGGGAAGAGGAGTTGGTGAAGAGTGTAATTGAGGTAGAATTCAGGTGAAAAAGTCAGGGGGGAAAAACAGAGATAAAAGTCTTTGGATGACATAAGCTGTGGGGTTAGCTATAAGGAAATGAAGGAGATGGCGCTTAATAGGGAGTTTTGATTGTATATGAACCTACCGAATGCTAGAACACTCATGAATGAACTATTGACGTACTTATGCGTTACCTTTTTGATATTCACTTCCTGTAGCACTTCAACTGGCATAATTTTCACATCATCTTATTGTACTTTGTATTTTATCGTTTGAACTTCTTTGGTACAAGCAGTCTTACATATTAATTTTAACCATAATACGATATACGCCTCTTCGTTCCATTTCTGTTTGTCTTGTTTAACATTAAAGTACGTTTTATATATAAAATATAATGCATTGTATTAAATGTACAGATTATAATTTCTATTGAATTAATAATCCTGAAGACTGCTTTAAAATGTACACATTTTGTAACATTTAATTATATTCTAGTGCAATTATGCCACGTATTATTTTATTGACTAATTTATGTATGTTTTATAGTAAATATATGTATTCTGTTTTGAACATAATTATTCAATGTTAACAATTGTAATTGTTTTGTAGCTATGATATAAATTATGATATTTTCTTAATTATTTATTTATTTGATAAATTCTTGTGAAATAACGCGATTTACAAGGCAGGATGAGGAGTGTGATAATTTTTCATTTCATGATTCTCTGAATAAAAATTCTGCAAAAGGATCGATTTCTCGTTAATGCTCTTTATCTAATTCTGAATTCAAAAAATATATTTTGATACTTGCCGTAATACCGTATTGCAGTACCATTTCGTAGAATTTTTCTCCTGCCAAATGAACACTTAATACACGAATAGAGATCTTCAATATCCTTCCATATCTTATCTGATGGCCATATTTTCAGGAAAAAATGTTCAAAATTTACTCGCAGAGTTCCACAACGCCTGAAAAAAAGAGCAGTGGTTCTTAAAGACTTGCCTGGCCACGGGAGTTTTCATTAATACGGATCCTTCCATCTCAGAGCTCGCGGAATTAATGTTAAGTATCCCACTCTGATTCGAAAAGCCCTTATTTATTAACGGGCTCGACCTTCCAGCAGAGTCTATATTTAGGGCTCTGTGCGTAAAAAAGGTTGGGGCGACTTGAATAAAGCATCAGACATCTCTGCAAGACCGATATAAAGCGAGGATTTCAAAAGTGGATGTAAACAGATTTTTAAAGTGGCCGTTCTGACTTAAATTAACAAATTGTTTTCTCGTCATAAATATGTTATTTTATGATTTTTGTTCGAAGCTTGTATCACACACTACTCTGTGACTCTAATTTTGCAATTTACATTCAGTTTAACTTCAGGAAGTGCTCCGCGAAAGATATTGCACTATTTTTTTTCTAATAGTAGTATAGTAGTAGTATTGTTAAAAGTGCTTCGACAGCTGAGGTCATTTCGCACATTGGCTCCCACCGGGAATCGAACCCGGGACCGCTTTCACCAAAGGCGAACGCGCTGTCCACATGACTATCCGGGAGCCCTTTTTTCCAATAGTTCGCTGCGCAGCACTTGAACGGATTTTCATGAGAGTGAATCGCTATTATGTAACTGCTATAAAAATAGTTTATAAGAATTAAACACCGTGAGTTGTTGTGTTATCAAGCAAGAATTTTGTATTGAGATAATTCGTATTAAGAGCAGTTTATAGAGCTCGTTCTGGAATTACCTAATACCGGAATCGTCACACGATTTCTCAGAATTCAGTTAGAGTTATAAAATGCGGCATGAAGTTCTTGAGCTTTGTTGAAACCACGAACTTAGAAAGTATAGGACTGGAAACTGCTGAAATTTTTTGGCTCCCTTAGCCACGAGATGGCAGCACTGAAGTTCGCCCTTTGAAACCATAATCTTATATGGAGTAAACGGTGAAAAAACACGATTATGATACATATGTAATAAAGAGTAATATTTACCAAAGATGGAATTAAGAGTAATTGTTTTATCCATCAAAAGGCACTTTTGAATTGAATACAAAACATTTGAATAAGACGGACAAATTACCAAATCCGAAGAACAGGTGCTTGCCTTATGTGCAAAACACAGGTAACTTTTTCGCCGTAAAAACATTCTTCGTAAATCACTGAAAGGCGATGAACCGTACCGTAGAATGGGGTGACTTTTGCCGTTTTTTAGATTTGTTTTAATATTTCTGTATTCAATTACATTCTCTATGCTCAGAAAATTTAAATCGCATGAAGGTAATTCTTATTCATGAAAATCTAAATATTTTTCTTAAACAACGGAATATGTTTAAAAAATAAAGAATAGCGACCTTAGGCACCCCAACCGATGGGGTGACCACTAAATATGTTACCTAAATATCGCCTATAAAATTATCTACATGACTAATATTACGACCATTAATATATTTTAAAATCTTTAAATTATTATTATATTTAATCTTTATTAAATAGGCACTGAGATAAGAAGTTATTGACTCATTATAACGTTTTTCCACTTTATTTATAAATTTTCAAAAGAAAAATAATTTTTTTACATTTTTTAATTTTTTTTCCTCCAAAAACAAAAAGAATGAAAAATTCTTGTAGATAACTTCTACTCACTGTCACTCGAACCCTTTTAATTTTTTTTTCAAGCCTTAGAGTCATTGTTTTGTTTCTACTAATGAATCTCCGAACCCAAAAAATTTCTGGAATTTTTGTCAAAGCACTGAACATTTACTTTTTACTGTTCAAATACGTTTGTACTAAAATTTGGATATCACGAATACTCATAATAATAATTAACAGCACTTCCACTAATTTAATCTCTTTTTCACGAACAAGCACTGTTTGGCCTCCAATTGTCTTAAAATGTTTCCCATCTTGCTGAGTGTTACTGAGAGAAATTATCAGACTGAGGTTTCGTAGACTTGTCTCGAGAATGCACAATTTTCAATTAAGTTCCCAATGACAATTGTACTGTCAATGTTGCAAGGAGCAAGACGGATTTGCTGGCGATATGTCAAGACAATCTAAATTCTAAAGGGCAGGAGAAAATAGCTACTTCGTGAAATTTTAGAACTACATAATTTATTGTACTACAAATTTACGATTTGTGGAGCAGTGCACGCGTGGCCGAAGTCACCCCTTTCTACGGTAACGTTGATGTAAGTTGGAAAGTGCGACCACGTTGTGTGAGTTGGAGATCTTCATTGTCGTTACTGCGCTTGAAGACTTTTGATATATTTTAAGATATCCTTAATGTATTCTTAATCTTAAAAATGCCTTGTCATCGTTGTATTGCACCAGATAAAATACACAGCAAGTATGCTGTTTGCCAGGCAGCATTAATTCATCCGGGGTCATTCTCTTGCCATCCAGTAGCAAAGTTAACAAATATGAAAAGTATGGGGGGTTTGGTTCATCCTAATGTAAACTTCACACTTTCATCCTCAAAGAGGAGGAACAATTTGTAAAGCACTGAGTCAAATGTTAAAGAAGGTGCATCGAAAAGGAAAATTGCAAAACTATCTAAAACTTAATGTTTGGTCAATACATTTTTTATACCACTCTATCCTTTATGTTTGTATAGTGTATAACCTTCACATTTCAGCCTCCCCAAGATGAAATGCAGTCCACGCCAGTCATTAAAATTTGGCACTTTTGGATTAATGTATGTTTCAACAATATTTGACCGTTTACTCATTTCCTGGAACTAATTCCTGGGAACTTCGATTTTTTTTCAGGAAATGTATATACGAGGGTGGTCTGAAAATTTTCCGACCCCAGATTTTTTAGACATCTTTTTCAGAAATTTTCAGAAAACATGTCAAGAAATGTTGAAATATCGGAAACTTTTCAGACCACCCATGTAGATACATTCTGTGATTCTAGTTTTAAAAGGCCTAGTTGAAAGTAGATGTAACGTTGGTAATTTATTAAGGATCAATTGTTTTCTGTGTATCCAAGCAGAACACTTCGCTGATCTACGAATAATGTTTTCACAAGTTACTTGTGGTGTGCCCTGAAGGCAACCTGCACTTATTCTTCGGATTTACTATTTTGCCCATTTATTCAATTGTTTTAAGTACTTATAAACGGATAAATCACTAACTCTGAATTCCATCTTTGGTATATACTACTCCCGCAAAGAAAAAGAGGGAAAAACTATCATAATCGTGCTGATTACTCCATTTACTGCATATGAGATTATGGTTTCAAAGGGTGAGCTTCAGTGCTGCCATCTCGCGGCTGCGGACATTAAGGGCATCAGCCGATTGTACAGTCAGCATAGGGGAACTTCAGGGGCGTGGTTGAAACCCATATAGTTCGCGGGGTATAAGTCTAAAAAAGTACATAGAAATCTAAGAAAAAGAAAATCGTGAAAACATGTCGCTTAAAGTATGACGAATACAGTATTAACAGACCACGGGACATAAAAGGAATTCGTAGAATAGCGATTAAGAAAAATTTATATTTTAAATTTTACTTTAAAATTTTACTTTTTAATAAAAATTTTCAATTTTAATATATTTAATTTCCTTACTTTTTTGCCTTCATTAAGTTAAAAGTCATCGTGAATTAGTTCCTGTTTTAAACTGAATCATGTGTCCCTTTTTCAGGTTCGCTGTTAATTTTCCACTAATCCCTTGCAAATTCGTTTTGATATAGTTTTTAAGTACGCCTTTGCAAGTATAATCCAAAAAAGAAACTGGAAAGGAAAGAAATATGAATCCTAGCGTTTTCTATTCCATACCTTATCTATGGATTTCAAGGAATTGGAGTTAAAAAAGCTCCAAATAGCCGTTGTTTGCTAACAACCCGTCGTGCAGAATCAACCTAATCATGGGGATTAAGGATATCCGTGACTGAGGTAGTGTAAGCGTGTTATTTTCATGATTAAAATTAATTTAACTGAAATAATGAAAAATTTTCCACTTTTAATACAGTTATCTTTCCATTAAATTATACATTTTCTAATTTCTAAATAAAGATCCATTTTTCATCGTAGCCTTGTTATATTTATATACATGAAAGCCAAAGCTCACAAAATCTCCTCTCAATCCTCCCAGACGAAGTAATGGCGGCGATTAAGCAGATGAAGAATTGGAAAGCGGGAGGAACAGATGGGGTGTTGACGCAGTATCTGAAAGCTGGTGGATCAGAGATTGCTAATGTTTTAGCACAATTATTCAGTAATTGTCTAAAACAAGGAATGATTCCCAAGAAATGGAACCACGTAAGGATTGCTCTTCTGCATAGGAAAGGAAGCAAAGAAGATTTGAAGAACTATCGCCCCATTAGCCATTAGAATTATTCCAGTTGTCTATAAAACATTTATGAGGATAATAGCTGAACGTCTTAAGATGACTCTGTCTTCAGCCCAGCCTAGAGAACAAGCGGGATTCCGGAAAGGCTTCAGCACTATGGACCACATCCACACACTACAGGAAATTATTAACAGAACGAATGAGTACGAAATGCCACCCGTCCTTTTCTTTGTGGATTACGAACATGCCTTCGACTCGGTAAGTACCTTTTCCACTCTGAAAGCTCTGAAGAATCAAGGGATAGATTCTGAGTACATCCGTCTCTTGCGCAGTGTCTATGAAAACGCCACAGCTTCTGTAATGCTGTATGAAGAGGCCAATGAATTCAAGATTGAGAAGGGAGTTTGACAAGGTGTCGGTCTATCTCCCATCTTGTTCACAGCCGTTTTAGAAGAAGTTTTTAAAACCCTTGATTGGGAAGAGAAGGGCTTTAGAGTAATTGGGAAGTAAATCAGTCACCTCCGTTTTGCAGATGATATAGTTCTCTTTGTAGCAAACGCAGAAGATCTAACTTCAATACTTGTAGAGCTAAATACAGCGGGACAAAAGATAGGACTCAGGATAAACCTAACAAAAACAAAGGTAATGTATAATTCTTTTGCAGAGCAAGAATCAGTCAAACTTAAAGAAAAACCTCTGGATGTTTGCTCGGAATACACATACCTGGGACAACTTGTAACAAAAGGAGAGAAAAATAGGATTAATGAAGTAAACAGAAGAATGAAACTTGGCTGGAGTGCATTTGGTAGGAACTCACACATTTTAAAGTCAAGAATGCCAATGGTTTTGAAGAGGAAGGTCTTCAACCAATGCATTTTACCTGCCCTGACCTATGGAAGTGAAACTTGGGTGTTAAATGCTGCAATAACCCAGATACTTCAGACAACGCAAAGGAGCATGGAGCGCTGTATGCTGGGAATCACAAGAAGAGACAAGAAACGCAACACTTGGTTGAGAATGATGACTGGAGTTACAGACATCATAGATAAGGTAAGATCACTGAAATGGAGCTGGGCCGGGCATGTTGCAATAAGAAACGACAACCGTTGGACATCTGTAGTTCTCAACTGGATACCAAGAGATGTGAAGAGACCTAGAAGAAGACCTATAGACAGGTGGAATAGAGACATCATCAAGTACTGAGGTGTAACGTGGCAACGTGAAGCTTGGGGAGGCCTACATCCGACGTTGGATTGCAAATGGCTGATGATGATACACATACTATTTAAAATTCTTATTGTGTGACTGAAACATAATCCGAAGATAGACTATGTTTTTCTCAGCAAATTGGTGGAGCTGAATATAAATTTCATATAATTTTCAGTAATATTCTCACTCAGTAGCTGATTATTGATTGACTTAAAAGCAAGTATGCCATGAAGAGCTAATAATAGGAATTTATCCAAGTATTTGATCAAACACCTACAAATATCGAATGAATGCGAGGCAGAAAATGGTTCCGCTTAGCAAGGGATGAATGCCCTCTGCGTCGGTTGTCGTATGGAAGTATTCCAACTCCGCAGCCACTGGTGAGATCTATGTGATTAGCACATTCCGGCGATGCCATCACATCACTGCTTTATACGTGAATGAATTGGATAGACTAAATGTCAGAACCCGACTCAGAACTGCAATCTCTTCTCATCATTTTCAAGGACGACCTTCGATTGAATTTAGATATACGGCACATAAAGGAAGATGGATATATTATAGTTACTAGAACTGATAATTGAATCATATTATTAAATTTTTTATTTCATCATAAGCTCAAAGCAGTTATTGTCAATAGACTTCTCAGTGCCAAGCGTTTTAAATTTAGATTTGTGGAAGAAGTGCGAATAATTTCAATAACTCCAAACTTACGATGAAAAATTTGACGCGGAAAATGCAAACATCCATTATTTTACCAGGAAGATGATTTCGCGACTTGAACATTATCATAAATATGCTATTTAGTACACTTACCACAGAAACACCTAGTACAGCAGCATAGTATATCTTACTCCGCATTTACAATAACAACCAGGATACAATTTATCTTCATACGGATATTTTATAATGCAATCATTCTGAATTACGCTACTAATTACATCGATAGTTGAAAATAAAAAGAATCAATTAACTACCGGTGTTACATCAACAATTATACATCGTTACATAAAAATAATATATATCCCTCCTACTAGCTTACCTTATTTGCACTAATAATAATACTACGCATTAAACGCAACAATAGTACGAATCAAAAATGATGTGATAATATTCAACACAATTGTTAACATTATTTATCTAGGTAAATACAGGATCGTTAATTTATGGAATTGAGGACTATAGAATCCATTTGATATAGTTGTTGATACAAACTAATTGGTATATATAAGCTAACAAACGCGAGTCATAGAGAATATTTTAATAATATTTATGCATGGGAGCACTGCCATTTTGCGATATTTTCCTAAAACATTCAATCAAAACTACCTCAAGAATAATAACTAGAATTTGCTCCTATATTACAGAATTCAAAGAATCATATTTTCCGAGGAAACAAAGATTGTGAGTGGGAGTTGGAAAATTCGATGTACTACCTTCGCCATGGTCAAACTTGCTATCGTGTGTTATTTACAAAGGACGGAAAGCTGGAGCCGAGGCAAATTCTGCCAAATTCGAAGGGAAAGGGGAAGTCAAAGGCAAATGGGATATTTAAAGGAGAAAGAATGAGGAAGGGTAAAGTTCAGGAGCTTCGCGATTTACTGCGCAATGAAACCGATATTTCTAGGAAAGTTTGAGATTTATTAGTTTGATAGAAAAGTTTTGCGAGCGAAGAAATGAAATTTTAGGCTGTTAAGCAATGTTTTCTGGTCCAAGTGGGCAGTGGCCTAAGGACGCAAGAGTTTGTTGGGCATCGCTTTCTTTCATTATGCGAAAGTCCGCAAGTAAAATGCCCTTTAGGATTTTGTTGAAAATCGGGTACAATGAAAAATGTGGCTTGGAATCGATCTATGAATTGCTCATAAGCTTAACTCGTTTTTTTCAACGAAATTCCTTATATCCATTTTCTCGTTGCTATTTTATCGTCTTCTTACCTCGATCCCGAATTAAGTCATAGCGGTTTTTACTTCAGTGATTTTTACTTTAGTGACTTTCAAATGAATGAATCCATTCAAAATATTAGTTTAAATTAGAAGCCACACCAACCAGATAGCATAAACTATCCCTGGATTGTCTCAGTTTCTGGATTGAGAGTGAATTTAACTTGGGCAATATTAGTAATTTCACATCTTGAACAGTGGAGAGCAATTGGGTTATTGCAGGGATTATAACCAGAAGATGGAGTTTTAAATTTTAGTAGGAAGTTCTCCAAAATATATTAAGAACAATGAAAAATTTAACTTATTCAATATCTTAAAAGCAGCTGAATATTCGCGGTAGAACACCATGAAACTCCGTTTTGTGATTACAGACATATGTGCAACGTTGCATCGAAGTAATTGCTACAATAGAAAGGTAAAATGGAAAGGAAAGGCAAGTAGCAGATAAATTAACAGGAAAGGTGACCCAAATCTTTAGATGCATATCTGATGAACGAAAATAGGAAAATATATAAGAAAAATATGATGATAATTGGCTTCGAACACGATTGCTGTATCTCTTTTTATCAATGTATAGCCTAGTTAACGTATCGTTTTAATTTTTTTATAAAATGTTTTCTTAGAATGGAATAACCATTCAGAATGCTTTTTCCAGTCCTTGTATCTAGCTTACATCTCACTAAACAAACAATTACGCTCCTAACGTACAAAATGTGGAAATCTTCAGAATTAAATAGCGAATTGGATACCAAAATTAGTAGCCATATTGTGTCTATTGAAGCCTTATATTTCTCCATCTTATGCATAGAAGAATGGTCCCGGAAATAAACCGCAAACAAGGAGCTCGACCAAATAAAAATGCGACGATAAAAATAGTATCTTTTTGGCGAGGGGATTAGGAGATCAAACGAGGAAAGAAAACCTTAATCCAGTAATGAGACGGAAGGTTTTCTTAACCCTTTTCAGTGCTGAGCGTTCATATATAGGCGTTTTTGTTGCACTGTTCCCGGGAACAAAGGCGAGTGGTCGGCGATGTCATTAAAATGCAGACCGAGCGTATTTTATAGATCCCGCATCAGATCTCGCGCTGATGAAAATCTTCCGCGAAAAAAAGCGGAAATTTACGTGGACGTCGTGTCGCTTCGTAAGGAAAAAGTCCGCGGTGAAAAGGTTTTAAAATAGCCGACGGATGGTCCAAAAAAGAACCCGTTTTACACCCGCTCTCCAGCGACGACGGAGGACTTCACATCGTCACGTTGGCAGCGCTGGTCACGTGGATCCACGCGACCGCAGGCCTCTCTCGGAGATGCAAGGGGGATGTGGTGGGAGGGATATGGGGTCGGCGGGGGGTGAGGTCGGAGGGGGATGTGGTGGGAGGGAGGATGTGTTGGAAGGGGTATGAGGTCGGAAGGGGATGTGTTGGGAGTAGTGATGGGCAATGAGTGAGCGACTCGGCAAACTGAGTAGTATGAGGGGGGAGTCATATCTGAGTCTCGACTCCTTCCTCTTGAACGACTCCCTCCCCTCACGATTCTCTAGGCGCACAAGACTCATTTCCTTCTCAAGACTCATCCTCTGCTCAAAGCTCATTCTTAGCGCATGACCTTTCATCGCAAACGATTCTTTCTTCGAAAACGACTCATTCTCCGTTCACATTTCATTAAGAGCACACGACTCTTTCTTCGTAATTGATTATTCATCTACTCTCCCTCCTTCTATCTTATTTATGTTTCCTCGTATTCGTTATATAATTTTTAACAAGAAAAATATTGAAATGGATAATTATACTTAATTTTTTATTTGATATTTTTGAGTTTAAACACTTTGTAATACATCGCGATGTTTCATCAATTGATCTCTGTCAATTGAGCGACTCCTTTTAGCAAGTCGTGAGCTTTGAGGCGACTCACTAGAAAGAGTCGCATTTGCCATCGCTCGTTGGGAGGGATGTGTTGAGAGGGATATGAGATCGGAGAGGTATGAGGTGAGAAGGGGATGAGGTGGAATGGGGATGAGGTCGGAGGGGGAGTAGGGGAGATTGAGTGGAAATCTGGAAGCAGGTGGAGGAGGATGGGTAAGGAGGGGTCAACTGAGAAGCTGCATCGAAGGAGAGTGGGCATGAGCATCAGGATGAGGGGTTGAGATGAGACGGGACAGGGGAGTGGGGTAGAGGGGGAGAAGGAAGTGAAGATGAAAATGTGGTGGGGGAGTGAGGGGAGGGGTTGAGTGGAAGGACGTAGGAAAGAGAGAGTGAGAATTAGCTAAGGTCGGTGGGGAGTGCGAAAGAGATTTCTGAGAAAGGTGAGAAGGAAGATAAGAAATGAGTGAAAGATACGAGAAGAGGGTAACAAGAGAAAAGAAGGAAAAGATGGTTGAAGAAGAGAGAAAAAGAATATGGTGTAAAATTATGATCAAAATAATTATGAAGAAAATTCTCCCTTTATTTACTGTTAGTTAAGAACCTTATAATTCCTACGAGCGATGTGTTCATAAGTCTCCTACGTTATGCTGTTTTTAACTGAACGAAATTTATACAACCGAAGCGAAAGTTACTCTCGAGGTTAATAAAAGTAATCAAAACATAATGTACCATTACAGTTGTACGAGTATAATTACATATAAAATGTATGCAGTTAGCTCGACTATTAACATATTTCCTGTAGTCTGGATTCAATAGCTTCCTGCTTCACACTATTTTCAACTGAACGTGTTAATATTAACATGGCAAGTATGAATTGAAATTCAGATATTAGTTAAATTTATCATAATTGATGTGACACAAATATTAATGACTTGTCTTTGGAGCTAATAAAGATGTTCACAAAGTTAGCGACAAAAACGTTGCTCTTTAACACGTAACCCATCAAAACTGTTAAGGAATTCCTCAAATGACTTCTCTTTTAAGTACTGTCTTATATTAATGCAACTTTGTACCCACCGACTGGACATTTTTATGCCTTACCCTGTACGACATGGGGAACCTTTAAAGAAAGAGTACAGGATAACTCTTCTTAAATATTCTTTTGGTATTGAAATCGTACAAGTATCTAAGATACGTATTTGAAGAGAGGCATTTCTGATCTCGCATCTTACGCTACACAAACTATCGTAATTTAACCTGTCGGGGATTTAAATCCGCTATCCTCGAATCTAGTTTTTGAAGAGGAAAAAAAGAAAAGGAGTCTGAGTAACCATGACAATGGGAAGTTAAATTAGAGTGAAGTGTCGGAGTGATTGTGTATGTAGCGGAGGAAATAGAGCGTGCAGCGTAAGTGGCCCCGAGGAAAGAGACAGTGCACACACGCGAAGAAGCAGGTAAAGCGGGGCACGATGACCGAGGTTCCCCTCTCCGGATACCTTTCCGACATTCAGTGCGGCCTTTTCCATACTTCTGGGCATATACTCCGACACAAATTGTTTTGTCTCCCATTTTAATGGTATAGCAATGACAATACCATATGGGAAGGCTTCTCATCTTATTATAGTCGAATCAATAAACTATCCCAGCGAAGACGTGCTCTCCTTGGAAGGCAATTAAAGACAATTTCTTATTAACTCCTTTCTAATAGACAGTTTAAATGGAATTTTGTCTAGGTAGATGTAGTATACGTAGAGTTATCGGGGAAAAATCACAGTCTCATTGTAATTCAAACTTCTGGTAAGATCCTAAACAAATTGCTGGTACCACAAAGTCACCAATGCGATTGAAATGATATCTTAACCCCGGTTACCCCCTCTTGATCCGCAAATGAATGAATGTATATATTTGCTCTAAATATTAAATATAAAAGTAATTCAAAATATAAGTATTACAATATAATTAACATGATTTTATCAGATATTAGAGCTTTAGGTGTCAACTAAGATCATCTTTTATTGTTGACACTGATAATACACAATACGTTTTTTGTATTCTCAGTACATAGAAATACATTAAAGTACTCAATTATAATAGTGACATGCTTATTAATATTACGATAGCATAATACAAATATAAGAAAAATGAAGTGACATATAAATACAAAGGAACGGCTATACAACAAAAATTGGGGAAAAACTAAAGAGAAGGAAAAGAAAATTTAAAAAGTACGTTAATGAACATACGACAAATGGTTTAAATATCCGTTAAATAAAAACTCCTTCGTAAAACTTGGCAACAGCCGAATCAAGTGCGAGTTGCATGATGGCTTCGCATCCTGCATTCCGACGAAACGAGGTCCCCCATCTCCGGATTTAGTAAATGAATTACTCTGCTCTAAAAACATAAGTCCACGTGTCTCGGTGATGATATGGTTATATCAACAATCTAATGATGATGCCTTTAGTTCAAGTCTCTACTACTCGGGTTTTCCCAGTTTGGCAATGGTTTTTTGTGTCCATCTATTGCTATTCTTCACGATTTTTCCGTTATCGTCCTAGAAATGGATGTTTTTGAGAGTATAAAAATTTTTAAGGAAGAAATAGATAAATACATGCACTGCTACCTTAATTCCATAGAAACCGCCTTTTGGAGTAAGACCAAAATATATACCAATGACCGAATATATAACAATAACCCCATTTGAGACGTACAAAATATACACTTTAAGCCCAAATATATACAAAGTATAAAAACTATAATAATAATTTTCTCCATCCAAAATATACAATATAGTAACTTCTTTTTTGACGAATAAAATATATGTTATAATAGCCCTGAACCACGAATGTCATCTCTTACGCTTAATTCTACCGCTAATCTCTATGTATAATAAATCTATGGACTTTTGCAACCACTCTTCTTCGCATCAAAAGAATTTTACGCTAAACGCTGCGCCGGTGGTAGTAGAAGAACGGATGCGTTAAAACAAATGACATCTCCCATAAAGGCTTTCTTCGGATTTATTTAACAAACACAGCTTCTAACGTTATTCTTCCAAGTATTCACAACCTACGTGGGAGAGCACATTCAATTAGCAGCGATGAGCAGACCAAACTAGAATATAACCTAATGATATAAGGTGAAGGAACTACTGAACTGCAGGGACTCAGAAGTCTCTTGAAAGCCGTTCTTCGAGCTGGAAGGAGCGAGTGGAGAGGGAAGAAGATGAGGCAAATGACGAAAGGAAATAAATGGGAGAAAAACACGAAGCGGAGGGGAAGAGTCAGTGGGGTGGAGTAATAATCTCCAGGAGTAACCCCACCCTTGCCTCGCCCTACCTGCTGGGCGGAGGGGCGAAGAAGTCAGTCCGGTGGTGAGGCGAAGGTCAGCACCCGATGGAGAGACTCCCGTGCACGGGAGAAAGGGAAAGGGTTAATAGCGGCGCGGAATAATGTTGATGAAAATAAACTGAGGCATTAATGCAAGGCACCGCGACATAATGCTATTAGAATCTTAGCGTAATAAAAGTCGGCGGTGGCTACGGCGTGTCGCGCTATAAATTCATAACGTGATGACACGTAGCTGCAGGTAGTCTGAATGTTGGCGGGTCTGATTCGTGCAGCGGGATCGTGGGTTCCGAACACGCCGGGGGCGTGGGTGTGCTGTGTTCGCCGGTGGTTTGTTAGGACGGTCCTTAACAGACTTTCGCCGTCGACAGGTTTCTAAACAACTGGCGGACGACTACCGACTCGATAACGGCCGCTTTGATTGTTCCGATGTTTTTGAGGGGAGTTTTCGGTGGGTGCGATGCGTTGGGAGCCGGGGAATATTCGGCGGGAGGTTTGTTTATGGAGCGGTGTTGCGATGTTGTCTTCAGATAGAGTCGAGCTGCAGTTTTACCCTCAAATGGTGTAGAAATACTTGTTTTGCTCTTGATTTTACTCTCAACGCATAAGATACTTTCCATGTCTTTGTACATAATAATTCTCATCTGCTTCTTTTCTTCTTATTTAAATTTACCTAAATTTCTATGTTATATCCAATTTTGTCCAATATATACTGCGTGTATTATTTTGATATTTTTTGTAGCATCCATTTTTTCCCATATTGTGCCTTATGGATGAAAATGCACATATTTTTTTCTTTTTTTTTCTTTTTGTTTTATTTATGTTATTTTGTATATTGCTATTTTTTCTTTCATGTGAACTGATTCCGAATTTCTTTATTTTTTATGTTCTTTTTCATCATCTTTTAGTTATTACTATCGGTAGGTTTGCGTAGGTTTTTCACATCCCCTTCTTTGTAGGCTTTATCCAGGAGTGGAGTTTTTTTCCCCTAAGAATTTCTTACGATTTTTACATCCACAATCCTTCTAATTTTTTTTCTCACACCATTATTTTTATTTAATTATTCTATGATTAATGACGATGGGTTGGATGGAAGAAGAGACTTTAAGTCTCAATATCACCCATATATAGACGATTATTATTATTATTATCAGTATATTTTTGGCGAATAACATAGGATAACATGGGATGAATACAGAAATGCTAAAATTAATGAGAGGATCCATATCCCATCTCTTTCTAGACCTTTTCCGTTAGCTTTAATTAAATATTTGTGGTTCGATTGAAAAGTTACGACTATGCTAACGAGTGACCCAGCTAACGAACTCTTAGCCATCTTTTGGACGTAGATATGTAATGCTCTATGAGCGGTGGTATTAGTAAATGAAATCAAAATGAAGCGAAACGTTTTTGAAGCATCTCTTTCTTTCATACATTAAAGCGTGGAATTTTTAGCTACCTTACCTACTTAAATGTTCCCAATCGTAGGAGGAATTGTATCGATCGATTATTACGACTGAATGAATGAGATTGAGACTTCTTCGTAAGGTGATATCGGTATTGCATTATATTAAATGGGAATGTAGCTCATTTACATTGAGCATAGGAAAATTTGTATCTTATTATATCTTACCATATTTTTAACTTCAACGTCAAAGTAAAATTCACGGAGGTGACTGCAATATAGTGGAATTACAACATAATTGAAAGGATTGATAAATAAAACAGGTTCTATAAAACAAAAAAGTAACTTTTACTATTCCACATACAGAGGTAACAGTGGCGACTAGTTTCGGCTAGTAATAGCCATCTTAAGCTTGATTATTACTAGCAGAAACTAGTCGACACTGTTACCTCTGTATGTGGAATAGTAAAAGTTACTTTTTTGTTTTATAAAACCTGTTTTATTTAACAATCCTTTGGATTAAAAGTCAAAGGTTATGAATCATACACTTCCAATGTTAAAAACTAGTTACAGGTACCAACATACCTAAGAACCTAATTATCCATTGTAACCGGTGTATTTCAACTTTCTTTTCAACTCTGTAAAACTATTGTTATTACTGATTTAGATTAAATGTAAGATGGGATCCATTTTGGACCAAAAAGACGTTTATTGCATTATTTGTGAATTTAACGCACTTCTATAAGAAAGTGCGTTAAATTACATGCCTCAATACCTCTTAACGACCATAAAATATCCTATCTTGGTTATTAATTAAGAGAGATTAGATCTTTCCCAGTAAAGAGTGTGAATCATTCCCCTGAATGTTTTTATTAAGAGAAAGATTACATTATTTAAGATATTTTTTCCTCTAAAACTAATTTCAGATTTAAATTTAACTTTGAAAAGCGCAAATTATTCCACACTTGTCAAGAAAGTGTACCAGCGCCTGAAAGTCGTTGCTTATCGTAAAAATTCATTAGCTTCGGCAATCGACGAAGAGCAGGATGTTGCTAGGCGAAGACTCCAATGCATTCAGAGGCCTCTGTGCTGTTGTTAGTACTAGTTCGAAAAAGAAAGGCTTAAAATAGGTTAACTTTTTTGTCTAGGCGAATGCAGGAACCGTGGAAGCAAGGAAAAAATCCCGGCTCGTTTTTGCTTTCTATTCCAGTGTCTAATGCAGCTTGCGAACAAAGTTTCCATGTCATGAATAAACTGCGCTGCAAAAACAGAGGCGAAGGGAAGCAAACAGCACGTCAGCCATGAAATCCAAGTCTGCGAAAATTTCAATCTTTCTTGCCTGCGCTTGCATGCATTATTGAATCAAAGACCAAAGATCTTTCGGCGAGTGCGGGAATCTCATCGAAATCAGAGAGATTGTTTTAGAAGAGCCACCACCTTCGTTCGCTGCCGAGAAACATTTTTTGCGAAGTTTCGGTCAACGTCCGAAGTTGGCAAATATTGGAGAATAGGAGATAAATAATGTTTTTACATTCTTAATAGTTTCCGATAGAATATTAGTTGATTGAATATTCGAATTTGAGAGTATTAATTATTATTTTGTGCATACTTATTTAATATTTTGAAATACACATGCCCAAACTAAATGGTCGAAACGATGGTTACTGATATTAATTTTAATTCCATTAATTAATATGAGTGACGTTTAATCTAATGATGCAGCAGCATGACAAGTAATATGACGGATCAATGAGTATGTACATTCAGTCATAGCTGCAAAACATGCACAAAACACATGAATAGAATATTATGTTTTAGATACAAAGCCTATAGTCAGTACCAGTAGTGTTCCCTATATTGAATAGTAATTTTACGTATCAGTTTTTGTCATATATAACCAAAAGAATCCAGGGAATCTACCTACGAATGAAGATAACAATTAAAAATTCCCTAAAGGCAAGAAATTTTACTTGATGTTTTTATTTTGGTCCAAGCTGTTGTACTTACTTTTCCTTTCATATCTTTAAATGTATCACTAAATTTACAGTTTTTCAAAACTGAGTTATAGGGCAATGTTTACAATAGACTTGGGATTAGGAACAATATTTAAGTATAAAAAACACAATAAAAGCATTAACTACATTATCATCAGCTGATGACTTTGGCTGAGTCAAAACTTGTAGCTGTTTTGGTTTGTTTAGTCAATTGTACTTTTATGTTTTAAATTATATTTCATTATTGTAATTATCCACCAGGTATCGCTCTTTTATGTTCAATTTATTCAAGATAAGAATGGAAAATTTGGCAATTATAATCCATGAAATAGGTAAGCCTTATATAGACAGAGAAAGTTTCCATTCGAGCCTCACGAAATATTTTACTCGTGTTATTGCTTCAGAGAACAAAGGATTAATTAAAAATACTAACAGCCATTATTAGTAGAAGTACCATCAAAAGGATGATTTTTCAAGTTTTTTTATTTACCCCACCGAGAACCACAGGAAGTGAATACGCCGTGTTTAACGGATTTATGTGACAAGTATAACAGACCGCACACTGTAATTTAAGGAAAAGGGCGGGAGAAAGCGGGTTCCTGTTTAATTTTTATTCCCCATGATGGGCAGTTGGCATTCATGTGTAATCTAGCTCAGAATCATTGGTTTTATTCACATAAAAATTTACATTTAACTGAATATTAGGGTCGAAGGAAGTCGAATAGGTGGACTATCTTTTTATTATCTGCGGCGATAACTCAAGGAAATGCCATTAAGAACTCTCATGTTTATATTTTTTTAAACTTAGAAGTTTAATATTCCGATCAGCCTCCTACCTCAGAATATATTAGTAGTCTTAAGTAAACTTATATTTTCCTGGATTTACGATACTGAGGAGGGGAAATATGAGGCGCTGTTCTATGCTTTCTTATATTCTTTTCGCTTATACTGTTCTCGTTTCTGATGATTATATATAATTTTCATGTATACATCTTTTTTTACTGTATTCTTCTCTCTTTACAGAGAGCATGCATCAATAGTTTGGTGAAGGGGAGGCCTACCTGGACTTAACTTAGCCAGTAAGTGGTTAATCTATCTACCTATCTGTTTAATTTAGGTGCTTTTATTGTATTAGTTCGATTTTCTTACTGTTTTCAGGGATGATATCTATCAATATTCTCAATTGATAGAATTTGGGCGCTATTACTCTTGGATCAAAAAATATACAAATTTCAAGAGTTGTCAATTAGAGTTAAAGCCATTATACAGCAACCATCATACCCGAGTGTACCATTTAATCAGAACCAATAATTAAACTAGGAAAAAGTAAATGAAAGCCACGATAATACCTATCCTGTTCTATGAAGCGAATTATTTTACTTCCACTCACCAAAATTGCGATTTCATGAAAGCAATATCTTCCAGATGAACTAACGCTAATGAAACTAAGCTCTTGGCATTGAGAGCATCTAATTAACCTCATATTTAATCAGTAACCTTATTGGTGAAATAATACTCTATAATTGGATTTTCCACGTAAACTGTTCTAAGCAAAATGTGATATGGTGGATTTATAACAGGAAGTAAAATATCTCTCCTTAGGAGTATTACTCGGAACTGAAGCAAATTTCCTGCTTTCTTAAACGGTAAACTTTTCCTTGATGTCTTATATAAGGGAGAGATTGATGTCTCGTGGAATTACTGTTCAATTCAATCCCTCAATAACCTCTAAATGAGGTAATTCCTAGTATCAAATACATCATTTCCCTCCATTCAGGCAATGTCACTCATTTATGGCTTTCATCTCATCTTTCCCACGCAAAAAACCTTCATAAGCATACACCAACATTCATTTTGGTAGATAGGTAGGATTGGAATTTAGATATTGCCTCGACAGCTAAGGACATTTGCACCAAACATTCACTTTATTTACCCTCTTTTCCCATTCCTCCTCCTTTCCAATAAAGTCCTTTTATTATTATTATTGAACATTCAATGTATATAATCCTGTGACGCTTACAACTTTTCTTGGAAACAAGTGCGCGTTTAATTTACGTATTTTCTTTTCCATCATTTATATCATCGCAATTTCTTGTAATTAATCTTTCCTGGTTGCGTTCATTTTGTCATTCGTTTTCAAGGCCTTGGATCTAGGATCAAATCTACAAAAATTAATTGATTTTAAATTATATGAGTAACAAAATCCCATTTTAACAAAATTCTTTTCTAGAACTATTTATCAGTGCCTCGGTTTCCTATTCTCTTAATTAGTAATTGTACTCCCTCGTAATATTCGCGATACATATTTTAGAGGGACCTGTCGTCTTTTCATTTCATTGTTTTTATGGGTTGTATTTATTATTTACATTCTGATTTGGCGATTTAGATGGATTTAGATGGATCTAGGTTGGATTTGGTGGACTTAGGTGTTTCTTAATTGTCTTCAATTCTGTCCTATTTAAAGAAAGTATAAACATGCTTAAGTAATATTCAATTACAATTACAGTCAGATCATTTGGTATTCATTATCTAAGAACTAAACTATATTAAGATGCATACTTTCTCGTACTAAGTCAAATTTCATCATATAAAATGAATGGAAAATTAAATCATTTTTTGTTAATCAATATATCTAATGATAAACATATTATTTATATTTTCCTCTTTTGAAGGTATTTGCTTAAATATGATAAAATTTACTCTCATTAAAATAGTAAATTGGTGAAATAGAAGATGATAGAGAGCTGTCAGTTGGGGTACGTTTATAGAACATTTAACCGGTGGTTTTCATAATTACCTTCTTATCATGATCTATGAATTACATTTTTGTATATTTTACATTTATCATCATCCATGATTATTTTTTATATACTCCGAGGGGATAATTGAGGCAAAACTTCCATTACACAACCTTAGACACTTCTTTTCAGCGGATGGGAATTTTCATCCATCGCCCGAGAATTTTCCAAAGTTCATTCTCTTTCGAGGAGCTGAATCGCTACAAGAAAATTACAGCTTTTTCCGTAAAGAAGTCTCCGAGCTCCTCAAAAGCGTCCTCCGATACGCACGGGAAACCGACCTTTTATCTGCGCAATTTGATCCATCATTGTTTTCGCCCAAGTGACTTCTCCACCGAGCGGATCTCTTCGGAACCAGCGAAGACGGAATAACCGCCGCAGATAAAAGGCCATTACCGGGCGAGATGAGACCGCAGGCGTTCTAGGAAGAAACCGTTCCCACATAGAAATAATAGGGGAGCCCAAGACGGGGAAAACAACTTAACTCCCCTTATTGTTATAAATGAATCCGAAGAGGTTCCAACCCAAAGCTCTCCCCATTCAATTCATCTGGAGCATCACCCGCTATTCGGAGGTGTAATCATCGGCGGAGACAGCGGCAATCGCCTCTGGGAAAAACAATTTATAAGTCTTCTCGTCGCACCTAAACCTTAAGTGGCGTGAGGAGTCTACTCGGAGGCGCCGGGTTCGATTCCGTGGAAGAGGAAAGAGAGGGTCTTAACAGGTCTTTTCTCTTAATAAGCCATGTCAGGCTTAAAAACTCTATGGGTTTCCACGGAAGATGAAGACGGATAAGTTTTCTAGCGGGGAAGTGAAGGGATGTCTGTGTGGGAGGAAAGGAAGACTGGCGGACAGAGGAAATAGACGGGAATTCCTTACAGGTTCTCCAAGAAGCCGGTGACTTAGCAGAACGATACCTACACAAATAATGATGGGGAAGTAATTTAATTCTCTGAGATGGTATTTTTCAATGGTACGCATTAGGTAAACCTCTAGCATCGTTATCGAGTATTTATTGAAAAATTGAAGTTATAAAATTTTGGTATAAAACCTACTCTGAGAGTGTACCATTGATTTAACATCCGTTTATTAAGGAATCCTGATATAATCAAACCTTGGATTGTATAACTCAAATATTCTATTCCAATCTTCAGAAATATCATCTTCAGCGTGATAGATGAAAAGTAGAATTTAGAAAAAATATGATATTTTGTTATTCTCTCTTAAGTTGATGAAATAATTTGTGAATGTAACGTTCTGTTTTCGGTTAAATATAGGTTCAATAATTTTATAAGCACATGAACAGTATGCTTATCTTGTAAAGTCCTAATTTGAATTGATATTCAATTTTTATTGTTGAATGAAAGCTTTCTTTTTTCTCTATGATATCGAAGAACATATTTTTACAAGGTTCCCTTTAGTTTTTTTAAATTTCATTTTATATTTTTTTATCTTGAAACGATAGAATTTTGAGGTATTCGCTAGAAATATTATTGAAAATTATGCTATGAATAAAATGGTAAAATTAATAATTTCATAATATGGTATAATATGAATGCACAAATACATTCTTAAATATCTCTGGGGAACGCTGTGCAATATTTCGATACTAAATAATGTATCAATAATAAATTATTTTTAAATTGGACTCCAGGGAAGCCAAGTAGATAGCGCCCTTCACTTTGAATAAATCGTTTCCTTGTTCGAGTTCTACTTAACCCCTATTATTTCCAATTGTTATAATGAAATATAGAGAGCAAAATTTGTTTTATGGAAGTAGCCACGAATATATTTAAATAATACATTTAAGATCTATGATGGCAACCGAGAATTACACTAAATATACTTTACAAAATAACAAAATAGTATTTCTTCTCTGCTCTGCTTTAATAGAATATATATATCACATGAAGTGATGCTGTTCTCAAATTGGACGGAATTCCATTTTGACTATTTAGGCGGAGTAACTGAACTATTCCTGTCTATCATTGAAAGTTAAACTTCGTAACACAATTCATAGCGAATACTTGAATTTCAATTCAAATTATAATTTTTAATATATGATATGATATTAATTGCACATTAATGAATTGATGTGCCAATTTCGAAATTCGTTTTCCACTGAACGGACAATTTTAAGGATAAAAAATGTAGTCTGTTGTCTATAATTTTGTGCAAAGTAGAATTAACTCAGTAAAAATTCTCTATGTTTGCTATTTATTATTTATTTAGTTCATATTTTATTTTTGTAGTGAAGCTATTCCAGCAGCCGAGTATCAACAGTGGCTGAAATAATTTACTGTTAATTGCTGCAAGCTGACGATGGATTTTGTAAACATTTGCCCACATTAATTACGCTTTTAAAAATTTCCAACGCAAACTCGGATGTTGAGGTTAACTGTGCAAAACAGGTGTGTTATTTATTTGCCGAATGAGAGAGTTTAATGGTTTTTCGTCATCAAAGAGTTTGGCTTTGAGTAAAAAGCTTAGTATTTGCTCGTGTAACTTGCACCAATGCGCAAAATATGTGACAAAATAATTTTTGAGCGTTTTGAAACGAATTAAACATTTCGATAGTTAGGTCTGCGACTGAGTAATGGGAAATAATTTCGGAGAGATGTTTAGCCTTAGGAGAACATTGTTGATGATATCGTTATGAAAGATATGAGATGGAAGGACGAGTTAGTTCTTCAAACAAAAAAGAAGGTATGAAATATTGTAGGAAATATTACGTTTTTTTGCAAATTTTGTATATTGTGTATTTTTATACATTAATTATCATTAACATCCCATCTTGAAATAAATAAACTTTTTAGCTTCCACAATATATATTCTGGAAGCTACAAAGTTTATTTATTTCAACACGGTAATACCATATTTCCACGAAGTGAAGATCGAGCATATTAATACAATATCATTGAAATATTTGGGTGTATTTTATATAGGCATGGATATTAGTGAAACTGGTCTTGATGATAAAACGTGTGAAAAAATTGCAGGTTTTCTATTCTTTAATAAAAAGTTTTTGCTATTTACTCATTTATTTTTTATTTAATCATTAACTACGCTGAATTTGTTTTAAAATACTTTTCCTACTTTTTTCTATATAAAAAGACAAAATGTATTTAAGTGCAGACTTTACTGTGCGTACTGATATACTACTTACACGTATTTATTGATGGTATACTTATATTTTTATCATGTTTCTCTTCATCTATTAGCTATAATTATCAGTAAGATTGTGTATATATTTAATACCTCCATTTTCAGTGGGTATACGACAGTGGATAATTTTTCGTAGGGATTTATCAGGTTCTTTTCATCCACAATGTTTCTAATTTTTCTCATTAAATGTATAACCACATTAAATGTAACGATGGGTTTGATGCAAGGGGAGAATTTCAGCCTTAATCTCACCCTAATAAATACTTATTACTGTTAGATTTATTACTATCTGTAACACAAAGGAAGCAAAATTCTACGACTTAAATTCGTGCAGTTGTAGTAAGGCATCCTTGTTTCTCTCGATTACTAAAATAAGTAAATTAAACGCCTCTATCATTCCTTTGTTGAATTTGTTCGCAACGGGTACTGCTTCCCTCAGTCATTCAGATAGGATAATCAGTTGACTCAGCACTCTCTACGGAGCGTTGTAGTAGAACCAAAAAAGGACAGCGAGCACAGTCGTCACTTTGTTTTTTCGAAGGGCGCTCCAGACCAACAATCGGACTGATTTTGCGGCGAACGAAATATCTTTTGTGTGGTTTGCAACGGAGGAGCATGAGCGGAGGGCCTTATCAAACAAATGAGGCGCATTTGAGAGTTGGGGGTGGGGCGGGGGCAAAGGGAGTCGACGGAGGCGTAACAAGGGTAATTGGATTCACGAGGATTTGCAGTGCGTTGACTTGAACCCCGAGGACAGCTTTGTTCGCGAATATGGGAGGAAAACAGTATCACCGTCGAATTGGAGATTACTCCCACTTCATAGATAATAACCGGCTGGAATACCTGGCTTTCCCGGGGTGAGAAATAAAATTTTCTCGAACTTATTGTTTTGGGGTGTGCCTTATAGCGTGAGGGATAGCGTGGAGAGATGGAAATCTCGGTAATATCCGCTGTTTTTGTTTGTTGGGATTGGTTTCGCGTACGGTTTGGCATCGGGAGGAGATTTTTCAAGCCTTTGGGGTTTGAACGCGGAGTTAGAATGGGGGGTATATATATGTTGGGAGGAGAGGGACTATAGGGAAAGGAATCAGGATTGTACCAATGTTGAGGGTAAATGGAGACGAGGAAAACTGTGTGGAGATGATGATTTTTTAAAGTCTGCTTTACTTTTGAGGAAAATCCCCTTCCAGGAGGTAATTTAAATTAGATAACTTTAAATCGTGGTTTTTTTCCTAAGTTCTTATTCCCTCTCAGAGAAAATTTACTATTTATTTAGGGCTAGTTAATTTGCCTGTCCAATCTATTTTGAGACAATTTTATGATGCATGAAGTTTTAAAGTTGAAATTTGGATTTGTGAGTGAAAAGGCAATCCTGGAATTATCTTGTCGCTCTTCAGTGGCACTAAGTCCGTCATCTATCTGTCAATCTAACAATGATTTCTTAAGATCTAAGTTTTGGATGGAATTTAAAGTAAATAATTATTATTGAAAGAAAGAAAAGATATCTAATAATATATCTACTTTTTGAAGCATGGAAATATAATGTTCACATCTGTAAAGGAAAGGTAACTATTTTGAATTTCTGGAGAAAGAAAAATTCCATATTTTTGAAATGAGAGAAAATATGGAATTTCATTCATAATTCTATTTAGATATTTAATACTAATATTCTTATGAAATTAAAGTATGATGCGGTTGACAAGGTTAATCATCATGCAAACCGGCTGCTTCTCAATTTCGGTGGGCTCTTTGAAAATCTGAGTTTATTTTTTTCTTTTAAATGCACGAAAATAATTTAAAATTGGCAACTTTTTCTATACGCTTTATAATTACTCATTATGTAGATTATTAATTGTACCACTGCGCGTGAATCGAATAGTTTATATGTCTTGGTAAATTGGGTTTTAATACTGATTTTATTACTGATTAAGGAAATTTATACAATTTAAAACGAATACATCCAGAAAAAATCGTTTATTAGGTAACAACGCAAGAAGAATATACTTAGGAAGATGAACCTAAGGCTAATCTTAGGATCTAATCTAAGAAATGCTCAGTTAAATAAGTAATGTCTTACTTAAGATGTATGTTGCTGGCATGTGTGAGATATACATAGAATATTTCATATAGAATTGAGAAATAATCGACCAATAATCTTATCATGCCTTATAATCATATTATTATCCTGTAAAGTTAATTTTGGGATGATAAAGGTTGTAATTTTGACATATAGCTTTGAAAGGACTGATTTTTCACAAAGAGGGAGTATGAATAGAAAATATTATTTAAAACCTCTCTGAAATATCTCTAAATAATTTATAAACAGGAGAAATTGAATCGAAACATCAAGATTGCTTTCGAGGAATTATGTATTTAATACATTTGATAATATACTTTTAATAATATGTATATTATTGCAAAATTAGTCGATAGGATATCCAAGTGTCCCTCTGTCATGCCTGATTAATGGTTAGTAGTTCAGGTACAGCGTTGCAGTATTGTAAAGTGTATTACTGCTTGTTTTGAATAGTGCACACTGCAAACTGGACTTCAAAATTACAAACTCTCCCGGTAATGTTTGTGCAGACGAACTCCCATAAATGTGGGTCACATTCTTCCCTTCATTAGTTCCTGTCGTATTTAAGCTGTTAATATGTTATACAAATAAAATATATTATCCCCGAAATGCAAATTTAATCGCGGGCATAATTATGAGTGTATATATCGTAGATTTGAATTGGTCTGTTGATTCATGCGCCCTTTTAATTAGCTTAGTATTAATTTCGGATTTGAAAAACATCAATTCCTGAGGGGAATATGCAAATGCATTCGGGTCAAATGATTCCATCGGGCAATTAGTGAATAAATTGTTTTAACAACGGCGTGCTAAAGCAGTAATTTAAAATATGTTTGAACTGCAACATATATCCATTAAGGTTTTCACATCAAATGAGGATAAACGGACGCAGCATAGTTCGTTCGAGTTCCATTGACTCTGTGCTCACGTATTGATTCTACGAAATGGCGAGCATAATTGGAAAGCTATGGTTGATAATTTAGAATAATCGTTCGCGTTGCATTCATAAATCCATGTAATCGTACTTGTTCACGATTATGTGTGTTAATAAAACAATTTAGGGTTCATAATTTAATTAATAATACCTATTAGAGAATTATTTAGTGAGACATTAAAAGAAAGCATTTTTGATGGAATCTGTATAGAATATTTTCATGAATGACAAAAATTCAAGAGGACTAATGAACGCTACAGATAACTCTCAAAGATTACTGAAAGAATCTTAGTAAGTTGAGAAACCATTTCTGTGAAATTTACAAACATAAATAATTACTATCACAAGAAAAACTTAGATTACCTAAGTGTAGTGGTTTTGGGGAGTACTTTTATCAATTGGAGATTATGTCACGTTGGGATTTTGTCGTGATGGCATTTATGCCAGAGGGGTTCCTGAAGTATATTCTATGGAACCGAATAAGTATATACACACTTACATACATTTTAACGTATAAAAATGTCCCATAATACATGTAGATAGGCGTAAGAGGCATTCAGTAAGCCAGGAGAGAAAAATTGATATAAAAAAGATTAATGTATATGGAATATTATATAAAAATGTTTAAGGCGCATATTATTTCATATATAATATGTTTTTATCGTGTTTTATGGATTCATATACTGCATCAATTTACATCTATGCATCAATTAACTAATGCATTTATGAGCATACATTATACATATTACATATTAAATTCGAAGATTATTGTTTTAGATATATAATAAATCATTAGGAAAAATAGTGGGCCAAGATGAAACCTTAAGCATGTAAAACTCTGTCAGTACGCTCAATATACCCGATGTACTGTGCAAATTCGTTGTTAGAGTACAAAAATACATTTATTATTATTTCTGGATCCATTGCCCGGAACAATAGAGAATAAAATCCTACAATTTTAAAGTAATAAAATAAGAAACGTTTGTTGCGAATGAAGTAAAATATTTACAACAGTAGAGTCAGTTCAGTATCAAGTGATTAAAACTGAACGAAAATTAAAAAAATAAACCGAGAAAGATAAAGAAAAAATACAGAAAATCACGATATAGTAACGTAAGGAATGAGGAATGAAAATATCGGTAGTATCAATGAGGAAGTCACGTGCAGAACAGTAACAATGCATAAGGTAATGATCGGACGTAATAACTGTGGCCTCTCTGACCTCAGCAGGTAGGAATAGGTCTGAAGAAATGGGTGGGGCAGATTGTTACTGAAGAGGAGATGGTGGGAAGACGTCGGAACAATGATTTATGGATGAGATTATAAGGGATGGGCCTGTAATCAGGGGAAAAATGATACAGCCATGCGTTTTCTTGCATCGTAAATTCTAGGGCTGGCCTAGATTAGCTGATTATAGAGCTATGATACAGTTTATTGTCGTATTTATTACGCCTTCTTTTGGGATGCTGAGGAGACTCAAATTAAGATGACACTGTCCGTAATCAGTGTCCCACAGCTTATATTTCATGTCCGTGCTAAATATTATCATACCTGTATGACTTCATTCAGCACAAAATATTGCATGTGTATGAGAAAATTTAAATTTTCAGTTATGTTTGTATGTTAAATTTTTGATTAATATTTCATTGATGAGAAAATTTTTAATTTTCAGGGATATCTGTGAATCGGGTATCCTAGTGATTTGACCATTAAAAGATAAATGCCAATAGACATTAGTATGTATCCTATATGAAAAGTCACCATAAATCCTGTTTTTCTGCCAGTCAGTGTTGATAATAATAGTTTCTCTAATAGAGACAAGAAAATCATAATTACAACCATTTTGTTAGTTTTTAGCAGTTTTTATCTAGTTAACAATTGTTTTATTTAATTTCACTGATTTAGAGGAAGTTCGAGATATTTTTTCATTCTATGTAAACTAATAACATGTAACTCTTTGAGACATTTAGTCATGACCCTTTTTTATTCTAAAATTTTGTGATAGTAATTGGATAGGAAGCCTTCGATACTACTTGTACGTAATATGCGTAAATTAGAAATAAATTTAATTCCCTTATTCCTGCCACAAGGCAACAGCAGTATTCAAACATTCAAAGCAAGATAATATTACCTTTCTGATGAAATTCTGTGAAATTCTAACATGATAATCAAGCTATAATAATTATAGTCCTAGATGATGGAGTAATATCAACAACGATTATCATATTTCGTGTCGTGTATGAGCCAAATTAGATGATTATCAAAATAAATTATAAACTTCCTCCCGTATAAATCGCACGCCGCCCAAAGGGACTCACCGTTTAATTTTTTGCGTACCCTTCGGCGGAATAAATATTTTGCTGGACCACACCTAGCATCCTTAATCAAGCTTATTGTTACATCACCTTCAGCTAATGATAAGGAATCCGAATGTCATGTCGTACATCAAGGCGATAGAGGGAGCACGAGTTACAAATTCCACCCGTTTAAATAAATGATTTGTCATTTTAGGAGGAAATTAAGTCCTCAAATCAGTGTTAATTACGAGTGACCTTGGGTAGAAAATGTTTGCACTATATTTTTAAACACGGCGAGGGAAATTTTATTTCCATTCTCTCTCATTAACAATTCTGTTTTATTTTTACTTTTTGATTTTTATATTGAAGTAATTAAATTTCGTATTTATAAAATTACATTTTGTAAATATTCCGTTTAATAAATCTCATCATGTTTCTTTTTGAGCTGATGACAGAAAATTAACAGTAGCTTTTAAATTAATTTAGTGAAACTTTTAAATGTCTTTAAAATACTCTTAACTATTTTATTACCCCTTCATTGGTCAATTTCAATGACTTATGTACCCAATACTCTGCTATTATTGCATATATTATATCAGGTTAAACTTTATTAATATTACTAAAACTTTTCCTATGGTATTTTTAATCTATTTCTCGTATTTTTACGTGTAATCTTGATATACTTAAATTTATTTCAATTTATTTTCTATCAGAATATAATACTAATTTTTGGTTTCTCTCATACTAGGGTATCAATGAAACACATTTCAGTCAATTGATATACTTTTATTCTTCCCTCTTTTCACTTTTTTCACAATTCATTGCCACTAACTACAGTTAACTAGCTCACTGTCATTGCTGAGCCCACTCAGTAAATTAAAGTTCCCTATTATCTCCTCAGATATCTTGCGAATAATTTTTAGGAATGAAATACTTATTTAATTATCATTTTTTTTCGATTTCAGTCAATCTCTACTCTCTCTTTTTCCACACATAAAGACAAGTGATATCAGTATATAACGAAATTTTACTTTTCCGTACGGTGACTATTTAAAAAAATAATCCAGAACTGGGGAAAACCCTTTCTTTGCTTCTTGAAGCAATATTTAAATCATTCTGTTAAAGCTTATTAAGTCAACTATGGGCCAGATAGAAGATATCCGCACTTCGTGTATTTGATAATTATACACGTTTTTACTTTTTAAGAATTCATTTTTTGAATGTGTGTATATATGAAATAAAGGGTAAAATGCAAGGGAAAAACATAGGGGAAGACGAAGGCAGAAGATATTTGATAATATTAAGATAGGCTACCAAGAAGTGAAGGGATGGCGTATAATAGGGATGTTGATGCGCATGATTCTACCAAAAGTAGAACACTCATGGTCAGGCACAAATGGATACAACACAGTCTAAGGGCGGCTATATGGAATAATGATTGATTTTTCGATAAAAATGGCTTTCCAACCGTTCTCCACTTCAAAGTCTACTGAATTTTAAAATTAAACGACTTTTTCCTTAAAATCGAGTCCGCAAAATCCGTTATTGTATTCCTAATAGCGTACGTAAATCGGCAAGCGGTAACTAGATTCCACGGAGCCATAACTAGACACGTCAAGGATGCATTTTCTCATCGATTATTTGAATCCAATCCAACAGTGTTCCCGTAAATACCACATTAATGGAAAATAGCGCTTTAACGACGGAGTCTCCGAATTACATCCGACGCATTAGCGGAGATAAAGTCGGCCGTAATGAAATCTAAGCGGCTCCGATACCGGCCTAGTAACTACCGGGCGCTGGTGTTAAGGGAGCCGTCTGCAGAGGTCGGTGGGGAATCCTATAACTAGTCAAGGGGCTGCCGATTCGGGCAGTCACGATCTTCCCCCGGAGGTCAGGTGGATGTAATAAGCAGTCTCCCACACCTTCACGACACGCACTCGCATCCACATCCAGAAAACAATCCCCACTTTAGTTGCCTTCGAAGAAAATCAGGCGATACTCCTCACGGAAGGGACAATCTTCTTTTTTCGGCCTCCTTATACGGCGAAAAATGTCGTAAAAATCCAAGGTGTAGAAAACTGCCTCCTCCACATCACCGACTTCCATTCTTCTTCCTTTCTTTTAACGCCTCCCCAGCGTTTTAGTGGCCCAATGCTATGATTTCCTCAGCCAATCGGTCATTCAACGCCTCCCCCATTTATTATGGGCGTGATGGAATTACGTAATTGTTCGGCCGGGGTGTGTTCGACCCCAGAGTTATTTATTTCAGGCGGCTAATGAATATGAATTTCGGGGAGGCAAATTGTGTAATAAACTCGCGGGTGTATCAATTTTACGGCGTTTTCTCCTTCACTCCCATCTTCAGCATTCTTTATTCCCTTCCGGGGACTGATGGGTGTTTTTATGTGGTTTTTACTCGTGAAAAGGCCTTGTAAATTTCAAGTACAGAGAGGGGAAAGAAGTTGCAACGGATGATGGTGTTAGACATCGTTACTGACAGATCTACTATATTAACTATCTAATATCAGTAAAATCATTTCAAGTATTAATCGATGCTGAAAATTTTTGGGAACGCAGCGTTGGTAATTTTTGTTGACGTTTTGCCAACAAAGACCTGTATTGTTGGCAAAACGTCGTCACCAAAAATGCCCATTGCTGAATTCTCGAAAATCTTCAGCATCTAGTGTAATGTATAACATCTAGTGTATCTTCATGTAGTGAAATCCTTCCTTCCAGAGTTCAAGTATTAATTAACTTAAAATAAATTGTACTGATATTCCCAGCGTCATTTTAAGTCAATACTGAAAAGAAGCCGGCCTTGGTGGCCGAGTGGATTGCATGCCATCTAAGCTATCGCTCCTACCCCAAGGTCCCGGGTTCGAATCCCGGCTGATCGGATTTTTCCGATTCAGGGAATGGTCGTGTGTGTTCTTTGTTGCTGTTGCCTCGGTGAAGCACCTCCTCAAAAGTTCATCAGAGCTTAGGAGGACTTCACCGGTAAAGGGCAACAGTAGCTAGGCAAAAAAAAAGCTGTGAGAGCTCATGGTGTAGGACAGCCGTTACTCTACCGGTCTAACGTAGTGTATAGTCAGTCAACTGTTATGAAGGCACTGTTTAACATTCATTTGTTCATGCTTTGGAGCGCTTTTGCACCATTAGCTTATAAATATAAACTAAGTCAAAATTGCTAAAAACATTTAATCCATTAATTGACCTAAAATATAGCATATTGATACGCCCAGAATTACTTTCAGTTAGACAATGAAAATTTTGAGAGGTTTAAATCTCCAATAGTACTCTTTATCGGCTTTCCTTACCTCATTCACCGGTATCAGGAGAAAACAGGAAGGATCGCCGCTCTTTTTTAAGCATCAAATGTACATTTCAATAGCGATTCAATCTCTCTCAGGGGCAATAAAGTACTTTATTTATTTTAAGTACTTCATTTAGTTGATTAACTGCCATGTTCCGCATTTTCTTTCTTTAACCCTCTGCAAACTTTGCAACCAGTAAAAAAAGTGTCTTTACTTACAAAAATTGTACGAATTCTACAATACAAAATTGAAAAAAAAATGATTTTCCTCCAAGTATCGTGGAATGTTATCCATTAGTAGACTACAGTGGTGGGAAACTTTATTTTTGTAAACATGTCGCAAAACTGTTTGAACTTTTCCTGTTAGAGATACTCGCATCGATTCATTTTAGATACCGCTTTCATAACGGTGGAGAAGATATATAACCTTAGTATGTCTCGATTGTCTTAACTCTTACTTACCGAGCGTCTACATAACAGCGGCTTGATGATGATGATGCACACAGCTCAGTGGGATGGAGTTATAAACGCAATTAACGACGCTTTAGATCGACGGTAATCTGCGTATTAAATCCATGCAGCCCCGAGGCCCTCCAAGATCATGGGTCATTGTGCTTTGCGAAATTCAATTACATGCCACTGGCTAGTGCAGTGCATAGATACTCTAAAAGGGTTAGGTGGTTGAAGGAGCTATTCATGCCTTCGTCTCAATGATACCCTCCCTTCCTCCATGTTCCGTAATGATTAATTTTTCCAAAGCAAGCAATTGATTCAGAATATTATGTGAGCTCCCAAATAAAGAAATATATCTGGACTGATGTGAAGACTAAATAAAGAAGATATGAAAGTAAAATAAAAATATGTTCAACCCGTTCAAGCAACCAATAATGTGTGGATTTTAAAAGTAATGCTGTCTGTAAAGTAATAAGCCCGAAGACCGGTTGGTGCCTCTCCCTCTCTGACGTGTAACTCATAAACTAAAAGCTTGCAGAGAGGAATGAGATTTACTAGGTAGGATGAGGAGTGAGGAAGTTAATCCATGCTTTCCTCACTGATACAAAATGCTATATGCGGAACATGTCCACGCAAGTGAAACACAATGAATCTATAAGTAACACTTTTCTTGTCAGTCCATAAGGAGAGACCTTAATTAGTGAAATTATCCACTTATACCTCTGTAGCTTTCGTTTCATCACAGTCATGATCAAGACTGTGACAAAAGTAAACGAAAAATACCTTTTTCTCTAACTTGTAGAAAATGACAAATAAAAATAATTAATTCATCAGAATATGGTTCCAGGAACCAAAAGTAACACTAAAGAGATACTTTTATTTCTGACCACTTCACAACCACTTAAATTTATCAATATCGGATCACCTAGCAAAAAGCGCCTTTATAAATAAGTTGATGTAATTTGGATAAAATACAGCCCACATTCGATTTAAAAATTCTATCATTGATACTCTTAAAGCTTAATAAATGCGCACTGTAATTAGTAAATTTTCATGACTTTGGTAGACTCTTATATATTTATTCGTGGACCGATTGATATCTGCTCGGATTTGAATTTGTAATACTTCCAATCAACGTACATTATGTGAACTCTTTTAATTAAATCGAGGTCGCGTGAAATATTTAATACAAGTAACTTCAAAGAACTGGTACCACTATATGTAATTGCTATGAGTCCATTTGAAATGCATTCATTAAGATAGGATACGTTTGTAGCTTAGTTGATGACCCATTTTAAAGTTAAAATTCAAATTTAGGTTTTCGAATAGTTATACATCACCATTATTTTGGTGCATATTACTAATAATTTAATGATGTGATGCGAATATGCATGATCATTCGCAGAGGTGGGCTAAGATATTTCGGAGCAATTAAAAGGACCAACGATGTGAATGTTTCGTGAAATGAACTTTCAGGAAACAAACTACTAAGGAATTGATATTTGAGATGAGAACTATGTACACAAGATCAGGGAATTGAAAAATTGGTATCCTACATATTAAAATATATCAGTGTCTATAGTTAGCGTCCTCGTGGCATTTACTGCCAAAGTGAAAAAACCGAGGTTAAAGTTTTAGTAACATATAATTTTAAGGGTCAAGATACAGTAGACGTTTATTTATTCTAAGATGATGAACATATAAATAGAAAATTAGTCAAAAGATTGACAAAGGAGATATTTAACGCGTAGATAAATTATCAATTTCTAGGTATTGATTCGTAGACATCTCGTAAGTCAAAGAGGAAACAATTAATAATCCAGCGATATTGATATATTAATATTTGAAAGGATAATTGAAATTAAAACTTATTTTTGCTCACATATTAATTATTGTATTATTAAAATCTTAATAAAACTTCATCGTTTTCAATTTTTTACCGAAGCCTTTTAATTAAAATATGATATTGAAAAGTTCGATTGGATTTTGAAGATTTTCTCCAAAAAACGTTGACATAGATGGATGGATATAGATTAAATATATTTTTGCTTCTATTTAGGAAAAATAATATTGATTTTGAGAACAGAATCATAGCACATAGAGCATCATAGCATAAAATTAATTAAGCCACCAACTTCGGAAAGGATATCAGCAATAATAATGCCCAACTAAACCTTTTTAATATGAATTCATATACATATCTAATGATTATTTCCTTATAATGAATACACTTTTAGAAGCTTAAAAATTAGAAGTGATTGAGTGCGACTATTTGCTTTAATATTTCTGCTTATATTTCTGAGGTCTCGATGTTTCTTTCCTTTCAATTTTTGGCAAAATTCTCCTCGGAAAAATAAGACTCCTGAGAGAGAGCGTTACTCTACCCCACGTATTCTGTTCTTGCAAATCCTTTGCGAGCATTTAATAAGGAGCCATTATAAGGAAACAATAGGCGCACGCCAGCAACCCCACTTATGCAGTATTTCAATCCTCGTTTGAGGGTGGAAAACTAAAACTCCATCCCCCGCCACCAGGTGGCACGCGTGCCATAGGTTACCGACCCCTGTATTACGAGCTGCTTCTACCCAAGGAAGAGAAAGACGGGGAGATTTGGAGGGCTTTTTGTTTTACGATTTCCAGTCAAAATGTATTCAAATGCTATCGGTTTTTATAGCCGTCGCTGGGCTTTTTCAGCCAGCCGGGCTTGTCCTCCTAAATCATCTGCTCTACAGTGTTTAAGCGTAGACAAATTTATTCCAGAAGCAATTTGTTCCGCTCCCTCACGTTCTAGTCTCGTCTTTCTTAACGTCTTTCAGAGTCTACTGAAGCGATATTTGGAGCAGTTAATATTTTAGGTTTTCAAGTGCTTAATATTTCATTTTTCATTAGTGGTTAGCCCATGAGTGAGTAGTGGAACGTCTAGATAATACTTTTATATTTCCATTTTGATTCCAATACCATATTATTATTATTATTATTACAGAAAAAATACAAGTAGATTTATCATCTGGTGGAAAAGGTTGTACATTATATATTATATACATACAAGCAGTCGTCAAATGAAAGACAAATAGTCCTATTCTTCCAAGGAAAACAGACTTGGAAAAAATATCGTGCTGGTTTTTTCCTTGGAATTTATCCTGGGTGAACGCCCTTATGTGCCAAATACCTCAACCCTTTCCTAGTCCTATTCTAACCAGACAGCATGTTGAGGTAAAAAAAAAATATCTGTCAGGTATTTGCCCAAGATGGGAAGGAAGGCCCTCGGAAAACTTCCCTCTGACAGTAGTCAAGACATGTACATTATCCAACCGTTAACAATATTATCCCATCCAATGAAAAAAATAATATTTACGATTCGTAACCTCATGGACAAAAGTGCATCATCAGGAATCACAGAAAGTCTTCCAACTCTAACAGAATTTAGTAAACAATTATTACAATTTACTTCACCTTGAAGGTACACATTCGGGGCGGAAATGGCTCAATACAGGAAGAGCGGTCCATTGATACATAGTTCTTTTAAGGAAGAAAAATTTATCTGTGTTGGTACTTTGAGGGGGAGCTTCTATTTTACATCTTTGGAACCTATATCTTGATTGGTGGAATTTATCTCATTTTATTTTTGGTATAAGATAGAGAAAAAATAATCTTATCATCTACTTTTTCAGTCTTCTTCATGGCTATGATGATTTGTAACCTAGTGAGGTATTTAGTGAAATCTCTGTTGCAATGAAACAAAAAGGAAATTCCTTAAACTGATGGACAAGTCAATCACCATTGAATATCAATGGATTTATTTCTGAAAGAGAAAATTAATAATTTTTATCTTAAATGCTTAAATTGCCGGTTGAACACCACTTTCTTTTCACCCGTAAAAACAAACGCTTCTTGGGAAGAATATTTCGGGAAATTTCTGCGGTGTCTTCATGGAAAATGTGTATTCGTTTATAGGGGGCGTTGAAGCCGCAATAATATACCGGCGCACGCCATGTGTTACAGATATAAAGAGAGATATTTCTACGTAAAATCCAGGGGAGGCGCTTTATAGCATAGCCTCCGATGCATATATCTGATTACCGCTGTAAAGCAACGGTAGGGTACGGGGAAACATCTGTGGGAAGGGGAGCGATTAGCTTTAATACTTGAAACATTCAGTGCTTAGCAACTTAAGTGTCCTGATATGGAAGCTCACGTAGACTTATGTTGGTTGGATGAAAATCATGGATGCCCCCGCAAAACGAGGACGTGGGTGCTCCTCGAATTATTTTTTGTCACTTTAGCTTTCCTTATATTGCTCTTTACAAGGTGTTGTTTGCGGTGTCATTGAAAATAAACGATCCGATATTACTAGAGGTTGCGAGCATCCTTTTACGACTCATTTTTTTTCGAAACAGCTTTTGGCTGCATTGCAAATTTATTCGGAAATTTATATCTACTATCTCTTCGATAAAAATTTATGTTAAAAATAAGCAGAAGGAATAAGGTGACAATGTGAGTATTTATGTGATCTCCAAAAATTCCTTTTTGAAAAATTCATCCACTCAGTACTTTAAGAGGCAAATGACATGTGGCGCCAGTAAACAACGAATACAATATTTGAGAGACATCAAAAAAAAATAATTTAACAAGGAATCGCTGAAGGTTATCCTATTCGTTCTTTCCGTATTCTACTTGAGAAACTATCAGGGTAAATCAAGTAAGGGTTTTTGAGTTTAAAACACCCCCATACCCATATCTCTCATTTTACCCATATATGCGTTTAAAAAAACTTTTAAAAAATTAAGGATATTAGGGTTTCCAAATTAGTTTCTGAATTTATCTCAGTCATATAGCGTATTTTTGACTGCTATTCTTGACAAGTATGAACTTTTTAGACCGTAGGTAAAAATTGCTTTAATTCTTATAATTTCTGTTTTTTTTCTCTAAATTCTCAATGAGAAAAAATGGTCATCGTAGTCATATAAATGTATGTATGTTTATATAGTTTCGAATTCTAAGGCTATGAGAAAGTCCATCAGTTGGGACATTTTCCAGTTGTGAGAAGATCAGATCATTCAGGAAGATTAGCTAGGAAATTATCAGATTACAAATTTTAAACAAATTAAATACGACAGTACTTTCACTAATCAATGAGCATGAACTACAAGCGCGTTGAAAGGAAATAATTTTCGAAGAAACTGATGGTTACCTCTGATATTTTTTTCCTCAGAGCATAAGAGAAGCAAACAAACTGGAATTAGATTAGAATTTTGGTTACATTACACGCCCTGCAATACGCCACCGGCGGTTCGTGAGGTAATTATGCAAATGTAAATGGATATATATATATATATATATATGAAATCTCCTTCCGGCTCATGGAAGATAAAATAAGATCTGGAAACGTAATTAAATTACGCTATCAGGACATCCTAGTAGTATCACCCAAGCGTTAGAGTAATATATGATTTTTCTGAGCCATAAAATACGCCCTTTTCTAGACATTTATCCCTCGAAAGACCAACGAATCGCGTGCAGTTGAATATTAAATTTACACAAGCGCTAAACACAGAAGGGAGTGTTCGAAATGTTTTATTCCTTCCTCGATTTAATCTAATGAACAACTTAAATTAATCAAGCAATGCTCGAGCACACCGATTGTATGCCACGAGAAGTGAGGACGGATTTTTTTATTTAAGAAATTCACCGAAAGCCCTCAGCTGCCGGTATATCGCGTAGAGCAAAAGGTAGGTCAGTGGTAGAATTTATCGCTTCGCCGCTAACAAGAAGTTAACACGATCCTAAATTCAAAGCAAGGCGCTCGGGTTGTTTGCGCGTGAATAATGAATTTAATAGTTTTAATGCTCGGTTAATACAAGGATACTATTGGCGATGGAATTTCAGGGCATAAATCTTTGGGATGAAATTAATCTTACCGATAGGAGTACTTACCGAGAAATCGTGCAGTTAAAGATATTCACAAGGGGTTTTCATATCTGAGAAAACGTAATTCTTTCCAGGAACAATTTCCAGCTGTGATTTCCTTGAATTTTAGACCGCTATTCCTCGAAACGTTAATAACAGGCCAAAATTATCATGAAAATATTCCAGGATAAAAGCCATTTAATTAATGTTAAGTTAGTTTTAGTCAAAATAAACCCGAAAGATTTCATATTTAATTAAATTTTAGTCGTTGTTCTCCAAAGTAATCAAATACATTCCAAGGCACATTTACATATGTACCCTGAAAATCGCATTTCGGTTACTGTGGTGGAATATTTGCCATGACTCTAATTTCCCAGTCGATTACTTCCGCATATTTTTTGGGGAATAAATTAATTTTTGAACCAACTCGATTTATAATTTATTTCCCTAATCATTCTCACAGTGTCATACGGTCTATATGACAGCATAAAATAGGCATTCATATCGTAACATCGGCTATGTCCTATGTAAACGCACTTTCTCTGACTTTATTAAATAAACTGAGTCTTTGCATACAATTTACTTCTAAAGGTTCCTATTCGTATTGGCCAAATAAATTGTTGACAATCACTCCATTACTTTACTGATAACGAGCTTACTTTCTCCACTACATAATTTCAGTCTAACCAACCATTTTTATTCTTTCATTTATTTTCGCGATATCTTAAAGAAAAGGAGATCGTAATCCCTTACAAATTATTAGATATCTGGTAAAAGCTGTCACCAAGCTGACCTTGGCGATAAGTTGCCTTTGAGAGAGTTTTTTCTTGCTGAAGTTCTTCTATCCTAAGGCAAACACATTGCTAGAGATAAAATTGGATTCAAATTCACTCTGCAAGACTTACAATAAGCAAAACTACGGATTTGTTATGTATGTGTTACACCCCAAACGTGTAATTGCCCATTTCATGAATTGGGAAATTACACGTTTGGGGTGAAAGGAACCCTACCTACCCTACTCAACCCATAGGCGCCGCGCATATTTAATTAATTAATTAATCTCCGGTTCAAATCGGGAAATAAGCGCGGCGGCGATGGGTTGAGTAGGGTAGGTAGGGTTCCTTTCACCCCAAACGTGTAATTGCCCAATTCATGAAATGGGAAACTTTTGCCCATTTCATGAATTGGTCAACGCGCCTGCCCATTTCATGAAATGGGCAATTAAACGTTTGGGGTGTAACATATGCACCAATTTTATTTCGATCAAAGTAGACCAACAGGCTATAACTATATAAAATAACTAAAAATAAATTCTAAAATTTATGGTTTAAGTAGTATAATTTTGGGAGAGGTCCATAAACTTGTATCATGCATTATCATTTACAAATGGCGTAAGGTTTAGGAATCGATGTGTAATTTTATTATACGTATTATCCGTAATGTACGGTGTAGACGTCGCTAATTGCTCGTTACTAGGCGTATGTGAGAATAATTAATTGGCATACATTTTAATTACAGTCAAATGTCCCCTTTGTTGATTAATCACGTGAGCGCTCTCATAGAATACCAAAACAAATGAGATTATGCAAGCATATTAATATATTGCAGTAAAGTTGCTATTACCAACAACAAACAAGTAGTAGAAATATGATTTTCTGTGTTAAGCACAATGTGTTTTTGATTGAGCTGAAGGAATTTTCGTGTGATAAACGCAACTGTTATCTAAGGAACTTTAATATTTCAAAATTTTGGATCACGGCGGCGTTCAATTACATCAGAATTCGATGTATCTTTCACTATTCAAGTAGGGTAAAGTTTTTCCACTTATGTGTTAGTATTTTAGGTCCATTTATTTAGAATTCTATCACAATTTAAACACGTACTAAGAAAGTTTCAGTCAGATCAGCTCAGACATCGACTCCTTTATTTTACTGTTTTTCGTGTCTGGAAGACGTCTGAATTCTATAAAACAGAGAGAAAAATCAGTAAATTTGTTGATTTAATTACGAGATGAAGGAAATTCTCTAATCATTGGAAATAATTAAGTTAGAAGTAAACAAGATAAATATCTAAATGCAGTGAATTTAAACCTACCTATTAAATTTACTTTTTGTTAACGATCTTATAGTACATTAGAAAATTCATTCCTTCTTGGCTTTCTTACAGATGAATGATTGCATGAAGTAATCAATTCACGTATATTTACTGTAACTGTGATGTAAACGTAAATAGGATTTGTCATTATCATTACTGGAACAAGGTGGAAAATGAAACTCAATGGCAAGAAACCTCCAAATTAGTTCATAATTATAATGCTGAATATCATTTGCCTCATTTTGAATCTAAATATTTTGTCTTTGACCACTTGAATCCCATTGCAAGTGAGAAAATTCCTCTGCGTATGGATGAGAGAGGTCAAGACGCATGGAATGGTAGACGATGACCTCGAATGCTCCCCATTCGATTTTTTAAGCGGATTCCAAAGAATTGGGTGACTAAGCCAGTGCCCGAGACCTTTGATTTTGAGGATTAAAACAGCATAGGCTCAAATACGATCACATGATTGAGCCAGATAAGAACTTGTTTGTCCTACAACATCTTCGAAACGATTTACTTTTATTCCAGAAGCTTGTGAGTATTACCGCTGCGTTTTTCGTGTCCATTTCGTCTTCTGCAAGTGACTTCTCGTGTGATGGAATAGTATATCTTCGATATTGTTTCTTTGATCACGCTCCTTATAAAAGTTGGATATAGTTTAGCAGTATAATGTGCGAGTGGCAAAAATCGTAAACAGATTGAGTGAGCAGTATATATTTTTATTTATGAGAATAAAAAAAGGTGCTTACGGTCATAGGAAGCACAGAACACTTTTTTCGTGGATTAGTATGAATAATAACCATCAAATTTGGCTGGAGTTAATTATCAGTAGCAGTTTTCGACAAGTGTTACGGAAGTGCTCGTCCAAGGTATACTCTTGGGATGAACTGGAGAAGTGATAACGCGTGTCATAATAAAAGCGTGGATATCTCATCAATTACTGTGAACTTCAGATTGCTTCAAGTGAGACAACTAGGACAATGAAGAGCAAAATTGTGAGAAAACATTTGGACCAACGAAACGTGACTACAAAATTCAAGGACGGACTCAACTTGGTTTCTTCCACTGCAGCGGCTTTCAATCAAGGTAAGTGTTTTATATTTAGAAACATTTCCACATACTTTTTTCAAGTCTACTATTAATTTAAATGAGATAGATATTTTTGAAAATGAGGTACCGCAGCGTGTCTATATAATGCCGTAAGCCCGTGAATTCTTTTACGATAGTTCTTCCTTTGCAAGTTTGTATTCCAATGTATCCAATTTAAAGTGTGGAAAACAACCTTATGAATTAGGGCTCGTGTATACGATAGCTATTTATATTGTTCGATTTAATATAATGTGTGTACTTAGGAAGATAGCCATTACCAACATCATTGTTTATTCCCTTTGAGGTTGGATTGTGTGTGAATGATTGTGTAAGTATAGCTTTTTAACTTGATCATTGAAAGTATAAAAAATAAACGATATAAATTAAATACATTGACGAGTGTCGGCAATAATTTTCCAGCAAGATTTCCTTCAAACTTGTAAAAATTGTGGAAGATTAGAATTTTATGTGAAAAATTTTATTTTAATAAAAATTTTAGAAATGGAATAGTAAACAATATCTTATACAAGAGAAGTTATTGTTATTTTGTGTACATGAAAGCTAATTGGGAGATTACGATGATGTCATATTAAACCTAAAATATAGAATTTGTTCCTAGAGCCATCATTAATAGGGTACCTTGTTACTTCTCAGTACCTTCGTTTACACTAATACAATAGTTAGATTTATTATTTGAGTTATCACATTGAATCCTTATTTTATGGATGTGATCAATAATGGCTATTATTGATAATCCTGAGATACTAGTATAGTAGTTCTTTAAATACATTACATGGACAACTCATGGTATCCCATATCCAGTGTCTCTCTAAGTTTTCAAAAACAACTGTATAAAGTTATGAGATAGGGAAATTAAGAGTGATCGTCAGAATCTATTAATAAAACGTATTTAGCTATTTATACTTATATATTTACGTAGACTCTCTTCGACAACTCGCTCAATATATTTTTACCATCACATCCTTTGTAATGCTAAATAGATATTTTGAAGATTTTCTCGTTGCAGAGGTTATATTCATTCATTACATCAAAATAAGAAAAAATAATAATAGCACAGATACCCATATATGGGGCGTGTCGGATTTCATCTGCTTGTGTGCACAGATTCTTTCAAAGTAACAATTTCTCCCATAAATCAGAGAGCGGATTCCCGGGAATTAACGGAAGAACACGCCGGCAAACTTTCTTTCGGGCCCCCGCTTCATTATTCAAATATCTCATTTATAAGCGTTCAAATTCCAGCCGCTCATTAGCGGAAGAGGCAACCCCTGGAAGCGTTTAGCGTTATAAAGTTCGATTAAACCGCGATCTCGTTTTGCTACACTGCCTCGTCATCGGTGATTAACCGATCGTATTCATTAGAAGGAAGGCTTGTTTCATGTGATTCTCGCATTAATGTTTGAGGGGGTCGTTGGCCGTGATGGATGCTATCCTAAAAGGCCTCGCGAAGGGTTTTCGGGAGCTTAATGGGGTTGTTGGGTCTCCGGCACAAACGCGAAAAAAAAGTCCCGAATACCTGTCCTCTCGGAATCAACAACTGGTCGCCCGCCGCTCGGAACCGATGCTCTACAGCGCAAATGCGCATTTGGTTAATCCGGCGTTGCTCAAACTTCTTTCGCCTCAGGACCAATTCGGATTCATTTAGAAGTTTTCGCTCGCGGGGGCGACGTCTATTGATGTCCCCGTGATGAAAATTAGCGTTACCCGCTCGGCCGTGGGAGGGAAAAGGGTGTTCCGTGGGAGGGTTATTAGTTTTGTCTTCGTTGCTTTGGAATGTGAGTGGTCGATTGTTTACATGTACTCGATATGGTATGTTATGAGAGGTAGGTCGCTGTTTTCTCTGTTAGAAGAGCCAGCTAATAAATACATGAAAAATAATTAAGAACTTCATATAATTCCTATATAGTTGATATGCCATACATTCTACTTATATATGCATATAATTATTTATTTTATTATGTTATCACATTTATGTAATATAAATTGGGCGACATTTTATGAAGTAGCCTGTAGATATAAAATGAATTATCATATTAATTTATAAAATTTAGTGATTGATTGATTCTATTCATTCGACTATTTTTTACTAATTATTTTTTTTAATTGCTTAAAAGTTAAGGTGTGTCTTATAGTCTGTCAAATTCGGTATTTATTAGGTGTTAATTATATCAAACTGAAGATATAATAACATTAATTCTCATATTTAAAGAATTTCTTCAGAAATAAAGGAGTTTGGTTGAAACTTGGAAAAAAATCTTGAGTTATAATATTTTAAGTGATGCATCGAGCAATAAGGCCTAACTTTAATTTTTGTGTCATGTATTATATTTTTATCACTTGCAATTTTGAATGAAGCTGCAACCACATAGCACTATATCCATTCAAAGTAACTTACCATGTGTACCTATCACTGTGATTGTTGTTGATTAATCTAGCATAATCTGCACGGATACCCGCTTATCATATGATCAACGAATTTTTCTCATTAGCCGAAGTTAGTGAGGAATAATGACTAAAATTGGCATCATCACTCAATATCTGATACTGCATTAGAGAATGCTGCCTCATTAAAAGATACAATAGCCCTATTGTTTTAAAATGAGGAATGCGTTTATCCGTAACAAGTGAGAGAGGAATCTGTTGGACGAATCGCTGTGTGAATGGATTTTCAGAGAGAATAATGGTAATCGCGACATTGTTTTGGAAATTCATTTCGGAGATAAATTGATAGCAGTTCTATAAAACTGTTTTTTTCTGAATTTTCTTTTGAGGATAAAAACAAGACAGGCCTTTGATAACAATGTGGAGGAATTTTTAAGGAAGATCTGTTGAAACTCTTTTCTTAACTGGTGATGCGTTGAGCGTCCCTTGTCATACTCAGTAAGCATTCCGTCTGGAGTGAAGTTATCTAATGGTTAGAAAGGGAGTTGGAAGACCTTCGTTCGATTCTCATCAAGACCAATATTTTTTTACTTTCGTTTATTCTTGAACTGTAAATTTCACCCCAAACTCGTTAATTTTATTTCTGGTCAATTTCTAGGATAAGTATTGCAGATCAAATCTACAATAATGAACCATAACCAAAAAAATCAAAACTATGATTGCACCGAAAACAATTTTGCGTATATTCCACTTAAACTCTGTGATTCACCACTGAAATAATTTGCTTCGAAATTATTTTGATGAATATTGTCACTCAAAATCGTTCAAACAATGATTTAGAACGATTCCGGTGTTAAGTAGTGAACTATCATGTAGTCACTGTCAATTCGATTGGAAAAACCGCACGGAACCTTATGAAAAACAGAGCATTTTTTGAAAATATCGCAATGATATTGTTACTGCTTGTTTAGGTAGGATAGGGCATAAATATGAGCATAGCAATGCTCTCTTTAAGAAATCCGACCTTCAGCATTTTGCCGTCCACCCTCTTGAAAACAGCCATTCCTCATTCTTCTCTGTCCTTATGTTACAGCTTGAGGTTAAAGGGAATGATTTGAACCTTTTGGCAGAAATAAACATTCACCACCTTAGATTCCATTCTTTTCACAAGGAAACGAATTCCCTTTTTCCATTAATCGTTCACCGCTGTTAATGATATTTCTCCAATAATTAACCCCTTTCTCCTTCCATTTTGGGACATTGACAGTTGTTTTTCACCTTTTCCAAAACACTGCTACTTCCTAACCTAGCTCTACTTTTTATCTCCTTCTTTTTCGCCTCTTACTTTACGAATTCCTTGCACCTCGTACAATGTTTATTTCTGAAGATGGCATAATTTAAGGTAACCAGTCAATTCTCTTCATTTTAACCTTATTTATTCTATGAAATTGTACAGATTTTGTGATGAAAAAGTTAATTTACTACGTAAATTTTTTTAAGAATTTTCTTGCATTAACCATGTTTTAATGGAAACTAAATTTTCTCTCAAAATTGTTTTAATTCTTTTTAACATGTATAGGTCACCATAATTAATTGTTCATTTATTATATGAGAGCATGGAAATTAAATAATCCAACATAAACAAAGTTAGATTATCTGTTATTTGTAGTTGATTGTATGGGAAAAATCTCTGAATGTGGGAGGAATGTATGGCATTGATGAATCAGTCACTTCCATTGGTCATCATAATTAATCGTTCGATGAATACGTGCCAACATGAAAATCAAATTATGTAACAAACAGTTTGTAATTTGGAGTTGACTGTCTCGGAAACATTTTTGATTTTCGTGAAATCTACGAAATTTCTTCACACTATGAATTGGTTATAATTCTTGAGAGACAGAATTTGTAGTCATTTTTTTCTAAAACATGATTCATTCTGATTTATCAAGAAAGAGCACGGATGTCTTATCTTTATATAAGTTAATGTCATCGAAAACTTTCAATCTGTCTTTGTTCACTTTATTTATTCACAATAATCGCCTTCTTTACCGTACTACAACTTTAGTCTTTGTCATCCCCTACCTCTACCCTACACTCTACAGCGAACTGCTTTCGTTAGCAATCACTCTCTTTCCTCATCTGACCCACCTATTTCCCCTGTCTCCCTTTCATTTCCTCAATCAGAATTAAAACTCTTTCCTCTTCCCCGAATCCTCAGCACCCAACTTTCCAATCAACCGAGAAATCATTAGTTCAACCGTCCCGTACAAAAATTGATCTCGATCACGATTGTGATAACATTTGAAAATAACACTCAAGATTTAGGATTTGCGAAAATGATTAGCATTAATGAAGGTAGTAATGCATGAGATTTAACATGATGTAATGGGGTAAAACTGGGAAGAGCAACTTATCGTAGCAACATTCAAAAATGAGAGAAGAATAAAATTATTAAATTTAATAAAATTGTTAATAAAATAATAAAATATTGTTTATAATAAAAAAATAAATCTTTAACATTAAAGTCAGTTGCGATCTTAATACTAAACTCTGAAGAATCGGATGTTTTAATTAAGATTACATTAAAATAAGTAACATGTTTTATTTTGTTTATGATCAAAATTAAATCCTCAATGCAAAGAACTGTTGCAAACTTAATATTAACCCTTTAAAAAGGCTTGTATTGGCTATATATTAAAGGTTATAGCACTGATTATGTGAGTAAACAGAGAGAAAATATTTGGATTTCATGAGGGAGTGAAAAAAAACTGTACTTATGAAATAACTGCGCTTCCTCATTTAAAACCCTAGGGCTTACAGTTTTATTAGCTATACATTATGAACAAAAGAATATTATTTGGCCATGATATTAAAAATTTAAATCTCTGTACATTAATGTATTGCGAATGCAGTTCTATCTGACATGGTTGATTATAAAAAAACAAATATTTGCAGAATCTGAGCTACGTCACAAGAAGTTAAAGTTTACAGATTACACATTAGCTATTTCTACAATTCCTGTCCATACATGAATAAATGATAACTATACATAAAAATTGTCATGGCCTAGGTTTCATAACAAAGCGAATCAGAGGTGATGGCTATGTAGTCGAAACCGGTCTTCTTAACACAAACTTCAGTGAATATTACCAAGATTTTCTTCAATCACATGTCATTCCTCGAATTACAGCCAAATAATTTAGAGATATTAAGGTAATCTATTGCAGTCTCAATTGCAAGCCGGTCTTGCTTCAAAACAATTGCTGTCTCAGAGCGCATTCTCACAATTTGGTCCTTTTTTGTTCGATTTAGAACGCCCATTGTCAAAAGCGGAATCGTCAGCAAATCTGCATAATTGGGGCATGATTGAGTAACTCGTAACTTCAATACGTTATCTTAGGGCGTTGGGAGGAAGTTGCTAATTGGATACAATCTCCAAGAGTCACTCGCTAATCGACCGGAAAAAGCGTTGCTTGGAAAGGGAGAATCGATTCTTGCTTGAATAACTCTCACTTATAATCGTTTAATTTCCCGAGCAGATCAATCATCTCGCTCGATTTGTTGTGATTAACTGAGAGCGCAAGTGAGAACGTCTAACCGCAGTTAACGAAGTTGTACAACTTGCAATTTATTAGCGTCTCTTCAGTTGTGGTTTACTTTGATGCTAAAACGTGCAGGAGTAAAATGGTATTATTCAATCACTTCCTGAAGTATGTTTACAGAGGAGTTTATCCCTTAAAACAATCGTTCTTCTTCCCTCCACATTTATCCTTCCTTCCTATCACATTCACATCCCGCCCCTTGCTCAAAAGGCCTATTACAGTATCCCAGAATATCTTGGTGATAACTTGTAATCTACAATTCTTTCTTTTATTTTTCTGTGGATACTTAATTTGTCTTAGTAACCTTTCCCTCATTTCCCACTCCCTTTGATAACTTTTTAATGCATATTTTTTGTATATCATGTGATTGTATTTTAATTGTGATTATACTTTTATTGTGTTCTTTGCTTGTTCGACAATGCCTATAATACTTTCGTAGTTCTTGGCTTAATAAATTTGAATTTAGCATTGCATTTTTGAGAGACGCCGTGCGAATCTATGTTTTGATCTTTAACTACGAATGTCCTATCATTATAACCATCTTCTTATATCTATTGTTCCCTAAACCTTTCATGCTTATTTCTGGTAATGGATTAATTTATTACTAATTGTTTTAATGGATTTGGCATTGTGTATAAATTATTACTGGTTTAACTCCCACTGATATCAGTACACATTAAAAACCTTTTTCATTTGTAATATGTCTATCCATTACTTGAATTTATAACGACGATTGTATGATAGTAAACTCCGCATCTGGTGCATACCTTTGTGCAGATTTAACGAAATAATAATAAAATAAACAGAAATTTCCAAACTTTTCTTCTCAATGATTATCTGAAGGCGTAACAAATTATCTCTCTGACACGTAGTCTCCATTTCAACATTATCCTTCCTCCCATTGCTTATATAAATTAAAATATATTTCAATTTATAGTCAAGTTTCAGTAGTTTAACCAATAGTTAATGCACTGTAGTTTCTTGTGTTATAATTAATAAAATTTTGTTGTGTACAGAGTATAAGTAAATGCACTTTTCAATGTTTAATAGAATTCACGTAGCGATTGAAAGTTGAGCATCATGATGACCGATAAAAATGATTCAGCATAATATATTTGGTTATTCAAATTTTATTTGATCAAATATTTGAATTTTTCTTGGCAAAATATGTATGAACAAGATAAAATTTAAAATGTGTGAGATCACTGTATGATTAATATTTGCTTTTTCTGTCCTAGACTACGTTCATTTTGCTGGTTTATACATTAATGAAGGAAAACTTAAGGAATTTTCCAAACAAGTGCCTGTAAAATTTTCCAAGTTCTTTATTAGGTATTGTATAATGACTATCTACAAAGTAACGCCTTATCATCTACATTTCATTGGTGGTTAATTAAATAATTGGATCTAAGGAGAGTGGCATATTATATTTCCATTAGAAAAACCATACATACATTTTCTATTAACGTTCAACAAAATTTTCAGTTAGCAATCATCAGAGCCGACAGAATCCGATTTGTAGCTTAAAATGTGTAAAAAATTACCTGTCGCACGAAGATTAGAATACAGAAAATATTTTACGGGGTGCCCAATATTTCTTGTTGGATTCCCTCGAGTCTTGTCTTTTGAGTCTACTTAGTTGCTACACTGAAGTCTGTCCTTGTGTCTTCTGAGTCATCAAAGCGTTACCAAGACAAGTCCCATACTCTTCAAGGATGGAAGGAAATATTTAAGTCTAGAAAAGTCACCCTCTTAAGAAGCAACCTCGAAATGGGAAATTCTTGGTTGAGATACCCAGAAATAATAGCTGGGAAAAGTAATCGTGTGGTTCAGCCAGCGGTAAGAGAATAGGGAGTAAAAAAATAGAAGCTTAAATAAGACTTTTGCCGACTCTTCCAGAATCATAATCCTATTTCCACATGGTGAAAAGCTTTGAGAACAATCCTAGTCTCCGGATTTGTAGACTCGGCCTCCTAAAGTTACCTACTTTCTGGATCTTGTTCTCTATTCTCTTAACTCCGGTCAAAGAAGCACTTAACTCCGCTTGAGTTTGCTCGTTAAAGTGTCGCTGCTGCGGAATAATTTGTCAACTTAAGAAATGGGAAATTTGGAACAGTATGAGTAATTACCATAAATTAAATTAAAAGGCATTTAAAAGTATTAATTGGTTGATTAATTTACTTTTAATAATTCTCTCTTAAAGCAGTAGTTGTAAATCTGAGAAGATAAGTTGACAAACATGGACTTAATCTTGAATTTAGAATAATTAAGCATTACTTAAAATTTGGCCATAAATAAACTATAGATTTTAAGAAAAGGTTAACCCATAACATTCTTTGTTTTAAGTTATTACAAATAGTATCAATTGAAGACAGAATCGCTGAAATACCCTGGATTATTCTGTAGACACACCTAATATTATTCTAATTACTTTTTTCAAGAACTCTATGTTAATCTAGTCTCTTAAATATATTTTATTAAGGGGAATGAGCAAGTTTAAACTATTCCAAATTAAGGGTAAAGTCAACTGCTCTTGCAAAAACTTTAATCTAATTCTAGATACAGTACCAATGATATAAATATTGATTAAAAACGCTCCGGTCCGAATCCGCTCCGATCCGGTCATTTAAAAGTATCTGCACGTTTTAATTTGGCCTTAATACGTATTGAATATTGCTTGAGTTGAATGTTTGGGGCCTACTATTTTTATTTTATTATTTATCTCTTTGATTTCAGTTTTCAAATGACAAAACGTATTATTATTAGAATAATCATTATTAGTAAATGCTTGATAAGGAAAATCACAACTGCCTAAAATACTGTAGGTAAATAAATTAGCCCAGCTCTCCAAACCTTATATAGGGTAATGTTTCTTCCTTTTATTTTTTCCTCATTATTCTTTCTTCGCTTCGCCATTTGCTGTAACGAGTATGTACCAGCCATCTAGTCACAAAAAAAATTTAGCCCTGTTTCATGAGAGGCCGAAAGATCTGTGACAGCCAAGATGCCTGTGCCAAGAAAACTGGGTCCAAGATATATCCAAGAAGGTTCATTACATATTCTTTTATAAACAGAGATTCATTTTTGGAACATTAATTCATTTATCGGAGCGAATTCAAAAATAAAATAATCAATTGTTCTAGTTCTCATCATTTTCAAGTTGGGCAAGGCGTTTCATTCGCATCTGTAACTATTTTTCAGCGTAAAACTATCGAATTTCTCTTAAAATGACGATGCTTATGAGAAGGAACAAAGGATCTCTACTCGGAATATAAGAGGGAACTTACGATTGTAGGATGCAGAATCTAACCATTCACACAGCTTCAAGACTATGATAAAGCGGTAATTTCCGAGGCCCTCAAAGAGGTTTGGGGAATAATTTGGATAGCTCTTTGATCCAATTTCCCTTCACAGTGCTGCAGTGTTGGTTACGTTACAACAAATTGAGATTCGGAAGAATCTTCCAAATGAGGTACATGTCGACATTACGCCTAGATTAGAATGCTTCCGTTCCTGGTATTGGGTCGAGATAAGCGACATCATTCTCTGTCCTAGACGGCAGATTGATTCTTTCATCCTTTGGCTTAGAAAAAGGCTACTCTTGCGATTCCAACGACGAATTGAATTTTATCTTTCACTTCGGAAATCCTTCCCGGCCCACGGGCCGCGTGCGACCTTTTAACCTATTCCTTGCGGCCCGATGAACTGATATTTTCTTAAAGTTTGATTTCCCATCTCGAAAAATCTCGACAGCTGATTGGCAGTCTGAATTGGAAGAATAGAAGTTTAGATTGGAATCTCACCTTAATAGGGAAACGCTATGTAAAATCTATGCATATTTAGGACAAAACGAATGATTTTGGCGAATTTCAAACTGCCTTTATTAGAAATAAATATGTTCTAGTATGAAATTAATTGTCAGTCAACACCTTATGCGGTCGGTGAGAGATAAAAGCTTGTGTTATCTTCTCCTTCACCGTCATATGTTATATTTTCTATCTGTGATCGTGCTAGAACTTGATATTATTCTTTTCAATCAGAAACAGTTTGAAAGTAGAAATAAATGTATTTACCACGTTTTAATAACCCCAGCTAACTATCATTGTCACGTATTCTCTCTTTTATGGATCTCGCATTGTGATTTTGAGGTGATAGCAATGCAAGTATCAACATTTTATGTTTTTGCCGACGGAAATTTAATGTATTTGTTTTTTTTAGGGAGTCCATGAAAAAAACATTAAAGTAGGAATGAATGATCATATAGATAAACATAAATAGTTTAAAAATCATTTCCACCTCTACAAGAAATATCAACTAAGGAATTCTTATAGTTAGGTCACGAAAACTTTATGAAAATGTTTTCGGAAGATAGGTTTTACTACCTTCGGGTAGATTTAGAGTGAAGAATATAACTTATTTGAAGTATTCTAAGTATTAATTTTCTTTCAATTGATTTTAACATTATATGTAAGTAGTGGTATGGTGAGTAATGTGCAGGTTTATCTAAATGCTAATTTTATTCTGTGAATCTGTTTTCAATTTAATATATCCAATACATTTTCGTAAGTAAATTTCTGCCATCAATCGATGAAATTAATATTTTATAGATTATGATTACAAGAGTCTTTTATGACCCTTTTGACTCTGGATTTCCGGAAAATATTATTTTTTAAACACGTCCGTCTATAAACAAGATTATCTAATCAGGGGAGACGCTGGTTTGACGACTCGATAAAGAGCGAGCGATGCTTTTTTAAAGGATCGCCCAAAGGAGCGGGACGTATTCCATGAAAAGTCCCCCACAATGACGTCAGTACGCATGGGAACCCTGCCTCAAATGGGGGCACGCTTGGACATGACATAGAAAGTTCAATTATGTAACCGCCCCCGGTGCGGTAACCAGAATGCACCTCACTGTAGTTGAACTGGTAAACGGCCGATATACCTAAACATTTTAGGCGGAGAGGAAGGGCTTTTCTAGCCGAGAGGAACTGGATTCGGGAACAGCATTCGTTTCTCGCGATGTCAACTCTGCGCTTTGATATAGGAAAATCAAAATGTCCCATATAGTCCATTGACAGAGTTTGATTATTGACTCAAAATGAGATGCCATTTTATTTTAAGACAAGTAATGTACATACATGCTGTTTAAGGTTATTTGATATTCATACTGAGTTAGATCATTCACATTGGTGTTTTTTATAATACATAAATGTATTGCACATTTTTATTTTTGCATTTATTTATTTATATATGCTTATGTTGTATTTAGTTGGGTTAATTGTATGTATGTATACTAATTACAAAAATAAATGTTATATAAGTTAACGTCGCCACCAGTCCTTGCGACTAACTGCGGTGGTTTTGTAAAATAAAGAACAAATAGAACGACCGCCTTTCTTTCGGGAAGGAACTTTTTTGGCTCTTGATACAATTTAGAAAACTAAAAGGAGAAGAATTTAGTTGCCCAGCCCTCCATAATTAGGCAGGCTGATCGAAATATCCCATTGTGTGAGTGTGATGGATCAGTCCAGCAATACGCAGAACGAACATTCTATGTCCGAGTGGTACATTTCCATTTCACAAGGACAGTCAGAGAGGAAATCAGCACTGCATACCTAAGTTCTTTACCATTTACATGTAAACCCTGCAATCCCCCAGTGGCGCGGGGCAGGGGGTGTAAAATGCCGACATCCCTATCTAATCTGGAGAGGTTTTAGCTTCTCTAATACTTCGCGGGAAGAGCGACCAAAAGTAACTATCTGTCCTGGCAACTACCTTTCTGTATCAATTTTTTGTTTTCTCCCGAAGATTGCGAAATTTTATAACTGGAATAAGAATATCAGCTATTTCCTCCCCGAAATCGGTAGTGATAAATTTATCAAAAAGCTTCCGTCGATACTCAAATCTTCTATCTCTAAGAGAGTTCCATCCGAGGGATTCTATCATAGCCTAAACACTGACGTCAGAAATTTTATTTTATTTATTACATATAACTACAGATAGGCTGCTAGCCTGGTGGCAGTTTTTTATACCTACATACATATATACTAGTGATCAAATATAATTAACATAAAATAAATACTTGATGACATACAATGCCCACAGAATGATTTCATACATATATTGTATTTACATCACAACTTAATAATGAATTTATAATAAAATTTGTAACTGTTTTACTGTTTTTTACTTTCTCCATATACGAAGTATAGAGAAAGTATTGTTTTCATGAAAAAAATCGACTTCGAGATTTCAACGGAAATACATGTTTTGGGGTCCCTAGAACACGTTTTGACCATTTTCGGAATGATGTCTGTGTGTATGTGTGTGTGTGTGTGTGTGTGTGTGTGTGTGTGTGTGTGTGTGTGTGTGTGTGTATGTGTGTGTGTGATAGTGGGCGCTCTAACGTGAAAAGTATTAGTTGTATCAATACCAAACTTCATATATAGTACTGTCCTGTGTGCTGTCAGAGTTGATTAGTTTTTGGAGAAAATCGGTTTACCGGAAGTCGAGCTTTATTCATCAGAGCTCATTTCCGGTTTTCAAAATATCTCCATAAATATGATATATAGGTATTTTGTATTACTTATAAAAGTTTTAGAAAATGAAATTTCCTATAACATTTGTATTTAACATATTTTTGTATCACCGGTTGATTAGGAGTTATTCGTGAAATACTTATAAACCGGAAGTAGCTGATTGTGTACTTTGTGGGCGCTCTATCATGAAAACTATTTGTCGGATCAACACCAAATTTCATATATAGTATTTTGGTTGATGTCGTTAGAGTTGATTAGTTTTTGGAGTAAATCAGTTAACCGGAAGTCAAGCTTCAGTCTTCAATGCTCATTTCCGGTATTCAAAATATCTCCATAAATATGATATTTAGGTATATATTATTATTTATAAAAGTTTTAGCAAATGTAATTTAATATAACTTTTGTACGAAACATATTTTTTTATCACTGATTGTGTAGGAGTTATTTGTGAAATACTTATGAACCGGAAGTTCCTGATTATGTACGTTGTGGGCGCTCTGGGCGCTGGGGCGAAAGGCCAATTTCATCGTTTTTCATCGAACATGTCCCGAAAAACATTATTTATAATGTTTTTGACGTAAAAGATAATATGAAAGAAATTAATCACTTATCTTCTAAGTTTTGATTGAATATAGAGTTCGAAAATACTGTCGTAGATAAATATTTACATCTTTTATATATGGAGAAAGTCATGTGCTAGCCACATCAGATTTTTTTTTTCGGGGTTCATGACAGGCACTTCACGAGCCCTAATTTTAATTATCCAATTTTAGCATTAATTTTTCAAATACATCATTATTTAGGGTTATTTCGATATTGTTAATATTGATTAATGAGCGCGGGCTGACGATTAACCTTGGGGAATCGAAGTTAAATTGTATGGAAATGTATGTATTTAATTTGTAATTTACATAGAAAATATATTATTAACGCTTTTTCAATAAGGATTTTTAAATTTGACTCTAAATGGGAGGTTCTTGAAATTATTTTTTAAATATAGAAAAAAATTAACATTTATAATTTAATTTTACAATAACTAATAGTGTAAGAATAATCAAATTAATAATTACAAATTTTTAGCTCGCATTTAATTACAGACTCCTCTTCCTCAAATTTCCAATTTTCGTGAATAAGTAAATATCGCAAAACCTCTTGCAGTTCGCATGGTAAACCTAGTTGTCAGTGGGTCCTTATTTTATGAAGGCCTATTATAGCATTGTCCACTGCCTTTCTCGTCCGCATCGGAAATATAAATAGATTGTATCAAGAATATTATATACTCCCCTTTGACCTACAAAAAAACCCCGAGTATCGATTGCCTATAAAATCGGTGATTTATGGCATCAAGGCTTTGAGGACTATTTTCCGTAGTTAAACTGACCTTCGTGCGCTTGTAAGATATTTATATACTTAAATACCATAAAATGATTATTTCATTTTTTGCTCAATAAGGGACAGCAAATGGACATCGGGCACGAGAATCGAGATATTTCGTATCCTCCGAAGACTTGCAATACTTTCATCGATTAGTCGGCCATTTGGTTTTACTACCAAAGATACTGTTTTTAGTGCAGTTTTTACGAGACATGAATATTGAAATTTTCATGACTGATCGTGGATCCCCAGAGACCTTTTGCGTGCCACCGAGGTTTCTCTTCATGCCACCGTTGGCACGCGAGCATGCTTAGCGAGTTCTTCGGGTATATCTTTAATCAACGTAGAATATATCTAACGTTTGCACATTCCCATTCCTTAATGAAGAGTGAATCCAACTCTTAGACTCATCCTTGATTGCAGCAATATTTTTTTTCATGGTGTTTTTATAATTGAAATAAATATGGGATACTTTCTGAAAATTATTCTAGAACTCTAGGTTTAGGGCTCTAAGTTACTCTGCGATAATTTTAACCCACCGGTTGATGTTATGTTCCATAATCATATCAAACCTCAACCAATAAATATTAATAATAATAACGGCTTTATTGAAGGGTGAGATTATGAAAGGTTTTATCTTACATCAAATCCTAAATATGATCTTGAAAATTTTCCACAAGCGACGCAATGGGTAACTCGTTAAGATTTTGTCATTATCCTCATTCCTACTTTCTCTATCATATCTCCCATTTAGCAGTGAATTTGATGCTCGTCACAATTGGCCCAAGTATACTTACCGATTTATTTGTTCCCAAAATGATTTTATACTCAAGTATTTTGCCATTATTCCGGCATGAGTTCCAACTTGTAATAAGTTGAGTTTTTTTTAATGTAACGACATACGAGGTTAGGTGGAAAAGAGGCCCACCTGGGCCTAACCTCGCCAATAAAGGGTCAAACTAACTAACTAACTAACTTTTTTCTGGTTTTCGCCGAATTGTCTTAATACGTACTCATTCCAGTGACAATTCAAACTCTCTTTGAATTCCAAGACTTTCAGCCAAATCAAACTCATTTCTTTTTTATTTAATTTATGATTATAAGATTTGGGAAGACTATAATTCCACTAATAAATACAGATATTGAATTCATTCCAAGAAAGCTGATGAGATGGAGATCCAAGTAGTGTACCTTGAAAATACGATCCATATATATGAGTCTTAAAAATTCCGCAAAACCCGTCTTTGTCAGGGTTCCGCGTAAAAGCCTATTCCGGGAACAATGGAAAGATGGGATTACTTACCCTCTAAAATCAATCCATTTATGTACATGTAATTAGCCATGCTTTCACATCAAACTAAACCTATAATTTACTAACAACTGTGCTCCATTTCTTTTCCTTCTATGTTCCATATATATTCAACTGATCTGGATTTATGCTCATAAATTAGTTCGAATCAGTTGACTTAGGCTCGGTTAGAAAACCCTCGCTCAGTTTGGGATAGCAAGAAAAGAGTGTAGGAATCTTAGTTTCCCCAATTGGCGATCGGTCCCTGGTGATGAAGCTAATGCCGAATCGAATTAACTGGGAGCGATAATCGGCCGGAAATATTTTTCCTCGACCGCAAACGCCGGCAACTTCCTCCGCCGAAATCCGGCAAAAAAAGCGTCGGAGCAAAAGATCCGCGCCGGGCAGTTTGGAGAGGACCCGACGGCGCGAGCCAAGCAATCCCCACGCTAATTGGAGTTTCCCTCCCAGACATCCAGCGTCCGCTAGGTAAACCTCTTTCCCCCACGGGGAGAAAACCCTACTCCAATTCCTTGCTAGACAGGGAAAAGGGCCTTTTTCAAGGGACAGAGAGCGGGGATCGCTTTGGGGCCGGGGCGGGAAGGGGCGGCGGGAGGTGGGAGCGCAAAGCAGCGCAGGCGCCCTTTATAAAATGGGAGGGAAGCGTCGCGGGGGGGACCCGGAGAGGGGCGGTGCCCGTGCTCTTGGACGGCGCGTCGGTGGGGCGGAGAAGGGCGGCTCGGGGGCGGATGGTGTTGTACTCCAGGTAGGGCAGGGGAGGGGAGGTCGACTCAGTTGAGAACGGTGCTCCGGAGAGTGTGGTTCCGCGGAAAGGATATCAAGACCCTCCGGTACTCCGCTGCGGTGGTTTAACTGTGCGAAATTTACTGAAAAAATTTTGGGGTACGGCCCTGGTCCGTCGACCCTGCTTCCTCCGCCGAGCGTGTCCGCCTCCGTTGAAACGCGCGCGTTTTCCGGTCGGGTGCGGAGAGGGTGGTTGGGGTGCCGGCCCTGGTCAGTCGGGTACCGGTTTCCTCTTTGGGGGCGTAATGGTGCACCGCGTGCGTGAGTCGCAAGCGGGGAGGCGTCTGGGTGTCTAGAATACGATACGCGAGTGGGATGGACTGAGTGACTAACCCTTTACTCCACTCTGCAGGGTTCTAATGAATTGAGTATTCGAGCCTCGTTTCGAATGACTCCACTATCGGTCGGAACCTAGGCGAGGGTTCCAGCCACAGTTCTGCACGGACTGAATGATATGGCGAGGAAAACTTCGCCTGGTTTTGGTCGTGGACTCGGCCAGAAAGTTTCTGGTTTTTGTCGCGGACTCAGCCAGTAAGTTTTTCCGGGGTGAGCGAGTTGGATAAGTCACCGTGTTTCAGCCCTCGTGTCGATAAGGAGTCATCCCGCCATGCGGTCAGGGCTTCTCCCGGTGACCCATTAAGGAGGTACCGAATCGGAAATAGTGGATACGAGTCGCAGATACGGGAGGGACTAGATCGGTGGTTTTTTGCCAAAAGCGGCGGTGATATACAGCCGTGTCGTTTCGTGTAGGTACATAAAGACGAGAGTTTTTGGATGGACTCTCCAACCCCCATGAGAGGGCAACTTTGCGTCGGACCTGATTTATGGGGTGTATCTTTTTTCGCAGCAAAGCGTCTTTGCCTTTCTGCTTCGATGCGGCGATAAATTAGTTCCCCCCCGGCGAGGAGATTTTTGCCTTTCCCTGAACTACCGTGTTTGGTGAAACAGTGCATCAGAAGTGTCGATGGAAAAACGAGCAAGATAGTGCCGGTTTGTGGAGTGCCTCCGAGTTTTCCGAGGGTTCCCTCTCGAGGAGGAAAGGGAATAAATTCTGTGAAGTTTATCCACCGTTGAGCAACGGAGAGAAGGATCAGTGCTTCAGATCCTCTTTTCTGGCGAGAAGTAACGTATATATTTTTGTTGGCGACTCAGAGAGGCGCTTGGTCCGAGTGTTGGGCTGGGTCGGAGAAGTTTTTCGGATCTTCCCCGACTTTTTGTCCCGGATGAAGGAGGTTTCCTCGCTCTTGGATTGATTCAAAGGCCAACCGAGAGGAGAAGAGCGTTGAAGTCTTTCCGCCAAGGTATTTATTTCTCTCTATTTGCACCTAATTCTTTTCGCTCCGGGGCCCAAAGCTGGCTGCCGGTTTGAAGGAATTCTGCCACTAGCCGATTCCCTTATCGCTTCTTCTCCGAGGGAGATTAATCGGAATGGAATTAGGGCTGGAACTAAATCTGAATATTCATTTATAAACGTAATAGCCGTAGATTTTATTCTAAACAACCAGTTTTATAACGTTGGTCTGGATCGGGGTTGGAATATGCAATTCACGCAAATTATCCATGTAATTCACGTCATGATGCCTCTTTACTATCACACACTTCATTAATGATTTTCTCCCTCAAAATCCTTTTCTGAAATTCCCAACGTCTAAGTTGATCATATATGCCTTAGCAGCTTATCTAATGAGACCAAGCCCCCGTATTCCCTAAACATTTAGGCTCTTAATTATTCGCATAAATTTTACTCGCTTCATTCACGTCAAGGTATTTTTTATATCACATTTTTCCTAAATATTCCGCCCGTCGTATTAGCATATTCGTGATATTTGTCACCCTAATGACTTCATTCCTTACTTGGGCAGCATAAGGAATAGGACGTGAAGGATATAAGCGTTTGAGACTACACTATGCAAATTCAACGAAGAAATTTTTCGGAAGTATGAATTATTCTTCGTTACATCCGAATTTTCTTCTGTTAGGTGGTTTGATTTTTTCCATACTTCATTTTAAACATTAAAGATCGGTTAAGTCAGAAATTTTAGTCTGTTACTGACTGAAGGCTTGAATTATTCTCATCTTGAAGTTTATAAATCCTTCCAGTTCTTACAACACTCGCTTCATTACGTTGAATTTCCCATCGTCGACTCATTTTCAAATACGCAATCTTCTTTAGGCGCGTGTAATTCTCGAGGAAACCCTCTTCAGTCCTCTTGGAGACATGGTAGAGGGAAGCAGCAGCAATATCGAAATACAGTTAACGACCTGAATCTCTACTAACTCCTGCTAAAATGGCCCGTAAGGGCAACACACGGAGTGTTTGGGTTGCGTTAAAACGGTCGCAGTTACGTATTCCGCAATGTTCCGGGATATTTTCTCGGAATTACGGGGAGGCCGTAAAGTTTTTTGTAGCGATCTGGAACACAATTAGCGGACGGCAGTCCGAAGTCGGGGGTTATTATCGGTAAAAATTACGATTTACCGAGTCAATAATTATGCGACGTAATCCCTTAATGCACTAATTGATTTATGAGGGTACCCTCGATCTTTCCCGGAAAGAGGAATGGAAAGAAAATTCTATCAAAGGATGCGCTTAAGGGCGTGAAATTTTGCGAGCGAAGTTTAATTCGACTGCAAGATGCTTGAATCAAGTAGATTTTTTCCTTGTCATCGATATTCTGATGAGGAATTGAACGAAGCAGCAATTTTTCTCTTATTTCTCACGTTAGTCCTTCCTAGGTCAAGCTTGAACGAGTTAATTTTTCCGAAATATTTTTATTTGGAATTTGATCTCCAAGTTTGAACCACTGCAGGCTGCATTGATACACTATAGTTTAACCTTTCTATTAATATTCAGCCAAGAAATAGGATAAGGATATGGTGTATCAATTCTAATGCATCTCAACTTTATGTTCCTTACGTCAAGCTTAAACGGTCTTAGTTTTTCCGAAATATTTTTATATTTTCATTCTTCTATTTCATTAGGAATAAATGCGGAATCTGGCCTTTAAGTTCAATTCCACTATAGACTGCTTGAATCCAGTATTGTATATCCTTGTAATCAATATTCTGCTAAGGAATTGAATAAAGAAGAAATTCTTCACTTATATCTCTCCTCACTGTTTCTTACGTCAATCTTAATCTATTTTAATTTTTAAGAAATATTTTTATTTTATTCACTCGCCTTTTTTGTTTCAAATGGAGGAACTGTGGAATTTGATCTCAAGAGAAGGTAATCAGAACTAAATTTAAGGGCGTGCAAAACTGGTTCAGGCAGTCCTCTTGATCAAGCAGATTAGAGACGTGTGCTTTCATTTCTGGAAGGTTAGCCCTTTCAATTCCACCTTGTATATGCATAGATATTTGAGCGTAGAAACCTAACTGAATATAAAGTTTCAATTGCTGACCTAAACGTATGAGCTCACGCATTAGAACCCGCTGCGACCCGAAACACATGTTACGGAAAATTAGGAAATAATTCGTGGTAATCTCTATCTCACTTGGCCTATGCGGCACAACGTTCCATCAAATCTGATTTCCTTTAACCATATTCCTCTTTGGAATATATAATTTCGTAAATTCTGCGTCATCTTTAATTCTACGAATAGATATGTTTTTTCTAACCCACTCCAGAATATGAATATTTATCTTTATTTTACTTTATTTCTATATTCTTTATTACTATAATTATTATTCTATGGCTCATATAAAATCATTTTCGTAAATCTCATGTTTATTCTCAATTTTGTACTCATACCGGGTTTTCAAGAATTTGTTTGATATTACGTTTCCCAGTAGTGAGGTGGCTCATCAGCTCGGTCAATTAGCAATATTAAAGGTGTGAATCGTCTACTTATAATTAGTAGGTAAATTTTGGAAGGTTTTATTCAGTCAGTTCATTTTTTTTTTACTTTTTACCCGAGATGGGCATTTTATGTGAGTTAAAGCAGTTCAAATGGAGGTGAAAAAGTTTTTTGTTCCATCTATTTAGAGAAACATGAGTTTTGCTTATCAGTTTTCCGCACAAGAACCTATAATAGTTTAACGTCGTTCCAACATTTTTTCTCTCTGATAATATCCAGGAATTGGATTTACTGTTTGGAAAACTTTGAGATTGGACAAATTTTATGATTAGTATTGACTTGCTAACCATGAAGGAAAAATACCATGACGTCTACCTTTGTATGTCGATAGTTAATTGCATATCTGAACATGCGTTTATTTTTTTATTTTATTACATATCTTGATTTTTAAAAGATCTAATTACTCGGCAAGTATACAGGATTACCGACTTTTGAATCAACTGTAAGTTAATACAAGCGTTTAATTTTTCGATATTGGCTTGTAAACTATTTGGTACTACTCCTGTTGAAGATATCACAATGGATATGATTCTTGATTGATCGAACTTCCATAGCTTCTGCATTTGTACGACTAATTTGGTATATTTATTCACTTTTTTGGAATATGTACTTTGAATTTTGTGGCTGAGGGTTACTGCAATTTCCATTATTACTATTACTTGTTTATGCCAATCAAATAAGTTTATATCTGGTCTATTCGATTTTATGGCTATATCCGTCGTAACTTCTTTACCGTCGAAGTTCTTTATAATTATTTATATTACTACAGTCCCTTCATAACCTAGTTAAACAATGTCCCCCGCTTATGCCAAAATGACAGCAGAAGTTATGACGCATCCATTAGTTCTTTTAGGATCGCGCCAGGCACCAGGGCAGACGCTCATTCGGGGCGATTTTTCCGGCTCGAATTCCGCGGATCGTTCCTTAGCCAAATGCGCAAGGAGGGCGCGGAGGGTCGCAGTTATGACCGGCGGCTCCACCGCTCTCATGAATTTCGCCGCTGACCTCTCTCTAAACAACGCCGATCAAAACAAATAAACGGGGCAGCGTTTCATTACGAGTCACGCTCTCGGCCGAAACGCCTCCGTCCGCCGCGGAGAAAAATGTGCTATCATCGCACTAGTCAACGTGTTAATCTCTTGAGTTGCCGCTTGGCAAAAGTGGCTTTCCATCGCAACGTATGCGAAAAAGCGGCGATGGAATAAAGCGGGGTGCGCAAACACATCGGATAGCTTCATTATTCCGGAAAGAACCGATGTTTAATTTTCACAGTCTCCTGGGAGACCGGATGTGTGCGTAGGAATTGAAGAACGAAAATTGAGCTCCTGAAAAATGTTCCGTCCATGAATTATTCTGTGTATATTGTCTAGCTCTGTTTTCCATTCGGTGGGGGATCCCAGTGGGAGTAAGAACATGGTGGCGCTTGAGCACACCAGTTTCGGTTTCATATTTAATTTTCTGTTAATTATTTTTCTCATTTGTGATCAACTCATCAAAATTTGTCTCTCACAATTGTACTTATATAGTCAACGATGGATTTGAAGTTTTATAACCTAAAAGCGAGTTAAAAGAAATAAAATTGTTTTGATAAGACTTGGTATTCGAAATATGAGGACGGAATCTTGGTTCTGGATCTTTGTAGCAGCCTCGAAAGCCTGGAGTTTTCTTCAGTAAGGTGTCCAATATAATTTCCTCCTAGTGAAAACAACACTACCATCCTTTCAACTGAATAAGTTGCAACAGCTTTTATTAATGTAAAATTTAATTCTTATTCTATCTATTTTATTGTAGTAATATATTCCAACATGGTGACAGAATCATTGCGATATTTCCTCCCTAAAATAGGCTATTGTATGTATATTGCTCATATATATAGGAAAAAAACAGGAAATACTTCGCTGAACGTATGTTTGATGGGTCACACAAATTCCATTAAAAAAGATGTAAGTTTCCGATGATCATATCATCTTTTTGAAGAGGGACGCTTGTTTAAAAAGGATAAAAATGAATCTTGGTATTCAAGAATACTTTCCCTCATTATTTAATTGAATGATAATGGTTCACAGGTTATCAAAATTCTGTTTAATTTTAGTAAACAATAACATTGAATATTAAATAGAACGAGTTATTCTTGAAAAACTTAAATTTAACTTTTATAATAATTTTGGAAACATTCCACTTATATAAGAATATTTTACGTTGACATAGTTGTGAGTATATTGAATACTTATGAAAAATATTATGAAGACTTAAATACTGGAACCACTTTAATTAATATGAAAAATACATTGAATTTAAGCACTTATATATTTCAGGGTACCGATTTTAATACTAATGTGTATAAGAAAAACTGAAAGTATACATACATATTTAAGCTGAAATAACAGTAATTTTGTATAATATTAACTTCAGCCAGGACGTCAGAAGAGAAGATTACTGGAATCATAGAGAAATTGATTGATAATGAAAAACCGCCTTATAAAAAAATAAGAAAATAATATTAAAGGAGATCATAATAAACTATGGTAATAATTTCATTTTTACGGAACTTTTGGTGTATTAGAAACTTTTGGTTGGAACTCACTGACGATAATTTGAATTTTATTCATAACATTTACCGCATATGCCTGATATGGATGAACATTAAACCTCAGAGTAATATTTAATTCTTTCGTCCTCGATTGTTAATTACATCGGATATAATACGTTTCATGTCCTCGCAAAAAATTCAGGGCGACGAGTTACTTAAATATGGGCTCTTATACTCGGTCTTATCTTTAGTTAACAGTTCCCGTCTACTCCTCAAGATCCCTATCGCGTTCCTCGTAAAAACTTGGCAGGAATTTTGGAATCCGATTTATTGGGGCCGGGATGAAAATACTGCTCTCTGGCGGAAAATTTGTTAATTACTTAGGGAGCCCTGCCATAGAGGTTCCTTAAGTTTTAGATGCCGGTTATTTACGGTGTCTTTTCCGAGGCATTAAGGAATTTCCTGCAGGAGAGATGTTTATTCTTAATGAATAAGAGATTGGAACTCAGTACTAACATGGCCTCTCTTAATCTTTCACCTAGCTCCATTTAGCAATGGAAGTTTTTGCAGTTTACTCGTATGGAGTTTTTTATATTCATTAACGATCGCAATATTATTTAATGAAATTGATGTTTTCCTAATTATTTCGAATTATCATGGAAATCATAATACAATTATTCTCTATTATGTATCTGAATAATACATTTAAATGCAAAAAACCGTAGTCGATCTATCACAGTTGCATTAATAATTTGAATAGATAATCAGTATAATATATAAGTTATAGCATACAATTTTGTCAAGCTGAAACATATATCGATCATGTATAAGAAATAATTGTGTATGGAGCCAATATCTAGTGTCCTGAATTTATAAAAATATTATCTTCAACATTTTGATTCGTGTAAAATAATATATGTATAAACACAAAATACAGCTTGTAAAATTAAAAAGCTGTGCTATAAATAATTAAGTTAGTCCTTGGAAATTTACAACCATTCATAATACCCAATTTGATAACGAAAACCAAATACAGATAAATTCGTTCTTCTTGACCTTCGTAATATTCAATTTCGGAAATATCCAAGATTGACTTCCACAGATGTTTTACAAACGGAAATTTTGTACTTAAAGTCGGGGGTTGAACCATAGTTTTTCTACAATAGCTAGTCTTTTTCCTCAAACACTACGTTAGAATATACTCAATGCCTTTGAACTACGAGATACTTTAAGGAAACTAACTTCTTACAAAGCAATTTATAACTTCCACTTCTCGAGCCTGGGTTTTCTTAGGAATATGAGATTTTGCTTACAATTAGTTGCGTAAGATATGCTGGGTTACGGAATTTCATAATGTGCAAAGTTAGAAATTCGTGGAATTTCTTCAATTAGACTGCTAAACTTCCCCAAGTTTTTAAGCGGATATAAAGTAAAGAAGTAGAATGTTTGTTAATTAATGTAATGATTTCAACACCGAAAAACTATACTAATTCAAAATTTTATTTCTTTGATGAGAGTTAATTAGCATCAGATAGAGAAGAGATAAAATATTATACGAATGATTATTTTAGGAGATTAGATGGAAACATAGGATACTTTACGTTATAAGGTAAGTATCTTTAAAATTAGAGTTCTCATGCTTCTACTCTCAGAAAACCACGACTTTTAATCTTATGACTGGGGACATTTTTTTCTATTTTTTTAAATTTTAATTGATTAATAATATTTTTCAGAAACTTTTAAAAATAAAAAAAATAATTTTAAATGTTATTATCAGGGCTTATATAAACGCGAGAATCTTCGGAAGACTATTAAACTACCAATTCTTCTAAATACTCATCGAGCAGTTTTGTCGTTTTTTTCTAATTTCTTCACTCTACTACACCCTTAAAGATAGAGAGCATAGCAATAGCATTCTCTAAAACGGCCATACTAGTGACATTAACCCCTCGGAATATGCTTTCCAACAGCAACCCTTTGAATTCGCGCGTTATCTAACTTCTTCTATCCATTCGCACCTATTATATTCGAATATTTTCTTAGTCCAGGCTTTAATTGGATTTAAATCCTAGACAATAAATGTAATAATAGAAGTTTTTAAATTATGCAATGAAAGCAACGACTGAGATATATGAAGCCAATTGTGTTTAATCTTTCTTTTCTGTTTTTTGCGTGTTTCTGATAAATGATATTAAGATTTGGTCATCAATAAGAAGAACCTAACCTCTCTGGGTGCTAATATCCTTTGAATCATGTTAGAAAATAAATTAGGAGGCAGATCAAAACTTGAAAAAAGTTAAACTCGAAGCCGGATCTCCAACCTGTAAAAACGTAAAAAATATAAGCCAAATTTAGTGACGTCACTGAAACTCAAAATCAGGTTTCTTTGGTTTGATTCCCTGCCGTGTCACTGTTTTTCGTTTGTTTACCGTAGATTTTTCATCACAGTTTTAAGTGCACAGAGTTTTGCTTTCTCATTCCTGTCTCAAGACAAAATCATTTGCTATTTGGTTAGAGAACCTACTTGGCAAGTGAGAGATCCGTGTTCGAACCTGGTAACTTCAGGCATCAATCTCCTTTGATTCGTACTTATATTCCTATGCAATACCAAAGCTTAATATATCATACTAAGTTTTAGTCTTCATTTAACAGTTGCTCGCTCCATCGTATCCAGAAGTTCGAGATAAGTTTTTAAAAATGAGGCACAAAAGTCGAGAATAAATTTTTAAACGGCAATAAAACGCGCTCGATTTTTCAAACCGAAGCTGAGGTAGAGCCATAATATACATTCGGCCATGAATCACTCTTAGGTTTTTACGAATACGGGTCCGCAAATGGATAGCCCTAATCAAAGGTTGCGCACCACCGCTTCAAAACAAATGAGGCCTTATTTATATCCGTCGCTCACGCTTTTCCAGCGGAAGAAAAAAGGTCAACCCGAGGTCCATTGATTCGATTACCTGCGAACTTAAGCCGCGCTTGACTCCAAACCCCTGGCCCCAACCGCATCCGTCTTACGTTCCAATAATTGGATTAAGAAGTCCGTGCGCTTAGCCGTGGGTCGACTTAACGGGGTGCAGAAATCGGCGCTGTTTTGTTTGGTAGCGTGACTCGAGGCCAACGGTCTGATTAACTAGGAATCGAAGGAGTGCTCTGAATGCATAGGCCTCCGCCATTTGCTTGATTCGAAGGAGCGATGGCGACCACCCATCTCGCCAATTATTTTATCATCTCAGCTTCCAGGGATTGAGCATCTCGGTGCAACGTTGCTAGACCGTTTTCTCCGCCGCATCCGGACATTAGCTCGCCTCGCGCAAACACGGCTCTGAATCATTGAGCGCGCAGTTATTGTGATTGCTCACTACTTGCACAAGCGAATTATTTCCGGATAAGTCTGTTTTTATTCCTGACTGTTTTGCTCGTGATTGTGTGAAACCATATTATATTTTATTTAAGCTTTATCAAACGTTTTGTGAAGAGGCTGTTGTCTTTAAAATGGAAAATCTTCGGTACAAAAGTATTTTTTTCCCTCTATCTTTAAAACCTTAGATGCCTATACTCAACTCATCTGCTGTTAGTTTCGATATTGTGTAACCTATTTTAAATTCTATTTATGATCGTTCGCTGCATGTAGTTGTTCAGCCACTAAGATCATGCTAAATTTCGGCAAATAAATATCATGGAAAGTTATTCTTAGCTTGCAGTTAGATTCGTGATTAATATTTCATTTATGATGTTTATTCAAACAACATTAAAATGAACTACTCAAAATTTGTATCCTTTTCTTAATTTTCCAGTTGAATGTCTACCTTAACTATTTACTTTTAGCTTTCACCGTTTTTAGGCTTGCTCCTGACTCTTAATTTTCACATTTTCCTCTTAAGATCTATCTTTAAATTTCGCTGCAAGTATTCGTATGTTTAGCAAGCTTTTCACTCCTCCCTTTTCGTGCGTGTTTTTGTGCGAGATTTTCACCTTTTCATAAGTATTGTGGTTTTTGTACAAGTTTTGCAGAAAAGACTCTTTTTCATAAGCGCTGACTTATAATAGGATTTCTTTATAAATCTACTAAATATATCCCTATTTTTATCTTATTTCTGATAGCTCTCTCTTGAAATGTTAAATGGCATAGAGTTTGCTGTAACAAGAGACTTATAAGTCTCAATCTTGTCCTGAAAATAGTCACGTTATTTTTATCGTTGCGTGAATAAAATCCCACACAAGGAGACTCAATTAGTAGCGGAAGAATATAATTCTTAGACTCACGCAATTCATATAATTAAAAAGTTAGAAATAATTCAATTGCATACATAAATTATTATGGGTATGTATTGTTTTAGTTTCTGCATACATGAGATAAATCAATTGAAATTTCAATATGATTTCAACGCTGTTTCGTACAGTCTATTCACATAACTTTTATATCATATTTTCTATCAATCACGTGGTTGATGTTGCAAGCCAAGAAAAAATCTTCAGCATATGATTTTTATTTTCATCCGAAGAATATGAAAACGAAGTGAACGAAAAAAGAATCAATTGTATCAAACTCTACAATTATGAAAATTCTATCTTGAAATTCTTCATCTTTTAGTCAAGAAAACAATTCGTACCTACGGGTGTTCTAAGCCGAGTGTTCAACTTGATTCTCTTTCGATTGCACCAGGATATACCGATTCTATGGTGATTTCTAAGGTTTTATCCTGTTACATATTCCCGTGTATCCTCGTAGATAAACAGAATGAGCTTGTTTGACGAGGATTTTGGAGCTGCAATCCCGTCTCGCTCATTTGAAGCCACAGCTTCAATGCCTTTAGCTCTCACAATATCTACACTATTTGTTTGGCCTTCCAAAATGAACTTGGACTGTAGTGATATTTGCATTTGGTCCATCGGTACACATTTGTTTATCTTAATTGAATATTTGTAAGTGATTCGAAACATTTCTGGTTTATGAATCAACTTCGTTATAGTACGAAAATAGACGAAATAGTATATGGGTAAAATAGGTCACTGTTTGGAAATATCTAGTTATTAATATTGCTAAATATCGTGTTATCTCATGTTATTTATGAAAATAATTAGCTCCTTAATAGCATTTGTTGATCTAAACCTTCCATTAACAAAATGCAACTTCCCATATTTTACAAAATCCTAAAAATAAAGCAATATAATTCGAAATAGTCAGAATGAATAGGTAAAGTAAACTATATATTATGAATAATTTTTATAATATCTTGCGTTAAAAAATGTGCGAGCATCCTACCAGAGTACAAACAACAGTGAGATATATATTTTTTAATAGGATTATATTTCAAATAGAGGAAATGGAAAAATCTCAAATATCATATTGAAAAATGTGATTCCTTCCTAGTGAACGTTTGACAGAATGTTTCCTATCTCGTTCCCGGATAGCCATGTGGGCAGCGCGCTCTGCTTCGGTGAAAGCGGTTCGTATTTCGATTCCCAGTGAGAACCCTCAAGCTAAATGGTCAATGCTGTCGAGGCACTTTTGACATTACTAGTACGTATAATGATGATCATTTGAAACATTCTGCGTAATCCATATTTAGATAAAGGTATTTTTAAGAATTCACTGGCACTGTCATTGAAATTTCTAATTAAATTATAATTGTCGTTGCAAAAAAAATTAATAATATTTATTTACACAAAAATAAAGATACATGATTTGAAAATGTTAACAAATAAGTTGTGAAAATTAGACATCCCAGGAGGAAGAACCTTTTACAGGGATTGGTATAATTTTAATTACAAGTTAACGTGGTTTTCGGCATATATAATGCGAAAATTCTTTGAGTATTGGAATGTAAACAACGAATAGTTAACTATTTAGCAGATTTACAACTGCGTCACATCTTGTTATTTCGTATAAATATTAAACGAATTCAGCGAACGAAGAATAAATAGAAAATATTATTATAACATTGAATAACTCAGAAGTTGCTCTATGTACAAAATTATGCAGTTATGCGAGGAAAGCTTTAATGCGTAAATGATAATTTCTATATCTCCTCATAGTAAATAATGGGTATATTCAATGTGCTATAATTTATTTACAGATATCTGAAGGCCCATCATAAAAGCTCAGATATCATAAAAGTTGTTGCATCTCCTTCCATAAACATTGTGATTACAAATTCAACCGCAGTACTTAGCATACCAGTCGAGTTTACTCTCAGATCGCTTTAACGACGAAATTTACGCACGCGGTTTCGGGTGTCTTGAGAGTTATATCTTACAGGTCCAGTCCTCCTCCTAGCATCTTGTTATCTCCAGATTAATTTCCAGAATGCTTAATTAGAGTAGTTTTATATCATGGGCGATGTATTGCTGAATATACAATCGTAGTGAATTTTTTTAGTTTGTGCCTTTCCGGACTTTCAAGTAAATTGCTGTGGAAATGGTTGCCTAAGCTGCGTAAAATTGATAAAATTTTATGCATGAATAAATTACGTGGTAAATCGTAAAATTTAAATATTTTGTTTGATACGTATTGAGTAGTTGGTTTAAATTATGATATTAGATCTTGTTTTATGATGGCTATGCTTCTAATTTAAATTTCTTTTTTGTGGTTACAAATTGAAGGATTTGTACAGTACTGTTTATTAAAGTGCTAGGTTTTTGATTCATCTTATGTTACCGATACCCACGAATTACAATTTTTAATTTTCCTTCAAGAATTGAATTTATTTACGTAAATTTCAACTTGTTTGTTGTCAATTGTCTCGTCATAAATATTAATTTTAGTAATAATCATTCAAAATTTACAGCAATATTAATTAATATAAACATAGATCAGTAACTTATTCACTTAAAAAATTAATCATGCGACTTAATTTACGACTCCTTAAGAAGATTATTTCTAAGTTACTTGGACGGACTTCGCGGAAAGACATTCTGAGGGAGTACATTACATTTACATTTACATTTACAATTACATTTAAACCCTGCAATCCACCAGTGGCGCGTGGCAGGGGGTGCAAGACACCAAAATACCTATCTAATCTGGAGAGCTATTTGCTTCTCTAATACTTCGCGGAAAAAATGACCAAAAGTAGCTATCCGTCCTGGCAACTACTTCCCTGTAACGCTTTTTACAAGTAAAGAAATACATGGCAATAACTTGATGATGGCTGTGTAGCAGTCGTCATAATAAAATTTGTGTGGATATTACCAAGATTCCCTTTACTCCATGCTGCTAAATATTGCTTAAAGCAGCTTTTTTGTCACTGGATATTCATTAAATGGTCGAATTTAACATCATAATTTATTTACACCGCAACCCTTGTAGTATTCAAAATAGGAATGCCTGTAATCGATCTCAAGGAGATTTTAGTATATGTAATTAGTAACTTTCGGCATATTTCAATTTTCCTTGGGCCGCTCTTTTGTTAAATATAACGCTTAAAATTTCATACACCACTTTCATAAGACTGATAAATAATTTTATCTCAATCGCGCATCAATTAAACCTAAAAGGCTCCATTAAGTCTAATCAATATGTAGATTTGTTTTAGTGCGTTGGGAGACCAGATGCTAAAAATTCCTTTAGACATCGCCGGACCACGCGAGATTGATGGGATCGCAGAATAATCATTATGTCATCTACGTTTTACGTGTATCACGTCAATATGTCCGTTAATTAATTGTCGGAGGCGTGGGATATCAGGCCGATAAATTAAGCCGTACTCCTAACCGTGGCTTGCAAGTCAAATCACGCTCGTCAGGTTCTGGTCTGCCGGTTCGTGTCCCATAAATTTGCAAATTTTTGCTGCAAGGCATTCATCGATTTGCTTTAGAATTTACGTATTATGGGGTTTTCGTTCTTTTCGGTGTTTTTTTGTACGCGTTCTGGGCCAGAATGTTATATCACTCGAATTTGTCGCGACTCTTGCCAGGATTTCTTTCTTCGCTGTGACCGTTATTATCTCCTTGGTACGAAGTATGCGGGTAGTACATCTTCTCAGGTTTATACTTCATTCTCGCGTCAATGACCCTAGTACCATTTTCGGTTTAATCTGGATGTTTCTGTTATTACTGTCGTTTGACTTAGGTTCTGTACGTACCTTTAACTTATGTCAAACTTTATACCCCTGAAATCCTTGTGTTCTGAGATAGATAATGGAAATCGATATATCTCACATGATTCTCGATGAAGATGAATCTTGTTTGAAAATCAGAGGCTTCTCGTTTTTCGAGTACCTCACGCTATCACATTCACTACTATTACCCACTGAAACTGCTAAGCTATCAGGTTTTCCTTGTAAATTTCAAAATTGATTGAATTTTCCATCTCATAATGAAATAAACTCATCAAAGAATCAAATGTGAACATCCTTGTTGATACTATGTTGATTGGTTATAAAAAAGATTTTCCAAAAATAGTCGTAATGAGCAAAAGAGGTTCCACCACCATAAAACTATGTCAGTTTATTTTTCTGATCAATAATAGAAATCATTTCGAGTAAAACCCTTCATAAATCTTCTGTAGCAAGATTAATTAATTAATTTGAAAAATAATATGATTTTAGTATGCGACAAGATGTCTCTACCGCCGAAGTATTTTATCAATTTCTTAATTTAATATAGAAATTTACGCAATAATCAGTTAATTTTACTATTTTTTTGCTAAATAAAGAAATTTAAAAGGAAAGATAAATGTGAAAGGTATGCAAAATATTTAAATAGTTTATAAATTAATAGAAATATTTGTTTTCGGGGGATTTTTATCTCGAAAATTATCTCCTGTATTTTAGTATAACTTCTTGATAGTCCTGAAAAATTAATGTCGGTGGAACAGCTTTAACCGTCAAACGTGAAATGGTTTCTTTTCCGGGAAAGTGGTCGAGGAAATAATGCAGATCCTGAAACTTTCAGCTCGGCAATACACCTCCGCATAACGTTACACCACTCTCCGCTCTTCTGCGGGAATTGGCCCTCCGCATAAAAGTCGCCCAATTAATTTTTCCCCTCCTAACGAGGGCAGACGCCCTTTAATCCATCGAGATAATCGACCCCTTTTCCATCGCTAACGAAATAAAAACACCCCGATAAGGCGATCGCCCGCATTTTCATATCCCCGGATAACGATGCTCTCTTCGGAGGCGATTATGTGCCTCGGGAAGAGTGGACCCGACTTGTCCCGTAGGTCGTGTCAACTGCTGAGGAGAAGAGGGCTCTTGTCGGGAGCAGATTGTGTCCTCGAGATGCGATATGCGATCTATAAGCATCGCGGCCTCGGGGGAAAGAATTTTCCCTCTTTTCTGGTTGCGGCGTTTATGTCGTATTTGCCCACCCGTTTTGCTTGTTCGGCGGTCTTTTCTTTGGCGCTGCATCGAAAAGTGATCGAAATTGGGGCATCTTAAAAATGCGGCATTATGTGCTATTCGTGTGTGGGCGTTCCTGCGACGCGGATTACCGGGTGAGGGATGTAGAGAATGGTTTCGTGATTAATGGAAGTCGCTGAGTTAGGGGAGATCTTGCTCCTACTACCGCAGCTTGATCAATGATAGTGAAAAAATAATCTTTCCTTCCTTTCAATTTAATCAACTGACTATGGTGTTATTTCCTTGTAGGTCTTCTCAAAGGAAAAGGAAACAAATTGTGCTTTTACCAACCGAATTGAGATATTTATTTAAGAATATTGTTTTGGCTCAAAGAGCCAGGTGAGATGGTTGATTTTTATAAGTACTATTTCTTTCTGGTTCCTTCGTTTTCCTTTACCATAGAATTGCCCATGACTGTGATCTTATGAAATTTGAGATGCATACATTCATGAGTGTTCTACCTTTCGGTAGGTTAATGTACAATCAAAAATCCCTATTAAGCGCCATCTCCTTCATTTTATTATAGTTAGCATCACCCTTTATGTCATCCAATAACCTCTGCCTCTCTCTGTCCCCTTTGTTTTTTCCCCCTGAATCCTACTCTCAATTGGACGTGCGAAATAATTTAATTCATTTGCTCATTAAATAGTACGGAAAGTGTTATTGATATTGTAATTTTGCTGCATTCACATGGACTTACTGGGCAGTGGTGGAATTGGTCCCTGGTTCGATCCTGGGGGAGAGCGAATAATTACCATTGAAAAGCTAAGGAACTTCAATAAACGTTCTAAGGGATTAGAGTTCTTTTTGTAGACCAGTTCTGTTTAATTATTTTATTCATAACTTGTGAAAAAAAATAAAATCGGCTGAGGGGGCGGAGGGATTAGCGTGCTGCCACTCTAACGCCAAGGTCCCGGGTTCGAATCCCGGCTAGTCGAATTTTTCTGGATAGGGAATGGTTGGGTGTCGTTGAAAATGGTAATCATTATTGAAACGGATGTAAATGGGGTCCTTCTTTTTCCATTAGAATAGTTATTATTATTATTCGACTGTTTGAGTTTAGTTATTTGTTACAATTATGCTGCTAGCATCTGAGACAATTGATCAGAGAAATGTAAGAATAATTCCTACTTAGACTTTCATTCTGCATGTTATACGATTGCTAATTTTCTTCCTTAAATTCACGATTACTTCAGTTTTTGAGTGAAGCATTTCCAACAGATAACCGGTATAGGTTCGTGTGCTATTTCAGCCGAAATTTCATTTTCCGTCAGGTCTGCAGAGTCTGCAGGACTCGACACTTGGCTCACTTTATAGCGGACGATTCGCATTTATAACGATTTGGAATGTATCAAGTCAAATGGATTAGATCGGTAGATAAGACACGTATCGGTAAGGCGACACACGGGTTTTTGAATCATAAATTCTTTTTAGATTTAAAGGTTTAAAATCTCCGATAGTCGTTTTCGTCGACGTTCCTCTTCTCATTCACCAAGAAAATAAAAAAGACACCACACTCTTTGAGAGCACTCCTTGAATACCGGTGAATGAGAAGAGGGACGCCGACGAAAACGGCTATTGGAGATTTTAAACCTCTAATTCCTGAACACACGTGTCTCAGTTTCCCTTTCTTTACCCCAGAAATTCTTACCGCTGATTTTGCACGAGGATTTTGGGAACCTCTGGCACTGGAATTTTATAACCTATTCAAGACCTTTTTTGCGCATTTTAGGCGTTCAAAAATTCGTGGTCTTAAATCCATTACCGTAAAGCAAGTACGTAGAGTTACAAAGATACTTTCACACGTTCCGTGCGGTGTCGATTATAATGGTTGGTTCCTATGAGTGAATTTTAAAAATATAATATTTATATATTCAATGAAATAATAATAAAAATATATAAATAATATTTCAATTATACATAGAATGTTAGCTCTATATGCTACAATAAGTTCTTAAAAAATTAATGCTTACATTTTTTCATATTTATGGCGTGATATGCCGCTCTCCGCACGGAACGTGTTAAAAACAGAGTGTAAAGCTATCATTCAGTTTTCGTAGCACCAATAATACTCTATTCGCGATATTGAGCAACTTAGAAAACCAGTCCAACTTCGAAAATAAAAGAAGCAACTGAGAAAGAATCCATGTGAAAACCGCGATGGAATTAGCAGAAGAAAAGCACGCGGTAGAACGTCATCGGACTCCAGATACCGAATAGATTGCAACACTCTCTCCGTAAGAAATCATCAAGCGTTATTTTACTGAATGTCGGTAGGTTAGGATAATTAAAGAGCACGCTTTATCTAACATCTTAATAGTTTGTGTTTGTAGAATAGTATGAGTCTTACAATCGCATTTTTATTTTTTCTCTCTACTCTCCTTCCAAAACTCGTGAGCCTCTTAATTTCGTTTGCATATTCGATTCGACAATTTACTACGGAAATATTCCACGCGTGAAGCGTACCTAGTCGTATAAACAACATAAGACTAGAATGAGGGCAAAATAAGGGAATAAATTCTCCCACTTTGCCAAAGAAAACTTTTATGTGACTTCGTATATTTCGCGGCTATTATTTTAAATGGCCATCAGAAGGTTGTCGTGCAACTTGAAGCTGCACCACTCTAAGATTTTATGCGAGAACAGCAGAGCTGCAAGTCAAAATACCCAAGTTGAAAAGGCGAATCATAACGAGTGGGCATTTTTGATCGAGAGTTTAAGATTTTCGAGCTGGCTTTTAATTAAGGTACCCACGAAAAAAGTCGAATGGATTCGAGTCGTATATTGATTTCCTAGCTTCCCGCTGCGGAACATTTCCCCGTTCGTTTGTTTTGAATTTATTTCTGCGGTTATGTAAATAATCAAACCCCGATCGGCACGCGCGTTTGGGAATTTCATTCAAGCCCTTTGAAAGGACCCAAAAAAACCTGGCGAACTTTAGATTTAAATTTAGATAAATATTTAAAGAAAAGCTATCGCATCTGAACTTGTACATTTTAAGTTACTTAGGTAAAAACTTAACATAACATCTTTTCCTACTGTTACAGTTGGTTGAACCCCGCATCTTTAATATTTAATTCCTCAGTGAAATTTCGTTAATCTGAAGTCACATTTACCGTAGTTTCGAGAATATATCTTTTGATTTATTGTTGATATGTCTACTCTTACTGGAAAATGGATCTTCGCAAGTTAAATATCATTGTAAAAAATTCATGGTAACAACTTTTACTAGACCACGGTCTAGTAAAAGTTGTTACCATGAATTTTTTACAAATTAAGAAATACCACAATGTGAATCCTGAGATGGTTTCGTTTAAATATCATTGACGTGTATACGGATGCCACACCGTATTAAGGTGGTATTGTTGATCCAGCCTTAGTTATAGAACTAGTAAATGGGTGCTTGCAAACTGCAAGCCAAGAAAATTATGAAGGGATACTACCCTGAATTATGGGTCTATATGTTAAATTTATGTTTCTTTTTAATTATACCACTGTCTATCGTATACCTAATTTTCAAATGTGAGATCGAGTATCATCTAATAATATAATAATTATTTCGAAAGCCTTTCACGTTCAATTGAGATGGGAGTTTTGCAGTTGAAACCTTAAAGAATACGCATACGTAAAATTAAATTAATGAAATGCTCCAAACAAAGTTAAGTAAGAATAAAAATCTTCAAAAGAAATTAATTGATTTAAATACAAATTGGATTGTGTTCTGCGATAACCAGGCAGTTGTCTGTTGCCTGAGCAAAGGAAAAGGCTATTTAATTTTGAACAATTTTAACAACTATAAAATGTTTGTAACATTAATAAAGGAATTGCCATAAGGCATGGCCAGTAGGTTTGTTCCTGGTCGACATAATCCTGCTGACCGTCCTGCTCAAACTGTCCCGTCTTGTATGCCTGACCAGCAAGAATTGACTCCAGGCATATGAGGCCCCGGGATGGGCGGTCTGTCTGGATTCTGGCGCCGGAGCAGACTCCCAGATCATCATCGAATGCTTAATTTTGACAAATTATTCTCCATAGTCACTTATCTAATGCTTGTGGAGATATAAAGGAAGTTTTTATTTAATTTAAAGCAATGAAACATGTATATTTCAGAATCGTCAATCCCATAGAGAGTAAATTATGCTATTTTTTTACTAAGAGATATCTTTCGAAATGTAACTGAATTATTCCCCTTACAAGGAGAGAATATTTGGGGCAGGTAATAAGAATGCTAATTTAACAACTGCGGGAAGGAAAGAAAATATTTTAAGAGAAAGCATACGTACCCGAAGATATAAACTCGATTCCTTCAACATTAAATTTATTCGGGTTCTTCGCAGAAAATCAAAAACTCTTATTTTTTGAGGTGAAAATCTCTCCCTGAAAGATCAGCATCGTTAGAATTTTCGGAACCTTGCAAATCTTCCCGTTGCTATTCCCAGGAGAGAGAAGGGTCGGTAGACAAACAGACAACTTTAATGAGTTCCTCAGGGAAATTCTACCTCAGTTACTTCGGGCCTTGCAACAACATAGCATTTGCGTTAGATATGTTTGAGGTAGATTTTATCGAAAGAGAGATTTGTTTTATGGGTCGAGGGTTTCCCGACCTCCTTCATTTTCCGAATTTAATGAACATTAAACGAACCCCTATTAGGTATAACGGAACCTTCCCACATTACTTTCACTACTCCCTGTATTGAATATCGTTTCTCATTCTATTTCAAGTACAAGGTAAAGGGTCAAAGTTTATATACACATAAGAGAGTTCCACACCTAGAAAACATCTAAGGAAAAACGGACACTAAAATGTTTGACTGGACCGGAGATCGAACCCAGGCCTCCCACTTCCTGGAAGTATGCCCAGAAGTGGGAGATCTGGGTTTGAGCCCCGGATCTGTCAGTCTTTATTATAACCGTTAACCATTTGGAACTGTTACAAATAACTAGTTTGCGTGCAATATTTTCGCCACTTACCTACTTCCTAAGAGCCATAAAGATATGCACTCTGCTCTGTCTTTATATTAGATAATTTTAATAATAGTGAAACAGATTAAAGTAAATGACGCTTCAAGGTGGAATTAGAACCGTATATCATTAAGAAATTGTAATGTAATGAAGGACTTTATTGAAATAGATGCAAAACCCTCGCAATGGCGTATTAGTGGTTTGTACTTACAGCATTAGCTAACTTATCGTAGAAAAATATCCGGCTTCATAGTTTCCTTGACATATCATCCAACAATCTAAATATAATATATATATACTATTTTATTGACCCAAAGACATACAGATGCATTCATAGGACAAATCACCGTATCTAAATTACATTTATTTCAATTATACCATTTCATACCACTCTTACAACCCTTTCACAATAATAATCTGTCACATATATTAACTACAATATATTAAAATCTATTACTATCAGAATACATATACATTACACTTCATTCTAATTATACATTTGTTTTCCTTTAGCATGAAATTTTAAAAAATAATCTAGGTAAACATTTTTTTTCATTTACAAACTAATCTACATTATCATATGTTTTTGCCAGTAAATATTTCTTTATTTTTTCAAAATTGTATGTCAGTGATATTTTTAAAGGATCAGCATAAATATCTAAGTATTCCTCCTTTTAAGAATTCATCTCTCCAATTAAAGGCATTTTGCTGAAGGTATTGCAGTCTGTATACTCATTTCATTTTATTCATTTTTACATGGTTGTTAATTTAATGCAAAAGCGTTGACTCACAGCCAGAGTTAATGTATATGGTTGAATCAAGGCTAGAATGTTCCGTAATTATGATTTTTATGTTTATCAAAGGTTTACGCTCCTGAATGATTTTTATGACACAATGCTCTAGTCGGGATCACTGAGAAACTAATAGCCCTCGTTAATAGAGGCAATTTCCCTGGCGGGTATCTTTACTTTTGCGAGTAATTTAGTGGGGTACTTTGATAGTATCTCATGCAGCCAAGGGAACAACCGTCACCTTGAGAAGCTCTTGGGCAATCATCTCTGTTGGCTAAAACGCTCTTCTTCCCATAATGTGAGAATATAATGTTTGGTTTCGTGATGGGATTAATCTTGGACAATTAAGGTTTGGATTACAAGGGCATCTTTTCTATAGATGCTGCCGGGGTAACGGCCTCGTTCTATCAGATCAGTTCGGGCCTCAGCTCCGTTCATCCCCAAGGATATTTGCCTCATTAGCCATTTCATTGTCGAGGTAGACGTACTTATGAAAAAAATTGGAAGTTAATCTTGCCGAAAAATCCTTTCGTTTCGTGATGGAAATGATTTTCAAAAGCGCTAAAAAATTGTGACCGAGGAAAATGATAGCGAAATCGCGTTTTTTTTAGTTCTGCAGCTAAGAATCTTTGTGGTCATGCTTCTCGGTGTATGAAAATTCAAATGAATAATGTTCTTGATTACGTATAGTTTATAGGCAGGACTTCAAATCTTTCTGTTACTCATTGTGGTCTTTCATTTCTTCATCGCGTCATGTGAAGGGATCATGTAAATAATTCTCCTTTGTTTTTGTAGATAGGTCTGAGAGGAGGGAATGATACATAAAATGATATGTGACTTATCAGAAGAACGATATAAACTGTTACTAAGAATTAAATGCAGAAACTGTGGTACAAATTCAATAGAGTGGGTGCCAGAGGAATTGTTGTACAAGTTCATGTTTATTGCTGTATTTGTGAGTTCCTCATGATAATCAAACTGCGGCAATTAAAAACAAAAAATCATTCACAATGTTTAATTCATGCATAGCGCAGAAAATTCATTTATATTTGATATTTTCCTCAGATAAATTATATCCCGACCGATTTCGACTATTTTAGGTTACCTTAAGTTTTTTTTAATTTCAATTTTACTTTTTTCTAATACCCTAAATTTCATCAAAGGAAAGTATCATGGAAAATATTGCACTCAAGTTCGATTTGCGAATTTAAATTCTTTGTACGAACGCTTTCATCTTTGCGCTGTTTGAAAGTTAACAATACTCCACTGATGCGCTCCCCGATTGTTTCATACAGTTCCTAATGGCATCTTATGCGGCAGAATGGTACGTACATACCCATGAATTTCCGGTAGAAAAAAGTTTCCCATTCTCGAATGAAGATCCTTCGCTGAGAATTTCGCGGAAAAATTGCATTTTAGGAGAGCCATCACATTCGGAGAGCTGCATGTTTAGAGGCAGGAATCTCCATTGTTTGCATATCATATCGTACGGGAGCCGCTTTAATTCAGGAGCGTTAGCGCATAACGAGCAAATGCTCGGTTTAAGTCTGGATTCACTTATTCCTGTAAGGTCGATTCCTTTGATGGCCCTCGTGGCAAAGGGGAGCGTTGACTTGAATGGCAGGAAGAGATTGTGGGCGAAGTGGTCTTGAGGAGCGGATTGGGATGAGAAATTAGGTTTCGAGCCGCTCGGAGGATGCACGGATTTGGCGCAATTTGGAAAAAATACGCGGCTCGTAACATTTAGAGTGATATTAGACTTGTTTGGGAGAGGCAAGGGCCTTCGCCTCAGTTGCAATTGGTCTAAATGAGCTATCCAGAGACGGAGAGATACGCTCTTTGCATTTGGAGCGGATGAGTCAGATTTATTCAGAGGAATGGGTGTTTGCGTTCAGATGCACGTTCTTTGGGAGTATGGCAGGGGATGAGGAGTAATTCCTATTCCTAAGACTCAATCATAAAATTTTCTTCCGAGGGTTATCCAAGAAAAGGAACCATACTTTACTATGCCAATTAATGTCAATTTTCTTATAATTACTATTTATTATTCTTAATTATATTATTATCCTTAATCAAATGTAATTCATTGCGCTTATTAGGATACCAATCTTACTTAATTCCCAGCAAAACCTGAGCACTCGTTTAAGAATTAACCCTCGAGTACTCGCATCCCAAATTGTCACGTCAGTACTCGCGTTGGGTGGAAACAACCCGGCATCTTCCAAAGGGGAGAATTCCCAAAATGTAGTGAATAAATTTTTAATTCTTTGGTGATGATATCATATTAATGGTTAACATGGTCATTAAAATAATATCAAATAAATATTAAAAAATTGCAAAAATATTCAGTAAAAATTCGATATCCCTGACGCCGAGTATATAGCTGATGAATTTGGAATATTGCGTATAAAAAGTAAATTGTTTAAAAATAAAATAAAATTTAACATATTAATAATAATTGTTGATTATATGAAATTTATATAACATCTCTAAAAATTAAGGTGGAAACAAGGTCAAATAAACAATATTTTACGTAAAGGTCTCTTATCTACCTGGCACTACCGCTAAGAAAAATTTGTTTAAAAAATTAAACTTCCATTTCCGACCTGGCGAAAATGCATGACTGGTTCGGAACATTCTAAAACTCAGCTACTATGAGCAAGAAGAAGTAAAAAAGCACTAATAAAAGATATGGAATTTTAAAATTCACATGAGTCGATTCGACCAAGACGCGAGTACTCGAGGGTTAATACAAATCCGTTTATTTTCCTTACGAACAAACCCAAATAATTAATTAAAAATAATTTTGAACCAATCCTTCGTTTACAATCTCTCCTCTCATCTATCTTTCCCCTAGTATATAAAATAATCTAAAGATAAAACATTGTAAAAAAAGTCCACATAAGGACTCGAACCCAGGTCTTTCCTGCTTTAACTGTACATACTTTATTACCAAGCAACACAAATTTGCTGAAAATTATCTTACTATTTAAGTTGTTCAAATTTATATCACGAGATTTGAGATTAAGATAAATTTCAGCAAATTTAATTCATTTTAAGTATAATTTCAAAGGAATTTTAGAGGCAACTAGAACTTTTTTTCACCTGCAATTTTTTCGCCCTCAAATCTACTGATTTGACGATTTTACAACCCTTTTGTCTAGAAAGATAAGAGAGCCACCGTTGCTGCTTTTCACCACCAATTAGACAGCCAACCTCCTCGTTAGGAATCTTTTATTCGGCTCCACTGATAATCTAAACTTCCTCCACGCTTAATTTAAGAGATACTAATTCAAGACTTTAACTCTCAATCTTTGAATTATTTAAGAGCGCTCGGCGCGGCGTATGCATCGGGCTTGAATGAGCGCTTCTTTTCGAATCCAAAACCAATACCGCAGAGAGAAAAAGGAACATAAAGTAACTCCATAACGAGCGGTGGCTTCCCGTGATGCTAGGCTAAATTACATCTTAAATCGTCTGTGGGCTGATTTCTTTCGCATTCATTGCCCTACTTTTTCAAGTTCGTCTATTTTTAGCGATCCCTCAGGTATACCCTTTCCTATCCACCGGAGCTAACGGTAGATACACAATGAACGAAGGCTGCGAGATAATTGCAGGAAAAGTCTTAAGGGTCTGATTTCTCCTTAATGAAGTTGTTGGTCTATCTATCTTTACTTCCCGACATCGCCCCGAGAACTATCGATTGAAGGAAGCTTCACATACGAATGTCTTAGGGTGCGGAGTGATTTGTCTCCTTGCCGATTAAATCCTTTCCCCCAGATAGTTTACAAGCTTCAATGGTATTATAGTGCCGGCGGCGAACTTCTAATCCATCAGAACCTCAACCGAAGATTTCCTCCACTTATCAAAGGATAAAAGACTTCTTAATTACGTTTTTGGGATACTATGCGTAGTAAAACTTTATTAATTTCCTACGAATTACTGAACTGAACGACTAGATTCATAGGACTTTATTCCTTATCACATGCGAATAAAATCCTTGAATTCATCCAGTGTATATACAAATGATTATTTTAGAAATTTTGGAAAATTTGACTACTAAATTTTATTTAATTATGTATTTATTTTTGTATTAATTCACGACCTGTTTCACAGTTTCAGCAGACTGTATTCCTCAGCACATTGTCGAAAGCAAAATTATCGAATTAAGGCCGCGTATATCTATATATTTTAAAAGTTTTTTTGGAAAATTTATGGATGTATTTAAAATCATTTATTATTTAATTTTGTCCTAAAAATACGATGTGTTGGTCTGCATCCTTATTTAAAATATCCCTAAAAGCTTTTTTAGATGTTATATCTACTGTTTTATTTCCCTAATTTCATTCAAAATTGTAAGTTGTTCTTATAGAGTAAAATAAATACAACGTTGGAATTTTCACCGGAAAACTGATTCACATTTAGCTTCATTCGGAATAAATATTTCCATGAATATTTGCATCTCATCATGATTAATGAAATTATTCAATTGTTCTTGTTTTGTATAGTGTTTTCAAAGTTTTAACTCGGCATTGATCTAAAACCCAAATAATTCATCGGGTAGACACGAACGCAAATATTTACATATTTAATATTTCTGCTTTCAACGCAGTGACAAGCGCTAAACGTTGCTAAATTGGTATATTAATTTCTTAAATATTAACACCATAACAAGATATTTTCTTATTCAGACTTAAGTATTACATCAACTGAAAAAAACAAAATCGAACTGCGACCATTTGATTGTATTTTCTTTCAACTAATCATGCATACGTTCCACTGAATATCGTCAGAAATAATTAATTAATAATTATAGTAGTGTTTAAGATCTGATAAAATTGCGCAAGATGTTTCCTAGCCAAATTAATACTACTAATACTAGTTTACTAGCCGACCTCGTTTTTAATATCCCTCAATAGGGTAATACTGCATTTGGGTATAATTGCATGCAAGTCCAAAATACAACGAAAAATTATTAGTTAGCAAATGAATTTGTTATTAGGGCAACCCATTGGAAGAGGTATTATTTCATCACTTTTAACCAGATTTAAAAATTATCGCGAGTTGCGGTGCTGCATGCGTCCTAATTCATTTCTTCTCCAGCTTGTACAAGTGGGGCATCTTCAATTTCGAGTTTCCAAAACGATTCAAACCTCCGGCCTTGGAAAATCTCCCTCCAGACATTTCCATCCGAAACGTTTTCGGATCCGTCTAATTTTTTGGGATCACCAGTGCGGCACATCTGCGACCGCGTTCCGATTCGAAAAATACGCAAACATATAATAGAACGGAAGCGAAAGGAACGGAACGGTCCTTTCGCTCGACAAATAATTCGGTGGACGAGGCAATGATTGTAGCATTTATTAAATTTCATTCCCTCACGCAATCGATTTTCAATTAATCCGGAAATCCTCGCTCGAGTGAGTGTTTTGCTTCATTGCGTCCACCCTTTCTCCCCCCTGACGACCGCCGATCGATCCCCACTTCAACGTTGGTCCGACGCTCTTTCTTCGTGATTTACTTAAAAACTCCGATCCCGTACGCGCCATTAAACAATTATTTGCCCGACGGAATGAATGCCTGGTGGAATTCGCCAGGAAACTTAGTGCTGCTGCGCGGGCGAAGGGATACGGCCAAGTATGAAAATCGACCTATAAAACATAATGGCAGTTAAGGCGTAGATCTTTTCATTTATGCCAACTTGGGCTGGGTGGTTTATGGGAATTGGTTATCCTTGGCTGCGTTTTCTTATTTGCGATTTACTTGTATCTGGATGTAGGGTAACTTCCCCAACCCACATTTGTGTGACTCAAGTTTTGGAAGGAAAAAGCATTGGCATTCTTACTGCGGGAATACTTCTCGGAGAGATAACCGGGCTGCGGCATAGTATAAGACCGACGTTTCGGCTACTATATCTGCAGCCGTCTTCGGAGTGGTGTCGATTTTTACTGTGGGGTGGTTTATTGCAATTTATGTATTGCTGTATGCTGTATTTTCTTATTTGTGATTTACTGGTATCTGGATACAAGATAACTTCCCCAACCCACATTTGTGTGATTCAGTTTTGGAAGGAACAAGTGGCAGCATTATTAATGCGGAAATATTTCTAGGAATGCTAAATGGGTCGACTTAGATAAGACCCACGTTTCGGCTGTTAACTTTGCTACCCTCTTCAGGGTGAATGCGGATTGTCAAATATAGTCCCATAACTATATGATTAACGATATTTGCATTCTGAGAAGCATTCCTGCAGCACAGCAGCACTAATTCACAGGGAAAACATGACATCCTGATAGTATTCTATATTTGATAACCTTAGATTTATCCATAGATGAACAAGACTCGGCAAGATGTATAAATCTACATTCATCAGATACTATAAGATCTTCCTTTAGGATTGATATATTGGCGTATTTTACCATGATTATGACAGTGATGAGATCTTTACCAAACATTTTTTCTTTGAGAGCAAGTGAAAGATATCGACATGACTGGGATTTGTTTAGAAATGTTACTTTTTTTGGGCAGATTCTCTTACCACCATCTCCTTATATTAAGTCGCATGCCTATACTTGCGAATTAAGAAGGGAAAAAGTGGAAACAAGATAGGAGCCATTTTGAAGATCTCCTAGCCTTTATCTGATATAAACAACTATAACCACTACTATTAAAGTATTGTTAAAAATCTTTTTTTTTTATCTCACTAAATAGACATGGCGTCACTGTGCATGAATACTAGGCCGAGATAGTGTTTTTATTGCATATAGAGCTGTTCATTCGGACGTATTAATTTTTTATTGACTCATGCAACATAACGTTAAATCTTCGACTAATTCGAGAGAGCATTCGACAGAGCATTTCTTCGTTTTTTCTCCCCTATTATCCTGATAGTCATAACTTTTTTTATAATCATGCAGGAGTAGCTGTTAATCATAAATACAATTCGGAGGTCAACGGTATTAAGATCTAGGATATTTAGAGGAGATAATTCATCGCTCTGTTGAAAACGATATATTTACGGTTCCAGTGGCCTTTTTCTTACATAACTCATGAGTACTGCAAGAGCCGGTGGTAAATTCATGATAGAGAAATGCATTTTAACGCTTGTTAATCTATTTTATGAATCCCATAATGAGGAAATCTCCAGCATATTAATTAACTACCACCACTCTGTATTAATTTTGCTGCAGGGTCTGTCAGCTCGTTCATATTACCTGCATTTTCGCTCTTTTGTAAACGATTTATGTGTGTAATGCATATCCCATGATGAATTCATGCTCTAGGAGCCCCCAAAACGTTAATTATTCATGCTTAATTGCGGTTATCCACTTCTTGAAAATCCGCGAGATTTGTCGCAATTGTTACTCATTTCGCACGGATTCGGAGACAGGGAAATGCATGCGTTCGAATGAAAGACTCAATAAAGCAACTGTAGCGAGTGTAATGAATGAGTTTCAAGAGTTCTGGAGTATTGCTGCAGTAGCTCGCGAAGGAGAAAATGCCGCGTTAAAACAGCTGCCAAAATTAATCTCCTCGAGAGCAATTTGGCGGAAATTCATAAAACAGGGAAATAAAATTAAGTTCATTTTTCTTCTCATCGGAGGTATTTTTCAGTCCTCTCATCTGATATTCCCCATAACGCAGATTTTTTTGGAACTAAAGACATAAATTTCTTCATCATTCATATTTTTCATATGTAGCTTCCCAAGAACATATGTGCTTACATGCAACGATCATTTATCCATACTTATTCTGATTTTTTTTTTGTTATGCTCTCATAGTATTTTGCATTTGTTGATTTTTCTGTTAGTAATATACTATTTAAACCCATCTCACATTCATTCTCTACCAGGAATTCCACCAATGGCACAAGGTCCAATTTTAGACTTTGTCCATTTGAAGTTGCTCGGGTCTTAAAAAACTGAAATCTTACTTCTAAAAGAAATATTAAAACCCAGTGATAATTGCTCTCTTTCTGTAGTAAAATTAAATAAATCAATTAAATAAATCAATTAAATTGCCAATATGCCAGAAAATATTTCAAAAGTTTGAATTTAAAATAAAATATCATTATCGAAAATTATGACAAATGAACAGTAAAATTTTCTCCAAGTGCCTGTCTTTATCACCAAGAATATTAGCGTCTTTTTGCATTTAAAATTTTCATCAAATGCTCTAAAATGTTGTAAAATAAATTAGTTTTCTAATACAGAACGTATACGGTTTCTGGCGAAGATGAAATATCTGAGATACCTTTATGATATCTTTAAGTATGCTAAGCTGTTTTGTCATTAAAACAATCGAATTTAATACAATGTGAATACAATTGACGTTTATTATAATTTTCCGTCGCCTTCAACACCTAAATGTTTCACCGATATTTTAATGTACCTATATATTAGGTTGTATTCCTATAATCAGATGCCCTCAGGGCAAAGATCATTTTGATTCATATTAAAAAAATCTGATGTGGCCAGCACATGACTTTCTCCATATATAAGATGTAAATATTTATCTACGACAGTATTTTCGAACTCTATTTTCAATCTAAACTTGGAAGATAAGTGATTAATTTCTTTCATATTATCTTTTACGTCACAAACATTATAGATATTTTTTTGGGACATGTTCGATGAAAAACGATGAAGTGGCCTTTCGCCCCAGCGCCCAGAGCGCCCACAACGAACATAATGAGCAACTTCCGGTTTATCAGTATTTTACGAATCACTCCTACACAATCAGTGATACAAAAATATGTTTCATACAAAATTCATAGTAAATTATATTTTCTAAAACTTTTATGAATTACAGTATATACCTAAATATCATATTTATGGAGATATTTTGAAAACCGGAAATGAGCTTTGAAGAATGAAGCTCGACTTCCGGTTAACCGATTTACTCCAAAATCTAATCAACTCTAACGACACAAACCAAAATACTATATATGAAATTTGGTGTTGATCCGACAAACAGTTTTTATGGTAGAGCGCCCACAAAGTACATAATCAGCTACTTCCGGTTTATCAGTATTTCACGAATAACTCCTAATCAACCGGTGATGCAAAAATATGTTAAATACAAAAGTTATAGTTAAACAGATTATCTAAACTTTTATAAGGGAAAAAATATACCTATATATCATATTTATGGAGATATTTTGAAAACTGGAAATGAGATATGATGAATGAAGCTCGACTTCCGGTCAACCGATTTACTTGAAAAACTAATCAACTCTGACAGCACACACCACAGTACTATACATGAATTTTGGTATTGATACGACTAATATTTTTCAAGTTAGAGCGCCCACTGTCACACACACACACACACACACACACACACACACATACACACAGACATCATTCCGAAAATGGTCAAAACGTGTTCTAGGGACCCCAAAACATGTATTTCCGTTGAAATCTCGAAGTCGATTTTTTTCATGAAAACAATACTTTCTCTATACTTCGTATATGGAGAAAGTAAAAATGACAAAAAGATTTCTTTGGGCCAAATTAACAGCGAGGCCCTCAGCTCGCACCTAGTGTGCCATATAACAAATTAATCCCTGCTTAATTTATATTTAACCTAGTAACTGACTATTTTTTTTGAATATTTTTTACTTGATTCATCTCCGTTTACATCCCATTGGTATGAAAACTCCAAATGGAGATCATGTATTTTAATGGGTTAAAATTTATATTCATTTAATGGGTTAAAATTTATATCATTATTATCCATAACGAAAAATTATTATCTACGATCTGAAAGATAGTTAAATCGAAAGAACAGCATTGGGAATTAAAAATTCATCTGCTAGCATCAGGTAAAAATAAGCTGTTTTCTGTTTTATTTATTCACCAGAATCGGTGTTCAGGAAAGAGTGAAAATCGAGCCCATTTTCTCCGCATAAAGCACTGAAATCGCGACACTTGAAAGTATATCGGCGCGCGATAAGGGCCATTCCTCATGAGGCGTAAGTGCGCGTCTCCATCATTTAGCGTCGGTGGGACGTCGTTAAGGGAAGGCGACAGCGTCAAAAGCGTAATCATTCCGCTCATTCATTCATTCCTTCATTAAGCAACGCGGAAACAACGTAGCGCGGAAGCAGGACCCGCATCCGAGGCCCCGCGACAAAGGCCTCTCTTCCAGTGTAAAAGGCCTCGCCGAGACCCTGTATCCCATAACGACACGGCCTAAGAAGTCGTTCTTTCCGCGGGTCGATCCGGTGGGACGTTGCTCTTCTGCAAGTGGAGGTTGAAGTGGTAGGCAAGTGCAATGGCGGGTCAAATGAAAGCTTTATGAAAATGAAATAAAAATTCGAATATTTACGCCTTTGTTCTATAATTTGGTACTGTTATCAATGTAAAAAAATGCAATATGGAGCACGGTTGTGATTGAATTAGAGGTTTAAAATCTCCGATAGCCGTTGTTGTTGATTGTTCCTCACCTTCTTTTCCGGTATTTCAGGAAACAGGAAGGATTGCCACTCTTTTAAGACCCCCCAATGTATATTTCAGTGAAGTACAAAGGTGAGGATAGACTCAATATTGAGATGAAAGTTGTTTTCAAAAGATTTTTATTCAATAAATGAAACTATCATACAATGATGGTCATAATATATACTATAAGAATAATGAATAGACATGACAAAACAGAAAAGGGCAAGTAGTAAAATAAGATACATCTCCCAAAACCAAACATCATCATCAACAGTAAAATAAAAAATAATGCCAAAATAAAAATACAATAATACTAAATATTTTGTATTTTACCATCACTCATTCAAGACTGCTCCAATTTTGTTCAATAAATTAAATACTTAAGGTTTTCTCTTGACTCGCCCTCGTACTTTAGCACGACTAAGCCCTAGCGGGATGGGTTATGGCCCTAGCTGGGTGGGTTAGGGCCCCAGTGGGGGTGGGGTTAGGGCCCGGGCCCGCACGTGGCCCACCGATCTATGACGGCCGCGACTTTTCCTCCCCGGATTGCGTCGCGCCTTCGATTTTTCCTCTCTGCGCGAAATACGGCGAATTTGCGGGCAATTTATTTCTTCCCGAATTCTGCTTTTTTCGATCGATCCGACGCGATGCGATGGAGGTCTTGATGAAGCTTTTCAGGAAAGAGGTTTTGTGGAAATTAAAAACGAAATGTGCGGATGCCATTTTTTCTCCCCACTCTCGGCGAACGCTTAAAGATGTATCGCCATCCATTCCGATTTGGAAAATCAATCTTGCGCTGAGCCGAGTGTTGGCTCATTTGCTGCGAGATCGATTCACTCGTCCTTGGGCTTATTCACTGATTTACTGTTTAAATCAATGCTTGTGTCAAGTAATTAAGCACAACTCCCACTCTTGTGCTTATCTAAGACTCTTCTCTTTATACCCAATAACTTTGTTTTGCATTATGTAGATAGTTGTTTTAACTATCTTAACTTTCTCTTTCTGTTATATTTTTCCTGGAATGTTTTCAAATATGAAATTTTTAAATACATTATTACGACTTTGATACTTCATATCAAGTAATATCTTGCTAAGGTTTAATAATAGGTGTCTTTGTTTTGTTATCTTTACCGTTTGACTTAATAAGATTAGTATTATTTATGCTTTAATTAATAGATTAACATTGAATTCTTGGCTTTTGATTTGGCTGTTTTTCTTCTCATAGTATTTTTTACATTAAGATAGTAATAAAATATTCGAAAAAACTACAATTATTTCAAATTTAGCTTTGAATACATTTTATATGCTTAAGATAAAAATTTAATTTATTTTATATAATGTATGCTAGTACCTCAGAGGAAATCTTCTAGCATACAATATAACAGATTTCCAATGGTTTTATTAGTAACATTTAGTTTCACTAGAAAGCATTAAAGACGAAGTCCCAAAATTTGCGATGTTCGTTGCTGCAATTACCTGACAATATTTATGCCAATGTTTTTTGCAGTCGTAACTCTGCACATTGATCATAGAATTTAGAAACCCAATTCCTTGTGGTCCATAGAATTCTTACATGATAAATACTTCGAATGGAGAAGAGCATAATGATCTGGATGTAGTTAATAATTTAGCATCACTCATACATTTGTAGCTTTCACGTTATCAGAGGTATGAACTTAACCTAGTGAAAAGTAAATTTAAGACAAATTTTCCTCATATTCTATCAACAGGTAAAGGAAAAACAAAATAATATTATGAAATAAAATATAAATTATAAGATAATATCATAACCAGGTAATCCATTCTCTTTTTCGCACAGAAGGGGTTAGGACTGACGGGTTTCACCTTCTTTCAAAGATCTAATCTTAAACTTGAGGCACCTACAAAAATAGCTCAATATTGATAAATATTTAATTCGCGCTGAGGTCCCCACGGTGCTGGGGGAACCCATCCTCCCTCGGTCCCTCAACTGCCGTGTGAAAAGTTAAAACCAACCGTGACGGTACCCTTAATGGGTTGCGCGAGTGGGTAGAGGTGGTTAGGGGAAGAAGATTAACGCGAAACTTGGATAACCCAAAAGTTGCGTGCGTCAGTTTTCGCGTGTAGGTACGCCTCGCTGGTCTCTTAATAAGGATCATTGGGTATTCTTTCCTTGCAGACGGCAGAGATAAGGGATTCCGAAATGGATGGGAAAGCATTTGAGGAATTTCGGGTTTATTAGTTCGGGTATGTGAGAAAATATGGAGGGACGTCGGGGAATTTCGAAGGTGGATTTTCGAAGGACGCCGAAATCCGTGGCTGTTTTGGAAGGACGCAGGATGTCCAATAAGCCATTAAGCGCGGAATTCGCATCGCGAGGACATTTCTATGGCTCCAATAGGATTCTTGCGCATGCATTTTCACGCTCCAAACTCATTTATTCCCAGTATGGAATTTTTGAAAACTTCGATTTTTAAAGACTTTTGTGATTTTAATTGCGAGTTTGAGAAATGATTCAGAATAAATACTAATTAGTATTAATTTTTAACAATAGAAAATCTTCCACTCTTAACAGTTCTGAATTATTTTCTCTGAATAAATTTTTAAAACGAGTCGATTTAGAATAAATGTAAATTGCTATCAATTTAGAATATACTACCAATTTTTCCGTAACAACACACCTACTTAAATTGATCAGTAAAAGAAAAAGAAACTGGATTGGACACACATTAAGAAGGAAATGCTTGTCAAAGGAAATAATTAAAAGAACAGTAGAGGGAAAGATAAAAAGAGGAGGGAGAAGAATCAAAATGATTGATAGTTTGAAGAATGGTAAAGGATATGCAGAAATGAAGAGAAGAGTAGAGGATGGAGAAAGATGGAAGAATGATACCTAAGACCTGCGCAAGCTGATTACAAGATGATGATGACACTCCTACGAATGGGACATTTTAGTCTTCTAATATGCAGCATGATTCAAGGAATTAATTCTTAGTTGATGAATGAAAAAGTTACATTAGGCACTGCAAATATTCATTAACCTATTATATAGCCGCAAATTCAAGAACGCACAGATCTTTGAATCCATTTTATTTACGAGCCAGAACAACCAGAATCATATAGCACGGCAGGCTCTTACGCCGTGTTTGAAAAGTTATTTTATTCTATATATGTTGATGTTTACACCGTACACCCATTTATAATATGATACAAATCAAGCAAAATTTGAGTAGTTTCTTCCCGCATAATCATGTGCTAAAATCTTGCAATGAGCCAAATATTCATTCTTTCGGTATATCTGCGACCACTACCTTATTACTGTTGGATTTTATATTCCACAAACTTTCGACTTTATTTCTGAGAAGATACAGATATGAATAGTCTAACGGAGACTCGAACCCGAGCCTCCCAATTGGCAGTTGGTTGCTCTGCAATCGAGCTATCCTCAGGAACTTTCCTAAGTGTACGCTTCAACGTGCAATATCGCCTTACATCCTTTTCTTTTTGACTTCATGCTGCCATTGCTATGACAAACAGATAACTTACAAAGAAACGATAAATCATCATCAAAATTTTAAGCTCCTTTTCCCATTCTAATTCTAATTGTAACCCCTGAATGTAAGAACTCAATAAAAAAACGAAGGTCATACACACTTTTGTGATGAGTATTTGGGAAAACTTTCGGTTGAGTTAGGCCACTGGTAAAAAGGGTGCCTTCAATTAAAGGAATTCAGAAGAAAGGAAGGCCCCGACTGATTCTCGCAGGAAATGAAAATGCGAAGGAAGTAAAAGAAAAGCAGGAGTTGGGATAAGAGACGGAGTCCGCAAAGGGCTTCTTTTGCCGTATTAAGGGGGAATAGTTTCCAAAGAATACTTTGAAGGCAACTTCTGAAAGGAAATTCTCAAGTTATTCTCCGGCCTAAGCAGATGACACCAACATGGGAAATTTTAGTGCTAATCCCGATGTCGGAAGGCTTATCTATTTATATTTTGTCTCCCGTGATATATCTCTTGATTTACGTACACCAACAGGACATGAAATGAAAATAAAATAATACTACCCTACGTATTTCCAAAATTTCCCTTCGTACAAAATGGCATTTTTTCCAAAGTGAAAAAAAAATCAATTGAGATCGAAGATTAATTTGTTGCTGTACATTATATAGTCTGTAAAGTATTCAGCCCGAAACTCGAATGATAACTCATACCCTCAAATATTGGCTAACAAGAGCTAGAAAGGGGAATTAGGGTTACTAGACAGGATGAGGAGTGAGGTAGTTTGCCCTTGCTTTACTCGCGAAGCTAGAATGCTATAAGGAGAAAATGTCACCATTATATGAGGTATTTCATGAATTGGGTCCCAAAATGAAGTTTTCCCTAAAGTAAAATGACTCATAGAAACTATTTTCAATGTGCATTCGTAGAAAAATGATTAAAGGATATTTAGGTAATGCTGAAAATATCACGTGTCACTGGCTTTATGTACCACTCAGCTCATTAGGTTACCCTTTTTCCATCCGCACCTTTTGAAAGCCTTTTCCAGGTAGGCTTCGATAATTAATTAAGCGATACAGCATATTTAATCCATAGGAAATGCCGTTTTTAGCTTCCAAAACAAAGGATTCTTGTAATTATCCAGATATAAGCAGGGCTTCATTAAAAATAGATGTTATGGCCGTTGGTGGAATATAATGTTACCACGTCCAAAGCCCATTTGGGTTCAGCCGAAAACAGTAGGTTTTCTATTTTTTTAAACACAATAAGAAGAATATAAATCTGGCTAATTACTAAAAAATTAAATCTAAAAGGGATATATTATGTGGAAAAATGAAAGGAAAAATGAGTGGAAAAATGAGTGGAAAAATGAGTGGAAAAATTAGCACACAGAAATGTGTATTCACGCGAAATATGTGAACTGGTATATAAGGTTCACAATAGTGCGGTGGTCAGAATTGCGAAGACGCTTTGTTATAAGAAATTCCTAAACTGAAAGTCATTATAAAGAGATATGGAATCGGTATTGGTCAATACACGTATTTTAGCAATCATTCTACCATTAACTTATTTAGTTTAAGAAGGCACCGTTTCCTATTAGGTATTTTAAACTATTGCATTGCTTAACGGTCAAGACTCGATAATGTATGATTATTATGTAGCTCTTGTATCAGACGCACATTTTTTGCATGGTTATTGCATATTCCACTCGATATTAGATATTATGATGAAAACTTATCACTAATGAGTATAGAATATCCTGCAAATGTGATGTTAAATGTCTACGGAATTATTAATTTAAATTCTTTTTATTACTCATGATGTAGTATGATCTGTTTAGATATAGTACTTCGCACTTCACTACAAAAGCAGCATAACGGTAGATAGATCCCTTGGCAAGTGTGAGTAATGGTTATATCTGCTGTCACAGAATCACATTTGCAAAGGATTATCGTAAATATACAGATAATTTATATCTTACCTTGAAATTATGTATAATCACGCTAACATGAGATCACTATGCTGATTCCAATTACAGTATAAGTTCATCATCCTTGAAGCATATGCGTGGACATGTAGGGTAAAATATACTTGTATGCTATATAGGGTGTTTACTAATAAACTAATCCGAGAGCATCTAATAAATTAATACATCGATGATGGTACTAAATAATCGATAATTGACTCGAATATCGATTTTGAACTCGAAGTGGAGGTAAACACGCTTATAAAATGCGTTAAGTTATCATTTATGAGTGTTCTACCTTTTGGTAGGTTCATGCACACTCAAAAATCCCTATTAACCCACATCACTTTCATTTCCATATAGTAAACCCCACCCTTTATGTCATCCAACATATTTTGTCTTTGACTTCCCCTCTGTTTTTTCCCCTGGATCCTTCTCTCAATTAAAGTATTCGCCAATCCCTCTCCTCTCAATGCAACCGTAATATCTGTACGCTTTACATTATAAAAATATCTTGAGCTAGTATGCTGTTTAGGATGCTTACGTATGAAAGGCAATGCGTGTTGAATTTGGCGTTGATTTATCAAGAGATTGCTTTTTCTGCCCAGAGCTGGTTTTCAAAACGAACCACTCTCCACACGAATTCCGCAGCTCTTTGAAACGCATCTCACGACGTGAAAATGACGGAAATAAGCATACTCTGCCCTCAGTCAGCTGCCATTTCGCCCTTCAATCGACTCCCACCGCAAATTAGGGTATGCAGTCACCGGCGATAAACTCAGCCTTCCTTTCGTTTATGCCCCTAACAAGTCGGATTTAAAGATATCAGCGGCGGAAACCCTTATCTCCGAACGATAACGTCAGGAGCGTAAATGAAAAACTTGCCTCGAATTTGTTTTGATGAGTCTGGAAAAATCTCGGACGAGCTCGAGACCAATCCTAAAGATAACCTTTAAGCGTCAGCAGGCTGCGGTGGTGGGCTTATGGAATCGATGGCCCCGCGTTTTTACCAGAAAAAGCTTTTAGAGATAAATTCGCCGCGGAGGCAATATTAGTATCCAAATAATCGCCTGACACAATTGCGTCCGCACCGTTGTTTTATGGACTGACCACCGGGGGTGAAAATTTGGACGACCATTTACTTTTTCGCCCATGAATATTTATATATTACGTTATTAATGAGCGATGCGTGTGGATTATGCAGAGGACCACGGAGGACTTACACCTTTCTAGAATTTTATGAAAATTCGTGAATCCCGAAATTGAAGTGTCGCTACGTTCATAAAAATGGAAGAACGACATGATTGGAAGATTTGTTTGGCCGAGTCCTTGTGTGGGATTTCGGAGTCATTGAATTCAATCGTCTTCGTACAACGGGGGAAAAATTTATGAAAAAATTATTATTAAGGATAGAATTTTTGCTAGGAGATAATTTGTGCAATTTTGATTATTCTATGGAAATAAGCGAATAATTTAAAATATGGATTATTTAAAGCTTAAAATTAATTGTTCAATTGTATATTCTTGATCTATCATTTTCGACTTGAAAATCCACTGTCTTCGAATTAGACACCAAAATATTCCACAACTGACTACATTTAATAATAAATAAATATATAATAATACATAAATAGACAATGAGTACGTGAAGATATTTTTATTTAATTATATATACTGAGAAATATAAAATATAAAAATAATATAATTCATATAAATTAAAAGTAAAATTGATGAATTAATTTGTTTGTACAAAATTGAGTCATAAAACTACCCCTTCTATCCAGCCAAAGTAATTATGTAAATTAAAAAATAGGCTAATCGTACCATATTCGTAATTCCTGGCGCAGACCCAATTCCTTCTTGTAGGATCTTGCTTCTTTTATCACCGCATACGCAGATGCATCAGAAATTATTGAACTGCCATTTAGTTGAAAATTTACGTTGGAAGGAAATGTTGCATACATCTAAATACGAAGAGTAGTATTACATGCCCTGAGGCAATACTTTTCAATTTTTCTAGCAGCCTTTGCCTCCTTTCCTAAAATAAAGATTCAGCAGCAAGTCCGCTTGCTCTATTTACCTATTCCCGGTAATTAAATTCTCAGAGAAATTCTTCGGAGGGCTCCACGCTTCAGTAGCCCTTTTCCATCCATTTCAATGATTTAAGAAGCTGAGTCGGATCAATTAGGAGGAAAGCAGTCTTAAAGATAGTGCCCCAGTCTCCGCTTCTCCGCTTTAATTCGCCGTTTTTGCACCAAAGCGAACTTTCGTGAATCAATTTTTCCCCTCCGATTCCAGGGAAAGAAAGTGCACTCAAAGAAAACGTCTTTCTTCTCGCAGCGAGAAGCGGTAACTCGTTTCGGAATCGCATTCGTTCTGCATTGAATGCATCCTAACTTCCTTGTATAAAAAATGAGGTTACACATCGGAGAAAAATATTATCTGAGAAAAGAAATACATTAGTTGTATTTATAAGGTATCTATAAGTTATAAGGTATATTGTAGGTATAAGGTATATGCTATCTTTGGGATCTAAAGTACGCTTAGATTGTTAATGAACTCTTGGAGAAGGTTATTATCTAATTGTTCGCAAAGGTAGTATGATTATTTAAGCTTTAATAAATAATATTCATTATTAAATCTTATAGTGATGATTTACTTAATATAAAGTCAATATATACTTAATGTAAACTCAAAATATACTCAACATTACAAAAAATACATAAGATATGATTAAAACATTGAAATTGTTAGATAACTGTCAGAAAGGATAAAGCTGTGAGAAATAGATAAATATTAGGCTAATTAATACGATCCAAGCATATATGCCAATCGAAAGTTTCATGCTCTGTGGTTTTCTTTGCCCAAAATACGAACATTTCCTACACTTTTATTACAGGAATGTTATAATTTTAGCTGATAAAATACTTAGCATAGCTTTGAATCTATTATATCGAAGAAAATAAATTAGGAATAAGCATAAAAGGAAAATCTGATCAGGTGTAAAGGGAGAGGAAGAACAAGATAAAAGTCTGCTGAGTTAGGTGATGAAGATTTTGAATGTAAACAACGTGAGGAGTTGTCATAAAAATAAATAATAAAATATCAATGAATTTAAACCTAGGTATCAAGATTGATATGCACCCCACGAAATGAATGTGTATATCCGGGTAACCTAAAATTTTAGGTGATAATAATTCACACTAATTAACATTCATCGGCTCAACACATTTTCACCCCGCAAAACTTTTCAATCCCATCTTTGACGAGCTCGACGACTCGAGGGAAGCTTCAAGTCCACATTACCATTAATCCCGCAGATATGCGTGGGGTATTGATTTTCCCGATTTTGCACAAACATTTGAAGTTCTCAAAGCGCGTTCCGCGGGTAGACAGCATAATTCATTTCCACGCGACGCAAGCGATAGGCGAGTGCTTTCCGCTGTATCATGGTGCACCGCCGCTTTGTCGTTATTCTGGCTTATTTTCGGAGCGCTGTGAATAACCGCGCGGCTCCTTCCGTCACGGGCCGTCTGTTCGACCGCATCCGATCCCACAATGCACCTCGCCGCCCCCGCCCCCGCCCCACGAGGCCTAATTGTATGCGACGGACGGTGACGGTGCGAACGGGCGCGAATCATGCGAGGAAATGATTAAGCGAGTTGGATGGAGTCCCTATCATATGGAAAATCCGCGGAAAAAACACCGGGAGATCCTCCGGAAGGTTCGCGGGTAATTTTCCCTAATTAGCCCCGTGCCCTTGGCTGCCGACGATCTCGGCGCTGTTTTCTTTCTCACGGGAGATAAGGGCGTTATCAGGTGGTGGAAGGTAGCACCTTGGCGTTATGCATCGAATGAATTAAAAAAATGGGAAAGAAATTCGCCGCGGCGTTTCTTTCTCGTCCTATTGTGGCAGGTGGCGCCTGCTGTCGGGTCAATCGGGAAACTCAACGTGCGCCTCGGGGTTCAGTTTTAGTATCGCAACTATTTCGAGGTGATCTAGTGAGTTAATTATTGCGATGTTATGCCGCATTTCAAGGTGAAGCCTAAAAGGAGTGCAGTTTTAATTACGGAAAGTAGTTGTGGCGAAAGCGCCCCTGCATCACTTTTTCCTCCGTGGATATAAATTTAAAAGATATTATCTTGCATGTTGATTGTCTCCAAGACTGTGTACTCGGAGAAGGAAATTGCCTGCGAAACCGACCAGATGCATCGTAAGGAGTCAGGATAATCCGTTATTTCTTCAGAAAGAAAGTTAGTTTGAATGTCCAGCCGGTATTTCCTCGCTCTGCTGTTTATAAATCTGAGGTATACTTAAAACACATTCCATTGTGCATGGATTTTAAAAAGATATCCCCTCCTTCGAAATAGTAACGCTTGGAAACCAGCTATTGAGGCTAGCAATTCAATGCAAAAAAAATAGTTATTTTGGGGTTGGATGAACAAAGAAAGAAAAGAACCATCTCATCATGAAGGGATATTAATGCACGAGAATCACTTCCTATTCCTTCTTCCTCATAGCGCTATAATAAATTCAGGTAGGGAAATATCATCACAGAGGTTTTGCTATATTGGGTTAAGTCACATACGCGAGTTTTCAGATCATAATGAAACCATGCCTGTAGATGATATATATACTGATATACCTTACTGCTAATATTTGGATTCATTACTATGTACGGTTGAAGGCTTGAATTTATTCGTTCATCCCAGAGAAATATTCAGAGCCAAAGAAAACTTACACACCATTCTAATCTCATTAAAGGAAGTTTATTGACAGACGTTATACTATCAATAATGATTCACTGCAATGTCTCAATTAGATATTTTAAAAAAGGTCCAAGTTTACTTAAAGAAAACACTTGATAATAAATATTCAAACTGGAAGTATTGCCAATGGAGCTTAATTGACGTATGTAGGTATGCAAATATGTAATTATTGACATCTGCCCTTGATCCATCATATGTCGAGTATTTAATGCAAGGATATCCGCAGACACGAATAAAAAAAAATTAGATTTAAAGAAGAAATCAGAGCCAAGTCATTGCGTAAGGATACTTGTCGGCAACAAACGTAATCAGCAAATCAATAGATGATAATTATTTGAGCAACAGCGAGAAATTTTATCGAGTTTTATAGTCGTCATTACTAAATGCCAACTTTATTCCCTATTTGCATGATAATGATGACGTTATGCCAACTCTATTATCCGACCTCGGATTTTTTTGGAGTTGTTATTCATGTTGAATAAGGTATTGTTGTAAGAGATATGATGGACTTCCTGTAATCCTTGCTGTTACAAACCACTGATAGTGAGGTTTTGTTTGGCCTGCGTCTGAACGGATTTAATACGCTGCCGAGATGTGCGTGGTTTTATTAAACAAAAGTTATCCTTTGATGCTCACGTTAGAGGCTTTTAGGATAACATAATGATTGCGGGTTTATTTAATCAGCGTTGAAAACAAACTTAATTGGCCAAACTGTTCGACGGAAGGAAATTGGTTTTATGCCGCGTTAGCATCGCAACATTATCGTACTCTATAGGTATTATCTAGCCACAATGGAACTTGTAATCCCTAGCGGAATATTAATTTTGACTTTCATACAAATAAAGGAAGGAGTATCCGAGGTCTTAATGAAAGCAGAAACTTTATATTGTAGGCTAATCGTAGTTCAACAGTTGATTTAAAATCTTTGTTTCAGGCTGAAGTTTCTTTAAAAACCATCATTATATAATTTATAATATCATTGATAACAATCTTTAAAGAAAATTATATATAATTTACCTTACTGTGGATGAGTGTGTATTAAACATTCTTATGCAACGACATTGCCTTCGTTTATTGGTAATTTACATAACACTTCATATCATCTAACATCTTGTCTATGTTTTCCACATTGTTTTTCCCTTGTATTCCACCCTCAATTACTTTCTTTAGCACTCCTTCTCCTCTCAGTATTTGATCCACCTATTTCCTCTGTCTATGCTTATTAACTTAAATTATTGCTCCCTCTTCCAGTACCATCTCCACCATTTCTCTATATCTTTTCCATCTTACTTTTTCCATAGGAGGAAATTGTTACTCAAAAGAAAATTTGCACTTTTGCAGGAAATATCCCAACTCTCTGTACGCGTTCCACATTAAAAAAATTCAGGGACGTTATAATTGCAACGCCTTGAAGGATTTGCCACGTGGTATTAATAAGAAATTATTTTGCATACAACGGGAGGTTCATCTTATTAAAATATGAAGGAAGCTCGACGTACGCACCGGGATTATCATCGGTAATAAGAACTCGCTAAAAGCAATGTTCCGTCTCTTTCTTTGAACGCTGACCATCTGCGGGCACATAATTAATTTAGGAGGAAATTGCATATATACATTTTATCATGAATACGATGCAAACATGTTATTTTTGGATGGGAGATCGTATTCTGTCACGGATTCAGCGTGATTTACACCCAAATAAAAAGACGATGTTTATTTCTCCCCTGACCTTATAACTTCTATTGAATCCGTATAAGGATTACGCCTCTGTATGTTAGAGATATGTTTTTCTCTGTGCAGCTAAAAATACTGTCTTATTTCCCTTGTTATTGCCTTTTTCCTTGTACGCTAGATGCTAAAGAGAGAATATGAACAGAAACAGTTGCTCCAAATAAAGTTGAGAGATTTCTTTCGTTTTGGATAATGTTCCGTAAGTAGGGTGATCATTGGATGGCATATTTCCGGACAGAATAATCTTATTATTTGGTTTTTACTCGTATATTCAAATAATGGTTTTTAATTGTTTTGATTTTGAATTTTGATGAATATAAAGGAATTGGTGGGCATGATGATGTTCGGTGGAGTATTCCTCTTAACTATTCGGTAGTTGGAGGTATTTGAAGTCCTCAAATGCACTCTGAAAATAAAGAACTAAATTTACGTCATGTAAAAATGTATGAATAATACCAAAAGTGATGATAACAATTTAGTCACCATAAATAGCGCAATAACCAATTAAATACGACGTAATAAAATGATGAATACATTTATATGACATAGTAAATCTAAGAATATTATGAATGTGTATGTAAGCATCCTGAAATGGGTTAAAAAAACAAATTTGAATTACCTTGTAAACCATGTTTACGCTGAAAGCGAATCTATGAATTAATCTATATCTAGGGTATTATTAAGAACTTCATTTTTCATTCATATGATTCTGGATACAGATTCATTTAAAACTATTTTACCCTCCCAAAAGAATCTCAAAATAATTTTGTATGTTTCAGATGAATATTAAAACCAATGAGCCTATGCATGTATTTATAACTCAAATGAACATTATACATGCATTTTTTGATATTATATGATATGTGGTTATTGTGAGTGGTTTTAAAAATACCACCAGGCATAAGATTTACTGGAGTTTAAAAATAATAATACAAACTACCTTCACTTAACAGTAGAACAAAATCACAACTTTTGCTAGTAAGCATAAATGTATTCCTATATTATGCAAAGTTACCACCAAGCTAAGTCTGAAATATTGGATTCTATCACCGAAAATTATTGAAGAAAAAATATTTGGTTTATTTTAAACGAATTAAGGCCCTGAAGTTCAGCAATTCTTCTCAACGGTAGCCATTAATAAAGCGAAAATGTAATAATTTAAAATTCCAATAACCTTTCAGAGACGGGACAATCCAGTCAAGATGACGCTACACTAATATCCGGAATGAAGTTGCATATTGCAAGTTTTTCTCTCTTCCTCGAGTCTAAGTTCTACAAAACGAAGGCATCCGAGAGATTCAGTCGGAAAAGCGGTGGAATTGGTGAGAAAGTTTTCAAATATTCCGCAAGTTTTTATCCCGGGCGAGATGGGACTCCGGGGAATAATTCCGACCCGTGTCGGTGACTCCAAATTTGATGACGCCTTGCGCTTTAATTTCGAAGCCGGTGCTCAATTCGATGAAAATATTAAACTTATCTACCCGGGAAAATTCGCCAGGTGACTTCATTGCTCGTCGTGATATTATGGGGAACATGAGGCATTTTTAGAGGGTCCGTCCAAGCGTTTAGGGAATATTGACGTGCATGAGGGTTCCATTACGGGCCATTCTAATGATTGGAGAGATGGCTTTCAAATTCAATTGAGAAAAAATTATCCCTCGGAAAATAGAGCCATGAGCTTAATATTAAGTCTAGGTAACAACAGATATAGTATTCTTTTCTTAACAGGGGTATTTCGGAATGAAACAAGTTAGCTGCGTCACTCTTTACCTACTTGAATGCAAATACCGATTTTTAAAGAAATGTTAGCCGCATTGTAGTAATATTAGGAATTCTTTTTGTAGTAACAACATTTCTGATTATATATTCATTGTTTTTCTGGGAGTACGGTAGAGATCTTCTCAGTGACCTCTGCGACAACCAAGAAGGCACTTCATAACCCCGCAAAAAATATTTCTGAATAACAAGAAAAAACAGATTCACCTAAAATGATTAGGAAGTACGCACTACCTGAGAGGAAGATATTTTTATGCACGTAGTTATTTATTTTATTCACATCTAGTTATTGGATTGATTAATATATTTGTAACGTATTTCTCGTATCAATAGCATTTACGATATGAAGAATGACTTCAGGCACACAGCCTACTCGTGATTTGACTATGTAGTTATTATATATTTTTGGTGTAACATCATAGTTCCTGTAGGCACACCTGATGAAACACAAATTAAAGTTAATTAAAATAATTTCGTTTCTGTCCAAAACTAGAACATGACAGTGGTGATTCAAAATAGGTTTTATTGTTGTACGGTAACGATAGTACAAATAAACGCCTGATCGCAAGATGGCGATACATATGATACAGTTTCCCGCGCTGCGTAATTTTCCCTTTAAAGAAAAATCGAAGTGAGCTGGGGAATCTCGTCCGAAACGAACTCTCAGAAGGAGAGAGAGATGCGATTGAATAATGAAGGTCCAGGATGAGAATCTTTCGTTCCGAAGCGATTCAAAAATCCGAGAATAAAGGGGGGAACAAACACGCATTGATGGGAAAAATTTCCGGTGCGAAAAATTTTACGAATTTTTCTTTTTCGGAAGAAAGATTCGGATCTTCTTTCATCTCCCTCGGCGATCGGATGACTCCATTCCGGTGGTGGTCTAACAGATGGGCAAACCGAGTTGATAAAGCGATGTCAAACTGCACGAAATACTCGCTTCGCGAAGATCTTCGATGATTGTATCGTTCTGTTGTTATATCTTAATATCGAAGTATAATATGTACCTGTATATATATGATGTTATCAATCTTAAAATTTCTTAAGTTTTCTTAATTAATAAAGGAGGAAGATGTACGTTATACTGCTAATACTTGTAGATAGTATCTAAATATTTTACCCTTCGGTAGATTCATATTCACTATTCAATGCAATTTATTTCGCTAATGTTCCTAATAGAAATAGTTAATGGATGCGATGAGAAAGTACATTTATCGTGAATATGTAGCCTAAAATGTAGTAGATAACATAGTAAATAATATGCGTAGCGTATTGATTTTAACGGAAGACATAAAAAAAACCTTCCTATTTTACTCGGCAAAAATAATCTGCAAGAATTTGCAATAAATTTTATTTACGCGGCTTAATTCTTTAACTTGCATAAACACTTAGAAAACTAGCACGAGATATTCAACCCATAAAATATCATTTCCTCCATTCATTGATAAAAGAATAATTTTATCTTTTCAATAGGCCCATCTCCCTTTCCTCGCATCCATTATTATGTTTGAACAGTCGAACTCCGTCAAAATGGGAATGTAAACGGGGTAATATTCCGGCACACTTGAGTACATATTTTTCTTTGGAATTTTTTTGCCGAATTAAAATTTTTCCCTCGTAAACCGATCGGAAGACGAGCTTTTCTCGGTGAACTCCAGAACGGATTAAGTTTGTACAGCGAGGTGTACTTGGAAACGGTCCGAGTCAACGATCTCCCGCCCACCGAGAGAAAAAGGCCCATCTAGCCATTCTCAGATGCTAATCACTTCGAAAAGTTCTGCGGCTCTGAAAAGCGGGAAAAAAGAGGAAGAGTCTTTCCCAACGATTCGCATCCAAGATCCACGACCAAATTACCGCTCTCCCTTTCAAAGGATGGGACAAGACCGGAATCTTGCGATTCCCCGTAATTTTTAAGTCGTTCTCCCTGGAACTTCTATTTTTTCCCCTCTCACCTCACCGGAATGACAAATTCTTCTCGTTAACCCCTGCTAACCCCCCCTTGCCCTCTCCTGTCTCCGCTAACCCAACCTCGTCCGACCCTTCTTCGCCTACCCCTGCTTGCCAGGACATCGAACCGTAATTTTTATCGTTCCAGTTTCCAGTCGTATTTACCGAAAACGCAAAATTTCGATTCGGTTCCGATTTTTCTTCGTAATTCATTGTTAAACCGGTTCGAATCGGTTTTATTCGATCCGAGCATTATATAGTTTTTAGATATGAATATTAGATTTATATCCCTCAAGCCACCAGTGGCGAATGGCAGGGGCTGTATTAACACCAAAATACTTCCTGTATCTGCGGAAAGAACGACCAGAAGTAACCAACTGCTTTAGAAATTACTTTCTTGTCACGCTTTTCAGTTGCTCTCGGAGATCGTGTTCGTTGTTTCCTGAAATTGATATGACATTTTATAAATTTTTATATTTTAGTACATTTGGGATTGTTAACTATGTGGCTAATTTTCAAATAGTTTGAGTTAAAATCCAAACGTCGAAGCCTTATCTTGGCAGAATTCTGTGCTAGGAAGTATTGTGGAAATAAGTAAGTCCCTCAGATATTATTTATTCTGACAGCTTTCATACCATTTTGGTTATCATCAGGCACGGATACAAAGAAAACAATCTTTTATATAAAAAGGGAGGAGCAGTCAAGCAATATCAATGAAACAACAGGAAAGAAAGTCAATTATTGGATGAAGGATTTGAGTATGTAGTAGGCGAGGGGACCGGTTGACACTAAACAGCAGGGGGAGTGACATGGGAATAAGTGATTGTTAGCGAGAATGAAATTTTGTTATTTAAGTTTGAATGATATCTATGTGGACTCAGAATTCACTATCTATCAGGGTAGGTAAGAATTTAGAATGATGCTTGTGTTCTAGATGATGTTTAGCGAAATGTGATTCATGTGAATTGTTAACCCTCGACGGACTACGGATGCCATATGGCATCATCGGACACCTACTATTATCTCATTTTGTATCACAGAATAGGAGAGCTCGATGACAATGTTGCAATTTTTTGTTTGTATGGCTGGTTTACTGTGTCGTTTATGTGTAATATTTTATGGGTATTGTTTTCAGATAATCACAAAGCGAAATGCCTAAGAAATTTAAAATAATTAGAAAAAATAATTCCGGCCTTGGAGGGTTAATAAGCTACCAAAAGTGTTCTTTGGGTAAAGTATGTAAATTTAGAAATAAAGAAAGACAACAATTTATTTGATTTTGAAGAATATGAAGGCTCCAAGAGAAAGAAAAGATTTCCTTTTCACAATAATCGATAATTCAAAAATGGATTTCTTGGGAAAACTGAAATGAATTATTTCCAATCGACCATAGCAATTTTGCAAAAGATAAATATAATAAAAATGTTCCTATATAATATTGATTTTTAAAAATAAGAAATGGTATCCTGGCATTCTCTTTAGGATAAATAATTTACTGAACTAACTTTAAAGTATTTCATACTAAACAATTTCATTTCTATGTTTCTACAGTTTAACTCAAGCTTTCGCTTTTAAAATAAGCAATTTTACAAAATTCACAGCATTCAATGTCTTCAAGGATCAATCCGTGAAGGGATACGTAGATTGAAAAAAATGCGTGAATGTTACATAAGGATTCAGAGTGAAACTACAAGGTTTACATTAAGTCTCCGAAAAATCCGTAAAATTACTCACGGAAACTACCCAATCATAGGTAGTTTGGCCAATCTACATGTCAATCTCACCGTGAGTAATACATACATTGCAAATTATATCCTAGCTTTAAGTTTAAGGTATAGACGTAGGTTTTCTGTTTCGGTTCAGGCTCAAGAATTATAATATCCCGTTCTAATTTCGGTTTTCATTCAATTACGGTTTTTCTTCGGTTTCGGTCCTGCCCCAGTTCGACGCCCTGATTCCAACCCGCCTTCGCCCCGCCCTCCCCAACCCTCTCTTCGCCTAACCCTACCGTTTCCGCTAATTTATTTCGGAGTCCGCCCCGAGAATTCCTTTTTTCCCTCACGACCTCCATCGCAGACGGAGAAAATCGCTCCGGATTTTTTTTCGCGCTCATTCCGCGGATGCATACAGACGAAACGGGAGGTAATTTTTTCGCTCCTTCCCGAATATTTTTTCGAAAAGGGCGCACTTATCCTTTTTTCACATCTACGCTGCGGAGTCGAAATTACATCTGGACCTTAAACTGGGGAGAAACGCTTCTCAAACGGAAAGAATTTCCGAGAGCGGTCCAAGCGTGAATACCATCGGGAAATTTCGGCGGAGGGCGTATGAACTAAGCGTTTGGGCGATTTATGCCAGGGACCGACGGTTTTCGCGTCTCCGGTGACGGGGTTTGACTATGAAGGCTCGAGTTTCCACGAATAGTGTGCATGAAACGCACGCTTAATTAATATCTAGCTCTATCTTATTATCACCAGCTTGAGTAGGGTTCTATCTAGGATAGGGGAACATAGAAAAGGCTAGAGGGAGAAAACCAGTTGTTAGGAAAGGTTTTATGAACTGATGACGGTAAACCTAGATTAGGGAAATACTAAAATAATGAAAAATAACAATTTGAACTTTTTCCACAGTATTTATTAAAAACAGTAATGGAAACAAAACACGACTAGTTTCAGAGATTGATCTCCATCATCAAGAGACCAAGTAAAAACGTAAAGCATAATATATACAAGTAAGACTGGTGGGAAAATAAGGAAATAGGAAAAGATGGGCGTGGGGGAGTGGACAGAGAGGTGAGTCAGGAGGACGGAACTGGAGGTAGAGTAACATTGTCAGTGAAAATTTTGAAACACGAAAAGTTTGAAAGGTCTTGACACAGGAATCTGGAATGGATTGGTGAAATTCTTGGTTTGGAGTGTTGCTTTGTGGGTGCAAAATGTGGACTTTAAGAAAGGAGGTATTCGAACGTTGGAGCCCTTCGAAATGTGGGTATGGCGTAGAATGGAGAAAGTAAGTTGGGTTGATAGGAATACAAACGCGGAAGTGTTAGAGATGGTTGGGAGGAGAGGGCTTTGATTTACGTGATTCATCATCGTCAGAAGATATGGGTGGGTCAAATATAGAGGGAAGAGGGATTGGTAAAGGTTGTAATAGAGGGTAGGATTCAGGGGGAAAAAACAGAGGAAAGACAAAAACAAAAGATGTTGGATGACATAAGGGGTGAAGTTTACTATAAGGAAATAAAGGAGATGGCGCTTAATAGGGATTTTTGACTGTACACGAACCTACCGAAAGGTAGAACACTCATGAGTGAATGAAAATCTGTAGTGTAGGGTTATTAGCTGTATGAGTGTGAAAAATGGTTGAATTAGTGTGAAATATGGACATCTAAAAGAAGTATCACAGAAAATCTCTAACGGATAAAAAGAAAATACATCAGAGGTGTAAGTATGGAGTACAATGGATTTAGTTGTTAAAGCTAGGCTTCCAAGGGGTAGACAGAGGGAAGGACTAAGATAAAAGATGTTAGATAATATGAAACGTGGATATGTATATGCATTGGAGAGTGATAAAGACTGTAATTCTGAGATTCTTAATCTTTGTGGGGTTTCTATGAATGATAAGTATTATTTCCATCTCATTTCTCATTAATATTCGATCCAAGGCAGCTCCTCCTAAAACTGACTGGCGTAAACGACTGGGGAAATTACCAATCCCTTGAAAAATGCACGCAACTTAAGTGTTAGACTCAACTATTTAAAAAAACAACTCTGCTATTGCAACGCCTTTTTTGAATGATTCATTTTACAGAAATAATTTTAGAATTCCAGCTTCATAACCAAATTTAACGCTGTTAGAATAATGTTAAAATATCTTACATTTATATATATTTTTAATTCAAGAATTTTGGTTGTGTGATTTCTTATTATATGCATTCTCCTGAAAAGAATGATAATATCAAGTTAAAAGTATCCGAGGCATTTTATAAGGAGAATTATTTCCTCATTACTGCTGAAATTCACTTAAGAAATGCGTCGGTAAATTACCTCAATAGTAAGTAAGCGAGGCTGACTGCTTTGTTTTCGTACCTTATTAACTGCCATGAATTATAATATAAATTGGGCAATTTTTGGAAATGTCTGATTTAAGTTTAAGTGGTTCGTTTAGGAGTCTACGAGACGCTGTCAGTGTTTCCTATCGCTCAGTTTCTCATCAATCAGTGAATAGGAACAGATGTATGGAACTACCTGTAAATACCAGTTACCGATTCCTCTCTCTACCTTGATTTCCCTTATGGAAGGCCACATATATATCTATGTAATGACTCATTCCTAAATGCCGAGGTTAGGCTGTAACGTTAATGAAGCTCTCTTCGTCAATGTGATCGCATAATGCTAAATATAGGGATTCGATAGATAGCAAGTCACACCAAAATACGTAAAGTTATTAAAGTAAAATCTCTTATGGTGGAGGGTAAATTGTTGCAGATACTAAAGGTTAATCATTGACATGTGTCATGCATCGGTTCAAATTCGCTGACTTTAGACTGTTTAAATCCTTACGTATAAATAAAGAAGTAATCCTATGTTTCGAGACAATTCTTCTTTTAAATTACTCTCTACTCATACAAGTAATTACAGGAAAGAAAAATACATGATACATATATTTCAAATTCATTATAGCTTTATGAGTAATATACAATATAATGAGTCACGAGATGAAATTTATAAATTAAAACCTTTATACAGAAACGTTATTAACTTTTGAACGTATATTTAAATAGAAGTTCCACTATAAAAAATGTAAGGAATTCAAATATTTGATATTCTTTCATAATTGTACCTATATATAGCTATTAAATATAGGTTTTAAATACAACTAATAATCACATATTAGTATCACCATTGAGTATCACATAGAATATTTTTCTTTAATAAATTCATGAACGTGTATATTTTCCGGTAAAAATAGTCAACCTTCCGCCTAAGCAAATTAAAACGAAGTTTAATTTGACGTAAAATAAACAGTCGAAAAATAAACAACGACTCACAGTGGTTCTTTAATTACTTTTACAATGCGCGATAGCCCGATATGCTTTATTCCTAGCAATATGTTTTTAAAAAGGTGAAGTGAGCGACCTGTTTTATTTATTTATTTGATTTCGGGAAAACACGAGAATGATTTCGTCATAAAAAGTCAATATTGGGATTATTTTTCTGTTATATCTCTTATTCAGGTAATTTAGTCGGAATGTATGCATCGATCTTCTCCAATATGATGCCGATTTTCTCCATAATTAGAAAGTGATGAGCAATTGGATTATTTTAGGCAAAAATTTCTGCCTTAGTTTGTTTGATTTTATCATTGATTTTAAATACTTTTCGATACTATGTATTCTATAAAGTTGTTAAAATTATTTTGGACATTTTAGGGAACATAGATTCTCCTTATCGTTTCTAATATATTATATTTCTATTATATATAACGTAATATTTAACATAATAATTGCAGATAAGTTGCGGTATTGAAAATTCAATCATACATTATACTGCCACTGAATAGAAAGAAGTATAACATGAAAATGGGACGATTCGCCAAGGCCGTTTCGTCACCTAGAATATTTGGGAATGAAATGTTAGGCAACATAATAATAAAAATAAAATAATTAATTTTTTTCTTGCCGAATAATTGGAGTTTTCTATTTAACAAGGTATGTGCATTTCTTTTCCGAGATTCTATAAATGTAATTATAAGCTATCCTATTTTTTCTAGTTTATAATGATTGGTTATATGGGAATGAAATGAATTTTTTTTCGTCCATACTGCAAGAAATACTTCACTCTAAAGGTCTGGCCACACTTCACCGCACCGTCACCGTGCCGTGGCTCGGCCGGGTGTCGGCCGACATACGGGAACGAATACTACAATGCTATACAATGTGCTAGTCTACACCTCTCCGCACCGACACCGAATCGTCACCTCCGCGCCATCACCGCGCCGTGCCCGACTAGTTTGGTTTAATTTTTGACGGGCACGGAGCGGACACGGAAGAGAGTTATCCCAATTCCTTCCTTTCGAGCGAAAAAATTTTGAAAGAAATTTTATTAACTTCAACAATATTTAGCATAATTACGTTAGATGCCGAGAATTATTTAATTTCCTTTTTTGATTGGTATTGTTTTTTTATATTATTAATGTCTTCTTCATCTAGTGCTAGCGCTATCATTCCTAATTCACTATTACTGAAATTACGGAATATCACTTCTACGTAGAAGTCGAAAAGAATAATAAACTGGTCCCTCCGCAGGGTGGAGATCGAACCAGAATACGGACAAGTTACGGGCGCAGGGCGGAAAAGTGTGGCTTCACATAGGACGAACCGTGACACGGCCGACTTGCGGCCTAGCTACGGCACGGTGATGGTGCGGTGAAGTGTGGCCAGACCTTAAATTGTCTCTATGTGCCGTCCCTCAATCTGACGATTGATCTTACAATTCATTGCTTATATTTAAAAGTTTATTAACTTCAGTTTATAACTATAAAAATTAGAATGCGGTATGGAAGAAAAGTAATGCCTAATTTCGTTTATTTCAATACTGAAGGACCATTTCTTAGGTAAAGTTGATTTAGGGCCATTTGGATTTGGTTTTGGTGAAAGAATTAGAGTGTGTTGGGTTGGGTTTGAAGTTGGTAAATCTCAAATCTACGTAAGAAAGTCTAAGGACCCCATGACTTCTATATGGACGAACTTTATATTCATCGATAAAATGAAAATATATACGATGATCTAGGTCTCTTTGAGCTGGTGGCGGATTGATGTAGATCCGTAAAACGATGTTTTTCATACATAAGGATGGAAGCATTCACAAGATGATCTTCTCATGCAGTCGTACCCGGGTTGTGCTTTATGATATTCGTGGTATTTTCAAAACTCAAATAAACTCTTCATTGCCCTTTTGGTGAGAATGGTATCGTATGTATGGTACCGGTGATAAATCGATCGAGTTTATCGTATGCAATAGTTGAATGTATGGAGACTTTAAAATGGGCTGAATTGGGACGAAACGGACGTTCGGTGCATTTCCTAGAAACGCAAACTCTCCCGCGACGTGGAAGCGATGGGGGAATTCCAGACGAGCGAGATTCCATCGAGTGTGCATCATCATCATCTTTAATGCAGCAGAACGCACACAAGCGCAAGCATCCTCCGCGATCAAACACCTTTCCACATCACCTTTGAATTTCTTTCCGAGTCTCCCGGAAATATCCATCCATAAATAAACCGTCTGGTGAAGAGGTACATCCTAGATGTATACCCTCGATGCACTTCTCGATGAATACGCTCAATAAGCTGCGTTTTAACCCTTAACGCGTCGAGCCCTAAAACTTACCGTGATGGTCTCGTCATGTTACTATGACCTAAGATGCATAAATTGCGATTGTCAAATTTTTTTCACGATACTATTACATTACTTTTACTTGTTTCAATAATGAACTTACATATATATATATAAGATTTACGTATCTTTATAAAAAAATTGCTACTTTTATGTAAAATGTAAAAATACAAAAATAAATTCTAAAAATAGAATTGTAAAAATACGACTTAATTACTGCAGTTTTATATTATTTTTTATTATTAAGTTTCAAACCTAAACTAACACCACCATAATATTTTTATTAATATTAAATCAAATGAAATTAGTTAGCTTTACACCAGTTGTCATGGAATAAAATCAAACAAGCATGAGGTCAAAGACGACAAAAAACTGTTACGGCCAAGTGGGATAGAATCGAAAGAAGCTGACCAAAAATATGAGAGTAGTTTTCTGCTTATTAGTATTTGCAGTATTTATGTAGCAAAATGGTGGACTCGTATCTTAGAGAAAATACTTAAACTAAAAAAAAACATATCTCATTTTTGGCCATCTTTATTTTGATTCAAGCTCACTGAGCGCTGGGTAAAAATATCAGTTTCAGAGAAACTAAGCCGGTATGAAACCGGTATCGTTCAATTGCAAATTTTATTGAAGCAAAACTGGTCCGTCCAACATGACTCGATGCTACCAATTAACCCTTTCAAACCTGAATTCTTTTCCAAGAAGAATATTTTGAATTTATTTGTCTTTTTAGATATATTAATACTTATTCCACTAATAAACTTTGAAATTTATAATTTAGTTAAAAATTTTGAGATGTCCAAAATATTGGACACTTATTTTAAACTGTCACTAAAGATAAAGTTATGAATTAAAACTATTTTTGGTATTAAATAATACATATAGAAGACTAGAACAGCATACCCTCCGAAATTCTTTTTAAAAAACTCATGCCATTTATTTTTAAATAATTTCATTAATAAGCAATAAAATCTTACCATGGGACTCCTTTGATATAGTATTGGCATAATATTAAAATGATAGAAGCAAAACCGTAAAGAAATACAAAAAAATATTAAATTAATATAAATAGTATATAATAAGCACTGAGAATGGTGTCCAATATATTGGACACGGGTCGGAAAGGGTAAAATAAATATTAAAAAGTAACCTCGTGGCCAAGGACGCAATGCGCTGTTCTAACGCCATTCCCCAAAGTCTATCGATTCAAATTCTTCTTCCCCTCTCACTTACCTCTCTTCTTCTCCTGCAATCTCTTACAACGCTCTCTTCCGCGTTAACTCCATCTCTCAGCCCGAGGCACATCCAACGTCCCAAACTCTCAATCTCCCCTCATTTTATTCCGATTCTTTTCTTCGGAAACATAACCGGGAGTAACGCCGGGAGATTTACATGCGGCATTATTATTCTTCCCGCTTCAATTTTTTTCGAGCGCTTTTCCCAGATCGATTCCCAGAATTTTTTTCCGCAATAAAGTTTCGGTACGTACGGCACGACCCGTTTCGTTGCTTAAGTTTCCGCGGCTTATTTCGAGGAGGTCCACTCTTGTTATTCTATCGTCACTTATCCCGCGTTTTTTTCGAGTGATTTTTCAGTGGAGGTGTTATTCTCGCTGTTTGCTCGAGAGTTGCGCTGTTTTTTTTCAGGTTGTTCCCGAATGGCCTCTTTCTCCTGATGATTTACCGTGCTTGTTTGAAAGGGTTTTGCTCCTTCCTGGACTTCGGATGCAGGTTGTTTGGGTCTTTGATCGCTTTCCTTGCCGCCTATTCTTTGGATATCTTTGCATCGTTCCATCAGATATTCCTTAGTCGTACTTATTTGCCTTGAGTTTTCTCCAATTTCCATGCTTGTATAACCTACATACCAATCATCATATACCATTACCCAAATCATTCAAATAGTGTGATGAATAAATTGAAGAATTAGATTTTATATCGTTTTCATTCAATTTAAAGGTGGATGTACCATTTCTCTTTCCTTCATTGTACATGATGGATATCCACACTACCACGCCTAACTCTGTGAACTTTTATTAGAAGATTAGTTGTAAAAATTGAAATAATTGATGTGTATATCCATATTCTAAATGTATATGAACGTATGAATGTAATATGTGGAACATATTAATGAATCACTAATAGTGATAAACTTAAAGCTATGATGGAATAAATATTTGTAATTCGTTGAATATAATATCTTAGTTTCGAACACTGTGGTATGGTAAGTCCACAATTTAAACTTTAAATTTTTGTTGCTATAAGTCTGAATGGTTGATTGGTTTTGATGGTTATAATCGACCTCAGAAATCCCATTTGTATTTTCGCGAATGATATAACTTCAATAATATTGCTGAATCCAATTGAATTTCAGGGATGTATTTCAGTGATGATAATCATCCAAGCGGATAATTAACTCATTTAAAAATAGCAATCGTATTTTCCTATTTTAAAGCAGTCTACTTTTTACCACATATTTTGAAAAATAATAACTGCTGGTATTACTATTAATACCATAATGAATTACGAAAAAAGCACTTTCACCTTTACCACAAAATATAATTTGATTCACGACCATGATTTTGACCCTTTAGGTGGAAATCAGGTGAAATGCCTGAGTCGAAATCATGCTCGTGCAATATAGTTTACTTTGTAGTTAAGATTTTATTGCTACTCGCTATAATGTAGGACAAAGTCCTGTCAGGATTAATTAATTATAATTAATTAATCCGGACTAATTTAATTAAATTAATTATGAAATATGTATTAATACCAAAAATTAATAAAAAGTATGCAAAAAATAAAATTAATAATAACTTATGATAATACTTATATGGTAATAACTACTAGTATTAATTGTGAGGCTATTAGTCAATATTGAAATTATTTAAACGTAATAATCATTTCAAGTAATTAGTATTGATAGATTAAATCAGATGATATTTTTATAGTATAGTAAATCAAAAATTCGTGTGCTTATTTTTACCAACCAATTTTACCATAAGTCTGATGAACCCATTGATCGCATTAGATTTGGTTTCCTTCGCATATCTCTTTTCACCTTAGCCTACCTAACCGATATCACAGGAACTAGTCGTATATTTTTTCTCTATCGACCAAAGGAACACTCGCTCTAATATCGCAGCAAATTCTAGATCTTTCTCCTTCTCTACTTTAAAGATTTCCCACGCAAGTCGGAGTTGAAGGCATCTTGGTAACCTTTGGTGTTTTATCGCGATGATTCCAAACAATCCTCACCTTCGAAAGTTGGATCTTTAGACTTTCTGCCCTTATCGCTCTGCTCACATAATGTAGATGCTTACCTCAGATTCAACCCGACCTACACAAAGTTTTCTTTCTTCCCGCTCTCTCATTGCACTCAAAGAGCCGACCCTATTTCTTCCTAGCTTTTCTAGAGATCCAGCGCTTCTGTAGCCTCAGACTGAAGTTATCTTTGATAGAAAGTCGGTAATACTTTATGTCACCGCTAGGTTTTAGTTTACTTCTCGGAACTTGTTTACAATTCTTCACCGAGAGGTTTCCTGCACCTTAAACTTTCAAAGAGTTGATTTGTCGACTTAGCTCTCCATCGAGCTATCTTCTGAAGATTCTGTGTAGATTTCCTCGCTCGAAAAAGCAATAGAAAGAAGGGTCCAGGGTAAAAAAGAAATGCAGTTTATTGATGACATAAAGGAAGGGATTTAGTTTAAAAATACAAAGGAAAAGGGCTTATCTAGGTATTTTAGAGGGCTTGAATCTTCTGAGAGGTAGAATACTGTTATAAATGAATGTGTGAATAGCATTTGCAGTCTTATCTGCATCATTGCTATGCCTTGCTTTCCGGTACGTAGGAATTAAAACAAAACCAATGCATTATTCTTGGAGTTTATTCTTGTATTCAGGTTGAATTTTTCCAAAATTGGCAGTGACTTTATCTCAATATAAAACACTAATTCGACTATATAGATAGATGGAGGACTTAATTAGCAAAATTGAGACTTTTAATTTCCTTAATGCATTTGACCTATAAAAAATTTTTAAATGCATATTATAAAATTTTAATCTGTACAAATATTAAAATAAAAATACTCCTTAATTATATCAAAACTCAAAACACCAATGAAATCTTTTCTATTGATAATCATAGATATAAGAATCGACAAAAGAGTCACTGTAAAATTCAATACAATTCCACATTTGACTGCATATATTATTGATAAAATTTCCATCTTTGCAATCCTCAAACACTCTGCCAATCAAAATCAAATTTGAGTTAACGATAAAGGGAACAAGCGTAGATATTTCACTGCCCCAGGCGACTCAGTGTATAAACCTCATCATCAAAGTTTCGCGCAAACAAAATCGCAAATTCTACAGCTAATCGCCAACTGAAGCTAATTCCGGCGATGAATCGAGTTTTATTATATTTTTCGACAAAAAACACGCCTTCATGGGTAATTGGAGTTGTAAACTGATCGAGTTTGCTCAGCCGAAATTGCGGCCTCAAATAAAAGGTCCCGTTTCCCTGAAAAGGCAATTGGAGGTATTATGATTCCAGGAATTAATTAGTCTGTGCCAAGTGTGGATGTATGCTAGGGTCCCCACCAAAAGGATTCTTCTTCTGGAAAATTTCTAAATAATGAAAATAAAATCCGTATGATTCCGAGAAAAATTTTTCTTCGCCATCAAATACGAGTATACATGGCTCCCGGATAGTCATGTGGACAGCGCGTTTGCCTTTGGTGAAAGCGGTCCCGGGTTCGATTCCCGGTGGGAGCCAATGTGCGAAATGACCTAAGCTGTCGAAGCACTTTTAACAATACTACTACTACGAGTATATATGGAAGGAAGTGCCCGTTTTATCAATTTATTGACTTTTAATATTGTATCGTTAATGATGGTATCTCACTCTTATGTTACAAAGTTTATTACGTGACATATTTGTAAGGACAAACTTTATTTTTTTAATTATTCATTTTTATAAGTTATATAAAAATAGTATTATTATAATTTATCAGACTTACCAGGTTGTTAATATGTAATTAGGATTGGTAGGGAAAATGTAGTATAGGGGGGTAAATCCTCTTCAAAGAAACCGTTGTGAGGTGAAGACAGCTTATGACTGGAGTTTTTGTTGACGGAATCAGAAGGTGATCGGTAAAATATTTTGTGTGAAGTGTTTTACTATATGGGTTGGAAACTTGGAGCTTTAGAAAAGAGGAAGTGAAACGTTTAAAGTCCTTCGAAATCTGATTGTGGCGTAGAATGGAAATTTAAGTTGGGTTGATAGGAAAACAAAGACGTTGTAGGAGGGGAAGAGAGGTAACTAAAGTAATTAAACATCGGTAGAGAAAATTAGTGGGTCACATATTAAGGGGCAGAATAGAAGAAATGGGTTCATAGGAAAAAACAGGGATGCTGGAGATGGTAGGGGAGGAGAGGGCTTTGATAGGAATAGTTAAGAATAAATAGAGGAAATGAGTGGATGAAATATTGGGACGGGAGGGGCTGCTAAAGAAAGTAATGGACAAGGAAAAGACTAAATATATCAATGAATAAAGGCTAGGGTAAGCTACTATAAAAAAGGTGCTGAATAGGAAATTTTAAAGAATATAAACTAACTTAAAGGTAAAACACTCATGTACGTTATCAGGGTGCATGATGTGCAAAGTTATAACTGATTCCCTTTCCTTAGGTCAAATAATTAGAAGAGTGGTAGCTCAGCCCTCGAGGACCTTTAGTTGTTTGCAGTGGGTAAGGAATTGAACGGGATGTGTTTGTTCTAGCAGCGGATAGCGCAAGTCCAAAATCGCCTCGGGTCGCAAATTCACGGGATATCCCCAAATGCCACGGAACTGCGTTTACGCGGGCGCACCGAGTTATTCCCGCATCACTCTTGGGCCCCGTTAATGTTGCAGCCGTTGCGTGGACTCGCAGTGACAAAATTACCGTATTTGCGAAGGACTAATGCGACGCCTCGCGCCCCCTAAATTGACGGGCGCGTAAAACGGCCTCTGTAAAACCAGAATCCATCCGCGTTTCGACACCACTCATCATCGGGGGTAAAACACCTCAAGCAAGGGAAGAGGCCTCCCTACTTCAGAGGGGGGATTTCCACCGCCCGCTTCTTTATGTCTTCATTCTCCGTCGCAAAACATCCCAATCCGCGCGAATTTGCATTTTATTCAGTTAGAAATCCCCCCGGGGCCCCGTCGAATTGGCTCCGCTGCTTAATTCTCATTCCCTTCCCGCGCTTCTCCCGGGACGGTGCGTTTCTACCGCTTTTGAGAAGACGACGAGTTATTCTGAGATATCGATACAAAATGTTGTACAATTATGCATCCATATACTACGTATGGATTGACGTTTTCTGTTACTTTCAGTTTGAGTATACTTAACATATATTCAAATTTTATACTAAATAAAATAAAAACACTTAGTAATTTCCATACATTGTATTTCTTTTCAAGGCGACTAGTTTCTTCGATACATCGACAGCTTCAGGCACTAAGGAAACATAAGTTCTGTTATCTTTGTGAATGAAGAGGTCAGTGTATCGAAGAAAGTAGTCGCCTTAAAAAAAATACTATCTGTGGAACTAAGTTTTTACAAAGTTTTTTATTTTATTTAGTATGGCTCCTTTCCACAAAGTAGAGCTTGTTCGTACCAGATTCACCATATTTGTTAAGAACTATACCAAGTCTGATCCCAAACCAAATTGTGAATTATTCCGTCACTCTTTTTTTTATTTAGATTTAAAATGTTACTATAATTTACCAGAAAATATTACCACCTTCACATCTTAGGAAACATTCATCAAGTTGATGAAGGAATACCTGCTTCAATACGATGATATTGAATTTTTATTTTTTTAAATGTATGAGAGCAGTAAACTCTAAAAAACTATGTTAGTTTATTATAATATTATTATGTAATATATTTTGATTTATTGCACACATGGTCTATATGTATTTTTTATTAACCTTATGGTATATTCATAAAAATTTTGTTTTGTCAATGAAGAGTCAGTAACCCCAAAACTAGTTACTATCATGATAGGGGTACCTAAATTCCTAAAATGTTCTTATTATAAATGTAAGTGGAGGTACAAACGTAATTATTATTATATGGGCAGCAAGATTTGTCATAAGGTCTATCAGATACCATCAAAGGACTAATTGCTATTCTTGGATTGGAATCCTAATGTGGCGATCGGGGATGGATATTATTTCATTTATGTTGCACACAAAACAGGGAAATTAAAGAGTTGAAAGAAATACTTTTTCTCCCAAGATTTGACAAGGAAAAAATGACCACCCCTACAAAGTGTGTTCCCAATTAAGGAAATAATGATTTTGTCTCATGAACGGGAAGAGTCTGGAAAAATCTTTCAAGGAGCTTAATTGAGTCCTCTCATAAAATCTTTAGGGAAGTGAAGAAGAGATTGAGGCTAAAATCGTAGACTTAGTTTATTTTCTTTTCATTTTGTATCATCTACTTTTGGGACGGTTTTGAGGTGTGTGGCCTGTGTTGCTATTAAGAATTACAGTTGAATTTTGTTTTAATTAAGTATTATGATATAGGACTAAGATTTGAGTTTAAAGATTTTTGAGTTAAATAAATCAAGATTCAATGACTTCAGTTAAATTTATCGTAATTTTTTGCTAGAAAACGAATTTTATTCAAAAACCGACTTTCCAGTTACTGGTTACCAATTTTCGCATAATTCAGTATTTTACAGAAATAAAAAGTTTTACGTAACAATCGGTTTTTACAAATTCCAACATTTAAAGAACTTTCGTGTTCTACGTAATCGCACGTTTCTGAAAAATTTAATATTAAGAAACACTACTTACGTGATTAAGTATTGAGATAAATCATAAGCAGTAAAAAACATTCGAAATTAATCCTCAGAGGAACTCATAAACAGTCACTAGGTGATGACGATTACTCGTTGAAACTGGTCATGCTTCTAACACAAAATCGTGGAAAGATACCAACTCTCTTTCCTTCATTTTATACTATTTCTTCGCTATTTTGAATCATACCACGAATAAAAATTATTCCGAATAATATAATATATTTTATATCTACTGTTAACTAATATTCTAAACTTTAGTTTTGACCTTGAAAACAAAAATTTTCTTAGTTTCTGATGTTTAAAAAAAATGAAAATCTTCGTTTTTGACAAAAATCAAACTTTGGGCTCGTTGCGGGAGCCCTTAATATTTTTTTCAATTTGACTAAAACTTTTGTGGGTAAATATGTGACCATAGTCACAACTTTTTATTGACTTGAAATTTTGAATTAAAAAAAAAGATTTTTCGTAATACTTCCTAGTGAGCATGCGTATGCATCGGGGCCTAACGGGATAAGTGCACCCACGAATGCGATACGCTTTCCTAGGTATAGTGAGGCGAGATCGATCGCTCTATTCACCGCTCGCTTTACTCTCTTATCCCATCACAAGTCCTTTTTTAACGATGGCCCCAAAGCAGCGCCCGGAGGAGCTTTTGATTTGTTGGCCGTCCAGAAGCCCTATGAATAGGGAAAAGAGCAGCCTCTACCCAATAGGGTATCTCCGCGTATCTCTCATACCTCTCCACATCCCGAAAGGACCTTTCCCTCCGACAACTTCCAGAGCCAATTACAATGGAATCCTGTTAAGACGTATTTGGAGAATAACGTACTTTGGAGATTACGCCGATTTATGTTTGAGGAATGGAAAGACCGTTGCATCAAGGTCGGGGTAATTCGCTTAGAGTTTTTTGCGCTTTTTTCTCGTCTAGCGCCACGCAGGCATTCGTGCGGAGGTTCAATAGGTCGCGTGGAATATTTAATGATGGCGAAAGAATCCGGGGTGGAGACCAAAAGATGGTTGCCAACTATTTGATGGATGCCGTTATGAAATATCGTTTCAGCTGACCGTAGTTTTATCAATGGTAGTTAGTGCGGGAATGAATGAATGCTATTACACATATCTTCCCTTTAAATCTTACCGAGAACTGAAATGATGAGGAGTAGGGAATTGTCTTATTGGAAAATATACAGAGGAAATTTTATTAACCTTGCGAATGCTAGTAGCAACGAAGGCCTACCGGACCACCTGAAAAATGTTCAGTGAATTTATAATTTTTTTTAGTGAACATATAGGAAACATTAAACAGGAAACTTATTTTACGAAAATACTGAGAATCCATCTATAATTGTGCATAGATGATGCCTAATGATTTAAATATATATTGCGATGTATTTATGTGTCGATGGGTATTGCAGTATTTTAACTGAAGCTGAATCCAGTGAAATGGAGTTCATAGGACTCCGAATCTCCTATAGTAACTCTATTGGGCGTGGTTTTCCTTGGGTCTGAAAAAATAATAGATTGCTCACGAGTAATGAAAAACGAAGAACATATCTTTACTGGGAAAAGAGCCAGATATAATTATCGAGATAATTTCTTATCGTTGGAATGTATCTGTTGGCTTTCAAAGGAAGAATGCATATCGTTTACAGAAAGACTTGGGTGGAAAATGTTCGAAGAGGAAAGAATTCAGCGCTTGTTAAATATTGTCATGTAGTACTCAAAGCAATGCATGGACAGAAATAAAAATAGCTGATATGTAACTTCATTATCTTGATTGGTCTAGTCTTTGATCGTATCTGTATTTGATGAATCTAATAGTTAAAGCACGAAAAGTATGTGCAATAACATTAAAAATATCATTAAAGCATTCAGCTTGGAGACTGGTTGGAACCTCGGCCTCTCAAATATTAGTTACCGAGAGCAAGTAGAAGTGAATGATACTGTGAAAGATTCGGAGTGAGGTAGTTTTACCTTTCTTACCTCATCAAGCAAGATTGCTATAAGCTAAGCATCCCCAGTTATGTGAAGTACAATGACTCAAAGAGTTAAACTTTTCTTAAAATGACATAAGAAGAGACCTTAATTAATGTCACTATGTCATCATTCATACCTTAGAAGCTCCATCGTCATCGTAGTCCTGAGCACAATTGAGACGAAAGTTCTAATGAAGATATGTTTTTCTCTATCCAAGAAACAAATAGAAAATACTGCAGTCATCAATATATGTTAGCAGGAAAAAATTCACGTTAAATAATAACAAGGTAAAGTTTAGGATTTCTGGCCATGCCTTAGAAGAATACTTCTGTTTCATTCATATTATGGTCCGATTTAATTTTCCATAATCCCTTTCGTCTAATTACTTCTCAATGAATAGAATGCATTTCTTCATGTGAAGGAAAACTAAAGTAAATTGCGTGTAGCTTTTACACCTGGTGTCAGTCTTATACCTATATACATGATATTTACACAATAAGTACATGAAGCAATCCCTTACTACATCCAGATATACGTGTGATTCCCCTAAGAAGATCACGACGACGACGGAGATACGCCATAAATCGCCAACATTCATAAAGGAGCCCTTTTCAATGCAGAATCAGTTACGTAAACTCGCATATTTCATATCGTGATCCCATGATGCCCTTTAAGATAGCTTTCCAAGGTGTGAGATAGAGTATTTTTCAACGAAACATTTCCCGTTATCCATTGCCATTCCGATGGAAATGTATCCTTACGTCAGTTTGGCCATGAAAGTGTTTACCATAAGCGGGTGCTTTCAATTAACCGAAGGCATTCCTCGTGCAGCTCCATCACAGCCAACAGTATGGCAAAAATGGGAGGGTTGCCAGCTAGTTCTACCCTTCACCTCAAAGAATGCAGCACCTGTCCTTCTTGCTGCATAGTTGTGGAATGCAAAGTTTTAAGCGGATCTGTGAAAGGGACGGAAAATTACAAGACAATCTTCTTATAATGGAGAGTGAATGACCTTCTCAGGGAATGGTTACATGGCCACGCTTCCTTATCTACGCGAGCCGATCTGCAATGTCAAAGCCTGGAGTCGTGCCTTTCGAGGTTTCTCTCCCATACCAATTACATGCGAGGATTATAGGGGAGAACTATCATCACTCAACAATCAATAAATACCACCATCACTCTTCCTTAGATTCTGAACACTTTGGTAGAACATGGAACATTGAATTTTTGTTTAGAAAACTGTATAAAAGCTTTATCATGTTGGATATTATGAGTTCCTTATTATATTTTTATGTAATATTTTGTAATTTATTATTTTACGGATGTTCTGTCTATTTTATATTTTTTTGCATTATTAATCTTACGGTTTATTTATCAGTTGTTGGTGAAGTCAATGAGGAGTCCGTAACCACTAAAGAGATGACTGTTTCCTTTGGTGTATCAATGTTTCTAATAATTTTTTTTATGTAATATATAAAGGGGAAGGAATTATATTACTATTTTTATTAAGTATGGAAAAGTTATTGCGAATAAAGTAAGGAGGAAACATTTTGCACTGTAAAATAATTACATATATTACCATCTTCCGGCATTAATAGATCTTAAGTTACGATGGATCAATTCCGTAAAGACCCTGAAGCAATTTCATTAAAATATTTTAGACATGTATTTTTTTATTTTTAGAATAATGTCAGTACGTCCAAGAAGCGTTATGGTTTCTGGTACCTAGAGATAATTTTGCAGTTGGGAGAAATTTTTTCGAAGCCTAAAAGTTTCTTTTATTGAATTAATTAATCTGTTTATACACTCCTTACCACACGCTTATACTAATTTAAAAGTCGAGCAAACAATTATGAACTGGAGAATTGGCTTCTTGTACAAGGAAAGTTAAACTTTCGTTCAAATTCCAATTTTTTCTTTCAGGTTTTTTGATTATACTATTTTTATCACTTTCGTATTCTTTAATTAATAATGACTTGAACTAATGGTAAAATTCAAACTACTGGAGTCTTCATTCAAATAATGTGCGTACATTAACGCTTTAATGTGTAACTGAACTTTTTCCGAATGCTATAATTAATTTTCGCATTTATTTCATTAGTATTGCTCTTTCCTAGAAAAGCAAAGGTATATAATATTATATGGGATAGAACTGTGTCATTTTAAAGCAATTTCGAAATCGATAAAGTTTCTAGCAAACTATAATTTATATTGCCTAATCAAATAGGACTATTATTTTTTTATTTGGCTTTGTAGAGCTATGATATTGTATGTAGGACTGTATATATATTTGTATTATGTAATGTATACCAACAATCATCTGACAATTTATCTACTTGAGGTGATTCCATGACAATAATAAGTCTGCCTGTAACGAATGAATCAATAGTAAAAATAATAATTTCTAATCTTTAAGTCCCTTTCCTATATACATCGTTTTCCTTAAACTTCGAAACCTACCTCATTCCCCTCTTGTTCCTCATCCCCACTCCAGGCCTTTCCTCACGAAAAGCAACAAATTCGAATCGAGGATACTTGCCTCGACAAGACGCCGATCTCCACTCCGGTTAAACGGAGAAGAAGGAAAGCCATCTCAAACAGAGGCGAATTCAATTTTAAATCGATGCGAATCGGGGCGCCTCTAATTGGCAATCCATCCTCCGCCCCTTCCGATACAAGAACACGGATCGAGAACGGACGTCTTAATCGATATAACACAGCGCAAGCCGCACACAGGCCCTTCGCTCGATTTAAATGGACACGTGATCGATCGCTCGTCCTCAATCGACTGAATAGACTTCCACGTATATCACGGGCGTGGGCGTCGGGTTTGTGCCTCGCTGCACCTCCGTAACATCGCCGATTGCGTGCATTTAAGCGTTTAACGGAGTGAGTGAAGTACCCCGCCCCATTTCCCCCTTGCAGAGTCCTTATTTATTCTGTTTTAAGCTCTAATATAAGGCGTACCGGTGATGGTGACAAAAGTGAATAAGTTTCAAACAATTCCAAAACCTTCAAAAGAGGAATCAGCCTGATGCGCATTTCGCATATTCAGAGGCAAGAGGTGACCGAATCGAAAAGGCGAAATTGAGGTATTCATTCATGAGTGTTCTACCTTTCGGTAGGTTAATATACGCTCAAAAATCCCTATTGAGCGCCATCTCCTTCATTTCCGTATATAATTGTAGCCCTTATGCCATCCAATATCTTCTGTATCTGTCTTCCCTTCCGTTTTACGCCTAAATTCTACCAAATTGAGGTGTACCAAAAAGAAAACAAAAGAGCACCAATCGGCAGAATCAAGCAGACAGTACAGTTTCATGTCAAAGTCCAAGTTGGAGTTAAAAAGAGAATTACGATTTTTACAGATATGTAGGTTTTCCCAAGTATTAAAGCTAAATTAATGTTACAAATTAACTCAAAATTATTGCTTGAAATATTATGTGCTTGCTCGAACATATGCTTGGCTGCGCTAGAACTGGAAAACACTCTTGTATATGTTGTATATGTTGACGTACGCATATAGTGAGATGTGTCTGCCGGCTAGCTCAGTCGGTAGAGCATGAGACTCTTAATCTCAGGGTCGTGGGTTCGAGCCCCACGTTGGGTGAAATTTTCCGTAAGAATAGTTAAAGGCGTGAGAAAAATTTTACAGCTCAAAACGTTTACCTTCGTTTCGATTGATTATTGTCTTATAAACATTAATCCCAAATGATTCAATCAACATCATAAAGAATCACTCGTCTTAAACTATAAACACACTTGCTTTGAACTAGAATTATATGATATTTCAAGAAAGTGACACCCCACTATTTTGTGGCCAAGCCTATTTCTCATTTAAGGTGCAATTATTATTTTACATACGCATAAATTCATACAAAAAATGAAAAAGGCAGTCTGCACTTGAACGCCGTAATGAAGCACTGAATGATTTGTTAACTTTTCGGTCTTGGATTTCGTTTTCGGTCGCACTGCGCTAAGCCGTCTGCTAAGGTCTTAGCTGTACACACAAGGTGGGGATAGGATTGGTTTAAAAGGCTAATCCATCGCTGGCTCCTTGCATACAGGGGAGGACTAAGAGAAATGAGGGACCGTGCTACTCTCTCTTAGACATTCTGAAGGACCTATAGGAAGCTCTGTTTTCGTGGATGTTCCTCAAGATCGATTATTTCCTTTGAATTCCAAATCGAATCTCCTACCTCTATTGATAGTTTTCTATCTGACAAGATTGTCCAGTATAGAAATAAATCGTATATTATTTCTGTTTATAATTGCCAGGGGGTACGCTAACCTGATTTATTCACAATTACACAAAGGTATGGAAAGCATACACAAAGTTAGTACGAGAGGTGGTGAGAGAAGGGTTGGTTTTAATCTAAGTGATTAAGGAACGACAGAGGAATCAGGTTCAAATATTGAGTGGAGAGCTGTTAAGAAAAAGTAATTGAAGGTAGAATGCAAGGGGAAAATATTTGATTGAAATTAAGAATAGAATAAGTTATCACAAAATGGTTTAGTGAGGAATTTTTGGGAATATGGATGTAGAAACGAAATTAGGAATATATATGATGACTCTCTATTCGTGCCACGGATTGCAATAAAACTGGAAGTAAACTAAAAAATGAAACTATGGAGATGTCGATCACTCGGTAACGATTTCTAATTCAGTACTCTATGTTTCGGATTGTAACTCCAGCACGAATTTTATTAATAAACTGTTGCATAGTCAGGCAGTCACTGTCACCGTCTGGCAGCAGACACTGTTCGTAAAATTTCTTAGATATTAATAATTATTATTATTATTAAAATTATTCAAAAACTATAAATTTCAGGGAATTTGTTTTCAATTCGTTAACTTTAATCTTTGGATGTAGTTTATTAATTAATGTAATAACTACTTTATTTATTTCTCTGGATTTAGGGCCATCCATAAATTATGTCATGCTGTTTTTATATTTCTGAATTTCCACGCCACAAAGTGCACCATGGAGCTTCATATTGTATATGCGATGAAGTATCATATATTCCCAAACCCTGCTAAAGTGAAACATTATTTAAAGACGAACAGTCAGGTATAGGGTTGCTCATCGCTGTGCCAGTGGTAATGCTCAATCATTTTGTATCAGTGTGAACAATCACTGTTTTTATTGGCGTTGCCATTAGATCTTTATTAATTAAGTATAAATAATTCTATTCAAGTACCGATTACAAAATTAGGATCATGACCCACACGTACTTCATAATATTTCTGGTACAGGAACTCAACCTGTTACAATATTTTTGATATTTAAATGCAAATATGTTTAAAAAAATTATGTGCTATACATTTTAAAATACAGTTTTCTAAATTGTTTGTGATATTTTTAACAACCAAATATTTATTTTCCTAATATTTAGTATATTTCTGTGATTAGACGTATTCTATTATATTTGATGTTTACTTACACTCTCCTATAATAAAATTAAATCTCTTCCTAGACAATCCTTCGTATTTGCGAAAAAAGGTTAGATTTTGACGATTGTAACATTAATATGTATTTTAAACGAAAAATACTTTCAACACGCACCAATCAAGCGTCGGTGACCATTTCATGTCGAATTTTTTTTTTAGCCGTCACGAAAACAAAGACTCCGTAAATAAATGATTAGAACATCCTTTTAAATCAAGGCAGGTAAAAACAAAACCGAAATTAATTAAAGGACATTATAACACGTCATTTTCATTGTCTCCCAGGCGTCGCGACAAATGCTCGAATGCACATCCGCGCCATCCCAACCCGGTTAAAGTAGTCGCACATTAGCACCGCATTAAAACGGTTCCAATCTTGCCATTATCGAGGCGCGGCGCGGATGCAGCGGCATAAAGAAGCAGAGCCCATTTAGCGGCGCTGGCGAGCGAAAAGTTAAACAATTTAAAATTCCAATTCCCTTCGCAGAACAAGGCCGTTCGGAATCGTGTTTACCCCGCAGTAAACTATTTTCGTTTCATTTGCACCGTCGAAGTGGTTTAAACAGGTTCCGCCCCGAACTGTTTTCATTGCTTCCCCAATTAGGACCGCTTGTTACGCACAGGTGAGCGAGCGACGAAATATGGCGCGAAATTTTCCGAAAAGAGCGGGAAAAATGGTGTAAACATTACCGTACGTTATTGCTACTTTCACACGCCGTTCCCAACAATGTACTTATCACGTGTTTATAGCTCTTATTACCCTCGCTGATAGCTGAATGACCCAGTACGGCGTTACGCCCTCTTTTTACCCGTAAAAACGTTCGAGTCTTAACTTTTGTCGCCTTTGACATTCCTAGCGGTATCCCAGCTCGTAACCCCCGCGAATTTCAGAATCATATTATTACTATTTTTATGATTTACTTTATAAATACTACACTGCAAAAGATTATCAAGTTCGGGTAAACAGTAACTACAAAACTCGTGGAACCTATTATGTTCTTATAGGGGATATAATAGATATGGTGAGAGGCAGCTGAAATATATAATCCAAAAATGATCAATTAATATTGCACCCAGAGTCATGCACATTATTTTAACAGTGATACACACATAAGTCTTAAGAGGGTTCTAAAAAATCTTTTGTTGACAAATATGCTGTTAGAAATTTGATTTTTAAATTTTTACATGGAAATGGTTTATAATAACATTGTTAAAAGTTAGTGGACATATATTTTATGTATCGAGACTGAGCTATTTTCTTTGGTTAACTTATGTTTATTTTTTTACATTTAATTTTTAATTTTTGTTCCGTCGACAGGCTTTGCCTGATGGAACTTTAATGTTCTCTTTTTTCAAATAAATAAATAAATTACATGTATGCTACAGTTAGACTACTGTCAGGTGGCAGCCCATATATTCAAATAAGATACAATAAATTCACAAATAAAAACACCACTCCCGCAAATACAAAAGTTTTAAATTAAAATCACCATAATCACAAAAACTAACAGATCACACACACAAATATAGTAAGATTCCGTTTATAAATAATCCCCTTCGACACATTTATACCACATAACACAAACACAGTTACCACACAGTTTACAATTGTACTTTATATTTGTAATTTACACGAAGTAATGATCAAAACATAGCTAAACCAGCATCCATAACATCATCATTACAATCAACCATAGGATACCATTAAACATATTCAGAAACTAGAATTATTATATTTTACAGTACTATCTACATTATCACAACACTATTTACATTTATTTACAGTGCATCACATATACATTCATAAATGACAATGACAAGCGATAAAAATTATAAACAATATAAATCAGATTTTGATTATTTGAGAACAAAAATGTGGAATTTTATTCGAGAAAATTCAATAATGATCATAAGTTTTACTTGTGTTGAGTAAAGATGCTTGCGTTATTTTATTTTGTATTTTTCCGTCACTATTTTTTTCACTTTTGTCGTTTCTTATTGATTATATATTTTTACTCAAATATAAAATCGTATAGCGATTTGAAATATTGCAGCACAGTTTTCTATAATGTGTTTAATCTGTTGCAAGATGAAGAGTCGGTTGCCGCAAGCAGGATATTATCCTAAGGGGAGCCTATGTCCCTCGTTTCAATTTTTGAAATATTTACCTATGTTTGAGCTTACACGAGGAACAATTAAAAAAATAAAAAACATACATTAAAAGCGAGAAATAAAGAACTGCTTCCTCCTCCCTCTGCATCTCTACCTTTCTACCCGTAATTCTATTTTTTCCACGCTCTGTTCCCCACATTTTTATATTCCTTTATCCCTCTTTCAGCTCTTTACGCAGTGATATATATCCGAAATGTTACTCTTGTCTGAGAGATGCTTTTTTTCCTCGTCAAACAAATGGGAGGAAAAATTCGATGCGCGGTACTTTTAAGTGGGAAACCTCTGAAAAAAGGAAGGGAAAGGCTCAGAGTTCTCTTTATTTTATGATTTCACTCGAATGTCCTTTGTCTTCTCTCTCCACGTGCTCGATCGACCCCTGTAAGATCTCTTCTGGTTTCTGTATTACTTGCGTATGGTAAAAATGTAAAAACTCTTACGTGATTGCGTGCATTTATATATGTATATTGTGGGATGAATAAATGTTTTTATTCAGTGTTTTGGACTAAACGTGAAGCACTTGCAATTCTTTCAATGGATTATTTCTTATGTTTTTCTATATTTATTAGAGTCGTTGTTCGATATGCTATCCACGTCTATCAAGGTAAACGGAATTACCATTAACTCAACGATATTCCTATTAGGTAATATTACAAAGATTAACCGTTTTAAAGCATTAGTTAGGGCATTAATTTGTTACCTCGTCGTCGTTTCAATTTTTTCTGTGTGTTTTTTGCCTTCTTGGGCTCAATTCACAATTAGCAAGATTTTTGAAATTATTTACTATATTTTACGCAAAATGGCTTAATAAAGTTCAACTATGAATGAAGAGAAGGTTCAACTATCCTTTTATGCTTACTCATGTAGAACTTCGGAATTTATTTCCTTTTACAGCAATAATACACTTCAATTTTGTAGTTTAAACAGGCCATAATTAGTTTTTTACCGAAATATTGCGTAAGTTTCATCGCAAGTGTCTCCATCAAGTTTCTTTCTATATAATTATTTCGAATGCAAGGAACCAAAGTTGGTCTGGAATTTCAGAACTTCAAAAATGAATGTTAGAGGAGAATTCAATAAATTACAATTACCGATTTATATGTTTTGGTTGAAGGCTATATTTATTTGGAAACATTTGGAAAAAACAACCAAATAATTAGGAATGTGGTTAATGTGTTTATAATTTTCATTTCTGAGAGATCTGATATGCTACTCTGATAATTTCAATAAATAATGATACATTACGTTGATAAATTTATATTTTAATAATTTCATTCGTAAATGGAGCATATATGTGCTTAATTGTGGTTGAGTGAATATAATACATTGCGTAAATGATAAAAAGTGTATGCAAATATGAACTCTGACATTTTGGCGAAATGTTACTGGACACGATACCTCTTCCCTAGCGTTAAAGAAACATTCTCCCCGAATGTATAATTTATCATGAATAGCAATATTGCGATCTCTGACTATGTAGAAATTAAGGCAGAAATAATAAGTTCTGCCGTAAGAATTTGAATTTACATTTAGGGAGAGCGAACGTGACCGTTTTACCTAATGCCGACGTCTGCATTTGCCCTGACTCCCTTAAGCGACACCGGTTGTCATTTCGGGTGATTGATGGACCCTGAATATTGTCTAAGCTTCCGCCGAAAATAATCAAACGATCTTCTTTGATGGACACACAGAAAAGCTCTTTTGCTTTCTTTCTTAAATAACATTTCACGTGGTACGACACAGATTTCGGAGCGCTAATTACAACATTTCGAATGCAATAACACTTGCTTAAACGTAAATTGTAAATAATGTGAAGTGAATTAGGAGACGTAACTATTGTGACTAAATTATAAATTTGGAAATATACTTTAAATATTTATGCGTCAGAACCTTGAACTTGAACACGACCCCCGAATCTTATATAACCCGCTAAACTCCTGCCTAAAACTTTGGGGTTGTTTGAATGTTTCAATGAATTTATTAAGCAGTACTTCCATGTGTTTAGTTTTTAGGACAAAACTACATGGTGGTTTTAAGCATATTTTGATGGCGGAAAAGGAGTAAGAAAAAATTATAAACCCAGCTATTTCTGTGGAATTTGATAGATCCTCGTTTTCCGGTAGTCATAAGACTGTACTATCTATTATCGTGCTGCAATGTAAATATGCTTGACCTTTTCAAATCATTTCATATAGCACATGGAGATGGAGATAGAAGTATATGAAGTTTAAAATCCATTCACGATAATATGTATATTAAAATTTCCAGTTACTGATTCAGGAAACATTACTTTATCGTAGGTTTTCGTTATCGTACATTTTCATTCCGCTTCTCTCTGCATTGCCCACCATTTTGAATAATACATTCATTGTAAATATGGTTTATTGTAATTTGCAGAGAAAAAAATTACAAAGCTTAACATCGTACGATGTCCAGAAAACCTTGTCATCATAAAGCACTAAATGCTTACATAAAAGGAGTTCGTTGTCTAAAATTGAATCCTTTTCAATTCTTGTACTTAAGATACTATCAAGTTGTACATAAATTATTGTCTCTTCCTATCGTGGTCAATATTTCATTATATCTCTGATGATTTAGCAAACATCAACTATCACTTGTTATTAATTATGCCTGGCGTCACTCAATATTACTTATTCCAAACTGTTGAAGCTTCCGCTAATATCGTTACCCACCTCTATTAAATTATTTTTTGAATTTCTGCGGTCACCAGTCGGAAGTGTGGTATTATATTTGCTAAAGTTAATAGAATTTTCAAGCGCATATCATCCTGTAGCTTAAAGCTACAGGATGATATGCGCTTCTCATCCTGCTTTTTTTATGTAGGTTAAAAATTCCTGGGGTGACTCGCATGCCTCATAGCTGCCAAAGAGAAGTGACCATACAAGAGGAAAGTAAACTTTGTTCCCGTGGTCCACAGATTCTCGTGATTATCACTAATAACCTTCCTTTTTTAATTTGTAATTTAAAGGTCACCTTTAAGTAAGTACGAAGTTTTGGCTTATACACAAGTGCCAATATCTTTTATGCAAATTAACTATGTCATTATTTGAGAGAGATTTGTTCAAGAAAGGACGCAGCCTTTTATCTGCCACAAAAAGTGACAGAAAAATAGGTACATCTACATCTACATCTACATTAATACCCTACAAGCCGCCTTTCGGCGTGTGGCAGGGGGTGTAAACACCAGTTGAATCTAAATTACTTCCTTATTCGATTATTGTCACGTATTGTTCGCGGAAAGAATGAATCTCTGAAACGATTCGTCCTAGCATCTATTTCTCTTAACTTACGGTCATTATCGGATCGACCGACGTAGCAGGGGGGTTGCAAGATACCGATTGTATCTTTGGAAAATGTAGTTTCCCTGAATTTATTAAGCAATCGCAGCCTAGCTTCCAATCTCCTTTCTTTCAAGGATTCCCAACCTACGTCTGAGAGCATTTTTGTAACGCTTGCTTTTTTATCGTAGCATTTCTTAACAAAACGAACCGCTTTACGCTGCACTTTCTCGAGTTCGCGAGTACACGTTTCATCCGCCGGATCCCATATACTTGCCGCATATTCCAGAAGGGGTCTGACCAAGGTAAAATAACATCGCTCTCTCACCTTTTAGTCGCATTTACCGACAATACGCTTTTCAAAGCCAAGCCTTTTACTTGCTTTGCCGCAGATTTTTCGAATATGCGTGCTCCAATTTAAGTTATTAGTAATGTTGATCCCGAGATATTTAACTGAATCTACTACTTTGATACTAATTCCATTAATTTTGTATGGGTGATTTGGACGCATTTTTTTCTTTTCGAAGAAATTAACTACGGAGCATTTACTTACGTTAATATCTAATTCCCATTTTTCGCACCACCTTTGGATGAGGACTAAATCGTTTGAGGGTATTCGACCACGATCATAGAATTTACCTCAAATAGTGACTTTATATTGGTAAAAGCTTCAGCATCGACAAAATTAACAAGTGAAACATTTTTAATGACCCGACCTAGAAAAAAAAAGAATTTTTTATTAAAACTAACTCAATGAATTTCAGCTAAATTTATTTATCATATCCTTAAGATTTCACCTGGGCATTAGAAAAACGGAAACTTGCTATCCGAAGTGGAGAAATTTATTCTTTGGTCTGAAACATTGATTATCACAATTGGTCCCACATACGTCTGTTCATGTGTTCAGATAAGCATTTATATATGTTCGATAGTAGAAATCCCAAAAAATCATTGCAGCTTCAAAATACCTTCTGTATGATTGATGAGGATATAGGCTCAGTACTTTCAGGCTTGACTGAGTTGATGTCCGCCGAACGAGCCGAAACCGGTCGTTGTTTTTAGTGTGCTTGTTAACTCGTGGATGAGTATCAGTTTCTTTTATTTCATTTTTAATTGTAAAAATAAATTAATTATGTCATGATAAGGATATCCATTGCTCATGGAAACTCCAAAGGTTTGTAGCAATAACTTCATTTAGTTTTACAAAAAATTCTATATTTTCACTAAAATCATAAGGAAATTCATCCTCTTACATGACTACCACCTGGCCTGGTGCTTATTTGTAGTTTTTAAGAATAAATAAATAATGAATAAATACATAATAAATAAACAAAGAGCTATAAGGGGGGAGTATAGTATACCAGCCTAGATGAGGAGTGAGGTAAAAAATAGATTCGCTTTTGAAATAAAGTTTGTAATAAAATATTTTTTGATCTTCTTTAGCTTTATTCAACGATCTAAAATCAACGCAAAACTTAATTACAATCTTTGGATTTGAAAACCATTTCCTTATTTAGTCAACAGTAGAGTCTCTTTGAATATCTTTCATCAGAATTGATTTCTAGTGCTCCCTGAAATGGTACTGAACAAATAAGTTGATCTAAAATATGATCCCCGTATTTTCTGCAATGCACCGTTCAGCCTCCGGTCTCCCTATATATTTCGGCATCAAAAGATCTTTGCGGGGGGCAATAAATACCTTCAGTTGTCACCAGCCCTCCGCCCCAAAGTCCAGCCGTGTTGTAAACGAACTTCCCGAAAAGCGGACACCGAACCAAAGGCTCCACGCAGTCTCCCGTGGGCCCACAACACAAAGTCCCCTTTGTGCGCGCTGTCCAGTCGGCCTCAAACGACCACCGCAAATATGTTTTCGACTTTATCAAAAGCAGCGGCTTTCTTTCGCATGTGACCTAATAATCGATGCCCGTGCAGCCGGAATTTTCCCCGGAGCATGCAAAGCGCGGAGATGAAGAATTACCGAAAGTCGGCTAATCTCGCATTGCCGGCAATCACGTAAACCTTGTATTCTTCGGGTTTGATCCCTCGTAACAGCTGCTCGTGAACGGTTTTCTGCGACTGAGAGCATGTGGGAAATTCCTGCGAAAGGAGTGCTTCCTACCCGGGTCAGATTATCTTTTGCCCGTGATTTTCGCAGTCCGTCAGTTGGTCTTTTCGAGTTAGTGCACGCCTACGTTTATTTCGGGAACGGTTGGCTGTGTGGATATGAGGTGGGCTGAATCGGATTTCTACGGCATCAAAAGACTCGGAAATGGTTTCTCTCTTCATGCAGATCCTGGTTCGAGTCGGTTCAAGTAGTCAATAGTTTGTTTACAAAAAATTATGTAAAACGTTCCACTTTTGAGGGGAAAAAGAGTTGTTCTTTTCTGAAGTTAAATAGTTAATGTGAACTGATTTCAGTTGCACTAGTTTTATTCTACAGCTAAAATTTAATTAGGTATTGTTTTCAAGATTGTTTATACGTTTTATACTGTTTTTTGAATATTGACCCTGATTCGAATACAAGAGTCAATAATGTGTTTCCAGAAATTTACGTAAAAACCTCCATTTTTCAGAGGGAAAATTATTATTCTTTCATAAATTAAAATCATTAGTGTGAACCAATTTAAATTGCCCTTGTTGCATTCCACAGCTAAAATTAAATTCAATATTTTGTCACGATTTGTTTTGCGAAAGATACTATTCTTCGAATTTTTGAAATTTATTTCGTAACTTCTTGAAATATTTTGTATTCCTTCCAATTGCTTCGTAAAAGACCATAATTGCTGATTCTTAACTCACAAGTTTTTAAAAGATTCCAGGGAATAGAAAAAGTCGTTTTTTTATATGTTACTGTAACCAATATTTTTATTGAATCAAACGTAAATATTGTTTTGAATTTACCACGGGTTACTAAATTAATATTAATAATTTAAAAACAAGTTAAAAATGTGATATAACTACATTTATTTCAATAAAACTATTTTTTTTCTTGGGCTCCGGTTGAGATATTTAAATTTTCACAGGATTACTTCTGTGACTTGGATCGTAATAAATAAGATGTTTACAAATTCAGCCCTAGGAATTCAAGATAAAATCTTGATAATCATGATCTGTTAACTAATCGTTTCACTTTATTACTAGAAGTAGATTTTCAACCCCACTATCAGTCATTTCCTTATGACGAGAACATCGCTCTCACTTCTTAAATCCCCATCATTCCCACCAAGTTCGGAAATTATTTAAGTCCTCATCCATCATGGCTTCCTGCCACCACTTAATATCTTCTATCTTCACAGAATGTTCACGCACAATAATCCACTATTTGAGTGTGGGCTCTCTTAGTACTCTTAGTACTAGTAGCAATATGTTCAAGAGATTATATGGTCTAATTATTTAACATTAAACAGCAATCATTCTATTGGTAAATATAGGGGTGTAATGAAAAAAAATAAATAAAGCAATTGTATTTTCACTGGAATCCTGTTTCTAATAAGAAATTTATGATACAAATTAAGATACCAAGTTTGACCCTTCTCTTACCAGCAATATTTGGTCACGATAGGTGAAGGGTATAAATTTCGTGACTCTATCTCAACATAAACTCATAAAGCTAGAGTTCCCCGTAAATCATATTTTTAATTGGCAATCAATCCATCTTTTGTCATTACTTACGTTTGTTAGTTGGCATGATAATTTCCTCGAAGGATACAAGTCAGTTGAAATTCCACGCTATCTTCATCAAAAGCTGCGTTTTGCAGACTCATCCCCTTCGATTTTCTTTTATTGCGTGCAAACTTTACCTCGCCGAAAGCGTAAGATAAGCACGCGTGAATTTTTTGTCAACTTTTTCCCATCACCTACTTTCTCTCTTAACGCCAAATCCGTGCTCGAACCTATCACATTTTCTCGCCCATTTTTTCGACAACTATTCGCACTTTGACGGGACGGCTCGGATCCGACGGGTGCAGATTTTGACAGACTGTCCGTTCCGGAAAAGCGGAGCCCCGTGCCGGAATCGGAGAGCGAAAGAAACCGTTCGATGCGGGAACCGAAATCAAAGGGCACGTTGTAAAAGTAAGCAAGTCAAGCGCGTGTAAACAGCGTCCCACCGAGCGAGGTGAACGAAAAACGACAGCTCGGCAAGCATGGGTAACTGGGGCCCGTACCATGACGTGCATGGGGTTATTGGGAACTTCTTCTGGTGCCTCACGATGCGCATATATACCTGCGCACGTTATTCGCTGTGGCGATGTATTCTTTAGGGCGAAATGAATGAGGAAAGTGATACCACCTTGACTGCTCTGCTAGATAACAGATGCACTACGGCTTGCGCATAATTTAATGCGGGTGTCAAGATAACGTAAATCATATGTGGTCATTGAATAATGATTAATTTTGTGAGTTAGGCAACTGCCATGACTCATCATGTTTACTAACTAGCCTTCGCTTACTACAGGTAATGGAAATGATTCGTAGATGAATTAGGAATTATGATGGATCCCAATCAGATTCCGGGAAACGCGTGGAAATTCGCATACGCTTCATTATTGAGTGGTGGACTCTTAGAACTCCTTGCCCTTGACTTCTCTGCCCACTCTCTCCCAACTTTCTTCCTCTTTCTCCTTCCACCCTCCCCTGAAGGATGAATATTGCACGCCCCCCCAAACTTTTCACATTTCCCCTCTCTTCCGAGCATAAACTGAGAAGACAACTACTTCATCCGCAGTTTTGCCGTCATGAGACAATAAGCAAATGGGCCGAATTAGTGTATCCTACATAAGTAACGAGGGGTATAAAACATCTTCTGCAGCGGTAGTAGCCTTCCGGGAATTTAGGGTGAGGACGTACTACTGGCGAAGATGGCACGTTTTCAAGATGCATATTTCAACGCTCTCTGAGGGCTCCTGGTAGACCGTTAAGATTCATACTGACTTCTCTCTGAATATATGTAACGTGAAAAAAATTATAATGGCCGTAAACACGTATGGAATGATTTCGATTAACTCTTCGAAGTTCCGGCTAACCATTAACACTCTGAAAAGCATTTCAGAATTGATAAGTTGTCACATGTGTTCATATATATACGTACATACACATATAGCATATCAATAATCATAATTTGTCATTAAAACATATATGGAATGCATGAAAATTGATTCAATGTCGAAGAGTCTAGTAATAAGGTCATATATATTACAAAAAATTGCAGAAAAAGGAAATTGCAAATAATTATAAAATTACACAGAATTTTAAAATTATATCAATGATTAAATTAATAAAATTTAAAACATTAAATCGTTAACTAATACTTAAATATAAACAGAAAGATATACAATATACAGAAAATTACTAACATATTAACGGATTTTTGTCATTTAGTTAGATAAAGAAATATTTCGTTAATATGAAAAGACGAGCAAGTAGCTTTACTTAGACAGAAATAAAAGCTTTTCAGTATTGTTAGTGATTTTTTATATAAATATTATACAATATAGAGATGAGTGTAAGTATTTCAATTTTACAAAGAAGTGTAGACTACGTTGCGGCCACTTGTGCCATAGCCTATTCAAGGAAATGGGTAATACCGAGTGTGTAATGATTCCTCAACATCATGCTTTCCAAACTTCATCGAAAATAATACATGGAGATAGGCTAAGTTTCGTGGTAATTAACCAAATCCAAGGAATGAAGAGAAAAATGCGTACTGCATCCACAGCTCATTAAATTTGATATATTAATATTATATTAGTAACTTGTAACGCCATTTTGTGTTCAGTTCCTAGATGACCCATACAAAGCGTTTTAACAGGAATTGTGAATCAATGAGTACCTTGAAAGCACCGACGGTAATTGAATGAATGGATACGATAGGAATACAGATTATTTCTTGGGAAATACTTACTCTTAAGATAATAGTCCATACAAAATGTAGTATATTCATTTTACTTATTATCGACTATACTAAATGTAGCGTATAGAATGATGCTCTGTCTCTTACCTTCTCAAGAATACAATTACTTTGGTTTACAAATAGAAGCAAAAACTTTTTTAAGATATGAATGATATGTTTCAAATGCACCTTTTATGAGCAGTATTATGTATTTTTCATCCTTGGGTGTTTATGTAATTCGTTCTATAATTTGTTGCAGGAATCGCACGTGTGCCTTTAATGACACAACTTTGCTTTCTTCGAAAATGTGCTTAGAAAGATGGATTCAGAATAAATTTTCATTCATCTTCTCTCGCTCTTATTTTGAGCCCTTTCATTTATTTAATTCCATTTTCCGAGAATCACATTTGCTATGTCAATTTTAAGCAACTTTGTTATAAGAATTTCTCGGAAAAGATAATACTGAGTCGTTCATTAAATGTGAAATTCCTTAATAAATCATTTCAAAACCGAGCAAGAGATATTAAAGAAATCGAGAGATACAAATTTACGTAATTTGTGAAAAATATCTCCTTGATCGCCCTTAAGCGACGATTATCATCTTGAATTGATATTGATGGCCATGGTTTGGCAAAGAAAACTCTAGAATAAAATTTATTTTCAATATGGTTCGACGCTTGAGGTTTAATTGATCAAAATCTTCTGTACTCACAATAATCGATAGTAAAAATTCGATTTTGAATAACTAGATCTATTCACTTAAGTGCAAATAAATTATTTGTATTCATATTTATTAATCTCAAACCTTTCAAACCATGGTCTTAAATAATCTTCACTGGTGTTATAGATTACCATAGTAGTAAGTTTCAGGAGAGGAAAACAGAGGAATAATTGGAAAATAATTTTAAAATAACTTATGTAAAGCCCTCCTGTGAATTGACAGAAAATAATAAAAATATGGAAAGGGTTTGAAGTTTGAAGGTGCTGTGTTCCAAAAGAATTATTGAAACAAAACAGACTTAAATATAACACCAGTGATATGAGATCTTCAGTTAGCAAATGAATAGAGATATTTAGGGAAATATCGATTAATAAGAGAAAACTTAATCGGAAATACGCAATATATTCTCTTAAAGACGGTTTTGTAAAATATTGAGTCGCATGAATCAACAGAACAGTAAAGTATTTACGTAAATATAATGTATACAAATGTGTAAAACGTCTTTGCATTGTTTTAATAATGAAATTATCTGTTATAAATTATAAATTACTTCAGCTTTTTATTTATTTTACTTCATGGACCCCCAAAGATTATTCATGATTAATGAAAAGGACTAAATATTCCGGTTTCCACAAAAACATTAGGAATAGCTGACTTAGAACTTTTTTCATCACGGATAATTATGTAAGTTAGTTGGTAAATTTAATTTGACATCAACTTGCGGTAATCGGCGATAGGACCTAGATAAAGCGTCTTAGTACTGTAGATTATGTAATAAATTAGTAAATCAGTTCGCGTTTCTTACACAAGATTCGATGCTTTGCGAGAAAATCGTCACAAAAACATTCCAGAAAGTAGGTTTCGCGGCTCATTACAGTCTCCTGACAATCCACGGGTCATAAATCATACGAGGGAATAAAGAAACATTCAATCTCCTCGCGGAGGCTTCAAACATAAGCAAAGGGCTCGAGATAGAGAAAGCGAAGGAGAAAATGCAAATTGGCAGTCTGCGAGGCTTATCTAATTCCTAATCTGTACGCATTATCACGTGAGGACGCATAACGCTGAGGAGGTAACGAGCTGCCTTCTCCTTGAATGAACTGAGGCCGCCTTTCTCAAGTCGATTACTACGGGGATATGTTAGCCTCCCTCAAATAAGTAAGGGCCGAGCATTTAAATGCCCCTGAAGAAAGTCAGTAACGAAGGAAAAAGAGGGCAATGGAGTGGATAACTAGGAAAGTAGGGTCTCGGATAAAATTGGGTGTGGAGAGGAGGGGAAAAGGTTAAAGCGGAGGGAAGAGAATGAATAGAGCGGGGAAGGATGAGGGAAGATGTGGTGGAAAATGATGGTGGATGAAGACAAGGTAATTTAAAGAGTATGAAGAGGGAATAAGGATTTAAAGGACGGGAAAATGAACGCAAGGAGAAAAAGTTGAAACGAGAAAATGGGTATAAGATGGGAAAGAAAGAGGGTATAGGGCAGGTGAAAGGTGAAAAAAATATCAAGAAAACTGTGCGTGGTATAATTTCCATTTGTCTTTTCAATATTAATGTGATGTATATCTCAATTAATTAAATTATTATTAAAAAAATAGTTCATAAAATTAAAAATAATAATTACTAATAAAACCACTAAAATAATTCCTTGATTAATTATATATCAGACATGTCCTTATTTACGGTATTATGAAAGCTATTGAGGTACGAATGTAACTAAATAATTCCAGTTACTTAAATAAAGCCCACGGGGAAGGCGTCGTGTAGTGGAAATTTACCACAACAAAAAAAAGAGAAACAAGTAAAAATGTACTATTCTCTTTCATTTTTAGTTGCCATTCATTATTTTGAAAGTAATGAAAATTTTATAAGTATTTTCATTATATTGCATTTACGTGGAGGTTTTCTAACTATAGTATCATGATGCTATAATAGTTACAATAAGTAGGAGCAGTAAGGGTAGATTGCACAAATTTCCATCTTGCTTAGTACTCCTTTCCTCCAAAATGCTTTTGATACTAATTGTGGAGGTTGTTAGGTTTTAACCGGCTTCGGGCAGATTGTGAATACTTTTGTACACTGGTCAAACAAGAAGCAATGTGAGTCAGTGGATTATTTCTGCCCCAAGAAATTATGTTGACAGACGGAGTGAAAATGAAATTGAAAGAGTTATAATGATAGAAGGAAATTTCATCTCAGGAATAAAGTGAATAAAACAGTTGATACAGATGTCTTACGTAGACCGAATTCTGCAAATAAACAATCACACATTTTTGATAAAAAAGTTGATAGAAATGTCCATATGATTTCCTATGTGAAATTCAAAGTAATTTCACACTTATAGAAATAAGAGTAATTATGCAGTGGCCTTAAAGGGGAATGGCATACTTAATTTTATGGAAGAGAGAAGCATAAATAACGTGGAAGGTCTCAGCAAGTAACTTTGAAACATTTTATAATTTTAATAATATTAATTACTAGGCATAATATATTTTATTTTATATCCATATTAAACTTATATTATTCTCAACTATGAAAGATAAAGATTCGAAACAAAACACTTTTATTGTATACCAAAATATCATCTCAGTGTATTCAAAATTTGATTTAAGTATCTCCTTTTTTAAACGGATTACCATAAAATACAATTTCACGGGTAGATCTTACCCAGTTATCCACTGTCCTGTTTCGCTTGGACAGGGAACCGAGAATGTCTAAACGAAAAAGAAAGAGCGGAGAATGTTAGATTAGAAAAGTTAGAGAAAGAACTGGAAATGCATAGACGCAAGGGAAGGCAGCGAGTCAAAAACTCCGGCTCGGGAGGAATTCGGCCTCTAAACCAACTCGCCCAACATTTAACTCATTCCCACTGCATGGCATGACCGGATATCACAAACACATAATGCACCAGAGGGAAACGAAGATGTCGAAGGCAAAGGGAGAGAGATTCGCACGAAACCGTGGTGGAGGGTTGAAGAGAGGGAGATAAAAAATGGAAGAAGCGAAAGACAAGCGGGATGAGTACATAATAAACATGAGGAAAGGGGGGGAGGAAGGCAAATAACGAGACACGTTGAGGATGGATGGGAGAGGAAGGGTAGAAGGAATGGATAAAGGGGAGTCATGGGGGAGGGACCGAGGGTTTCCCGGTCGGGAAATTTGCTTGGCCGTAGGCGGGAAAAAAGGCAACTTTCCAGGGACAGAGAAATGGGAGCGGGGAGGGTTAGATTTTTGGGGGCCTTAGGACAGGGTGGGGACCAGATCGAATTCCACAAGTTACGCCACGGGAGGCGACTTAGCAATTCCGCCATAAAGCAACACCCCCTCCCGGACTGTAGAGGACCACGCGAAGTTCTCCACTAGTTTTTTCTTGTGTAGTACCGCGTAGTGGTAGTAGTTTTTCAATGTTATAAATTTATGATTTTTGTGATATTTATTATTTTTATAGTGTATTATTGTAATTTTTTCTTCTTTATTGTATTCTGCTATTTTGTTACAATTACGTTTGAATGTTTTATCTTATTTTTTTGAGACAATAATTTTTCTATGGTGTACTATATTCGTAATTTCATTACATTACTGCTTTAGTAATCTCCATGTTATACACAGCTTTCTTTAACATATTTAAGCTTGAACTATCAGTACAAGCTTAAACTGTATTGCCACAACGTGGGTTTTTCTTCGAAAATCTTCAGTTGCTAATATTTTCCCACATCCTGCTCTTTCTTTTGATTGTATTAATTATAATCTGTGTGTATATAATATTTCATACGAGATTAGGTGGAAGATAGCCCCACATGTGTCTAACCTCGCCTAAATCTATTTATCTATCAGTAGGTTTGAGCAAATTTTTCACACCCCCCTTCTTTGTGGATGTTTTCCTGCAGTGGTTACTTTTTCCTAAGATATCGCCTTAGGTTTTTTTACGTCAACTCCTTCTAAAGTTTTCCTCAATATTTCTTTTGTATGCACACACGAAACATTGAAGTTTATAATATTATTGACGAAAGGTTAGATGGAAGAAGGTTAGAGAATTTGTCAACAGTGCTGTGCATAAAGGAGACTAACTGCATGAGAATGGGGAAGATATAAAAAAGTGAAGGAATTCGCAGGTGGGCTTGTCAATGCTCCGCCCGCTGGTACCAAGAAGGTTCCTTATTACGCTGTACATAATATATATATAATACTACTCATGCAGGATTCATTTGACTAGTGTTCCTGAACTGTAAATCTTCGTAGGTACCAGAGTTTGTCAATCAATATTGATTTCATATTTGAATATATACCACCTGTGGTTCATTTTAATCACATCACTCGAACTTATTTACTATAAGCTAGTGATAAAGAGGGATTCATTTACTATTTGGAGCAAAGCACAGTAATCATCAGTATTATATATAACACCGGGTTTGATTCGCTATCAAAGTTAATTACATTCGTTGAATTCGGTGGACTAGCATACCCATACAAGAAATTTTTCGAGCATGATTCAGATTCATACAGTTTACCTTTCGGATGTGGGGTTTGTAGGTACTCTTTACTACGCGGTATCATAACGCCGCTTTATCGGCCCTCTATATCCTTCTTCTCTGGTATTTATTTACTCTCCAGATTTTCCGAGGCGCCTTCGGATCTTTTGGGTATAAGCATGGCGTTATGTTTCCGTGGGGGGAAGGGAATCTTTCAAATTAAATGGCTCATTTTTGGTTCATTCGGGGCCGGAGAGAAATGTGGGGAAGTTGTGCAAAGTTTGCTCTCGCCTGCAGCTTGGATAACGATCTGCGAGGGGTGCCCGCTTCGGCCAAGGTCCTCCAGAAATTTTGGTTCGGAAGGAAAAAAGTGGTTAAGTATTTGATTTTTACTCCATTGCGGCGATTGAATGGAAATGATTGCCCCTGATCGATTCAATGATTTAACTGCGCCTAAATTGAGCTGGAATCGATTTGGTATAATTAAATATATTTATTGAATAGATTTATATGAGATATTGATTTCGGGAGATTAATATTATTTTATGATTATAATCGATTAAATTTATTCAATGAATAGATTTATATGAGCTACAACTTCCTTTAGACCTGAATCGTGTTGGCTACTATTGCCTCATCAACTAATCCTATACGGTATTTGCCATTGAAAGAGTATTCCCATCTATTGATTTTATTTATCTCTAAGTTCTCACGGTTGGAATGATATGAACTTATAGCTGGAATAACCGTATCAATCGTAGGTGGATAGTGAAATGCGTGCAAAAATTTAAAATATTACGTAATGAGAATGTTACTGTAAGTCGTATCTAAAATATTTAACGGAATTCTACTATTATAAATAAAACAGACATTTCAGTAGTTCTCACGGTTGGAATAGAAATAAAATGCAATCTGATTGTTAAATACCCGTATTAATACAAAAATATAAGAACCCAGTGAATGTTGATAAATCGAACTCCATATCCCAAATGTCTAATGATAAATTTCCGTTGTTGATAAAACAGTTTTTAATTACTGCGATATGTTATTTTGGTCAAAAGTAGAGTACGTTGCCCAAAGCGGTCCAAAATGTTTCGCAATGCTCCTTCCCACTGAGAGCATAACTTCGGAGGTGTCTGTCTTGAACTACGGAATTCTCTTGAGAATTACAGCGAGTCATCGGCGGCATAGATAATGTCGTCAAATTATATTTCCATAAGGATGTACGTGGCCCATGTTGTTGAAAATTCGGTTAATTCTAGATGGTTCTCGGATATGATAAATTCTGCAACTGCCCCTTATTTCTAAATGATTCCACGTTATGCTGCTTGGTTGACTTAATCCCCGGACAATAAAAATTGTAAGCTTTTACACTTTTCTATCGATTTGCGGCATTGTCATCTTAACTTTCTCACTGAAGCATTCTATACTTACAATCATATTTTAACCCCGTACCTATAATCCCTTTCAGTAAAGTATGAAGAACAACCTTTCTTGGCTTCTGAACATTTGTTTCTACGCCTAAAGATGTAATCATTTGTTATCCTAGTTTTCGATGGTAACTTTTCATTATGTCTTGAGTAAACCTAAGAAGATAAACATTTCTGTATATTGAGAAAATATAGAAGGGGACCCTGTACGTTATTCTGTATTTTCATTATTAATGGTTCATGTTCGATGTTCGCTTCATGTTACTACGTGACAACCTTCTTGCCAAACCAAAATGAAATTTCTGTGCATTCCTTATCTTCCCCAGCGGGTAGCTTTGCAGTTTTGCAAGTTAGTAGTTGATGACTGATTGTGTGCACGGCATGCGATGGCCATTCTATCTTGATCGCAGATTTACCAGAGGTCGCCTTTCTTAATAGTCCGACTTCGTAGACTTAGTTTTTGCTCCCTTACGAAATACCATTATGGCGAACGATTTAAGTGGAATCTATATTAATTAATCTTAAGCATGTTCAGAAAGAAGAATTCAGCATAAAATAGTATAATAATAATAAATAAACGTGCTATAAATAAAATGATATTTTAAAATAATAATAAGTGGTCAGCTTACTTGTGTTTCAAATAGAGGAAGTTAGATTTCCACTGCCATACGCCGAAAGGTGGTTTACAGGGTGTATTTATTTATGTATTTAGATGTATATGTAGATTAATATTTAGATGAATATATAAATATGTATGTAGATGATTATGCACTTGTATATGTGGATACGTATGTAGATGCTTACTTCAAGTTTACAAGAATCATGTTTTGTTGTAATAAGAAGTATAAGTATTTTCTATCTAAGTAAATACTAATTATTTCTGTTAAATTGAAAGAATCTTAAATATAAAAAAGTAAAATATAACGCAAGATTGAAAATTATAATTATATAAATAATGTTTCATTTAATACGTACATGAAATCCCAAATCAAGTGTGTTATGATAATTTAACAATATATAAGTCATATTAAAAATGTAATATGAATAAGTATTATAATAATAAATAACAAAAAACAAGAAAAGGGCATAAATCTAATAAAAATAAGGTTCAGAACAGAAATATATGAGAATAAAGGTATGGCTAGTTCAAAATGCGGTAAGTTAGGCGAACTTCTGCAGTATAGCTTCACAATACAAAAACTAGAAATACAGTAGTCTCAGAAGCTTGTCTCCTCTGAAGTAACAAATGAAAGTCCTTCTGTGGAATCCATGGCCTCCTCCTGGCGTTTTCGAGTATATTAGGAAAAAAATTGAAGGGATCCGCCGAAGGAAAGAAGATTCTTGAGGGCCCTCCAACCCCTGCCACTCGGTGGCATGATGAATTGTAGGATAAGATATACGCTTTAGGTTTACGTTTCCCCAAGCACCGAGGAAGCACTTTACGCCCCTGCGGCTAAGATAAGTAGGCTCCAGCGGTGTACGTAAGCGGGTGGTCCATGGAGACCGAATCCACCACTGGAGAAAGGGGAGATCCTAAAAAAGATGGAAATTCCTGTCTTAGAACTGATGCGCTTATATTGGAGCCCGTTGAGAAATGGGAATCATACTGTCGTTACGGAAATTCTGAATGTGAGGAAATAAGAGGACTATTTTCTTTATCTACAATTCACTTAGCCTAAGTCTTGTTTTGGGTCGTATTCCAGGAGGCGAATAAAGTTATTTTCTCCTTACTAATTTAAGAGTTAAAATTCGTCGAAACATTTTGGGTATTAAACTTCAGGGTCATCTTTGGAAATAGTATGACAGTGAGTACATGAAAAGGGATTGTAAGAATAAAAATAAAATACAATTATCCTTTTCCACAGATTCACTTGTAGATTTATTCGTACAGTCCTTTTATGTGGATTTCCACTTAGTAAAGCCTGCCACAATCGATTTTATTTTTACTTTCTCCCTATACGTAGTATACAGAAAATATTATATTCGCAAAAAAATTCGACCTCCAGATTTCGACGGAAATAGATGTTTTGGGGCCCATATAGCTCGTTTTCGCTATTTTCCCGAACATGTCTGTCTGCGTGTCTGTCTATGGTAAAAATGTTTGTGTGCGCTCTATCTTAAAAATCAATTATCCGATCCTTTCCAAACTACATATTTAGTATTTTCCTGAAAATGCCAAAAGTTGATTAGTTTTTGATGAATATCGCTTGGCCGGAAGTTCCGGTTGAACCGGAACAAAATTTGTTTCTTTAATATCTCTGTCAGAATGCAATGTAGGTATGTACAATTATGTACAAAAGTTATAGATAAAGTACTTTACTACAACTTTTCTATGAAACATTTATTCGTAACACTGATTATTTAGGAGTAATTTTTCAATAATGGTTAACCGGAAGTTGTTGTTTATCCAGAAATGGAAGTTTTTCATACATATCTCTGTCAGAATGCAATGTACGTATATACAATTATGTACCAAAGTTATAGATAATGTATTTTACAACTTTTGTATGAAAAATTGACCTGTAACACTCATTGTTTTGGAATTATTTACATATTACCGGCATAGGCTTCTTTTTTCAATAAATATGGAGAAAGTCATGCGTTGGCCACATCAGATTTTTTATTACATAATTTCAAATTCTCAACAATTGGGGGGAAAATTCGATGGTTTTTTCTCACGGTATTATATTCACCTTACATGTCATCAATATTAAATTGAAAATATTGATGCTTAGGATTTTTTTGTTTGGACTTAGATAAAATATATTCTACAACTTCCATTTTTGGAACTTTTCTACTGTAGTTAATTTTTATAAATCATGAGGAGATAAAAATGAAGTACCAAACGATCCATTAGATAGATATTTCATAATCTGGAAACAAATTGAAATTTCAGTATCCTATTATGCTGTTATCAGAAACGGAAGCATTATTTAATATTTGAACTTAAATTTTTCATTTTCTTTCCTCAATAATAATGTTAAAAGTTCCAAGTTTCACCGATCCTCTCCTACTCTTTTGATGCTTCATAAATTAAAAACATCTTGATAATAATGATTTACGAACATCTGTTTTAGTATATCCTATTAAAATTCTGTATTTTATGTATTATTTTCCATGGTATATAAATAATAGGATAGTTTAGATATCAGCGATGGTAATTTGTTTTGCGTCGAGTGAGGTTTTATTCATATTAGACGATAGATTCATATACTGATATCACATAGCTGAGAGAATATCGCGTTGTTATTCCCCAATTGGGGGATGAGAGGCCCACTGGAGGCTGGTAAACGGTGGACTCGATAAATCAGTCAGTCCTTGTCTTAGTGACGGTATCTGGAATCGCCGAAATTTATTCATAGGCCAAATATCATATCGATCTTAATTGACCTAACCGCTGGCTTTTGTGCTACCCTCTTGCTGCGGAATTGATTATAAACAATGATACATTATATGAATGCCTTATGAGACCACCTGAAATATGTTGGCATCCATAGGCATGCGGATGTTAACACACCCTTGATAAACTAGTTTCGATCCGACCTTGCTTTACTCGGAGACCCTTTGTAAATGAAAACGCAAGGTAGAAACTTTGAATTAGAAGGGATTTCTAATCACTATTGGAATTCAATTTGGAAAGGGTAATCTACGAATTATTTATTTATGAATTTAATCACATTTCTTTGTTCCTAGACATAAAAAATAATGAGATTTTATGATAAAAACAAGATTTTTCCTCTGGCATTTAAAATGAAAATATCATACGAATGATTATTTTAATCTTAAATTTTCTATTTTTATTATTATATACTAATCTCAAATGCAATCTTAATCACAGATAAATCTCTATGATATATTAAATTACATATTTTTGCCTTTATCTTGGTAATGAATACAGAATTATTAATATCGCAGTTGAAAGTTTTAACGATGGTTTTACCATAAATTCAATGATAATGAATTATATAGCTAAAATACTTCTAAATTCCATTGACTTCCCGGAATTCATTATGCATCTTTGACTTCACGGTTGATGAATGGAGATGATCGGCGGGTTTTTATGAGTTCATATTCACGAATGATGGGTTTTGTAATATTTAGCTCTATCGTTAAGATGAAGAAAGTTATTGAAAGAAGATTGAGTGGAGAAAAGAATGAGAGGTGATGATGAAGGGAAAATACGTTAGATAACGTACAGGGTTTTAATACTTTACAATGAAACGAAAGAAATGGTGTATAGGAACGTTAGAGCATGTGAATCCACCGTAAGATAGATGCACTAATATAATATTGCCGAGATTTCCGACAGAACAAAGAAATAATTTCCTAACGTAAACACATAATATACCTGAGAAAACAAGGATAATTGAGACGGTTGTGATCATATTTCCACTGATACTAATATTTTATTCAATTTTGAGCTGAGAGAACATTGCTATAGAACTACTACACATATTTTCTTTTCGGGAGCAATTTGAAAAAAATGAATTACCTTATTTTATGAAAGAATTCACAGCTAGCCTTATTACAAAGAAATTATTAAAAATAGAACTGACGAATTTCGAATTTCTCAACGCATCGGGCGCCATAAAAAAATGGTTCAGGGTCTTGGAAAGATAATTGGGCGACCACCCAGGTGCCTAGATTATGGTAGAGCTATCCCTGGTTGCGTTACATTGATGTGGCGGCAAACCGTTCCTAAGGATCTGGCTCTTCGAAATCACTATAAAATATTTTCTCGCTGGAAGTTTTTCCAAATAGAAATAGAATGATAAGTAACAGGCGTTAATGCATTTTGCCAAAACTCTCGATATCCCCATAGATTACCCGTAAACTTGAGTCTAAAACATTTTCAACAGCAAATTGATGAAATAGTTAAAAAGTTCATGATATGAGGCAGATTTAGATACCAAGAACGATTGTGTATCTTGAAAATTAGTCCCAATAACAATTGTTCTAAGATAATTTCATATTCCCAAATTTCTTGGAATTGTCTTGTTTTTACTTTACCTTCGATTATGATTACATACAAACTGTGCTATCCAGAATCAATTTTACTCTATAAAGAAAGTTTTAAAAATCAATATTCGACAGCTTAACTTTTCAATGCAAAAGCCGCAACCGAACGCGCGATACTTTTAGTCCCACTCGAGTAAAAACGATTTGTTATTATTATTCTCTCCCATGAGCAATGCGGGAGGTCACAACGTGGTGCCTTCCCGAGCCTGTCCGGACATTTTCAAATTGTGAAGTAAAATCTTGTCCCAAAAGAGTAGAACCATTTCATAGAATTCGTAGCAGTTTCCCCAACTGATGATAATGTAGGAACTGATTTCGGCATATCACTTCCACTGCATTTGAACGTCATGCTTCTCTCGCCTACCACTTTCATTAACTCCTTCAAATTCACGCTTCAGTCTCCATTCATTTCATAATACGGGCAAAAACGCAACTCTTCCCGTTCACTGAACCGACAGCTGTGGGTCAAACCTATTCCTTTCTCTCTGAGAAATCAGTACTTCCGCGCGGAAAAAAATTCTGTAAGCGGCGGAAAAGGAAATGGTCACCAAATGGTCGTGCTTTGGGCCGTAGGCTGATCTGTAGAAAATCTCCTCATTGCGAGGGGAAATAGCTCTGGGCAGCGGACGTAGTCACGGGAGAGACCGAGGTTTTTGTCGGAAGACCGCGGGGCAGCGACTTCAATGTGAAATTTTCCCCCGAGTCCCTTATTGTATGCGGCGCCGATTGCAGCTGATGCAGGACCGCCGGGAGAACACGGTTCCCTTCCCAGAGAACGACTGCTTCCAGATCTCGCTAAGATTGGGAATTTATTCCATCGAGTGAGAATGAACCTCTCCTGCGTGACGATTCGGAAAATGGAACATTGATCTTTCAGATTACTACACACTGAAGTGTGTGCAATGTGCAATCATACTTATGATATATATTCTAAATAACTATTACAATGCACGTAAACTCGTTTATTTATTTTGACCGAATCCTGTAATGCGACTTATAGGCTCATCCTATCATTATAATATATTTATATAATATCATATTTAATATGATTATGAAAGTAATGATATATTGAAATGATGACAAAATTTATATTTACAATGTTACCAGAGAAATTGAAAAATATTTTCAGCATGTCATTTATATTTCACATATGAAATTTGTAGTTATAATATTTGTTTGAAGGGAATTGCATGAGCTGTAACGTAAAGTTAATAATGAAAATGTAGCATTTGGAAATATTTTATTACTTATATAAAGTATCATATAGAATATTATAAATGATTTTACACGTGGAACATTATACACAACCTTATATATTTGGAGCTTACACATTTCCCAAGGGCATTGAATTCAATATAATTAAACTTTCCGATGTGGCCCTATGCCTTGAAATTATCCTGAAAAAGTTTACTTAACTTCATGTTGACCACATCATCTCTCAGTAATCTAATTGTTGACAGTTACATCTGTTAACCTGTCGGTTTCTCATTGAAATGTACTAGATATGTCTTTTCTTATCAATAATAATAGCAATCCGTCCTTTCTCATAAACTGACAAAGGAATTCCATCATTTTCTATTATATTTCTTTTTACAGAATCATTATCATTATTTAAGGAATACGACATGTTACGGGTGCTAGGATACTTCATAAAAGAAAACTTTTTTTGTATTGTACTACACCATGCCTTTTGATAAATGGAGATTCACACAGTGAATTATTTGTTTGACCTTAAAATTACAATTATTCTCAATTGAATCCAAGAGCTCGCTCGCGTCATGCAAGTTGTTGATTCATGAGCATTTTAATTGAAAGGTTACTTCGGTATGAGCCAGAGAAACGTACGCGCACAGAGCATAACTCGCAGTAATGTAGAGCATCACCTTTCTCTTTATCAAAGCCGTTTTCGGGGGCGCGGAACGGCTCCGCCAAAAGATTTATACTTTTGAGGTTTAATGCAAGTGTCGAGAGTACTCGCTGCACGTTGCACCCTTTTCGCACTCCTAGGGCCGCATAAAGCCCTTTCAGGGTCGTCAACCTGTCTAATGCGACCTGACCTTTACTATTAATGAGGCTGGAAATCTTTGCCAAGCACCGCTTTTGGGTCTCGCGGGAAAAATGAGGAAAAAACGCGGGGCCTAGCATGTTTGCCGGCCGCAGATCTAAAACCCACCCTTTTTCCCCGTTTTTCGGAAACCTCTCTCTCCGGGATTTTTTCATCGCCGCAATTCAAATGTGTTTTTCAACAGTTGCCTCTCGACCGGCTCGGATAATCCTCCCAAGTTATCGCGGCAACTTCGCCGAAAATTCTTACGGATTTTTTCCTCCTTTGGCGCAGAGTAGTTAACGAGTTTTGATGCTGGGCATATAGACGAGATCGGGGGAATGAGTTCTGAAGTTGGCGGAATGAGATTGGGATGTTCGGCTATCGTCTTCTCCGTGTCAAAGTGAATTTCTCTCTCCCGGTGGGTTTTCTTCGGGAGGTGGAGGGAGCACGTCTTTCTCTGTTGGTGTTTTTTATCCCGTAATGTGTGCTGCTAGGAGATGAGCTGTATAAATTGCGGGTTCCCTGCGAAGCTCATATTTTGCCCACGGAAGACATTTTCATCTTTCGGATAGTTTACGCAACTTCCGGAATGTGTTGATTCTTGGTTACATGCAAATTATTTGAAAACGAATTCTCAGAAAGTGAATTTTTCGAAAACAAAATCTTCCAAAGAAAATCCATCGAAAGCAAAGTCTTCGGAAACGAATTCTTTGAACGATGAAAAATTAAAAACGCCGCATGCTATGCACACAGCCAAACCAACCCAATCCTATAGGAGAATCGCAGCTTAACTATATATATATATATTAAATCCGAATCAGTTTCTTTAAAATTAATTTAAGATATTCTCAAATTAACTAGAGTGCTCTATTTTTGAAGAATTTGTCGTTCGTTGTTTTGATCGCTCGAAGATTTCGTTTTCGAAGAATTTTTTTTCGTGGAATTCGTTTTCAAGTAAGTTGTAGGTATATGCTTCCGTAGAAATTGATAGTTTTGTGGGCTCCATTTTTGCCAGCGGAATATTTTAATCGTTCGTATAGTTTACGCAATTTCCGGAATACTTTGAATTCTTGGTTATATGCAAATTCTTCAAAAACAAGAATCAAAGGATCTGTTCTCTGAATTACAAATTCTTCTAACGATCGATTTTGCGAATGACCAAAAAGTCTACGTCTAATGCTCACACCCAACCCACCTTTCTAGGAAGTTCATAGTCAAACTTACTTACTTCAAAACAGTAATAATCATAACGTAACTTAATATAATTAAACTCAGAGGCAGTTTCTTATTGCGTAAATATACATTTTGGTTAACTTCAGATGCATTAGAGTGGTTTCAATTTTTGAAGAATTTGTCGAAAGATTGATTGTTCGAAAAAATCATTTTCGTATAATTTGCTTTCAAAAAATCTTTCGAGAATTTTTATGTTCCCTTATAAATTGCTGGTATCCTGGGCTGCTGTTTTTACCCGGGGAGGATTTTCATCTTCCAGATAGTTTACGCAACTTCCGGAATTTGTTGGATTCTTTCATGTGGTGGAATCCGGAGGTATGACTCGGGCAATCCCGCGTTGCTTTACGACTGAAATATTTATGCAGGCGTATGGGTGTTAGATGGTGTCTCCCGAAGCACTTTTATGCCATGTCGCGTAACAAGGTGTTTAAAAGGCTTGGAGGTAAAAATTAGCTCTTAGCCGTAAAGAGATTTATGCCACCTATGTTTTTCAAAGGATTTGTCGCGGTGTGCAAGGATAAGCAGGCTGCAATCTTGAATTAAAAAATCTCAATGTAGGTTACATGATTATTCGAATTGTATTGTATTTAATCCTCAGAGAGGTTTGGTGTGGTGATATGTCTTTTCCACTGATTTGTGTTAATACTTCAAAAGCCAGCTTCCTTAATATAGCTTCAGTAATTTATGAACTGTTTCGTATTATGATGGTTGGTTTGGTTCTCTTGGATTCAAGGTTTCACCATTTTTTTTTTCTTCCTGGTTCCCAGAAATCATCTATTTTGAGTAAAAAATTTACTCCCTTGACTTTAAAGTTCATCGGCGAAACTAAAATTTACTTTAATTATCTATAGGATATTAAATCCTTATGTTTTGATACCTAGTTAAATTTTATTATGGCATTCCACCAAAATTTAAACATCAATGTCTCTACTTAAGACAAAAGTTTTCATATTTTACATTACTTCCTCTTCAATCAGGAAATAAGGAAAAATCCATTGCTAAAACTTCAAAGTATTTTTATTCTTCAATATTGGTGTTCCAAAAATTGAGGCTATTTCACGTGCACTTCTTTTACAGCTTTCCTACAGATTCATCCCAATTTTTCTATTTACTCAAGTATTCTCCTTTATTTTCCAATGGAAACTGAAATATACCTTCTATATTTACCTGTAATTTTTGTGTATTATGCTAATTTATTTCCTTAAATACATTACCTAGGTAAACAAATGGATTCAGTGCACAAACTGCAAGCATTGGGCTCATCAGACATGCGTGAAAAATGAAACCCGTGGACTATTGTTATGAGTTTTAACCGTGCTGATTCTTTGGATGTGGGCAGTGATTAAAGTTGATTGTTTTGTATTATGACACTATAAATCCTAATAAGTCATAAGACACTATAAATCCTCAAGCTTTCCCGTTTTCATAAGAAAATGCTAAGTATTTACGAGTAACTCAATGTTCAACTTGATTTTATGTACATTTAAGTATGGTTCTTGATATCTATTAGTTTTCTTTTAATTTCCTAAAGTTATGGTAGTTTAACTTATCAAAAGATTACATAGGTCAACGTGCCCCAGCCTCTGGGCCAACTTACTCCGATGTAGGGGCAGATTGGCTCACTTGACATATATCCATTAATCATTATTTGTTTTAAATTTTTAACTCGTATTTTCAAGTTTAATTATTGTCATCCAGATTCAGTAAGACTGCTCTAAGATTTAACAATATTTTCATAAATTTAAATATGTACAAAACAATAATATAAATAAATAAAAAAATATGGCCAACGTGCCCCGGTCTCCCCTGCATCAGGAGCAGGATATCCAAGTTCCGATTTCGTCTTTTCTTTAATATCTTTCTGTAAATTCTTACGAGTCCATGCTCAAAAGTTAATGTGACTAACAAATTTTTTGAACTGATTCTCTCTTAAATTCTCACCGCTTTCCTTTACAAACGAGAATTCCACACAAAGCTGCGCTACTTGTGCATAAAAGAGTGAAAAATATATTAAAATTATCTAGCTATCAGGAAAAGTTTTCGAAGGAAGGAACAGGTTGGGAAATGCCTTCAAGTTTAGCAAGCCTTTCATCTCAAAAGGCGAGCGAGTTTAATAGGCAGGTTGATTTATATTATGAAGTTATCTCATTACTAGTTTCCCATACTTTTCCCATATTCTCTACCCTGTTTTCTTAAAGCGAGTAAGGTTATAAATATTGAAGTAATAAAACCTCTCTTATGAATATCTCCACTGCGTAATAGTTTCCTCTTTCATATTTAACGGAATTCAGGGAATGCTCAAGGATAGTTCCAATTCCACGAGTTTATCTGAGGCAGCAAATTTGCAGTACTTAATGAAGTACATTAAATTGCTTTTTCCTATTTATAAATTTTCTTACGGCAGTAACCTTAGGTAAAATTACAAATTGAACAATACTCCTCTCTCGCTAGAATTAAATCCGTCGTTGCAGATATTTACTCAATCAATTAATAAAATTACACCTTTCCTTTTAAAGATCAAAACACACTTAAAAGTTTCGTTGATATCAATGCAGTCTTCAGCATGAATGTCAACAATATACGAAAGTAAAATACTGTTACATTCTAAACCAGAAGTGTATTCCCTTGTAAACAGACACTTAACCAAATTAAAAAGCTTGCTACCAGGAAGCGACTGCCACTAAAGTATTTTCTCTACTTCCTTTATACTCCAAGATTCTGGAAGAACTTCCTCGTAAATCCAATTTTCCTAATGCAACGTCGACATGACTTGATCGTTTTAAGTAAATACGCTGTTTTAGTGTGTAAAATTCAATATTTAGATGTTAAAGGACGAACCGATTTCCCTATGAGATGCATTCATGAATAGAATACAAGTATATGAATATATATTCTAAATTATCTGCAATCCTTTCCTCATCTTCTTTGATAATAAACCTAATAAAGTTTAAGTTATTATACTCTTAAAATTTTCTTTTAAGCCAGATAACTAATGCAAACAATCTCTAACCAAAATGCTCAGTAATTTATGCTCAGAAGGCTCATTTCTTTTCATTTTAATTCTCACTAGCATCACAGACTATAACGAAATCCTTGAATTCAAGAAAATACAACTACTACAAGCAATTGTTCCGTTATAATTTCGGGTTCTCACGGTGGTGTAGAATGTAGAAAGAAAAAAGTCTCCTATGGATTAAATTCTACGTCGTAGTAAGAGCCCGAAATAGAAATGAAATTTAGCTGTAATTAACGTTGCAGAAACTTTAGAGCTAACAATAAGGGTCAATTTCTACGTAAAGTGCAAACATCTTAATATGATTAGAAAGGTCCTCCTCAGCCAAAAAGGCTCGATAAGGGATTCTTCATTTCATCTCAATTAAAGGCTTATACTTTCCTCTTAAAAATATTGGTTTTAAATATAAGAAAAATTTGAAGTTAAATTATAAAATAGGAAGGAGATCACCAACGTAATCATTTAATTAAGGTTCAAAGTGAGATGTATTATAGAAATCCATCATCTAGAATGAGAAGAGGTGTTGTTCTTTTACCAATAATTTTCTTTGATGAATGAACACTTTCTTTAGAATTTCTTCATAAATGTGTATTATATGAAGAAAAAATGTGAATACTATCATACTACAGCTTTAATTTAGACCCCAGGCTAATATCTTGTATGACCACTTTGCTAACAGTGGTAACTTGCTCTGATCTCCGCCCCAATATCAAGACAGCAAGGGTGAAAAATCTTCGGAATTCCTCAGCATGGGTCCAGACCCGGGATTTCATTCACCCCGAGCGAGACATGATGTGGTACAGGAGCTCATTCGCATGATAATTTCATCATCCCAGAGACGCGAGAATCGACGCCATATTTTTCGATTCATAATCGCTCGCCCTTCCCCCCCAGAGATTCATCCCCCCCCCCCTCCCCAGCCTCCGGACGGCGAGAAACAACCGAGCCCTGGCGTCAAAACTCCCTCATAATTTCCCCAAATGGAAAAGGGAACACATTCCCCCGTCAAATGCCCCCGCACCGACCAGTCACGTCCCCCCCTCGTTAATTCCAGCAGCGCCCACTGGGGTCGCCACCTATCGTTCGGTTATACGGCAAAATGATGGCTGCTCAAATGCCTCCGCAACCTCCAACTCCATAACTTGACCGTTCCCCCCTCGGGCGAGCCATCCGGAGAGACCACCTACAATGCTTCTGGGATAAGCCCCTTAAATGCGGATGGGCACGGAAACATTGGGACCGAGGCAGGTGATGGGATTCGCACGACAGTTTGGAGCATTCTGAAGCGTTTTCGGAAGGGGTGCCATCTACAGGGACACATCACCTTCCCATTAACGACGACGTTTCGCATAGATCGGCGGCAAACACTCCCTCTCCTATGGGCAGTCGCATTCGTCTTCGCCGCGGGAAGCCTTTTGACGGGCCGGTGTAATCTCTCGCCAATTTCTCGAAAAAAGGGCGCTTCTGTGCTCGGGTTCGTTTGCTTGCCAATGAAGGAGAAAACAGTGATTCCCTCTTCATCCCGCTTTTTCATTTAATAATTTTATATTAATACAAAATACTACTAAATAGTTATTATTACTCTTAAAATAATCGCGACTCGAGTGAACTACTGACCGGATGCAATAATATATACACAAAAAACATCTACATTTTACGATGAATTAATTTATACAGTAGCGCATAAAAAATTAAAATATTTATTGCATCATTATATATATTTATTTTTTAAATTTGGAAACAATGCGTAAATTATATACTTCTCATTATCTATAATTAACGAAATTCTCAGATTATTATTATGTAGATAAAATTCTTTGCAAAATGCAATGATATTTCTTAAAAAGGTTTTACTTTATCGAAAGAAATAAATCACCTTCGGTTATATGGACCCCATGCAACTCAACGTGTGGTAGATGAAATAAAAACAAGACGTTTGATCTGTACCAATGCTCCATTCTCTTATTATCGCTAAAAAAATTAATTTTTAGAACGGGTTGTCTTAGGTTCTTTTTATCTTAATTTCCACATATTATCTGTAAATATTTTGTCTATATATTCCCAATAACCATCATCTCAAAATAAACCGTACAGAACACTAAGCCTTACACGACAACAATTGTTATTATTCACCAATAAATGCAACTTTTTATTTAAATTACAAATTTGGGGGATATTATAATATAATTATATAACTACGCAGGAGGAGCTTAGCATCAAATATTTTTAACCAGCATTCGATCAAAGTCGTTAATAACCCTTTGAAATTTTGAGAAATAAAACGTTCTAAATAATAGAAATAGAACATTCGAGTTGATCAATGTATGATCAGTTATTCAATGGACGATCAACTTGTGTTTATAGAATGTATGATACAATGCTATTTTGAATTAGAAAAACTTAAAGCACGCTAAGTTTGACCTTCTTTCATATAATCGGCAAATCACTTGTTTGAGGCAGTAATGGAGAGTGATTCACCCCATTTTGGATATGCCAATGCCGCTCTGTAATTAATCGACTACTTTACCTCTAAACACAGCCCTATCTACCATTTCATGGAAGCATTCAAAATATATAACCCTTTCTGACAATAATTTATTGCTTTTCGCCGAATCGGAAATGGTGAATCACGGCCAGAAACAGGTTAACAAAGTTGCAGGAAGATACAGTTGCTTTAAGAGGGAACCGCCGAAGATAATATGGAAGAAGGCTCCGGAAATGACTCGGTACTTTGGTATTCTTATTTTGTATTCCACCTAAGGAAAGGTTTGCGGTAAGGGAGGATGTGAAAGATTTGGAGTGGAATTTGCCTTCTCAGATGCTGGAATATTCAACGATCCGCATTCATTTTTCAATATGGATGAATCTCTTTCCTTATCATGCATGAGGCTTCTGGATCGTGTGGGGGAAGAGTCAAGGAACATCACAGAGATTGGATTTGGCAGATGATCGTATCGGAAAGCGATTCAAACCGCGAAGGTGCTCTTGCATACGGTCGAAAACGAACCTAAAATTCAATAAATACCATAGAATACAAGTTTTCCTAACGTTGCGGGCTGCCAAACATAGGATATTGGCTTCGGAAGACAATTGTAGGAAAGAACCCTTGAAAGTGAAAGTATTTATATCGGAAGACTTGAGAAGACTGATTTTTCGATCAACTTCACAATTCATGGGTTAGATAACTTTTTAATGATAGGCACCCGAATCAATAGGCATTACAGGCGTATTTCAAAGTTTACTTTGTGAACAGAGGGTTCAAATTTGTTACTAAACGAGGTGTACTCCCTATAAACATCAACAATATTGTCTGATTAACCTAATGGCATGGCCTACTTTGGGAACTATGGTTTAAATAGATTCATTCCAATATAGGTTTATAAATCGCCATTCTTGCTCATAACTGCATGAAAATTAGCTAGAAAAATGCCTTTGCAGTTGTATCATATAATATGCATCTAATTGTTATTCCCAGAAAAAATATCTATTTTAGATTGGGTCGTATTTTCATGCAGAGGCCTCCTAATTTGGTTCTTCATTTATTTGAGTCTTGATTTATTCATAGGTTAAAAAGAATTTCGGTGGTGCAAAACATTAGCTAGTATGATTCCTTTCGGAAATACTGTACTATGATTTTTATGAAATTTTCTGCTGAAGCGGTACCTACTCGAATTACAAATTTTTTTATGTGTTATATATGGGCTAAAAGACGAGTAAAGATAATTGTGTTATTAAAATAAGCATAACTTGATTTTTGTCCAAATATGCAACACAAGCTTTACGTCATTGAAGCATATTCTTCTCCATGGAGAAACCACTTTGTATTAACATGATAATTAGGTCTGAAGTAAATTTTCCCTTGAATATTCAAAAAGATATTATTGTTACCGGGAATTCCTTTCATCCAGAGTCCATTCTGAACTAATCGCGAAATTTCCTGGGACAATATCCGCATTTTTGGAGTTCACCTGATTCGACATTGTAATCCGGCGAGCGAAATCCCAAAAACCTTCTGGGGGCCCTACGTCATCATGGTCACAAAGCCGCCTCGAAATTACAGTCTTCTTTGCACACAAGTTCGTTTGTATAATATGAAGAGAAATCTAAATCCAATTTGCCTCCCCGCCCCTGTTAATATCTAAATGATACGCACACTTGCAAGAACTATCCAACTTGCAACACGACTATCCCTTGCTCTCCTAATAGGATTAATTGGTCCCCCTCAGCTGATCGCATTAAATTTTCATTATCGTTTCACCGCGAGTGATTCACGCAAAAGCTGGGGATCCCGAAACTTTGGACATTGTCCCCGGAACATTACCGCTAACTACGGCCGGAGGAGAAAGAGGAAACTTTCGTGGGAACACATTACGTCCCGCGCGTACCCAGAAACCCCCTCGGAGGAAAAGGCGGGAAAAGAATGGCGGGAGGACGCGGCGGCCATTTTGCCGTAGTCGGATATAATTATTTCCCGGCGAAAGAGTGCGCTTTGACGGCCCAAACTTCTCTCTCCGCATCCCGGGATATATGTCGCACTGTCCGTACTCCTTCGGCAATCGTTTCTCATTTGTCCTGCTCGCACACTCCCCGGAATGGACCTCGTGCGTTTTCCAGGCGACCATTTACGGAACCGCATGGAAATATACTGCAGCGTTCGGTCGGATTCGCCGGCGAAGACAGAGAGGCACGGGGTGTGCCCTACTTCTCCAAAGCCCTCTCTCCATCCTTCCATTCTTCCTACTTTCCCTGTTTCCTTCCTTATTTATAACGTTTCCTTATAATATCTATTTATTTCCCTCATGTTGTAACTAATGGATTCAAGTCCATCTACTTTCCTTTTTTTTCTTTTTTGTTTGTTTTATATCATTATGCATATTGCTATCATTTATTAAAAAGTGAACGGATTCTTTTCTATGTATTGTATGCAAGTACTTACTGGTAACTCATTTTTATAGTTTGCCTTTTTTCCTCATCCTTTAGTTATTACTATCGGTAGATTTGCATAAGTTTTTCACACACCCCTTCTTTTTGGTGTGAAATTTCTAAGGTCTATAGGTCATAGTATCCACAATTCTTCTAATTGTTTCTCATACTATTCTCTTTAATTTAATTACTCTATAATTTATAACGATGGGTTAGATGGAAGAAGAGACTTTTAGTGTCAATTTTGCCCAAAAAAAGACAATTATTATTATTTTCCCTTTCTTCCTTCTTTCCTCATTTTAAATTTTTCCCGTAAGAATAAGTTATTTTTTTCTTGTCATTAATTTGTTTTTATTATTCTGTAAATTTATTAATTTGTAATTTAAATGATTTCATGATTGTCACTGTTATATATTACTCTCTTTTACTGTGTTTTGCTTTTTCATCCTTCTCCCCTGTATTTTTTCCCGCTATGTGTTTTTTTTTCTTTGTCAGCTTTCAGTTGCAAATTTTTTTCTCAGTGCTTTTGTTTTGATTTATATGTGTATATATAAAACCGAAAAACTAAATGAGGTAGAAGAGATGGCCATGTGGCCCTAACCTCACCAAAAAAAGGTCAAACTAACTAAGTAACCAATTTCTGTTTCTACCATGCATGCATGTCCTATCCCCTTTTACGGTGAGACAGTAGTTTTATCCGGCGCAGTGTCACAGAAATCATTAGCGGAGTTGAGACCGCATGTACGCGAATGTAATCTTACGTGCGACTGTTGGATTCGGAAGATGTATGTTGGCAGTGCGGATGCGATGCCGAAACCGCATTATCAAGAGATGAGAGACTGGAACTAAGGCAATCATTCACGCGACAATTAGGGACGTTTATGTGGGAGATTTATATATATCGCCATTAATAAATAATGTACTATAGGTTGATATATATTATTATTAATGATTTAATAAATAATGTACATATGGGTTCACGACGTATTAGTAATGTATAAAAAAACAACCTTGACAATATAAAAAATTGTACCACCGAGTACCGTGAAAGCAGCATAAATTTTTAAAATTCAAAATTCACAATACACAATAATTAACCTATATTTTCTTTTTGATGTACTCACATTATCACAATTTAGAATTTCTCTTTAAATTTTAGCAATCAAACATGATCACTTTCAATACATTCAACCAGCCTCAGACTAGTGGATAGCCAGAAGTAATATTTACTCGCATTCGTTGTTGAACTTAAAAAATAATAAACGATTATTTTGTTTCTACCAGATGAATTAGAAATCACTGTTTAGAATTGATGAAGTTGGTTTGAACAGAGGCACACTGGGCTTTGCCTTACCAATAACTGATCCAAAAAATATAATAAATTGATCCAGGATATTACGGATAATTTTCCAAAGATTTTAACGGATAATTGGATGATTTTCTCTGAATCGGCTTGCGGAGTTTTCTTTGTCATAATTCTGAGTTATTCCAATCGATTTGATTTTGAACCTTTGATTAATAGAAGACTCAAGTCTCGTAGTCAAAGTAATTTAATTCGTTCTCTGAAATTGTATCTCTTTTTAATCTCTACCTTGAACCAATTGTGTTATTTATTGAAACTAGTCGATAGTTTTCTAGCTAGTAGACCACAATTTTTGGAAGGAGAAATTCTAGGGACTACGAAATGGTTGTAGTTATAACTACTAGGATATGACTCAAACGTTTTTGAATATAGAATCATTTTCCATGAACTATTATTAATTTTCCTGTTACTATTTACAGCCAAAGTCATTTACTATTTATTCATGCACAGAATTAAATTTATAATACCTAAATGACAATGAATTGCTATAGAAATGCAGCAGACATTCATCCATTTATAAATACACGAAATTTTCTTTATGTAACGGGTTTTGCTTTGAAGACGTCGATTAAACGTGCTTTTGGCTTAAGACGTTTCGAATCACGGCGTGCCATTAACGGAGCAAAAACTCTCCAGACTTCATTTACCGAAAAGCTTTCATAGTGGAAGCTAAGAGCTTCCAAATACCCCGAGCGCACCTAGCCGGGACCTAATTTCAAACGTTTACCAAGTTTTGCTGCTTGACAGAATAAAATAAAGGTAGTCTTTGAGCTTTCACCTTTTACGACATTTCTACTCAGGAACGTTTTGACTTCTGAGTCGATTCATCTGTTATTGAAGGAACGAGCTGCATGTTGCAGGCGATTCTGGTATTCCGAAATATTGCAAACTCGCGTAAGCCATTAGGACGGATTTGAAGTTCCTGGAATACAGCCTATTTTCCTGGAGTGGCGTCAGTTTTCGAACGCTATTAATCTCGTCGAAGAAGTTTTTCGCGGAAATTTTTTCCCGTAAATCGGTTAAATGCTTCTATTCTCTGAGCAGATTCAATGCATTTGGAGGATTGCTGTAAGTACTTGATTTTAGTTAAACCTCAATTTGTACTTTCCCATTATGCACTTTACATACATTTAATTAATCGTGTATCTCTGGTTAATTATAGTTACACTCCCATATTAATTTTAAATATATAGAAGATATTAATACTCTATCACAGACTTAAAAATTTAATGCAGCTATTTGCAATTTAGTAGGGATTATGTGTAATTAAAACTATTTTAACTCTGTTGAAGTTTTCATTGCGAATATTTTACATGAATCATATGTTTACATATATATACTGAATATACTGAATATAACTACTGAAATGTGATATTCCATCGATATATTTTAATTACCCTCATATTTGCGGTCACGTATTATCATTTTGATATGAAATAACAGAATTTTTATTCTTCGTTACAATTTACATGAAACTGATTCTTATTACATTAAAAAGGTCTCAGCTTCGAATTATCCAAAATCAAGGTGAATAGAGCTATTATTATATTTAGATTATTATTAATTTGAAAGAAGTTTGTAAAATTTAAACATGCTTTTCCAATTCAATTGGTATACATTGTACTATTAAATCCAAAATTGTTTTTACGCTTACTTTCGTATGCATTACATAATTATTGTTTATGAATATCGCTAACATATTATGAAGATACTCGAACGCCCGGATTCAGTATTATCTTAACTGGCGAGTTTCTCGAATCTCTTATTTATAATTTCGGCAATGATTCATAGTTCCAAATAGATATGAAAATAACTTTATAATTATTTTGTTCATCCTAGTAGTTGTTTATTGGATTGGTCAAACCATAGCTATTTCCTACAGGGATACTCAAGGTATCAGAATCGAATCCGTCTTTAATTATATTTAAAATCAATTGCCATTTTCTTGGATAAATTAATTTAAATGGATTTGAATATTAGTACTAGCATTTGTAAATTATTTTATAATGGCCATTTCAGGTAAATTTGACCTCTTAGAAGGATATCACCTGAATAAATTAACTATATATCAGAAATGTACCTCACTTTAATAAGGATTTAGCTATGTATCATGCATAAGTAACATAAGTTGTTAATTTTGAAATTTTCAGATTTTAGAGACTTCGTTGACCGATTTCAGATACTGATGTAACAGTGATTACTGTGTAATGGGACGATTGTGTCGCCTCTCTGAATGTGGTATTGAATATCACGATTTATAAATATATTGAATTAAAGCATATAGAATTTGATCTCTACAAGTCTATTTATGATAAACGATTATGTTTCAATTTATGTTATTATTTTATGTTATTATTTTATGTTATTATTTTATGTTATTATTTTATGTTTTGTATGTACTATTGATCACTGTTTTTCTTTGAATGTTCTTAGCGGACTTTTAAAGTCCAAGCAATTTAAATATTGTTCCTATTTTCCTATATTTTCTATAGGAAATGAAAACATCCATGAATTAAACTCGAATTTTAATCCTAAAGAAAATTGCTTTGTTTTCACCATAAAATCCCTGTTTCTGTCGCATTTCCTTTCTTTCTCGAACGAATCTCCCTTTCAGAATCAATCCTTCCTATTTCCGAGGTTAAATGTCAGAGCGGAGGCAAATGCCTCAATTCCGCCTTTTTGATAAAAAAGACTCCTCCAACCCACTTCTCCTTATCTATCCCCATTCTTTTGAGAGTCCGCTTGCATTAGGCTGTAATTTGGGTCTTCAATGATTCATTAATTGCTCAAGTATCATCCCGTGCTCCTTTTCATCGTCGCATGGAAAGCTCACGTGATATTTAAGTTGGAAGCGTCTTTGGGTCTCTTCATTGTTCGTTTGTTGGACGATTATCGCGGAGTACTCCGGGATTTTCATCTCGCTCGTTTTCAGGGCACTCCACGGGAGAAGAGCTAGGTCGAAGTGCTCCGCTATGGCTGGCGTAAAAGATGAATGATGTCACCCCTAGTTACATAAATGTTTTCCATTTAGGTAGTACGAGCTGCAAAGGATAAGTTACTACGATCCGATGCACAACTGAACGAAATTAAATGATTAGTAAATAATATGTAATGTATGATAAACTATCAGAAAAATTATTGTTATTATTATTAAGAATTTTTCTTCGCAAGTAAATGCAAAACCTGATGGAAGTGAGTTCATTTTTGAAAAAACTTTCCTAATTATATTGTGATCGTTGTATAAAATATAAGAAATATACGTTACTTGATTCAATCGACTTAAAATTTCATGTTGATGACATTTGTATTCCTTATTATAGCGAGCATTTCTGCCAGTTCGATATTTTTTCACACTAGATACTGCAATTTTTGTTGTCTATTTTTGGACAAAAATAACGTTTAGCGATTGGCTGTTTAATTATTTGTAAGTTAGTTTCCTCAAAAACTTTTATTAAATCAATTTTCCCCACTTTTAAGCGAACTTGATTGACCATTTGTAATTGTTTCGACTGCTTATATTCGAATTTCGATTTAAAGGGAATCTAATCATTCTTTGCATATGTATCAGATGTGCTTTGTACTTTTCTTCTTCATGTTTTATTTGTAACATCAATTGATTTTTCATTTCTGGCTTCTTACGGCGCAGCGATTTCTTCTGATGGTTATTTTTTCTGTGTGCGGACTCAGTATTACCTATAATGTAGTTATCTCCTTTTAAATTTATTTTCGATAGATTTAAAAAGACAATGGGATAGATGTTGGAATGCATTCAAAAATAATTTGGCTCTTGAGGATGCTTAAGGTAGCAGAAACTTTATAAATTTTATTTCTGTTAAAGAAAATGAACCTTTACGTTCTACGCACTAACAAAAATGTGTAATGATACAGGACAATCTGGTTGAAAAAGTTGTCTGGTTCATACCTAAATAAAATATTTGTGTAGTAGAAAATATGTACAAATTTTGTGGTAAAGACTTATGTAATTTTTAATTAAAACATAAATGATAACTCTTCTACTACAGATGTATGAACTGTAGACATATCTATAGCCTAATATATTAATTTAACGGACGTCCAGGGAAGTATCCTCGCAACTCAAAATCAATGGGTAGGGGGTACAAAATAAATTGAAGGGGTACAAAATTAAATCTTCGACGACAAAAAGGAGACTAAGGGCTCAAAAAAGGGATTCTGCCGGTTTGTGCAGGACTTACGTTCACCTTAGGTTTGAGAGGCATTGGAACAAGCCTGACGTAAAAGGTTGGAGGTAATTCAGGCCCGCAAATTTGAGAAGGACTCGCGTTTGACAGCGATTCTCTTTGCGGGAAGGGGTAAACGTCCCGCTCGGCAATTCGATTTCGCCGAGCGTCCTCTCTGTCGATATCAACCAATTAAACTCAGACGAAGGGCAAAAACAAGGGCAAAATGAAAAATCCTTGTGAGTAACGCATCAATCAAGGGGGCGAATCGGATTGGGTGAGGATACCACCCACGTCCGTCCTCTGCAATGCGAATTCTGTGTCCGAACGCCGTTCCTCGAGGCAGACGGCCTGAATTTGGCGGGATTGTCCCGAAAAAGTTTTCCCGTCCTCCGATCTGCACTCTTGCTTCAACAAACTCTTCGGCTCATCACCCTATAAATATGCCTTCTCCAAAACTCTGGTTGATTTTGCGTAATTTTTTTGACAACTAGTTCATAGTAGATTAACCCCTCAAGTACAGGGTCGATAGCGAGTACCGACAGAGATTTCCTTCTGTGTAGCTGTCGTCTGTACCTTCTTCCGTATCTTATTTACTTAAATTCGTGCCATTGTGTTTATTTACTTGTTTTAATGTTTAAAGTTGTACCATGTATTACTTGTAGGTTTTCAAGTCTGATAAATTTCCATTAAAATGGCATCATAAGAGAAATTGTTTTGTGATTTTATTAAGAAAAGCTTATGAGTCGGTCTTTCCATCAAAATCCCATGGCCTGTCCAAAAGAATTTGAAATATAGATAGAAAGACTCTTTATAGGCAAAGTTAGGCTAATATGAGCTCCCAACTTGACTAATTCCGTTATAAGTTTTACAAATATAGCATTGATTTGAAAAACAAAAGGAAGTGAACAGTGTGGAAAAAGTCTTTGCAACACAAGTTTGACAAAGAAAAAATCCACAAGGAAGAGGGGTAAAATATTTACTAAGAAAACAGTAAAAAATATAAAAGAGACTTTCAGTAAAAAAATTGTAGCCAATATTGAATTTATAGTAGATTAAATAAAGAATTGATTAGATTAATTTACCCAAAGAAAAAGGAACATTAAAAATGAAAGTTAATATGTTTATAATCAATTATATTATTTATATCTTTTGTATAGATTAAATTTTTCTGTGTAATTTCTTATAGTCATTAGTATTAACTTAATTGTTTATAACATCTTACGATAACTGTAGCGGTTAATCGCATGAATTGAAGAGAGGCACTTTGGTCGAACATTGCCAAAAAGTATAATAATGATATTAAACAATTGAACTTAATTTGGCGTCGGGAAAAGGGAAATACGTCCGTTACCCTTGCCTCGGCCAGTGAAAAACTAAAGAATCAAGAGCGCAAAGATAGTTTTTTCTTGTCATAGATTATTATTTCAGCCTAAAATATATGAACACATTCATCCGAGTCATCGTATCGGAGAAAGACACGGTAGGTATCCGTCTGTCTTCATCGGGTTATGACAGTGCATTCGCCAAATATTCCCCGAATTTTCGCGTCAACCCACTCCGTGCATCCTCACAGACCCGTCCCAACTTAAAGCCTGCAAAATAAATAGTTTCGTGAAAACGTTCCCTCTTGCGGTGTTAAGAAATCTGGCAGCCCTTGTCTCTCCCCGAATGGCTCCTATACTCCATACACTGCCTCCACCAATCCTTTAACTTCCACAGCAGAAAAAGGATCCGTCTGGGGTGTCTCGCCCCTCTTCTCGAAGCTATATCCTTCTGAACACTTTCTTCCCGAGTACCCTCTTTCCCTCCTCTCCTTCCACTAGAGTTATTCTCGCTTATTCCTTCACTCCGGAGCCAAATCCCGCCTTCCTCCCCTCTGATACCTCTCGACTGCCAAATTGTCTCTGTGACCCCTTCGGTGGCGACGAGACGAGCATCACGTTTTCCCACCTCCTTTTCCATCTTCCTCGGCTTCTTATCCCCGGGCCTTCTTTCGCTAACCAAGAGCCCCATCGTAAGCTCTCAAGGATGACAATATTGTAGCCAAGTTGGGGTTTCCGGTAATAACCCTCGCTTTATTCATGGCCGTCAATTTTTAAGGAAGTCGTTTTTCTGTTCCTTAACTTCCGTTTGGATTACACAGGAAGGATGGATGGGTGAAAACGAAATATACATACTTTAAATTGGAACTTACTTTATCATCATAACAATTTGAGTTAAATATGGTTTTATATGTAAGTATTATGTTCCTGTATTTTCTCAGAGGTTGTTCACCTTTCTTAATCTGAAGCTATTTTCTCTCGTTTCCTGCAATAACCATTAGTAACGAAGATTCCATGGAGTAGAATGGATAATCTCCACAAAGTAAAGTAAAGATTAATATTTTTTGTATTTGAAAATGAGGTTATTTAGGCGAGTGGTTTTCCAAAATTCTAACTTCTCATATTTAAGAGTACAGTTAAATGAAATTATCGAGTATTGTAAAATGACATGGAGTGATGAAAATTTATTGGACTATTTACGCTAAAAAGTATTCTATTGCAGTGAGTGGTCGATGTCACATAATGTTTCTCGATGACAAAATTGTAAGAAACACGGACAGAAAGGAAAAAAGTGGATAGTTCAGCTTATGCTGCCGTAATCGGACAATACCAGAATTGGAAGCTAGCACGCAGAGATAAGGACTCAAACGTATATTTTTTCTCTAAGGAAACCACTCTGGAGCGGTATGCTGCAGCGTTGGTTATTATGTAGTGAAAATCGGAAAGGAAATAATCTAGCGAAAAAAGAGATTACGGGGAAGTCTTTTTTTCGTTTGCCTTGGAATCGGTGACCTAAAGCCATCGCCCAATCCCCGTCTCTTCCAAAACGCTGCGCCGAATCCATTTCCTGCGCTCGCTTAATGCTTTAGAATTCGTCGCCGTGTCTCCATTCATTTGTTTGCCTTCGTTAAATGTAACTTTCCACACCGATTTTCATTTCTCCACGTGCGCATTATTTCCGTTATTTTTTCCATTCAATCTTCTGTAATTATATTCTCTCTCTTTCAAATAAATTTTTAGTATTTTCACCATTTCTCTTTACTTATTGAGTACTAAGTTTTAATTTTATTCATGATGTAATTTTTTTAATGAGAAGGTTATCCTTAAAGTTGTCATTCCAGAAACTTTTTTTATCCAACCGGAGAGAACATGTGCTTCCGAACGCGGTGAAATTTGTGTGATGGGTTGAAAATGCGGTGGAATCGTATACAATTTATCAACAATTTAATTTTTATTGTTGGATAATAAATTGGATATTTAAGAATATGTCGATGGAAGGCTTCATAATTGTACCGGCTATTCTTTGAATAGCCACTGCAGTCGCATTTCGAATCGACTTTCATATTTCATAATGTCGTATTAACATAACGTATGAGAAATATGAGAGAATACCAATGAGAATAAATGTACGGTTAAATTGTGGTATTGCGTACATAAATACGCATGTCTTAATCACACTTCACCCGTCCAATGAGAGTAGTATAACAACGCCTTTACCATAATCTGTACTCTTCGTTTTTTGATAAGAGTAATATTCTAAGACTGTAAGACTGTGAGAAGGGACTTCAAACACGCCATAAAATAGATTTCCGTGATTAATTTTCTTCACTGAAACACATATTTCCTTTTCATCCTTACATACATATAACTTTTTATCAATTCTGTTCTAATTTTTATGCAATATATGTCAATGTATACGAAGATGCTTACCTTAACTTACCTTACCTTAATACTTTTGTGTCAGAATTTTATGTTAATATGTTATAACTTGCTCTTTTTGTACATTCTAATGACTTCCTTTTCTCTTGTCTTATATAGTTCTTTTATCTACTACCATATTTAAATTTAGTTTTCTATATGTAGGTTTCGCAGGTTTTTCACACCCCCTTCTTTTGAGGGTGTTTTCCTGCAGTGGAAATGTTTTCCTATGCTCTTAACTTAGGTTTTTAAACCCACATAGTAGTTTTCTTCTCTGTACTTTTGCAATCTATCTATTTCTTTCTGTTCCAACATGACAAAGGGTTAGGTGTAAGAAGAGACTTGATAGTCTCAATCTCGCCCTGAATAAAGTCCTTTATTATTATTATTGTTATTATTATTATTAACCGATCAATCCTTAATTACTGTCCTAATGCTGTGTAAATTTAAACGATTTATTTTAATTATTGATATTTTGTAATAAGTAACTTCTGAATACAGTATTTTTTACGTTGAAAATATGCTTTAATGGAAAATGTTACAAGTCTAGACAAAAGTCTATATTATTTAACGCTTCAGAACCTTGTTTCATATTCACAAAATAATCTTTCCAATTAAGGAAAACAATGAAAAAGGACTGGGTAGTCTAATTTAGATTGTTCACAAAGAATCTAAGTGCATACATATCTTATCATTTTAACGTACACTATTGCATTCTATTTCTGTAATCTACTATCATATACCTAAATCTTCAAAATTCGTATATATCACGGTAATGTCGTAAACATTACGCACTATTAATATTTTACGTAAAATAGTAAAGAAAATGATCGAAAAGTGTAGGTCAGGATGAAAAAGTCGAATTGTTGACATGAGACGCATTTTTCGTAAGTTTTCGAGTGATTCACATTCTCAATTGGCTAATTACGAACAGAGAGTACGGAGCGTCGTAATGAAATCCGATAATCGTTACTTCATGTACTGCCTGGAGCGAGATGCACGTCCCCAAATGAGCCATCTGTTTTCCCAACTTTATTTTACGCCAAGGGTAACCTTAAAGAACGATACCCCGTCCAACGTATTATCGGCTTTCCATAAACAGATGATGCGCGCCACAATCCGAAATATACTGAAATCCCCACCTCGTTTGCGAGAGAAGACGAGAAAGATCTTTAAAAATGCTCCGAGCGTTCTGGAATAAGCGAATTGACTCAGAACAAGAAAGACTCAGTCATGAAGTTTTGAGTAAGCATCCCGCAATTGCAGAAAATAACGGATGTTTATCCCTTTTATCCTTCCGGGAAAAGGAATTGGGGTACTTTCGTGAAAAGCGTGTTCTCATGAAAAGCGGCATGAGCGTTGAGTTCTTCTCTTTTCCCGCATTACCCTTATTTCACCGATCGCTTTCAGAGCTAAAGCTTTCCATATTGAAGGTAGTTTGCACAAAAGAATATCATGAGTGTATTTGATGAACAGTGATAGAAGAAGCAAAACTGCGATAGAACAACGATGTTATGTTATTGTATCTCGTATTATAAAATCTCCAACTTTGTATTTCAGTAATAACTTGAATCAATTGATGGATAATTGTGATTATTAGTGTGGGGGTTTAATATTGTGTGGTTTTAACTGTGGTTGTTATTTTTGTGTATGTTATTTTTGTATATATGACCTTGCCTCTAGAAAGAAGTCCAATCGTGACGTGATAATACCAATACTAGTAAAATTAATGATAATAAATACTACATGACTAAAAATACATCATAATGTTTAACCACAAGCGTAATTAGGTTTACAACAAGTTACGACAGAATTAAATGTAAATATAGGATAAAATTATAGTAATGTTATGCTAAGTGACTGAAATGCGTTTAATTGTTAATTTTCATTCATATTGCACCTAATGATGTCGTATATTTCAAAGACTTGCCTAAATTCTTATTTAATGTAACTTTTGGTCACACGTAATATAAAAGAAACATGAATGCGTTTTTGAGGTTATTTAGAACTCATGATTATTATAGTTTATGATTGAGACTTGGGACTCATCATTCATAGAAAAGATGAGGATCATTCATTTTCTCTAGATAGCAATTATAGTAATTCGTTGTAATTTTACACATTTAGCTAGTGTTTTATTTTACAGTATATTGTTTATATTCATGTATTTTTGGAATGGGTACCTTACAGTTTATAGGGTTCCTAAAGGAATCATCTCTGATGGAATGGCATCCCTTTAATTGGTGTGCTCTATATGGAATCATTTCGCAAACGAGAACATTTTGCAGCATTTCACAATTTCTTGGAATACAACATACAGTCTATACTGTCTTATAACGTACTCATGTTACACTTAGTAATCATCTGCACGAGAAACCTCGTTCGTATGATCCTGAGAGGGTTCTTAGACTTCAAAGACTTCATAACCAATTTCAAGTAAGCGATATATTCATTAATTTTGATCCTCATTGTCCTCAGCGGTAATACACTGGAAGTTTCAATTAGGCACACCAGGGCTTGTTTTACTTCAAATTCTCCAGGTAAACATTTTTCCACCTCCAGCATCCCCGCACTAAAATTACCCCTTCCAAATTCTGGGGGTGCCACGCCCACCATCAACCCCCTCTCGGCAAATGCGAGTTACAATCTCCCGAGGAGCATTCTTTATCATTAAAAACTAATCTTGCAGGTTGCGAGGGAGAGCAAGGCCATTTACGGAATGCGCGTGGAAAAGAAAAAACGATTGCTCACGCAGAAATCAAATAGGGCGTGAGTTTCGTAGTGCGGCCGAGCTTAAATGATATCTTGCGCTCTTTTCTCCGTGTGCGTGCGATTCCATCCGAACTTACAAGGGACTGAGATTCGCTCGGTGGTTATCCCCTCCGAACATCTCTTTCAAAATCACATCCTCCCTAAAAATAATCGCTTGTTTTTTACCCCGCATTCCGTGTTCCTTTCTCTTTTTCCGTCGTGGAGTTCACTCCCAGAATGATAGGTGTTTTTCGGTACGCGTCGTTTCTTCATCCAGATTGGCTCGTTGCTGAGGTAACCGGGGAAAAGTAATAGACTAGGTGGTGGTGATTCTGCTAGGTTTGATTTCTGCTAGCCTTAGCCTTTTCTGAATAAAACAAAGATTGAAATATAAAAAAAGTATAACTTTTCTCGTATCATCCCATATTTGTGAATTATTATCGTATAAGTGATCTTTATCTTATTTTATTTCTATTATTTGTATTTTGTTCTATTTATTTAATTTTTGCTGAAGCTAATGAAGAGTCGGTTACCCTTATACTTAATCTGTACTGTAATCTTAGGGGTGTCTATGGTTTTTAATTATTTTTCAAATGAAATATATATACCAATATAGAGGGAGAAAAAGTATTATTATTATTATTATTGTTATTAAATCCTTGGTATATCGAGATTCTAGAAAAATAAGACGACCACCTCCATATTTTTTTCTAATTGCCCTCAATTTGCTAGTTTAATGTTTGTAGAAGGTTTCGAATTATATCATAATTCTGTAAAATAAATACATTTATATGTATGTATTATTCTATGGCCTAGTATTATGATCTATTGTTAACATGGAATTTGATGGAATCTTCACTTAAACTCTAACAAACCGTATTGTAACCGATTTCTATGTTATTACTCACCTTAAAAAGGATCATCAAACTAAGTGAAATGAAATCAAACCAAGCAATCTGAGTAATTGAATTAGCTTCAAATCTTGAAGTTAACAATTGATCGAAATGACATGCCGCTAAATTTAAGTTACGCTTATTATATACACTAATTGATATGCTTACTAGGCATTGAAATAATTCATGCGTTAATCTATATTTTAAATACTAGTAGTGGTTTCTCTATGGATTATTACACGGTTCGTTAAGGGTAAAGATATGATTATTTTTTTACTTAATTTTCACCATGTATTATAATACTGGGTGTAATTTTTTTATTTTGTTTCTTCAGACTTTATTCTTCTACTGCTTGCTACATGTAGGTTCTGCAATTATTTTCACTATATAAATATAATTTCACTGCTCTCTTTAATTAGCATTATCCAATTTTAACACTTGAAATAAAATTCACTGTAGAGCATAACATGTTATACTTATTTTAGAAAAAGCTCCCTTCCTCTAAATGCCTATGGCCAACCCTGTCTTCGCCATTCGCAGTCCGATGTGAGTAACCCCAAAGGGCCGTACATTTCCCCTAATGAGGCCGTTTGTACAACTGTCAAGTCTGTCGCTTTTTTCTCCCTTCGAATCTATTCCCTGTTATGCTTTCCCTATCGCCACCCTGGCGTTATCCCTTCACTTTAAAACCCGCCCCCGAACCCTCCATCACCTCTCCCCTAATCTTATCCTTTTTCCCCTCCCCGCGAGTACATCTCCATCCAATCTCCGCAGCCATCGGCACTCGATTTTACGTCCGCTTGCCAACGCACGAATTGTCCATAGCTCGCACCTACAACCCCTGCCTCCCCCGAACCGGTGCCAACGGCCTCATTCTAGCCACCACAATGCCGCGCGCCGCCTTTTCGGAAGAGTTGTGAGGGTTGGCGAGGTGAGGAATGGCAAAGGGGTGGGTTCCGGGGTCTGCAGGGAGGGTCGAAATACGAGCGGTGAAACAAACGGGCCGAAGAAAAAATGATGTTAACTCTCGCGTGTCTTCGAGGGGTGCCAATAGAGCGTCCTCTGACGTGTCCCTCGCTGATGATGCGGCACGGGCTGGGATTCGCGAGTTGGTGGATTTATGCTTTTTCTTTCGCGATGCTGTTCTCTGCCAGCGGAGCCCCTGTCGACGGCGACGCTCCGGGATATATTTTCGTTCGCTTTTACGGCCTATGTTGGGTTATGCTTCTCTAGCTTAAATCGTTCGCACCGGTGACTAGCGATTTTTTTCTGGGGTGATACGCGGAGGTTTGGGTACGCGGAAGAGTATGCTGCACGTTAGATATTTCCTGCTCTAGATCCGATCTTTTTGTTCTAAATAATAGTTGTTATAGGGGATTTTTTTGATTTCCAGAGTTTGGATGTGCTCCAGTTCAGCATTGAATATTTTGCCGAAGGTTGTATATTTCCTAGTTCGAATTTGAGTTTTTTTAATGATAGTTCTCATAGGAGAAAATATTTGCGTTGTATGGTGTGCGTGCGCTGTACTTCAACGCAGAAATATTTCCCCGCGTGATGGATTGGATGTAGAGTTACAAACCTCTGGATTTCGTAGATTCTTGGACACAAATCTACAAATTAATTATTGATGTAGACACGTAGAAGTCAGTTTATTCATTGTGCTTTGGGAGCTTCTTTAGAATTTAATCTTTCAACTAAAAATTTAAATGACCCATTTTCAACCGCAAATAACTGTCAATTATGATATGATCTTGTAACACGGCATTATTCTGTGAATTATGTTATATATGTTATTAATATTGAATTATGTTTGAAGATTTGGGGGTAGAAATCAGTAATATTAAGTGACATATTTGAAAAATCAATATTACTGTCTCAAAATTTTTATAATCAATTACGCTCTTTGGCAAATAATTGTTACTTGGTTAACAACCGAGTAACAATTGTTAACAAACTTGTATTCTTCAGAAAAGTAAATTAAAATAATATCTGGATAGTTTAACATAAAATTCATTTTTTTAGTACTCGACTTCATTGGATATCAAATAAAGATATAAATATTTTTTTAAATAAATATTTTCAACTTTTTCTTTTTAATGAAATCTTAAAGACTCAATGGAGATCAAGAAACTGTGTACATGATGTCGTGCTTGGCATTACCAAATAATCATATTCCAGACCAATCTGAATTTAGAGTTACAACAGTATCAATGCTTACGTTGACCTTACGTTCCCTTCCATACAGGAGGTAGTAATCCTGTGATAAGCAATTCTCGTGACAAGTACCCTCGATCTCCCCAACAGGAATTTGGATAACAAAGAGATACAAGAGCAAGGAACAGGGAAAATTCATTTAGCTTCCTCGAATTTTCATTTCACGGCTGGTTCTCTCCCGATTTTTGTTTCGTTTACAAATATTTTACCTTCTTCCCGAGAAGAAAATTCTTTCTTTTCCCCACGGGAGCCATTGTTTACCGAAAACGTGAACTGTTTACCATGTATTCAATTGGGAAAAGCGTTTTTGTTTACCTAGAAAACAATAAGCAATATGTACGGAAGGAAAGAGAGGAGAAGATTGATAAAGATGGGATTTCCGATGAAGGAAAGGGGTGAAAGAGGCAAGGGATTCTGAGGTCGGAGGTATTCAACTTTCATTTTCATCGTCTCTCTGTCTCTCTCTCTTGAACAAGAAACTAGTTTCACTCTGGTGTTGTTTGCGTTGGGTTTCTAAGATTTGCGTCGAATGTCGAGAATTTCTGAGTTTTCAAAAGTAATTGATTATGTGATTTGTTATGTTTCTCACGGAATCGTCGCCAAGTTTTGAACAATTATTCGCCTCAACGAAGCATTTTAATTTTTACGGTTAAAATATTTTTGGAGTTAAATATTAAATAAATAAATAAATTGCATTATGATCTATAGAAAGCCCCCTTAAAGAACAGTACAAGAATTATAGCAGTTGAAATTAATGAAATTCAATATTCAACGCTCTAGATTGAACAAATAATCAAATTTTAAACTTATTTATATTTCCTGCATCACGGATTATAGTTGGAAGGGAATTCCAAAAACTTACGATAATTCTACTTCTACCTTAACCTTCTAGGAGAAATGTATTCTAATATCATATGCTGAAGATGAATAACAACGTAATCAAATTGGCAAAAAGTATGGCTAATATAGCGGAGTATTGACGGTAGTTGGGAAAAATTTAAGCGTCTGGTTTTTATGGTTGTATCCTATTGAAACATGGGCGAAACAACTGAATCTGAGTATTTTAAATCTAGAATATGGTGATTTGAATATTTAAAGACCAGATTATAGGGTCTCCAATTTCAAAAACGTTTTATTCTTTTATTCGAGAAAGACCTTTGTCAGTGAGAGGAGAAAAACTGTTATTTCCACCTCTTAACTCAGTTTTTAACTTAGTTTGCATAAAAGCACTGCAATGGTCTCTTGATCATATAAAATTACTAATTCCAATTTCACTTTGCATCTCCTCGACTTGAGATGCTCTTTCAGAACATACTCACTTTAGATATATTAAGCCTTTTTGTATGTTACTTTTTTAACCATGGTAAATAAGAGGATCATAAAAATATATATTATAAAAGGCTCGTCTAATATTAAAATAGCTGCTCCGAAGTTTTGGTCGTAATGAACTGCGGGAGAATAAATATAAGAGCAGCATACGTCAAAATCTCCACTTGAATACGGTCAGATTAAGGTAAAGAATTGAGCTTTAAGAGCTGTGGTGTAAGCAAAAACTATGTACGGGCTTAACCATGAAAGAAGCGCTAAAAATAACCTGAGATAAGAATCGCTTCAAAGAAATTCAATCTTCAAATCAAAGGAGCGTGTTAAACTCGAAGATACACGCCTGTAAAGGCGTAAAAATAAATTCACGAGCACCTCTAAGCCCTTTTAAAAAGGAAAAATAATGATGCAATGGCATTCACGGACAGCTTCACCTTAAGTAGCACGGGGACCTTTGATGATTCGATGTTATTTACGCAGCTTCCCATAGTGCAGAATAGCGGCATAAGTTAGGGGACCCCTTTCCCAAACATCTTCGTCCAAGAAGGGATTACGGTGAGGTGAATTCGCACCCTTGCTTCCTAAATACCGCTCTTACTATATCTAGTACTATTCTATTTCATAACTACTATCCCCTTCTAGCATTTTCTCTTTGAACCTCAATAGAACTCCCTCCTTAGTACACCCCATACTGTTCTTCCGAAGTATTCCCATTGGTATTTCTGCTAGTAATCCCTTGTACTGCCAAAAAGTACTCCTTACTTGTACACCTCCTATTACCCCCCTATAGTAGTACCACACATTTTACTAGTACTTCCCACTGGCATAACCCCTTTGATTTTCCTCAAGTATTCTTCCCTAGCGGTATCTAGTTATTCCTTCTATTATTTCACTCTTGAATTCAACCCTAGAATTCTCCCCCTTGTTTTCTCCTATCACTCTTCACTAGAATAGTATACTAGTATAGTGTAATAGTATACTATACTATCCACTAGCATACCCCCTTTGAACTTCCTTCAAATATTCTCCTCTATCTTCCCGTATATCTTACGAAACCGGTCGTGTGTAAAATATACGCTGGAAAATAGTACAAGTGAAAATTTCATTTTTTTATTTATTTTATTCTCCTTTAGTTGACTCCCTTAGTATTTACCGCTAGTATTTTCCTTTGTACCCAAGTATTCCCCTCTAGTAATACCCACTAGTAGTACCCACTAGTGATCTCCCTAATTATCCCCCCTGTATTCCTTCATAGCATTCTTCACTATATAAAGATGATGTATATATTACCGCAAACTAATTTCAGATCAATCTGTTACGGCAACATCTACATGGAAAAGTATTTATTATCTTCATATTATGAATTTCCAAAACATCACGGCCACCTCCGTAGGTTTTATTCATTCTTCCCTAGTATACCCCTCATATTTCCTTTCAGGTTCTCCCCCATGGTATTCCCCCTAGTACTCCCTACTTGTATACCTCATTCGAGCTCTCTTTTGCTACTCCCCCAACTAGTATCCCCCCTCGATTCACCTCTTCTTAATCCTCCCCGTCCCTCCTGCTCTCCACAACTTGGCACTTTTCCTGCCAACTCATCTTCGTTTTTGTGCTATCTTCCCTTCTCTCCCAATTCTCTCCAGTTTTCTTTGAATACTTCCCGACGCCTTTACCTCCCGAACCCCTTCTTCTCTTTTTCCTCTTTTTCTATCTTCCCTTTGGAAAAAAGCGCCGCAGGAAATTTCCGTGCGTGTGCGTCTGGGCGTGAGTTAACTTCTCGGAGACGTGGGAATGAGGGTGATGACGTGGGTGGATTATGCGCCGGATTTGGCAGGTCGCCCTTCGATCCCCGGCGCGTTCTGCTTGATTTGTTTCGCGTCGGATCGTGCGAATCGATGTATGGAATTTAGATAGTGCAGGAGGAAATATGTTCCAGATTCTTGAAACGGTGTTCATGTTTGTAATAGGGTAACGGTGAGCTCTTCTTAGTCGTGATACAAGATTGGTTTCAGGTAAGGGTTTAAAACGGAGTAAGAAATTAGGGTTGAGACATATATTGAGTCGCATGGATTTTAGAAAAAATAATTAAAGGAAGGATACCAGGGAATACAGAGGAAAATAAAATACAAAAGTTTTGAATACCGTGAAGGGTGGAATAAATTATCGAAATATAAAAGGTGATAAGTTGGAAGTTCTGGAGTACATAAACGTATATGAAGATGGAAGATACATGGTCATGAACGTAAAACTTTTTAAGCTTAAAAATCTTTGACTTGGGTAAGAAGATAATTCTTTGGGTGTTGGATTGACTGACTTAAATATGTTGGATAATAAAATAAGTGGGGATATAATTCTAGAAAACAGAAGTGTATCTGATGTACTTTATGGCGCATTAAACTACCATTAGGTATTAGAATCCTTCATGATTTTTGCCTGTAAATAATTAGCTTATAATTGTAGACGCTTTCCTAATTTTTGTAAAAATGTTCAAAGTTGGTAAAAAAAAGCCGGTATTTAACATCTCTAATACACAAGAATTTGATGACCCACGGCTTAAATATTACCTCTGTATGAATTGAGTAATTGGGAATTCTTACGGCTTCATACGTGTATGATCCTGGAAGGTTTGTGCAGAATAATTTAATCTCATAAGTGAACTTCAGTATATCTCAGCTATGGACAATTACAACACATTCAATCGATTCTTGAAAAGAAACGAAATTAAAGGCTCCCGGATAGTCATGTGGACAGCGCGTTTGCCTTTGGTGAAAGCGGCCCCGGGTTCGATTCCCGGTGGGAGCCAATGTGCGAAATGACCTAAGCTGTCGAAGCACTTTTAACAAAACTACCACTACTACTAAGAAACGAAATTAACGCTTGAGTATGCATGAACAGGAGTAAAAACCTTATTTTCGTCACTGGAACCCCCAGTAGTTCCTCAATCACTTATCATTTAAGAATCTAAATGAATCTGCTAGACCTATCAGATTCAAAAGAAAATTTAATAATCCTAAATGCCGACCTAATGTATGTCAGTTATTTACCATTAATTTAGGTTTAAAAGTATGAGTTAGCCTTCCAGATAATATAACAAAGTCCACTATTTTACATCAAATCAAAATAAAATTATTTTCATTTTTGTATAAACAGTTTTATGAATTTCTTGTGTTTTTTGTTTAGTTATCTTTTTCATTGTATGTATAAAGTCAAATTGAAACTGTGCAATTATAATACCATATGTATTCACAATCTTTTTGTCTACTTTCTTCTGCCACGGAACTTTTGTTCATTTTTAAAATTGTGTTTATTGTTAAGATGCTCCAAAGGACACAAGGGAGCAATAAATCTATTATTATTATCTTCAATTTGCTAGTTTGTGCTGAAGTAATCTTCGGAGTTGGCGACACACAATGTACAATAGAAACACCAGAGATATTCCGGATTGTCCGGAGCGAAACTGTATCAGTTTCCAATCCAGCGGAATTTTTATTCACGTCAACCTTTCGGGGATGGTCTCGTAGCCAACACTTAAAAACGAGCCTCAAAACTCAAACAATGCAAACGCTCGGTGACAATAATACTCAAAATTAACGCTGTCGAAAACATCGTCAGCTCGAGGGAACGCCCCCGAGAATATAATTCCATTTCCCAATAGCGGGGAAGGACCTTTTCCCGGCAAATACTTTCACAACTCCCCGGCCAGACTTTTTCCCCTTTTCTCTTCTTTCTTTGTCCCTTTCCCATCGTCCTCCTACGACTCATTCTCCATGGTTAAGTTGACAAAGACTGCGAAAGGGAGAGGTCCCTTAAAGAGAATGAACAGGGAGAGGGATTCGACAAGTTAGATGAAAGGCTTCGGGCCAGGAGAAGTTGGCGGTTGTAGGTGAATTAGAAAGGATGAGACGGGCTCTTTTTTGTGTTCCCGGAATAGACGGAATTAATGTATAAAATGTGCCTTTGGGAGATTGAAAGCGGGTGAAAAAAAGATCCCTTTGGGTTAAAGGAGAAGATGAGATAACGGGGACTTTTTCAATCGCTCCCCGCCGTTTTTTCCCGTGGGTAAAACACACAATAGTCCACAATAAACGTAATCACCGCGGCATTTGGCGTATTTATCCAAGAGCTATCCGCGCTTTCTAACGAGGTCCGGGGTAAAAAATTCTCGCCGGTCCCGCCGGAAGATTGGAGGGCGGAGGAGTCTCTTGGACGTGGATGGACTCTTGACTTTGGTAATGAACTCGTTTCGGATGGGAGTAGTGCAAAGCTGCAAATATCATGTTTGGAATCGCGTCAAATCGGTGTTATTTAGATGGATTCAACAGAGGTGACTTGCGGAATATGGAGAACGGGTAGAATAAATGGGAAACTTTATTGTATTTACTACGTTTATCTTCCTAACAATCTCAGTCCATATATGCGATTCCGAGAAGTGATTTTCGCTATAGAATATCCTGATTTTGTGCTGACTTGTTGTAATACATTTCATGCCATATGGAATACAAGATACAGTAAAGAGTTTCACGAATAAATGTACCATAACCATTTACTGCAAAGCATGCCAAAATCAGATTTAGTACCGAAATCATGAATTGCACCCAATAATGGAATTGTCCGTCGAACATCTTTCTTTGTGTGAAGTGTTTATGCAAAAATTAATATCGGTTCTCTTTCTTAATTGTTTACCGTAGATAAAGCTATGTGTTATATGCGACTTAATACGTCTAAGATTCTTAACTATTAAAAATCGAGAGATGTAGAAGGAATTGACGGTCACATTATCTGCAAATTTCAATTTCTTTGGGAATATGCAATGATAAAATTGATTTTTATTTTCACCTCACGAAATATTTATGCTCATTCCTTGGATATAACAATCAATAGATATGGGCTTGGCTTTGTGTCTCATCAGGCAAATTAAACGCTATATCTTCTGCCATTTGCAACAATTTTTGCTTTTGTTCAATCGATTTCAGCAATTACTATTACATACTGGTTGTCTTTTGTCCATTATACATACTGGTCCAATAATATTAATAAGATAAAGTATACCACTGATAGTAACGTAAGTGAAAAAATTTTCACGTAATACCAAATCCATCAAAGGAATTTGAATCCAATCCTTTGATGGTTTTGGTACTCAGTGACAATTATTTCACGTACTTGTCTAACGGAGACAAAAATGTTTTTAATCGATTGCACCGAAATAACTATTTAGTTAAGACGTGGAGGACATCGTGTTTTTATCTGATTGTAAATGCGGACATTAATTAGAACAACGAATTTATTGAAGGCTGAGATTGACACTCACAAGTCTCATCCAGCCGTATCCGTTAGGAGTGGATACAGATTATTTTCTAAAATAAAACGGTTAAAACTTTTGTCCTTAAAACTTCATGCTTCGCCAGTTTCATTAAAATGTGTTACAAAAGATGTTGCATGGGACGATTTTAGTAGCTCAGGCAACTCTTGCTTCGAAGATTAAAAACTTACCGTTGGATAAAACAGTTGCATGATTCATCGAAAAAATTCAGTGCACTCATCGTGACCGTAGCGCAAGAGTCACGGATGTATGCACGTGCATGACGATGTACTTCGCGATATTTATATTATTTAAAAGTAGGGCGTCATGGGATGCATTTTATATCTGATGACCCTAGCGTGTGGTAAATACTCCTTTTAATTAAGAGAAACTAACCCATTTACTATTCTGCCGTCATCACTACGTTAGGAATTACGGACAATTAAACACTTCGTTGTATATATTATTCCATGATATCTTAATCCGGAATTATATATTCATGTCAAAATGAAATATTCAATTCCACGTTAAATTGTTAATTAAAGGAGCATCCTAATTTTATAATACCGATATATATATCTTTAATTATTTACCTTTTATATAATATATGTTTCTGCCCAAGTAATAGCTATAAATATAAAGAATAAATTGGAAAAGTACTGTTCTGATCAAATTGCAATAAAATTATCAAAATTTTATAGAAATACTGTATTAATTTCAAGGCATTTGAATTGAATTCCATCAATGAATATCAAAGTTATTTTCCGGATAGAAACGAGCAAATTCAAAACTGCCCTTAATTCTTGGGAAGTTTGTAAATCACAAAGTTTCTATGGAATCCTTCTTTGATACTTCAAAAACACCCTTGGGGATTTATATTTTTTTTTATTAATTTTAAGATGAACATTTCGAAAGAGCTCTCTCGATTTCAGATATCGTGTCGGCATTGAATGGTACTCTTGTGGTTTATATGATAATCACTGTTTTGATTCTCTTTTTTGGCATTTTACAGGTGTAATTTCATTCCGTTTTTTATATATCGTGATTGAAACTATGGGCACGAGTTACAGATTGTGCGCGCACGGTGTTTTCATGTCTTAGGACCTGCTTAACACGATTATGACCTTTAGGTACGATCCACCGCTCAAGATACCAACTTGACTTGTGTCAGGGGTGCGAATTGTCTGTTTTCTGTCTCAAGTACCATGGAGAAGTAAAAATTCAGTTTTAAATTCAGCTTTGATTATAGAGTGATATTTTGTCATTACAATGCAAATTTTTAGTGTTTTTTTTTAAATAACTGTATTCACACCGTTGTTCTCAACTTCTACTTAATTGAATAAAGTAGGAAGTAATTAATAATCTAACGCGTACCTTTTGGAATTTAAAGTTACTATATTTTTAACAATATATATATATAAGCCATTCAATAAAATTAATAGCTATCATGCGTATATAAACAATGAAACTTGAGAATCGATCAGAACGTAGGGTCAAAAATACAGCTATTTGAATTTAAGACAGGTTTCATTGGTCTCGATTTCTCCACGAGCTATCCTGGCAAATCAGTTTGTTACCACGCACCAACGCACATTTTTCAGGGAGCGAGAGATTTCAGAAAGCGGGAGACATTAATCCATTGATTTACCAACTTCGTAGCATCGCGGACAACAACAACAACAAGAATAATAACGATAATGATGATCGTAATGTTGCCGGTGACAACGTTAATGGAAACCATAACAATAATTTAATCGACCTCCCGCCGCGTTTTTTTCCGCCAGCACTACATTTCGATTAGAATATTTTGCTCGGAAATGAATGAATTTCCGTGGCATTGGGCCGTAACAGCCGTTATTTCTCCCCTCCGAGTAATTTCCATTCCATTTTAGTTGCATTCGCTCCGAATCATTTCTCCCTCCGCAATAAAAAAGGTTACTTTGTAACGCGAGGCCAATCCCTCTCTTTTTCGATTCGAAATAAAAAAAGCCAATGAAAGAGCAAAACGCGTGGATGAACGCGTTCGATGCGGGGCCCACGATCCGCTTTTAACTTTTTTCGTAGTCATGTCAACTGGTCCCCCGCCTCGTGAAATAAAAATCTTTGTCTCCTTTTCTATCAATATAACTTAGGCAGCATATGATTTCGAGGGAAGGTGAACTTAAAATCTGCTTTTTTTACTTTGTAATTCTATCTGAATAGGAATCTACGTAGCTATTCACAAAATATAGGTATCTTTGATGTACGTATATGAAATTTTGTCATAGCTTTATGAAAAAATATACATATATACAATTATAAATATAGTATTCCTATATTGTATTAAAAATTTGATCTAATTCAAAGTAAGTACCGTTTTTTATGGACTATAAGACACACCTTACTTTTTAAACAACTGTTTTGAATTCATCGCAATGAAAATTAAATGAAAAACGAAAAACAAATTCAAGACATGAAGAGGTTGCATTTGTGGAGTAAGTCCTCCCGCAATCGATAGAGATAGGTTTTCCGCGGCATCGAATATTGAGACTGGTGGGAATTTTATATCAAACACTGGACTGTTTTGTATTAATTTCGTGTGTAAAACGCTCCTGAATTTTGGAGGCAAATCTTTGATGAAAAAAGTGCGTCTTATAGTCCGTAAAATACGGTAACTATACAATCTAGCCATTGATTACTATTTAAATCGGGATCTACTTAGCTATCTAGAGAATATAGGCATCGGGGATAAGTACTCAAGTTGTGATATTATTACATTGTGAAAAATTTATATGTATACGATTTTAAGTACAGTATTTCTGACTTAAAAATTCAATTTGAGTCGGAATAAAAGGTATGCAAGTAAGCAATTGCTCTAGAATTTGTATACATCCTTTTATTATTACGAGATGAAAGAATGCATGTACACACTTATAAATACTGTCACTGTCACTGGATTGGTCTTGCAAAATTCACGGAATCAGTATATAGTGGAAATCCATTACGGAAGAAATATCAGAAATCGTATTTTTCCACAAAGGTTTATTTTATTAAACCAACACACGACTGGTTTTAATGAGTGATCATCATTATCTAGCAGATATTTAGGATGATATGTTATTAAAATTAAGCCTTTCTGAAAAAGTACAATTTCTGAGATTTTGGTATAACACTAAAATTACTTCTTATTTGTCCTTATTTGTCTTCGCATTACGTTTATATCGTGATTTATTTTCAACTCGTATGAAAATAACTCTTTCGATAAAAATTATAAAATTATCAAGTTGGATATAGAAGTTGCATTAATATATAAATGCAAAGGCTTTAGAATTGGTTTCCATCAATGAATATGAAGATTGTTTTCTGCCAAGAAAGAAGCGTGTTTTAACATTTCGTAATTCTTTGGGGTTTTGTGGTAAAAAAAGCTTCTTTTGAATCCTTTGATATTTCAGAAACACACTCGGCGATTTGAGTTCCTTTCTCTTGAAAACTCTTAAACGAAGATTACGTAAGAAATGCTCCTCTTATATTTGTATTACGCTTTCAGTGTCTTGGTATTGTATTTGTGGCTTGATTCATAATAATTGCAATAAGCAAGAAAGAATCTTCAATTTTATTTCAGCTCATTCATGGCTGAGTTAATATGAAAAGTGCTGAGGGATGGAATATGTATGGCTTACTTATTTTCTATTCCTTTGCCCAAGTATTGAGTTATCCTATTGTTTATCATATTTTATGAGATATGAGTTCTTCATAGGACCATTGTTCTGCAATTGAATGAAACTCAATGATCCATCCTTGGTCATTAAAGAAGGCATGGAATGACTACCTTACTCTCCATCTGAAATATTACGTTTCCTTCCCTCTCCAAAACTTTTCTCGGCTCCTTATTTTACTAAAATGTGCCAGTAGACATACATAAGTTAATTATAAACACAATCATATCATCATGGAAAAATATAATAAATAAACTTTAAACCCACTTCAAAACCACTCGGAGCCCAGTAGTATCTTTGCATCAGAAACATCCTGATATTAAAGCTATTTTTCATTTTACTTACATATAGCAAATCGAAAATCTAAAATGATGAACATGAAAAATAAAATAACACAGCCGGAAGATCCGAATTATCGGGGTTATTCTTTCCGGTTATCCGGGACTCAAACCCGGGACCAGGGGTAAACACACGTTATTAAAAGTGGCATTTTTTCTGAAATGTTAAATATTTCGAAAAATGTTTCTGTGATTGTTATCTAAGTGGTAGTTATATGCATCAAACACATGCGTATCATCTTGATACTATTGGGTTCTTCCGCTGGAGGAGGAATCTCGCACAAAAGCATCCTCGTTATCGATCCCAACCGCAAGTTTCTCTCGACTTCTCCGTCTTAAAATGATCTCTCTTTCCATCGGTGATGTCCTCGCGCAATTTTTTCCTTTCTATGAACCTCTCCTTTTTTTAAGGTGACCTCTCCGTTCGATATCTCTCCATCCACTTCTGTTCGCTTTAAAAAAATCACTTCCTCCTCCTAACCTCTTCACGCCGAGTTTCTTCCACTCCTTTTCGTCGACTGGGATCAACTTTTATCGCCCCTCGTTTGTTTCGATTATTCCCCTTCTTTTTTCCTATTAATTTTCCCGCCCTTTTATCCCTGACCCAAATTCCCACCGCCATCTTCTTTCTTATCCGCTTATGCACCTCCTTCATTCCGAACTCATTTCTCTCCTTCCCTATAATTACTTCCCCCGTGCCTTCGCCTCTCTCCCCGATAATCCTGGAACATCTCTCTTTATCAGTGTCCTTTCTCGCGCTCGATCTTCCTCCGCCGAGAGATTTTATTCTCTTTCCCTCGATATCCGTCCGCTTTTCTCTTTTCCGGAATCCAATTTTCCCAAAACAACGTGGTTTTCTCATTATCTCGACCGTGATTTTCTTCGTCACATCTTGACGGATCTGTCCTATTTCCTGTTTTTTTTTTCCTTGAGAGAAGTGCAGGTATTGGACAGTTGAGTTAGGCGGCCATTAATATTCACCGGATGGTGGTATATGTAACCATTAGGCCATATCTGAGTTGCGTGTTGCCTATACTGCATCAGTTTAACATCAAAATTGTGGGTGTCGGTTCCCGGATAGCCATTTGGACAGCCTGTGAAAATCACATTCATTTTCACTTTGAAGAAAGCACTCTCGGGTTCGATTCCCGGTGAGAGCCCATATGAAAAATGACCAAATATGTGGAAGCATTTTCAAAGCAACAATTCCACTTCGACACAATCCTTCAAAAAAAAATTACTTGATTATCTTCTGCTTACCAAGGAATTATTCTAAAATCGTAGTACTGGATTATTTTTTTTGTATAATTTTTATGCGAGCAGACATTCTTTTATTTTATTATCTTATGTCTATACTTGATTTATTTTTTCTTTTGTATAATCTTTATTTGAGCAGATAATATAATGTATTGTGTTTTTACTCGTGTAGGACTTAAAATCCCATAGAATTACAAAGCTTAGTATTATTACGTACAGACTGATGTGAATGCCTAACCTTTCACGTTCAACGAACCGGTTCAGTTCCAATGTAAACTTCACGGGCCGTGGAAGTATACTTTTTCGTACTTGATAATTGTAGATCATTACTTCAATTATGATATAATTCCAGCAAAATTTAAAGGGAACAAAATTCGCGGGAACAGTGTATTTTTTTCTTCATTTTACTCAGTCCACTTGATAGTATGAAAGTTACCATTATATGGTTGATGCTGAACATTAGCATTCTGTTCGGTCTTTTAGATTATATGAAAATTCATATTAATTGGGTTATCGTGTTGCATAAACGTAGACTTGTATGTCTGGTATTACTCATGCTAAGAGAATCATCCGAAGCTACTTCACTTCATATCTTGCTGGGTAATTTTCATTCCCACAAGCCTTCTGGAATCTTATGGTATGTGGTGCCATCCATCGGGCTCAAGACTTCACAGCGGAGGAACCGTTTAATTTGAAAATATTCCACTACTTAAATATACTTTTAAAACGTTTTTGATAGCAATTCGGTTTGTGATCAGGAATTTTTTAGCAATACTTATCATATACTATCATTTGGCTACATAGAAAAGGTCATAGAAAAAGTATGTTTGCACGTAAAGACGTGTACTCGAAAAAATCCCAAGGGAGTTCGGGAATAAAATCTAATAAGAGCATAGCTCGAACCGGGATCTCTCAATTTCTTCCAACTCCAAATGTCTCAAAGAGCAACTGAACGGCAATTGAAAGATCCGGGTTCGAATCTCAGTGCTGTTAGAATTTCCTTATGCCCCTTCTTCCTCGGGATCATGCAAGTACATGCAAACTATTGGCTTATTGGAGAATTTGCTTGAGTTTTTACGTGAATCATTTTCTCATCTACAGACATTGATGGACCGAAACGAGCCGAATCATCAACTTTCGTTTGAAAATCATTACTAGTTTTGAATCTGCAACGACGTAGCTGGATCTACTTCTCATAGCTTAACTTTTGTTTCAACTATCAGGTCTAGAGCCCATGAATGTTTTGGAAATCCGTTCAAAAACAAACCGATTAGCCTAGACATCATTCCGCAACTTATCACGGATGGCGCTGGTCTATGGCAATATCACGGAGCCCAACTCGACCGAGATTCTCCATTCATACACTCGTACGTTGTCTTGGAGAGAGCATGAATAAGCACCGCCATAAATCCCACTTCCATCGCCCGCTATTATATATCCCTTTGTTTCTAAGAAGCGGAATTATTCTTTGTTGCCGGCATCAGAGCCCTAGCCATCCCGCGGGACGCGTAAATCAGGGGACAGCATATGGTACGGACCCAAAATATGGTCGTTGTATAACAATGCGTCGTTGTTAGACGGCGTAGACTACGTAGAATAGGTATATAGCTTTACTTTCCGTGATGGATAGCTTTATCTTCCCTCAGTCCATTTCTCCTCTCCCTCACTGGCTCTCCGCAAATCCTTTATCCCCACCTGAAACACTTTGTCCCTCTACCCTCTCTTTTTCTCCCTTTATTCTGTCCCTTCATTTTCATCCCTTACTTTCAGCACCGTTCCTTATCCCCTTAACCCTCTTCCCCGTGCTTTCCTCGCCTCCTTCCTTTTTACGTTCCCAGAGCGCTCATTCCACTGACGGAGAAAGATTGGACTACTCTGCATACAAGTGGGACGCGGGACACAGGGACAAGGGAGATGAATAGGGCAACGAAAGGAAAAAGAAGGAGTGTAGAGGGCTCTCTCTCCCGACGAAGATGAGCGTAAGAGAATGGGCTGATTAAAATTCGCCCCTCAGAAGGGACACGATTCAAATTTATGACAATTATTTCTCCCGGAATAAATAGCCCGTTTCATGCTTGTTTTAAAATTGAGCTCTCTTTCCTTCCGGGTGAGACTAGGGGAAGGCTTTAATTAAATTCTTGAGAGGATGATCGCAAAAAATGCGCGGGGAATAATGGTGGCGCTAATTTAGAGGTGTTATCAGATGCTGAGGACGGTGACGGGGGTTTATTGCGAACCTCGCTGTAAGGATCGAGGGCCCGACGACTTGGAGGAATCTTTGTCTTGTATCGGAGGTGGGGAAACGGCGGCCTCTAGACCGCGTGTGGCCGTCTCGGACTTTCAACGTGGCCTTCTTTTTCTAGAAAAAACAATGTTGTTATTTAAGAAAAGGGTTAAGGTGACCCAGGAAAATTCCCAAGGAAAAACGGACTTGAAAAAAAAAATATGTCCCCGGCCCTGTCAGACTTTTTTCAAGTCCGTTTCTTCAATGTTGTTATTTATTATTATATTGTATCATTGATGGTTATAATTAATATTTATTTTACGAATAGAATTGCAATATTTTTCTTTGTTCTTCTTTTTCGTACGGAAGAGAATTGGAAGATTTCCTTGTTTTGACATTACATTAATATAGATATTTAATTCGTTTTTGTCGTTAATTCTAAAGTTGAAATGTTTAAATGTAAACAAAATCACATTCTTTTGCGGCCTGGTTATTTCATTGAAGGTACCTATATGACTAAATCGTGCATATCACTGATTGAAGTGTTGTTCCTCACGATCCTCTCCTCCTTTATCCAAAATAACCTTCATATGGCATATTGGTTATGTTCGTGTAGAAATATTTATTTTTAGATACTATACGCAAATAACGAACAAGTTATTCTGCAAGCATTGCATAGTTTTTGTTAGATCATGTTCCATTTTGTCCGTATGGAGATCAATATTGTCATGTTGTCAAGGAAAAAGAGTATTATTATAGTACAACTAATTTTGAAATATCAATGGCATTTAATGGCACTATTGGAAGTTGTAATTACCCCCAGGTTCGTAGCTTATAATTGTTTGATATCATGTGGATAACCATTTTTTTTGCATTTTTGGTAATTTTCTCCAATCATTTAAAATGTTCCATAACATATTTCAACTATTACTAACAGAGAGTTTGTGCCGGTTTTTATTCCCCCTTACTTCCGTGTTTATGAATTCCGACAAAAGACTTTCATTGACTAAAAACACCACATATTGTTTTTATATTTACTGTCTATTTTAAAGTTCTCTTCCTCCTTTTTTGAATCGAATCCATCAATTAACGATCAATATCATTTACATTAAGGAGAGAAAATTAATCTTTCTGTCTCAGTCTGGTGAGAAAAGAAAGACCTCGAAGTAGTTCCTCTCGGACTCCGTATTGAAAAGGGGCAGAAATTCTGAAAAAGAAAAAAAAAGATTGACTGAATAGCTAAGAAACACTGATTTAGCTCTATTAAATCCAGATTATTTTAAGCGTTCCATGAACATGTATGCACTATCAGAAAATCTCTATCGTAATGCAATATTACGGCGTCTCAGTTTCTCTCCATGGTTACCGGGTTACTAGTAAGCTATCAGTAAGATTTAGGATTATTTTTCAGCTCAGGGCGAGTCAACTTAAGCATTGCCCTCTTTCGGTTAACCTCTTTTCGAAGTAATGCAGCCATGCAACGGGTGATTAGAAGAAATCCGGTTGAAACATGAATTAAAAGATAAGCTGGGGGAAAAAAGTATAAATAATTATCAGTATTTAATTCTCTATGCACTTTCTATCTAAAGGATAAAGTGCCATAAATATTGATAATAATATTAATCCAACCCAAGAAAATAAATTGCAGCTAAGCGAAGAAATTTCTCACGAAAGAATTCGTCTTATTCTTATGGTAAAAATGAAAATTTCTAAGTGAAATCTATAACCTTATATCCATGATCTGACATGGTTCATATACCTGAAAATACTTTATTCATTGACATTTTCTTAGTTTCTTGGTAATTTAGCCCACTCTTAAATGATATCTATTATCTTTTGCAGTCCTTTTCCTTGTATTCAACCCTGAATTACTTTCTTTAGCAGTACCTTTCTTCTGAACATTTCTGCCACCCATTTCATCTGGCTGTCTTTCTCAAGGTCTATGTTTCACATTCATAATGCAAAACATTTCACCACAAGGATTTTACTAGCATTTTCTATATCCCTTCATCGAGACCTCTGGTCGTCATTTATCTTCACTTAATGAAGAATTCCTTTAAAATAGCTATTCCTCTTTGAGCCTCATAAATTAATCATAAGAAGAAATTAATAAAACTTTTTTTCGGGATAACTTAAAAAATTAAGTGTAATTTTCTATATAAACCATCATAAGTTTAAAAAACTAATTGAAACACAGTTAGAAAATTGAATTTTAATTCTTAAAAAGTAAAAAGTAGGATTATTATATTTGTGGATTTATAATAAACAAGTGAAGCTAAGGAAAACGTATCCACAACATGGAAAAATCACAAAGAAGGATGGAGTGAAAATCTGCAAAAATCTAAAGATAAGAAAACATGACGCAGATGCCAGAGAATGGATTGCATAATAAACATGGTAGATATGAGATATGTTAAGAAGTCATTTCATAGACTGGCTGACACACGGTAGTAAAATAGCCGAAACTAAACGAAAAAAAAAAAACGATTTTCCACTATTTTCAAACCGTAAGACACTCGACCACGCTTTGGGGGACATCAAAAAGAACGCAATTTGCGTCGAAAAACCATTTACATTTCATTCGCTTTCGAGAGCACCTTTTTGATCTCATGACGAATTGAGTTTTGGAGATTCGGAGCGGTTACATTTTTTTACCTGAAGGACCCAAAGACTGCGCCATCTCCATTGATTACCATTGCGAAACCCCAAAACCATGCGCTAATCGCATTTCGTGCTCCAATGAAACGAGTCTTTTATTTAACCTGTATATACCGTGTCAAGGGCGGATCATGTGCTTCGTAAAAAGGTGGTGAAGTGCACCCGAGAGAATCGTATTATGAATGCGACGGTAAGTACGATACGAGGAACGTGCATCAGGGCGTAATTGTCTGTGGACATAGCACGCCACGAAGATTGCCAGTAATAAACGCGGCATGTTACCAGAAGAAGTGATTTTGTTTTAACATATAGAACTTGAGCACGACAGCTGTTCACGTGTTATTTATTAAAGATATGTTATTGTGATATGGAAGTCCATGTTTAATGTTGTCATGTCTCTAAGGTTGCCCTAATTAATTAATAAAATCTTCAAATATATCTCAGTGAACGTCAAGACTCAATTTACCTATTAAACTATGAAAGACAGTATATTAATTAAGAAAGCCATTGTATATAACCAAAATAAAGGTGCAGTTATTATATTATAATTATATTATAATATAATAACATATAATTATATAATAAGATAATAATTATATTATATATAGGTGTAGTAATTATTATATAATATATTATTTTATATTTACTATAACCATTTATAAATGAGTTATAGTAAACTCAGTTGGACTGGTTGATTGCTAAATATCGTCGTATTAGAGTACATTATGGAAAGTAATATTGTAAACGTTGCCTGAAATTCTCCTTTGTTTTGTTACATAAATGTTCATTGTCAATCGATATGAAACCTGTTTGGTTCAATACTAACATTTAAGCAAAGATTCAAGCACTATTTTGCCACCAATGTTGTTCGCCATAAAAGGTACCTTGAATTGCTTCATTAAATTTGCTATGAAAATTCTTTATAATAATTTAAGTAACTTTCCTTTTTTCTATATTTTCCGAACACTTTTTTTAGATATCGTGCCCGATAACTGTAAACCATCTAACCTTAGTGAAATTCGCCTTCGTTTAAATTAGGGTAGAAATATTCCTGTATAAAAAAGTCAAGTGTCTTTCCATTATGTTCAACATATCGCATTCAAGGGAAGGGTCATGGATATGCATCCAATTAAAATGTTTTTTTTTACCTGAAGCTTACATCGGGTCATACTGTGCATTGATCCCAGTAGTATTCATAGATAAGGCTTTCTGAGTCGGTTGAAACTTATTCAAGCTGTTTGAATTGCTTACTTCGTTTCATGCAAGAATTGAAATATCCAACTGTATTTTACCTTTTCTGATAGAATTTAATTTCACAAGACATACTCAGCAGACCGATTCTTAAGGAAGATTCTCTGTGTGTAAACACGATTATACAACTCAATAACATATTCTCAATTCTATAAATAAACAATCCAACAAAAAATATTTGATTTATTTTTGTGAGAAAACAAGGTAATAAAATTATAAGATTATAAATAACACGAAGCTTACGTCACGGGCGGGGTGCTCGGGATGCATATAACCTTTTCGCGGGCCGCAGTTTGGTGACCTCTAGTTTAGATAAAAAATGTCATTACCTAGGTCAAAGTATATATCAATTCAAATATCGATGCATCTATCGATTGGCATATCGATTCACACGGCTCGATTCCAGAATCGACTTTATCTACCGGATTCTAATCGTCGCATCGTACGTGATTACGATGATTAATCATCGAAATGGCAGCTTACAGTGACGCTCGCTAGATGGACCCGTAATTGAGTATGTGACGGAGGCGCGGGAGTCGTTGGCCAGCGCAAATGTGTAAAAACATTCTGCGGAGACGATGCAGTGGACAATGGCACTGCTGCTACCCTTGTTAAACGAATGAAGGCCTTTGAACATGCAGGCCCTGATTCAGCGCGGGCTCGTACAAACAGTTTTCGCCGCTCAGGATGTCAAAGCTGACATCAGTGCACACGGTGATGAACCCATCCGTCCGGAAGATATCAGTGAATAGCTATAAATCAAGGGTGACCGGCGGAAACCAATGCAGAGCTTGGCTCGCAGAGTAGTTTTACACCCACTGAAGTACAAAACAACGTTATTTCTTCAGTGATTTTAATATTTCCACTAAACTAGAAAATTATTGAAGGAATTTTTCAAAGGTTTGGCCGAATTACGTATTATCATACTATACTTGGGCATCTTCAATTATCAACGATGATATATTAGATATTGAAACATACGTCTTAGCTTCCTATTCTTCGGTAGGTTTATATTAGCGTGTAATAATTAACATATTTCGACGGTCAATGATAATACGTTATTAGTTTTTGAACTATCTAACAGTAAGTGGTCTACCATTCAAAAGAATCGTGAAAAGTACCTCATAGAAACGCCATTGCTTCATTGTAAATGTAAAATGAAGAAAAATTGGGATTAATTACGTGCATAAAAGTTTGACCCTTTGGTATACTTATTATAATGTGCCTCAATATTTCCTATTCATCGCCATTTTTCAATTTCTCTGTAACTTACCACACCCGAAATTTCAACTAAATTCACTTTTAAAGAATATGATTTTCTTCAATCAATTTAATGGAATTTGAATTAAAAATTAATTACAATTCATAGTGCTAATCTAAAATTACAATGGTCCTTTCAACCCCTTCCATACGCCGAACAGTGGCTTCCAGAGGACTTGCATAGAATAGGTAATTCAGAAATAAGTTTTCATATTCACATAATTCTTCTGCTTCGTAAATATGGAATGCTATCCAGTGTTGCGAGAGGAGATTCAATGTGAGGAGATTAATGTAATTTAAAATTCAATTACCCAATTACTACGACCGATTACGGTGACTAAAGCGAAGATTCGATGGCCTATTGCAGTTTTCCGCCAAAATTTTCATGAACAACTTGGATGAACTTGGCAGTATATCAAAAATGCATCTGGAATTATATAAATAAGGCAGAAAGACTTAACTTTATCGCGGAGATTTATCTATAGAAAATCTTCTTGGTTGGCCTTGTATGCAAGAACGCAGAAAATAATTTATATTGGGTGAATACTAGTGAATTTTAATAAGTTAAGAGTAAAATCTGATGAGTACTAAAATGTTTAATCATATATAAGAGATAGGGAATTTCAATACAGTATTTCAAACTTAAATAAAGTAATTGGTTGATAGTGCCGACTGCTGGTCATTATAAGGATCTACATCTACATCTACATCTACATTAATACCCTACAAGCCGCCTTTCGGCGTGTGGCAGGGGGTGTAAACACCAGTTGAATCTAAATTACTTCCTTATTCGATTATTGTCACGTATTGTTCGCGGAAAGAATGAATCTCTGAAACGATTCGTCCTAGCATCTATTTCTCTTAACTTACGGTCATTATCGGATCGACCGACGTAGCAGGGGGGTTGCATGATACCGATTGTATCTTTGGAAAATGTAGTTTCCCTGAATTTATTAAGCAATCGCAGCCTAGCTTCCAATCTCCTTTCTTTCAAGGATTCCCAACCTACGTCTGAGAGCATTTTTGTAACGCTCGCTTTTTTATCGTAGCATTTCTTAACAAAACGAACCGCTTTACGCTGCACTTTCTCGAGTTCGCGAGTACACGTTTCATCCGCCGGATCCCATATACTTGCCGCATATTCCAGAAGGGGTCTGACCAAGGTAAAATAACATCGCTCTCTCACCTTTTCGTCGCATTTACCGACAATACGCTTTACAAAGCCAAGCCTTTTACTTGCTTTGCCGCAGATTTTTCGAATATGCGTGCTCCAATTTAAGTTATTAGTAATGTTGATCCCGAGATATTTAACTGAATCTACTACTTTGATACTAATTCCATTAATTTTGTATGGGTGATTTGGACGCATTTTTTTCTTTTCGAAGAAATTAACTACGGAGCATTTACTTACGTTAATATCTAATTCCCATTTTTCGCACCACCTTTGGATGAGGACTAAATCGTTTGAGAGAGATGTCCGGTCTTCCTCGTTTGTTATTTCCCTATATATAACCGAGTCATCCGCAAATATCCTCACATTACTAACTATCTCGTCACTCAAGTCATTGATATAAATAAGGAAAAGAAGAGGTCCAATTACACTGCCTTGAGGTACGCCAGAGGTAACTTTGACTCTATTTGAGCTAACGCCATCCAGCACAACTTGTTGTTCCCTCTCGTAGAGAAAATCCTTAACCCAGTCGACTACTTCCTTGTTAATGCCCGCTAGTTTTAGTTTGTAAATTAGTTTGTAGTGGGGGACTCTATCGAATGCTTTTTTGAAATCTAGGAAAATAGCGTCCACTTCCTTTTTACTTTCGGCGGACTTTAAGATATCGTGTACAAATAGAGCAAGTTGGGTTTCACATGATCGGGACTTACGAAAACCATGCTGGTTTGCGTCGAGGAATTCATTTCTATCTAAAAATCCCATGAGTGAGCTTACGACGATATGTTCCATTACCTTTCCGGACAGCGAAGTTAATGATATAGGTCTATAATTTCCTGGGTCCTCCTTTAATCCGCTTTTGTAAACAGGAGTAATATTAGCTAATTTCCAATCGGATGGGACCCTACCTTCATTTATCGATTTACAAAATATAATTTTGAGATAAGGGGCGACGCTTTCTGCCAGTTCTTTAAGCACTCTTGCTGGGATGCCTTCTGGCCCTGGCGACTTATTTGGCTTAATTTTGCGTAATATTTTAACTATACCGTCTGTCGTAAAAGTTATATTTGGCATGGAATCCAGTATATTAACCTTAGGGAGGATCTCTATGTTACAATCTGATGTGAATACGCTTTGGTAAAATTCGTTTAGAATATTCGCTCTCCTCTTCGAATCGCAAGTAATGTTACCTTCGATATCCCTTATCGAGCTCACTGTTTGAATCTTTCCCTGTACCTCTCTAACGTAGGACCAGAAAGCTTTAGGGTCTTCCTCTAAACATTCCCCAAGTATTTTCTTTTTAAAGTTGCTGTGGGCGTTACGCATAGCTCGCTTGGTGTCGCATTTTGCTTTCTTGTGCTTTTCTAGTAATAGTGATCGTGGTGGATTTGGAACAAGCTGATCTATTCCCTTAAAAGCCTTTACTTTTCCGTGCAAATCTCTTTGTTTGCGGAGAGCCCTTCTAACCTCTTTATCGTACCATCTGGGCTCGCAATCATTTTTAGAGTATTTCGAAGGTATATACAAATCTATATATTTATGCATTATCTCCACGAATGATTTCCATGTATCCTCAGTGTTGTTGTTGCTTACGCGCGACTTAAATGAATTAAAATCGGTAGTTAGTTTTACGTTAAATTCCTCGAATTTGGCTTTGGAATAGAGATAAATTTTGCGTTTGGGTTTCTTATACTTGCTAAGGTTTATCTCGATATCTGCAAAAACGCCTTTGTGGTCTCCAAGACCTTCGTCAATCGAAATGTTCTCTATGCGCTCAGGAAAGTTAATTAAAAGGAGATCGAGTATATTGTCACCCCTGGTTGGCGATTTTACTGCTTGACTTAGTGAGTTTTTCTGAAGTAAATTTAATAACTTTTTACATGAGTCGACATCCCGGGCCCTTTTCTTTATGCTATGATTATTCCAGTCGATGTCTGGAAGATTAAAATCCCCCCCGATTATAGTTATACTCTGGTTGTTCTTACTCGTGTAGAAATTTATTTCGTCGTTAAGATGTCGCAAAACCTGTCGAGAAGAGTTCGGTGGCCGGTAAAACGCACATACATTTATGTTCGGCTTGTTCTGTTGGCTTATTGTGCACCAGACGCTTTCTATATCGCTATCACAGGATGAAAAGAAAGCTTGTACGTATAGAAATAAGGTGTAATTGTGGACTTAATTAATTCATTAGATGAAAATCCATTTTATCTTGTTCGTATATAGGCAATCGCTGAGGTCAGGGTTTGTGTAATGACAAAAAGAATTAAACGTTTTCCTTTGATGCTATGAAAAAGGGAACTTTTCTGGGGGCAATTATCTTTGAATCCGTTGGCCTTAGAAAAATCTTACATGAAAGAAGGTTAAGTGTGTTTGCGAATGCCTTTAAATGGGGAATTCCATAATTGAAGACGAAGATCATGAAAAATAACGTAAAAGTCTCTTCTTTTTATGGATGTGAAGGACTTTCCTCGTGCAAATCGATATCGTTACGGCAGCCTCAAAAATGTAGAAAACACTCCATGGATGTTGTGAACGCTAAGACGTTTTTAGGCAAAAATATTTCCCCTCCGCGGTGTCTGACACTTTTTCTATCGTTCGCGTGAGATTCTTCGAATTCAAATTTGTGATTGTGGTAGGAATTCCGAGGAAATGCCAAGAAATGGATGCACGCACCTTAATGGAAGGGGTCGTAAACTTTTTATTGCCTTTCGAGCAATCGCTTTATTCTCGCTTATCGCCTTTCGCTTCTATTTATAAAAGCTTTCTCGTAAATCTCCTGATATCTCTCTTTCGGCGAAATGTCTCTTCGTAATCACTCGCCCAGCACGCGTTTTCTTAGCCAATCTAATCATTTAATCGCCCTTCCCGTGGATATTGAGGAGAGGCTTTCTTAAAACGAGGTTGATGGAGGGCCATTAAAGATAGGTCAGGGAAGCATTGGGTTTTAAAGTGGCTGATCGAAGTCGAACTCACCTCGTTAACAGTCCCAGTAGCATTGACATGTTTATGCGAAGGTGTATTACATACCTGAAATTAAGGTTGCTGTTTACTTTTAAGTCTTTTTATTTCCTGAATGATTGTGGTTAGTTCAATGGTTACGTACGAATTTTACCTTATTTACTTTTCAACTATCTACTTCTACATAGATACGGTGCGAGCCGCCTCTCGGCGTGTAGAAGGGGGTGTAAACACCAGTTGATTTAAACTACTTATTTACTCTGTTATTGTAGCGTATCATTCGTGGGAAGAATGAATGTAATGACAATATTTATTTATTTTGGTGGACAGTGATTTAAATATACTCATCTTCGTCTAGTCAAAGAATGGTACATTCCTTTTAAATGTAGAGACATTTTTGTTATGCTGTTATGAGATTTTTACTAAAATAACTTAATTAAAGAAGAAATTTATTATGACATGACGTAAAAAAAAGTTCAATATCATTTATAACCACAATATGTAATATCTTTTGGTGATTTGATCCCGTTAAATATATCTGATATTGAGTAGAAGGTGACATTTTATTAATTAATACTCGTATTTAACTATTGTTATTGTTCTATGAAAGCATTTTCGTAAAAAAATTTCTCCTCGGAACTATATGTATAACTTTATTCATAAATAATGTCATCAAAGTTGCATTTTATTGTAACTTCTCATTAAATATTTAGATATCATTGTGATTATATTTGAGAGATATTGTATTAAATATAGTTTGAATGAGCCTACTCTTATAAATGTTTCTTGTATACTTGCTCAGGTTTATGGTGTTAGTGATGAATCTTGAATTTATTGAGTTGAGTTGAAAGTTTATGCTTCCAAAACTGCACATACTGCCGCTAAGCTCTAGTGGCGGTAAGTGTCTGAGCATTTCAAGTAATGTCCTAATACTTCTAACTCCAGAGCTTGACTAATCAGCTTGCGTTCACGAACTATGATTGTGATCACAAAAATTTCCAAGTCGAACAAGGAAACTTAACGATACGGTGGTCTTCACAAAATCATGATTTTGACCAGATAGCTAAATGGCCGATCAGGACAAAATGTATGTAAAAAGACTCCGCTGATTTTTATCTAACAGGATTATTAGGTAATTCTAATCAAGACTTTTATTATCATTTTAGTTTTAGGTACTTTTTTAATTTAAGATAATTAATTTCTTTTCTGTATGTTATTTTTATTTTTATTTTTATCCATACATTTATATTGATTTATCTATGTAAGCATGCATTGGTATTGTTTTATTTGCATTACGGATCTATCTTAACTTGCTTTTCCCTAAAAATTTACACAGGTTTTACAAGTTTTTCACACTCCTCTTCTGTGGGTGTTTTTTATCGTTTTATGTTATTTATTTGATTGAAGCCTTTGATAGTTTTTTTGTATATTTTTTCAAGCTATGTATTGTTTCAAAATTTAATTAGATTATGAACGTTAGATATTAGAGTAACCTTATTAGTACCTATTAATTTTTTTCTATTGAATGGCGCCTTAGTATTATTTTAATTTTTTATAGTAACTCAGTGCGCTTTTTTTCGCAAACTATCAATATTTACCGCTACCTATGTTGTATATGTGTTCGTTCACATACGATATTTAATTACTGTTTTAACATGCATCCAGTATTTTAATGGAACACATAATTTGTTCATTATAAAAATATTTTCATTGGTATTGTTCATTCTTTTAAAATCGCCTTATATTTCTAAGACAATGCATTTTGCTTTAGATCATACTAGATCTAAGCTTTTTTTGTGATAATTTCTAATTTAACGATTCGAAATTATTGCCAATTTATGTGGAATAAATGGTTGCGCATTAACAGGTTTTAGTGGGCTTTCATTATGAAGGAAATATGCTCTGAAGAAAAGAGCATTGCTTTTCGTTGTATTGAAATGAATGTATGCACTTGAGTTTCCAAATTGTGGGAAATTTTATATCTGTGGGTCATCTTCATAGAAGTTTCGTTTGTAGATCCAAATCAGACTTATTTTAGGTAATCACGTACAAGCCCCAATTGAATGAACTCCGCAAATAACTTCCAGAAACTCATGCTAGAATAATCTTATCGTTGGGAATGAAGCCATCAATTGTCTTTGAAAGCGTTGCGTTGTTCTCGTTCTACAATTGGCAACAAGGATTTGATTCCCCCGAAAATAAATCTGGGCCATAATTCGACCAGTCAAAGCAGAACTGGATAAGAGGGTTTCTAATGCATTTACAAGTCGATTGACATAAATCGAGCTGTCAAGAATCGAATTACAGCACCAAACTACCTCTTTTCTTTCTACTCTTCCAATTTCCCCATTCTTCCCCAGAGGAGCGAACGCCTCCCATTCAGTTAACTCTTACTCCATTAGGCCATTTCGTGTCGTTCTAACAAATCCGTCTTCCCTCCCATTGACCCCTTTATGACCTCAGAAATATCTTTCTAGCTAAACGCACTCCGTGCCATTCATAAAGGAATTGCTTTCTCTCTCTCTTTCCCTCCCTGCCATTTATTTTCACCCTTTCCCGCCAGAGGTCAATCTTATTCCGTTTCCTCTGTATGACATATGCCTTCTCGCTACAATAGAGCCCGCCCCTTAGTGTCCCGAAAGGTCAACACGAGCTTTCCATAACTTTATGGCGCTCTTATCTCGCGTCCTTTGATTGAATTCCGTGCTTTGAAGATGTATTGTCGCATTGTTTTTAGAGAGAAAGTACGTCGCTTTATTTTTAACGGCAATGGACTTTTGTGTGGCTCCTACTAAGGGTTTGTCCTTAACCCTTAGACGCTCAAGGTGCCGATATATCGGCTTTCGGTTTTCGTCTTAAAAAGCTCAAGTTGCCGATAAATCGGCTCCAAGTTTAATCCCATGTTAAAATGTTTGTTTATTATATTTTGAGTTAGTTTCTCTTTTGCACTGGAGTTTATATAAATATTTATCACTCCTGTTGAAACAATGTTTCTTCTACAGTATTTAGTGTTCTATATTAACAAAATAATTTGTCTCTTTTTTCAAACGCCAGACGCTACTGCTACGCAGCAACCTATCATCATTCTATATTTTAATCGATGTATATACTGCGTTTTTGGTTAGATTTTGCTTCCGAACTAAAAAACCTATACATATGTATATTCCATGTTGACATGTCCTTCCTTTTGCAAATTTTATTTCTTTCATAAACAAAACAAATTTTATTTCCACCATCCTCTGGATGCAAGTTTTTTTTCGGCTACTGGTCTTCCCATACATAGTTTTGGCCTTCACGGCCGTAGAAAACACATTGTCTGCAAATACTAGCAGACCTTTCCCTACATAGTCATCACAATGTTTTCATCCAAAAGCTGATACACAATATCATCTGCTCATTATCCAGCATGTTTTTGTGGCCTCCACGGTCGTAAAATATGCACTTTTTCTACAATCGAAGACGAAACATTCGCTACATAGTCACCATAAAGTTATCTGAAAGCTTTGTGATAATTTGTATTCTGCTGGTGCTTTTCTCATTTCTCCTTACGGTCAATACTTCTATCAGTTGGTTGTGCAGAAGCTTACACAGAGGACTTCTTATACTTGAGAGCATTGGTGACATTTTATCAGTGTTTCTGATCTTCTTAGTGGTGAAACCCATAATGGAAGGCCCTTCACAAAAAGTCATGAAGTGTGACAAAGAAATTGTGGACTATTTAGATGCTGCGTCAAGCGAAAGTGAATCACTATTTTCCTCAGAAAGTGATGTGGATACTGAAAGTGAAATTGAATGTGCGGCGGAAACATCAGATAGTGAGGAAGGATCCGATGCTCTGGACGACAGATGGAAAGTTGTCGAGGAACCAGAGAAACCTCATCGAATGCCTCATCTGTTCCTAGAAACGGTTGGTCCACAACGTGTGCCGTCATCAGTTTCTCCTCCAATATGCTATTTTTACCTGTTTTTCACCGAATCCCTTTTGGCTCTCTTTGTAAATGAAACAAATCGTTACGCCCAGCATAATTTATCAGCAAAAGGTGAAGGACTGTCACCGTATTTACAGAAGTGGAAAAATGTCACTATTGCTGAGATGAAAGGATTTTTGGCGTGTGTTCTAAATATGGGACTCAACAAAAAGTCTTCAATATCATCGTATTGGTGTACTGAACGGTCTCAGTCAACTCCTTGGTTTCGCGAAATGTTTTCTAAGCATCGGTTTACAATGATTTTGCGATTTTTTCATTTGACAGACAATAAGAAATGTCCAGTCCGTTCAGACCCTGAGTATGATCCGTGCTTGAAGTACAAACCCTTACTCGATCATGCTAACTATGTGTTTCGACACCATTATGTACCACATGAACAATTGAGTGTTGATGAAAGTCTTGTGGGAACAAAAAACAGAACAACCCTAATGCAATATTTGCCGAACAAAAAACATCACCGGTGGGGGATCAAATTTTGGATGCTATGCGATGCTGTGTCAAGTTATTGCTTAGCTTTCTATACTTACAGAGGTGCCAAATGTGAAAAAGACAGAGCTGATATCCAAAAGTTTGGACTGGGATATATTGTGGTGGTAAAGCTTTTGGAAATGGGGAATTATTTACGAAAAGGATATCATGTGTTTGTGGACAATTTCTTTATGTCAGTCCCTCTTGTTCGGCATCTATATACCCTGGGAACCTACATAACGGGTACTGTTAGGAAAAATAGGAAATTTCTTCCTGAAAATTTCAAAAGGAAATTCGCAGTGGGCGAGAATGTATACCTTCGTTCAGGGCCTGTCCTTGCATGTGGAAGCCGCGAAAAACCATCCCAAAAAGGACCGGTCCTCCTTCTTTCAAGTAAAGCAAATGCCACACAAAAGGAAATAAAGTCGAATATAAATGGTAAAGAGAAAACCAAACAAAAACCGGAAATTATTTGCAATTACAATAAATTTATGGGGGGGGTAGACACTTCAGACATGATGCTGTACACCTATATGGACGAAAGAAAGAGTGTAAAATATTGGAAAAAAGTTGCCTTCAACATAATTTCAAGAATGGTATTGAATAGCTATGTTTTATATAGAGAAAATTTCAAAGGGCCAGGAAAATTACAATCAAGAGAAAAATACATGATAAATATAATTGAACATTTAGGTGTTGAGTGGATTTCAATAAAAGAAAGTTCAAGCAAAGTTGGTGTTACTAAACTTGAAGGGAAAAAAGAAGCTAATTGTTGTGTTTGCAGCACTAAACAAAATAGAAAAAGATCCAGGACAATATGTATTAGATGCAATAAAGGATTGCATGGGGCGTGTTTAGCCGAGCACAAGTGCGACAGGATGAAATGTACCTCTTCGCACTGAATATTATAACTTATTAATAAAGATAAATATGTATGTCAAATTCATGTATATTAGACTTAGGTATATTATCTTTCATTATAAATATGCAAAACTATGATAGCTGTAGAGATTTTGGAGTTATGTAACTTTGAAAATTATTATTTAAATAAAAAAAATTTTTTTGTACCAATACTTTTTTATTAAAAAAAAAAAATTGCTATTTAAAAGTTAAAATTTATTTTTATTTAAATAGTAATATGTTATGAAGACCAAGTCAAAATTTCAGCATCCTATTTCAAGAATTAACTTTGCAAAAAAATACTAAGAAAAAAACTGAAAATTCCAAAAATCGGGCTTGAGCTTTCTGGGAGTGAAAACGGAAATTGCCGTGAGAGCGAAAGGGTTAAACGTTATGACTTCATTACCCCAACTGGTTTGCCACGATACAGTGGTGTGCTGCGTGATATTCTAATTTCCAACCTAATGTGGTGCAAATATATGAATTCATTTTGCAAAATATCTTTTATTTATTATAATCGGTAGTGAAGTACTTAAAGATGCTTCTTTGCTTAGTATATTCTTCTTTGGTTTAGTTTGCTCTTGAGTTTGAGCAAATGTTTTATTTTTGAAACCTAGTGATAAGTTGAAAGATGCCATATGAAAAGTGTATAAAGGATGAGAATAGGCCAGAAAGTAATACATTAGGGATTAGGGTAGGTAGATAAGAATTTAAGGGTATCAAAACAAGCTATTACTTACGAAGTTTAATTTAAAGACGGATTAATAAAAGTTTTACTTATTTATTATATTTAATTTAGTTTTCTAATCTTCTGTGCGTTAGGATGCATTGAGAATTAAACGTTGCGCGTTCGAGCCTTCACGATATCAGATCCTAGGAAGCTCTCCATCTCTATTCTAACTCGAACATCAAGCTTATTATTTAAGATTCGATGCTCATTTAGTACTTAGACCTTCCTCGGCTAATCTTACGGCTATTTTATTAAAGCTTTTGTTAATAAATTTGATCACAGTTACATTTTGATATTGGTTAATAGTGCATACATAAAAAACTCATTTGATCTTAATACCTTATTAGATGCCAATAATTTTGACAATATATTAAGATACTAGTTAACGCTGATTTGATTTTAGACATTGAAAGTTTGCTTAGTATAATTCTATGAAAACAAGAAGTAACTATGCGGTAACGTAGTATGGGAATAATTACCAGAATATGTACAAGATAAAAGGGTTACCTGATTAAGAAGATTTAACTGCTACCCACGTTGACTCTGATATGGTATATGACCTCAATGCATAGGCTTAAAATCGATTTCTGAATAACGATTGGAACGGAGTTAAGAGGTTTTCTAAATAAATACGTTATTGAATTTATTATAAAGCACGAAATAGGTAATATGGAAAAACCCCTTGTTTTCTTTAGGATCCATAAATTGGAAAAAAATCCCTGGCTGTTTGTTTATCTTCTTCCCTTCTCGAAAAACTACTCAGGCGATAAAAATGCGATATTTTTCAAATTAAGATTTTCCACCGTGGATGTCATAAGCTATGCACCATCACGTCTTCCGTGAGGTGAGCAGTAAGCGTGGAAACGAACCGAGTGCGAATTCTTCGAGGGGGGGGAGTTAGCCACTTAGGGCGCCATCTACTTAGCTTCCTTTGGAACTAGGATCATCCTCTTATCTCCATCCCTTCTGGTGCACTCATCCGGCGAAGACTCGCTCCAGGCGAGGTGCTTTAAGGGGTCGCACGTGGAACATATGGAAGTTGTCGCCCAGGAGATGGGATCCGATTCCCAGAGACCCATCTCGCCGCAGTTACATTTACATTTATACGTATAACCCGCGGGCCTCAAAGAAGCGTATGGCAGAAGGTGTGAAAACATCCTTTCCTCTGATACGCGGAATTATTCTCGCTTTTTTGTACCCGACGCGGAGTGTGTGCGAAAGAGATGGGATTGATGAGATATCTTTAGGATTTTGGGATTTTTGCTTGGTCTAAAATAGGGAATGTTTGAGGAGGAAAGTTGATACGTTAGGAAAACGTGCTATTACAGTTAAATATTAATGAACTTCTAATTTCAAGAAACGTAAAATATAGTAGATTACATTTGGGGAAATTATATACTGAGTACGACAGTTGATACTTAGCTTTTCTGGAATGCAAAAATGATTTCCTTGGATACAAGGGAGTGAAGAAAAGGAATTTAATTTACATTTCCAGGAAAAGTTAGACCTACGTACAAACTAGGAATTTGGGAATCGTTAATGGAAGCTATACCGTGTTATGGACGTATATTGAAAATAGCCAAAATTAAAATTGTTTTGAAATTTTTATTATTAAAATCATTTTTATCACCGAGCAAGATAACCAGTACTATTAAGTAAACTTAATCATATGTCACTAATTAGTCACGCAGTTAATCGCGCTTGGATTAGATCCTATACTTCAGTTTCTAATAATTTTCAACATTAGTTATTCTTGCATCAGTGGCGACATAAAATCTTTACCGAATCAAGGATATCTTTTTCTTTAGGATTGCTATTTTTTCACAATCTCCCGCGATTCAATTTTATATAATCCCAAATTAATATCACCTTTACCTCTTCACCTCTATACTCTTCCTGTTTTAAGTGCTTTTAATTTTGAATTTAAATATAAAAATTATCACTTTTTGCTGAATGCAGTTAAATTGTTTCTGCTTGCGAGTTCTTTTCAAATTTAATAGTAGATTTGCACTAAATTTTAAGCACTTATTGGTGTATTTTTAAACTCACGTACAAAGGCAAGGATACTGAGATATAATTACGTCTAAAGAATTTGGAGCAGTTAAGAAGTGCAAAGCAGTTGGAGCGTTAACAAAGCACTCCGCTTTCAGTTAGGCCTTTTAGCGAATGATCTTATCGGAAAGGTACTGGAAGTGTTCTTTACGAGTACATCCGAACTAAACGCGAGGGAAACTACAATACCCACCGACTTTCTCACCCCAAGAGTAACTTCGAAAACTCTCGGATCCTTCCTCGAGCTGGAATGTGGATTCCCAAGTTTAGTTATTTGCGAGAGTACCTAGAGAGGTAGCGACTCATCAAGTTGCCTAGTACGAATCAGTGGAAGAGTTTCCGTCAGCATATAGAACTTCTTTCCCGGAGAGATCTTTAACCTTGGGTTTTAATCGCTTCCAACACGACGCCGTCGAACCTTTGATCTTCTCTGACGGACCGATCTCGGGCGTTTCTGTTTCGGAGATCAAACGCGACTCGCGAGGGTTCCGCCCGAAAGTGCTCAAGTAGTGGACTAGCACCCGTTGCATATGCAAGTCTACTACTTGGTGATATCGACAGCGGTGCGCGAGACAATGGATGCATTTCGGAAAGTTTTGCTTTTCATTGTTATTATTGCTACAGTTTGACAGGGATCAGGTGGCAGCCACAAAACTTGTTCATTTACAAACACTTTCACACTTAAATTATCACATTTAAAAATTCTAATCCACGTCATTATATTGGCAAACAGGATAAAATCACGCTTTTAACAACAAACAAGTCTAAATTTTGTAAATATCCCCCTATTTCTCCACCGAATACATTTACACCAGATATAATTACTGTTCCTATATACGTAATCACATTTTAAATTGTTCCTTTCATAAAGTTACATGTCACTTTATAAGTTTCTTAACCACCACACTTACATTTTATAGATTTAACAATATATAAAACAACACACACCAAACCTTATTCCTACAATGCATTTTTATATCATCTTAAAGCATCTAAGTTTAAAATCTTTAATTGATTTAGGTAAGGGCTTGAAGGCCTCTTCAGGCCCACATGCTCCATTCCCTTACTCCCCTATTGAGCTTTATTGGAACTTTCATTTGCGTTTTCTTTAGCTTGAAGTTAGCGTTTTTTTATTTTTGTTAAAATTTCATTCTTTTATCTCATATAATATTTTCTATGCTTAATCAAGGCTCCGTGTGTATTTTTTGTGATTCTTTGCGGAAAGAAGGGCCCTGATCATCTACAACGTCAGGGCTGGCTTTAAACTATGACCAAGGTAGGAAACCGTCTCGGGATGGAGAGATAAGTTCACATTAGGAATGTTGGCTCATTTTTCGAAAAGTTGAAAGAACCTTTTGAAGTAAAAAGTAGTTTTCCAGGAAAGAGCTTCCATAAGTTTCTGTTCCGTGTTTTCTTTACAGTTAAAATTATTGACTTGAGGTTTCTATGCCTGATGGTGCTTTAATACAATATTGAAACTCACGTAATTCAATAAGTTACTTAGTTAAATAGTACTTTAGATAAATTTAAGCTTTAATTGTAAAGTATATAGTGGAAGGTCGGGGAATGGCAAACACTTAAGGGTTTGTTTTTGTCACATCTGACTGTTTCACCCAAATTCATTTCAAACTAATCCTAAATAAAGTATGTTCTTAGTACTTCATATAATGTAATTTGTTTTAGGTTTAGCACGTTACATACAGTTATAAAAAACTATTTACTAAACCTTTACACTATTCGGTGTTGCCCTACCTGTCTGGTAATAAGGAACACTTTATTTCCCATATTCCCCATATTCTTAAAGCATTTTGATAAAGGTTCCTTGCTCTTACCTTTATTTCATTTCACGTTACCATAAACATAATTTTTGTTAATTTGTTTTTTCCTTCTCAAATTTTTTTCCCTTCTTAAAACATCCTTAATCCTAAAATTTTGATAAGAAATAAACAGCACAGGTAACTAGTTCGTGATATATTTCCCTGCTAAATGAGCCATCAGTTTCTCGTAAACAGCATCTCTAGATTCATTTAAGCCTAATATGGACATTTAAGTATTATAAAAGATTTTTAGATCATAAGTTACGTGAAACTAAAGAGGTTAGTTCACTTAGAAAAAAGTAAGTGATAATAGATCTGTTAAATCATATTTTTTCTAAAAATCTTAATGACCACTTTGAAGTTTCTGCTGAAATACTTTATTTTCTTCATTGAGTTACTTACAAGACCCTTCTGAAAGATACCTTTTCGTTCCTCGGCTAGATTTCCGATCCGAAAAACCCTTTAATCCATTTCAGTAAATTGGAAGGAGACGTTGATTGTATCCATCTTTCAAAGGGCTGAAAAAAGCAAAGAACTTTCTCGCAGGATGCTTGCGCGATCAGTAAATCAAAAATATACACATCTGATGGGATTTTTAAGCCGTTAAAGAGGCAGGACGGCTCCGTAAGCTTTAATAACTCAATTTCAAGCAGATCGTTAAGCGGAGACATTCATGCCGTGTGTGAGATACATATCCAATATCTCGGAGTTCATAGATGTCAATGCCTGACCCACAGGTTTCACGAGGCGCAATTACCCGCTTTATGTGTCCCACTTCCAGACGCGGCGAATTCTTATTGCGGGCATAAACACTTCAAATAATCGTTTATTATCTCAAGTAAGGACGCACCGTTAATAGTCAATGTCTGTGTTTAACGAGGGAACTCCATAAGCAATTATTGCTTTGCTCTTTATAAATAAAAATGAGGAATTGTAGGGTACTCTGGCGTCCCCATGTGCCAAATTCATGTTTAGGTCCTTAAAATGTTTGTGGATTTTGTTTTTATACCATTGAGGCCTTGCTGTCTGTCCACGTCAATCTTATTGGTCTCAAAAAATTGGTTCGAACTGGGTTTCATCCTCCTGAGATATTAAACATATTTCTCTAATACTTAATAGAACTCCCAATTCAATTATGCATCAGAATTGGTTTTCCAGCTTATTTATAGCTTCTTTGATACTTTCCTTACCATCCGCTTAATGTATTTGGTCGGCCTTAGCTGTTAGATAATTATTTATTCGCTTACATAGAAGTACATTTCATCAGATAGACACTGGAATGTAGGTACTCTTATGTTAGACACATACATGAAATCGTTGCTATATATTTGTTTACCAATAATTTTATAGCAACCCAGACCTACTCACAATACATTCAGTAAAGCTAATCTAAAAAAGCTATAGTGTAGATAAATTTGGATACAATTAGTGCAACTAAATAGCGACTTTGTACAAGTATATGACAATATGGTCTTGAATGTTGAATCTGATGTACTTCTTCCAATCAGTATTTATTTTAATAATCCTTATTGGGATTGATATTCGCCATTTCACTTAATGTAACAGTTAACCATAAAAAATGTATGTGTTAATTTCTCTCTTTCAGTATTCATTTAAATAGTAGTAATTAAGATTATTATTCACTATTTTAGATTATGTAGTAATTAAATATTAGAAGTTAATCAATAGAGCTCATTTAAATGTATCGTACTTTTTAGGATATTTATGACGAGATGAAATTTCATATAATTTAATAACTTTATACGTGTGTATGTTTTGGAAACAAATTGTTGAAAACTATTGTAATGATATCATGCTTCAGATATGTCATTTACTAGCTCCTTTGGTTTGAATTGTACCGTCTTCCGCGCTAAATGCCCAAGTCAACCTCATCCCTTAGTACCTAGCTAACGCGATTAACTAACACATCGTTAATGCGTAGTGCATTAATACACAGCCTATTACTACATGCAGATAGGAAATTATGTTAACACAGGGTAGTTTGCGCGTTTATTGATTACGTAATTAGACGCAATAATGGATTTCCCTCTCACAGCCTATAGAAATTCCGAATCAATTCCGCCCAAGGCGTTTATCGATGTTGCTCCCCAATTAAATCAGCCTTACTTTCTCTTCCGCAATAGCTGGAAGACTTTCGACAGCTCATTGTTGTTTGACGAATAAAAATGGAGGGCGTATAGGCTTCGTTAATTATCTTCTTTTTTTAGATAGATCGAGTTTAACATCATTAGAAAGATTATTCTAAGAACAGAGCTATTTGCGTTGTGAGACAGTTTCTGTCGTTTGAAATTGCGCGATAGTTAATATGCATTGGCATATAAACTTTCATTAACTATTGAATTATTTTTTATATTTTCATCAATTGTATTGTTTCTCAAACTCTGTCCCCTTGACGTATTTTTCTATTTAGTTGATTTCCTGTTTTATTTCTCGTCGTTCTAAATTAAATGGACTAGCAGTAAAATGATAAAATTAATTTATTTCAATTAAATTTTTATGATTGAGAGTTTTTCAAGCATGTCTTACCATCCTAAGACATACTAAAAGAACAAAAGAGGTCCTGGCTAGGTAGTTTTGTGGGTTAGAATATCTGACCGAAAAGTGGGTTCGAGTCCCAGCCAAGTCACTAGTTTTCATTTCTGGTATGTAGTTCATACAACAAATGTTAATAGAACTTACAAATTACTGCAATATCCTGTTAAAGTCTTCAATCTACGGATTATCTTAAAATGGCAATTGATCGCTTGTCTATTCACGATTAACTTTATAGTTTACATAAAATTATGGATCATTTAAGTTCTCTTGACGTTAGAGGGAAATTTTATGGAAGAAATAAATGTATATCATGGCAAACGCTACTTCGGCTCATAATATGATATGATTGTATTGGAAATTTAAACTCCGGCACAGCACACAGAACTTCATCATCTCTTTAAATATCATTTTTCATCTTCTCTAATTAACCGGTCTTTCTTTTAATCTGCCTACGGCGAGGTAACTAATTAACGAGAACGATGATACAGCTCCAAGGAGCGATATTTATAAAGGGAAATGTCTTTTTTTAGCCTTAAAGGCAGCGTGTCTGGCATTACTGAGAACGACGTACGTTGTTGCATAATTTTGTTCACATAGATCTCTCCATATTGAATGCTACGGACATGGTTATTCATAATGCTCTCACGTAGCCGAGTTAGTATCCAATTGGTACGCCAGGTCTCTGTCCGGGGTTTGTAGATGGAGAGAATCAAGTTTCTTATACAGTTTTGCGGTAAGATGACTATCAGGCAGTAAATGTTAGCAGCAAAAATTCAAATTCATCATCATCACTAATTGATTTTATTATCAATTAATATGACTGACCCAATAAAATTTTAATGCTCTATTATATAAAGTACAGCAGTAATATGTTTAGAGTGGTTGCATTATCATATAGGCTATGACATTATTACTTGACAAGACATCATTAATTATCGTCATCTTTTGTATCTATCCCCACAGTAATTTAATGAGTCTGTGAAGAAAGTGCGGTAATAACATGTTGAGTATATGGTTATATATTATGAGAATATTTTAATACTTTTTTCGTGTTTTTTCTTCTCTAATATTTAAGTTTGAATTCAGATATGTATTTATTATTAAGGTTAGATGGAAGATAGACCAACTTGGGCCTAACTTCGCATTAACAAAGACTACTCATTCATTCATGCAAGATATTAGTTCGCTATCACTATTTAAAATGTAAATTTCGAAAGTAATTAATTTTATTAATAACTATTCATAAAATTAATGAAAATTTTAATTTTAAGAGGAAGATTAATGAGCACATATATTGCAAGGTGTCGCCCAGTTGTCTTATTTCAACTGTAATTCAACATTCAACTATCGCCGAGCTGTCCTTTAGACTATTAGATTATTGTCAGGTTGCCCTTTCGATTAGCTGACCATCGGCTATTTACCTTTGCTTTACAACACCGACTTCATGAGAATCCTTCCAGAAGCAGAATGAGTCGCATCCATTGGCAACTCAAGGGCCTGGATCTAATGAACGATTTCAATTATAACATACAGGCATCCTTTCATCGAATTCGATTCAGCGAACATAATTCCTCTCCTTTACCGGCAACTAGTCTAATAACGCAAGGAATTCCTTCCCTTTGCCTCCGAAATCTAATTTCAACGCAAAAATTACTCTCTCGAATCTCATTCCGGGTCCGTTTTATCGATGGCAAATTTCTGTTCCCACCTCACTTTTTAGCGGAAAAAAACTCCCTCCAATAACCTCTGGACGCTTTGACCCCTTTCTACGTTTCTCTCTTTCCCATCTCTTCCCCTTCATCTTTCCATATCTTTCCCCCGAAAGAACCCCCGTTTCTGTGAGTTCTTCCAGCAATTCTCGGCTGCCAAGAGAACAAATATTCATTAGTGTCCGTAACGACATCGTTTTAAAATATTTTCTCCTCTCACTCTCTCTTTCTCTCTCTCTCCTCCAAGGGTTCCCTAATCGCTTTCTTCTTTTCTCATCCTTTCTCATTATCCACCTCCTTTCCCATTTTCACCCCCTCCTTACATTTTTCTCACCCCCGAAAAAATCCCTTACCCCCCAATCTCCTCGTGCCGTGTCTGTTCCACTTCAAAAACCTCTCCTTTCTGATGGAGGAAAAGATTTTTTTTACTCTCGCCTTTCCTCGGCAAAATCCGTCCATCGATTTTTCTCTGGCGCTTTTTCGATGCGCAGGGACGTACAGCCGGCCACCTCGCTGCTGTAGACGCTCCCATAGATTGCTTTTGTTTATAGAAACGGTTTTATTTTTTGAAGGAAAAATTGATTCGGAGGTGTTTGGGTTCGGGGTATGTTTAAACCAATCCACTAAAGGGGCGATTGCCTATTTTTCCGAGCCGAGGCCGTAAAGGACGGGATTGAAATTTCTGAGGGAATAAATCAATATAGGGGAAGGTAAAAGTGAAGAAGCTCGTTTCAATAACTATTTTAGCACACGGAGTTTCTTCTTAGGGGAAAGTTTGGTCTTTTCTGAGGACGTGGAAGGTTTTAAGACGAAAGCTGATGTTTATGTGAGGAGGAAATATGTTTTGTTGAGGAGATCAAAACTAGCAGCTGCTTTTAGAGTTATTTTTAGCTAACGAAATCAAGTATCTCCTCTGAATTACCTTTTCATTTTTACAAATAAACTTTATGTTTTTCTCAAACAGCAGCTATTGTTTGCTTTTATCAAACTTGTTTCGTCATAGCTAAGCATACTTCATTTGCTGAAGCGATAAGGATTTACTTTATTTCAATGAACAAAAGCAACCTTACTATATTTTGCGAATGATACTGAGAGAAGTAATTTCGTTATTGGTTCCTTCAGGAAAATAAATATTTCATTTATTTTATTCTTTATCTTTTATTTATCTGATAATGCAGTTGACTGAGTCATTTATCCCTACGAGCCAGCTATGAATGAAATTGTGGTATGAGTTTTTAATATAATAACTCATTTAAAAGTTTGTTTCGAGTCTTTTTCTTTATATTAAGAATTTGATTTCCATTTATAGTAACGTATAACTTTTAATACTTAACCTCTTTGTCGTTGTTCTGACGATTCTTTTTTAAATTTTGATTCACTTGGCCAATTCAATCCAAAATTCAGTGATGTGAAATGTATTCTCATTTGCTACGTACATCCATGCCAGGATTTTTACTTTCTCCCTATACGTAGTGCAGAGAAAGTATTCTATTCGCAAAAAAATTCGACCTCCAGATTTCAACGGAAATAGATGTTTTAGGGCCCATAGAGTTCGTTTTCGCTATTTTCCCGAACATGTCTGTCTGTGTGTCTGCGTGTGTGTGTGTCTGTCCGTGGTAAAAAAGTTTGTGGGCGCTCTATCTTAAAAAGTAATTACCTGATCATTTCCAAATTTCATATTTAGTATTTTCCTAACAATGCCAAGAGTTGTTTAGTTTTTGATGAATATCGCTTAAACGGAAGTTACGGTTTAGCCGGAACAAAATTTTGTTTCTTAAATATCTCTGTCAGAATGCAATTTAGGTATATACAATTACATATAAAAGTTATAGATAATGTACTTTACTACAACTTTTGTATGAAGCAGGTTTTCGTAACACTGAATTTTTAGGAGTTATTCTTGAATAATGGTTAACCGGAAGTTGTTGTTTATCCAGAAATGGAAGTTTTTCATACATATCTCTGTCAAAATGCAATTTAGGTGAATACAATTTTAAAAATAAATTTATAGATAATGTATTTAACTACAACTTTTGTATGAAATATTTTCCTGTAAGACTCATTGTTTTGGAGTTATTTATATATTACCGGCATAGGCTTCTGTTTTCGATAAATATGGAGAAAGTCATGTGTTGGCCACATCAGAATTTTTTTACTTCATTACAACAGGCCTTATGCTGTATAGATGTTTCACTAACTGACAAATTGGTTGTAAGTATAGTTGTAGACAATAATATTATGATTTCTGTAATTAGGACGACAAATATATGTATTATGATTTACTAAAAAGAAGTTCATTGGCAAACGTTTCAACATTTAAAATCTAATCATAACTAACCAAGGTAACCTCATAATCGTTAAGGTAATGAACATTGAGTCAACTTGTAATCAAATTTGTTGTAATTATTAAATATTATTTTGATAATAGATTAATAGTTAACACTTGAATAAAAATTATACCAGCTTTTGTTATTCGTGAAAATAAGTCAGACGCGTAAACGGCGATATTGATCAACTAATATTTTATGGTGCAGTTGTTTAAGATTGATGAAAACGTGGGAACGAAAAAAGTAATTATTAATGATAAATAACGATCAGCTTTTAACTACGGGCTATCTTAAAATATCAATATTTAAAAAATGAAAGTGCTTGGAACATGGTTAATAAATCACCTTAATGATTAATTAATATTTAATGAACCGCTAAAATGAAAGAATTTTGGAATGGGGGAAGGGGGCCTGTAAAACTTTAATAAAGCAGATTCAATGGAAAAGCAATTTCCTCCATTCATCGCTGTCATTAGTAATCAGTCCGTATCTGAAAAATCACTCTCCCTTAATGTTTTAGTATACATTTTTCTTTCGCTGCATTGTGATACAGGACGTAAATCTTAAAAGGGAAAAATTGATGAGGAATTCCTCTGTGAGCCGGAACCTCTCTCCTTAGAGCACGCCCAATACTCCGTCTTTTCAATGAAAATCTATAATCCTCTCACCGAGCTATTGTTTCGAAAATGTATCATACAATCAACGTGATTTACACCCCTTCCTCGCATTTCAATACCTCTTTCTCTCTATACAGTAGCCCCTCTCTCTATCTCTCCGTTTTCAAATAGCTCTCCTTGTCCCCTCGTTAAATTTATCGATGAATTAAATATCGGGTGAAAGTTGCGCCGGCAAATAACTATTAATTTTCGGAAGAACAGCGATCATTTATCGGTCTGTATTCAAAGTATCGGTTATCTGGATATTTTACGAATCCCGATTTTTCACTCGAAAAACATTCCGTTTACGGTTACTTAACCCTTACATGTTAACCTCGAGGTTTGTCACCCTCGTTTTTCAAAGGAATTTTGGTTGAAAGATAATAATCAGATGACATTTCGTAATGAGAACGGTCAAGTACCTAATTTGGGAGTTATACCATGTATGGGTCCATGTTTTGCATCATTGAAGGTCAGAGATCACCTTGCGTAATACAAATGCTTGTCATTGGTCTGTTAACTTAGTGTGAGTAGCACATTTTTAACAGTTAACATGTTTTTTAGCATTTTATGTCATTTTGTTCCAATCTACATACAATCTTTATTGTACAATAACAATGATACAATTGTATCACGTGATGCACATATTAATTTATATTAAATTAAGTGTTTTTCTCTATGTGTGTATACATACATTTAAAAAGAATATAATTGAAGGTACTTGTTACTATTAAAGAAATAATTCAATTAAAATTAACGCAATGCACATTTAACGGCATTAGCGAGTTGCCTGACTTACTTGTACAATTTCTCATTCGAGTTTAGGTAACTTAATGATGTGGTTGTCATTGTGTGTGTGCTATATACATTTTAAATTTTAGAGTTGGAATCGTAATTCATCGTTTTGACATAGCGTGTCTAAATTGGCCTCGACGATGATGTTTCTACTCTAATTATGTTTTCCATTTCCAGACGCAAGATATTTTATCATTAGAGTCATGCAATTCACGAATTTCAGGAATTCTTGTAATTTTCAATTCCTTTCCATCTTCAGTCGGCGTATTAAGATCCACATCTCGACATTTATGGTACCATAAGTGCAGGGGATATTGCGGTGCTAATTTTGTCCATTTTTCATTTTTAATTTACCTTTATATCGATTGTTTTTGTCCTTTTCCATTCCCAAAATTATTTATTCGTCTTAAACTAATGCAGTGTAATAAAATGCTGGAGTTAATTTTGCCCCTGGTTGAATATTTTACGTTTCTTTCATCAATTTTACACTGCCTGTTTTCGATAGTGAAATTATATTTTTAACTTTGTTTCATTTCCAGTATCCACATGTAATAAGACATTAACCAAGCCAACTATTTCTTAAGGGCCATATGGTCAATATATATATTACATGTAAGATTTATAGTAGGGTAATCCAACGTTTCGATCATAAGGCCACATTAAAAATGCCAACAAATCGCGGACAAACCGAACCCTTCAGACTATATTGCTTTTATCTCGTAAAAGTTTTTTCGTTTTTCCGCATTATTTTCTTTTTAACTGATTGTTCATACCATGGAGCACATTCACCTAAGCCAATCCTCAATTATTTCATAAAATTAACGAAACAATTAAATTAATAAGTTATTCAATATACAATTTAAGTTTCTATTAAAATTAGGATCATTACAAAAATGATTGTATTGATTTATGATAAGCCAAATCATTTCCGCCTAAGGGTACAATATCAAAATTTATTTACTAAACTTTTAGGTAATGGTTGGTTTAAGAACTTCCAAAACAACATAAATACTTAGTAGATACATGTATAGAAACGTTGCCTTAGTTGTAGAAAACGTAAGTGGGATGTATGTTGGATAAGCGCGGTCTGTCTGATCAACCGTTACAAAAATAAGCAATTTTATTGTATAAACTAATAATTTTTAAAATCAATGGACTATTTTTTCCTGTTTAAGTGAGGATTTTTATCCTCGGCGATGTTAATTGACCGTTTTTTTCACCATAACACTGTAGACATTCTAAGAATATCTCAACTGTCGTGGTTATGTGTTCAGCGATTCAATTAACCTCGCGAGAAATCTTTAAAATAATCAACGGCATTAAAAAGTAAAAAAATCATAAATCATAAATGGCTTTTTCGCAATCCGTTGAAAAGATTACCACGGTTTCCATCTTTGTCTTTATTTGCATAGGAAACATTTCCCTCGCGGATTTTTGCATCATCCGTTATTAGTAATGGCGTCGCGATGCCTTTTCCCGCGGAGATAAATTTCGAGAACGCCGAGTAATGAAAACTTTATAAGTTATGCCGCGAATTAAACCCGCAAGTTGACGACTAATTAAATCACGGCTCGAATACTGCCGCCATTGCTCCCCGTACCGATAAGCAGAATCGTATGTGGAGGCAAATTCCTATTCCATTTCCACACGGTGGTGAAATAAAATACAGAGGGCGGAATCTTTTCGCGGTGCCTAATAAGGAATTTGGGATAGCAAATGGGAATTCCATCCCCTTAACTAACTTTTATTAATTTTCGCCAGCGTCTGCGGGAGTTAATTGATGGAAAGTCCGAATAAATTAAAGAAATGCTAAATAAATTCCGGAGGCGCGAATGGGATTCGGGGAAATCAATTAGGGAAAGGTTAAATTAAAAACCGCGAAAAGGCTCGGGGTAAAGAGGGAGAAAAATGAAAATGAAGGAGAAGATGGAAGAGTGGTAGGGGAGGCGCCTTTGCTCTGATAACCGACGATGAATAAGCAAGTTTTCTTCAAAACACGAGGAGATATTTACCTTTATTTAATCGGCCGAAATTCCGCTGGCTTTATTAAAGAAGTTCGATATATTGTAGTAATTCTCGAGTTATTGGAAGCGGGAATTCTTGCGTGATAATGGGAGTGGAGTTTTTGAAGAATATTCCCAAGAATATAAACTTTTTCTTTCCTGAATTAACGGGCTCTGTGAGTGCAAAATAAAGGGAGATTTTCTTTGAGTAACTCTTACTTAGTTTGCGGGCTTAGGGATTGTTGGGTATTGTTGTTGAAGGATAATTGGATTCTGATTTATTTCTGCAAGTAATCTTATACCATTTTTATTGTTGTCCCAATTCTGTGTTTTATTGGAAATTTTTAAAAATATGTACCATAAATTATGGATGGTGTTAAGATTTAATTCCATAGCATATTCCAATTGTATTGAATTCTCCTAGCATTAGTTCTTAAACTACTTGAGGTTGTTTTATGTTGGAAATGTGTCATATATATATCAAATCCCTTATAGTCTTCCAGAGGTAAAGCATATTATTTTTCATATTTATTGTACGTATGTACGACTAGTTTATTTAGATTTTTTAAATGATTTAAGCTCTTATGACTGTTTAATCATTAAAATATACAATATAACATAGACAGTATCTGTAGATACAGAAACGAAAAAAATATTAAAGGTTATTACCAATTAAGCCCTTTGATAAGGGGATTCTCAAAACATTGTTACAAAAACTCAACATCTTTAATTAGGATCAGGCTATATATGACAAAAAATTTAGAATCTTTCCATTACAGACAAAAAGGCAGTGTTGATTCGTTAAAAATATCCTTGAAATCGATAAATTAAAGGTAATTATGATTCTTCGTCGAAACCTTGTCTCGAAGGTATTACATTTTCTACTCTATCCTCTCTCTAAGGACGTACTTTTGAAGACCTTATCTTTCGTAATCGAAATTTAGATATTTTGCTTTTAGTTGTACTGTTACTGTTGATATTGAACACTTATACCTCTGAGTTCGTATTACTTAATTCAACGCGGGATTGATTTATTTTAAAAAGGAACAAATGGCGTGCTCCCCATTTAATCGCAAGGCGTTGAAGTGTTTTCAATTTGGCGATAGCGACCCGAATCTCGTTTTCTCTATAATTCCTCAAAACTCGACTTTCTCTGATTCTTGGGGACAGCGCGTGCCAGGTCAGTTCTTCTATAAATATCGAAATTCATATTTTCCGCTCACGAAATGGCATTTCCATCAAGGATCTGTTTCTTTCATTCGAGACTTTATCGAAATAAATTTCCCCATTCTTGCTCTCTCGTGATATTTTCATTTCCTATTGAAATAAAGCAGTCCTCAATGCGATCTTTCTGGGAATCGAAGTCCCATTGATCGCCCAAAGTCACTACGAACGTTGAGACCACCCGTCAAATCCCGTTGGATTTTTAAAACAAACATGATTGGAAAGAATGCCGAATATAATTTAGAACGTTTAGTAGAAACGTTTTGTCTTAGGTAGACGGATGCTATTAATTGGTCACCTTAGTTTTAAGTATTTTAGAAGGAGCTTTAAGTTGAACATTAACTAAATATCCTATTGCCAGGTAATGCAGTAATATCTACGTCATGTTTAGGAAAATCAGTTCTTTTATAGCATAAGGGAAAACGACATTCAGTAGAATCATTAGTCTAGATTGAAAATTACATTTATGATTTGAGGAATATACGCGTCTTTGAAGCATTGAGAAGATTTTAATGGGCATTGAGAGCATTACGTTCTATTCAAAATCAAATTTTCAAAGGCATGACTCGAAATAAATCTTTCGTTAAAGATATAACATTACCCAGAATATACGATTTCCTCTTATGGTAAAAGTGCTATAATTTGTAGACCGAATAATTAAAATGTAAGAGAGTACTTTCAATATCGTTTCTCTGGTGATAACGTATTACTGATTCCTAAAAATGTATTTATGGGTAAAAAAGATTCATATCAGCGATCTGGAGAACGTATTATTAATCCTCTTACTTAGCATTCAGCAGGGAAAAGCGAATATTTTTTAGGAGATGCTATTATGAAGCGTAAATTATGAATCTCTGCGGCACGCACTCTATCTGCTGTCACTCCCGGTTATTCAGCGCCGAAGACAAGGAGACATTCACATAATTCAAGATGCGCACACTAAATATTTAACGCTTCCATAATAGACCCCCCATTACCTTTTCCCAGCATCCCTAGCCCTTCCTTCCTATTCCCTTATCTCTACAAATGCAACCCTTTCGAAAATTGTTGTTGTCATAGCAGGTTTCCGATTAGAGGGGCATTTTGTAAAATCCGGCCAACGTGTAGATAAAGGCTTTTTGTGTCTCCGCATTAATACCTATTTGACCCACCATTAGTAGGCGAAATCGTGATAAAGACGAGGCGCGATTTAGGCACGAGTAACTATGACGTGAATTGATAAGGCGTGAATGCTGCTGAAAGGCTAAGTTTGGCAGTATGAACCGGGCTGCTGTGATTTTTGAGGTGATGTTGAGCATTTGCTATCGCAGGATAGATGTGAATCTAATGCGAACGGCTAGCTGTTTATGCGTGCTAATTCAATGCATATTTAACTCTTCATCTCCTTGATTTAGTCTTCACTACTTAAATATTGAACTCAAGGGGTGTATAAGAGAGAAATATAGAAGTGGGTGAGACTCGAACCAAGGTCTTTTACTAGCGAAAAATAATCTATCAAATTCTACTTAATGTTTTTCTTAAATCGTCAGCTATATAAACTTAATGAATGTCAAATTATAATCGATGGATTTAACAATTATTTTCTGGTATGCTGTTATTATTGGTGTACTACTGTAATTAAATATGTGTAACGTGGTACTCTAATCCCTTTTTAAGTTGATTATGACAACTTTTCAATGTTGTTAGGGACATTGATAATCTCGTTCCAGAAGTTTTTGCTAGAACCTTCCTCATCTTACAATTTTGATACATATTGTTTAGATATTTGTGAATGTTTTACTAAAATATTTTTATTGAAATATTCTCAAGGAGAATCTAAGATGTATCGATCTGTATCTTCTCTTTCCGCATCTCTTGTATAATTTAGCTTATAAATTAGAAGGCACCTCTAATATTCCATGTTGTTGAATTTTATCGAATTGGTGAAACCCTAAATGGAATCAAAATAACTTTTAATAGTTTCGTAAAACGTAATATAATTATTGGTTTAGCTAGTTGGAACACATTCTCATAATCAGGCTCTAATTTAAAGTGGGTCCAGCAAAAAATAAGTTGCAATCGACAATAAAATATGGGGAGGAAAGTTTAAGAGGTAGGAGGTGGAAGGAGTTTTAGTGAAACCTGGGGAAAATAATAGTTTGGTAAAATTTTACAAAGTTAGTTTGTTTCCATTCTAAATTAATTTAAGTTATTTATCTCATCGAGCGATTTAGCATAACTATTAATTCATAATGGCAATTACGAAAAAAATAACAGTGCATGCAGTGTTTTACAGATTCATATTCTATAAATGGTAATTGATTATGAAAAATTGAAGAAATACTATTGGCTATCTATTGCTAATAAATTTATCTAGTTATTTTTTAATTAAGATATCACTGCGTTATTTCATCATCAATAAACCACGGACATGATTCCATCGACAAAAATTGCCAATGATACGATTTCGGTGATGGATTAGCGATAATAAATCCACACGACTCCATCTAATGCTCCAAAATGAAGCGAGAAGGGCCTTAAGAAAGGCCATACCTCCGCGAATAAAAATTAAATAGCTCGTCCAACTCTAGTAAACCGTATTGATGGATGAGTCTGGCGCCGCTTCAGGAACTCCTTCCTCTTCCTCAACAGCGCGAGGTTGTGCCCCGGGGAGAAAGTTATCGAATGAACTATGGCCGGGCAGACAAAGTTTTTCCTCTTCCAAATAATTAAAAATAATGGAATAACTCATCCTCTCGTGAAAATCCGGCCATAAAAATCTCCAGCTTATCTCCCCCCCACCCTTTATGAATTTTCCCCAAAACTTTTTTCTTTGCTCCATTTAAGAAAAATCTTCCCCGGCAACTAATTGCATACATTTTCCGCGGCCTCCCCCCTCCGCTAACGATCCTTCCGCGAGGGTTGAAAGTTTTCCCCGTTTTTTTTCTCTTCAAGATAAATTCACTTTCGTTATATCCCCGTCTGAAAAAACTCAGCGTTAGCCATCTCTTTCCACTTTAATTTCTCCGTTCTTCTTTGTTTTTTTTTTCGTCCGGTTCGAACATGTCCCCATCATCTCTCTCGCGGGGGAAAATATAATAATTTCCCGGGCGTGGAAATCATATTCCGCCCGCTTCTTTCTCAACGGGGATTTACTTCGTAAGACTGTCATCTGTCTCCTTATTTTATACTCTCAGGATTCCTCGAAATCCGAGGATTTCGAGGAATGGAAACGCGGACCACTTAACGGGATGCGAAGCTCTATTCGTTCTTGCATTCGAAAGCAAGTGGAAAATGCAGCGCGATTTTTTCTTGGAGTAGATAAGTACGGGTTTTTAGGGTGCGGGAGAAATTAATCGAACTTACACTTCCGAGACTGTCGCTCTAAGTACTCTTTCTCAAGCCACGTTGCCCAAAGTAGCGGCTGCAGATGCGTGGACGCTCCAAATCGACAATTGCTGCTGTCTTGTGATGAGCATTCGGTCACAGCATGAATTTCTTCTTAATTTCTAAGCGTTTGTTGTTGTACTTCGATTGTATTGTCTATGTTTTTCTTCCACTCATACCTAATAGGTATCGATTATGGCAATTAAATTGGTTATCATTGCGAATTAGTGTTATTTTATAAGTTTGATACATTTATCTCTCCATTTAGACCTACACAAGGCGTTAATATTTTTTTAAGGCTGTATTAGTTTTGACTGTTAATTATTACTTGCTACTCCACTAATCTCAACCACAGCAACAATTGTTGCAGTTGTTTTTACAGTGCTTCCACAGATAGATTATTTCACAAATGGACTTCAAACTGGAATCAAAGCGGATACCTATTTTACATTTGCAGAACGTCCTACCAGCTTGGCTATCTGAAAGCCCGAAATATTTATTATAGGTAGAGAAAGGTAGAGTTAGCTGCGAAACACTAAAATTGTTAGCAAATATTAGTAATTTAATTTCAAGAAAATATCATTATTGGAAATGGTCAATTAATGATGTCAGTATACCATATACGCTTGAGAGATAAATTTAAAAAAATGGATCATCATTACCTGTCGAATTGTGACTAAAATACAAATGAGGATTTTAAAATAAAGATTATTTGTTTTTTTCATGTAAATTACTTCATATATTTATTTGGTTACCGGTAAAGCTGATATGAAAACAGTCATAACTATAAAGAAAATTTAGTTCGATATGTACCGGAAAAGCCATGATTAATTAAAAATTAGTCGAACTCGACCACTTTCAATAATCAAAACAGAAGAGGGAGGATACATTTTGTATTTTAAAAGAAATAAAATTGATTTTATTGCTTTTGAATGTAGAGGGAAAGGGTTCAATCCTCATTCAAGTGAATAGGTCCTAATCAGTTACTTTCCTTCCAGGTTGAAAGGATTTAATTCAATAGCTGGTCAAGGCGAAAACATGATTATTTCGCTCAATCGATTCAAATGGCGTAACCTACATTCCGTAAAGATTTATTACGCTCATATATATTCATCACCGAATTAATCTTCTCGCTCTGCTCATAAATTCCTATTGCGCTGGAAATAAGGAAGTACATGGAGATGATAGCAACGCGGTATCATCCACTCCTAAGTAAAACGAATTTTCAACTACGGTCTCTTTTAATTCCGGGACCGTTTCCTCCTCTCGTTGAAGCCTCGATTTTCTCGCCTTTGAAACGTAAATCATTTTCTCGCCCTCTCTGGAGAACGCTAGTCGAGTTGTTCGCAATACTAATAACAGTAAAAACGAAGTGTCCAGGCGGTAGTCAGTGGGCGTGGCTAACGACCCAACACATTCTGGGCCCTGCACCGGCAGATTCCTCACGCTCTTAAGTCTCTCTCCCGTAAGTAACGTATGCCTCAACCCATTTCTCCAAACCCATCCAATTCAGAGGACCCACGCAGCCTTTCATCTCCGACTCCCTTTTTTTTCGCCCTCGAGTATAAAGCGGTCTTGCCATTCAGGGCGCCATAAGCGCTCAATACCTTTAATTCCTCTAGGCGGAAAAATGTAGGTTGAAAATGAATAGATTAAAACATCAAGCTGTTTTTCCTTTCGAGATGCTGACGCAGCGTTAATAGAGATGCGCGATAGTTTTATTCTCTCGGCGTTGGCGTACATAATGGCGTGGTCTGAGCGTTTTTCGCGGTGTTCTCGAGGGGATTTAAAGTCGGTTTTAAAAAATCGATGGCTTGCCGTAATGCTTGTCCCGAATTTTGGCTGTCTTGAGGAATGCTCGAGAAAATGTAGACGTTATCCATTCTTTTCTGAGAGTGAATGATTTTTAATGCATGAAAGAGTCTCCCACATCTTGGTAGGTTGATGTGCTCTAAAATGTCCTACTTACCTCCTTTTCCTTATGCAAGATTACTTTACGCCTTCCTTTACGCAACCCATAAACTGTATTTGTCTTTTCTCCTGTCTGTTATCATATCAAAGCTTCAAATACTTTCTTTTTCAATCAATGCTCTAATCAGTCATCTCATCTACTTCCAAAGCCTTTCTTTATTGCTCCAGTTTAAATACTTTATTTCTTCTATCATGACCAGTAATTTCTTTTTGCTTTATGTATATGACCAACTAAGTTTTACCGTACTATGCAGCACCCAAATTTCAAATGTTTCGACTATGACTGTAGAAATTTGAATATTCAATTATTGAAAAAACTAAGTGAGGGTTAATCTGACATAATAAGTACTAATTTAGGCACTCTTTCCAAGAAACAATGCATTCACTTAAGATTTTTCAATCTTTCCTGAAAACGCAGTCTCTTGTTAATAAAGGCAATTTTAATTATTGAAATCTTTGATAACATGGAATCAGAGATAACTGAGATTTCATTAAAAATGTATTAAAGCGAATACATTGCAAAAGTAGTATTCACTATCTTAGCATTACAATTAGTTATAAATATAAGACGAATGAGTTACTGGGTTACTTAATTTCAAATTTAATCCATTTAATAATTTCTCCAGGCCATCTCGTGTTCAGGAAAATCAATGTTATTAAAGTAAAGGATTCTCTTATATTTCTGCAAGTATTTATCCTGAAAAAGTCCCAAAGACACCGTATTTTTTATTTACTAAATTTAAAGTTCAACCAATATGAAGTTGAAAAAGTTATTATTCACAAAATTATTGTATGAAAAATGCAATGAATTTTTTATATTTTGATTAATTTGATTTTTAACTGAAGCTTACCGATAAAAGTCTTTTTAATATATGCGTTCTATTACATCCTTCACAGATTTCTCTTTAGTGTTATAGAGAAAAGTTCTTAACTTGTATTCTTGTAATGTGAACACATTTTTAAAGGGATTTGAGCACTTTTAGGGATAGCTGATCCTAACTTCCCTTTCTTGTGGATTTTTACTAAATTTCCCCCAATCGACGATCAATACGATAAAACCAATACTCGATACAATCTCATGAATAAGCTAGCTTTCGGATTGAATCCAAAACTCATGATCCCATGTTTCAATATTAGAATAAAACCCCTCGGTTTTTAATAACATCCTCTCGCCGAACTTCAATAACGAGGTACACTCCAACTTCTTACGGCCTCAGATTTGAATTATGGAAGTTTTCCCGCATTCGTACAGCACATACACCGCCGTTTCAGGACACAATCAAGATAGTCAGCCCCGTTTTTTGTGCATTCGGCTCCCTCTGGAAAACCCTGCCTTTAGAAAGTATTGTGGTTCGGAAAAAGTTCCAGCAGGGGATTTCAAAGGTTTTGCCCGCTCAAGGTGTCCATGATGAGAGCTGCGGTGACCCCGTTTGGCCCAAGTTATTTCGATGCCCTTCGGCGACGCTTCTATCTATTTCCGCCCCCTTTTTTCTCTCTTCGAACTCGCGATGTCCTGTCACGAATAAGCGCCCCGGGCAGTTCTCTCCTTCGTCCCATCGCTTGTTCAATACCACAGTGTATTTTTTGTCGCGCTGCATTAAGTTCGCCATCTCCCGCTTATTCTTTTCCCAAAGGGGGTTCGAAATTTGGAGGTATTATCCGAGCATGGAAGTGTCTCTGTGTTGAATCTTTCGGCCGAGAAATGGTTCCTCATTTGTTCCCGAGCGATTTCCTTTCGGGTCGCTTTGATGCATTGATTGCATTGTGCGATGCGAAAGCGGTTCTTCTTGAGATTTTAAGAAATCTATAAAATATTACGTGGGCTTTTTATCTTTTAAGGCGACCCTTAAATTGCTTCGGTTGATTCAATAATTTTAAAATTTTTGTTTAAGAGGGTTTTACATGACATCATGGGTTCTTATGTGATTTAAGGGGTTCTGTAGGTATAGGATGACCAGGGAAGAATTGCCTGAGTGAGCTGGAATAGATCATTGGAAACTGGAGAGAGATGTTCAAAACTTAAAGTATGAATGGAATTATATGAAAATTAATAGATATTTCTCAGGAGCGACCAAATGGAGAATGATAGAGTAGAATTTTATAGAAATGAGGCATTTAACGCTCATTATCATAACAGCTAATACCTTGATTTATTTGCGCATATATATGCCCTAAATGTAAAAAAATTAGGGATCCACTGGGTTATTAAAGTTCAAATCCAATTTTTTCATAGAATACTTGAAAATACTTACCATTAGAGAGCTCAGTCACTCCACTATAAAAAGAATAAAAATATATTTATTGTTAATAGAATTTTCAAAAATATATTGATTGATGGATGGACTTTGCGTTACATTAAGGCATTAATTATTTAATTTAATTCATAAACATTATTTAGAAATACTCTACGTACAGAGAGATCATTTTGAAAAGGAAGATCGTGTAAGCGCATACTCTTTGTGAAAAGACTTAAAACCTTTTAGTGCGCTATTTATTTATTTTTTTGGATTTCATTGCAAGTTGGCCTTCTGGTCAGGTAACAATGTTTAATGGGAACATAAAAATGAATTTAAGACCGGCATATGCCCAAAGACGGGAGGAAACCCCTCCAAAAACAACCTACCGTAGGCTGTACAATTAAATTACACTATACATATTATAGGTACATAAGATATGAAATCTACAAACTTAAAATACATATATGATCTGTAATTTAACTAAAATTATCCATTACATGATAAAGTATCCACATAGTCACATGCATATGAATAGATTGAATGACTATAACAAATGCAACTCGATATAATAATGCGGAGAAGATAGCCGTGAACTACACTATAATAAATTACATATTTTTAAAATTAAGCTTATTTTTGAAAATTTTCACATTTTTACGCATTGGAACGATATTTTGTTACAGGTGATAAGTACAGAGGTTTTATTTCACAGTATTATAAGTATCGTCACACAGCACAGCATTGCCCCCATTTGGATGATGCTCTCAATTAGATCCTAATTTTGCCCTGGTCATAATTAACAATTTCATCACAATCATCATCATTGTGCTTCTGTCCGCGGACAGGTCTCAACGGAACTTGCTCCTCCAGGCATCTCTATCCTGTGCCTCTCTTTTTAGAACTTGATATTCTTTTCCTTGTTTTAAATCAGTCAGCATTCCGAATTTTCTTCTTCCTCTTCGTCGTTTCCCCTTGATCTTTCCTTCAAAAATCTTCTTCTGTAGGCATTCTGCTCTTAGTATATGGCCTATCCATCTTGCTTTCCTTTTCGTTATGTTTCCCAAAATTACTTGTTCTTCTCCAACCCTCCTCAGTACCTCTTCATTTTTTATCTTGTCTTTCCAACTTATTTTCTCCACTCTTCGCCATAGCCACATTTCAAAGCTCTCTATGTATTTTTCTTCTCTCCTTCTCAATGTCCATGTTTCGGATCCACATAACACAATACTCCAGATAAAACACTTAGCAAATCTTTTCATCACAATACAATGACGATTTCATTAAGAGTTTGATTTGACCCCTGCAGTCCAAACGTCAGTTCCGGTTCACTAATGTCGACAAAGGTCAACGGCAATGCGAGTTCAACTCCGATCAAAATTTCAGAACTCTCTCTTTAGGTCCAAACGGCGAGTAGAGCACTTCCGCAGCATTTCTAAATACAATCCCCTATTGCATCATTTATGCGTTCTTTACCATTATCTGCGGTTTTCACTCTCTCCCGGGATTAACATAACTTCCGATTCGGCCTAACTTGGCCGTCTGGATCGGATAAGCGAGTTTTTCCGAATTCGCGAAACAGCTTTTCGAAAGGAGTCCGCTTATCGCATGACTTCGCAAAAAGAGGGACAACGGCCTTGGGCGATACAGCTGCGACGGCGATTTTTGTTACATGTGGCCCGATTCAAAAATCACCGGACTGCATTTTTCGGAGTACGTCGAATAAGTGGTGGAATCGCGAGAGGGATCGTAAATAAAGAGAATCAATACGAGAGATATTAGAATTTCGAAAATCGCCAACGTTCCCCGAGCGTGTTTGCGGAATTCGACGACGAAACTTTCGCAAATTTCAGCTCCGAGTACGGTCTTGGGCGGGATTAGTGTCTCCAAACACTCGACATGCTGAAGCGGTCGAAAGTCGGAAAATCTTGTTTACCTAGAGTTGTGGGGAAATCCCGGTATTATATATTTCAGTGCCTCTCAACCGGTGTGCCGCGATGCATAATCATGCCATGGCTAAGCTCCTACGAGATGAGAGTGACATATATTTATATCTAAAGGATATGTAGGAATAATGATAACACCTTAGATATTATAATCTAATGAATTTAATTATTTATATTAAATATTCATTGTGATACTAATTATTTCGTAAAGTAGGAATAAAGGTTTAATTTTCTTTATTTCCGTATGGTGATAGTAGTATTAAAGAATATTATGTAAACTGTAATAATTAGTCCTACATTTTCCCGTCTTGGAATTCCTCTCTGCAAAGCCTTTCTTGATTGATTTCATTCCTAACCAAGCAATACATACGCGCTGCATTGTCTGATGCATTCTAACGAACGGTATTTATGATAATGCTAAATTATTTCACCCGGAAGTCGAAACAGCGATTTTTGAATTATTTTATTTTTTCAAGCGTACATAATTAACTGGCATGAATAATTCGAGATATTGCTAATCTAAAAAGTAAAAATTTCAGTAATTTGTTACCCGGGCTTTATCGAAACAGTGCCGAAAAAAAACGAAAAAATCAAGGGTTTGTTACGTAGGATTTACTTCACAGGGAAGTTAGGGTGATTTTGGAATGCAATACTCCTAATAAAAACATTTAATGACTCATACTAATAGTAATTTATATATTATAGCAATTTTCCTATTCGGTGATCTAAGAGATATTTCCCTCCTTGAAATTGTATTATATATCAGGATTGCTAGTTTGCATAGTAAATTTGAAAAAATGAACTACTTCATATTCTTCATCTTCTATAGATAATGCTGAGTGAGTGATATGAAGCAAAGCATGATTCCATAGCCGTTGAAACACAAGTATCATTGTATGAATGATACAATATAAAAAGGAAAGAGTTCAAAGCCTATGGAAAACAAGCATCATTGATATTTAATAATTATTGACTGGAGAATATCGTCTCGTCATCTTATATAAATAACGCTAAGTGAGTAATTTAAAACAAAGGAGTATTTAACAACCGTTGAAGTACAAGATTGACTCAATATAAAACAAGGAAATAGTTCAAAGCCTATGGAAAACAAATATCATTAATATTTAATAATTATTGACTGTAGACTGGGACCTGAAAAATTGGGAACGGAAGAATTAATCGAGAAAATTAAAGAAAGAAGATAAATGAAAAGCAGCGGGGAGTTCCTAAAAGAAAGTATCTATTATTGGGTGTGTAATTACTTCGCAAATGCTGCAGAATCTTACGAGATAACGCAAAGAATCCCCGAAACGTGCGGGAAGGAATTCGGTCGAGAGTTAGCGTTTCCATAGCGACGTAATTAACTCCTGTTCCCCGAAGTTTTATTTTTCAAATTAGTCTATCGACGAGACGACTGTGCCTGGGGACCGAGATACTTTACCCCGGTCGACGAACGTTGAGATGAAATATGGTTTCAAAGCCTCGATTCTCCCACATTTGATGGAATCCGCGGAAAAAATAGATTGGAACATCCAGTCGCTGTCAATTCCGGCGCACGCTTGCGTTATGAGATCCGTCAATGTTAATGAATCCTGAAGCTGGTTAAATTCACGCAGAGGCAGGAACAATAAATGTGTACGAGGGCTCTAAATATTCAACTACGTCCTTTTGTGATGTTCAACTTATTCAGCGCCTGATCGAAACCGTATCTATTCCTAAATTGGTTGCATTCGCGGAACCTTTGATTCGTTTCCGAAAGATAAAATGGTTAATGGATGTCTGAAAGCACGGTAACCGATATCTAATTGTAGCTGAAATTGTGTTTACAGCTTCATTTAGTTATTGCTCATTGGTTACAGATATACGCCAGAAAGGGTCGGTTTTATTGAATCATGAAGCAAATTTGTCAGTGGAGCAATGATAGTGAACAACTGCTTCACATGTTCAGTGTCATTCTTAATTTGATTCGTTATTTATTTATATTTAAAATCCAGCATGAGCGTAAATTCCGTCCAATTGGTATTTTAAGTGAAAATAATGATTTATATTACAATATAATTACTATAATTTACTTCATAGTTTAATTTATTTAAAACTCTTCTGATTCAAAACTATTGTGATATCCTTAATTCAACATGAGTTATTTGAAGTCTTAACTATAAATTCGTTAGCTTATTTCTGTACTTAACAATACCATTTGTGTTTAAAAATCTGTGGCAATAAAGTGATTATTTATTAACATGAATAATGTGGCCATATAGTGGATATCATGAAGGATAATTCTCGAACCTAAAATTTTCAGCGGGAAAGATTAAATATTTAGCAGCAACTTATACATATGTAAGCAGAAATTCGTATTAATAGTAATTATCACAAACAGATTCCTTTGCGATATTCAAGTTTGCACACTCCTTTGATTGCTGCTCGTAAAGGAGTATACGATACTTACCTTCTACATAGATTCAACTGAATCTAGTAAGACGTGTAAATGTGCTGCGAATTCTTTGCTTAAAACCAAACCTGCAATTTTATTTATACTGGTGAATCCCTGCTGAATATTAAGTTTCTGAGTAAAATGTCTTCAAGTTAACCCATCAAACTTCTTTTTAATTTTTAATAAAATCACAAGTATGTCATGTGAGCAAGATATGATGAAATTGAGAGAAAATTTGTCCAAAAATATTGCACTTAAGACTAAAAAAATTGTAGTCAACCGAATGACTCCTCAATGGGAATTTTTCGGGATTATGAGTTTCGGGTACGGGTACCTTCGTGGGAAAATCTCCCGAAAAGGGGTCACAGGACACTCGGGAACCCGCATAAATTGCAGCTCGCCTTAATTTCGGCCCCGAACCCTTTCCCGTCCGAAAATAATCAAGGAACGAGAGCTCTCTTAGGGGACGACGATTGACAGTGCCCATCCATACATCAACTTCGTCTTCTCTTCATCGGATCGCGCAATCCCTTCCTTCAAATCAGCCCCAATCCACTCCCCCGCATAACACCACTCTTCCCCCCCGAAATTTGATTATCCTACCTTTTCTCCTAATGACCGGGACCTCTTGGTTAATCCGCCCGACCTTCCCGCGACCGCCCAATGGGCCGAGGGCCCCTTCCCATCGATCGTGCCCATAACTAGGCGAGAGTCGTAAATAGAGTTGGAGGTGAAAGGGTTACGGATCCGAGGACGGGATTTGCTTGGGAGATGCTCAAAGAGAAGGCAAAATATGGGAGGGAGGACGGGGTTTAAAATTCCACGGAGATTGGCCGAATTATGAAAGGAATATAGGAGCGCGTTCGTGTTGTGGGATTGATTTCGGTGCAGATGTTTCCAGTGCACGTTCTCTCAAGGGCTCTCTTTTTTCAAGTGCAAGTTCTTCTGGAAGAGGGAGTTTGGCGAGTTGGCGAGAATGAGTTATTATGACTCTCACTTTCTGGGAGATAGGGATGGCAGGCTGCATTCGAAATCAGTTGCGGCCAACGTGAGGAAATGATGGCAGTGCATAGTAACTGCTTGCGTATACAGCTTAAAGGGACTACATCCTATATAGATGGTGGTTGTCTATAAGATTAGAGTACGGTCTATAGAGATACCACGTGAATTAAATTACGATGTGTTTACTTGATCAATCTGTACATGCTTAAGGTACGTTACCACCCAGGGGTACCTTGAGGTACGTTACCACCTCTGTTTTGTTAATTGCTAATCTCCTTAGGATATTATTTTGCTGTCAGTTTATTTTTCTTTACGCTAAATACGCAGCCAAGTTGTGACTGAATTATTAATTTTTTTTTCATTCGACTCGAATTTAAATTCATATCGTAGTCGATAATTGCCTCGTGCAGTTACATTATTTACAACTTTGAATTATTTTCTATAAATTATGGAAAAAAATCCATGTTGACTTAACGAAAGTGCAAAATGGAATGTATATCTGATATACTTCACAAATCCTAACTTACTTAATCAAAGTAAAATTTTATGTTAATTGAAAATTTTAACGATTAACATTCTTTTAATAACAGGTTTTGTTTACTGATAAATTTCAATAACGAAGCCTACTTTAATATTGTTAATACATTCTGATAGTAAAAATTATTTTTGTAATGGTCTTAAGGTTTGATAAAATTGAGTTTATAATAAATCACTATCCACATTCAGTCTGATTGCTGATACGACTACTCCCGCAATATATCGCTAATATTATATCTTAATAAGAAAATATTTTTTGAGAATTTCTACTCATGTTGCAGTATATAATTGCTACTACAAGATTTCAGCTTTAAAATAATTAATAGCCACTGCGATTTTGATGATAAATTACCGTTTTGATTAAGAAATCATTCCTTTCAATCAATCCTTTCCATTCAATCTTTCCTTGGCGAAACTATATGGAATTATTATTTATGATGAAACTACAACCGAGATATTCTAAGTCTTATGATTTGAAACTTTTTCTCTAATTCACACCTGTTTTCCAACCGCGTTGTGCTGAATTCTAATCATAATAAGCTATGGAATCCAGTTCTATAACGCATGAAAAAATTCAATGTAGCTTAACTTTTTAAGTGATCACATAAGGTTCGATTTGCTAATGAATGAAAAAATGTTTTCTCTCGTGATGAAACCGCCTAACTCTATTACTTGTTAAGGATGCTAGAGTGAAATATGAAGTTACTGAATGCCAATAATGGGGTTATACGAGAGGTTCAAAGGAGTCAAAACCGGGAGAGACAATTAGTAACGATTGGGAAATGAATGATTTGGGACTGAAAACCTGCTAAAGCCGCATGAAATAGGCGTGCTGCGTTTTTTTATGGATTTTTGAGAAAAGGTGAACTCTTAGATATTTTGTAAGACTGGTAATGAACAAAATAGAATATTACCTGGCTTACTTAAAAAGACGATGCAATTAAGTTGATGCTGAGAACACTAATATATCGTGTAAAGTACTAAAATACATATTTAAAAATACACATTTTCGTGTTTATTGCTATGAATATTTTTCTGCTATTGAGGATATGGCTGGGTTTGCAAGATTCTAGGTAAGACATAGAGGGGATATAACACATTTTCTCTCGGCACTACCGTTTACCGTTTTCACATATTGTTTCCGAGGTTGGGTTTTGAAATTGATTCCTTCCCATGCCTATCTCCCTAATTTTTTTGTTTGCTATCGGACCGTTTGAGACACATAATATCCGCTGCTTCTCACTAGAAGACAAACCCCTCTTAAATCAGTAGGTAATGTTTATCTAACCTGATTCAGATAGGTATCTCAGTGACGATTACTATTTTATCCGGCGGATTTTTTGCAGAACCCTACTATCCCCTAGGCTAATAGGATAGATAAGGGATAGTCTAGGGACACCTCCAGGTGTTGTATACGCTTATCTGCAGGGTATCCGAACTAAACCCATGGCCATCGAAACGTAGGACCGAATCTAGTCTCCCACAAGCTGTAAATTTTGGAAGCATGTCTCGTGAATACAAATGGCTATTTAAAAGAATTTATAATTTTGTAACTTTAAAATATATTAGTAACCAGCCTGTGCAATATACCTTTTGGTCAATAATTTGGAAAAATTTTCCAATTATCGAATTTTTACAAACTTATGGTAACCATCTGTGCTATATTTAGAAATTATTTATAATTGATGGCATATTATATATTTATTCATATGTGTATGAATAATTTTACCTTCCATGGCTATCGGATGTTGAGGTTCCATGGACATTACTTTTCTATAAATAATATTTCGTCTCCTTTAAAAATAGTTTCAATGTTTGAACAGAAAGGAGAGGAAAAGCATGTTATTACTCTGAATTTTATTTTTAATGTAAGGGGTAAAATAACCTTTAATTTATGAAAATATATGTGTTCGTCAGCCATTACAATTCAGTTTTAATAAATTTTGCATTTTTTCTGAGCTAATTCTAAAGTATTTTTTCTTTGGAAATGGATTCTTACTAGTTATAACTATATTGAATTATTATAATTGTTATTATTTTACTTTTACAGCGACGTAAGGGAACAATGGCCTTTACCCTACAGTATATTGATGACATTTTTACACTATTAATTCAAAAATAATTCACTGGCACTGGCTTAAATATATTATAAATACATACCATCAAATAGACGATTGTCAGCTACAAAAGTTTTGGTACTAATTGGAACTGCGTATGTCATTGCCACTAAAAGTGGCGTACAATTCGTATTCGTAAATACTATTGTTGAATCTCTCACGTTACTCTCGACGTGTTTTCTATTGGATAGAATTTCAAGCAAAAGCGGAGTGAATATTCTTGATTGAAGATTTAATTTCTTATTTCAGATTTGCCTTGAAGGCCATTACCAGGATAAAAAGGTGCGAAGAAGTATCGAGAATGACTGACGAGGCCGAACCTTCTCATCTCTGAAGGTAGGACCATGATAGATATGCATGCTTTTTTTTTAACCATAACACCTCTCAAAGGGTGATTGTTTACGAAAAATATGCCAGTCGAAGTTGAGTATATTTTTAAATAAAGGCGTCGTAAAAAATTCAACCACCACAAAAACGGTGTCCATTGAAAAAAATCGTGTTCAGATACAGCAAAAGCTTTCCAATCTGGCTGTAGTTTTGTTTCCAACTATTTCATGTCACCTATGATGAGCTCTTTTGTGGACCATTCGTTACAGAGGCTTTTCCGCTCGCATTTTACCGCTTTTTTGCGGGTTGCATCAAATGACTGTCAGACTTTCTTCCCTTTTAACTAGAGTCGCCGGATTTCACGAATCATCCTGTCTGACATTGTCACTTTTTATGGCCACAGAGGAGGAATAGGTTAAAGGGACTCGAGGAAATTAATTTTTTTGAATCCATCGCGTTTCACGACCTTTCAGCCATTTACTTCAATTGTGGAAGAATCTTCTTCACTTTGGTAGTGTACACCATAATCGCACTAGCGTGCTCCTTGTATTATTCATATTTATTCAAATGCTGCTTTTGCCTATATTTTATTTTCAATCCTTTCAATGGCTCGCATCAGGATTAAAATCTCACAGGCTTCAGATGTATTGAAGCCAGTGAGACATGTATAATGCCCTGCAGCCAAGTATGGCTAATCCTCAACAAGCATTGGTTTTATTGTATATTTGGAGGACATTTAAGTGAGTTCAGTTTTTCCTTTTGTCATATGTATGAGTTCTTTCAGTTTGTATTTCCACTTTAGTTGTTGACTTTATATTCAAGTGTAGGAATTCCACGAGATTATTTGGAAAATAATAACTACTTGCTGCACGAGATCGGTTAACTGGCCGAGAACTGGACTTCAGTGTTTTTAGTTTGTAATTTTTAAATTGCTATTATTAAAATTAGGTTAATTGTTGCGAAAGTAGCCTTGAGTCCAACCGGAAATGAAACTACGCTTATCCTCATGCCATGATTATCTTCTCTCTTCTATGGAACAATTACATTTTTGAGAGCTCATTACTGAAGATGAACCAAACAGAGATTGTAAAAGGATTTTCGGCTATCCCAATCTTTCGACGATTAAATTATGAGGGATCTTTGAATACTTAGTGTAACAGGAGTTACAATGATATAACAAGTTCCTATTACTGTTATTTCCTGTTTTTTAGAGGTATTACTTAAATTTAACATTCTATATTTATTTGGCTCTATTTTAGAATGAGTGCCGACTTCAGATTTAGGTTTGAGAATTGAAGCATTATTTTAAGCCTCACTAAATCCAAATTGGATCGTAAATCCTTGCTAGATAGAAAGATGTAAAATTATGATTGAACTAGTTGAGCATGCTCAACAGTACAATTGCGACTCGTCCTTGTTTGACTTTCATATTTTAGTACCACAAACATCGCCAACCTTGAGCAATTTTATTATATGCTACAAGTTTGATAATATTATAAATAATTTTGATTGTAGAATAATTTAATTGCCAACTTTGGAACTTGCACTGTACAACTATAGTGCCTGTGAACAATCACTTAGAAATATCACAATTTGCTGAATATTTGGACTCATTAAATATAATTTTAAACGAATCCATATTCTTTTGAACTAATTTATAACTTTCAATTAGAGATCGCCAGAGGCGTGACCGAGATTGCAATAATTAAGCAGCGCCCCACATTTGTGTACACCAGTTCAAATAAAACACAGCCATAGCGGAAGCTGGCGACATCCAAGCCCCGCGTCGATCGATTAATTATTTCCCTAAATTTAATTTAGTCAAATGACAGGCCCGACAGTTGCAGTTTCTAAATTAATTAACGGGACGAAGGTCCTCCCCAAGATTAATTGGTTTTCGCCTCTCCGATTGCCGGAACGGGTAAAAAGAGAAGAGAGAGAAAAATACAAATTACGGCGCGGCGTTGTTATTCTTCGAGTGTTCGTTCGTTCTCACAAACGATAGGGGGAGTTTCATTCGCGAGGGGAAATCGTCACTTAGTAATTTTCGATCGGGGTCAAAGGACACCGGGGGTGGTTCGGTACGATGATTCTTGTTTCACATATATGTACGAGATAAGCATTTTGTGTTAGTGTGATTGCTTATGTATTTTGAGTGGACGCCTTCATGAAGCGAAGGATCCTGATGAACAGGGGTATCGGTGAGGAAATAAGGAAAATATTGTTGAAATCCTTGGTGTGTAGTGTTTCACTTCAAGAGTGTGAAATGTAGAACTTGAGGAAGGCAGAAGTTTGAAGGCTTTGCAGATGTGAGCGGTATAGAATGGAAAAAGTAATTTGAGTTGGTAGGAAAACAAACACAGAGGTGCTCTAGATGGTTGGGGAGAAGAGGGCTGTCATTTAAGCTATTAATAATAATAATAATTATCGTGTTTATTGGAGAAATTGAGCCTAAAATTTTCTTCTTCCATTTGACTGAGTAATTAAATTACAGAAATTAAGGTAATGGTTGAGTCAGATATTAAGAGAAGGGAGGCTGCTTATGAAAGTGTTTTGGAGTAGAATTCAAGGGAAAAAATAGAGGGCTGAACTAAAACCAAATACATTAGTTGAAATAAGGGTAGGGTAGATTATCAGGAGGTGTAAAAGATGGATTATTAACAGTATTGAACCTTTAGAAAGAACACTCATACATCCATAGTGCAGTTGTTGTTGACGTTAAGTGTAACTTGGACAATTTTATAGTCCATTCGCGATGTTGAGGCTATGACGTTCTACTAATTGCACCACTGGAAGGCTGTATGCGCTTGATATATTTATCAGCAAGCTTATATTAGATTAATCTGCTATTTTATTGAGTTTTATCCACTGAATTTGCAATTAAAAAAATGAATGTCATTTTCTTGTAGATATATGAATGCAAGCATATGCAACTACTGTGGCGTAATGTAATCGACATTGAAACAAAATTAGTGTGGTTTTTAATGTAGAGAAATGAATGTCAGAGCATTTTTCAATTCCAAAATATGATCCCACATGAACCATGCGAAGTGCGTAAAAGATGTTTGAAAATTTATACGGCCAACCAATGTCACGAAATCAGCAACATTTACCTTGGATGTCGATACTATGATATGGAGACCGGGGGTTTGTTTTATCGTATTATTTTATCTTGGATACATATCTTGACAGTCGATTCCGCGGTGCGGGTGGAGTCAGGCGACAAAAGATGCGACAACACGAGGCTCAATAGATCGAAAGTGTAACGAGGTGGGAGGGGATTCCACGAGGAGTTAAACGGGAAGGTAATGGAAAGCGGTCCCGGGCGGCGAGGCGCGCGACATCTGGCGGAGGATGGGCGATGAAAGGTTCAGCTTTTGAGCTGAATGACAGAGAACTGTGATGCGGGCTCGAGGAGAGACTCGCATACGGTTCGTTGATTAAAGGTCGCGGATGGAAAGATAGGTAAAGGAGGATGGCGTTCTGCTCCCAGGAGTCCGTTCACTACGGAAAGAACCCCTGAATACAAGTAATTAGGTTTTTCTCTCCGGTCGGATCTCTCTGTTCCCGGGAAAAGGTAAACCAATTACGAGCCGGTCAAACCCGTTGTGTCGCCAGGAAGTATGAAATTAAGGGGAAATTGGCGATTCGATCGCTAATTCGGGGAGGAAGGGAGGGAAATATGCAGAATTTATTGAAATTTAATCCTCCGGGTTTTTTTTAAGCGTGAGAAGAATCGGTGCGAATTTTATCTGGCGCGATTAATTGATGGGGTGAAGGAGTATTAATTGATGGCTTACAGGTTCGTGACAGTTGGAGTCCCTCGGTCGGTGCGGTCTGCCTATATGTTGCATGCAGATGAACATCGAATGCAGTTTTGGTATTGAAATGTATCGAAATATTTTATATTTTACATATACCTGGAATTTTATGCGGTTTTATTACTACATGAAATAAATATTACTTCTGAATAGCTTTACGTCTTCTCACATCGAAAATAAAATATTCATCTTAACCACATACATAAAAGACTTTACAATACGGCTTGATTACAGTAAAATTAATTGTCTATATCGTCTAAAGATATGTATCAATTATGTTATGCTTAAACTAATCCAATAACTTAACAGGGAAAATTGGCTTCCGTTTGCTCCATTAAGTTTGGTTTATATGGTGCAAAAATTGTCACTTATTTGGATTAAAATAATATCAGATTTCTGCAATCAAATTTGTTCACGTACACTCATATTCATATCATCTTTTTGTTGGAAGAAAGGGGACCTATTTTCTTACATTTTCTACAAATCAATTTATTCAATCAGTCAAACGTTTCTCTTGCGACATCGGTCCTGAAACAATTAATCTATAGAAAATTATTACTTGTTACTTATTACTTGGTTGGTTGGTTGTTTTATTTAGGTGCGTCGACGTCTATGGTCATTTAGCACCATTTCTTAGTAAGGATACTTAGGTCATATCATCATGGAACCTTGTCTGTGGTTGGAATTTGAGCTCGATTAATTTTTGTTTTCTTTTAAAGTTTTTTGAAAAATTCCTGTCTTTCTGATGAAGTTCAGTACTTTGGAAATGGATCCAATATCATCTCCTAGCACTGTAGCTAAGTCCCCTCCGATTCCCAACGAGCTTCGGATCGTATGGTATTTATCGCAGTTCAATATAATATGTTCGATAGTAACTGGGCAGTCGCACTCTTCGCAGTGGGGGGGTATATTATCTTCCGAGAAAAGGTGCGAGTGTGTTAGAGCGCTGTGCCCTATCCTTAGTCTAGTAACCGCTACTTCCTCTCCTCGACTGCCTCTTATTGAGGAGGACCACGAACTTACTTAGCACTATATACTTATTGTGAGTTACATACTTTGATGAAGTCCTTTCGCCATAAATTTCATTAAAGAATATGTATCAATTATGGGAAACAACATACTGATATGAGAAAAGAGAAAGGATTGAGTAAAATGATCACGTAAAATACTTAATTGACGTTTTAGAATAGGATCTTTGGAACTTACTAGTCCTTGGCACAAGAAGATTTTGTGTTTAGTGAAGTTCAGCTTCAATCGTAGGAATTACTAGGAATTAAAATACTAATATAGGGATTTGCAAATTTCTATCAAAAATTCTTTTATTGATATAAAAGCAACCCTTTTAAGAGGATGCAAAGTACTCTAGTGTACTATGAAGAATTTCTTCGAAAAAATACCCGGAAAAGAAAGCACAAATATATGAAAAATTTATCTCTTAAAAAAGAACTAATATAAAATATTCTGCTGAATAAATAAAGTTATACTGTAGTGAAAAGAATATAAGAGGAAGTAGTATTTAAAAATGAATACTTGTCCAAATGAAGTAAATGACGGGTGGATAATTCATGTTCACGTTTATGAAATTTTGTAAATATTTCAATAACATTCCGTTTAACTATTGGAGTTCATGAATGCTCAGTTTCATTCATATTCGATATTTACTTCGTAAAATGTTCTCGATTCGCGTTGTCACCGCGCGCATAACATTGGCTTCGAAGCGCTTTCACAGAGCGGCATTCAATAGAACACAAACGAGGAAGTGGAACGATTCGGGCGAATTCAATATCTCCGCGATTTTATTCAACAAAAATCCCCCGCGCAAAACGAATATTTCGGACATTTAGAAGAGCGATCGCAATAGCCGCAAAAATTGGCGGGGATTTTATTTATAGCCGCAGATAAACCGGGAATTAAAACAAATGAATAAAACCCGGGCGGCGATAATTTTTCCGAAACTCGCCTCCGTCAGCAAGCTCGAGGCATATCTGCGACAAACTCGGTCGGACGCATAAAAATCCCCGATGCGAATTATTTTTAATTCAGTGCCCCGAAAAAAGTCTACGTAATCACAAAACCCCGTTCCAATCATTCTTTTCCACGCACACGCCCACGGTCTCTTTCACACACACGTGGGGGGATACGGGCTGGTACGAGTCAATCGAATCAATGGACCACTAACAAAACGACACAACGGCGACTGACAAACACCCGCGCGCTGGACACACGCGCACGGAGAACATCCTCCATGAAGCTCGTCGACAATTTCTGCGTCACCTCACTTTTAACTTTTCAGGCGCCCGCTGTTTTTCCTTCCCTCCGCCCGCGGCGCCATTGTCGCGACGGGGGGTGGGGAGGGAGTGGTGCGTGTGTGCCGTTCATGTGTCACCATCCGCCATTTGCCTTTTTTCACCTCCCCCACTCGTTATTATCCTCCACGGAGGGCACCCCCGACTCCCGCTTCCCCCGTTGGCATGCGAAAAAGAACCAAACACACTTCCCTTACCGACGCGAAAAACGGCCATGCCTTCCATTACCCTTTCGTGCTTCTGCGTGTTTTTTGCGCCCCCCTTCCCAGCTCCTATTCATCTTCCGCTCCCCCTTCCTTTCCTTTTTATCGCCCTTTTTTACTTCCTCTTCTATCCCCCTTCAATTTCCTCTATCTCCCGTTGACCCACTACGAGGCACGCCCACCTTCCGCTAATTGTCCCTCCGATATCCGCTTTCTTTCGGATGCGTCTCCTTCGTTCCCGTGCCGGTTTATTCGGTTTTGCGGAACGTGATGGCGGGCTTAACGAGAGGATTCGCTGCTGATTGTTTTGGGGTTCTCTAGGAGTGGAAGGATCACAAAGGGATCGGTCCCGGTATGATACCGTTGTAGGAGACGCGTATCGTGCGAATATAAAAGGGAGGGTTTTTTTGCGGTCTTATGGGTGTGTGCCCACGTCGGATGGTCTTTCAGAAGGGGTGGGTTGAAAAAGATGATCACTAAGCAACTTTCGCGATGCTTCAGAATGTTGAAATAAAGTAGACGTAGCACATCATGGAGAATTCAAAACATGAGACTGGTCTCAGCGATTTTAACATGGGTGCTTATTGATAGCTAGAGTTTGTAGTTTGTTTGATTTATAGGAGCAAAAATTAGTGTATTAATGGTGTCTTTAACCAAAATAGAAGCCAATTACATCCGTTTTAATACGTATAACATGCACTTACACATACATGAAGAACGGAAACACCCATGACCTAACCGGAAAAATTCGGTTAGTCGGAACTCGAACCCGTGTCCTCAGTGTTGGAAAGCTAGCAAGCTAACCACTCCTCCGTTCAAACCTTAACGTACAGTATTCTCCGTTAGCTTTCATTAATAAAGGCTTTATTTCCAATCAAAGTATTTTTAAGCAATGTGAGTTAATTGGAGTACAATCTGTTTAGAGTACGCCTGTAGTGTGGGGGACCCTGCTGAAATGTATTGCATTCATGAATAAAAAAGGTAGAACGAAATGTCATACGTTCCGTAAATAATTACTGCTGTAAAGCTTGTGAGTATTATTAAAATGCTTTAGTATGCAGAATGAGAATCAATGGGTGATATACGGTGTTGTTTATGTATAAAAAATTTTACATAAGTTTCATTAGCTGTATTGCATCGAAATTCTCTAAATTTCAGGTCGAAAAAATTATCCGGCTTAAAAAATTGGAACATTAATTTTATATGCCCTCGTTTGGTGGATTTATCGATTTCGTTCCGCGTTTCTGTTTAATTTAATAAACAAAAGATATTTTGCGATTTATGCTAACGAACTTTACACGCATCTCTTATGGGAATAATTTGCCTCATCTGGGATCAAACTGAGAACGATAAAATTGATAGAGTTTAGCCTTTTCCTGCATAATGAAATCATTTAGCGATATTTAAGGTTTGCAATCTTTCCAGCATTGGATTCTCAAATTTTGTACTTACACACATTCGAGCTTTCAACTTCATTTATAAGATTCGTATTGTTCCGTGGTTGCAAATATACATATTTATATTTTTGCTTGGCTTCAGATAGAAATTTTTGTTTCCGTTAATAATTTTTGGGAAAAAATACTTAATGGAACTCCCAAGAAAGAATTAGTTTTATGGGTAGTATATTAGCTGGCATCTCGCCACCCATTTTCTGTGTTACTAACCTGGGAATTTTTTATCACGTCTTCTTTATCGCCTTATTTTTTAAAACACAGAAGTATTTTTCTATAGATTTCTTTATTCAAAATATTAATTATAATTCACTTCATGTCCCTTCGTTTCCTTAAAAATTTTGGTGTACGATTCAAGTATGCCCTCACTTAGAAATCATTTACTCTTAAAATAATGAATTGACTTTGTGATGGCAGTATGAAGAGATCTAATTTTTCCCTGATGGAATATATTCCAGTTAATGTAGGTATTGATCTATGCTCCCATCCAAATAATACTTATCTCTTAAGTCCGTTTCTCACCTGAAAACCAGTCCTACAGCTTTATTTCATCGTAATCAAGCTAGAGCAGGTGCTATTGTGTTCTGGAGAGAGATATTTTCATTTTTACCGTTTAAATCATGTAAAAGAATCGACATAGTCAGCATTAACAGTTTTACCCAACTTTATATTACAGAAACAATGTAGCAGACCTAGAAATATTTCATTTCAACAATCTCTTGCTAATTTTTTATCCTCAATCTAATAATATTTGCTTCAATTTCATAATTTCGTATAATTTATGCTCATTTCCCGTACAGTCTTACAAGGAGAACTAGAGGATAATGGTTAGTCTAAATAAGATTTCCATCTGCCGGTGGAAAATAGTCTCTATTATTGTTATCTTGAAGATCAAATAAACCCTGTTATTCTTCAAAATAATAGAAGATTTTATTTCTGGATAAAGGAATTGCTTCCGGGTTCCTAAAAACAAAAGAAACGGTGCAAATAACGAGCTTTCAGTACGTCACGCATTCAAAAGAAAACCAATTTTTCCTCCAAGGAATAGGAATTGAAGGATTTTTATAAAATCAACAGTCGAACCCGAATTAATCCTCCTGCTCACCGAAAATGTGTCATATGCATCAATACTATTCCCTAGCCTGATCCAGATCCCATTTCTTCTACTTCCTCTGGTCTAGTCCCAATCCCATTGCCAATACAGTTCCAAATCCCAAAAACTGTTTAATTCCATTTCCATTTCTATTCCTCTTACGTCTCGATCCCGCTCGTATTTTTACTCATTCAAATGGTATTTTGCAGTACTTTTTCACTCATTCGACGTACTTTATTCATCTACCATATCTTTCTCTCTGTACTCAAATATCTCTTCTTAAAACGGATATTCTGCATCTTGCCACATAGTTTCAAAAATAGGACTCATAATTTTTATCTTCTACTTCGCTATTGATGTCCTTCTTACAGTCAGTGGAACTTTATGTATTTATAGTTTTGACCTTATAATTCTATTTTCGTTTTTGCTGCGGGAATACGTTCACGCTCTTTTTGAACTTGAATTTTGTTCAAGCCCAATTTTTCTCTGTTTCATGGTTTAATTAGTGTTGCATTAGGTTTTCTTTTGTTTTGATAATTCATTCCTAAAAATTTCGGAAAACTCGAATTTATTTTGGACCTTAAGTATAGGGATTCGAGATTATTTTTCAGAATAATCCGTGCGCCTGAGGGTACACTAGAAATAATGGAAGAGAAAAGGCATTTATATAAGATATGGTATTAATAATTAATTAATATAATTAATAGAACTGTCTCGATTTCACCACACAATCAAGTCCTTTATTATCATTATTATTATTACTATTATTAACCTTAAAAACTTTCTAAAATGAGCACGATTACTTTACATAGTAGTTAAATCGATTTCGAGGACTGAAAATTATAAATACAATTTACCCTTCACACAAACACAATGACATACTAGAGACAATTGCTGTCAAATATGACTGAATTATACCCGAGACAAGAGATGTTAATTTTCTGATATTTCATTGTCCTTTCAATGATAGAGATTAAATATATTTAAATTATTAAAATAAACTTATTTAGCTTAAATATATTATTCTTATGTTTATTCTCTGTTTATGTCATGGAATACCTACAACCTAGTTAATTTCCGCAAAATCGATATTTTCTCATTTCCTCTCCTAGCACTATTGTTGTGACGTTTCCCACCGTCGCGACGTGAACTCATATAATTTTCGCCCTTTATGCGTATAAATACGATGTGAATCGGCATTACCTCCCGATTTGGCGTAATATCTTCCGCCGTATTACATCCAGCATTTCTCCTCTAATCTAATCCCGCCTCATTCGCTATTCCACCTACATTCTCTCCCTCCCTCTCAATCAGCCTCCCACTATCTCTCCAAACATTCCCATTTCTCTCTCATCCCTCAGACCCTTCTCCTCTATCTCGCTTTCGCACCCCCATTTCCATCCCACTCTTTCCCTTTTTTCCCTGTTCCCTCGAGCCTTTGTGCCCTTAACTTCCTCATGACCACAATTCTAATCTAACCCCCTCTTTCTCCCCGTATCGCCGGAGGTTTTTTCTTTCCCTTTTCCTCCGAACTATCGCCCCATCTCTTTCTCTCCACGTTTTCCTCTCTCGCTTTCCTATTCATCTTGACACGCTTTCGGTGTCAATCAAAAGACTCCCATATTGCATCGCTCTTTCCGACTCTTTTCTCCCCCTCGCACGGCAGTGATTTAAGACTTTCTTCGTCGATCCCGACCCAAGCCGCGCCTTATTCGAAAGATTTATAGGTGCGCTATAGACGCGGCTTCTCTCTTTTTTAAAAGGGCGAAAATGGAGAGGGAAGAAAACGGCGCGGTTCGGCAGTTTTAACCTTTTTTAAACGATTAATCACCGGGACCACTTTCGGAATACTCCGATTTTTTTTTCGATCGAAAGGGGTTTTTTTCAGATCGGTCTTTTTTGTTGTTATTTCTTAAACTAAGGCGAGTTATATGGCAGGAATAGGGACTCGGATGTGTTAAAATGTTAGTTCAGATCAGGATTGCCCGTCTTGCTGTACGCTGGCTGGAAATAAGGTTTTATATCGGCTGGAGGACTTGTTCAAGATTTCTAAAAAGGAGGTTGTATCCTTGAATAAAATATACGTACCTGAGCGAAACCATGTATTTGATGGTGTTCTGGGAAAGGTTTAAAAAATACCCCTAAGGTACACGTTTATACTATTCACAGTTTAAACCGTCAACTCCACAAGGTTACCTGTGAACAGGATATGCCGTCATGCGTATACATGTCTCCCTGTAGACTGGATATACTTAATTTTTTAGGTAATTTTCTAAACTTTTACAATCGTTTGCTAAAATCTGGGTTGGTTAAAGTTATTCTTCCCATGATCAAATATAACTTGAATGGAAGGCTATTAATTATTTTGAGTTGCTTTTGCAGTTGAATTCAAGTATTTGATTTTAAATGTAGGCGTTTTGGTGTGAGCAATCTGCAAAAATTAGTTATGCGAATATGCAAAACGAAAGCACTTCAGATAATAGTGCTCTAACTTCATGATCCCTCAGTTGCCCGCGTGGTTGATGGAATTTCTAATGTGACCTATCGGCCCAAATATTTAGATAACTCTTGCTTATACACTCCAAATTTTGAGCTTTTTTGCAGCTGCGCATTAAAGTACATCCAATTCAAATGAAGCAGCTTGGGATATGGATTAGTTTTCTCCCTGATCTCTTTTCGACTTCTAAGTTTCAATTGCAGAACCAAAAGTAAGAGGTTGGAAATTTGCTAAGGGTTTAAGGCAATTCACAATTGCCACTTTACCTTTACCTTCAAGTGTGTAATGTCATCTATTGTTGAATATAGTCCATAGAATATTTATGAGGAATTCGAAGTCCTTTTTGAGGGGAGGATTAACTACTGCTAACCCATTACAAGAACATCCCCTTCATTTCTAATCAAACACAACAAACGCGATATGATCGCGATATGATGAGGCATCCTTGCTCTTTTAGATCACTTTAATAGAATATCAACAAAATCATTTAGGTAGGTGAGAGGAAAATCTAAGATATTCGATAAGCATGAATTGTATTTAAATTCAAAAAGATTCTTATCGAAAAAACGGCGGCGGAAAATGGTTCCATCCGCTTTCACAAACCCTTTTTTTTAAAGCATATAATACTATTCTGATTCTCGAATTTTTTCTCCTTTTGGTATATTAAGGGTTTACTTGTATGTCTCTTTAACCCTGGTTTCTCATAATTGGCTTCTGGACTGTACGGGTTGCGGATTTTGGACCAGCTAAACCCTAAGTCGAGTCAGTTTTTAATATCCTCTCTCTCGGTCGATCTTTTCGTTTTTTAGGATTTAATGCAGGTCGTCGTGTCGGTTTGATTCGTCCCGGGATAAACACGACGTTGATTTATTTGTGCACTAATTAAGTTCGGATTCGGAGTCCGAAATCGTCGCGGAGTCGGAATACTAAGAGAGAGCGATAGTTCCGGAGGAAGGAGAAATACGGTTACTAAGTAGTAAACTAGGTTATATGGTGGATTTTCTCTCCGAATTCTGTTTGATATCCGAAGGCTCGTCAATGTTTGTAGTTTGAGTAACCAAGCAAGTGGTATCATTCGCGAAAGCTGGTTAGGTGTTGGAAACACGGTTTACCTGTAAACCCCAAAATTAGTTTGGTCTTCTATCCTTAGAACAAAAAGAAACTTATATCGCTGTGTTATAATTAGTTTATGGTGAAGGTGAACGACTTTTTAATGTTGATGCGTCAGTTATTTCATTTTTATTTGCGGTGCACCACAAAACTACGTCATGATGCGTCATTGGTAATACAAATGTGCCATAAACAATAGCAATAAATGTTTAAATATTCGTTCTCTAGATTTCTGTAGGTAGGTACACACATTGCATAACCTACCATCTATAGATGTAAGTAAAACATTTATAAGTATATTTGTACATTTTGCATGAAACGCAATTTTTATTTTATATTTTGCTTCATTCAATGCAGCTCTTTTTGCGGATGTGTCATTGGTCAGTAAGTCTGGTAGATTGATTTGGCCAAAGGTATGCCAAGTTACACGAGAGTGGTGGTATATTTTCCGTTGGTGTTATTTTTCGTTTAACAAAGGGAATCTTTACAAAGATAGTACGTGAGTATGAGATAAGTCATTTATCTAATGAGTAAATTTAAGTTGGCTTAAAATATATTCCAAATTACACATATTATATTCTATTTCAACCAAAATTTAAAATTAAAATATCTGTGCGATATTTAGCCCAATAACTATGATTACAGAAGCTGAGAGAAAAGTGTAAAATTGAAATATAACCTTTTGTATGTACACTAATAAAATTTGTATTTTCTATGGAAAACATTAAAAAATTTAGTCTAAAAATATACCATTAAAATAATGTCCGTACTTTTTTTGTATTTTTTATCGTTTTGAGTTTTGAATGTATTTATGATCGATACTTGGATTCAGCTTTAAATTCAAAATATTTAAAACCCAAAGAACGATTCAGTTGAAAATTTCCAAAGGAATTGGGATTCTTTCTTTCAGTGAGAACAGGTAAAATAATAAATTTCGCAGTGAAAGTGCTTTATGAATTACGCCAAACCTTATTCTCTTTATTAAGGAAATACAATTTTATTAGGAAAAAAGAGTACTCTATATTGCTAGATTATCTACTTTTACATATGTTTATACTTAATCGTGTGCTCTGCTAGCCACCTTTCGCCCTGCGGAGTGTACGAACCGTTCAGCTAGTCAGCCAGAAAAGCACATCATTGAAGAATAAATACTGTTCTTCTAATGCCTCTGAATATAAAATGGGAAAATCAATTACCTTTTTCAAGCATTTATTTTCGTTTTTATTCCATAATAGGCGGCCACTCACACCGTAATGCATTTCTTAGATCTACCCAAATGGGAACTGAAGTGATATGTTGACGTTATCTTTCCTAATGAATCCTCGCTTGAAACATCCGTAGGCTGTTGGTCGTACGAAAGTAGAAACGGAATTGTGTCAAGAGGATATAGATGTCTAGCTGAAAGGATGACGTCCATCTAAACTGAAATGTACGGTGAATCGGAGATAGCTGAAACAGGTTTCCTAGTAGTTGAGGGAGAATCGGTCCCTTCACTAATTTCGTGACTCTTCGTGGGCTTAGAATTTCCGTGATAACTCTTTTTTAATTGACTGCTCCGAGTTAGGCAACCTTTTATAGAGCTGCCTTTTCCTGTTCTTTGGAAAAGGTATGATTTAAAGTGGCAGTTGCAAGATTCGTTCTGTATCCAAGCTAAGACACCACTGGCTACTATGAGCTCGGTTGATTTTTTTGAGCACTTCAGTATAATAAGGACACTATATATCTTTGTATTAAGTTAAGTGAAATACAATGTTTTCTTTCAAATGAAACGAATTAGATGCTGGGAACGTCTACCTGTTAATTAACAAGTTCTATTATTTATTAACTCCATTAAAAGATAAAGTAAACTTTATTCGCCTGTCACTCTGAGGTTAAGTTAGCAGTAACTCAGCTCAAATTAACATCTTATCTAAGCTATTTTAGATAATTATTCATTCAGTTCCTGGTGATTTCTCTCCTAGCAAATAGTAAAGATGGTTTGATACAGATCAAGAAAATTCTCTGTGATTGCTTCACCAAGGTATTCTTTCGTGGTTAGATTAGGTACATACATAAGTATTATATTGGAAACCGAGTAATACTGATATGATTTCAAGTGCTTTGAAGAGACAGGAAATATTTAGCAGTCGTTTATGATCAGGTATTTAGGTTTACATACAGGTAGGAAACATAAAAGTGCTTCGATATCTTCGGTCCATTCGCACATGTGCTTCAACTGGGAATCGAACTCAGGACCACGTTCACTGGAGACAAACGCGCTGCCCAGTTTGGTATCCAGGAGCACTTTTAGGAATTAAGCAAGTTTTAAAATACTCTTTTCCTTGTGTCAAGTAAATTCGAGTGTTATTTTTAATGCTACGTCATATTGAATTATATTCAATAATTTCATATAGGCCAGTCGCATAAAAATATCGTTTAGATAATTTCTTTGAAAGCAGTCTGCTATCATCACTATATAACTTATTAAAAACCATCTTTATTATTTTCATCTTCATTGCTCGTATATCTGATTATGGTGTGTTGATCTCAGTCAGTTAGAGTGAAACAATCACGTAAGAGATGTAAATAGTCTAGAGATATAATATGAAACATAATAATATTAAAGTTATGAGTTCTTCCTACAATACCCGGCATATAATCCGCATAAAGAAACCGCAAAACTACTTTCGAAAAAGGTACGTCAATTAAGAAAAAATCTGTGGCGTAATTAGTCTATCCTTTTTTTCCGACTAGCAAAAGTCGCAGTCGAAAATCGTCTTAGGTTGTAGTATATTTGATTAGCTGGTAAATCCTGAACATGAAAGGCAAAGAAAACAGCCTCTTGCTGATTGAATTAAGTGAATGAGTTTCCCTTCGACTGGCTTAATGCTGCGTAAGCCAGTCTTAGTTACGTCATCTGCTTGTAAATGCTTCTGAGTGCATAACAGTTCGTCAATCTTTAATGACCTCCTTTTTTACTCCGCAGGTTCGTGCCTATTTTCCCTCTTGGCGTAAATACGCCTTTGAGTCAGATTTTCCCTGATGTATCAGATGGTATTTGTTCTGAAAAATTTGGCGTAATGGTATAGCACCTTTAAATTAGCATAAGGCGTATATGGTGAAAGATGTGGAGATTTGGACGATGAAGTGGAAATTGAGATCGACTCGCCCTCTCGCCCTTGATGTTTTTGAGCTTTTAAGAACTAAGATTCAAGTAAATGATAGTGTATTTTAAACCATGTTTACTGTCAAATAATTTCAGTGATAGCACTCTGAATAATAACTGAACGAAAATTAGATGGGGATCTTAATACAATGTCGAGGTCGAAATATTCTTTTACGATAGCGCTAATTAATTTGTTACATTCAGTACTACAGTAATATCTGTTAAATTAATGGATATGTTAATGGTAAGAATATAATCTTTCTTTGTTGTAGTCTACTATCAATGTCATATGAATTTAAACCAACTTATTTGGCTTGGAAATGTTTACAGCAAGTATAGATTCTATAATCTTAAGATTTCGATTAAAAATATGTATATATAATTTCCTATAATTATCTATATAATTATAATAAAATTATTATATTCTTATATAATTTCTCGTTCTTGTTACTGCTTCTCGATTAGTTTTCATTTCTGCTAGTAAATTGCAAGACCAAGCATACTGGCATCGATGCTAAAAAGTAATTTTAATTATTTTATGTAATTTAATCATTACATAACGTTAACTTTCTTATTTTATCATCGCATGTTCTTTCCAAGTATATTATATCTATTATTATATCTCTATCGATTAGTCACAATTGACATTACGAATGGAAAACGTTTTATACCCAATTTATTAAAGTGAATCGAAAGTTCCATACAATGATTCCTCCTGATTTTTTTTTCGTGGGTTCGACAAGGAAAATAAGGAAAATCCTTGTTATCACTGTGAGTTACAAGTATACAAGTTCCTAATTAGGAAGTTAGAGATTATTATTGGAGAGTAGTACGATAAAATGGCATAGCAACCTCGGCTTGCCTTACATGTGGTGCACAAGTGTAGGATTTCTTCGTAATGAAATTTCTAGGTACATTTTCTCCAGTACATCCTCATTTTAAATGTCTTCATTTTTTCTCTTGCTATATACTACATCCTTTGCTAAATTACGAATGGATCACAATTTTACTACAATAATCATATATTGGTTCATGTTTTTCGTTGTTAAGGATCGATGAATTACGATAGTACATCTCTGATATAACTTCAAAAAAATAACCTTTGCTTGCATAGGTTCCTTAATTATTCCCATGTCTTAAAAATGAGACATTAGCCTACTTGTCTTTTAGAATATTCTTCATTTTAAGTTAATATGTTCTTTTTTTAATTTGTGAAGTGACTTATCAGTTATTTTTCCTCTCGATAATTTTAAGGATTAATTTCGCTACAGAAAAAGCGATGTATCTTGTACGAATGTGCGCTTGTATAAAGCTTGTATGTATTTCATTTCTATTTTCAATGATTCTTCAAAGCTGCATTTACGTAGAACCTAGGAAACAATTGTGTCTCGCGGTCTGCGGAGCTCCGGAACTGCCATGTCAAAAGAAACACTACACTCAACTCCTTCCTAATAACGACATTAGTCTGTTTACTCATCTATTTGCTCTTTTTTTCAATCCCATCGCCGAAAACCCTTTCCCTCCCTCCATCCCTCATTCTTTTCATCCTCGGAAACAAGGCTCTAAATTTGCCACTGGTGTTCACATCTCGATCCATATGAGTTGCGGGTGGGGGAAAGCCAAAAGGAAAGGGATTGGAGTTTCTCCCCCACTCCACGTGCGTCATCAATGCAACTTGATAAATGAACCGCGAATTTCGGAAGCTGACGTACACGAAAAAGCCCGCCGCGCCGATTTGGGCCCGGAATGGATTGCCTCGCAGCATAAGTATTCCACGAAAGCTCGCGGATAAGTTTTACTCGGCTCTTATTATTTATTGCGAGCCGACAAGTAATGAATCTGAGGATGAATGCAGCGTTTCGAATGTTTCGGGAGGAAATCCCCGCCATGTTCTGAATTATGTTGACAATGAGAGTGTAACAGAGGTTCGGTGTCTAAATCCAACTATGGATTTATGAATGGTTCCCGACTGTCGGGGGGAAAAGGGGGAGACATTGAAAAAGTTTGGTCTTTCCCGTGTAAATGTATCGGGATGGAGGATGGGACCGCTGTCGCTGCTATTTCCGAGATGACTTTTGTGGAGGCGATGTATATGAAATGCGCTGGATTGGAATTATCATAGGAGGCGTGCCATTGGTCTGTTTGTTACTTCGTCGATTTGCTCGAATCAGAGCAATTCGACTCAGCTGTTTTACTTTTGAGGGCAGTTTTAGCTTAAAAAATATTCAATTATCATATACAAAAATACCATTCACAAAAAATATAAAATAAACATATAATAGGGTATATATTGCTTGAGATAACCATAATATTACTTAATTTAATCTTGTCCGGCTATCTACAATTGTAATTTACGTTCATTAGTTGCATAAAAAAGACATTACATTAACTAAATAGCATAGAACAATTTCTTAAGGAAATTCCCTCATGTTGACAAATAATAAGACAAATAAAAAAAGCATTTAAGTATATAAGTTCATTTTTAACAATTAAATAAATTGTAATTTGTTGCAGAGTCTACTTATTAGAAATATAAGTTTACAAATCTTTATTTGAGTCTATAAAAATAAGAAAAGAGGATAAAAAGGCTTTTTGTAGCCTTGGAAAATAGAACAGTCCTTACATAACACATGGTTATACTTTTACTGCCTTAGAATTCTTGGGTTCTCATCATCATCTACAATTAATGTAAAAGCTGGATGAGTTAACGATTTAGATAGATTAGAGGTACTTACCATAGCTCAATGAGAAGATATTGCTTACAGTTAAGTTTCATAATCATGTTTCCCTTAAAAGTTCATTAGGAACAAATTGTAATATCCTGGAATAGAGCATTTTCTGTTGTGCTAAACAATTTGTTTGTCAATTTACTCTATTCAGAATTGTGGGGTTCTTAGAATTATCATTACAAATTTTAGTATCTGAAGGGATGGGGTAATTGGGTAGTGAAACGTATCGACGTTACTGGGATTCAAAGGGAGGATTCTAAAAGCTAAACTACTATCATTTATAATCAAGGTAAAAGCAGTATGAATCTAGAATTTCCATGAATTAGAGGCATTTACCGTTGTTTAATGCGAAGGGATTGCTTGCGATTACCTTCTAGCATCACGTTTCCCCTTAAGAATGCCTTGGAAATAAATTATTATATCCATGAATAGAGTATTTTAATCATTGTTAACCAATTGTCTGAAACGTCCATTGCTCTTGTTGTTTGTCAGTTTGTAATTGGACGGATTTTCATAGGTGTAGGTAACTATATTGAGAATTTTGAAAAACCATGAAGAATATTTTTGTATTATGAAAGGGTAATTGGAACTGAAGTTGGGGTCGAACCGAAGACTCCAATAGCTAATCTACCGTCATCTATAATTAAAGTAAAATCTGAGTGAATTTAGGATTTAGATAGATTAGAGGTACTTACCATTATTCAATCGGACGAAATTGCTTACACGTAAATTTTATAAAAATGCATTGGGAATGAATTCCAATATCCAGGTATTTGCTCTTTTGTTAAACAATTTGTCTCAAACGCAAACAAAGCTCTATATATATGGGTTTCTCAAATGGTCTCTTCTTGAAAGAATATTTCTTGGGTCTCTGACTTGGTACAAATTCTGCATAAAGCCGACGTTTTGGCCGCGATCTCTTGGTCTGGTCTCTTCTTGCACATGAGCAGTAATACGTTACATTGTGAATATATAAGAAATGATAAATAATTTAGAATATTTTTTCAGTACTCGGAGAAGATAGGGATATATTTTTGGAGTCGAATCGACTAATACTAATAATTAGGAGTGAGTGGAAGTTATTTTAGTGCGAGCCTAACGTGATTCATTATATTAAAAAAAATAAATTTTATTACGCCATCTTTTATGCATTCCGCTTACATTTTAATTTATTAATTCCAACGTGATTGATATTTATAACATTTATCAGCACAAATAAGTTATGAATTTTATCATTAATAATACCTATATATTATAATTCGTGTTCCATGATAAATTTAAATGAAGTCCCGTCATTTTTGACGAGGAAGTTCGCTAGCATTCAAATAAATTCCGCGCGACTTCAAAAGCCATAATTTAGTCCGCACTGCTTATTAACCCTTTATTTAATCTAATTTGGTATTTTTACTATCCTCCCCGTCACGTTTGGTGACCTAAATTTGCGAAATTAATTGTCGGAAACTCCGCTTCAGCGAGTGCGTCACTTAATAATGGTCATCGTGCACACGTATCGCGAAATGGCGGAGTGAAATTTCTGGTTGATTATCTTTGTTAATAGAGATGGTTTTTCAAATTGTATGAGAGAGGTGTATTATATATAGCGTATGCTTTATGAGTGCAGTAGAGTTGCGTTTCATCACTTACTTTGTTTACAGTTTGGACACACTTTGGTTCGGCGATGTACGGTGATGGGAATAGGATTTTGAAACGCATAGAGTGAAAACGCAGACACGAAAAATCCATTTCCGTCATATTTGACGCTCTTTACGCTTTTGGTTTTAATGTACGGTTAAAATCCACTTACGGGATGACACGGGAAGTGGGTCACGTAGAATGCGAGACTTTTGATGGCAAGGCGTTCCCAGTAACTGCGGTTTAGATTCAGAAGGCAGCCATTCATCTTTGCAGTAGTTACAAAACGTGAATTAGCGTTTCAATGTAGATGCCATTACGTAGAAATAGTTTCGGCTCCTTTGAAAGAATTCAGCTATGGATGTTTTGGCCCGTATTTCTCGGAGAAAAGGGAATATTTTGAGGGATAAGCTAGAGTCTCTGGCGTCTACTAAGTTTACTAAATGCTAAATTTCTATGAATTCTACGCACAATCCACAAAAGAGCTCGTTTACAGTACAATACTATATCCTCTTTCGAATACACCAGAGCAGAGTTCACAATGAATGTATTTCTTATAATTTTAAAAATAATCGTATTGTTATAGGAAAAGAGGTAGAGCATTCCATTAAGGATGAAAGTATATCTATGAAGTAAAAGTTATTATTCCTATCATTATTATTGTGTATATGGAAGAATTAAAGTTGATGTTTGATAGAATGTCTAAGATTATCGTGAAATAATGTTCCAGTTTAGCTGAAAATTCCTGAAACAGTAATTGTCGATGCAAATTTAAATCAGAGTAGATCTATAATATGGTTTTGTTTATATCATACATTTATTATTGAATTCCGTCAGAATGACTGTAGACTCAATGGCTACTATTTTTGTAAGTCATGGCTCTGACGATGATATTCATTTATATAATTCCCCTTCCTAGCGCATTATTTTCTCTCATTTTGTTCTTCCAACTCTTTTAGTTGAGAAATGAAAGGATTAAAATTTCTCTTTGAAATAATTCTTTCCATGGGTATAAGGACTTTATGAAAAGAAAACAAAATTAGGGTTATTTCTAGAGAGCAATTCATAAAATCGTTGTCTGTAACAAATCCATGCATTATTTCATTACTGTTTAAGTTCACACTCAGTCATAGGCCCATTTACTCGTTATGCCTCATCGTTCTATGAATTGATCCATGTTAGTTATAAAAATAATATTATATTTTATAAAAGCTGTCTAATTTATAAGTAAATTTATTTTTGATTTTCTATCACTACAATATATTAGGTTTATAATGATAGGGAAATTCCACGAAAATAGTATAAAATACAATAATATCACAAAAACGTTCATTCAACAACTTTTTTCATGGAATGGTTGTTAAAATTGCTATATTTCTACGGAATTTTAATCTATAGTTTTACAATTTAAGAGAAAATTGAACTTTGGAAATAATTACGATTAAATTACCTGATAATAAAATGGCATTACTTTAGATATATTGACATTTTAAAGGGACTTGGATAAAAAATGCGTTCGAAGCTTTCCTTGAACTTCTGTGTAGGTTAATTTTTACTTAAATTCCATACTTGATATAGTGGTAGTATTAAAGTCAACGGTTAAGCGAAATGCAAATAGTTGCAAAATATTATTTTTAGTTACAAAATATTTAAAAAATATTACAAAATATAAGAGATAAAAAACATTATAGTCCTCCTGAGCCAGTCAGAAGTTCATCAAAAGGTTTCAAATGTGGTCCATGATAGACTGAAGACAGATCTTCATTGTAACATACAATTCTCAAAATGTGTGAAACACCATAAACATACATGAAACTCACTATCATATCAACAATTATCGAATAAGATGCTAAACTGTATATTACAATAATTGCACAATACTTAAATTACAGTGAAATAATTGTTTATCTATACAAAACATAAAATGTCTAGTTATTAACGGGCTTCATAAACAACAAAATATATTCTCGTATTTATATGCCTAATTTATGTGAAATAGATGTATAACAATGCGTTGATTCGATTTCCAGTTGTTTATATCCACTTTTTTATCACGATAAAGATTACATAGCAAATACTTTAAATCTCTTCAATATATTGCGGAGGAAATGCATATATATTTGGTTGAATGGAAGATGGGACTAAAAAGTCCCAATTTCGCCAAATAAAGTCCCTTGTATGTATGCGTGCATATTTCATAAATCTGATCATTTTATTTAGGAAACACTAGGTCCATTCAAATTGCCATAAGAAACCCTTACTTATTGCTCTAAATCCCTTACCTGTTTTCAGTGGGGGTTTGAGGGCCTCTCCAGGCAATAAGGTTTTATCTGTCCCCTTTTGTGAATGAGATCCCCGAGTATATCTTTGATAGAATAGGTTTATATGGAGATGAAATGGATAGAAACGGATGAAATAAGGAATTGAGGGGGAGGAAGTGGGCAAGAGGAGTTGGGAGGGCAAGAAATATAGCACGAAGGGAAATATCGGTTGCATGGGGGACAGGATAAGAGATGTAGCCTTTTGATACAAAGCAAAACATTTATCTTTTCAACTCGCTCAAGAGATGTATTTCCACAGTACAAATTGCGGTAAATTTCCTTCAAAAGACATCCCACAGGCTGCTAAATTTGTCCGGTTTGCCCGGAATTACCCTCTAACGGAAGCCACCTTGCATGTCTTTCGTAGCCACACGAAGTCCCAGAAGCCTCACAAAGAATTCCCGTTGCAGCAGAGCGCTAACATTACCCACGGGCATAAATGCAGCAATATTCAGAATGCCCAAGGAAGGCTGTTTGAAAACTGAGCAAAAGTATAAGTAATACGGGGTCTTAAAAAATAACTTTTCAAGTGATACTACCTATGATACAAAGGTGACTCAAAAAATGCGATTTGGATAAATAAGGAGCTTTTCCTATCTTGTTTAAGCCTCTACATTTTATTAATAATGGTAGAGATAATATTTATCATACAATTGATTTTCAACCAAATAAGAAAATTTTGTTACTACTTCATAATCTGGGTCTAGGACATTTCGGCGCGGCCACTTCGGCGCCATATACCACTAATTTCAATTCCATTGACGAATTCTATATCGTACGCTTAACACAAGTTACATAGTATTCACTAATAATTTAAGAAACAACGAAGTTGTTTTTGGTCATAACCGTGGCTGGCGCCGAAGTTTCCGGCGCCGTAATGGGCCTTCGCCGAATTGGCCCAATCCCTCATAATCTACACTTGTATATTGTTTTTGCTTAATACATATTCCAGGATTATCGTATTTACTGAGGAATGTAACACCGATACGTGAAATAATTATGCCAGCGATTACTATCACAACAAATTATAAATAACTATATGTATCAACTACGTCACTTATTTGTACGTTTATCTAAACACGCTACATATTTGAAATAAAAATGATATTAATTGGGAAAATCTCCCTTAGATAATGGTGATATTTACCATACATATACATCATTCAATTATTATATACATACACTGCTTTATGTGAATTAAAAAAATAGCTCTCTATAACTTGATTAGTAGAATATTATATCTTGATAAATAGTCTTTGAGTGCAGGACAGAGAGAATTTATCTTTTGCTCATTCTTTTGAAACGGTCGTTTAGTTATTTTATAAAGAGTTATTTAATATAGGTTGGTCTATAGTTTTGTATCGTTCAACACTTTGGGCATCATTTGTCGTGCCTTTACACTGTTACTAATGCTTATAAATTTCACAATATTGCGGTTTTTTGCCATTGTTTTCATGCCAACTTCAGATCACGCTATAATAATAATTATAATAATAATTTATTATGCTCTGGATTGATTCCCATAGAGAAACACAAAATAAAAGATATGCTCAGAGTCCAAAAAAATTCTAAAAAATCACTACAGATATACAAAAATATATGGAAAATCATTAGAAAAAAGAAAGCATTGAAAATTACAAAAATATGTGGAAATACAAAAATACAAAATAAAGAAAAAAACAACATCGGTAAACAGAAAATTTAGAACTTAAAGATAGACAACAAGAGAGGGGCAGAAACGAGATGCAACAAGTCTAACACAAAATACTCATTTAAACATCAGCAGCTTAGAGATTGAGCTATTAATGAATTTTAATAATTTCATAACTTCTTGCCTTGACACATGGCTTTGTCGAAGCAAGAAGCCTTACGCAATTTATTAAGGTGAATATATTTCTAAAAAGGTAGTTATTACGAAAAATTGCTTTTAATATGAGAAGCATATTTTTTTCAAAGTATGCCCCTCGAACAGTTGGTACCACGCCCCTGAAGTTCCCCTGTGCTGATTGTACAATCGGCTGACGCTGTCCGCAGCCGCGAGAGTGCAGCACTGAAGCTCGCCCTTTGAAACCATAATCTCATATGGAGGAAATGGAAAAAACAGCACGATTATGATACTTTTTCCCTCTTTTTCTTTGTGGGAGTAGTATATACCAAAGATGGAATTCATAGATAGTGATTTATCCATTGATAAGTACTTAAAACAACTGAATAAAATGGGCAAATTAGTAAATCCGAAGAATAAGTGCAGGTTGCCTTCAGGGCACACCACAAGTAACTTGTGAAAACATTATTCGTAGATCAGCGAAGTGTTCTGCTTGGATACACAGAAAATAATTGATCCTTAATAAATTACCAACGTTACATCTACTTTCAACTAGGCCTTTTAAAACTAGAATCGCAGGATGCACATGGGTGGTCTGAAGAGTTTCCGACATTTCAACATTTCTTGACATGTTTTCTGAAAATTTTCTGAAGATGTCTGAAAAATCTGGGGCCGGATACTTTTCAGACCACCCTCGTATATACGTTTCCTGAAAAAAATCGAAGTTCCCAGAAATAGTCTCCAGGAAATGAGTCAAATATTGTTGAAACATACATAAATCCAAAATTATCAAATTTTAATGACTGGCAAGGGCTACATTTAATCTTAGGGAGGCTGAAATGTGAAGTTAGGTTATACAATATACAAACATAAAGGATAGAGTGGTATAAAAAATTTATTGACCAAACATTAAATTTTTTATACAGTTTCACAATTTTCCTTTTCGATGCACTTTCTTTAAATTTATAAAGTTTGCATGCTGTCTAATCCTCATAGTTACATAATATTCTATTATATATGCTATGATTTCACTTCCGTGCTCAAAGCATGGAAAAGTTATCTCCTACCTTCAAGTAACTCTGTAATTTTGCACTCAAGCACATCATTTGACTCACAGTGCTTTACAAATTGTTCCTCCACTTTGAGGATGAAAGTATGAAGGCTTACATCAGGATGAACTAAAGCCCCCATACTTTTCATATTTGTTAACTTTACTACTGGATGACAAGATGGCCCCCGGATGAATTTATGCTGCCTGGCAAACAGCATACTTGCTGTGTTTCTTTATCTGGTTCAATACAACGATGACCAGGCATATTTAAGATTAAGGATACCTTAAGAATATCTTAAAATATATCAAAAGTATTCATTTTTTATTCTTTTAGTTTTTAGAGGAAAAAATATTTAAAATGTATTTTTCTTTGGAAAATGTATAAATAAAGTGGAAAAACGTTATTATGAGTCAATAACTTCTTATCTCAGTACCTATTAAACAAAGATTAAATAAAATAATAATTTAAAGATTTTAAAATATATTAATTGTCGTAATATTAGTTATATAGTTAATTTTATAGCCGATGTTTAGGAAACATATTTAGTGGCCGAAGTCACCCAATCGGTTGGGGTGCCTACGGTCGCTATTCTTTATTTTTTTAAACAAATTCCGTTGCTTTAAATAAAGATTAAAATACTATTTGCTATGTTTACTATTTTACGGCGACAAAGTTACCTGTGTTTTGCACATTAGGTAAGCACCTATTCTTCGGATTTGCTAATTTGTCCGTCTTATTCAAATGATTTGTATTCAATTCAAAAGTACCTAGTGATGGATAAAACAATTACTCTTAATTCCATCTTTGGTAAATATTACTCTTTATTACATATGTATCATAATCGTGCTTTTTCACCGTTTACTCCACATAAGATTATGGTTTCAAAGGGTGAACTTCAGTGCTGCCATCTCGCGGATGCGGACATTAAGGGAGCCAAAACTTTTCCGCAGTTTCCAGTCCTATACTTTCTAAGTTCGTGGTTGGTACACATCGTGTCAGTCATCAATGCCTACACGATTACGAAATCTTTCAAACCTCTCTGCCTCCAATGCCATCATTTCGAGCGTATCAAAGTTCGTGTTACCGTAAGCTGACGCTATTCTGATCAGCACCTGGAAGAGAATCTTAAAAGATTAAATAAAAGTATACAAAAAGCGCCTAGTAGGCACTGCCTACTTCCCCGGAAATTAAAGGAAAATTACTTGACTTCGATTAATTAAAATCTAAAAATCTGATGTGGCCAGAACATGACTTTCTCCATACATAAGATGTAAATATTTATCTACGACAGTAATTTCGAACTCTATATTCCATCTAAACTTTGAATATGAGTGATTAATTTATATATATAATTATCTTTTACGTCACAAACACTATAAATAATGTTTTTCAGGACATGTTCGATGAAAAACGATGAAATGGCCTTTCGCCCCAGCGCCCAGAGCGCCCACAACGTACATAATCAGCAATTTCCGGTTTATCAGTATTTCACAAATAACTCCTACACAATCAGTGATACAAAAATATGCTTCATACAAAAGTCATAGTAAATTACATTTTATAAAACTTTTATAAATAATAGTATATACCTATATATCATATTTATGGAGATATTTTGAAAACCGGAAATGAGCTTTGAAGAATGAAGCTCGACTTCCGGTTAACCGATTTTCTCCAAAATCTAATCAACTCTAACGACTGTAATAAAAACACTATATATGAAATTTGGTGTTGATCCGACAAATATTTTTTATGTTAGAGCGCCCACAAAGTATATAATCAGCTACTTCCGGTTGATCAGTATTTCACGAATAACTCCTAATCAACCGGTGATAAAAAAATATGTTAAATACAAAAGTTATAGTAAAACACATTATCTAAAACTTTTATAGGGTATACAACATACCTATATATCATATTTATGGAGATATTTTGAAAACCGGAAATGAGCTTGAATGAATAAAGCTCGACTTCCGGTTTACCGATTTACTTGAAAAACTAATTAACTCTGACAGCACACACTACAGTACTATATATGAATTTTGGTATTGATACGACTAATAGTTTTCACGTTAGAGCGCCCACTGTCACACACACACATACACACACACACACACACACACACACACACACACACACACACACACACACATACACACACACATCATTCCGAAAATGGTCAAAACGTGTTCTAGGGACCCCAAAACGTGTATTTCCGTTGAAATCTCGAAGTCGATTTTTTTCATGAAAACAATACTTTCTCTATACTTCGTATATGGAGAAAGTAAAAATGACTGAATCTCCACCAATCTACAATTATTCGTTTATTAAACCATGTGAACAATTGATTCCTGGAAATTGACCGACAGCGTTTGACAGAGCCTTTGTTGCCTGTCACCAAACACATTTCTGATGTTTAAAACTGTTTTTCTCAACTTCCATCTATTTTTAGTGAAGCTAGTAAATTTTGAAACACGTCGATAAAATGTTTTCCCCTGATATACCGAAGTACCATAAGCTCATTTATTTCGTTATAGTACCATGCTTAGGTATCCTATATTTTCTTCTATTTAAGTAACGAGTCAATCATTGTATTCAATTTAAATCATTAACATCTATGGCCTAGTCATTTGATATTTATATATTATGTTATACAATGACCACATTAGGGATTTCAATTTGTAACCAATTCGTCCACAAATGCCTTGATAGAATTAAGTATTTGGAAATCCACGTACTTTGAAATACTTTTTTATGATGTATAATACCACCATGGTTATGACTGAAATTTGTTGAGAAGTTTTTCTCAAATTCAGTTAGTTTTATGCTCACCGATAAGCAGCTTTTAAGGTACGTTTCTATACGTCCAATAAATAAAATAATAAAGGATCAGAAAAGGCTTAACTGATTGTGAGTTGAACTTCTTCACCGAATCTATTGTGTCGCGATTTATTTTACTGAGAAAAATAATAAATATTACACTGAATATACTGGCGATGTAATAGTGTAATATTTTTATTTTACATAACAGCGTAATACTTTTTTTTACTTTGTAACATAAATCAGATCCAAATTTAATTAAGTTTCATAGTGATAATAAGGTTTATAGTCTGAAAATCTCATATGAATTTTCGTTATTTATTTTCTTTGGCAGCATTGACGACCTAGTAGCTGATTCCTCTGGCTCTCTGGAGTCCAATTTCCCTCTAAGTCGAAGGCTCTTTCAGACTTCCAGAATATTCTGATACCAAAATAGCTCCTGACGTATCATATTGCATTTTGTAGCCGTTTGCAAGAAAGTAAAAACTTTGCAGTGGCGCGTGGAATTATGGGTAGAGAGTCACAGCAGGAGTCGAGGCAACGGCCATCGCAAAGCATTCTGGGTGGTTGATTTTTCTTCAGCGGCGTCGTCGGGCGGGAGATCCAACTACTGCAATCAATTTTTGGGAAATATTGTTGCAAAATTAGTTGCCCGCATTGAAATTTAATCTTCGAAAAGTAGCGTAATGAATTTGCAGACGTTTAGTGCTAATTTAAATTTGTATTGGAATGTAAATATAGTATAATTAAATCCTCTACGAAAGTGAGCAAAGAAATAGCTGTAAACTTTATTAGTTTTAAGTTTATAATGTTCGCGTATTTTAATATTCGAGCTAGACTTACGAGATAATAAATGCAAATTATAAGTTTGTTTATTTATTTAGGTTGCCGTAGTGGTAAAGTACAAATTTACCAGAGTTAGTTACGCCAAGGTGCTAGGAAAGCATCACGACGTAATTCGTTTCTAACAGATATTTTCGGTTAAACTTCTGTATGTTGTTTTACTTTCGACTTTGTTGGTTGTTTACATGTTGATTGTGGATTTCTTTTTATTTTGCGTAGTTTATTCCGCATCGTGTTATTAATTTTCATGAGTGCGGTTTAACTTGCAGACTTTTATTCTCTTAACGTTATCCTTAAGAAGTACGGCTTCTAGAGCACTTCGTCGTACTATTTCCTTTTTCTATCCGTTTTATATTTTATCGTTTTATACCACCCGTTCGAGAATCCTTTATTGTTTCGGAGAGTATCGTTTTCCTGCCCCGATGCTAGGAAGGTAGATATAGTACCTCACGCGGCGCGGTGCATTGTGGGTACAATCGTACGAACCTTCCTATGGGGGTCTCCGCAATTGCTAATAAGCAATTCATACAACCCCCATGGGGAGTATACCGCCAAATTTGTGAACTCGTTTGGAGGTGTCGTTGGTCGTGAAAATTGGTGTCGGAACGAATGTAAACAATCGATGTATCTTTTACGTTACGAATTTTCGGCGTTTATTTGAATTTTCGAATGGATATTAGAGATTAATCAATGGAATTTAAAATTTTTTGCAGATCATTGGAATCTTCACCGAGAATTTGATGGCGGGTGATACCTTCGGCGGGAAGGTCCTTGGCAAGCATCTGCAGATATAGTAAGTCTAAACTACCTGATTAATTTTTATTATAATGTTTCAAGTATTTAATGCAACTCGTTTGCTTTGTGACTGTAGGAAATATTTTTAATTTTTGTGTTAAATACTGTCTCAATTCTGCTCAATTTCTGTTGGTTTAATATTCTTTGATTGCGTTATATCCGGAAAGTGATTTGTTTGAGAAATAGATTTTCACCTAGTATTTGCCTGGTTTAGTTAGGATTACCATTTCTTTCTTATAAGTAATATGGGGTCTTAAAAATTAATTTTAAAGTGATCGTATAACCTACCTATGATACAAAAGTGACTAAAAAATACGATTTAGATAAATAAGGAGCTTATCCTATATTTTTTAAACCCCTATATTTGATCAATAATGGTAGTGATAATATTTATGATACAATTGATTTTCAACCAAATAAGAAAATGTTGTTACTACTTCATTATCTACACTTGTTTATTGTTTTTGCTTAATACGTATTCCAGAATTATCGTATTTATTGAGGAAGGTAACACCGATACGTGAAATAATTATACCAGTGATTACTACGCCAACAAATTATAAATAACTATATGTATCTACTACGTCAGATATTTGTACATACGTTTATCCAAATACATCGTATTTGAAAAAAATGAGAGCAATTGGGAAAATCTCGCTGAGAAAATGGTGATATTTACCTTACATATACAATATTCCGTTATTATGCATTATTATATACATACGCAGCTTTATGTGAATGAAAAAATTTATCTAACTTTTTTAATTTTGTGTTTGAGTTTGAGGAGTTGCTTTTTGAAGTTATTGGTGACATTTATGATGCGTTAGTAATTATGTAAGTGTTCCATAATGATTTTATGTCCTTTTGGATATTATCAGTACCTAAAACAATAATTATGTTATTGTAACATTATTTAAAACTATAAAATGAGTATCATTGAATGATACTTGATAGAATTCCATAGTTAATGATTTGTTTTAATTGCGGATATTTTGATTAAAATAAATCATTGAAGATATGGAATTTGTGTTCTGTAAACCGCGAAGTTACGTATGAAGTTCGCCTTTTCTACTAAATTGCGAAGGAAGTAATTCGCAATTAATATTTGAGTTTCATCACAGTATGCAAACTGGATCCTTTTCGGAACGAAATTGATACAGCCTATCTCCTAATCACGTTTGTCCAAGGAAATATAATCTACCTTTACACATTACCTGGCGGAAACATTCCCAGCCAGCCAATAGAGGGACCGCAGGCCCCATTATACCCGGAGAGAATATCTTCATTGCATCGTTAGCCGCGCAAGTTTATTTTGATTTCACGTATACATAGACGATGAAAGTGCGCCTACTTCGCACCTTTTCTAAGCAGAGTGGAGCTCGGTTCCGTTTGATTTCATCTCAACTCTCTCCGAGTTTGGAAATATTTTAGCCGAGCAAAAGCTTTCAAATCCCCAATGTCTGCTAAGGGTCAGATACGTTCCCTATCGATTTTCCTCCTCGGAGAAGCCATGGGCTGCCTTATTTCCATTAAGCGAAGAAACATATATTCTTTTGATACCGCCGCTTTGCCTGAATAATTCCGAAAATTTCGACATCGATACGGGCGTAACGATCAAATACGAAAGTCTCGTTGAAATTTTTTCGAGCTTCTTTTTTCGTTCACTTAGCAATTAACGTGAAGCATTAGGGCTATATTTCCTTGCAGGAGTTAAAAAATACCGTTTCTATGAAGAATATTTTTATTCTAAGGTCAATTGAAATGAATAGATGGTAAAGTTAAATTATAGGTTTAATATCTCCAAAAGCCATCTTTGTCGGCGTTCCTCGTCTCATTCCCCGCTATAGGGAGAAAATAAGAAAGGAATACCGCATTTTGTAGCTTATATGTATTTTTATTTTTAGTAATTCCTTTCTTTTTTTCTCCGTATATATTTTAATTATCCTATTACAAATTAATCCTGTTATTAATTGGCGAGTTGACATTGATAATACAATTTCGACTTTGTAAATGTAAATAACGATATGTATCAGCTGACTATTGTTTTGTTTTTGTATGACCTTGCCACACGGCTAGCAGCCTATTTGCAAGGATTTTTTATAATAATAATAATTATACCGGGGAATGAGAAGAGGTACGCCGACAAAGACGGATTATGGAGATTTGAAACCTCTATGCAGAAATAATAGACAGACTGCGTAGAAATCACGAAAGCTAAAGTACGAAAGGGAAAGCACAAAAACTGAACCAGTAACGCAAAAACAAAGCGATAATTTCAAGCCCTCACATATGATACAGGATTTTAATTGAAAACCATGTGCATCAACCTTTACCCTAGTGTTTCATTTCAATAAATTCTTTCAGTTTCTCGACTAATGTCTTTTTGAGAAACCAAGATTATTTTTGTTTTGCAACTAACATTTATCTCTTTTCTGTTTAATACTTAGATTAACATTGAAAATATGATTCGCTAGTTCGTTATTCTCGTTGATATATACCAAATAAGATATACATGGATAGCTTTTTGGGTCAGTAATTTGTAATAAAACGGGTATTTTTAATTTCTCCATATACGTAGTATAGAGAAAGTATTGTTTTCATGAAAAAAATCGACTTCGAGATTTCAACGGAAATACACGTTTTAGGGTCCCTAGAACACGTTTTAACCATTTTTGGAATGATGTCTGTGTGTGTGTGTGTTTGTGTATGTGTGTGTGTGTGTGCATGTGTGTATGTATGTGTGTCTGTGCTTGTGGGCGCCCTAACGTGAAAACTATTAGCCGTATCAATACCAAACTTCATATATAGCATTGTGGTATGTGCTGTCAGAGTTGATTAGTTTTTGGAGTAAATAGGTTTACCGGAAGTCGAGCTTCATTCATCAGAGCTCATTTCCAGTTTTCAAAATATCTCCATATATATGATATGAAGGTATATTGTATTACTTATAAAAGTTTTAGATAATAAAATTTACTATAACTTTTGTATTTAACATATTTTTGTATCACCGGTTGATTAGGAGTTATTCGTGAAATACTGATAAACCGGAAGTAGCTGACTATGTACTTTGTGGGCACTCTAACATGAAAAGTAATTATCGGATCATCACCAAATTTCATATATAGTATTTTGGTTAGTGTTGTTAGAGTTGATTAGTTTTTGGAGCAAATCGGTTTACCGGAAGTCGAGCTTCATTCTTCAAAGCTCATTTCCGGTTTTCAAAATATCTCCATAAATATGATATTTAGGTATATATTATTATTATAATAGTTTTAGAAAATAAAATTTACTATAACTTTTGAATGAAATATATTTTTTTAAAACTGATTGTTTAGTAGATATTCATGAAATACTGATAAACCGGAAGTTGCCGATTATGTACTTTGTGAGCACTGTGGGCGATGTGAGCGAAAGACCATTTCATATTTTTAATCGAGCATGTCCCGAAAAACATTATTTAAAATGTTTGTGACGTAATATATAATATGATATAAATTAATCACTTATCTTCCAAGTTTAGATTGAATATGAGTTCGAAAATACTGTCGTAAATAAATATTTACATCTTATACGTGGAGAAAGTCATGTGCTGGCCACATCAGATTTTTTAAGTTTTTACATGTTCTTGAAGGGGGTTTCGGATTGTGGAAATTCTCTCCTGGGACCAATTAAACTCAATTAAGAGAATTAAGTAGTATGTTCGTGAATATTAATTCAATTCATCCTCTACATTTCGTCTACAATCATTGATTGACATAGTTTAACTCCATTGATGGTGCCCACGTACTTATACAAAGGTTATCGTTTCATTTTCACGATTAAATTGAGCCATATTTAATTGACTGGACCGAAAAAACGACAAGTGTATGGAAGATATATTAGTTAAGCAATACTTAATTACGTTTAATTGTGAAATTTAGAAAATAGGAATGATTGAATACGTAATGATTGGCATTGATAATCAGGCAAATTTATCTAGATATATGAATAGCAAGACCATTGATGGTGTGAATCTATTTTATTTATCCTGATTTGAATATGAGTTTCACCTCATCGTTTCGATAAACTTTTCAGTTTGGAAAGAATGACATGAATTGAATTTGTACGCCTAGAACGTTTACTTGACAATATTATGTAAGTGTTTACTTGACATAATCATCTTACAGTTCATCTTGTTCTTGCATTACCGCTCGCCTGAAGTGGTTTCTATGTAAGCACCGTCTGATCAACAGATACAGGCTCGGCAACGAACCTTGCAATATTGCTCACGCATCAGTCACACATCCATAAACAAGGAGCAGCGAGTTAGCGTCCTGAGTGCTCATACCCGCTGCATAACTGGAGGTATTAAGCAGCAACGCACTACCTTGCACAGATATCCTTGAGAATGAATTCTTAGCTAGTGAGCTATAACGCAGCACACTGCTGCTGCTTGGATATTACTAGGTTTCAGGTGCTATTTTAGTGATACATGTAAAATATTGACAGCCGATGAGCCTTTACTAGTAGGTAATGCTGGTTTGACGTTTCCCGTGTCATTTGAAATTTAGGTTCGAAACCAAATCGTCCATACTCGTACGACCGAGAAATCCTAACGCTAGATCTCTAGATATGTATTGGATGTTTAAGTAATGTGTAAACAAAGAGAGGCAAGGTATTTCTAATCAAATAATTATTTTGTGTTTATAAGTACGAGTAATTGTTTTATTCAGAATAAGTATATGTTACTGGTGAAATAAAAATACATTAGACAATCGAGGCTCGCATGCTATTTTAATAATTCTCATTGTTTGGCTTATAAGTTATTCTGTTTCATGGTATTATTTTTTGCATGCCCTTACTTATATCGTATACAAATGCATCGATGTGAATTCGTCACATCATCATGCTAAAACTTTCATATCTCCGTTTTACCTACCTCACGTTTGGAAAATAAACGAAGGATTATCCGCAGAAAACCTAATGTTACGAGCGGGTTAAGGAGAAGAAAATAACAAAGTATTCCAGTCTTTAATCGACATTTCAATTTTTTGTCGTGCTCCGTATATTTTTGGTGGGCTAAACATATAATACATTGCGAAACCCAGTCAAACAGAGCAAGAAATATGTGCGAATGATTGGCGTGGCTATAATTATAATTCACAATTCTCAATCTATCGTATATTGGTTATGGAATTTAAGAAGATATAGATCAGGAGTATGTGGAAGAAGTGAATGGAATGGTTGGGGGAGCAGAAATTCCTAAAGATGAGTAATAGAAGGGGGTTGTAAGAGATTAGAGGAGATAAAGAATAGGATTGGTCGGCAGGGAGGATTAAGTGCATCAAGTTAAGGGATCACAGGAGATTACACGTGCCGTGACGCCGGTGAAAAAATATCTTTAGGTTAGGTGTGAAGCACTTTTGCAAGAAGGAGATACCGGTTTTGTATACATGGGAAAGACAAGGTATTTGTGAGACATCAATACTTTAGCTTCTTGGGCCAATAAGTAAGGGATTGTGAATAAGCCAGGCATAAAATTCGGTACAGGGTGCAATAGAGCAAGGAGGTGATGCCATAAAGGGTGCAGTACTTTTGTAGTTATCATAGTAATAGGGTTATTTACGGAGTAAAGAAAAGAAAGGGAATCATTAGCCAAGTTGTGAAATAAGAAGGGTGATTCAATCGCGTGTTATAGGGATTTAGAATGGTGAACCTCCTTCCTTTAGACGTTGCATTGAAAAAGGTAATTGGGCGGGGATTACGAAGTGTCTTTAAAATGTGTCATGGCAAAAGAAGCCATGTTTGTTTTGTTGTTTGTAAGGAATGTAAACAAATAAATTCTCTATATAGAGTATATTCCATAGTTTGATAAGGCAGTTACCGATTTTAATTTCAACTTTCTGTGAAATATGTAAATGAATAGCGTACAATACAGGCAGTGACTCCAAATAAATTACTTTATCTTTATCAGGTGTTGAGTAGAGTGAGTTTACAGCCTTAACAATACATTACTGGTCCAAGATTTCTTTTCCTCTAGGGATGTAAAGTTTATTTTTTGGCTCACTATATTTTTCGTAAAAACTAGCTTGAGCAGTTCTATTCGTTATTTGCATATAGATAAGATGATACTTATGGAAAAGTGAATTAAATTTATGTAAATTGATAAAAATATGTAAACAGTTACTAAATATTATAAATTTAAAGAGAGGAGAGAAACGGATCATGTATTAGTTGACAGAATTTGTTAATAAAATTAACATCCTAATGTCATCATTGATGAAATTTTATAGAACTGTATCTTTTTCGCGGCCAGATTTGGAGTTAACTTTGACCGTAGGCTTCGTATTTCATAAAATGTGTCATACTTTCTGAAAAATGCTCCACTTTCACTGATTTATTCGGAGTGAGATTGAAATTTGGAATTTATTTTATAAATTGCCTTTCTTGACGCGTGTTAAAGTACTTTAGCAAGTACCTTGTTAACATTAAAATTTTTAATTTCGATGTTTTAATTCCCTATCATGCAAAAATTTCGCTTATTTCATTCTTCTCCAACATCAAATCCTTGCTATTCTTTTCAGTATTGCTACGCTACAATTCACTTGATTTATATCCTCTTTTTATCGTATTAAGGAGATATCTTCAAGCACTATTCCAATGGTAGAGGTTTTTTAGTGCTGATTTTTTGTCTATTCCAGCCTGATTTACTTGGCAGTTTCTGTAACGATTCCTTATTCCACAAGGGTTAGCTTTCATTATTGAGTAATCTGATAATTTTGAAAATGATTTTAAGTTCCTCTCCCAAATAATTCCCTGGATTTTTTGCAGTTTCCTGTTACTGCCTCCATAGTGTTAATATTCATAAGTGTACCGATAATCATAGGTGACCACGATTGGAGCAGGCAGTTGGTTGAATAAGGGTACACAAGGCCACCTTTCATTATAACGACGTGAAATGTACTCCGCAGAGTCTAAGCACCAATATTCCCTTCAAGAACTATTACTTACCTTACTATTGGCTTACGTATCGAATCTAGGTAGAGAGACAATAGCAGGCTACTGAGGCCGTTGACGAAACTTAAGAGATTTATGTTGATAAGGACAAACGGAGACTTGAAAATTAATTAGGGCAGCATGTAGGATGCTGGTTTGAGTATGACTGTGGGGTAGGTAATTACAAGATGGAAATTCTCGTGGGAGTATGAATAGAATGAACGACAGGAGGCACTCAAGGATCTATTTTGAAGTCTGTAATGTCGTAAAATGATGAGTTAGGGTAGCGAGCAGGCAGAGGTAAATGCAAGTGAGGTATGCTCCTCTGGAAAGATACTTAGGGAAGTGATGCGAAAGGAAATGATCAAAGATAAGAGAAAACATAGGTTCCTCTCGAGCTACATTAGGGCCATTGGAGTACTTGAGAACGATTACGAAAGCATTCGAGTGACGGAAACAAAATCCGAGATCTCAGAAGAAAAAGAGTGGAAATCTTTCGGCACTGAACCAAATCATGCAGAGCTTCTTTTTAAATTAGTTGCGCCTTAATACACTTATCTAGGATAAATTCTTCCCGATGCTACTTTAGAAAATATCCTTAATATTATATTGGAAAAATGGACTTCACATAGGCACTGTAAAGGAGGTCCAAACATATTCTATTCGATTGATTGAACTAACATGGGTCTTTCACAATAGTTTAATTAATTTTAGATGATTTTGAGGTGCATTTACAGTTAAAAAGTTTTCCCATTAATACATGTTCTATCTGTAATCATTCTGGATCTATGGACATTGAGAAAAAGTCTGACATTGAGATTTATTTTCAATACTTTTATTTTGAATCGTAAGCTAGGTTTGAAAACTGAAATTATCTTAAAACAATCAGTTTTAGAAATGAACCATAATGCATTATTGATCTTTATATCACTAAGTGCTAAGAACAATATAACTATATCTTCTATCGCATCTAAATTTCAAAGGCTTTGAAAATTATCAGTGAAGGATATACTATGAGTTTAAGTGACTAACATTTTTAATTCTGTAATCACTATGAAAAATCAAACAAAAGAGTAGGAGAACTGTGCACTGTGTCACAAGGTTCGTAAACTCCTTCAAATACTTATAATCGATATGAGAAGGCGTGACTTCGTGGAAAGCCATTTGCAGAACGAAAACACTTCGTACTTTTCCAAAGAATTTTCTGTGGAAAAGTACGATGTGTTTTCATTCTCATTCAAATACACTTTATTTATTCATAAATGTATGTCAGTAATTACATATTTAAATTAAGCTATTTTATATATCTATATCATTCCATACAGACAAGCTTTATGTGGCCATTTCCATGAATTCTGAGCTTTTAAAGTTAATATTCATACCTGGAATAGTCTTTTTTAATAATTTAAATATGTTAGCAAGATTTTAACTTTTGAAATATTTGAATTTCATTCTATATTTTTAAATATTTTGCGGATTTAATATATTTATAGCTCTAATGAAATAACAGAGTTTCAATTTTAGAAGATTCGTAAGATATTTGTGCTTAAAGGAAGATTTTCATATATCAGCAAGTAAAAACTATTTGAATTGCATTATGTGTATATGTTAATATTTTACTTGTTTAACATATTTATAGCTTTGGTGAGACTACATACATTTTTTGTCTAACAATTAGAGGAACGGTAAAATATTCGTACGCAAAATGAGAGATTCATAAATAAGCAAGTAAATAATTTCCGAAAAATCATACTGAAGTTTTACATACAGTCCCTGAGTGCGTACCTTCAAGGTGAAGTTAAATAAATTGTAATAACCGTTAACTTAATTTTGTTAGGATTGGCTGACTTTCTCTGATTCGTGATTATGTATGTCCATGGGGCTATGAATCATAAAGATGTATTTATTTTTATGGAATGGGATAATATTTGTAAAGGTTGGATCATGTATATGTATTGACTTCTGTAAGAGGTAGGTTTTCCGAGGGTTTTTCAACCCTCCTTGGGCAAATGCCTGGCTGATATTGTGTTTACTCCTCAACACACACTGTATAATTGGAATAGGGCTATTTATCTCTTATCTTGATTATGTATGTAATATGTAATTTATATACACTGCCACCAGATATTTAAGCTTTCTGTAACAATAATATAAGGTTGCGGTAAACAGGCACTTGTCAATTGCATTTCATATCCCATCGAACGGACGATCGCTTAAATGGATTCGCACTTAGGGAGTACACGTAAGCAAACAAACACGGGCCATCACCCGCTAACGCGAAAGCGACGTGTCGATGCACGCAAAAGTTAACGCGCGGCCGATCTTTCGCTACGTGAGCACACACGGAGGCACGCACCTATCCACTCCTGCGCTTGCGCTCGTCATGTATTTTACATTAGCGAGTAATGGAATGCAATCGCGGTGTTTCGCACGCGAGTTTCTGCGGCCGATCCTTCGCGAATTCCCGGGAATGTGAAATACGCGAACGTAGAAACAGTTGTGCGGAAGATTGGCCTTCGATGCAAATCGGAGTGGATACAACGAGTGCAAAAATGAGACGCGAATTCTCTACGATGTTTGTTTGGAAAGAGCTTTTTGCAGCAATTAAATTATTAGATGGTTTGAAGGAGGGCGAAACTCGCCGATTTTTTAATTGGGAGAACTCAGTTCTCGTGATCGTAGCAGAAATTTTTGAATGCTCAGAAATGTTTAAGGTTGAAATTTTGAAAATTTGGTTATCTAATGGTAACGTAGAGAAAATCACCGCATGCGTGAATACGAAAGAGTAATAATAAGCTAGGATTTTTTGCTAATTTCACCAAAAGATGTCAAGATGAGATTCGAAAAAGTATAGCCCTGGCCAAGGAAGCCTTTATGAAGCGAAGGGGATTGATGGCCAAAGGTCTTGTCAAAGGAATCGGGAAAATATGGGTGAAATCCTTGGTTTGGAGTGTGTCGCTGTATGGGTACGAAACATGGGCTTTAAGAAAGGAGCGAGCCAAACGTTTGGAGGCTTTTGAAACTTGGGTATGGTGTAGAATGGAAAAAATAAGTTGGGATGAGAGAAAAACTAACACGGAGGTGCTGGAGATGGTTGGGGAGGAGAGGACTTTAATTGAAGTAATTGAGCATACTATAGGAGTTAACTTTCAGGAGTTTATGAGAATTTTTATGAGTTTCCAGAATAAACTGCGATGATTTTAATTTTAATACCTTCTCGAAATATTGAATTAATTAAATTCAACCGAATTTGGGACCTCTATTGTAATTCAAGGCCTATATGTTGTGTTTAAAGAGCAAGGGAAATGAAAACACCATCTCTCCTCGCCTCTACATTTGATTTAAGCATATTAAAAATCTTTTCTCTCGGTATGATGAGGTTTAATGTATTTATATGTATCTCATGTACGCATCGGTAATACCATAATCCCGATTATTTTTTAATAAATCGCAAGATATTCAGAGGCCATATATAATTCCCGTATTTTTATCATCCATTATTCCTTATGTTCTCGGCAGGGTTTTCAAGCCGACAACGTATATTGCTCTCAAATTTCGCCCCATGTAAATAACATAACCAGTCCCCGTTTTTATCGTCGTACTTGTTCTCTCATTAACGTTTTAACAATCTGGCGCATTCAACCCCCACCCACTCGCTACCCACCACAACACAACTTCGTTTCAAGAGAACAAAAGAAGTTCGGAAACCGCATTGGTTGCGTGCGTGGAGAACCGTGCAAAAGCGCCCTTTAATCCGCAAGTTACTATATTTTATGAAGGGACTACGTCGTAAATCATACTCATTAAATAAGGGTTGGATAAGTGAAGATGTAAGAAGTACGAGCCCAGACTATTTTAGGGTTCGAATGTTTTTTTTTGTCGGGGGCAGGGAAAAATTTAAGAAATATCAGTATTTTCTCATAGAGATTCAAAATATTTAAAATAAAGTATTAATGATAGCAGTATGATTAAAATTGTAGAGCATTTATGTTCTTTGAAGAAACAAATATGTGTTGTCCCTGCTAATCCATGTTCAATGGCATTAGTTCAAAATTTAATACTCTTTTCTTTCAATTTGGATTCAGATATTGGAGTATTCAAGCTTTGATTTGGCACTTAGAAAGAATTTATCATTCATCTTTCTATCATCCGGTATCTATGGATGATAACTAAATTAAATCAAAATGCAAACACCCTATGACCAAAATAATTGGTGGAGAACATGGAGAAGAACGCACCTCAACATAGCGAAGTAATTAGTATTATTAGGAAAACTAAGTTTATAGAAAATGATTCCGAGGCTGATCCTGAAAATTGTCAGTATCAATTTCAAAAAGTAATTAATTTGGATTTGTGGTAAAGAACATTGACGTTTCTTGTAACGCAATCGATGTATTCAGATTGTCTCTAGGAAATCCATAGGAATATTGAATACTTAAGCGATTTAAAAATTCTAGCTTTGCTCATACTTTAAGGATTTTACCAGCTTCTTTACTCACTAGGTTTAGAGTACCACAAAATGCTTGTGCACTGTCAGGAACATTTAGACCGATTTGTTTGATCAAAGCTAATACTGGTTAACATAAAACAATATTTAATAATTTACCGTGTAATTCTTAGTTTTTAATTTGAATTTTCATTGCAACAACTAGGGTTCAAGATAAAAGATAAAACTTTCTTTTATGCATTGCGTTTACCCCTTTTTCCCCGTTCCCTAAAAATAAAAAATACGTGACCAACGAAACGGTCATAATTTGCTTACAGAACGTTATATTTCCATAACTTTTAACTTGGACGTAATGAAATCCAATTATTTGCGGGTTCCCTGGATTTCGAAGAAATGAGGGACAAAGAGCAAAGAAACTTAATTTTATTACCAAATATGTAGCGAGTAGTGACAATTGAAAAAAATTACTAGTAATAACTTTGAATTTAGTTTTCGGTTTAAGAATTGTTGTTGATGCTCTGAAAAGATAAATTGAGCGAAATTGACGAAAAAACGGATTTTATTCCAAATAATTTTAAAATTACTGTGCAATTCACCAAAAGAAGCTTACAAACCTTCTAATGCTGAAACACACATCAGACAGAGCAACGTGAAGCTATCTATTCAGTCTACGGAAAAATACATGGTATTTGGATTGCCCATAAGAAAGTAGAAATAACGGACTATGTACTTGAATATATATTTCACTCACCTATATTTATACTGCAAGTTCCATCTAAGCTCGTTTCTCCACGCAAACCTATTTTCCTCAAAAAGAAAAGTCACAAATCCTTCAAAATATTTTATGTGTATTTTCATCACCGAGACTCTCGTAACTTTAACAAAGTTCAGCCAAAGTTTTGACCTTTCCAATGACAAGCCTTTCGCGCGAAGCACTTGGATGATTGCTCCGTTTTTCGGAATTCACTAATTCCGGCCCAGTATCCGCTTCGTCGTTATGAATTACATCACAATCGCAATCGAGGGTCAGCTTTCAAGGCATTTGCAATGAGAGGGAAAGCCGTTTGCGAAGCACCGGCCTATTTCATTTCGCCAACGCCGTTACTCGATCGAAGCAAAGCTTTCCGCAGAGCCTCTGTTGACATTTTTAGTCGTTTTTAGATGATGAGTACATTCTCTAACTGATCGGATGGTACACTCCTGGCCAAAATTAACGCAGCACCTCCCTAGCGATCCTTACGGCCTGTGCTGCGTTAATTTTGGCCAGGAGTGTACGTAATAACACCTTCTCATGCCAACTCAGTTACTAATATCAAACTCGGTAACTGTTGATATAAAATATTGGAAGTTTAAATCGTTAGATACATTCCCTGAATTCGTTTTTAATATAAAATCATGTGGAATGTCTTGCTGCAAGGTCCTGAAAGATGGACTTAAAGAGATGGGAAACTCAATAATTAGTAGAACTTAAGGATGTGGGTGTAGTGTAGGATGAAAAAAATTGGTTTGAAAGAAAAACTTTCGCAACACGGGGGTGCTTAAAATTATTAGGGAGAATAGAGTTTTAGTTGAAGTGATTGAATGACGGCAGAGGAATTCTGTTGGTCGAATTTTGAGATTAGAGTGATTGATTAACTAACAATAATTAATTGTGGGATTGAATAATAGATAAAAGGCCGAGGGGAAGAAATATGCTAAATATGTTAGATGGCATAATGGGTATTTCTGGGTTGGATATGTTACCATAAAACGAAATGAATGGCGTTGAATAGAAAATATTTTGGCATATGAAATTACTGAAGGGTAGAACACTTTTGAATGCATAATTACTGCAGAAGAGCCACACTGTTAAAGAGCATTTCGGATAAAGAGGATTTTGACTAATTCCGTATTAATATTTTTCGTCAAGTATTTTTTGTCTCAACGAGAAGTAAAGTTCTAAATTTTTCGAAATGACGCGGAAAATTTCCTTCATTTCTTGGTTATTTTTTGATGATGCACATATCTAATTTACAAAATCTTCATATCTTTTGAAAATGCAAATTTTTAATATTTAATCAATTTAACAAAATGAATTGATGGTTCATTGAATGAATCTTTCTTTTTATGCAATGCAATAACCCCATAATCACCCCGTTTGTAATTATCACTATAGTTTAGTAGAGTATAAAATTACATATTTCCGTCTATAGCTCGTAGATTATTAAACATCTAGTGTTTTAATTAAAATATATTTTTTCTATTATGTATTTTCTATATAGAGCAAAAATCCTTATATCATCGACAATATTTGGATCACAATCAACATCAACCTATAATTGTAGAAATCGATATCTGCAGAGTGGGCTTCATTAAGCCTCTATTAAGTTACTTGCTCTATCATTTCAAAGGATCCCGAATTGAGCTCTTCGTTCACATCGTCAAATAGTCCAATATCGCGGCAGATTCTTTATTGAGACGCACCTGTGTGTTTGGGCGAGTGATATTCGTTATCCTCATTTGTTTTTCATTTCCGTTATGAGATATGCATCTGGCATTGATTCTTTATCCGCCTCTATCCATTTCCAAGCTCTTTGAGCCATCGAGATCAATTAACTTACTGCGACACCACGAGTTACGCTGGGATACAATCATTCCCGTAATAAATACAGAGGAGGACATTGGGAATTTATAGTCGACGAATTCTTCTGTGCTGTTGGCTCATCGTTTCCGAACATTCCAGAATGTATTTCTATATATACGCGAGTGACAGATGGTGCTTTAGAAATGCCGAGTGCTTTCAATTATTAACATAAAAGGAAATTTAAAAAGGTGAATATAAATGATGGTATGGTGAGAGATACAAGTATTTGGTTCTTGTCTATTTATTAATCTTGTTAGGATTTAACATCATCAATAAGTCAGTGAGTTCAGGTTTGACTTAGTGATAGTTCATTTCCATGATCAATTTATTTTTACTTTCCCAATGTAAATAAAAGCTACAAAACCAGCACACTTCCGCAAGGAACTCCCTTTATCCTGTGGAAGTGCACTGGTTTTATAGATTTTATATTACTTTGTAAAAATAAACTAATTTGATAATTTCTTCAAATAGGTTAATATATCTGAATTCTTGATATTCTTGAATTGTCAAATATCAAAGCAAGAAGTTCATTCTTCTCGTTTATGCTTTTCAAGTCATTATTTGAATCAAAGTGTTTAACGCTCGAGCATATTTAATATCTGCTTGTAACGTGCGCAGCCCGAAGACCGGTTGGTAATTCACTCTCCCTAGCATTATCTTCCAAGAGCTAGAAAGGGAGAATGGGGCCTACTTGGTCAAATGAGGCGTCAGGTAGCTTTCCCAGCTTTTCAGATCAATCTAGATTGTAATAAATTGAAACAATCCATATAAGTGAAGTACAAGGAATCCAAGTGTAAAACTATTCTTAGCATGCCATTAGGAGAGACATTCATAAAGTAAATTAAAGACACATTCTTTACTATCCTGGTCCACAGTAAAAATATAAAATAGTACATTCATTAGGATAAGGAAACCGGAACCTATCAATATTTAGCTCTAAGTTATTCACAAAATTCCTAATTGTTATATCTCGAAAGGAGAGAACGTGATATTGTGTAATTTTCTCTCTAGTTGTAAAAGTATGGTATTCTTTGGAACCGTACTATTCGGAAAGTAATACATTTTTTCCAACGCTATTGAAAGTGTGATGATATTCGGTTTTCGATAATATATTTCATTTTTCTACTTGCCTTTTTCTGTTTTATCATGTCTATTCATTACTTGTACATATTATGACCATTATTGTAAGATACTGCTCCCTGGTTCAAACCGATTTGCAGATTTAATTATTAATAATAACAATACTTACATCTAGAAATTATTTACTACCTAGATGAACCGCTTAATCTAGTAGATTTTTACGTTTGGTTACCTTTGAGCAACATAGCGAATCATATTTACAATTCGGAATTCCAGCACTAAAGTTATCGGCAATTTCCGATATAGTTTCAAGATAATAAAAGTGCGCATTGGCGGCAGTCCTTCTTTGCAGGGAGCGTGTAAAAGTCCTTCTTATAAAAAATTAAAAGCCGCGACGCGATGTCTCGCTAAAAAAAACTCTTTTTTATTCGGCCGTTATCTCTCGCAGACCTTTTAGAGTAATCGACACCGAAAGTCTACAATTCCGCGAATCGACCGCATTTGCATCCGTCGCATCGTTCTCTCTTCTAATTGGCGGACGCGGACACGAAATCAAGCTTTAAAGCAGCAGATAAATATCTCTCGCCGAGTGCGAATTAAAGTAAGTACCCGTCACTTACCATTCCCGTTCATGGCAGCCACTCTGGAGGGAAAAAAGAATCGACGCGGCCCAATGTTTACATTTACATTTCAAATTATACCTTTGCGCGCCCGGATCAGAGAGGAGATGAAAAAACGTAAGGGTCTCTCTCTCCAGCACGACTCATTTCTCGATATTTTTACTACGCGCCACAAAGCGGGACGTAAAGTCTCTCGTTTCGCGAATGCATACTTAATAATCTAGTCGCTCCGAGAAGAATTCGTTTCATTTGGCTGAGTAGAGCTCTGCGGTGTATAACGCACACTTCGAAGGTAGCCAGCGGTGATGAATTACTGCTGAGACAGCTGGAGTATTCTCGTTAATCAAGCAATAACGCGGCTAACGAAGGTTAGGAGAATTGCTTAATTCGTAAATTTGCCTCCGAAATAGGGATTCAAATCATAACGTCTAAAATATTCATACAGTGGCCATATATATCATTTCTGCATATAATAAGGTAAATTGATGCTAGAAGTCGTTTAAAAATTCGTTCTTTCTGTGAGCAATACGTGATAATAACGAACAAAAATATAGTTTGAACGCCTTGTTTTTTGGACCCTCACACATCGAAAAGATGGATTGAAAGCTATTAATTATCATTTTACTTATGCATCTAGCAATTTAATTACATTCCTTATATCATTTCGCATAGATTAAACTTCTGTTATTTTCTATATAACGTCGAAAATCTCACTATTTTTGCCATCCAATCAGGCACATGACAACCATGCAACAACAACAATCACCATCAACGAACTAATTTATTTACAAACTTAAGTTACTTCTATTTTCACATAATATTCACAAATTAAATTAACGATGTTGCGTAAATACATATATATGTATTTACACCCAGGAAGGGTTTTTTTCACAATGCATATTTCCCCTTCCCCATACTCTCTACCAATAGATAATAAGTAATAGCCTATAAGTAAAGCATGTCATTTGATGTATGAATTTTTCTTAGAAAAAAAATATTTTTTTTCTTTTAAAACATTTGATAGTTACCTTTTCATAAAGAGGCCACCACAGGCTGGTGGGCAAAATGCAATACATACACAGAGGTCCCACTTGGTAGACCCTCATGCCCTTTCTATCAAATTTTATTTCAGAGACTTTGATAAATGTACAGCAAAAGCCATATCACATCTTAAAAATTACAAATACAGCAGTACAAATACAGCAGTAGTGGAAAGTTTTCACGCGAGTTTTAGAATAAATTCATTCATATGCGAAAGAAAAATCTGAGATATTGAAGTATATTAGGGGTAAAAATGTACGCCTTGAAAATGTCAAGTTGCATACTTCAAAGATTCTATCGTAGTATTATTAATTTACATTCTTGCTGTGAATGATAGCGGTAAATTTTTTCTCTGAGCTTTAACGGCATAGTCATCAATAACGCCCACGTGGGAAAGAATCTGAAAGGAACTTCGTAAATGTCTTCTATACCCCTTGAGACGGCATGAGAATGCCATCGTAGTTGGCTTTCTATTATATAGCAGCCACGACTCCTAGTTACATCATACTTTTAACATTTTTCCTATTTCGATTCGCAGTTCCCCGTCACCTCTTTCTGATTCTTGGCTCGTATCTCGTTCTAGCTTCGCATCACGTAATCTAAAATATATAATTCGTAAACAATTACTTATGTACTTCGGCCACATCTTTCAATTCATTCTTTTCGATTTAAAATGTATGGCTGATTCATACCGACGTCCACCAATCATAAAAGGATATTTATCTTTATAATCCGGATGCACATAGCCAATACATTAATCGGAATCTTATTCTTATTAATTATGATGCTAATCAAAAAAGAATTGAGAAAAATCGAGCAAACAGCTTAATAATATTTAATAATTGGTTAATTAATATTTAATTGAATAACCTGAAATTAAATAAAACCATGCCAAGGTATTGTATTACAAGACGTTATTTTTAATTATTTATTATAATTCGATTTCGGATTTCTCGTGCATTCCCTACTGCTGTATAGTATGATGCATAACAATTTTTATGGATAGAAGGTTTTTTTCATGCTGGCCTTACGACATGTAAAAGATTCGAATCCAAACAGGGATATTCGCATTAATCATGATATAAGGAAAGAAAATTGGAACATGACTGTTAATGAATCATCGATTTTATGAATTCTGTAGTTATATTATTTATAAACTATTCATTAATTTGACCAGATAGGCGGCTATCGTAACTACCCCCTACGCGATTACAAATAGTATATAAAAATTCACAAAAAAGCTACGTATTTCGATAAAGGAACATTAAGGATTATCCAAGGAGAAACAATCTTGAAAAATTCCTTTATTCCGTATTTTCCTGGGTGCACGTCCTTATGTGCAAAGTCACCTCAACCCTATTCTTATTAAGGATTATATTATAATCTAAAGAAATATGCATATATATAAACGCATACATTGACACATATTCGTTAGATACATGCATATATATCTGCATACCCATACATACCTAATTCGAATATTCCATGCGAGTGCGCTACTTACCGCACATAATTTCGGAAGAGATTTAACATTTTTCTCGTCGCTGGTAATTCGCGGGGCGATATGAAAGCTCGGGCTGACTCAGCGTTGAAATGCGTCCCATTCATACGTCTCTGGGGATATTCAGAGCCAAAGCTATCGATCCGAGGAAAAAAAGGAGAAAAGACGGGAAATAATACTGAAGGGGCAACAATAGGAGGCCATTTCCCTCAGAGTAGCACCGCGACGCAACATTCCCTCCCATTTCCAAAAAACCCTATAATCTGCACCGACCCCCACCCTCAGTACCCGCCTTCCCACACCCCGTCTTTCGGCAAAAAAGATATACCGTCTACGTGAACATTTCCTCATTCCCCGTCTTTATGCCGCTCCGCAAAGGCCGTCAGAATTAGCTACAACTTCCCGCGACTTCAAAAAATGCGAAAATCCAGAATATTTATCGTCGCTTTCTTTCCGAGAAAAATTCGGCCTTTGAAAAGCTTTTTTCAGCTCCTCTGCGTTGGAATTAACCGCAAGCACTGCGCAGATGTTAACGCACGAGTCGAATGGAGGTTTATGCGCCTTAAAAATCTTCCGCGGGTCAAATGGGGCCCGACGATTTTTACGGGTTATGGCGGCGGTCGTAAATGAGCGGGCGATTTTTTTATATCGTTTGTGTGGGTCTTGAGGGTGTTTAGTGACGCAATTACTTAATTCCCCACTTCCTTGCGTAATTCCCCGAAAGTGTATAACCGTAATGTATGAAATGCCCGCCCTTTACCATGGGGCGATAAGCGCTCTGGATTCAAAATGAAGCGGCGACTTTTATTCTCAGTGTGTGTCGAGGACGTACTTCACGGAATGACTGCTTTAAATGCGTACTTTGTATTCTTGCTGTTCCTGAATTGTTCTCTGACAAGAGAGGAATTAAATAAGCAGTCAATAATCGGTATATGAAGCATAAAGACACACCTCTGTCAATTCAAATATAGCTTTTAGACTAAAATTCTTGTGACCACCATCATTATCTCAATAAACCGATCGGAGCTGTTTCACTTAGGATTTTTTCGTAGTTCCCGATCCCTCTCATTCTAGATATGCACACCAGTTTACCTATATCTCCTTGCACCTACCTACGCAATGCTACAACCTATCTACCGTATGCAATGTACTTCAAGCACTTATTCCTCCAATTTTAAGATGCATTAACATGTAACGTAAAACTTGTTGTTAATTAAAAAAGACAAAGTCTATTCAAACATTACTGCCAACCGTAGGATGTCCTATTTTTTAATACCTGTAACACTCTCTAACCAATTTTCAGCATCATAGTTACTAAACGGGTTGGCTTTTATATGGTCCTCCAAGTTACCCTATCCAGATGTTCATCTATAAGCCTTCAATTCCAATCATTGCCCACACACGTTTTTCAGTCGATTCCAACCTATGGTAAATTTTGAAAACAAATTTAAAATCTTGTTACGTTAGTAGTATAGAAAATAGCAACTCCCTACGATTCAATTTAATGTCTAAAACGGTCCAAATAATTTCTTGCATCAGTCAACGTAGCCTGCATAAACCTTAAGCGTCGACCAAGAGAATTACTTGGATTGGTATAGTGAATAACCGCACCAGTGTGGTAATAGCTACTAATCCTCATTACTCAAAATTAAAAAATGCATAATATTTTAATCACAACTTTGGCTCCTAAATTTGACCTAATTTCCAATTTCGTTTCGATAACTTTATTCATCAATGGAACCTTATTTCATTGCTTGATTTTAATTTTAACGAATGAAAATGTAATTTCACCGTGGTTTAATTATTTATGCATGTTCACTTTGTTTATTAGGGGAGCATCAATTAGAATGTGAGTGCCCGCATGATGCATATTTGATGTCTTTTTATGATACTTGAACCCACAAACAACACGTTTGTCCAGAGAAGCGTCTTCCAATCTTCCCCATGCCACCGCCCCCAACCGTCATCTACAAAAAAAACTCAGCAACCGAATTCGGGACATGACGGAGCACAACATAAAGTGTACAGAACTGAAAATTCAAGCCAAAGCAATAAATGGCAATATTCTCATGTTTTCTGGCTACATTGAACCCAACTGCGTTCAATTAAAATAATGACCTCGAAGAGGTAAAAAATTCTCTGCGTCCTGTACCACCTGAATAATTTTAAACAACAGAAGGGTCGCAGTATTGCCTTTTCGGTCAATAACAAGTCAAGAGGGTCCTCCTAAGTAATACCACATACAACATGTTACATGCAACATATTGCATACAACATATAAGAGGAATTTTGAAAAAATGGCGAAAGCGTTAATACCCGATACCGTGACCGCAATTTACATATTCCCATCGATTTGTTCTCAATAATAATAATAATAATATTTATTAATCCAGAGACATACATAGGCATGTATAGGACAAGTCAAACAACATATTCACAGACAGTCAATACATAATGAATTACATTAACACAACACACTCAAAATACATGATATCTAGTAGCAAGATAGAGTTTAATCACACTTTTTTCAATCATAAATTCTTCTACTCTATAGTAAACTTTATCTGTTAAAAAAAATTTAATTTTGTTTGAAAAGGCATTGGTATCTCCTTTATTCACTTGGTAAAGCATTATATATTCTAAGAGCCATTACCTGGAAGCTCCTTGCATATAGGCTAAGCCTGTGAGAAGGAGTTCTCAGACAACCTTCCTCTAGTGTCATGGGGATGTTCGATTCTGCCAAGTTCAAACTTACTTAAGTTCGATTTATTATAATAATATTAATATTTGAGCTCTAATAAAACATTAATGCAGAAAAACATTTCATTTTCAGTTTCGAAGCAAATGTTTGACATCAGTCATTTCCAAAAGTATTTTAAATTCCTGAACGAAAAGCAGCATTAATAAAATGGACGCTACGAAATTTCTCTCCTGCATTATATTGAAAAACTCGTGAGGTTCGTTCTCTTGTATGTGGAATACTGGAGAAAATTGCCATGGTAGAAATCTCTATTAATGCAGTGGCAGCACAATTTACAGGAGCTAATGTGCGTGTATTTGGAAGTAAAACTTAATTTCACGCAGAACTAATAGCCGCATCCATTTTGATTTAGATTTACGGGGACATGAAAGTACTCTCCGCGTGTTTCTAGTTCAGTCAACTTCACTCTGATTTTTCAAGTACGTTTTTTCTAACAAACAAGAGCTCGATTGCTACATTAATACTGTTCAGAATGAATAAGCGGATGTAAATCATATGAGAATATATTTAAAAATACCGTTGGAACTACGTGCTCATGGCATTCGTGTTTGTGCAGCTACCGTAATTATTTATGTCGAAAGCTGCTGCCTCGTGTAGCAATGGTCACATTCATATGAAGAAGATCAAAGTATTTTGCTGCTAAAAGTAAAATTGAGGAGTTCTTTTGCGATATTCGTAATTTCTGCTTTTCTCCTTTGAATTCAAAAAGTAATTGTAAGGTTTAAGTTCCTGTTCAATTTAATGATTGATATAAATGGGGTATAATTACTGGGGAATTAATGTTAGATGTAGTATGAATTAATGAAAATACATAAAATGATTGACTGAAAAAAAATATTTGAGAGAAATAAATTCAAATGTTAGTAAACTAGTGCAGTTTATATTAAAGTATGATAGAGTCTTACCTTTAGTGTTGCTCTTAAAAACTCCTTAAGGTTTAATTTCAGTAGGTCCTTCTTGCTTCTGCCTATGAAGTCAGATTATTCGTCAAATAAAAAATATCTTTTAGTTTTCTCAGTTCTAATATGGCGATGAGTACTTAAAGTTTTTATTTTATTTTTTTTTCAGTCACCTATTTCAGTCATGCTATCAATATTTATTCATAAAGTTATCATTTTATTATTCAATTCGTCCATCTGTCCAACGATTTCGACAACAGCTCATATTTGCGGAAAAGCATTTATTGAAAAAATACTGAAAATTCATGCAGGCTTATTTTTGGATTATGGGTTATTATCAGAAACTCAGTATATCAAGAAAAATAGTAGAATAATTAAATTTATATACGGTATGAAGTATAAAACGAAATCTAATGAGTTAATAGATCCGACAAAAGAGGACACGGGTCTAATAAGCCGCTGGGCCGTAGAATTTGACTGCAGGAATTCACTAATTTACAATATTTTAACGTTGTAACATTGTTAATTCGAAAATTTCACATATTTGAGAGTGTCAAATTAATAAAACAAATAATTTCCTTCATACATTTGCTTCCTGAGTAATATAATGTGGCGCGTCTTGAATTTCGCGGCACCCTTTAAAATTTTAATACACCGCGGGATCTCGGTCGAGATGCACAGCTAAAGTCCGGAAGGCATTCTAAAATATTCAATGGAAGACTGAGAAAAAAATGGTGGTAATTTAACATAAGTCTGCGGAATAGGGATACCAAGCGCTGCAGATTTTCTCCTCAAGCATGAAGCTCGATACAAGTATTGATCTCTCCCAGAAATTACAAAGATACATTATCTCTGTCCCGCGCATTATTAATTCTCATTCTCAGTGGCTTTAATTCGTGTATCATGCAAATTATATGGCCTTAAATTAATTTCCGTCAGTACATTTTTTTTTAATTCTCGTGTGAGGCTTGAGAGTTGGAAGAAGGCACACCTACTGGCTAGCAATAATGGGAGCTCATTGCTTCAGAGAAGATTTTTATCGCGTTGACATGGTGAGAAGCCTATAACAGGCAAACTTTTCCGAGGGTTTCTTTATCAGCAATAAAAAAATAATAATATAAAAATAATTTATTCCAAAATTTGTAGTTGTTGGTACATACATACATTATGTAAGTGAATTCACGGATTTAACATACTGATAATCTTAAGCTAAATTTAGCTTGGCACTGGCACCACGCTGAAATTGTGAGCAATTTAAACATATTTGCAGTTTGCAAGTATAATAAAGAGTCAGAAGTAAGGATTAACGCAATAAAAAGCCAATGACGGTACCAGAACAATAAAAGAGATCGGTTACCCCTGGCCTCTTCCACTTTATTTAGATTTACTAATGATGAATGAATTATTTGAAATAAAGGTTTGTGGTTTATTCTCGAACAAAACGAATTTTTTCAATGCGTTTTTAAAAGGTTTTAAAATTGAATGAAGAAAAATATTATAAAATTCAGCGAAAACCTTTATCACCAAAAGGTCACTAAAACAGGTATAAACGTTTTTCTGTGAACCTTTACTAGATTTAGCCCAACTTTAATTGTAAACTTTTATTTTTAATTGAAAAAATTGATCTGCAAAATTTGTCTACCATATTTAAATTTACTTGTGCACTAGTTAATTCACATATACGAGTACCATAAATGTATGTAGGAATATATTACGAACATATATATGTATGTATATATGTACAATAGCAAAGTCATATTTTTTTCATCAGAAAAAAGAGCCATATATCAAATAATGAATGATCTTTTTCCCGCAGTTATTCCATTTTTTAGAAAGGTACCCGTCCACAGCAGTAAGTATTATGAATATCAGACAATAGCAATTGCTGATTATATCGCTGAATTATCTAACATTTGCCTTAGAAACCTAATGGCCCAATCAAAATTATCTCGAACGTCACATCAAATCAGCACCCACTCCACGGAACTACTTATGCAAATAGAATAATTAGCGAGAATTCCGATAAGCAGATAATATCGAACAAAGGAGCGGCGGAAAGGAAAAACAAAGGGAGTCCGAGAATATTTTAGTGTCACAAGCAAAACCGGACCCCCCACAGTGGTGTGAGCGCATAAGTCCTGCCCCCTGACGGAAGCAGGCCGCCACACAAACGATCCCGAAAATAAAAGCCGCATGAATAATTCATTTCAAACGAATGCGCCAAAAAGCGCGGATTTCAGCGCTCGCGGATCGAATTTTTTAAAGTCGGGAAATTCAAAACTGGGGACAAAAGTTGTTCCAAGTACTCGCGGCACGAGCTTAGGATTTTATTAGCTTACGCGCGTCGGCGGCGATACTGACCGTGCCCGGATCAATTACCGCGAAGTTTTCAGTCGTTTTGGGTCGTTTTTCGGTAAGCGGAAATGAAATTAGCGCGTTCTCAGCCATCGAAAACTTTTCTCCCGCGGACCTTTCAGGTTGTCCTTTTTCGATTCGGGTGCCGAGTGACCGGGGAAAATGACTGCCTCGCTCTCTCTCTTTCTCACTCGAAGAAATTTTCCCACACTCGCTCATGACCCGGCTGCGAAGTTCCACTCTGAATTTCCTGTAATTAGCATCTTCATTTATTAAGCTTCCGTGATGGAGGTTATCTTCAGGGGCTGTCCACCATAATATCCGATATCAAAGGTCTCCAAGTTCTGGATAAATATTTGACGACGTCGCTTTTATTTTAGTTTAGTTATTTTAGTCGCTTTTATTTTAGTTTAGTTATTTCATCCGCCTTAAGGTATATAATTATCTCTTTCCACGACATTTCTATGTTAGTACGCATAAATTTTTATATATTATGGTTGACCTACAATTATTGCTATTTCACGTGGCTTCAAAATAATAATTCTTGTCACTAGTAATAAATTTAGTAATTTAGTTTTTCTTTGGTCATGGTAGATAATTTTATAACGTGAATGAAATTCAACCATTACTTTTCAGGATTTCATACATTTAATTAATAGTAAAACATTGTAAAAATTAATGAATTAAGTTGCATAAATTACATATTTATTTTTTTGCACGCAATTGTCATGACTATAAATAAAATACATTTTCACTTAAAATTTGTACTTCATTTTTTAGTATTAGATTAATTCATCTCTTGGTAATTTTTTTCAATTTATTTTTTATTGGCATAGCCGTAGTTCATTACTATTGTTTCGTTTCATAAATCATTAAGCTCACTATTTTCTATGCTTGATCTAAATGTATATTTGCTTACGTTGACGTACTTATTAGTTCGTTGCGTATATTTACTGAGTTGCATTTTATTTCTGAAATCATTTTTTAATTATTATTTTACTATGGATTACTTTAAAATTTTTCCCTCATTCAACGTTTTGCTAGACTTCTGCTGTATTTTTCCGTGGTCGCTTTAGTCGGTCTATGATAATTACCCTGACCTTAAAGCGACAATTTTACGTTTATGGAAGTATAAAATCTCGGTAAATTATAATTATTTTCTATGCCTGGCTTTTACATGTTTTCTTCTTTCAACGTTTTGCTGAAATTATGCTGTATTATTTTTGTGGCATTACTCTCCATTTTTGGAAAAACAGGGATATTTCTAAGAGAGCTTCAGTCACTGAATAATAAGTTCTCACGCGATGTAATTTTCAACTCCTCACTAACAGATGTCGTGGATTATAGGAGTAAATGTAGATTAAGGTAGGGATTAACGAAGATGGATGCAGGGAATAGCTTGTTAGGAGAAAGTACGGGGGAGATTTCGTGAGTCCCATGCCAAGTAGGATATCCGAAAACCCATCTCCTCCCACAGAAATTCCAATTTCTGCCGTGGGTTTTATCAAAGTTTAATTTTTTTCTGGTTTGCGTTGGAATTATACCCTAGAGCTTATGCAAACACGTATTACATTTTTTTCGAGAAAATGGCAGGATATTTATGAAGGATCCCCTTTTCGGTGTTCGTGTTGTTCTGATATACAGTCGCTATTTGACTGAGCTGGCTTAGATACGGGTTTTCGATACACGGACTGTTTTCGTCGCTCATTTTGACCTAGAGGTACGAGCTATTCTCGTAAATACGTTCCTAGATCCTTATTATTTTAACTACTTCGTTGCTATCAGAATAATAATTAGAGACCTTATACATACTATGAGGTGTTAATATAAGTGCTTATTAAATGTGTGGTCTCAAATAGTTGTGCATTTTATTGGTTGTTATATTTGTCATTCGAATGATTGATATTTGAGCGCATTTGTAGTTTTCGGCCATATAAAGGTTTCGTGATTAATCTCAGTAGTTTTGTATAGTCTATTTTAAACATCTTTATTTTTTATGTTTTTCTGTTAAAAGATACGTATTCCTCAAAGTAAACTTTTTGTTTTCTAATTCATTTCCATTCCTTTTATTATTACCAGCAAATGAGATCTATTTTGTATTGACGATTGGTTTAATGGAAGAGGAGAATTTAATGTCTGGATATCGCAACTATTTGTTTATATAAATACATCAATTATGAATAAATAAATAAATAAGTTAGGAAATTAAAATGCTTTAACTACAAAACTTCTTCATTTATACCGTCATATCTCTAATATATTTATTTATATTTTCTTATAAACTAGGTAAACCTTCAATAATTAAAGCAATAAATTACTATAGGTATGGCTAGTTCCACTTCGTTGTCAAATTATAAAGAATGGCTTTTAGGATAATGCGCGTTAATATTGACGAAAGGTTTTCTAGGATCCCCTTAGTAGACGTAAATAACTAATAAATTCTATATACATAGCACTCTGTGAGTGATGAAGCACATTTAGTGATTAACTGTCATTAAATTTCATTAACTATCTAACTTTCCGAATTACGGTATGTACGCTAAAGGTACCGGTCATTCAATCATAAATGAGTGTCCTATCTTTCGGCGGGTTTATTCGGTGAATCTTAATATTCTCTTTTCTTTCGTCATTTTTGTTACTTACCCAACCATTCATGTCTTGTAAGATCTTTAACCTTTGTCTTACTCTTTCTCTTTTCCCTCTCAAAAATTATGGTAATCCAGAACCTCATTGAAATTATCATTTATATCACTCCACATATTTATTATAATATTAATCTAAATACTACCTTTAAAACCGATTGTTATATTATTCTAACCAAGAGCGTAGTGACTGACTCCGCAGCTCCCGCATTGCGGAGAGTTCCTAAGAATTTAGGACCCCTAATTTTTAAAAATTGTATATGCACATAGTTTGATATATTTTTTTGCTACTACTTCTGGCTGTAATTACTCGTATAACATACATCAGCAATATACGTTTCAAAGTATTCCCTTATAACCAAGGCTTTTATGGTAAAATGACTCGGAATTTATGCGGGAAACAGTAAAATCAACGTACTCTTTGTCGCAAAGTTTCTCGCTCAATTTAGGGACTGTACATTGGATTTACAGAATTTATAAATCAAATAGAGTAATCAGGCTTTGAGGCATGGACATCTCGAAATAAAAATCACATTTAAACTGCCGTTCCTATGTAAGATAATTATCGTAAGTGATAGCTCAGCATGGCTGAGATGATGAAAAAGTTTTCGATAACAAAGCTTCGTTATTTTTCTTATTCGACTAATGAATGTTTACGTGGATGCCTGTATATTCAGAATTGCTAAAAAAACGAAATTTGACCAAACGTGATGTCCATTCTCGTTTGCAGAATGGAGTGAAAGTTTTTGGTTGAACGAATTAGCTCCAGAGATATTTAGGGGAACTTTTTTAAGTTGATTCAAAACAATAAACAAAATTTGACTACGCCCACAGAAATGTTGTTTTTTTTGTTGAAATGTATGTTTTTATTTTCGAATTGTGAACGTGAACAATTTTCGTTGATTCTAGAATATGAAAATTTAGCCTCAACTTTGTAGTAGGTTTTCATCGTAAAGAATAATAAATAAATTGACCTTTACTGCAGGTAATATTTACTATACTTTACTATGTAAAACATTTTTATTATAATATTCTAATTAAAAATTTTCCGTGGTCGAGGTAGCAGTACATTTTATTTTATTATGCAATAGTTAAGTTTTTGAATGAAACTTTGGGAGTTGTTTTGGCTTTTATCATAGTTTGGGAATCACATTTCTGTTTGCAATGGTTCAAGATTTAGAATTGCTAAGATACTAATATACGCAATTAATTTAGAAAGGTAACTAGTTATCTGCGTTAGAATAGGGATCACCATGTGTTGCCATACCTATGAACTATTGATAGGAAAGTTCGGACCGAGAGCTTGCGTGTAGAGTTGCCTAATGAACTAAGAAATCTTTCGTGCTTTCACGAAGTTTTCTCCGGAATCCAGACGTCTTTTCACGGAGCCCTATTCGTATGACGGCAATCGTGGAATGATTACCCTCGTAAGTAGATAAACACTCCTGATTGAAGCAATTCATCGAACTTTGCGAAGAACCCACTCGGAGCTAGGGAAAGGCGTACGAAGGAATACGAATTTGGTTGGGGAAAAGCGTCTTCGTCAGACACTCCCATTACACGTTCTCCCCTACTCTCTCTCTCTCTCAATTCCATCCCCTCTGAATAACAAGAAAGCTATAATAGTACCGCGTAGTAGAGAGCCTGATATTTTCGCACTTCCTCTCACGCAATTACCCCGTGTACTCCACGATGCCGACCTTCACTTCCTCGTGGTTGCCAGCTTTCGCAAATATTTCTCTTGAAGGAAAGGTGTAAGGTGACTGCACGAATAAAGGTCGTGGAAAGGAAAATTCCTAAGGAAGAACGGACATGAAAAATGTCTGAAAAGTCTGACTTTTACTCACCCTAAAATAGCTGACAAAAGTTCTGGCTCGATAGTTTAGTTATTAGAGCAACAGGCAATCGGGAGGTCCGGGTTCAAGTCCTGATGTTGTCAGACTTTTTCCATGTCTGTTCTTCCTTGGAGTTTTTTATTCAAAATATGTCATGCGTACTCATAAGAATTTTTTTAATGGAAAGAATTTGTCAACACTGTTGTGCATAGAAAAGACTCACTGCATGAGAATGCAGTGAGACCACAGATGGAGGTATTCGGAGGATGGATAAGTTGTCGAAACTTCGCCCACTTGTACCAAAAAAGGCTCATTTCTATTCATGAACCATTTTTAAAAAGGATTAAAACCCAGTAGGGTATTCTATGCGAGGTAAGACTGGTTAACTTTAAAGGTGGGAACAATCGAATGAAAATAATCGGTAATTCGATTGTTTGCTTCAATCAAATTATTCGAATAAAGTGTTTCAATTTTTTGCTATATCCTTACCGAGAGTATTTTTTCGATTGATTCAGCGAGTGAAAAAAAATCGAATAGATCTATTCGATTGTTCGAAGTGATTTCTCATTTCAGTGATTCACTCATTGAGAGGAAGTGAGTAAAAAATCGGATAGTTTTATTCGATTTTCGTTACATGCGTGATCCCATTTAGGGGAACTCTAGCAGGGTTATGTAAGGCTGATGAAATATGAATATAGATATCATATATATGATGTAAATATATATCTTTTCCGATATCCCGCCAGACAGCTGTTACTGCCCCTAACTAGGATATGCGTCCTGCCCAGCCAACGAATGCGAGTGGATTCCCACTCGCTTTGATTGTCCCATCTCTATTTAAGTTGAATCCAGGGAGCACCTGGGGGGACCATACACAACGCGGTACTATTATAGCAAGACGCCAGCAACAAGATCGACACCGCAGCATTTAGATCACGCACAATATCCGACTCCATTACCCCTTTGGAAGGCCTCTAAACGCTCGGTTAAAACTCCTTCGAAGCCCGTCGTCTGATTTCCATCCACTTTATCCATTTTCCATTCTTCTTCCCATTTTATCCCACGCCGATCAGCCGCACGCGAGGCACGACTCGGAATTAGGGGTCGCCGGGGTCAGGCGGCATCTGGGGAGAAAGGTCGGAATTAGCGGATGACGGGAAAAGGGAGAGGATGAAGGTTAAGGGGCGATCGAGAGAACACAAATTCCCGAAGAAACGCCACCTATTTCTCCAATTCCTCACCCTAATTCCGCCGAAAATTACATTCCTGCCTTCAGAAAAGAGCAGTCGCCCACGACGGATCCCGGCTTTCTTTTGTTTCCAGAGATATTTCCTATTGGACTCGCTATCTTTAACACGCTCATGATAGTGCGGTTACGTGAGTTGCTTGGGTTTTTCTAGGAATTTTTCGGAGTGTTGTAATTCTGTGCCACAATGCGGCGATTCGCCTGATAATTTTTTCGGGTCATTATAGTTTTCAGGGAAATTTGCGTATGTTACGTCATGGATGAATGAAAACCTTAACTAACTCTTTCTATACGGGCGGTGCCATATGCTGTTTGGTATCAGACTAGTTTGTTTAGTCACTAAGTTCTACTCTATTATATCTACGTCAATTTTCCTCAGGACCTTTCCTAAAATTTCTTATTTATTATTATTACAATGACACTATAAATAGATTAAAATCTGGTGGTAGTGCTTAAAAATTACATATTGTACAAGCATGCATTCATACAGTCGTACATGGTCAAACAATATTTAGATAGTTCTACTCTAATTATACGATGTAAATTGAGGAGTCGAAAAACCTCCCTCTGACAGAAGTAAAGACATATACACAATCCAAATTTTACAAATATTATCCAACCCCATAGAAAAAAATTAAGAGAATTTATCTGTTATTGTTATGAATATAGTATGTTTAGTATAGTCTATTATAGTCATAAATATAACACGTTTTCTCATATTTATTTTTGTTTCACATTATCACGAACTAAGTTTATTTTTTTGACGTACATTCTTCTTAATGTATTATCACCTAATAAATTGGTGGAAATAACTGTGCAAAATTCCACTTTAAAATCACATATTACGACTACACTTATCGATGAGAAAATATTATCACCTATCATGACTACACTTATTGATGAGAAAACTTGACTCTAATTAATGTACAAACCATATGTGAGGACTCATAGATTGTATTTATATTTGTCATGATCCCTCTCATCTTAGAGCTATCACCACCATTAGGTTTGAGCAAGATTTTCGTTTTTTTCTTCAAGGACGATTTCCTACATTGAATAGCTTTTTCCTTAATGATCTCTTAGGTTTTTTTATATTCTAAATTCTTCTCCTTTTTCTCTCACTATCACTTTAAAGCTGTTATGGTACACTATGTGACTATTTGATAGATGAAAGAGAAGTCTTTTAATCTCAATCTCCCCCCAATTGCAGACGAAAGCATTCGGTCAAAAGGAAACAAAATTAAATATATTTATTTTACGACCAATACAAGCCGAAGTAAAACATATTTGTTTTGTTAATTATATTCAAATATCATCTATAAATTGACTTTGAACCCTATCTTTCAACCGTTCCTGATCCTTTTGTCACCACCCATTCTTTCCCATTTTTTTGTTGAAATATGCGTTAGTTTTGGCTGCTTGATGTTTCGATGTATGATGCTCATACATCGAAGCTAGTCGTGTGTTATTTCCCTTTTGTTTATTTTGAAAAAGCTATTGAGATAAGAATTAGTTTCCTGTGGAAACCTTCTTCCTGCTTTTTGTCTTTCACTATTTGTCATCTTTCCAATGTTTTGTTTCTACTCGATTTCCACGTTCATCTCTATGATATATTTAGTGTAGGTTGGAATAATATTTCGTTTACAGAAAGAATGAGCTTGTGAATGAATGAGGGAAATTACTTTTTCCACGAAATGGAATAGTTTGAATAAGGTGCGTATTTGTGGAAAACGTGGGCAAAATGTCAGGATATATTGGATCTCCAGGAAATAAAGGATTTCCAATAAATTTTTAGGAGTTTACCAGGACGAATATTCTTTTATTGTAAGCAAAATTCTCTCGCAGATAATTAAAGCAAATTTTCATTGCCTTCATCGAGGAAAAAAGAATTTAGGAGTTTTTCTCTTATGCTACTTCTATCTATCTGTAAATTCAACATTCCAGTTGCTAACTGTAGATTCATCCCCTCTACAATTATCTATCGTAACTTATGATTCATAGATTGGAAACACGGATTAGGATTACGATTTCTAAAAAGTTACTAATCGATTTGCCATGGTCGAAAACCTTTAAACTGAGAATTTCGCAAAAATATTGAAAAATGTATTTTTACATCATAGTTTGACTTATTACCGAAAGTAGTAAAGCAATATTTATTGTTTTCTAACAGATTTTATTTAAATATAGAGTGTTATTTTGTTACACGAATTAAAAAATGAACTCTCTTCTACACATTCTAAAGGTTTGATTCTTCGCCAATTTTTTGTTGGAATTATTTTATATAACTTTGATACACGTATAAATATTTTATTTATTGAAAAAGATAATTAAAAAAAACGTATTTGTTTAGGTAAAAGATAGTTTATGAGCCGTGATAAATTGACTACCTGATTTAGTATTCTAAAGGATAATAAACATTCAGAGAATTTGGAGGGTCATATTGAACCCACGCGAAAATTTACGAAACCTTTTGGCGCGACTAACTAAGGGTTAAATGGGGTTACTGGATAAATTAGGAGTGAGGAACTTTTCTACTGCTTTTAACAATAATTCTTTGAGTGAAATACATCCTTGTAAGTGGAGGATAATGACCTTATAAGTAATATTTTTTATGAAATTCAGGAAGGAAAGGTAAAATAAATGGTTTTTTAAGCATTACTTACAGTTAAGTTATTTTCATATCACTTCCATCACCGACCACCGTATTAAATATTTTAGACTAAAAAAAGGAGGCTTGTCTGATGTTTTCTGCACTTAAGGGTGGAGAAGGGGTTTGGGACCCGTCACGATCATGTTGCAACGGTAGCTTTGGTACAGGTAGGGTCTCACAAGCAGGACATTTCCCAAGGGTATCTGAGAGATGTCTCCGGAAAGAAGGCTGGCCTTGGATTACCCGCCCTTCCTTTTACGGTCAGGAACTTCAAAAATTGTCTCGGATATTGGAGAGATCAGGACGGACCCCACCTACGGAAGAGGCGCTTTCGATTTGGTTCAAAGAATATCCGCAGTCATTACAGAATAAGAGGTGCGATCAATTCTGTCATAAAGACGGCTACAGACTCGGAATACTTTCAGGATAAAGGATGGAGTAATGTATTCTTTCTCACCACAAATCGTCTCTTGTTTTCATCGCGGAAAAATGTGGTTTGAAGACGATCGTCTTAAAGATAAATGTTCCACGATTCATTCTCATGTTGTTTCTTTGGACATGAAGAGTAAACTTTAAAATAATTTCCAATTCCGTAATATTTCCTCATTTCAGGAAGAGAGCATGAGGTTTACCCAAAAGGAATTGGAATCATCAATATGGAATAAAAATGCCAATTTGAAAATTATTTTCTAGTAAAATTTTGAACTTGAAGTATAGCTGGCAAAATTTTCCTACACTGAGGCTATACGAAACCTTTAGTAATCAATAATGATAGGTGGGTATGATTTATCTATGTGCCCCGGCAAGGGATACTCCATATATATAATTTCATTAAATTAACATCATAATATGAATGTATTTCAGACTCATAGGTGCATATTTTAATTCTGTGAAATCAGTGTAAGACTTGACAGCATTCACACTCTTACAGTGAATTAAAGGACGCAGAAACAGTGTGTCAATGCTTAGGAAATCTCCATTCAGTGGAATATTTAAGGGCATATTTAAATTATCATATCAATTAAAGTTTTGAATATATACAATAATTATCGCTCTTAGATTATAAACCAAAATATCAGTTGAATAATCGTTGTAAATTTTCCAGTAAATCCAAATTCTAATTTTTGAGCGTGAGTTATCAACATTAGCTGACAAGATTACTAGTTACTACTACAGTTATTAATACAATATTATTTTCAAGATTGATACCTATCGCTGAAGATAAAATTGAAGTATAAAATAATATATTTGAAGCATATAATCTGCAACATTTTCAAATATTTTGTGCTTAGAATGTAAGCAAACAAGGCCTTTGAATAGAACTCGTAGTTCGAAGTTCAGGCAAAACGGACAAAATTATGTAAACCATTACTAAATTGGCAGTGAAAGTATGGCTTTAAAAAGTAAATAAAAGCGTAAATCACGACATAAATTCGCAACTGATATTCAGTTTTATATCGGAAAGCTTCTTACAATAAATCTAGATATTCGTTCATCAACATTAGTGTTGTTAGTAAACACACTCACAGTCTACGTAAATAATTATATTCCTGACTTAATACACACCTGGAGTTGATAGCAAGCTAGTTAGTAATAATATTCATCCCATCAACCCCTAATAAACTAACTTAAAACAGAACAAATCTTATCCTTTATAGGATTAATTAAACGAAGGGAATCTGCATACCAAGGAGTTTCATTAAAGCCTCAAGCACCCTTAAGAATACCACCCAAATAACTAAACGAAAAGACAGAGGAACAGGCTGCATTTTTATCCCCTTGTTCTTTTCTTACTCGAAAGTAGAAACACCGGTCACAAAAGAAAAGCCTTTTTTTCAACACGCCCGATTATTTTTATTATAGATAGGCATGCGCGAGCCCTCTCATAATTGGGATATTTTCCCTTTGTCACTATTATCTCTAACAATCCCCGGATGATCTGGGAATGCACCCCCGCGCCTCCTTCCCGAGTTCAAAGGGAGAAGAACTTCCATTGATCCGACCACATCCCCTGCGAAAAAAGCCAGCAATTTTTATCGCCTCTGTTTTTTCCGTGTCCTTTGCCCTGTCTCCAATCATACCGCTTTTCCTTTTCCCTTTCATACTCTTATAACCACCCGCTTCTCCGCGACCCCATTCTTTCTAGTTCCGGTTCGACTTTCAGAAATTGGCGCATGAAATTGGAACGACAGTGCGATGGGAGGCGCCCTGGAAAGGAAGCCCTTTCGCGTACTCTTTTTCTCCATTTCCTCTCTCCCTTCCGCTGATTTCTATGCCTTTTCGCGATGGTATCTTCTTCTTCCGTCGTTACTCCCCCGCTATTTCTATTTGTTCCTCTCGCGGTTGCGTTCCTCCCGGATTTTTGTTGCGGGATTGTCGCCTTGATCAGGATATTCCCGAGGCGTTTTCCGAGAGAAAAGGTTCAATGAAAGTTCCATCGAGAGACTTCCCCGCTGAATAATAAATGTGAGATATTCTATGTGACTTTCGGAAAGGCGTGCAGGAACTATGATGTTGATGACTGCGAAACCGTGGTGACTGTCATCCTACTCTGAGGACATCACGACAATCTTGGATCGCTTGCGACATTGCTTTCAAAAAACTTCCTCCTATCCGAGGCAAACATACACAGCAACTAATACACTACCATAATCAGAACATCGTAAAGCGAATAATAAATACAGCAAAAAAATCAACAAAAGGCTAAACAATTTAGATAAATAACATCATCTGATGAGGGCGATTTAGCCGAAACCGGCCGTAATATATATATATATATATTTCACTGCAGAAATTGCGATGTTTTGTTATTAATCTATTATGTCATTCCACGGAGTTTGGCCTAATAATATAGAATTTATAGCCATGGGATTCGTTGGGAATTGCTAAGAGAAAGCAGCTCAGATTCTTTTGAATGCCAAATGGGAATCTTTATAAGATATGTTATGAAAACAAAGGCTTAATGCACTAAGTAAATTCAGAGAAACATTCTCAGAGAATTTAGCCAATATTATGCAACCTTCCAGTTAAAATATACTCCTGTCTGTAATATAGGTCATGACGACACTGTGAGGAAAAGGATGGATATAGATTTAAGAACTAGTCGTTTCAAAAGTTCATTTTTTCCGCGAACGACATGTGAAAGTAGATGCATTGTGAATGCAGCCCATACCACTCACCTAAAGTTGGCTTGCTTGGTGAATATGTGGATATAGAAGCATTACACTATTTAGTTGGTTAATCTTCCCAAAATTCCCTATTTAATTCCCTTTCTTGATAATTATCCCCTCCCTCTGTAGCACCCATCATCTATAACCCTTATCTTTTGAGATTCAATATCCTTTTGAAATAATACATAGTAGCATCTTAAAATTAATCGCTTCCTACAATGTTGAGGGTTTATATATGTGCATAAGGAAAATCAATTTTCATTCACAACCTAAAGGCGGTCGTTGACCTACGACCAAATCAATGGACTGATGTTAATCTAATGTTCCCATTCTATTCGATTTTCACGTTGCTTTGATACGTTTGGTTTACTTTGTAATTATATTCTAATAATATTGGAAATATGAAATATAATAATTACGATATTTGCAGAAACTTTGAGGACGGGCACAAATGGGTGAAATAATTTACCTAAAACCTATATGACAATTTAACCTTATAACGTATTTTAAGGACATTATGGATTGTGCAACTACATTACTTTTATTTATATTATATTAACACAGAGTTTTAATAACGATAATATATATACCGATAATAATCAGAGAAATTAATATAAAGAAAGTAGCGATTTGTTTCCATTTTCACGAGCGCCTACAACTACAAGAACATCTGGTATCAGAATGCTCTCGCTTGATGACAGCTTTTCGATTAAAAAGAGAAGTCCTATATTGGAATGCCCCATAACTTCTAGCAGGCAAAACGTTTTAGGTGACATCTGGCATATAATGGATACAGTTCATTTCAATATAGAAGAGATATTGTGAGATCATTTCTGAATATACATTCGAAGTATTTTTATTATTAGTATTATTTACGGCCAATCGTATATTACAACCAATCGTACGGATTTTCTAATTAAATCGTATTCAACATGAAACAAATCTTTGACTATTTCATTTTTCAAGTTATCTTCGTATTTCACTCAAAATAATTATCTCTAATTGTTTTAAATTTATAATCTTTATCTTTTCGTTATTATTAATTGTGCCTTTACGTGATTCTCTATTGCTTTCATAAGCGTTTTTCAGTTAAGCTATGGAACGTCTCCTCATACTTCAAAACCGACTTAATCTGTATTAACTTGTTGGGGCTTTTAAACAAACGATTCTGTGAATTGCAGCTTTAAAACGTGTTCTTGCATTTGAGTTACCTGCATAAACAATGATATCAAGAGACTGCCGAAGCCGTATAAATCGAATTGGAAGCACAAAAGATGAAGAGAGCTCTTAAAAATACTTCGTAGACTTCCTTAAACGCAATTTGGTTGCTACAAAACCTCTAGAAAAAGCGTCAGAGCGTAGCTAATTAAATAAGCACACGGTATTTTCAATAGCGTCCTCCATACCTCATCGTTTGCTCCTTCGAATCGATATTTCCTTCATTTTCAGTTCCCTTTGGTTACTGTTGACGTTTAATCTAACTTCGTTAATCTACCGCGGAATTATATCCTTTGAAAGGAAACTTAGAATGATATTCAAGACCTTTCTTTGGACCTATTTGATTTGTCAGGGCAGTATTACGTTTCGAGGCTTATTTGAACCTCAGACCTACCACCATTAGCTACCAAAAGTTAATAAGTAACATTGAGGATTCGTAGACGAAAGGTGGGGTATTTTTTCGCCTTCTTTTTTTAGAATTTTGTGAATTAAAAAGTAGCAGGGTAGTGGGGAGATAAATAATGCTTCTCAGAAATAAATAAGCAGAGAAATAAAAATTCGATTTCATAAGTGCATCATTTATACCTCAGTAGCTTTAATATAATTATAGCCATGTCAAAGAAAACTAAGGATAAGTTACATTTAATATAAATTTTGCTCTATGCTGTACAAAATTAAAAAATGAAGAAGCCTTAAATTCGTTAGTATATGGTAACTGTAACACACTAGAGCAATTCTTATCCATTATTATCGCTTTCCACGAAGTAACACCTTCGCATAATGAGTCTATACTTGATATTCTTCTGGTAATTTTCCGATGGGTTTCTCTACTCTTTTACGCACAGTATCGCAAATTATATTTTAAATAAAAATAGAAAATAGTATGATTTTTGTTCGATATTTAAGATAATGATGGTCTCTAAAGTGCAAACCACTATTATTCCTGAGTTAATTTCTTTTTTATACCCACCAGTGTATTATTTGAGCCTCTTTTTAAATTTAATTCAAAATTGAATTAAAAAATTGTTAAAATAAATATTGATTGCTTAAAGCACGAATTGGTGGTAGAAATTCATATTTAAATGACCAGTATTGAAGGAATGATCGCATTGTAATTTAATGACCTACTTAGTCCGGTCTAAGTAGTCTTGGCCGAAACCAGCCTTTTCTGTTCTAAATTCTTTGCAAAAAGTAATACCTTAATCACTCTCATTAAATTAAAAATATTTCATTCCTTATCTTCCACTAAGCTAAATAAATTTTGTCTTGCGTTAGATGATAATCATTTATATATCTTTATAGCCTATAATAGATTTTTCTTTCTTTTCCTTGGTTCTTCATTGTATATATTACAATATAATTTTGTTAAAAGTGCTTGGAAAGCTCAGGTCATTTCGTATATGAGACCCCACCAAAAATGGAAACCGGGACCACTTCCACCAAATGTGCTTCACACTTGGCTATTCGGGCGACCCTATCTCTATTATTTTCATTGATAATAATAATAAAAACCTTTCACACTTAAGTTTTGCACTTAATCCTTATATACCTAATCGAAAACTTCACATGCACTTTTGTTATACATTTAATGTTTTGCAAATTATTTCTTATCTTCTTATGGAAGTTGCCAACCAAGCAGGCGATCTCCCGAAGCGTGTAAACACATATATATCTTGTGTTGGCGCATGAAAAGATCGGTCGTGCACAATATTTTATCGCGATAAGCATTGGAGTGTATTCGAGAGAGAAGTCCGAGGGCTTCGGGATTGGAAAACGCGCGAGAAGATGGCAGCAGTGGGAATTGCAGCAAGATGAGTAATGGAGTACAGCGGGGTGGGGCGGGGACGAGCTGAAAAAGAAATAAATTGTTTTCGAGGGTTTTATAGCCATAGGAACGGTCTGTGGGAGTAAACCGTACCAAACCCCTTTGTCACAATAAAAACGGCGTTGCAATCTCAATAGACAAAAGTGTTCCCCGATCTTTTTTTCTGCCTCTCTCACTTTTTGGGTGTCGGCTGAAGGATTCGTTCGTTCGTCTCCGGTGAGCACGCTTACTTGCAACGCCTTGTCACACGCGATTCTATCCATCGGAACACCTATTGTCTCCCCTCGGCTCCTCCACCCATCCAAAGCCCTTTTTCTTCCCCTTCGCTTCCCGTCTTTTTCTTCTCGCTGGTTCCTCTTCGAGAGAACGCTTCGGAAGGAACGGTTTTTTCCTCGCCTTCGAAACAGTTGCGTCATTATACTAAAGCGGAAACCGAAAAATCGTTATTTTGGCGATTTTTTCCTCCGCGGAATGCCACCGCGACTCTCGGGAAGTTCATTGATTTCTTAATAGAATGGTTAAGGTCGAGAGGTGATTGTCAGGTGGCGTCTCGGAAGAGTGAAGGATGTCTACCTTTTTTGCTGATTTTTTTTCGATACCCCGTCTCATCCGAAACCTTATTTTGCGAATTATAATTCGATAGTTTGTTTTTTTTCCTTAGTAAAAATGGCTCGATATTTTTAGAATTGTGTAACGCTATTTTCCCTTTTTTGAGGACTTTGACAGCTCTCTCCGTATATTTGGATGAAAGGGAATATAACGATCCTTGGTCCGCTGAGCTTTCTCAATTATTCTCCTTACACTTAAATGTTCTACGATTCGGTAGATTGGTTTGCGTCAGTACTCCCTATTCAGGGCCACTTCTTTCTTTCCATGGTATCTCGCCCTTTGTGTCATCTAACATTTTCTGCCTTTGTCTCCCCTCTGTCTTTCCCTTGGATTTTACCCTCGATTGCTTTCTTACCAGTTTCTCTCAATACTCCCCCTTTTTTCTGTACTTTGGTTCAAAATTTGGCAACTGAAGGCCTCACTTATATTGTCACTTCAATAAGTGAAATCTGTGCTGCCAGCAGAAACAGTTGACAATGAAAGACGTTTTAAAATTCGGTGTCATATACTTTCCGATGGTTACCTTCAGTTGTCTCCAAGTCGCATCTGATTTGAATTTTTCTGTATTTGTTTTAAGATTTTATAAGACATCTTGGGAATTTGGAATAAAACTGATATTATCTATCAGATGTGATATTAATGAGACGGTTTCAGGCGTTACCATGTGGAACAGATATCTAACGGAAATAAGACGAGACACTTTGTGCACATGTGATATCACATAGATACGCAAAATCTGTCCTTCCGACCGATACAGTTGACAATTATTGACAACGTCATAGAATTCCGAGTCGTAATATATTCCAATGGTGACCTTCAGATATCTCTTAAGTCGAATCTTTCTGGAAATTTTTATGATTTTCAGAAGACATAATTAGATTTTGGAATATTGCTGAGAGTTCTGATTCCTGTTAAAACACCTTTATTTATGAAAATTAATTTGAGAAGCCGTATCTTTAGAAATGAAGTTGAGTGACTCATGAAGAATTCTATTCACCATTTTTTTTTAATAGAGATGCAATGTTTTCAGTTTCCCCTCAGGTTTCAAAGTTTTTTTTTTTTTTTGGGGGGAGTTTTCCCCGTTTTCATTCGATTGTACCCCACTGTCCCACGTTTGTTTGAGATATTAACCATTATTCTCTAAATAGGATCTAATATAATTTAAAAAGCATTTAGTTATTGAGAGTATAAGACGAAAATTATTTTTCTATTAACTGAACGAAAAGAACGATGATTTACTAATAATTCAAATAACATAAAAGCAAAATCACTTTAATTTTAATCAAAATATTTAATGTTATAATTATTTAGAACTTAAACGGTAAATTATACGATATATTTACAAATATCTTCGTCTCATTTCTACCGTTACTTGAATCGCAATCTAAGTCTCGGAATGTATGTACTAATGCGGTTGTTACATATTTTAGATGCTACTCTGTACACAAACACGATATGTGATACTGATAGGTGACATGAGCTATACTTTATGGGTTACATGATACATTTTACTTGTTACGTACATCATACAAGAAGACCACAGGTAGGCGATTAGGTTTCGCATGTCTGCATTCCAAGGGTGTGCTACCAGAGGACTTAAGTGTGAAAAGGTAGCAAGTCTCTGCTTATAAAATGATTCTTCCAACTGTCTACAAGCAATGTTGGAGTAATAATACCGCGAACTTTATTTTTTAAATCGTTCGCATTTTTTCAATTAATCATCAAATTGAATTAATCTTCCAATTTCATCAATCGATTCGAATATGCATTCTATTCTCGTTTTATCAGAGAAAAATAAATTCTGGAAATAATCAAGGATTTGTCTTCGATGGAAATATTTCCATAACGTATTGCCGAATAATACGAGCAAGCATCATTTCTCTAATTACATAATCAGAATTCAACCACATTAGGTCATACGAAGATCAAATGAAAGTTATTTGACATAATTATATCTTAGTTTCATTTTCTTCTCCTTAGATCGCTTAAAAATCAGGTTTGCTCAATATTGTGTGAATTGATTTCCTCGAATTAGGTTTACAAATTTTTCACATAAGTTAATTTTAAATCATCAGCAAGCACCTTAAGCAAAGTCTCATAGATTCATAAGATAAAAATCAGTTATCTCTTTGGATAAATGCTATTCACAAAGCAATTCACAGAATACTATTCAAATAGTAACAGACTACTAAAGAATATTAGAGATTATCTACTAAGACGTGCTAAAGAATATTAGAGATTTATGAAAGTTATCGTGACCTTATCCCACTTATTCTTTGAAACTAAAAAATAAAATGGAAAAGAATTATTATTCCGTGAACTCCCACAGCCTTTAATATAAATTCTGTGGGAGTGATTCCGTATGAAGTAATTCTTTTCACTTATTATAGCCTTCCAAGTAACTCCTTTGCGTATTGAGTTAAAAACAATAGACATTAATGATAGAAGAATCGAAGTGGATTGAGTTATTTGCAGACTTTCATAACATCCATATGTTATTTGTAATTTTATAGGTATCACCATTCTTTCAAGATTTAATCAACTTTCCCAAATTTAAGACATTTACAGTGAAACGAAATGAATTAATCATTGGAAATTATGGGTGTAGACAATGTGTTCTTTTTGATATAAATAATCGACATAGTTTTGGACTTACTAAGAAATTGTAATATTTTCTCAAATTATTAAGTAGAATGAAGTTGTATTTCGTGCAAAAAGTCTATTATATACAAAATTTGTTGTATTGAATTTCTTCGATGCCTCAAGGCAGTCAACCGCAAAATTGCTGGCTGTGCACTGCCGTCGAATTCAACCCTCCATTTGAACATTTTTTCGTTCACTCAGAAGCAAACTGTAACCATGTCCTATAAAGTTTCTCCGCATCACGTGGAGGGAATATTTTTCCAGCATCGAATGGCAAATTATGACGAACGAAATTCTGGCTTATAAATCCTGAGCCTTTTTAACTTTGACCTCGTTCTGGCAGAGAAGGGGTAGTATTTTCCGTGCGCACACGTGTGCATTTTGTATTTTATGCCACAAAGATGACATGCTAATTTAGGGAATTTTCCGGTTAACGGATATTCGTAACTCTTAAAGCCTTCTTTCCATTGTGGAGAGTTTCAGAGAATGGAATAATGGAGTAGTTCCCATAGCGATACTTGGGCTCGATTCCATTTATTTTATTTTTATCGCATGCGCTCCTTAAAGGGACTGTACTGTACATAAGCACTCATTTTTCACGAGATATCGGAAAAATAGGGGGAAACATGACTTCAGAAAGTCTAAAAGTTACAAAATGTACACTCCTGTCCAAAATTAATGTAGCACCTCCCTAGCGATCCTTACGGCCGGTGCTGCGTTAATTTTGGCCAGGAGTGTACCTCAGAACAAAAATAAATCTATCTTGACTTACGTCGCATTACTTCTTTACATAAAGCAAGTATCAATAAGAATAAGAATATCAATCAAGAATATTTGCTAATTAATTTGAGAGTATGATAAATATGAAAGAAAAATGGTTTATATAGCTACCAATTCTAACACCGCGGTATTCCATAGTTAATGAAAACAAATGCTTTTCGTCAATCAGCTGTATATGAAAGGTTATAAAGGCTCAATTTCCCAAAACTACAAATAATTAAAATTAATATTGCCTTTTAGAGTATTTGAAGTAGGGAGTCATGTCTGTCAACATTTAAGAATGAAGTTACAAGAACGAAAAGTTACTCTAAATCTTATCTCATTGAAATTTATTTAGTTTTAAAACCACTAATAAGTTTTAGGGACCGATCAGTATCTCCAGTTCAACTGTTTTTCGTTGTTTCCCCAAATTTAAGGGTGCTATTTATGCGATTTTTAGAATTTACGAATTGATCTGAGGTATTTTTCTTTTGTAATCATTGATAATTTATTGTTAAAAATTCTTTCATTCCCTATTAGACTTATAAAGACAGGATATCGACAGATTCCGCCAAATGATTTAACAGAGAAATAATAGTCGGCAACTTTCCACAGCATTCAATTTTTCTACATTGTATGAGAAATGTCTTTCAGAACTACGCATCCAAGTTACTCTCGATTATGATAACATAGAGAGTAACCTTTGTTTGGCCTGGAAATCACATTAAAAAATCTTTACAGCAATGTGAAGTAGTTTCTTCGCTATGTCTCTATTTCAACATCCACGTGCTATACCTCCTGGTAATGTTAAATTAGTTGCCTGTTTTGCACCAACTTTTGAATAATGATGTACCAACCCGAACTGGGTAAATTACCTCGTGGAGCTCGTGGAGTGCAGCAGGACTCTCTGCATATCTCCTTTATATCTTTCACTGTTGAAATCATCAACGCTTTGCTGTTTGGCTTTAACTCTGACCGAGGCAAGTTAAATGAGAGTTAATTTTCATAGAAACTGTAAAAATAACCTTCTGGAAATGTGGAACCTAGCCCAAGGGACTACATCGTGCGGACCTTGCGAAGTATTATTTCGATTGTAATTATTTACATTATGTGTCGTCTGAAATATTTATGGATTCGGCGCCCTGCTTGGTTTATCTTAATTTTTAAAATGATATATTTTATGGTTTCGAAGTTTAGCGAGGAGTTTGAACTTCATTATTTATATCTTAGAAACGACAATTCCATAATAATAATAAAACTCTTTATTTGGCGAGGTTAGGCCCATTAGGGCCTCTCTTACACCTAACCATTAAGGATTACTAATATTACTTACATAAAAGGAGGAAAAACAATACAAATACATATATATAAAAAGAAAATACAAAGAAGAGGTAAACAAATAAAAGAATTGCGGTGTGGGGAAAAACTCCTTGGCTGAAGGCTTTCGGAGAAAAACCCACTGTGCGGGAAAACGCTCACATATATAATCCATAATAGGATAGCGTAACAGGTAATATATCTCGTCGTGTTTAATTTTATAGTACTCAAACAATAAATAATCTCCAAACCCATAACCTCATTAATTTTTACAATTTTCGGACTTGATTTTAGCATATCTTACAGTTTTTTTGTCTTAAATATTTTTTTCTTTTCAATTTTGCCTTATTCCCATTACTTACTGTTCTTCTAATGATTTTTTTAATGCTGGCGAGGATGAGTTTTGGTTTTGTGGTAATTTTTACGTCTGAATGTTTTCCTGCCAACAACCCTTATCATTGAAGTCCACCATACACTTGAACATTCTCTAACAAGGAAAAAGTGATTATCCGAGAACCAAACATTGGAACCTTGGTCGAAACGCTAGCAAGATAATCACTCATCCGTGGAAAGTACAGCTTAATTTTACTGAAAATGTATACTATGATAATTACCTAGGAATCTACATAAGAAATATTTCCACCAATACAGAATGAATGTTTTAACTTCAAAAGTAAGAGCCTATGTTATTTTTTAAGTTTTTTCTTCGTTCTCGTAGTTAATAGACATCGTAGAGAATTAAAATTCAAATATGTTACTATAAAAAATAGAATGATGTTCATCGAATAAAACAGAAAATTGTTGACAATAGAATGTAAAGAAAGTTAATATCACAATCATTAAATGCCATCTCATGTTTGAATCAAGCGGAGGAAATGTGTGGAAATATTGCTTGGAATATTATGTATCCGGAGAGTGATAATTTGCGGAAAGAGTACATTAAAATTATTATCTCAATTACACCATGTATTTTCATGATGTAACTTAAAACGAGTCGTCATTTTTTTATGCTTCACCTCTCTTTGTCACTTGCCCTCTTCACAGTCACCCTCTCGGCAGATCCGTAATATTCCGCGTTATCGCTCCATACTCACGCTCTTATCTGCGAAAACATCGAATCAAACGATCCATTCTTCCCGCCGAGTACTTCACAAATCATCGCCGCTTCCCTCTTCCCTTCGATTGCCTCTCAAAATACTTCCTCTCTCTCTCTCTACCATTCCCCTTTTCTTTGGATCCCACCCTTTCCTCCCCAAACTTCTCTCAAATATTATTCCTCTTCGCTCATGAAAATTCCATCTTCCCCTCAAACATTCTCCCGACCGCGATTTCTAGTTCCCCGTGCCGCCGCTACACGCCGCCCCCTACTCCATCCGCATTCAAGCGCCCCCTATTCCGCGTTTTCCCTCGACATCCTGTTCCACGCATTCCGCTTCCGCCAGCCCCTAAATGCTCTTCCGCCACCCCCTTTCCAGCTCTTTTATATTATTTTTCTTCGCCGTCGTATTTATGCACCACTGAGTTCCGTGCCACCTTTATTGGAAGAGACGTTCCCCAATCGGTGTCCTTAAGTTCCCTCCCCCTTAAGACAGCGTCGCTAATACTACAACCGCCGAGCACATAAACATCGCTCGGGAGCATTCATGTGCGCAAGCGAGATGGAGCGCAACTCGATTCAAATGTTCATACCTTAGGAGTTTCATCCGTCAATTGACAGCAAATATTTCCTATTCATGTGGAGGCGAACTTAATGTTCCTAGAAGTTGGTTTGAACTATGTTATAACTACTCTTGGATGCTTTTACGTGATTTTTACACAAATAAGTATTCAAGTTGATTTCAATGTATGTTTTATTGATTTCAATAATGGTTGATACTAATAATGGTAGTTATTGATAATGGTTGTTATTGACTATCGTTAATGCTGATTTAAAGAGCGTTGTAACTGATTTGAAAAGTATGATTAATGAGTTTAAAGTGAGGTATATATTCAAAATTAAACTATATATTAATCTTTTTCATTAAATTACAAACATTGGCACACATTTTCAAATTAGATTCCAATTTTTAGGCCGTTACTTCGTGTTAAATCTCTAACAAGTACGGAGAAAATGTATAATTTTAACAAAAACTTAATGGTTAAGTTTTGGTACATTACTTCACGGGTAGCAAAAATAGCCATTATTTCAGATTTTATTTTATAAAGTAGGTGGTTTATTATTAAAAACTGAAGTTTTTCCTGATATATCATGCTATGTTGAAGCTTTATATTTTTTACAAAAACAATCTTAAAAAATTTATAGCAATACAATTGTTGTAAATTGACCATGTAGCTCCAGCAGGGCTCGATGGTGGGCAGCTTTTCCCCGAAACAAATTATCTGAAATTTTAATATCAAGCATTTTTAGAAAGTGTATGATTGTAGTTATCGTTCTTCGCAATGGATTTTTTATATGCTTTTTTAACAAAGTGGCGGACATTTTAGTAAAAATTGAATTTTCAGGATTAAAAATTCTGCATTTTAAAATTTTATTTTTAATACTATTTATCTATAAACTTATGTTAGATCACCATGGATGGTCTCGGCCATTACTTGATAGAACTACATTATAACAACGGAGTGTTACACATTTATTTATAATATCCTCGATACATTTTAACTGACATGTCCACTGTTATTGATAATTTAAATTTTTATGTGTAACATTCTGATCTTAGCTTAGAAATTTTCCATCTGAATGATTAGGAAATGTTCTCCTTTTCTAACTTGGCCGACGAATGTTTTCTTTTAAGGTATGCACATGTATGGGTGCAAAAATATAACATTTTCGAATATATTGGTCACTACTGATTATTTTTGAGGAATAAAGTCTACAGAATCAAACAAAGTAACAATTGTTTTCGGCATCCACATTTTTGGGGAAGAGTAGAAATATTCCAGTTACTGAGGAAGTGGATGAGATGGGAGATATTTCGGAAATGTCTTTTCTTTCCTTATATATTCCGATGCGATGTTATGTAGAAACACAGTTCCTATTCTTACTTATTCGCAAAGCAGGTATTTCCCAAAGTACTTCCCTGGAAGAAAGCAGCGATATTTTTTAGATTATTAGGAATGAGTAATTTTTGTAACATTTATGTGGTTTCTGGTTTAGAGCAGTTGGAACAGTCAAGAAATACGAATGATCACGTTCTAAAAATGGTGTTTGTTAAAAAGTTGAATTTAATATGTTTTATTTATAAAGTAGGGAACTATGTTGATTTTTAATATTAAGAGTATTAGTAACAATCTCTGTATAACTTTAACTGGTACCATTCGGTATTATTTACATCTTAGCAGAAATTACTGTCAGGAAAGTTTGATACTATTTCGGAAATCCTTGACCACTAAAACTTTCCACCATTATTCTGACAGCTAAGGAAATTCAAGTTTCTGAATAACTAGACGAAACATAGATCCAGTTTCCAGCATTTCATCCAGTTTTTCTTAAATCACAAGCATTGATCTGGTGTTTAAACCGATGAGTATTTCACCTCTAATCTGAAAATTCTCTGCACCTTAGAAGTAAATACCACTTCACACCTCCATTAAAGCCGTCTCCAAAGCAGCCAATATCGCAGTTACTCTGACGAGCGAGGCTCTTTATTGATCAGCAGACATTTCCTCTCTCTTCCCTATAAATTGAAACTCTGCCCTTGAACTGTTAAACCTGGCATCGTCACAATATGCCATTATACACCGAAGTCAGGCGTAATTCACTTAATCATAAGGATCGGCAGAGTAGCAAGCGGCGAATAATCCCAGTTAATAAAAGCTGCGTTGAATTACACGACCGAATCACTAAAAATGCCACAGTTTGGTCCCTGTTGTTCTCCGGCCTGGCTTCCGGTATTAATTCATCCGATCATTACACGCCCGGCTCCGAAAATCGGCGATAACAGGCCCCGAAGAGAAGAGATCGGGTCACGAGCAGCCAATGACATAGACCGTTAGTATATGGCCGTAGTCATTACCATGCAAGCTTTCTTTTGATTGGTAGATGATCTCCATTTTACCCTGGAGATCCTTTTCAAAATTGACTGCGGTGTTTGGCCGTGGAACGATTACCAGGCAGGAGCAATTAATGCGCCAACCGACGGGATAAAAGTGATACGTCGTGAAGAGTGGCCCTAATCCATCGCCGGAGATGGGTTATTCCTTTTTTTTAATTAGTCGAATCAAATGGTATCCGCTCTCTATTTTTTTAGGCTAGGATATCTCGTTTATGAAGTAATTTCACGCTGTGCGGGTTCGGATGATTAGAGAGATAATTTTGTTTTTATGACGTACACTTACAAATATGTTTCATAGCATAGAACACGTACGTAAAGTGTTATGTGTAACATTTTGCCTCTGTGATAGGAAATATATACTGGCCAGAATAACTAATTTCGGAGTAATTACGGTTAATATAGGAGTTTTTTTAGCTGAAACTGTATCTCCTACGAGTATCCATATTGAAAATAGACGCTTAAAATTGCCATAACACCATTCAATTATTTAAATTGAACGTGATAATGGACGAAATCCTACATCTTTTGACGTTAAACGATTTCATGTATATTTCACTAAAACGCTTCAAAAAACAGCAATATGTATTTTATAATTATTTATCAGCCAGAGATTTTCCCAGCTGGGTTGCTAATAAGATGAATTATCATTACATATCCACGAACAATTAATAAAACTAATAAATGTGACGTATCTCATTGTATAGATGGGAGTATTAATTTATTCTTAAGATCTTATATCTGTATTTGTCCCATAAGGTCATGATTTCAAACGCAGGAACAATACGACAATAAGAGCAAAGAATTTCAAGGCTACCTTATGCTTGCCTTTTTACATTACTTGCGACTTTTCCTTATAAAGAAACCATTTGAAAACTGATTCAATCTCTTCGCTTTTCAAACTTGCCCTGTCATTTATGCCTCGACGAAGATTTATTCACTTCCAAAAAAGGTTCTCCTCCTCCTAAATTTGTAGTAAAAATACAAATCGTTCTTAGATTATTTCCAAGGTTCTCCTTGTATTTGTGCATTGTAACTTGCAATGGGGGATATTTATCGCTATGCAATATTTTTAAAGGTATACCGTATATATAATTAATTACTTTCAGCAGTAAACAGTAATTATAGTTTTCAGTAGTTATCTCAGGAATGCCTTGTTATTAATCTGAATAGTATTCCATAATATAAACAATGGTAATAACTATTCAGTACTCTTTCGGTGAAATTAGGCAATAATGCAAAACGGATACTCGTGAGGTATGCGGAAAAACAAGATTAAGTGCTTTAGGAAAGTAATGAGTAAAAATAATGTAAGGAAATCCTAGAAGTATACAGTTGTCGCCTCTCTATTCCGATGCTTTCATGCAGTGTTCTGGTATATACTAAACTTTCACTCTTTTGTCACCTCGTCTTTCCTGTAAATGCTATTCCGACCAGTGTCATTCCGGCTCATGTCACTTTCGCCAACGTCACTTTCGATCACGTCACTTCGAAGAGAAATGTGACTTAATTCTCGCTTGCTGCTCTCGGCCGCGGGGTTATGAGTCTCTGCAGTAATTTGTAAAATCCGCTGTGAAGTTGACGTCGCTGAAATCCGTTGTTTTTAACGTGGTTTTAAGAGATAAAGTTTCCCTTCTCCATATTATTTATTTTTTTTCCTAAGAATCTCTTAGGTTTTTTACATCCACAATTCTATTTTTTTCTTCTTCTAATTTCACAATTAATGACGATGGGTTAGATGGAAGAAGAGACTTTTAAGTCTCAATCTCGCCCAAATAAAGACGATTTATTATTATTATTATTATTATCAGACAAGAATCTTTTTTTGCTTAATGTGGGAAACTAAATTTGAAGAAAAAGATGGTAGAGTAAAAGAAAAGGTAAATTAGTTAGGTAAAGGCATTTCATCTGAGATCGTCTTACCTTTCCTTCGCCCTACCGCACGTTTAACTTCTCCTGATGATAGTAATTATCTATCCAAATCTATTAAATTTAAATATTGGTGGTTAAGTGAAGAAGTCTTCATTTTTACTTACCTATTTCGTCTTATTTCTAAGTAATGGTTAATGAAAGGTCCTGGAAATTGATTTTTGATAGAAATGGGAAGGTTTTGTTTAGAAAGGCAGAATTCTAGGAACATACGAATATTAGCATACGATGAAAGTCATGGGATCACGAGAAGGATATTTACGTAATTAAAATCGATATAGCACGCTTATTAATAGGATATATTAGCTTAAAAATTTAAGCCCCCCTTAATAATCAAACAAGCTTATGTCTCCATCTCTGGTCTATGGATTAACTCCAATGCGTACCTCCAAAGTACGTTTTAGTAAGCATGTAAACATCGCTTTTGTATCTTCATTTGTAATATTTATTAATTTTAAATTTCTTAATTAATTTTAAATAGAATCTAGTTTTTGCCTTTTTATGGATGAATGTTTTGCTTCCTCGAAAGTGTTAGTGAAATAGCGTTGTATAGTCGTATTTTTTTCAAGTTCAGACTCTCGAATATATGAATGTGAATTTTAAGTTATGATGTATTTTAACTCATGATTTGTATCACCTCCTTTTTGCGAAAGAAGAGTAGTATTAACGGAGATATTTGAATGAGAGGATGGGTTGTTCCTCTGTTCAACGCATGTCATCTTTGTGATCCATATCTCTGAGGGTTTTCACTGCGTTTTTTTTTCAAAATTAGTTGTGGAAACCTGATTTTCGGACATTATCTCGAAGAAGTAACCAGCTGAAAGTCGAAACTTCCCGAAGGAGACATAACTGTGGCTCTTTTCTAAGGTCCTTCTCCTCTCTCAAGTCTTCTCTTACCTTGTTTCTCCTACATTTCGAGTCTGATCCCGCAAACCCTATCTTTCGAATCTTTATTTCATCCTTCCCCTGCATTTTTGCTCGCAACCTGTTCACCTTTACTTTTTCATGCAGCATCTCACCGGATTCTGGCCACTTTTTACCTTTTTCTTTCCTTTTTCCGTCCATGTTTGTGAATATATATGTATGTACATTTCATGAATTTGTGTATTTGCATACACGGATACATATACCTTACACTCCAAAAGAGCATGTTTTAAAGGAACGCTAAAGTTTTTGCAAAAGTCGTACTGCTTTAAAACTTGAAATATCATTGTTTTCCCTCTTCCCAGATATAAGGCTACTTTTACACACCTATACTCTCTATTAGTACATATGCATTAAGATTTCACATAATTTCAGCTAACATGGGAAATGCACGTTAAGTTTAATTCCATTTTATTACGAATTTCATCACTTGAATTCTACGTTCCTTTTGTGAAATTAAATGAGGCAGTATTGTCGCAAAAATTCAATAGAAAACCCAAAGGAAAAAGGTTAAACTGAATGTTCTTACCCATGTAATCTAAGAGATTGTGATAATTAATTTAAAAAATGAGTATGTAATACATAATTTTATAATCATATTTAAAAAAATTAGTATGTAGCTTAGTATAGAGTATTCTAAAGTTACTAAAATCTTGCCTTATTTGAACATAGTCCCCGTAATTTTGATGTAAAATATAATTTTATGACAACAGATTGATAATTGTCACCAAATGTTGTAGTTTATATTATTATGTTTTCTCTAGCATTGAAAGTGTGGAGAAAATGCGTTGAATTAATTCCTTCTTTAATGCGTTCTATTGTTCCTATATCTGTTTAACTCGCACAAATTGCAAAAAATACGCACAAACAAATAAAACTCAATCTTTAGTTACTAACTATATGAAGTTTCTAGTCCTGCGCTCAAAAAACATTTTTAAATCTCTCGCCAGCTTTTTCCGATTATAGCCCACTGTGCGACGCCTGGTTTGGGCAAATTAAAAATTAACGCGTCGCTTCATTCTGAGCGATTAAATTTTGAGAGATCAACTCCCCAATCTTAGCACGGCAACGGGATGACGGATCGGTTGCGAAAATGTTTTTGGATTACGGTTAATGCATTGAAGAGAAAAAAGGGCCATGGAAAAATTTATCGACGGTGCCGAAAAATATTCGCGACGCATGCAGCCACTTCTCGGGGAGCCGTGAATGATGAATGTCCCCGTAACCTTTCTCCTAGGTCACGTTAAGTGTGTGGACTCGCAAGGCCCGCACTGGCCATGTAAACGGGCACGTGACTCAATGAGGGGAAAAGGGTGGGATTGGACGATGGAGAGAGGAAATATAGTTTTGATTAATGCATTCCTAAAACCGTAAATTTGAGTAATCGTGTTTGGTGTTACTTCTGCGCTAAAGTACCAGTTAACCGAGAGAAATATTTTCGCATAAACCTGTTAACGTTTCTTAGTTCTTTATTGTACGCATTAGTACTCAAACATGCATCCTCAATATACTGAATGCATATACGACGAAAACGAGGGATAAGACTTTTAATGAATAATGGGTGTTAAAAAAAAAACAGCTTTAGTCGATAGAAATCTAAGAAACAAGGAGGTAAACAAAGAATCCAATGCTTCGGCCGTAACATCGTGGCAGGTCTCCAGAAGGACCAAATTTAGATTATAACTTTTACAAATCTCAATATGATTCAATCTTAAACGATCATGTTTTCAACTCATGCAGTAATGATCAGGTAAATCACATGATAAAGATACTCTTTCTTTGTTTCTATAGAAATCAAACAATTAGCACCTCTCTGGTAGAACAAGCTACGATAAAAATCATAATTGAATCACACCAAAGAGACCAACATGGATAGTTATTGTGATTAAACGTGGATAGTGTAAATGCTTCCTATGGTTTATTCTCATCGTATAGAGAATAAGAGTGGAGCACAGCTCAATACCACTGCTCATTTCAATATGACCTCTATAACACTTTTATTCGTATGATGCTTGAGTACTTTTCTATCCTGAATTTAACGTAAGGAGCGATACCTTCTCATGGATGTCCATAAAAAGATTGAGTACAAGGCGTCCAAGGGCAATCATGTATGACTAAATTGTTTTAAAGTTCTTCGGTTCATTAAAGATGGCAGAAAATAATGTCTTCTTCTGAAAATTCTCGTGATTCTACATGAGTCCTCTACTATGTAGAGGGAAAAAGTAGTTAGGTTTTAAAACTTTCTTGTCTCTACAATTGTTTTAAATAAGCCTACACTTCCATGCAATCTTTTATTCGCGGTCATAAATGAAATGAAACTAATAAGGGAAGCAGAATACCCGGTTTCTATAGGCAAGAATTCTGTGAAAACCTCAGTTAACCTGCATCTATAATAGTAAGAGTGCATGACCTAGGTGTCATATCTACCCAAAAGTAAAATGAACTTAGGCTAATTAACCGAATCAGAAAAATCGATTTTGTTAACAGTTAAATACTCAATGAGGCATTACAGAGAATTTGACTTAAACCGGTTAATCGATATCGGTTATAACCGACTTGGATGTCCTTGTTGGGAAAGAAGGGGAAATGGCAGAGATTTTCGCGCAACGAGGGGGTGGAGGCAGAGGGTGGAGGCAGGGGGTGGAGGCAGGGGGTGGAGGCAGGGGGTGGAAAGAGGGATTTGCAGGGGGAGAAAGAGGTAAGAGATGAAGTCGAAGAGGATGCGGAGAGCGAGAAAGGGATGATTTATCGACGGGCCTGAATTAAGGGCTGTGGTAGGACTCTGTCCGAAAATGCCTTTGGCATTATATACTGATTTCCGGGCACGAAAGTCCTTTGGGTAGGATTATCTGGATTCTCTTTTGGAACGATATACAAATTATGGGCTACTTCGCAGATCGATTGCACGGGACTCGGGAAGGGTACCAGCTTTACTACGAGCCAGCCCTTTTTTCTTTAAACGAATTAGGCAATTTCGATCCAGGGCACTAAAGTTAAATGTGTTGGAAGCGCAATTACGTAGTTACACTCTTAACATTTCTCGTAGCTGTAATTCTAAACGGTCGACTTTATATATATCCTCGATTTCATTCTATATATTGCGAAGAGAAAGAAAAGGGATGTCTGCTTCTTTTATCAAGTGATTTTATCTATGTTAGTTATTTCGATCCTGATTAGTCATTCTTTTAACGATAAGTTTGAGAATTTTCACTACTATTGGTCAACGTTGACGAATGCAGGGTCTTGTTTATTAGTGTGTTGTAATGAATGCTACTAAGTTATGAATGATACAGCATAGTTACGTTCATTTTGGTTACTTTTCGTTGAATGATACACAAAGTGTCATTAGGGTCATTTTACTACACCTATATGGACTTTTTTCACTTGTAAAATTCTCGCCATGTGAGAGAATCACAGAAAAATATCTCGATCTTTATTACATCTCTAACGCTTTCTGTAGATAACGGAGGAGGGCTTGAGGACACCAACAGCATTATGACTGATGACTTTACGGTGACAGCAAGAGCTAGACTCGAAGTTAATTTCAGGTAGCCTCGTATTACGGGTAACTCAACAACTTTTGTTAAACTATACATCATTGACTGGTGGGAATAAATTTTAACTATTGTTTAAGTTAAAGACTGTCGAATTTAAAAAGTTCCCCAAATATATGCAGGAAAAATAAATTAAGGATAGCCTGGTAAATTACACAGAAACAAGCAACTAAATGACTTTTATGGTACTGCCAGAGTATGCCTACCATCATATGAAAAAAGTTTATTTTATACAATTAAATAAATGTCAAAAAACATAATCTCAAACGTGGGATAATCAACACCTTCATTCTTATCAAGAGTATATTTAAGTCTCAATATCACCGTAACAAAAGATGCTTTATTATTATTATCATCATGCAATATAGTCGTTTTTTTCGTACCGTAACTTTTCTACCAAAGATCCTAAGGTATAAATCCTCTTACGATAACAATCCAGTGCTTAAAATATGGATGTTTACTCTTTACATATTTACAGGCATTAATTCACAAAGTAATGTCCGTTACGTAATCCAGGTACTCAATATACATACTTTTGATGTAAATTTCGCCCGAGACCCCGCATTGAGCCTTTTAAAAAATAGCAGCCGACCGCCTCCCGTGCATAATTATGCTTGAATGAAGTATAGTGCCACTCATCACGCTATAAGGGATGGGAACCCTGAATTATGCCAATTTTCATTAGTATACTCTAGCGCCTCCGGTGGCGGATTCTGGCAACGTACTACATTCCAGAGCAAGGCGGTGATAATATGGAAAGTGTCAGAAATAGTGTAGATACTTCGTCTCAAACTTCTTTGCTTGACTATTGACGAAATGTACACGCATTTCAAAATATTTTTATCCAAGAAAAAAATATTACAAAAACGATGTCGTTAGGGGTAGAAAAGGGTTGGAAAAAAATCATTGGATGGTTTGGAAGTGGGTCTGAAGGATGAATCCTGAAAAATTTTTGGGAAGAGGAGTAAAGGGTACTTGGTTTTTGACCCTTTAAAATCCATTGTGTAATTCATTTCCCTATATTTTCAATGAGAATGACAAATTTTCTTATACTCAAGCATAGATTTTCTGTACCTTATTGTTGGATGAGGCGATTAAAAAAAGGTATGCAACAGAGCTTATCAATAGCAAGTTTCATGGCAATACAATCTCAAAATTTCATTTTTATTAAAATACTATTCTCTTCGGCTATAATGTAGACTGTAGTTGATAAATAAGTAATGGTAAGAATAGCATTTCAAAAAATCAGGCACTGTATTTTTCAATGTAAACTCATTCGCTAGAAACAGCTTAAATCACGAGTCTGTGTATTCATGGTAGTAATTTAGCTGCATTTTCACCAATTAGTTTGTTCTAAAAGGAGACGTATCCTTGTTTTGCACGTGAATATCGCCGACGTTTAATGGTGGGAGCTGACATTTGCTATCCTGAATCAAATATTTACATGTTATTCCTCTGCATTCTCCAAATACGCATTATCTATGTCCTCGCCATGTGGAGGAATATTTAAACGTCTAACTTCGTGGAATCGGATAGGAATATGTATTTAGAATTGTAAGGGAAAATTTCAAGTTTCCTGACTCAAACCAAACGTTTTGATAGTATTAATACATAATATCTCCTTGATTAAATGTACGGCCGAATTGAGAAATAACTTTAGTATGTATTAATTCATAACAGGTATTAATACGTAGTCATTCGGAAACTAGGGAATGGGACCCATTTTGTAAAATGCATGTTCACATTAGCGTAGGAGAGAAATAGTTTTTAATTTAATTTTTCTAACTATCGTTAATGATGCTACTCTCCGTTCGTAATAAAAATGTACGTAATTTATAAAGCTCTGTGTTTATGTATATGTTTATATCATATATTCAGAACTAATGTCAGCAAAATTTCAAAGGCATATTTTACTCGGGAATAAATTTTCAGCCATATGCTTTTCAAATCTATTTCACTGTGAATCATGTTATCCGGAAGGCTTTACTAGCATTCCACTTGCTCGTTTTCCATGCACAGGCTCTGCATAATATATATAGACGTTTTCCGTGTAAAAGAATACGGACAGGCTCAAAAGACAATTTTTTCGAAGCTAGAATCTCATTTCTTTCCTTAATTGGGCCCCATTTAGCTCGCGTACGGACTCTCCTGCTATTTTATCCATCTATGATGAGCATATCTTCAGGGGGGGGATTTAAAAAGGGGGTAATGGTTGAGAGGATGGAATTACGAGAATACTCACGGACTCTGCGATGAGTGACTTCATGGAGTAATCGATTAAAAAAGGAGTCGCTCTCCCATTGGGATTCCGATGACCGACTTCGCCGGACTTCACCTGTATGACATTTTGAATTACGTTCTACTAAAGGGTGCATCTCTCCGTGCATTCGATGTATATAGATTTTTCACCCTATCGTCATGCAGTATATTCATCCCGTTTAAAATTTTCCCGTTTTAGATTGATGCAAAAGATACATGTTTTCTTCTTAAATTCGGGTAAGAATATTTATTATTTGTTCGTAGTATTTCAAAAGTGCCTTTAATATGCAATGAGGTTATTTCAGTTATCTTTAGAGCATTATTATTCATTACATTTTATCAGATTTGGTTCTAAAATGTTTTTGCTGGTTCCTCAAAATTTTATAAAATGGTCCTTTAAGTTTCGGGTACAAGTGCACCTATTGCTTAGTTATATTAGCAATAGGCCTAGAAGATATTTGAATTATGAATGATTATTTTAATTTTTTTATTGCAAAAAGTTGCGGGATTTAATATATTTTTTTATTACAGGTGCTTGTACCTTCGCGACGGGTAGCTACTCTACTGAAAATGGTGAGTGAAAATCAACTATTTAATTCATTAAATTTCAACATCTTTTGATTAAATAATGATCAACCAGGATTTTGAGCGCAAAAATATATTCATTTATAAATTCATACTTTTATAATATTTTTCCGGGATTTAAGTTTCAATATAATGGATGGAAAGTAACTGTAAACGTAGCACTTGAAAGTGTGCGACCAAACCCAATGTGTTACAGAAGTAGAATAGTATATAAGACAAGTAGATAAGAATAGTAGTTAAGAATACCTGCTCGGAAAGTGGGAGACCTTGGTGAGAAAGTGGAGTCCCATCCAAGTCACTATTTTTACTTTCTCCCTATACGTAGTATAGAGAAAGTATTGTATCCGCAAGAAAATTCGACCTTCAGATTTCGACGGAAATAGATGTTTTGGGGCCCATAGAGCATGTTTTCGCTATTTTCCCGAACATGTCTGTCTGTGTGTCTGTCTGTGGTTAAAACGTTTGCGGGCGCTCTATCTTAAAACTTAATTATCCGATCATTTTCAAAATTCGTATTTAAAATTTTCCTAACAATGCCAATAGTTGATTAGTTTTTGGTTAATATTGCTTTACCGGAAGTTGCGTTTTATCCGGAACAAAATTTTGTTTTTTAAATATCTCTGTAAGAATGCAATATAGGTATATATAATTACAAACAAAAGTTGTAGATAATGTACTTTACTACAACTTTTGCATGAAACATTTTTTCGTAAAACTGATTGTTTAGGAGTTATTCTTGAATAATGGTTAACCGGAAGTTGTTGTTTATCCAGAAGTGAAAGTTTTTCATACATATCTCTGTCAGAATGCAATCTAGGTACATACAATTCTATACCACTACTACTACTCCTTACTAAGTTATAGAGAATATTTTTTTACTACAAATGGTGTATGAAACATTATCCTTTAACACTCATTCTTTTGGAGTTATTTATGTATTACCGGCATAGGCTTCTGTTTTCAATAAATACGGAGAAAGTCATGTGTTGGCCACATCAGATTTTTTACTTCTGTATTACGTTTTTTTTTCAAGATAATTGTTATTTATTTAGCAAAATTTAAAACGTTAACTATTCACATTAATTGCATCGAGTTCGGAGGAGTAAAGCATGAAGTATAAATTCTGAGATATATTTAATATATTTCATTTGCTGAGGCAAGTAAATCTTCATCAACGATGTGAGAGAAGTTGCGTAAACAAAAATTTTACGTAAAACCGGACGTATCCCCTCCCTCGCTCAAGCCGTCGCTTTGCAAATCGTTAAATTTTTCACTTCTCTTTTCATCGCGGCAGAAGGCACAGAATGAAAACCGTTGAGCGCGACAATTCCTCATCGCTTTTCAGACGTTCCGAATCCGGGGCTCGGACGTTATCGCCGAACGAAATAAATCGAACGGAGAATAAATGCGACCCTCCCACGCTCCCATCACGCACGCTTTTCTCTCTTTTCCACCCTCATAGATACTGCGCCTCTTAACCCTCGCTGACATTTCATCTTCACCCGTCTCTTCAAAAAAGCCGCTTTTTCCGAGGGAGACGTTTGCGGCGGGAACGCCCGAGCCAAATGCGCATTATTCAAGTGGCTCCCGTCGGTTGCGAAACACTTGTCATCTCGCGTCCTCTGGAGGAAATGGTAAAAAGCTTCTACTGTTTGGGCTTCCTTCCACGCCTGGATGCTTACTTTAGAGGGTTGGGTGTCCAGTAGTGTGGATCGAAAAAAAGTGTTTATCGAAATCGGTCGACGGCGAGTGCTTAAAGTTTGTGGTTGGTGGTCTTTATAACCAATAAAAAATTTCAACTCGAATGGATTATGTCCCGAGTCCTGAGTCCACGATTTTTAGTAAAAATTTTAGTTTTAATTTTATGGAAAATGTTAAATTTTTGTTGATGGTTTATCAATGTTTCCTAAGTGATTTAATGAAATATGAAATAAATCTATTGCCTCTATGTTGCGTAATATTAATGGTATAGTGCGTTTGAATCAGGGATATTGGTTTCTTAGTTCGCCAAATTCGTCAAAAAACGCAAAATATACAGAAATGCAACGGATGTTGGTTAGAAAGCAGGGAGGGTCATTTTGTTATTGTTTTTGATTGAAATGTGTTACCCAAAAGAAGTGACTATCCCACATTATAGATACTATTTTCTTTCCAAATCAAATACTATCTTCTGTGAGAATTTTCGCCTCAAAGTTTCAAATTTCGAAAAAACGCCAAAATTGCCAAAAATTCTACTTTGGTTAAAACTAATATTTTTGGATAAATATGTGCCATTTGTAACAAAAACTGTCTCTCAAATCTCCATATACCTCCTATGGGACAAAAATACGAGGCAAATTCATTAAAATTAAGCTTTTGTAACTCCTTTCGTCCTCGGACACTGTCCAGGGAAGGAAACTTCGGATCGATTCCGGTTTTTTAGATTATGCTTCGTTTATTTGGTTATGCTACTGGGATTATTAGCATAGGTGGTGGAGGTTTAATTGATTTTTGGGAGAAATTCTGAGTTGGAAAGTAATGGTTACCTTGATCGAATCAGGCAATGAGCTATGGACGAACTTAGTCATTCATAAGAAAGAACAGTGCCTTTGTACTCCTTTTACATATTTCACTTGCCTCATCAACTCACTCACTCTAAGCGTTGATATTTTGGTCATTTTCTGAAATTGAAACTATTAAAGAGATGACATATTAAATCCTAAACGCTATTTGATTAGATGAGGCATGCCTCTATACAGTAACGATAAGCCATTTAAACACAATACAAACTATATTTTAAGACGGGAAATTGTAATTGTTAATTGAAATCATTAAAATACTCGTAAATTCAAAGTATTTCTCTTAAGAATGATTTTCCGCTACATCTCACCAGTACTGTCTGGTTAAGTGGGAGAATTTTTTAAAATATGTGCAGAAGGCATCATTGATATGGGTAGCCTTTATTGAGATTGAGTGATAAAAAATAATGCTATATAATCTTTAAATAGATAGTGGTACGTTATACATTATCGAGATTAAAGAAAATAAAAATAACTTTGACAGATATATCAAAATCTGCTAATACGAAGAAATGAATGGTATCGACTCCATTCTAGGTATTTCGTTAGCCGCCATTTTATTTATGTATCATCGATAGACCACACAGGGAGTCATGTTAGATCCGCTTCCGAACTCTTTGAGATATCCGTCCGTCTCTAGCCTTTGATATATGTATTTAGAGAGGAAGGTAATTGGGACAAGATAGCTATATACAGATCTCCTCGCTGAAGGATAACAGAGAAATTACCAGTCTACGTAACGAAAAGGGATGCTGGAAGTGTAGAAGGAAGGGCACATTTGAAGGTCTGTGACGGTGATTAGGGTGGTGGAAAGGGCTTTGGTTAACAGGCTTGTAATCCCCTTTTCCCTCCAAAGAAATACCCTAATGCAGGGGTGTGCTACCTTTTTTAATGACGGCCCTCATCAAAGGTAACTACCAAGTTGGCCGTCTACTTTAAAAATTGGCATCCCGAGTCGGATTTCTTGCCTAACTTATTCGGGGATTTTTGAAGGAGAGATAATCGCGAGGTGGAATTTGTGAGAGGCGTCATTTACCAAAAGTTGTGAAAGTTTAACAGCAATTCCATAGCTTTTAGGACGAGGGCTCAAAATTGAGTAAATCGATTGGATGTGTAAAGAAATGGTGTGGAATATTTTTACTTTCTCCATATACGTAGTATAGAGAAAGTATTGTTTTCATGAAAAAAATCGACTTCGAGATTTCAACGGAAATACATGTTTTGGGTTCCCTAGAACACGTTTTGACCATTTTCGGAATTACATAGTACTGTAGTTGGTACTGTCAGAGTTGATAAGTTTTTGGAATAAATCGGTTAACCGAAAGTCGAGGTTTTTGCTTCGACGCAAATTTCTGTTTTTGCAAACTAGTTCCATAAATATGATATTTTGGTATATTCTATTACTCATAAAAGTTTTATAAAATATAATTTACTATAACTTTTGTATAAAAAATAGTTTTGTATCACCGGTTGTTTAGGAGTTATTCGTGAAACACTGATAAACCGGAAGTAGCTGATTATGTATGTACTTTGCGGGCGCTGTAACATAAAAACTATTTGTCGTATCAACACCAAATTTCATACATAGTACTTTGGTTAGTGTCGTTAAATTTGATTAGTTTTTGGAGTAAATCGGTGATCCAAAAGTTGAGCTTTATTATTCGAAGCTCGTTTCCGTTTTTGCAAAATATCTCCATTAATCACACGGTATGACGATAGATTCCTAAAAATATATGACATCAGTTATTTTAGCTAATGAAATCCTAAAAAAACATGCTTATTTTAATGTTAATGCTACAACTCCTACCGATATTGTAATTTCGGACCCGAAATCTTCAAGTTTGAAACATTTATATTAGAATTCTATCTTTTATATTTGTGACTTACAATTGCTCACTGAAGTACATAAATGATTTAAGCCTGATGATTAAAATGGGTTTGCCTTATTTTTTCTTGAATTTCACCTCTTTATTATACATTGAAAAAATTTTATCCTGTTCAACTTCAACTCAACCTATACTTCTCGTTAAGTTTGAAAGCTGATGCTTCGTTCTTCTTCGTTTTGTCGTTACCTCTTCCAATTCAGGTAAACACGCTTCATTTACTCGTAGGCTTGATCGCTTGTGTGGATGTTACGAAGCCTGAGTCAGCTTAGCTTTTTCTTCTGTAACACGTTCCGGTCACTCTGTTTTCATTATACGCTTCCCTTTCTGAAGCTACTGCCAAAATTCTCAGACTTTGGGTTCCGGCTTTGAATTATCATCGCCTCATCCTAATCTTCCAAGTAGTTCCATTAGTAGTTTACAAAGTCGTCATATGCTCCTTTCCCAAGATTTTTTTATACTCCTTCGTGGTCTTTTACAGGAGACAAATAATTTCATTGTGTGTAAAGGTATTTATTCAGGAAACAGGATATAATGTAGGAATGATTAATTTAAATGTGTATCCGATCGTTTCCAAAGGAGAAAATCACATTTTTAACTGCATTAGCTCAGTTTTTAATATATGAGAATTTTTGGGTGATGTTAACTCTAAAAAAACCTGAATTAAAGAAGATGTATTGTAGCTAAAGAAAAACTTTGATCTCAATGTTTAATTGTTTCACTACTGTTGTAATTTCTTTAATGGAAATAGCATACCCTTATATATCGTTGAAACTGTTTCTGACAAAAATTTGCACAGAGGATAATTGCAAACATGTATACCCTAGCCAATAAAAACTTGGTTAGTTGATGGTAGAACAACGGACTTCAATTTTAAAAGGCTGTCATTACTTATTTGTAATCAGCATATTAATAAACGGGTTTTGGAATTTATAAAGTTATATGCAACATTATTTAATGCAGAAACCTATGCTTCAGGAGTGAATGGTAATATACTGTTTTAAACTCAAATAATTTTTATTGTTTATTTCGGAAAACAATGTACATATTAATGTTTTCCTCTGTATAAACCTTTGAGCACCTCTTTGATCGGATGTATAGTACTCATCACTGCAAACTTACGCTAGTCCAAAGCTAATGCTAAAATAAAATAACGGCAATTATATTTTAGGTTTATATTACCGAAATATAAGTCATAAATAATCTAATTTTAGGAGAAACTTAAGAAAGCCATGACCCAATAAAAATAATTTGTATGTGAAATAATATAGTTAAATAATTAAAGAACGTAATTATGTTATGAATTATTTTAATATCTTGAGCCTGCAAAGCAATGGACCTATGATTGGCATTAGTTATAGAATTTAATAATTAGCGATCCAAGTTCTCTGCATCACTCATACTTTAGAAACTTCCAGTCTCAACGATGAATTAGACTGAGTCGGAATAAATTAAAAGGCACATTACTCCCGTTTGTCCACTAAGAGACAAATGTGTCATTTACCCTAAAATATCAGCAGTAGCGAGTAACAAAATTGATAAAGCGTTGGTGGCCCAGTTTTGAACACAGCTGACTTTATTTCCCTCTCGAATCATTCAGATATGATTTCAAATCGCTTAGGAATTGTGCTGCAAAACAATCTCTAATCCAAGCCGATTCCGGTGCAGCAGCTTCCTTTCGGAAGAATTGTTTTTGCCGAATGTTTTCCACCTGGCTCGCGGCTCGAAGACAGCTATAATTGCACGAATAAATCGCAGCCCGATAAATATGCTCCGTTTTCGTCTGTGAAAAACACCGGAAGGGCTTCCTCCTCGAATAGGGGGATCGGTTATAAAAAGGAGCTCAGCTAGACGTCGGGCGCCGACTCCCAAAGCATTTTTACAACCGTCATCGAGACGTTATTATCGCATTTCCGTGCTTGGCTCCGCGCCACCATGGAGATGATGTTATCCCCGAGCCAATGAATCGCATAGCAACCCTGTAACAAATATATGGATCACACGATCCCTCGAAGACTTCATTCCGGTCTCAATAGTTGTCTAGCGCGAGGTTGATGAGGGGCAAGTACGATTTCCCGCGGACTACGCCGTTCCTATTAACCCTTCAGTTACCCTAGCGATAGTTTTCCCGTGTTATTTAGTTTAAAAGTATTGAAATAATTTCATGCGTCAATATATTTGTTCTTCAAGATCTAATTATTTTATTCTTTGCATATGTTTAATCATTAACACATTTTGTTGTAATTTTAATAAAAAGCCTTGCTGGGAATCGGTATGCACTGTAATAAAACTTGAGAAAAAGAAGAAAAATACTTATACCTTAAGCACGGAATTTCATTCACTTAAAATCATGGTTTCGATCTATAAGATCATCCTCTCATAGATCGAAACCACGGTCGTCAGTGAATAAAATTTAAGGTAATAAGTGTTCTTCTTCTTTTTCCCCAGTTTTATTATGGAGAACTTCCACAAAGCCGAGGCCAAATTAACAGATTCTTTTATGCGCTCTGTAAAAGAGGAGAACATAGGAGAACTAGAAATGTCTTCATAAATGAGACCATTCTTTCTGTAAGTGCTCCTATTGTGAGATAATTTCTAAATGTTGATAAAACCATTCAGAACATGGCTTTATATAACTATGTTGAGTTAAATAAGTATTTCAAAGTCTTGTGATGAATATTTTTGAATAGTTGCTGTTTTTTTAACAATATTTGCCAATTAAGACACTTCTCAAAAGAAAATATCACTTATCTATCTATTATCATTCGTTATTAAGATCAAGTCATAGTTTTATTGTTTTAACCATGAAACAAAACACTCAGAACAGAAAATAATTTTGGAGTAAACCAGTAACTCCCATTGGGAAAGGAAATACGTAAAATACCTCGGTAGCCGACGGGTTGAAGCCAAACATTTACATTTTTCTCCGATTAAAAAAAATATTTCCCTCCAGGTATTTATATTTGAATGATTTATTACATTAATAACCTTATAAACGATGTTTCAAAGGAACTTGAGTAGAGCGTGATTATTACTCAAGGCCATAGTGAAAATAATGAACTCTTTTCTGTATCTAGAAATTTGCTTATAAACTTTCGATCAATGGAACAATAGTAATTCAATGTTTCTATATGTATACAAATACGAGTAAAATGTAGCTTGCATACTGCAAGCAGATTGACAACACTAATTTCATAACGGCATTATATCGGGACGGTCCCGGAAAGGAAAGAAAGGATTGAAAATATTCTTAAAATTCGCTTCAATTTAATCTTCTGGCATCGAAACCGGGTCTTTTTGGTGAAATGACTATGCAGCACATCAGAAGATCATCTTCTGTAATTACGTGTGAAAATTCAAGCAGTAATATTGGCTGCAACTGCCTCAAACGAAGACATACATTCACGAATGTTAATAGCTCTCTGGATTCGAACCAAGGACGATCTAGGAAATATAAAATATGTTCTCGAAATGTATCTATAAGTTCTATATATATGCCGAATTTCAAGTTTTAATATTGTTGGGAAGGGGTTCAAAATAATTCTTAAACATCGGATTAGTGACTGATTGTAGAGACGCCTGGTGTCGAACCCTGGAAGTATTGGAAGCTGTTAATGCACAAAATAACTTGCTAAGACCTGATCTAATTTCGTAGAAAGTTTGAAGTCGATATCATGCCGGGAAGTACCTAAAATTTATTTCCGTTATCCCCATAAGAAATGCATTGTGGAGTGCAAATGGCCTTCTGGGATCGAACCAAGGACCATAAGCGAATACAAAAAATTTGATTATGAAATATATTTATGATTTCTAACCCCATGCCAAATTTCAAGTTTCCATGCATTCGGAAAGGGGTCCAAAAAAAATCTTAAAAATCGCCACAATGCATTTTAAACGGCCGATATTTGCCCCGACCTAGCATCGAACCCAGGATATTTTCCGTAAAACTCATTTTTGTTTTCGATAGATCATGTTCATATATATATGCTCTATGAGTTTTGATTCTCTACCTATCCGGGAAGTATTTTTTAAAAATTCTCGAAAATCACTGCAATGCATTTAAACGGGAAAAATCGGGACTTTGGGGCCCTCTGGAATCGAACCAATGACACTGAGGTTCAAAATTGCAATTTTTCTGGAGATTGCACGTTATGGCCAATATGTCGTAAAAATTTCAGGTCAATGACGATTGTGGTTTAGGCTATGAATTAGTATCCTATCTATCTATCTATCTAGGTATATACATGAATGAATCCGGAGAAGCATCTATATATAATAGATGCCTAAAATAAATTATTAAACTCCTCCAAAATGCAAATAAGCAAAAAATAGGTATTGAGAAGCGAAACGGTCAAAGACCACTTCCCGTTCTTCTAGGCAGAGCGAAACTCCCGTCCTTCTAGTGTTAAAACGTGCGGGTGCTGGAGTAAAGGGTTTAACGCGCAGGAGTGACTTATACTCTCTGGGTCTCTGGGCAGAAAGGAAATTTTGCGGAGAAGGAATTCTGCGCCGGTTGACGTTTTAATGCCAAAAATCCGGTAGTTGCGAATTGGGGAGGGTTGGTAAAAGTTTTAGGGCTCGTTTACGCAGTGGGAATGAAGTTGGCGGAGTCGTTACTTGTACGCCGGGATGGGGTGCTCATTGGAAATTATTCTGCGTGTGTGCGAAATGAAACTGTGAACATTCTCTTCAATGCTGTAGAAATTTTCTTTGTTTTAGTTTGTGAATTTTACGCGGAATGGAATATTGTTTGATCTTCGTGTGTATGCTGATGAATTTTACGCTGTTCCTCAAGGAATGAAGTAAGGAATGTGGAAAGTGAAGGAATGAAGTTTGGGAATTTTACGCGGAATGGAATATTGTTTGATCTCCGTGTGTATGCTGATGAATATTACGCTGTTTCTCAAGGAATGAAGTAGAGTGGACAGTAGCAATATTTTTACTTATTTCTTGTAGACGCATTAACATCCATACCGTTAAAGTTTGCTGTTTATTTTACTATATTTTTTAGTATGAGTATATATTTTCAACCGTTTATTTGGGATTGATATCTAATGAAAGTTAGCTTAATAATTGATAACTGAGCTTGATGAATACTCTTTTTCGATTGTTAAAATTCAATTTTTTAGAAGAAAATGTATGTTTTACTGATTAGGAGGTAAATTAAAACGGAAATTTCCATTCAGGGTATAATTAAAAATTCGATTATTATTGATCTTAATTTAACCATGGAGGGTCCAAAATGACAGAAATTTTTGGTTTAAAAATGGAATTTATCCCCCAAAAATACGAAAGGTGAAAATTTAGCTGTGAGATTCACGTTCATCAATTCTATATATAATAGAGGCAGAGCTTAAATAAGATTTAAGTCCAGTGTATGTAATACATAAAACCCTTCTGTACACTTCAAAAATATTTCTCAGACCAAGTTTGATTGTAGATTTAAAGGCATAGGTTGATACTTTGCGATGAGGTTTGGTAATATTCCAGCGTCGAGTCATGGAAACCTTTAAATTCATAATAACGTAATTGACTTCCTTCCTACATTAGTGATAACTTTTTTTTAGTGAAGGCGGATGGCAATTTCATCTTCTTTCACATTTATCCATAATATGAGGCTCAGGAAAACATTTATTTATTCTCCGAAATATAACGTAAATAATTAAGACTTATTGCGCCGAGTTCTGAAGAAATAAGCGTGAAGTAAAAATTTGGAAATTTATTATAATATATTGCTAAGGTATTTTTATCATATTTTCTGAATTTACGACAGCCAACTTTCAGAACTATTCCTCAAACGGTAACACACAAAACTACTTCGCGCTGAGTAACCTCATTATTTTTCATGTCAGCGCAAGTTACGCGCTAATGCAAACAGATAGTTGCGCGAACGTATCCTATGTACACCGTGCATTGTACAGTCATCGTTGCATTACGTACTTCATCCCGACAGGTTGCTGCTTAACGGCGTACCTAGAATTCTTCCACTTTGAGTGATCACTACTCACAAAAAACATCGCCACCATTATTTTTTTAGGTTTATTTCATTGACCTAATCTTTGGATAAGCTTCGACGTGAAAACATTCCACATGCAAACATTGGTGTAGTTACCCAGCTTTTTATGAGAATTTTCCTTCCCTCTCCATCGCCTCAACCTTAACTCTTGTAGGAGAAAGGGAGGATTAAAAAAGTCCACCACTTTGCTTTTTGATTTTTAAGCACTTCCACACCCGTATAATTTTGAAGTTTTTGATATCATCAAATATAGAATGTGAAATTTTATTACATGGTTTTTAGTTTTGTATATTTTTTGATGCAATATTAGAGCAATAGTAGGAACAATATATAATGTAGAGAAAGTAAAGAGTAATAAAGAGAAATAGGTGGTGGGCACAAAATGACCCTCCCTTGGTACAACCTATAACCATTTTCCTATTTTAAAAACATAGCATTTTTGGTCATGCTGTTCTTTTAAGCGATGGTATAATTAATGCTACCATTTTTTATTTTTGGTTTTTCGATAAAAGAAATTTAGCATGAAATTTGTGCTATATTATTCGTCAATATTAAGTATTAAATTGCACAAAATACAATTAAAATAAATTAATGGAGTTTTAAATTGAAATAATGGTTACAGTTTATTTAGATAATAACATATGAGTAGAAAGTTTTTAACCCTACCTTGGTCCAGCGTGCTTTCGAAAAGAGCTTGGTCCTGCCATTCATGGGTGTTCTACCTTTCGGTAGGTTCATGTACAATCAAAACTCCCTATTAAGCGCCATCTCGCTCATTTCCTTATTGTTAACCCCACCCCTTATGTCATCCAACAACTTTTGTCTCTGTCTTCCCCTCAGTTTTTCCCCGGAATCCAACCCCGTAAGGTTTTAGAAATTGATGATAAAAGTTTGCACTCTTGGCTGACATATACGCTGTCTGGATATTGCGGGAGGAAATGCATTTCTAGAAAGAAGACTTCATCACAGGAAGTCGAGCGTTTCTTTTCGCATGCCAAAACAGAGGTCGGGGAGAGACGGTTTACTACAGGACGAGATAGCCAAGACTCAGCTCGCCATGGTACCCGGAAATTGGGATTTGCAATAAAAGAGTCTTCTCGCTCATGTTTGGCAAAGAAATACAGCGATTTATGCGTGTGGGTGAATATTGTTCTTGTCGAAATGAGGGTGGAATATTTTTTAACCGGGCTCGTAACAATCTAGAATATGGGAAAAACTCCACGCTTATCGTCCCGGGTTCACATGGCCATAACTTAAAATTACCTTTGCAGCAAGAAAGTTCAGCCGTATTGCTGAGAAAATTGCAGAGATTAAGATAATGGAATGTAGCGTTAAAACACTGCGGGGAAATTTCCATATCTGTTTTTTGCCCATTGCGATTGCGTAATGCACGAGTTCATAAATCTTGCGAAAGCGTCCAGGCATGAGATTTTCGAGAAGTCTACTAAAAACGAGATTTTTGGAGGAAACGGCTAAAATTGCGATGATTGCTCTGTAATGCATTTCAAACTATGTTTGCCTTTTGCCTAGATGTTTGTGAGTTTGCGTCAATGCAGCGTTTTTCAGCTGAGTTTCACCGAAATTTGTAATCCTCTCTTCGGAGAATCGGAGTCGAAATTGAATTCTCTGCATCAGTAATTAAGACTAAGAAGAGCGTCCAATTAATAAAGACTGGAAAAGGGATTTAAGCATTTGGTGGAGTCGACTAGATTTTTAAGCTGCTTTAAAGATATATTCTCTCGCCGTGCCGTTTATTTGGAGATGCTTAAATACTTCTGCGAGGGATAATACCGTCTGTCTAGAACTTTTGTCGTGAATAATTCTACTTGTATCATTCGATGGATTTTAAAACTTCTCGGTATCTGTAATCCCAGGTGAGTGCATATCGTTCCATAAGTTAAGGCCTCAATAAATAAAATTATCTTTATATAAGTAGATAGGTTTGCTAGTTAGAATTTTAATAGAATACATCGTATTACTTGAAAACCCCTTGACAGATTTACTTAAAAAATCATATACTTGTATCAAAACTAAAAAACTCAATTTCTGATGTTCGCGTTAGTGACTTTTAAAAAACATTCAACTCTATTGTACCGTGTGAATTAAGAGCATTCCTCCAATGAAGTTAACAAACTAATTAATTCGAGGGGGATTTGCATGATTTGGTGCTTCATTGGAAAGAATCAAGGAGATTTCAGATTCGACAGCAGCGTTTCTTTGGCTATGATAGAATCCCTCGGTTGGAACTCTCTTAGTGATAGAAGACGTGAATATCGACGGAAGCTTTTTGGTAAATTTATCTCTACCGATTTCTGGGAGGAGATAACAGATATTGTCATCCCAGTTATATTCCTACGCGACCTTCGAGAGAAAACAAAAAAGCGATACAGGGAAGTAGTTTCCAGGACAGATAACTACTTTTGGTCATTTTTTCCGCGAAGTATTAGAGAAGCTAATAGCTCTCCAGATTAGATAGGTATTTCGGTGTCTTACGCCACTGGCGGATTGTAGGGTTTAAATGTAAATGTAAATGTAAATCAGCTTGCCGAATTCTGAATATAAAAGAATTACGGGGTATAGATACTAAGAATTTCGACTTACAGCGAATTTTAGTGCCCATCAAAATTTTATGTCTGGTATGCTTATAAATCATGAATTTTTGTATGCAGTTAAAGCATATTTTTGCAATTCATGCAGTAAATATCAGTATAATGAAAGAAAAATACCGGACGTGAATACTTTAGTAAATGTAAATTAAGACGAGGAAACTTTCTGTTCATATAGAACCAGGGTGCACTTATCTTAAAAAAATAAAGCTTCGTGGTTGATCTGGTGATTATGAATGAAAAAAAAATTATTAAAAAATGAATTTTCAAGAGCAGTCGGTCACCTGAAGATACAGCTTCGCTATGGAATCATGAATGTGATGCATTCATAATTTGCTTGTTTATTAAAGTGCTTTCCTAAACTTATTGGTTAATTACATTAATTATTACCCCAAGGTCAACCCTGAATCACCTACATTTTGATTAAGAAAGTGCTTATGAATATTTATTTATCTTGCTTAATCCCTGTCGCTTATTCAAACTCAAATTACTTTGGCACAAAAATTCTGAGATTGACCCTGACGAAAGACAATTAAGTTTCGTGACAAATATATATGGGTATGTGAATTCATTCTTCTCTTAAAATAATGGACGCGTGTCATCAGATGAAATTCAGGGACCAGCGAGTTTCACAGTGCTTTAATATTCGACGACTTCGAGTAAGGAAAACTCCCAAGTGCCTCTCGAGATGAATATCCAGAATTTTTAGCCGTCGGACTTTACCTTTTGTTATTCTTCAATTTAACAGCTCTTCAAGAGTTCTCCCTTTTTGAAACAATAAAACGAGTGAGGGGAGAGAATGAGCATTACGTTTTCAAGGCGACTATCATCGTTACCTGTGTTTAGATAACGATCAATCCCCTGGCTCTTTCCAGCGGTTTAAATGCGCGTTTTGGCTTCCTCGCACTTTAATGGCTAAAAATGTAATGCTCTGCATGATGCTTCCAGTTTATTTTTTCCTATGTATATACCGCTCCGACGATTTATGAATGTAATTTAAATAGATGCGTTGACAGAAATGAATTTACTGACATTCTTTGGGATCAAGAGAAAAGGTTACTGAAACATAACATCGGTAAAAATATAAATTTTTATGTATATGATAGTAATATTTTCACAGGTTTCTTCATTTGAATTTTTTTTCAGCATTCATAAGAGTATAATGTTTCACTTTTTAGATAAGGCTGTTGAATGATTGTTTAGAGATAGAGTTATCCTGAGAGAGAAAGTATATTTTTTCATATCTCAGTAAAGGATTTGGCTTATTTATGCAGAAGAGATAATATTATCAAAGTAACAGAAATTACCTGTACAGACCGTCTTAATGACGAAGAAATTACAATGGATAGGTTTCTTTTTAAAACGTACATCACAGATTCTCTTTAAAGATTTTTTGATCTACTTACATCTAGATATTCTCCAGCAGTTGGATTAACATAGCGATACCGAAGGGATTCGCGTGTAGACAAGTAGGTTTGCCATAGATGCAATCGGTCCCGGGTTCGATTCCTGGAGGGAACTAGTACGTGCTAAGAACCAGTGCCACTGTCTAAGCAATATTAACAAAACTAATCAATGCTTACTCTTAATTTAAATCACAATGCATTTTATACATTATACCTAATACTCTACTTATATCATACTATCTAATAGTCAAGGATAAATAGGTGCGGCATCCTTATGTCATCATCATCATTGTCTAAAGGCTATGCCTCTGCATCCAGGAGCTCCTATCTTCTGCCATTCTCTTGAATTGGAAGTACCCATCCACCTCCATCCTTGTCTGGATATCTTCAATGCATTTCTTCCTAGGTCTTCCCCTTCCTTTCTTTCCTAAAACTTTTCCTTCTAACATTATCCCTATCATACTGTTATGCCTCAGTAGATGACCCAAGAATTTTACTTTCCTTTTTTCCATTACGTCTGCTAATTGCCTCTTTTCCTTCACTTTCTTTAAAACTTCAACATTCGTTTTCCTTTCCATCCAACTGATTTTTAACATTCTTCTCCGTATTCACATTTCTGCAGCTTCCAAGCGGGCTCCTTCCATATTCCCATAATTCCAACGTTCGCTTCCATAGAGCAAAGTGTTCCAAAGCAATATTTTTGCAAATCTCTTTCTTATATCTAAATCTCTATGTTCACGTGTTATAAAATTTAATTTGCCTCAAAAAACTTGCTCTGCAATGGCAATTCTTATTTTCACCTCGGGTAAGAATCTATTTTCATGAGTTAGTGCACAGACTAAATAAACAAATTCTTTCACCTGTTTAATTTTGGGTTCTTTTACCATTACGGTTGTTGTTCACTCGTTCATGCTGCATTGCCCTATGCTCGAATCAATCAAAATCCCCTAATAAATCCTTCAATTTAATATCCCTAGAATTTTTATATCAACCCTCGATTCCTCTTTCAACCTTAAAACCTGGACCCGGAAGAAACTCATTCGTCCTCTAGAATTCGTGCTCAAACTTTCTCAAGTAAATTTTCATCTTTACTCATTATTTTCCACGGTTCCTCCCCTCACGAAAACTCGCTGGAAAATTAGGAAAATCTCGCGCGTTAAAGGGAGGAATGCAGCGGACTCCTCGAGGAAGACGGAAGTCGCATTCTGGATGAGTCGCTAAGAGATCCAGAGAAGTCGGCAATAAAAATGTCCACCGAATCCTTTTATTCCGGAGGAAAAAGGGGAGTTCTTAAGGTCTAGAACACGGGGGTAAGAGAGGGGATGCGTCCACGTAGTTGTGGAACTGTTTGAGGACTTCTCTCACGGTGCGCCCCGGGGGAGCCATTACTCCCAGCCAAACGGCGAACCGCTGCTAAGAACAGCCGAGGGCTGGGGGACGCACTGACAAAGATTGTCGAAGGAAGAGGCTCTCGAGGAATTTAGGGTAAGGGACAGGGAACAGGAAGAGGGATTTTTCCGCGTGAGGGAAGTGAAAAACGAGATGCGTCGACACCCAGAGGCGCGATAAAAACGCCGGGAAGTTCCCGTCAGTTTCTTTCCGCTAATTTTTCGAATTTTCCGCATTAGTACAGGCGTTTTTTTCAATTAAAAAAACTCGTCTCGAGTTTGGCTCATACATATTTACGAATGTAAGGGAAGAGAATTTGGAACACGGTTGTTAGGGGTTTAAGATCTCCAATAGCCGTTTTTGTCGGCGTTCCTCGTCTGATTCACTGGTATTCTGAGAGAACAAGAATGGACACAGTACCTTTTAAGAGCACCCAATACGTGTTTCAAATGCAATGCTGTCATCATCAGGAGCGAATCATTATTATTATTTTCATATACAAAGTTACAAGTAGGTAACGACCAGGTGGTAACTTGTCATATCACTTCCAACACAATAGATACATCTCTACACTAAAATTTGTATCCTATACAATAACAACAACCTTGCATGTAAAGAACATCTCAATATAAACATACTATACGTTATATCAATTTCGTAACAATTTCACTGAAAACCTGATCCATTTACATAGGTACCTATTTTTTTATATATACTTGTACCTATTCACTCCTGAAGATTAAAGCATCGCTTTCGAAATACATATTGGGTGCTCCTAAAAAGTGCGGTGTTCTTTCTTGTTTTCTCCAAATATCAGTGAATGAGATAATAAACGCCGACAAAGACAGCTATCGGAGATTTTGAACTCTCTAATAGTTACAAATGTTAACGCCAAGGGTAATTGGTCAGTTTTGGAGTGCTTAGGAATTTTAGGGATTTATTCCCCCCGAACTAAATGTATTAGCTCTAATTAAAATTGAATCTCTCAGCTCCTTTTCGTCCACCCCAGAAACTATCCGTTTCATAGTGTTATTCGAAACAAGGTTAGCTTTGATGTGCTGCATAAAACTGGCTAACTTCGTCTTTGAGTTGAGAGCTGCATCTCAGCGGGACGACCGCCGAGCAATTTCCGATCCCAATCGGGTTGTACGAAACTTGTAATAAAATCTTTTTACTGCTATCATCACCAGCGTGGGTTTTTCGCGTGTAAAATTGCCGCATTACCTTTTAATATTGGCTAGGTGTAGGGAATTATTCGGGGATTTTGTGGTTTAAAGTTTCTATTGGTTTCCTGCTCAAATGTAAGTCGCATTGGGATTTTCTGTTTACTACAGGGAATTTATGGCTAGTTTTTTCGTTCATTCCAATATATACATTTTTGTGATAGTGATGCAGTATCTAAAGGTTTAAAGTTGAGTTGAATATTCTCTAAGAGTAGTAGAAAACATAATGTTTTGAGTGAGGAAAAATAGCACATTATTACATAGTAATAGTTTTGTAAATGTTCTTAGATTATATTAAGTAATACCGTAAATTATTAATTTACAATGTATGATCATATAAAAATTGATGAACTTTCTTGTTGGTAACACTATGAGATTGATATTGAAAAATTGTGTAAATTATGCAGTTCATAGCTAGGTAGCTATTTATAGAATTGCAGTTTATGTTAAAATTGTAGCGATGTCACTCTCCATTATTTCTGAGAATTTAATTTTAATATTATCCCCCCAGGGATAGGGCAAAAAGGGGAAGGTTACACTGTTTTGAGAACCATTAAAATAAAAATGCCAAATTTATAATACCAAATACATAATTTTTCATGAAGTTATCATTGTATTATAGTTTTTAATAACATAATATTGCAACGTTTTACTTTCCTTATATCCCCAAAAAAACTTAGAAAATTAATTATTCCATTCTGCCCCACCTTCCCCTACTTACTACTTCTGGGATTACTTTGATGTAAAAGGAATTTGTATTTGGATATTATTTCCACGAATTATATCAGCAATACGCTACACAGTGTAAAATACCATTAGAAGACAATTTAAAAAATCTTCCATAGAAGCATAATGAAAGTTTTCTCATTTAATCCACGAATGTTTGCGGGGTTTATTTGCAAAGTTGTATCATTAGAAATGTATGTGCTAATTTACTCGCCAATAGATGAAAATTAGAATTATTATCTTGCAAGATTGTAGCATCTCTCAAAGACATCGAATGATATTTATTTAATGCCCATGGCATTAAATAGAAGCCGTTGCCGAGTGAACGGATGGAGTTTTACGAATTAATGAAATTTTCAGGAATTGAGAATTTCCTACAAAAAATGTATCGAATTTTGTATCTTCCATTCGCTCAATATCTAACGTATTTTCTCGTAATATCGGAGTGTCTCCCGAGAAAATAATAAAATACCGGGGGTATTACCGCGTAAAATTAAAGATCGAGTGATGGAAGATGCCATAAATTTTTAGTATTTCGCCCCTAACCTGCGAATTACTTGCTCAAAAATCTCCCGAGAAGTTTCGAATTAATTTTCCCAGATAAGAGAGAGCTATTAAACTTGGGAGAAATACCGCGCGGTTCTTACTATTAAAGAAATGTGAAGCATTGTTTAGAGGCGTTCCTCTGTGAATGAGTGTTTCGCATCTAGCTTTCGTCTAGTTCTTACCCGTCACGCGAAGTATTTTATTCCAGGGAAATCGTAATTGTGATCAATAGTAAGATTGGTGGATACAAGGGATTTGTGCAGTGTGCGTTTCCGTACTTATTTTATATCGTTTCTTCTCGCTGTGTAGTGTCGGTGAAATTAATGGGATTTCCCTACCCTCTTATGTGAAAGTTGCGTGGCGTACAGAAAATGTTAATGCGATTTTCATGAATTCCCGACAACCAACTTTAATATAAAAGGAAGCCGAGACTTTTGATAGATTAAGTTCATTTCTGAGACCACTCTAATCAGTGGAATTGAGAAGCTGCCGTGATTTATTGCGTCAACTTTCATTGCGGGCTATAAAATTCTTACGCGGAAGGCACACGTTTCTACATGAATATCCCACTAACACCTACTTATTTATAAGGAGTTTGGAGGGGAAACGCTCATAGAAATTTTTGCTCGAAATTACTTTAGATAAAAACGCCTTTTGATTGTGCGTCAAAGAATTATATTTTATGAAAGAATTATTTTAATGCCGAATATCAAACCAGTAACATGAGTGCCATATTTTCTAGAATATTTATTTTATATATTTTGTCTCTATTTTTTTCTCTGTATTTCACAATAGTACACTATATAATGGATAAATTTGTTTTTAAATTCTAAGATTTTCATACACTATTCAGGAGATGTTGGTATTATTACACATATAGGTAGTTATTTATCTGGTTGTATTTTTCAAAATTATTTATATCTTATGTAGCACCCCATCAAACGTCATATTCCACTGATTTATTGAAATGTTGTATTTCTATTTACATTGGATACTTTTTGATGGATTTAATTTCTTAACCTAATTATTTTCCGGAGGTTTTTTATTAGTGCCCAGATGTTTAGTTATTCTACGAAATTCAACTTCATTATTGTTGAGATATCCTACTATTTAAAAATATCTGAAATATTTTGATGTTTCGGTGCTTTAATGTTTGACTGCGTAATGTTCTTTTAAAAGGGCAATTAATATTGTAAGTATTAATATCGAGGCAAGACATTCTTCCTACCATTTTGGCGCAGATATACATCATGCATAGATAACGATTTTCACCGTATACATTGAATGCTTTTTTGGTTGTTCAAATTATTTCTCTGAATCTACACCAATGTTCGTCTTTTGACAACAAAAATCAAACAATTTATTCAGGAGAATGTAGTGATAACGAAAAACATAAGCTTGGGAAGATATAAAAATGATTTGAAAGCTAGAGAAATTGAGTTCAAAAGTTAGGTTTCGAAGAGAGATAACCAATAAATAGATGTTGATTGTGAAAAATATCTGATTTTCTGCAGCACAGGGAAAATACCGTTGTGGATAACTCTCCTGAACAAAATATTTACGGATAGGCTGTCTATTCTATAGTTCAACAATACACAAAATGAAAACAAAATTGATTATCCAAAAATCCGAAACAAAAACACTTAACTTTGTTTACAACCCGGAGAAAACAAAAGCGGCAAGAGGACTAGCTGAGGGAGTAGCGTAAACATCAGAAAATCATCCCCAACTTACTAATCTTAAGCTTTTCTCAGAACAATATGAGATTTGCCAACTTCCGGAATCGCTAATTTCGGTCATCTTCTGGAGGAATATCAATTTTTCCTTGTAAATTAGCATAATACCCAGAGTAAGACCTCAATAAATCTTCCGCATGGAATTAAGCCCCACTTCCTTGGTGCTGTCTTCCGCCCAATCCTCAGTATCTCTACGCCCTAATATCTGAGGCACATAAACAGAGCCTATCTCAATCCTTGTTGTCTCCTGCCCTCTATAACCCTACCTTTAGCCCTTTCCACCTCTAACCCTAATCCCTTCTCTTCCCCGCTTTTCTCCCCCTTTGAGCAAATCCGATTTTCCTTGTTTTCCTAGCTGACCCTTGCTTGAACAACTGAGTCCGAAGCTTACCGAAGCAACTTCTGCTTCCATATCCCACTGCCCTCTTTCCCACCTTTGCGGAAAACAATTTCTATAAGGCTCTTGAAGGCATTTCTTTCAAGGAAAGCGTGATAGTGAGATAACAACCCAATCCTTTCCTATGCTAGAAGTTTTACTCTTCCATTAAAGATGTGAACGATCGGTACTTGTTCTAAATTCCAGTGTATACTTTTTGAGTGATATTTAACTCTATGTAGTATATGCCCCATTTAGTTAGAGTTGGAGGCTTCTAAAATTTCCGTTTTAACTACACGAAGAAATTAAATTCGAGTTCAATTTATTGCGAAATCGAGCATCCAATTTTTCTTTCTCCACACAACTAATTTTGAGTGGAATTTATTCACCAGCTATTTGTAAATTTACCTTTATTTAATACGAATGGCTTCTGAAAGAAGAAAATTCAAGAGTATTAATAATAAATCGTACTGAAAAATGTCCTTTGAAATATAAAACATATGAAAACTGAAAAAAATGGATATGGTCGAATTATGCGATGTAATTATTTCATGTTACGTCTAATTATGTTGCATATTTGGTTCAATAAATTTCTAAGAAATATGAAATGTTTCTCAACCTAGGGAAGGATTATAAGATGGAGATCATTATTAGTAGGTACGTTATTCTATTTTTGATCGATAAAAATAGATTTTCTCTTTCTTCTGCTGTTCTCGCTTACAAATAGGAAACCATTTTCACATAAGGAATAGCAATCAGTACCCTAAAACGGAAATTCGTAACAAGAGAAGGCCAAAAATAACAATCCGGGCGTAGAATAACAATGCCAGGCTCAAATCCTCGAATGTAGGCAGCCTTCCTACGTGGTTGACGCCAACGCCTTGGAAAACGGCGCACTTGGAAGGTGCCTCCACGAATCTCCAGCACACACTCTCCCCAATCGCTATATTTGTATGCCCGACTTGACTCTGCGACCTTCATTAACGACCTTATCGCCCAGGAACACCGCTTCCTCACCTCAGGAGAGTCTTCGATCGGTTTGCTAAGAGTTCTCTCATGTTACAAGCATCGTTATGATAATCTCAAGTCTTCCCGGGGCATGCTTTATTAGGCTCGGTTCGCGATTAGCCCATCGCCGGCTCATAAAGGGCAAAGCATGGCCACGGGGGGCATACGCGAGGATTTCGGTCGCGGTTGTAATTAGGAGTGACACGGGGACGATTAATTTGGGGAAGAAAGACTGGAAAGTGTTTTTTCTGTTGTTTGAGTTTCGATTAGGGGGAGCGATAAAGCGTACCTGTCCCCGAAAGTGTCGACTGATGTTGATGAAAGTCGCACACGCTAGCACGCTCGCTGACACTGGCAGAATTACGAAAGCCTGGGGAAAGGTCGTCCGCGAGTGTAGCCAGTGAATACGTCCGATCACAAAGTGCGATACGGGCGTTAATTGATGTTTTCATTTGCGGTAATGAATGAAATGCTTTCGCGCGTTAATTGTTATGTTTGAATCAAGAGGGATGTTGATATTTTTAAGTACGCTTCCAAGCTGAAAAAGTGGCCTGATTTTTTTTTAGGCACCATAAAGATTTTCAGACGGAACATTCATTTTCACTTTTTATGATTCGCTTTTTACAGCAAATATAATTGGCTGGCTTAATATATTAGCCTAGGGTCGTGAGATTAAGTCTGTTGATGTGGTTCTGATAGCAAAAATCAAAAGGAAATAAATATAGAGCACTTATTTACTTTAGGCTGCGTAATAAAGTAACATAACTTAGATATATGCCATATGTTGTGTTTCACTAATTCCAGCCGCTGCTATGTTGTAAACAATCTCTTAGTAACGTATTGTTTGTGGTGACAATTTTACGGAGTAAAGCGTACTAAACTTTAAAAAGTAGTAAATTTCTTAAATACAATTAGAGCTTCAACGTTTTCCAAGGGGGTGAACTACACCATCCTACACCAACTACTAGTACCTTATACTATCTAGTTAAAAAATAGAATTTTAATGTATTTTTTAATATTTGTGAAGATATTTTATTCTTGCGCCTGAAGTAAATCAGTTCTGCAAAAGTACTTTACATTATTCAAAGTCGGAACTCTTTGAAAAATTGGCGTACCACAAAATAAATCGGAGATAAAGCCCTTCTAAGGATGTTTCGTCATGAAATGCTTTAATATGCTGCAGTTTAAAAATATTAGCTGGAATTGCATTCTTGAAGAAGTATATGTACATTCTTCGTCTAATTTATGAATAAAAGTAGATTTGTGATGCATTGAAAACCGTAGATCAAGCCCTCCCAAGGATTTTCTTCGTTGTGAAAAACTTTAATATACTGCAGTTTGAAAATAATAGCTGAAATTGCGTTATCGAATTGAGTATTTATACATTCTACGTCTAGTTTATGCATTTAAGTATATTTGAGTATTTAATAGATTCGTGGTTATCTCAGTTTTGATTTATGGAACATACGACGGAGTCATTCTTCATATTAGCCTTCGTTGTATATTTATTTGACCACACAAACAACTAGGCATTGATATATGCGCGAAAGATATATCGTAGGTTCCGATTAAACTCAAAGGAAAAGCAACATTCCAGCCCACGGTCGCTTCTTTCCGACTCGAGCGTCGGTTCGCTTCTTTACTTATTTCCTGCGGAGTACATTCAGTTGACTTGACCGATTTCGCTCCAACCGACCTCGTTTTACTCAAGATTAATGTTCTGTGGACAGTATCTTCGTCGCCGTTCTTAAATTTGGTGCATTCGATGCAGTTTGCGTAAGTCTTTCTCTGTGCTTCGTTGTCGGCTGAGGAATTTATTTTTAGGTATTCGCACAGAAAATAAAATATTATATACAGATATGCATATAACTAAGTCATAGTACCATAGAAAATTATTTTTTCACATTTAACAGGAAATTTCCTATATGAAAGTATGTATAGTTGTTTCCATCTTCTCCTAAATGAGTTATGATTATTTGATAATCCTTGATTTGATGTATGATATCTGTTAGGTGAATTATAAATATGTGCGGTTATTTCCTTAATATCCTTATACAATGAGCAGAAAGGCAGTATTTTTCGAAATCTATAGCTTTGATTGTCACCTTTCTAATCATTTTCTTTTTATCCGAGTTTTTTCTATTCTTTTAAGTTCGCTAACACTACCATTTACATAATAACCCCTTTCTCATAATAAATAAAAATACCTATTCATAATGAATACGGGTTTCACCTGAGTTTCAATACGCTTAACTAAGTTTACACATTATTGTAGCTGACTTACACCTAATAATGTCCAGAAAATAATGAAGAAAAAGTTCTTTACCTTTCTTATCGTTGAAAATGTCCTGAATAATTCACAAAATTATTCCGTTATCTTAATTTTAGTAGAATACATATAATTAATACTTGCAATATATCGGTCATCCAGTCAGTTTAGTGTTTTGCATTGGTCATGCATCCCAGACGCGAATCAGTCTATTTTCCATTCCCTGCTATCAATTAATGATTCAGTTTTCTCCTTTACATATCGAACGGCATTCATACAGTTTTTTATGTCCCATAAGATAAGTAGGAGAAGTGACTCATTTTTTCACTAAAAGCGAGGAATTGAAGCGTCTCTTACGGAACGTGTATTGTTTTTACGAAGTTATTAGTTAAAATGTACTACTTCGGCCTTGACTTTGTGGAAGTTCTCCATAACCAAACTTGAGAAAAAGAAGAAACACTTATACCTTTACCAGAGTAATTACTGTGGTGAAGGTATAAGTGTTTCTTCTTTTTCTCAAGTTTTAAGTTAATGTTGTTGCCCTTACGACAACAAAAAAGGCAAAATCTCTTTCTTGACATACACTTGGATTTGAACAGCACAGTTTTGCTGATGATATTATTAAATTTTGTATTTAGTGCATGCATTTTCAGCTGGTGAGGTGGCTAATTTGGTTCGAAAATCGCGGATTTGAAGTATCTCATCCGGAACCCATACGATTTGTGTATACCCAATATGTTGATGCTGATGTTTACCCCAATCGACAAGAGAGAAGACAAAATCCCATTGATTGACTTACACCTGGTTTTGACAGCAGAGTATCGCTGATGAACTTATTATAGTTTTGTACTTCGCGCACGTATTTTTATGTGGAGAGGTGACTCATTAGGTTCTAAAATCGTGTTTTTGAAGCATCTCATCAGAAAAACCCTGCAAAACATCGGTGATGTTTATTCTCATCGACAAGAGAAAAGACAAAATCCCATTAATGAAACACACATGATTGCGAGCGGCACAGTATCGCGAATCTCAGCTCCCCGCCGGAACTCTCAAAGCTCACGCTTTTCAGAGGATAATAAAGTTCGGGGGCGATAAAATTTTTATAAGGGAGCCCTGCGAGCAATATCTGGAATATCGCCGCGGAGAAAGAGCATCCGTGCTCGGTATCGATTCGATTAGAACGGAAGGAATTCCCTCCAGTCTCTCGTTTTTCCCGATTATCTCGCAGGTGGGATGTTCTCGGCGAATGGCACAAAAAGGGAAACAAGTCGAGCCTTTTCCGCACGCGGTATTGTTCCAGAAGGCGATGCCTTGAGGACGTATCCGTTGGTTTGTTTACCACTTCTGCCGAGACATTTCTCCGTTCGGCGCGCCAAGGCATCGCAGTGGGCTTTATTTTCCGTTTCTTTCGGGGAAATCAATTAAAGATTCGGTCGGATCGTGGAGATGTTATCGGAGGGTCCTTTTTTCCTCGGATGCGGGAAGCCGGAAATGAAAATTTCTGGAAAGTTTTGGCAGTGCTGTTTTTCTTCCGGGACTTACTTCTGGATCGGCGGTACCTAAAGAGGGAATATTATTTGTGAAGGAGGATTGGGGCTGGTTCTTTTTGCTGGAAATCGTTTCGTAAGTTTGGCAATAATAATGCAGCGTTTTTACTGGTAGCTCCGATTTTGCGTGCTCGACAATCACTCAGGAGCTCGTCGGCATAAAATCTGAACATCCAAAAGGAAAAAGGTATTATTTATGTTGTTCGTGAAACATGAGGATTGGGAGTAGGTTCTATTTTATGGGATACATTTCATAATTTAAAAAATAAAAATTTGTTTTTTTTTATACAGGTGCTTCAAAATCCGCGCATTGAATACTCTTGAAATAGTCTAAGGTCGAATATTAATAAAACCTAAATTGCGAAGTTTTTATTTAAAATATAGTGATATTTTGTTAAATCTTGTCAATTTCCGTCATAAGTAACTTACGTGTTTAGGTTATCATGTTATATCTATTAATAGGAACTATAGGGTCCTGAATTCGAATCCAGGTTATGGTATCGTTGCTTGAATTAGTACTTTGAACGGTTAACTATAATGATTATAATGTAGATATAAGACTTCCAATTTATTCGTATTTTATTTTTAATTTTTTTAGAATCACATTAATGTCAGAAAAATAAGCTAGCCTAATTGCTATTTTCGCTAATATAGCGAGTCTAAAAATACACATACAGACTGCCAAAACTTCCAATTTCGTTCAGAATATAAAATCAAAATATTGGGGAATAAAAATATTTTCATGGAATTTTTACTTACCTTGAGCTCAAAATATATTGAAACAACAATTTAAAAAAATATCTCATCATCATACCTTTAGTTTCCCATACTGTTATTAAGTTTTTGGCACTGCTAGTGTTTGTTAAGTTCATTGTAAATCAAATAGAAAAGGAGTAAATATCGCCAGTGGAGTAAATTATTTTGTTTATCTCGAATTTTTTATCGTCTATCAAACGAAAAATTACATGTTAATGTAGGGTTTGTAATGCAGAAGTAGCATTTTGTAACTTTGGCATATCTATATCTCGACACTCGAGGAATTTAGTAAAGGCTTGATAATATTCTGCGGCACATTGGTTGGAATGCACTGCTCCCTAACATTCCTTTTTGGAAATATTTGATACCAGGCCCTTCTCCTTTCCCATTAATCCTTTTTGTTACTACGGGACAGTTGTGAATGAAATGGCTACGGATTTCAGCAAAATTTACAGCATTATTTTCTAATTATTTCTAATTAGCTATAATCATCATTCGTGAGAAAACTCCTGCATCGTTTGAACATATTCATGTGAAGGTCGAATTAGCAAATGCGATGAGGATAGGGTTTTAACAATGAATGTTCAATATTTCATGAGAAGATTTGTGATCAGAGTAAAACAATTAGCGGAGTATCAGTATTCACGATATTATCGGGAACCTTCTAGTTGCGAATGTTGAGAAATGAGGGAAGGGATATCCGATTGGATATTCGTTCTCCCATGTATATACCCATCCAACAGTGCGTCGTTTATGTAAGATATACTGCCCTCCGAGAGGTAATTACTAAACACAAGCTAGCATTTCAGATGATGTATGGGAGTTGGTAGCGCAAGGACAATTTAAAATCACGCTGGAAAGGAAGTGGTGTATTACGCAGCAAATACAGCAGTTGGTTGATGATTACGAGGAAGTTTCGATTAATCGATGTATATTATTCCTATTATTTGAGGGAACAATTTTGCATTATCGCCCTTGATTTCAAAGAGAGTTCAGACCTCATAAAGGTAATGGATGAGCTGCGGTTTGTAATGGAGGAATTAATAAGCAGGTTATGGATTGATCGATCTTTGTGTGGTCCTGGGAACTATCATTGATGACGTAACTTAATGAGGTAAGGCTTTTGATTCCCCGCCGTCTTCGTTTGGGAAAACACGGGTGAGCTTCAACCGCATAAACATTTATCACATTCAAGGTCGCCATGGGGATGATTATCATGTCATTCAATGAGGTTTCAATAACCGGCGTTGTTTATTTGCTGCACTGATGGGAACGTTGCGTCAACAAATTGGTCGACCTCACGAGGAAAGGTGCTCTGAGGACTTTTGTATAAAGTTTATTTTGCGAAAATTAGTTGCCATAGTAGGTCATAAAAAGTCGACTCTGAGGTATTAGGAGTAGCTCTGTCTCTGTGTATTTTGATGTGCTAATTCAGTGATTATAATAGCTATGCCGCAGGCTTTTCGTGTGACCCGTAGTATAGGTACTATTTATTTGGGTGGTTTTACACATCAAAAAATATTTTTGTAATTCATCCTTGCTCTTTCATTCAATGCATTAGTGTAGTTGAGTTTTATGATTGCATTTTTGCAGGTTTTCTATAACTCTATCTTTGCTGGAGTTTTCTAGCAACTCGTTACCTTTCTTCTCAACCTTGGATTTTTTTTCTTTTCACCCTTCTCAAATACTTTAATCTATTTAGTTACACATCCACATCGAAGAGAAACCGGTATAGCGGCATAAATGTCTTTTTTTAGTATTTTAGTGATATTTTAAGTACGACATCAACCTTTAACTTAAACATTGCGAATATATAAATTCACATTTCTATATAGCAACGTTGGAGCTAAGAAATCCCATCTTCCATGCAACCCTTGTCTAATACAAACATTCCAAGAAGAATATAACATGCAATTTAAGTAGATCTTTTTCTCGTGTAATCTGTAAATAGATAATTAAGATTGAATTAAAGTTAGAAGTAGGTAACAACATAAAAGATGAGCCAAATTGCATAAAGTATTTTCAGATACAGTCAATAATATAACAAAAGTGTTTTTTGTTGTGGTATGTACGTACATAAAGAAAGTTCTTTTCTCAGTGGTGGTATGAACATCAAATTCACAGTGTCATAAATTTCAGATGCTAATAAAACTAATAAATTATAACATCATGAAGCATTTCGTCCATCTGTAAGATCATTAAGAGATTAAAAAGGTAAAGTATAAATGAATGACCTCAAAATCTATTTATTTCGTTCAGCGCGAAAATATATGTTTTTAAATATTTAGTTCTGTGAGTATTTTACATCCATTACGTATTATCAGCAGTTAAAATATTTAAATGAATTAGATCTCTATTTCAGATGGAATATTCGTAACTGAATTTGAATCGAATGTTGATTTTTTGCGGGCTTCCAGTAAGAAAATACATAAGTAGGGTCCTTCGCTAAATGGCATAATGGTTGCTTACCGAAGAAAAAGCAAGACAACGTTGATACCAAACTCACACAAGAAGTGTACTTGAGTGGAGTAAAAAGCAAAAGTTGACAAGGATCCAGTAGAGCCATATGGACACTTTCTGGCGAAGGTGTGTGTTCTGAACTTGAGTGACAACAAAACAAAAGGAGCTGTCGGATTATGAGCCTTCTTCAGAATGAAGTGAAAGACAAACATAGGGGACACACTTCGCAGGTCCATTTTCGTGGAAATGCGAGCACAACCCGCAGGGTCCAGCATCACCGCTTTATCCAGCGGAAGATCCCCCGCGGAGCAAAAAAAAAGACAAATCACACTTCAGGACCATACGTACCACTCATATCACTTACCGCGTGAGTTTGCTCTGCAAAAGCGTCCGAATAACCTTATTAAATTTATGATCCCTAAAGAAGTCATTCATCCACTCTCCTGTGCTAAATTGGGTAATTTGTCGAACCATTTCTCTGCGTCGGTAATACTTGCCAGGGAGCAAATACTGATGTCCCAAGCATATTTCATCTAAAATTATAGGTTCGGTCTCACGAAAGTTTCTTTTCCTTCAGAGCAGAGTATTTTCTTCAGCGATATGTCTTCAGTATCACTAAATATTTTCAACTTTGTTTTTCAAGTTAAAATTCCTTGTGAATTATTTTTTTTGATAATTTTCTAGGTTGTACTCTTTTAGAGATTTTATTTTAACACTGAAATAAGAAAGATGATGGAAATTGAATTTAACATAGCACATCATTTAAGCTCCTGTTTACAGAAGGAAATTGATGGGAAATGGTAGTTCAGTGGTTAGAATACCTACCCGGATAGTGGGAGATCTGGGTTCGTGTTCCAATAATTTTACTATTTTTCACTTCTTTTATAACCTTAGCAATTATATCTATGGAAAAGTTTTAGTACTCGTATGTACGTGCATTTGCTATACCTTCTATTAACGTTCAAAAAATCAGTAGTTGATTTCAAAATTTACATGGAAGTCTACAATATTCAGTTAACACAAAAAACAATTTACCTTTTACAATATGTGTCTTACAGTAGTTAGAATGTGCATTCAAACTTTCTTTATTACTGTATCTAAAATTGTGCTCAATGTCTTTGATTTCCCTTCTGCCATATTTAGTTTTTTATTTCTTTCGCAACCAATTTTTGTAGAAAATCATGTGGATAGAAGCATTTCGACCTGAAGATGACTGCTGGAATGGGGTCGAAACGTCGTCCGACAAAAACGAAATACGTGGAAGAGAACCTAAAATCCATAAATATTTCACTTGAACGCCACGGAAATCTACGAAGTTAGAAAATGTATTATTTTAAACTTCAGCAGTTTTTTTTGTCTCAAGGAAAAATGCTACTTCCTCGTCAGATTTCTTAGCATGAATAGTCATAGTATCATAAGAAATATTTATTTTTCGACCGGTTTCAACTACTTAGTCTACTTATCTGATTGAAACTGATTGCTCTTTAAATATCTCTTACGCCTTGTGACATAGTAATGTTATTAATTTTATAATATGGAGTTGTAGTTACTAACGACACCATAGAATGATTGTGTTACTGTGGTAATATAGTGAGAAACGAGTACGATCATTGACCATGGCCAACAATAAAACAAATACGCAGCAACAAATAAATAAACAGAAGGAACTCTAATTTTAAAAAGTAATTTGGAAAGTAAATCATCATAATTACAAAAATGGATTCAAAGGAGAAAGTCGAGATACAACGGCTTACATAAATTTGATGCCACTGTTAATCTCGCCATCACATGGTGAATATTAGTGTAATTAGGCCTCTCTTCTAATTTACTATTGTTTTACCATTCTATGCTATGCACTAAATAATATTCGAGCTCGGGATGTCAGTGTCTATAGGGGAAAGATTATTTAAAGAATCTACGAATTGGTGCAATGCAATATATATTTACATCGAATGTTACGTTTTACTGATGGAGAATAGGAATATTGGATTGATGTTGTAATTAAACGAAGTAGCGTTCCGGTTTAAATTTTTGTAGGCACTTGAATTCCACAAGGAATCCGTCATTCAAACAGCTGGGATCCAGAATTAGAATCAGCGCGATTGCGCGTGGGTCGGCAAATTTTATATCGGGAAGCTCTGATTTCTGGTTTATTTTAAGGAGGGCAACGTGATAGCGTCCACCCACGCGTGGGGTCCTTGCTATCTCCGCCCCCTTCCACTCCTCGTGTTTGCTTCGCAGTACTTTGAAGCGCCTGAAATTTCAATGCATAATTTGATAACGACGTCGGACGCCCAGAGTCGAAAATTAGAGAGAAGCGACACAAGAGGGCCTCTAGTCAGTAGCACGCGTGATTGCTACTGGATAACGAGAGTTTTTTTCTGGAATTTCGTCATTCAAACCAAATAAAATCAGACGCGCTTTCATTTCGTGTCCAAATTCCCCGATTAATCCTTCCAAAAATGTTTCCCGTGTCAGCTCGAATTTGTAAACGGATCTTGATTTTCACGGGGTCGCCCACGGTGAAAGAGATTTTTAGCAGCGGAGGGCGGTCGGGAGAATCTCAATCAAGTACTCCTAATTTTCTATCTTGATTTCGATTGTACGAGGTGATGGATGGAGTCAGAATGAAATAGAATTGAATATGACATGAAGGAAAGACAGAATTGACTGCACACATAATAGTGTGCGACTTAACCCCAAGTTATAAAAAGGTGAAAAATAGTGACTTGGTTGATAACTCGAACCCAGGTCTCCCACTTTCCGGGCAGGTATTCCAACCACTGGACTATTGAGCCACGTTTTCTCATATCTGAAAACGCGATGTTGTATGAGCAAGGTAGTTTCGCTTGTAGCCTGCTCATTTCTGTGGGAAGATGGAAAATTAAATAATATGCCTGGTATTCACTCTAGTCGGGAGGAAAACCTCCCGAAGGCAGTATGCAATAAATATAATTCAAAATTTACAGGAATATTACAATACGAGTAAAATGTTGCTTGCATACTGCAAGCAGATCGACAACACTATTTTCATGTCGGCATCATATCGGGACGGCCATCAAAAGAAAAAAGTGGATTGAAATTTTTCTTAAAATTCGCTGAAATTCCATCGTCTGGCATCAAACCCGGGTATTACTGGTGAACCTACTATGAAACACAATAGAACATCACTATCTCTAACTATGTGTGAAAATTCAAGCAGAAATATGGGCTATAACTGCCTCAAAAGACGTTCTAATTTTCACGAATTTAAATGGCTCTCTGGATTCGAACCAAGGACGATCTTGGAAATCTATAATATGTTTCTGAAAGTTATTTATGATCTCTATCTATATGCCGAATTTCAAGTTTCTATATTATTGGGAAGGGGTTCAAAATAGTTCCTAAAAATTGAATCAATTACTGATTGTAGAGACGCCTGGTGTCGAACCCAGGACCTACTGGCAGCTGTGAAAACACATTATGACTTGGTTTGACCTGATCTTATTAAATGCAAAGTTTGAAGTCAACAACTTGCCAGGAAGTACCTAAAATTTGCTTCCGTAATCTCCATAAGAAATGCATTGTAGGATGTAAATTGCCCTCTGGGATCGAACCAAGGACCATCAGCGAGCTGTAAAATTTTATTATGAAATATATTTATGATATATATCTACCTGCCAAGTTGTAAGTTTCCAAGTCATCTGTAAGTAATTAAAAAAAATCTTAAAAATCGCTATGTAAATTAAACGGGAGAATATTTGCCCTGGCCTAGCATCGAACCAAGGATAATATTTGTAGATGTCTTTGTGGTTTCCTTTAGATATATACGGCATCTAGCGATCTCTAGAATTTCAACTCTCTCCTTTTCCGGGAAGTGCCTCAAAAGAATTTTCGAAAATCCCCGCCATGTATTCTTATGGACAAAATCGGGACTTTGGGGCCTTCTGGAATCGAACCCATGACCCCGAGGTTCAATGTCGGCTTTTTCCTGGAGGTTACACGTTATGGCCAATATTTCGTAAAAATTTCAAGTCGGTGGCACTTGTGGAACATGCTTATACTTTTGATCCCCAGTGTATATATATATATACTAGTAAATGGGTGCTTGCAAACTGCAAGCAAAAAAAATATGAAGGGATACTACCCTGAGTTATCGGTCTATATGTTATATTTACGTTTCTTTTTAATTATACCACTATCTATCGTATACATAATTTTGAAATGTGAGATCAAGATTCACCAAATAATATAATAATAGAATAATTATTTCGAAAGCTTTTTGCGTTTAATTGATATGGGTGTTTGGAGTTGTGACCTTAAGGCTGGGTGGCCACCAAATGCGAAGCGAAGGTAAGTTGAGCGAAGTTACGTTGAGCGGACTACGCTTTCACAATAGAATCTATACTTTTTCATGCAGCTGCGGCCACCGGATACGAAGCGTAGTTGAGCTGAGAATTGTGACGTCACTCTGCCTCGCAAGGCACATCTTCCGAACGGTCGTGGTTCGTTCTGAAGCGAACTCAGCTTACCCCTCCACCGTTCTCAACGTGATAGTGGTGGAGGGGGGAGCCTTTCGCTTCTTTCATCGGTAGTATTTGAATTGATATCAGTGTGTGAAAGATTCACATTTTTGAGGGCTCCCGGATAGTCATGTGGACAGCGCGTTTGCCTTTGATGAAAGCGGTCCCGGGTTTGATTCCCGGTGGGAGTCAATGTGCGAAATGACCTAAGCTGTCGAAGCACTTTTAACAACACTACCTACCTAAGATTCACATTTATGAGCTTGAAAGGTGTGATTAATTCCCAATTACAGCTTTCTTTCAGAAATATTAATTTAATAATTGATGAACGATTCAATTTCACAAAAAGTAATCACTCTGTCAACCTATGATAATTGTGATCGTAAACCTAATTTAATTACTTCCAATGTGGTTACAAATCAATTAAATCCCAATTTAAGATATTTACTCATCTTAGCGGAACGCAATCATTGAGAAAATGTCGTCGGAAAGGTTCACTACAGCCGAGAATAATTTTCTCGTAAATATAATCATTGAACGCAGGTAAGTTTTTGAAAATAAACTAATCCTGTGAAATCGTCAGTAGGTCTCGGAGAGGAACACCAGCTTATCATAGCACTAAAACCAATAACAGAAGGATATTCATTTATGCACCATTAAAAATATTAAAAATACGGCAATTTGAAGTAGATTAAGAAAAAGACATATAAAAGGCTCCTCTCCGAGACATTTACCCGTCAGCAAAAGTATGACGATGGATGAAGAGTGAAGAAAAATTGAATTGCCATGCTTATGTGAGTAAAGTGGTTAATTTTTGTGATGCTCTTTACAAAATAATTGAACAAATTATTAATATAAAATTAAAAACTATTTATACTATCAGTTCCGTCATTGCAAAATGAAAAGTGTACTCGAGTGAGGTACGAACGATAGGAACTTATATGATATTAGCGAAATAGATAAATTCGTGTCCAATGACTGTAAATAATATCTTAATTAAAGTGTGCCAGCATAATATTGTGACAGAATCCGCCTCTTGCGGAATTTCTGTGATTTAACCGTAATCAAAGAATTAAATTCTCGGTCGGCAACTAAAGGCTAAACTTACGCCATCTTGGTAGTTTAGAAAGGAATCGCTTCGCACAGCTCAGCTCCTCCAGTTTCCGACCCTCGGAGACTAAAACTTCGCTACGATTCGCTCCGCGTCACTTTTTCCAGCTCAACTCACCTCAGTGCCGCTTCGCATTCGGTGGCCACCAGGCTTGATGAATACGCATACGTAAAATTAAATTACGGAAATCATGAAGTTAATGATGTAAGGTACAACGTATTAATTGTGTACTATGAATTAATTTAAGAAAACGTAGTAAAAGAACTTACCTATTCCCCCTAAATATTCAGTGTAGATTCTTCAACTTCATCCTCAAATAATCTCACTACTTACATGCATTTTCCGATTATCTTCGTTGGTACATGGTCTCGTATCCTCTACATAAACTTATGTTATCACAGTATGTATTCCCGAATAATTCATTGACCGTGCAGATATTCGCTGTCCATTTTGATGAAAGTTACATTTTTCAACCTTCAGTAATAACATATATGGAAAGAATTTTTTTTTAATTATACCATTGTATATTGTATACATAATTTTCAAATGAGTGAGATCGAGATTCACCAAATAATATGATAGTAAAATAAATATTTCGAGAGCCTTTCACGTTTATGTGATACGGGAGCCTTTAATGGATACGTGTTCGTAAAATAATATTAAGGAAATACGCCAAACATAGTAAAGTTGGAATAAAAATCTGCATAAGATAAAAATGTGGAAAATAAATTGACGATTACCTGTGTAGTATTCGGTTCAGTGCAAGACATACTCCAAAATAATCCTATATTCATTAAATAGCGTCTACCACGACAATGAGCTCCGTTTCTAATTAAATAAACAAATAGACAATAGGCAACGTAATTATGTAAATAGTTTTAAAGAACGTAGAAAAATAATTTTATTCTAAAGTCCGTTTGGAGAAGATGGGAAAATAATATTCATACAATGATACATGCAAAGATTGTTTTTACTAACCAAGAATTATCCAGCGTAGAACAACGTAATCAGAAGGTCGTTCAAGGAAATCAGTGTATTTTATGTGTAGATTTTTGTTTTCCATTTTGATAAAAGTTGAATTACGTAATATACTACGTACTAATTGTGTACTACGTATTAATTAAAAAAACGTAGAAAAAGAACTTAATTTTAAATTCTCTTTGGAGAGGATGACAGAATAATTATATGTAATTAAAATAGAAAAGAAGAAACATAATAGGCATAAAATAAACAGCACAGAAACACACACGAAAAGCAAACCACCATATACGTAGAACAACGATATCCTAACATCGTTCAATGATACCATGTATTTCCTGAGTAGATATTTGTTGTTCATATCGATGAAAGTTACAATTTCTTGATATTCAATGATAACATGGTCCTTCAAGAAAGGCGGGCAGCAATGGGTTTAGTTGCCGTTATGAGCTTTTCGGTGACAATTTATCACAATGTATATAGAACGAAAGTGAAACATACATGGAACTTTTTAGTCTGAGTTCAGTATATGATAAATGCATTTGGTTAAGTGAGCTATGAAATATAATATATTAATAAACTATAGTGTTCGTTAAACTAATGATTCGTATTGCTTGCAGTTATGTTATTTCTAAAGATTGTCGTTAAACCTTATAATTTACATTAATATCCCTATTTATTGATTTATATTAATATCTATGTACTTCATTCTAGAATAATCACGCTACTTACATGACTTTTACGATTATCTTCGTTGATAAATGGTCTCGTATCTTCTACATAAACGTATGTTATTACTTTATGTATTCCCGAATAATTCATTGACCGCGCAGATATTCGCTGACCATTTTGATGAAAGTTACATTTTTCAACATTCAGTAATAACATATATCGAAAGAAACATTAAAGAAATATTAAAAATGCATCAAACCTTTATCACGGAATATGAAATCAGGATTGTAAACAAACTTGTTTTCGATTCAAACAATGGTTGTTGCCATAGATTTAATTTTCGAAATGAGCAGAAAAAAACGAAGCAAATTGGCGTTGTAACTAAAATTTTGCAAATTTCGTGTCGGAATGTTAAAATCGGTCGCAAGAAAATTAAACTTCGATCTTTTAGACGTAATATAGACCAATTCCCACTGCTTTACGATTACATTTTCATATTTTTATGAACGAAAGAAATTTGCTCTGCATGGCCATTTTTCGTTTTTCCCGTTTAAATACATTGAAAAATATAATCCTTTCTGGTCTCAAACCTAGGACAAAATCTGTAGATTTTCGATTTTTTCCCAACTCGACTGTCAATTATAAATCTCTCTTGAAAATTTCAGCCTTCCAGCTCGATTAGAAATGCCCAGGATTTTGTGTCAATCAGTAGGATTTGCAGCTTTATATATAGTAATAAGTATATCCGGAGAAGCGTCTATATATAATAGATTTAAAAAACAACAATACTACATCAAAATCACGTAACCCTTTTAATTTTATCCATGAATACTCTGTAGGAAGAGGGACAAGGTTAAAAAAATTATCCAGGTAAATTGTTCCATTCTTCTATTCCCCGATTTAGAAATTATTATTTACAAACATCTATTCTCCGTTGAAGGGCAGCGAATCTATGACTGTGGTCGTTTCTCCCGAGGTAAACCGGTTCCTCGAGTCTATATTTAATTCTTTCAACGAAGGCTTTCCAGTAATAGTTTTGTATATACTCCATAACCTTTTCACTTGACGTCTGTATTTTAATTTTTCCCAGCCAAGTTCTTCAACCATTGCAGTGACGCTATCTGTCTTCCCATATCCACCCATCTCAAATCTTGCTGCTCTCCTTTACACATTTTCTAATTTGTCCGTTAGTCCTTATTGGTGTGGATCCCAAATGCTATCGCCTTACTCAAGCATAGGTGTAACAAGAATAATATTTGCTACATTTTTCTTTGAAGAAATTTTATTTAAATAAGTATTTTTCAGTTACTCCAACAATACTTTGGGTTTTTCAGCGCAACGTTAATACACTTTTTAAATTCGGAGCTCTTTAAGGCATTTGTTGTCATTCATGCTTGAACTATGAACCGAACTTGAATTGCTTTTGACATTATGGAAAGTTACTTTTATGTAATTTGGCAAAGGGTAACAAAAACGCGAAACGCAATTCCTTTTAAGCCTATAGTTTACATAAAAATTCACTCCAAATTGGTTAGGGATGAAATAAAATTTATTTTAAATGCATTACGCGAATTCTACTCTCACTTCATTGCCAGAGTACGAGTGGAGCAAAAAATTTGGGAAGTGCTCTCTTAGTGCAGAATCAGAGTGCGTTCATGAATTCACTGGACCGTGAGATGACAGGGAGCTCGGGAACGAATACCTCTTTTTATGATCCATCCTTAGGCTTAAAGAACCATTCTGACGTCTGCGAAAAATTTTCCTAGCGATTAAATCGTTTCATTAATATAAGGAAATGTTAGAATCACTTCCACAGAATAACTGTTTGTATAACTTTAGAGCTATACATTGAAGAAAAAAGAAATTTAAAGTTAACAAATAGTGAAACTATATTTTGGCCCTTTTCACTCGCAAGAGATAGCTTTTAACCAATACTAGATCAAAACGAAGAGGACCCGTACAAATTACATATTCTACTCCTCGTTCAAACATTTTCCTTAATTCATTTCAGATTGAAGGCTCTAAATTCTGGAACTCTTTACCAGACTCTATGAAATATTCCAGCTTGGTGACAGTTTTTAAGTTAAAATTATTCAACTATCTCTTTGCTTCTTATGTTTAAATTAGTATTTTGGGTTAGACGAGTTGCATCTCGCTTTTCTCCCTCTCTTGTTGTCTATCTCTTAGCCATAATTTGTCTTTTTATCTATTTTTTCTTTATTTTGTATTTCTCGGTGCATTATTTTGTTCTTTTGATTTTTCATATATTTTTGTATTTTTTCGTGAATTTTTTGACACTTTTTGTACCCTAGCATTTTTGTATTTTGTGTTGCTCTATGGGAATCTACCCATATCATAATGAATTATTATTATTATAAAGTTTGAAGGCGACAATCAAAGTAAGTTCGGATCTACGGCTTTGAAGTGCTTTCTGTTTTATACTTGAAACGAAAGTTTAATTGATTTATTATATGTCAACTAAGGGTTTTTCTCGTACTCTCAGATTAGTCGTCCTGAATCATGTTCTGGAGAGGTAGACGAATATAACCTCATTGCTCTGTACAAATATACTCATATCCAATTTCTTGCATTTTACGTAGAAAGGATTGTTTTTTTTGTAAATAATTTGACTGTTTTCATCCATTGGCTAATCAACTTCATCGTATCTCTCTCATCAGCCTTGGTCGATTGTATTCCTGCTATTGAAGAAATATAATAATATCGCCTAACTTACATGTAGTCCATGATGAATCCACCCGTTGACAAATTGTGAATCTCCAAAGGTTTTCTTCATGTTGAGTCGGGCAAGACAAGCTGTTCTTTCTCTTAAATATGTTCCCTTGGTTTTTTGATATGAAATAGAGCGTGGCATATGAACAGGCCATTAGATAAATTACCGAGAGAGAAATAGCATGAATGTCATATTTGTAAATTATCTTCCTCCAATCCTCATAATTTCCCCCTCTCGATTTTAAATATGTTCTTATAGGCATGCTTATTAATAAAATATAATGTTCAAAGGTTCGCAGTAAGGTAACAAGTGTTAGCACTAGTAAGCGATTAAATATCCTATAAAATTTTCCATTTATTTTGTTAATCATAGATAATTCTTATTTTGCGAATGAAATCTAAATGTTCACGAGTAACTTTGTGGAAAGCCATTGAAGTAATGAGGAAATAAAAATTTGTAAATTTTCCTCAATTTTTTTTTCTTGACGACTGGTTTCGGTTATCGCATTGTCCTTGTCGCATCTTCATCAGAAGATGCTACTTCGGTAGCAAAACCGGTCGTCAATAAAAAATATTGTGGATAATTTGTGGACATAATCGTTTGGACAAAGTTTTACTTCTTCAATACTACGATAGTTGTTATTATAGGTTTAAATACTTTACAAAAGCTGTTTTTGGCGACTTAAAAAAAATCTAACTCGAGAACAGTCGCTTTCCATTTTTTTCATTGTATACGTACAGAATTATTATAAAAAATTCCCATAAAAATTATGCAAACTTAATTCACGCTAATTTAACTCAGGGTCAAATTTTTCAAAAATAATAATTCAAGCAATTGCACAATAATAAAAAAACGAAAATGGAAATCCATCTCAGCTATTAAGGCGTGTATCCCAACAAACTTCCGTATATTACCTTTTAATAGACCATTTCCGCATATCTGCACCGCAAGGACCACAAAAAATATTCTCAAATGCAAACACGATGTCTCTTCTTTGTTTCCGCCTACTATGGGTGAAAAATTTCACGAGACATTCCGTCCACCATTTCGCACCCCCAAAGGAACACCTGCCGATATTTCTCGTCTGGTAGGGGAAGCCTTACTGTGTACGGTGCGGCGGGTGCAGCAGGGTGCGTGGAGAAAGTCCTCTCGGGGTCACAAGAGCGGGGGACGTCATCCGATAGCGTAGGTGTGGGGCTTCTGTTGCTACGGTTGGGGGCCTTCGGTGGGCGGGCGGCTTGCCTTTCGCCGCCTTGGGTGCGCTTGTTTTGGTGGAGTTTTTTGATGTCTCTGGGAGGATATTTTCAAAACCTATATGTTAAGGATTACCTCCAAGTACTGCAATTTTCGTGCAAACCACATCCACACCTCTAGCTTTGTAAAGAAAGAGATATTGGAACACGGCTGTTAACGAATTCGTGGTTTAAAATCTCCAAAAGCCGTCTTTGTCGGCGTTCCTCCTCTTACTTCCCGGTATTCGGATACAGCAAGAAAGGAATACCGCACTATAATTGTACCCAAAGCACTTTTCAATGGCGATGCTACCGTCCTCAGGGGTCATAAAATATTATTTTATGTATATATATTTATATATATATATATATATATATATATATATATATATATATATATATATATATATATATATATATATATATTGTAATATATGTAGGTATTTTATGACCCCTGAGGACGGTAGCATTGCTTCGAAAAGTGCTTTGGATACAATTATAGTTCGGTATTCCTTTCTCGCTTTATCTGACTACCGGGAAGTAAGAGGAGGACCGCCGACAAAGACGGCTTTTGGAGATTTTAAACCTTTAACCTGTAGCGTTGTATTCTTTAACAGTGAAGAGATGATCGGATGTTAGTGGGGTAGGACAGAAACTCCACTGAATAAGTTATTGTTATTAATGTACATAAATATCTCATCCACCAGCATATCACTCAAAACTTTCCCATACAGGGTTACAGCGTTCTTAACCTAATCCTTTTTGTACTTTTCTTATTCTTTCTTTCGCATCTATCGCTTCTAAACATCCACACATTTGTTCCCGTAGTTCTACCTTTTAAGGTATATCTTCATCTAAACGTATGTACATATGTATACATCTATATTATTACCTTAAATTCCACCTTTCGACGCAGGTATGGCAGAGTGTTTAATCACCGAGTGTCCGTGCTACTTCCTCAGTTTCCTACTACCACGTGTCGTTCGCGGACATTATGAATTTGTAAATCGTCTTGTCATAGTATATATTACCTTATTTTTCGTTCCTTATCAGCTGAAGAAGTAGGGCGTAGCAAAATACCAGTTACGTCTTCCGAAAACTTACCTCTCTTGTATTTACACAAATATATTTATTAAAACTAGTTATGTCCAAACCCTAGAGAAAACTAGTTTAAATGAGGATATTTCTGTGAAAATGCATGGTTATTTCACTTCCTGGATACGGCACCATTCCTCAAAGTTGAGCTTGGCCGCATCAAATGAACTTATATGTATATTTTGGCTTTAGCATTTCATTCCAATATTTCACCTTTACTTATTATAATTTCATCTTTAAAACCTCTCACTCTTGAATATGAACGTATTAAAATGTAGAAGTCCTAAAGTCACGAGGTTTGACAATTTGATGAAATATAATATCTGTTTTTGAGAGTTAAAGCCGAAAGCAATGTTCGAAGATTTTTTGAAAATTTTTATCGGATTAGGTCCTTAGCAATACCTTTGGTAGTAACATTTCCTTATTTTCAGTCATTGCTTTTAACGCATTGTAATTCTACTTCTATGCTATTATTGCGAAGACGATCGTAGACTATGTTTTTTCGAGCCGGAAATAGCTGGAAAAATGAAATAACACATTATTTGCTTGACAATGAATTGCATTGGTAGTGAGCTACATTTAAATTTCAGGCAGATGCAAGTCGTCAAATTTCATATCAACATATTCACATAGACGAGCATGATAAAAACATAAATTTGTGCTAAATTATATGCAAATTAAACCCGAAATTATTTATTTATTAATTACTTCAAACTCTTCTAAGAATTACACTCAAGGAAGAATACTCCACATTCCTTATTTCATTTTTAACGCCACATTTCCTCGAATTGAATTTTGACGTGCAACATTTAGCTTATTCCACGTACCAAGAAGGAAATATGGCCTCGCAAGAGCTTCATTCCTCAAATTAAGCTCGAAATTTCTTTGTAGTTGGAAATTCTATGAGGCGTGTTTGGCTGCATTTATTGCATTCCATCCCAATCTTGTTACTTCTATTCTTCCTTCAATCCCATTCATGTCGATAGAGTTATTGTGATCAAGGTGAGGAAATATTATCCTGTCATCGTCGTGCTCCTCTTTTATTTCCGTCGCTGACCTAATTATTATTTGAATCGATTGTGAGGAGCTTTACTTGGTGGTATTTCATGAGCAGAAGAATGAATTCCAAAAAATTTATTTATGCTACACCTCTAGAAAAACTAAGAGCACTATCTGTGCTTCTTTGCTCGGGATAATTCAGGGAAAATAAAAGAATACACAGAATATATAGATATAATCTCAGTTAATTGTTATTTGGTGTCTCTGAATTTCATCACAAAGAGCATTATAGGTAAGAGATAAAACTTTTTTATATAAGATTGAGTTTATTAAATTCTTCCAAAGACTAACTTCATGTTAAATCGTTAAATCATCCAGGAATATGAAGATATAATTAAATTCTTGGTGTGCATCTTTATCAGCTGATAATCCTGGAAGTTGAGCCTAGATAAGATAGCTGCTTAGTGATGAAATATTATTACCAGTTTTTACGAGCTCCTTCCATTATTCTTTTGTCGTTTCACTTACAGACATTAAGATATGCTCAGACGAATTAATAATAATGATGATGTTGCATATATTGTAGTTGTTGTCAGATCAAGGGCGTGGAAGGAATATTATCCCCATTTTTATAGGAATTCATACCAGAAGTTGAATATAAATTTAACAAGGGGGTACATTTTTCTCCAATTTTCAATGAATTTCAGCTACATTCAGTTAATTAATTATGAATCTGAATTTTTAAATTCATTGTTTCATATCATATATGCTTGTAGCTTGTATCACCGCGCACATGTGTTTCTATGTAACTGTTATTATTCTCAATTATGACGCGAAGGATGATTTAAACAACATTATTAAAAGGAAAACCTATTGACATGAAACTACTGAATGAATTTAATTGCTTTAAAAGATATTTACTTAACTTAAATTTTATTTCACTTGCTTTGAGTCGAATTCAGTGATTATCTCGTGCTCTCGTGTTGCATCGTACATCAACCTATTTTGAAATAACATAACATGAACTAGTTGATGTATCCTTACGGTATGATCTCATTTAGGCTTGGTAAACTCAATGATAAAAATAAACATATTATTAATTTATAAGGTTTTGTACGACTGTATTCAAGTTTTCACTTTCTTGCTAAAATGGTTAAACTCCTGTTTATCCTTTTACACATGAATATCTTACTACCATCTTTAAGCTCTCGCACTTAATTTCGATAAAATATTGGTGAATGGATTGCTAATACCAATGGGAATGAAGACAGTACTTGAATTCCGTTTAATGTGATTTTCATACACAATCCTTTTTATAAGTCATCAGCTGAATTACATTGTTGATAACGCTATACGACAATTATAAGCGTCTCTCTTTAGACATCGACGACGTAAATATCCGACGCTACCAACGAACAATGCTGCGTCTTATTCCACATTTACGTTCGCCCACATCCTCCCCCACGAAACGTTTTTTCGCCCGGGGTTCAACAGGCACGTACGCCATTACCAGTGGAAAGATTAAGTTACTGTAGGATGGAGGCATTGTTCATAGAAAATCCCCGCTATTTCGATTTTCCACTTTGTCCCAAACAAAAGCATCGCGATTTAGGCGGGATGAATAATCGCGGTTTGGCATTTTCACCGCCGATGAATACTGAAAGGATTAGCGCTGAGTCTCTGGAATTGTACGCGAGTATTGAGGGAGCGATAGCATTGGGTGGGAGAGGGGGAGGAGGAGGGAAATTGACATTTACACGGGCTGGAATTGGAGGATGGGATTAGCCACGCATATGATCAAATTCCATAGAAGAGCGTCGACACTCTGTTTTTGTTATCGAAAGGTAGGTCCCGAAATATTTGGGGCGGATGCCTAAAATGAGCTGCCTGAAATGTAAATAGCGCGGTCCCCTCCATCGATTTGTTTTATTTAAGAATGATTTGATTGTATTTTATCGTGGTCGTCGGCTGGTTGATCGACGTTTTGACCATGGTTGGGACACTACGTTTTTCATAAGGTCGCATAAGATATCGTTAGGCCGCATGTAAAAATAATTAGGCCGTATATAAAACTCGCATCGCATATAAGTCGCATTTCAGTGGCGTAATTGTTTCCCAAATTTTTAGTTGTTTATTTGCACAAAAGTTACATGAGTATTTACATTTATTTATCCAAGAAGCAAATGCAAAAATTAAAGTATAAGAGTCATAAAATTAGTAATGAAGAGAAGCAATAAGGTCCTCCTGATCTTGGAAGCTCGTCAGGAGGTGACGGATGACAGAAAATTGTGTTAAGAAACATAATAAACCAAGTAAAAATACATGATTGAGTGTGAAGCTTGTACAAAATATTCATTCAAATTATAAATTATAATTACAAGTAAGGTGACAAAAAACTGGCTGACTTTAAATGTGTATTCTTGCAGATTTGAAAAAATATGAATTAAAATTTATTTAGTCGTGAAAAAATATTGTTTCACTTTTACTTGACATACTAAAATAGATGTTCGCCTGTACAATATTCAACCCTAAGGCAGATATGGACCTCATCACCTCTACTATTAGTTTCAAAAGCTTTGGAAAGAGGTGGCTATAAAAGATGAGAAGTGATGTGATGATAATATTCCTCATTAGCTATGAAGCGCTTTCAGGTGTGCTGCAAACATCATATTGGTGTGCCGCTCAATATCCTTGAGTACCTATTGTCTCATATTTTGTACTAGTTATGATTCTTTTTCCTCCTTTCTAAAATTATACATTTCTTTTAGATATTTTTGGATTTTTATTCTTTTACTCAGATAAAAGAGGTTGAGAAATGATGGAGAAAAAGTCTACCGCAGCCAGGACTCGAACCCGGATTCTGATGCTATGATGGGAGCATCAGAGATTGAAGGAGAGAATGTTTTGTCACGGTAGCTTAATTGGCTAAAGCATCCGCCCGGCAAAAGAAAGATCCCGGTTCGAGTCCTGGACGCGGCAGTCATTTCTCCTTCATTTTTTCTCAAAATTCAAGCATGTGTGTCATGCAAATATTCATCATGGAGTGTATTTTTGATTTATAATGAAAATCAGCATTAGGACAGGAAAGTCAGGAAGCACTCTGTAGAAGTATGAGGAGTTTAAGGTTTATTACTTTGTTGTTAAAATTTGCAGATGAAATATAAGTTGTCGGCCGGGATGGTTTTCTCTTTGTTCGAATTCACAACAAAAGAAAAGATATTTGTACAATGTACTTCTTTTGCAGAAGAAAATCAAAAGTGTTATCAAACTGTTAGAATATTATTATTTAAAATTAGGAATGTGTAATTAATGGTGCCACTTACCAAAAATGTCGATAATGATAGATGAGTTAAGCGGTCTCGGATTCGATTCCCGGTGGGAGCCCACGTGCGAAATGACCTAATCCATCGAAACACTTTTAACAATACTGCTACTAATATATAAGGTTCACGAAGGGATAATGCAAACCCTTCAATTTTGAAAGGAAATATAATTTCTTGAGAAATAGGTTCCAGATAGAATCGTGTTGCGTTGTTTGTCTACAAGTTTTCGGTTATTCAGCTAAATTCATCCTACTGTTTGCATGCGTTTTTCTCCATCGGTAGAAGTTCCGTGTGTTTCACTCCCTCCTCTTTATTCGCTTCCCTATCTGTCTTCCTTATCCCCTCCGATTCTCTTCCTCAACCTTTATTTCCTGTTCTCTTATCTCCTTCCCGTGTCGGTTTATTGTTTGATCTATTCCTCTTCCTGACTTCCACAACAAATATTTCACCGCGCCCTCCCTTCTCATCTTCTTGTTTCCTGTTGAGATATCTCTTTTATCGACATCTATCTCTTCCACTTCTGCGACTCATCTCAATATTTCGTTATTCAGGGTTAGCATTTACCTGATAGGATCAATTCACGAAGGCTCTATCTTCTGCATAGGAATTCCGCAATCGCAGCACGATTCCTTTCCTGGATAGTTCTCTTTTAAACTGCTTGATTCCTAAAATGTAAGCTTTATAGAGAATATCTTTTATTTAAATGGAGGGATTTAAGCTCTGTTCAGCTCTTGAAGTTGGGATTTAGATGTAACTTCTATTTTTCATCGTGAATTTAAATCTTCTCTTAAACGTTATTCAAGACGTTATTTCAATTTAAACTGGTATCTCGGAGGCATCAATACGTCAACTAGATGACCGCAGTAGCCTCTAAAATCTGATATCTTTGCGGGTCCACATTTGACGGGGGAGTTTCTCATGGTTTTTTACTGTCACAAATATTTCGAATCATTTATTGATATTAAGATTCTTCTACATGTTTTATACTAGAATGAAAAGAAGGAATGGGTAAAATACAGGGACAAAGAATGACACGTGTGGCGGACCTTTGCTTGGTAGTGTTCTATCAAAGTGACAAGGAATAAAACGAATCATATCAATCTCACATATATAAAGTTATCATCTCAAATTATGCTTTTGTATATAAAAGTTTATTGAATCTCGGATCATTAATTGATATTCAACTTTTAAGTAATTGGCGACCGTATATCGTTACTATTGAATTAGTGCTTTCGTAGCCATTAACCCCAAAAAAACGCAAATAGTAATCTAATTAGTCAATTTCATTGCATAAAATGTATTTTATGTGTGATAAAATTCAGACAAATTCCATTTCATATTGTAATAAATACAAAACTTTGACTTATATGTCATGAAAAACGATTACAAAAGCAGCTGTTCCCTTTCGAAAATGCGATACGACTTACATTCAAGAATCGTTTATTAATTTAATTACTGTCGAATTTAACCATGTTTGAATACATAACAATGATTTGAATGTATAATGTTTCTTGAAGAAAGATCAGATGATTATGCCAAGTCATATCTTGCAACAGTAATTGTGGTAAAATTCAATTTCCATTCTGTTAGTTGAAAATGTTTTTTTTTTACATTTAATATTTAATCATTACTAGTTATTTCGATTTCTAGCTTCAATGTTTTTAGTTAAGTTACCAATCAATTGGTTATATAGTAGCTATAGGTGGTATACTTAGATATATAATGAAGGCCGATCTTTCTTTAATATTGAATATAATTAACTCCTGCATTGATTCCCCTGAACTAGTTTCCTTATTTAGTTACCATGTTCCACCTAGAGCAACTACACTAACTCCTCTTCTCCATGTTCCTTCATTTAGATTGTCCCTTGCTCAACTTCAATTGAAGCTCAATATATTTGTTATTCTTAGTTTAATTTGATCAATTTTTATTTCGTATAATCTTGTATATTTATTTTAAATTTGTTATGTTAAGTGCATTAACTGTAAAATGGTTGCAGAACTGTAAGTGAATCGTTGAATAAATAAATATATGAATTAAAAAAATATTTCTTAGCTAGCTGCTTCCTCTACTAGTCTTGATGTTTTATATACAAAGAATAGAATCCAAAATAAGTTTATTATTTATTTGAGTTTCCATTTCGCCCAGCCAAAGATAGTCTTCTTACTACCCCCTCTGTATACCTCCCCTCAGAAATTGGCTGTATCCTCGAGGGAAACTCCAATACCCATCTTTTCCATCCAAATAACATCCTTAATCCAACCTCATTGTATGTTTTTTCGTTTGATAATCATGGAAGAGCATGAATGAAGACTAGTCTCGATGTCTTCCCATAAATGAAGTCTTCTGTTTGCCCGCGCGTCTGAATCATTCCAGCCTGTAAAACTCCCTTATCTGCCCCCTTAGCTGCCGGTCTCGGCCCTCTCCTGCAATCATTCCTGCCCCCACAGACCTCTTATCTTCTCCCAAACTGATCATCTCTGCCCCCAGACGCATTCGCCCCCTGTCCCCACATCCCTTACGTCTGTCTCCCGCCCCCGAGCCGTCTCCGCCCTTGTACTCTCTCCCATGGCTCTTTTCTCCAATCTCCCCCTTATTTTATTTTATTATCTCTTAACCTCGCCCCTTGCCAATCTCTACTCTTCCGTCTATATTTCCTTTCTCTTTCCTCTCGTTTCTCAAGGTTACCAACCTAACTATTTTATCTCCCCCTCTCGCCAACGAACCGAGAAAGGGTATCTATTCTTCATGGCGGTTTCCGTTGCCTATTGTCGTCAGGATATCGCGTATATCTAACAGCGAAATGCTACACTAAAGAATGTGGAATTAAATTTAGGGGAACAAGGGGTTTATCACCAGCGTAATTATGTTTTTGATATTGCAGCTCAATTTGGGCCTGTGAATACTTTTAGTTTCCATTATACATGATCATGGATTCTTTTTACCAAGAGAAATGTCAAATCTATTAAATATAGATCGATGTAGCCGATACCAGAGAAATTTCATAAAATTTTTCAATTTTTCTTCCGTTAATGCACTATTGAACGCTTATCATATTCAGCTGTCATAAAAATATGTTTCTCCGTAACAGTGGTTAAGAAATAGTAGCATGTGTTGTGGAATTAGAGAAATGCTGTTACATTGTCAAAAACATGGTTGAGTTTAATTGGTCTGAAAGTATTTTATTAGAAGTGCCATAGTGCAATAAAATAAATTTTTACTGTCATCATCAGCCGTCAGTACGTTTTATAATGATCAGAATCTAACAAGAAGTATTTTTTAAATATTTCTTCAGATAGACATTCTTGTTTTGAAAAAGTGATGAGCAATAGTAGTTAGTATTTAAGGACTAATATATTGCTTTATGCTAACAAAATGCGTAGTTTCGTCAATGTAACTTAATTCATTCTAATTTTTGAGCAAAAACTCCACAGTCAGCAGCTTAATTTGTAATTTCCTTGGATTAATCAGCCTAACAATACCTCATTTAAATTAGCTCATTTTGTAATTAGATTACTATTGTCACAAATAAGATACCCTTAGACGTTCGTCTCATCGATTTATTTAGCGGAATTGAATACGAAGAGATAATTATTGAATGTGGATGTTCTGAAATTTTTCTAACAATTTTTTGATGATAAAATAGATAAGCAACTATCAAAGTAGTAGCAACTGAAACCTTTTAACGATATATCTCTTTAGATGAGCGCAAATTTTGCATATACGTAGCAAAAGGCGCTTTTTGGGAGATACCTAGCATTTTAACCTTTGATCCCCAAGTTTATTAGGATCTTTCGGGCTAAATATAACAACATCGGCTTTATACATTTGGCAACATGGCTTCTCTCCTCTTCCATCACGCCCCTCTCTGGCGTTTGATGAACCACGCAAGGGATTTCACAGCTGAAGACCAGGTTTACGAGAGCAGCTGGAAAATGCAATGGTTCAGACGAGAAACAATTCAGCGTTTCGCTCTCGCCAAAGGCAACAGAAAATCGCCTGTCATGCATGAGAAGGTTCGAAAACACAATGCGTTTTTTTTAGAGTTTTCCGAAATGCTCCAATCGCGTAACTCGCACTTAAATCACGGGCGTTGTCTCTATTTTCAGCAGCGCAGTCACTCTGATTTATCGGGAGGACGGAATAATCAGAATTCCACTTTTTATCGAGTTGAGTGATTCTATACGGCGTATTCAATTCACGCGTATTTATTTTGCACTTTTAAAGATTTCATATTTGTGTTTCATCACCACGCTAGGTTTTCTTCCTTGCTGAGTTTAATTCGACTTATGATATATTTTTAGTATTAAATAACTTTATTAATTATTAATAATTATGATTCCTCTTTTTTGCGATTTTTATAATATTTATGTTCGGATTTTTTTTAAATAATAATAATAATAATTTATTTAATACAATATTCAATACAATTTATTTATTATTAATATGGCTAATTTTTACTGACTAACTAATATTACTAAATTTTACTTAATTACTGTGTTTTTGTAGTACCACTACATTTCATTATACTTAAATCAATATCAGTGGCATAATTACATATTTTAAATTAACCTTTGTAAATAATATTTAACCTCGCAGTTACTGTTTGTTTGTAATACCTCATTATTATAACCTTAACTACTTTTCGACATGCCGGAATCCACAAAGTTTCGACCTCCTTCGCCAATTTTGAATAATACATACTTTTTGGTATATTTATCTTTAACATTTGTGAAACGTCATACATTTCACAGTATAGCTACAAGGATATCTATTTAATATACCTCAGACAAAATACATAGCATTAGCTTCCGAAGACATCACAGGAAAATCAAAGCCAGGAGGCATCTATTTTCATTTTATGCATGGATCCCTCTGGCTTTTTTAGTTTATTCAATATACAATGACAAGAAATATCCTTATCCTTACTTTAATCATATGCCATTCGTCAATGAAAGATTTTTTTCGGAGAGTTGATAAGAATTTATAAATTTCCCAAATTAAATTTCGTGGTATCTCATAAGAAATTCTTCATTAAAATTACTGGCTATATCATCTCATCTCTTCTTTCATCTTTTTCATCAGATTCTTGTCTTCTTTAATTTTCTTAGAAGGAGATGACTGATTTACCTAACTATATCTCCTACATCATTATCCTTACCTTCTTAGTTGCAGAAATATTTTAGATTTTCGTTTCCATTGGCATTCCATATTTATTCTCATTAGATACGTGTTATTAGAATTAGAATGATGGTTTTATCCAGTATCTGCTAGAGAAAAATTGACAGAAATAAATTAAGTCAACTATTTCTTCGGCTTCGAGCGATAACGAGCTCCACTGAGCAATTGAAATATCAAACGCTCTGTCGTAAAAGCTAATGGTGTATTCTTAAACATTCTGTATTGCTATCTGAATTCTTCCATATCAATTCCTTAAACTATTAATAGGTTTTTGACTTCATTATTGGATTTCATTCAAGAATTTACTCCCTCTTAGCATTTATTCTACACTTGGAAAACCAGATGATCCCCTATGGTATATCCATTATTACGAGCATTTTATCTTCCATTTAAAACCCTTTAAGTAACTCTTCAGTCTTTAGATATGAGGCTAATTTTTCTTTTACAGTAACATTTGTATTATTTTGTAGCGATTTATAAACATGAAGTTGTATGAAGTGTTTTGCGGTGGTTAGAAGTCATTTCAGTGTGCGTTTTCTCATGGTAAATTTGATGCTTAGTCATAAAAAATACAAATACTGTACTTATATCGTATTTCCGATTTAAAATTTTTCCCATTTCTTTAGAGTTGAAAGAGATTGTCCTTGTAAACCGGATATGATTAATAATTTTTCTTTCTCGTCGTATATGCATTGTCAACGTTCTTTACACCTTTCCATCTATATCTACACGTATTTATGGATCTAAGTAATTAAAGTTGAATTTAGTCCACAGAAATTCGCCCTTATGAGGAATTATTATACAAAAAAGAATGTTTTTGATTTATTATCCCAATTTCTATGCAGTAGTAACTGATTAGAATTTTGTTAAATTAGCTGAAGCTGCATTTCATTCGAATTCCGCGTCAATTTATGCTTCAAGAGCAAGCCAATTAAATACATTTCCTTGGCGTGTTAGTATCGAATATGTAGAAGTACAGTGGTTTTAGGTGGAATCAAAACTCTGAGAAATTAGGTAAAATGTTGCAGTCGTTGACATTCAATTTTATAATATTAAGGAAAGATGTTTATGTACCTCTTGCGGTACACTTCCTGTATATTTAGTTAGAATACAATCAAATTTGTCATCTAGTTTTTGAAGCAAACCGAGCAAAAACACATAAATCAGGTCTGAATCCGAATTTTTTTCCGCACATCTCTCCGACTCGGATACGATATTTTTTGGCCCATCGTATCGCGCGATTTGAATATTCATGTTTCCACACGAGAGCATATCGAATTAGAGTACTTCCCGATGCGAGGTGGCCCAAGAATGCGCCGCAGCTCAACGAGGCCCCGGGCGGGAGAAGAAACCGTGCAATTTCCGCACGCAAAATAACAAAAAACGCGGGATTTATAAAATCTCCCTGACAATTTATTTCCCATCCGCCACAATTTTCTCCTCCGACCATTACTCCCCGAATCCTTTGTGACCCTAGAAAAGAAACTGGGAAGACAAAGCCCGGGAGATACTCCTCGGGAGAGAAAAACCATAAAAAAGGATACCCCCTGGCGAGAGTTAAATCAAATGGAGATGAAAGGGATAATTAAGGAAAAGCACGGCAAGAAAATAAGGTATGAAAAATAACAGGAAAAGAAGGAGCGGGGTTCCCGCGCACGACTTCTGCACAATAAACGCGGAATTAACCGGAAATAATTTCTCGAGGACGGGAAGACGTATCGGTGGGATAAGAAGGGAGAGGGAAGATAAGGGACGCGCTAACCAAGGGTAGGTAATGAGATTGATGAAAAGTAGGCTGGTGGTTTCTTTAAGAGAGGGAGATTAGGGGGGCTGGGAGGATGGAGTTGGGATATCTCTCGGAGAGGGGGCGGGCTCGCTGATAGCGCTCCAAAAAGGGGCGTAATAATAGAAATGATGCCTGGTTTTGTTCGCCTCCGCGGTATTAGGAGATAGATGTAAGGATTCTATTCGAAGATGCGTTATTAATGCTCCGTTTTATCCGTTACTTGTCATGGGATTAGGGTCCCGTTTCAGTCCATCCGTCTTCGGGCGTAACTTTTGAATCGAGCGATCCTCGGAGATCCTGCTTCCGTATGGGAGGTGTAGTTCTGCGAGATACCATACTGCAACGCTGGTTTGGAGTTTAGATGAATTATGTGAAATGCTCGAATACAAAGATTGTGATTGGAGATTGATGAACTCCATGGCTGGAAATTAGGGGGTGGATCACAATTAAATTTTACGTTTCGGTGCGTTAGAAATTTTATCACTTTCCTCCATCAACTTCCTACGGCGTTTATTGAGTCATTATTAGGTAATTTAGGAAATGGAACTCACTTTTCTCATATTTCTTGTCTTTATTCTACAGTATTTTAAACTTTTCGTCTTTCTTGAAGGAACCGATTGACCAATGTTTTTTGGAATAATCGCTTTGAAAGTTCATTTTAAAGATATGTATATAGTACTGCAATTTTTTCATTATCTTTTATAACATTCCTTCTCTTTTTGTTTGATTAATATGTTAAAATATTTGCTTAAAAGGGATAAGTTAAAAGTGATTAAACGGTCTGTTTCTATAACGATTGAACTAGCTGTAATGAATGTTAATAAAGTATGAAGAAACCCTTTTTCAATGTGTTTTGTGATTCAGATAGCCATGATAAAGCCCAAGTCAGGGTATATTGCCAATTTCAATGATAATTCAAACCCAAGTGATACATACTTTTCATTACACTGATGTAGCATGTATGATGCAAAGATCTGATCTACATTTGTGAGTAGTTTATTTCAAATATTTAGGACAGGCAAATCGTGTGAATGTAAACATTTTCGGAAATGCACAGATTAGTTAAATAGTGACAGAAGAAAAAAATTTCAGAACAATTCCATATAAAAATAAAATAATCGTTTGTAATTTTAGTATAATTTACTGATACGCTGATGCTATTGATTAAATAGAAAGATAAGTTTAGATGTTATCTTGTGGAATACCTTTATAGAAGGAAAATTTGCCATTTATTAACTCTTTATAAATTTGACAGTCTTTTTTTCTTCTTTAGAAATTTAACAGTGCTTCAATTTCTCCATCAGATCTAATTGTTTTCAAGCTGAGACATATAATGATACCATCAATTTAAACAGGTATAATATTATACCTGTAGGTATATAGGTATTATACCTGTATAGTCCGTAATTGACATTTTAAAAATTCAAATAACTCGTCAAATTAACCCATATATCATAAGTAGATCGGTCTCAACGGAAATATATTTATGGGTCTCGGGAACACAGATTATCTATCAGCCGGTTACTACAGTATTTTATTTCCTTCTCCCTCCGCTCTCATTTTCCTTACCTCCTCATTCCGCTGCAGCCTTCTTCAAATTCCAAATGATAAGGCTACTGAGGGAAGGGTGCGATTCGTACCCTTTAATTAAAAATGAATGATGGTCAAATTCTGGGAATCAATGGAGATAACTTCACAGGATACGTTTGAGGGAAAAATACAGAGATAGGTTTCCAAGAAATTAGCCTTCTGAGCTCTTTCAGATACGCAAATTCAAAGCGGTGATTTGTCGGTGATTTTTGCGTTCATTTTTAAAGAAATATGGCTGGATTACGCTAATTTCTTCCAAGTTAATACTTATGAGTAACGATAGGCAGTTGGTGCCATAGTTCTGGATTGAAATTATGATAAAATAATCAATCATTGTTCAATGAATAATACCGTAGTTCAGTGATTCATGGTTTTGAGAAGAGTGAATATAATATTTATCTTAATATAAATTCTTCCGCTGAGTATATTCGTATCTCTGTGTACTCTTCTAACATTAGGAATCAACAAATTTGAGGGTTTATTTTTTTTCATTAAAGAGCTGGATTCTTGCAGTTTGAGCTTCTTAAGAAACCAAATAGTGATTTAAAAGGAACAAACAGGAAACTTAAACGTTCTTTCCCTTGTGAAAGGAATTGAAAAGCTTTATTAGCATATCAGGTAGTATTTTCCTACAGTTTTCAAAATTGTAAATTAACTTAAATTACATCTGGCTTCATGGAATTTAGAAATGAACACGATTTCTTATCATGGCTTGAATATTGAATATTATTGAAAAACAAATTGTGCTTCTTGCTTTTATGAGTAGAGTTTATTTTTTGTGATTAAAATAATATCTTATGCGACCTCTATCGTGTTTAAACAGTATATTTTATTTTATAATCGTAATATTCTTAAGGGAATTGTTTCTATAAAAATAAATTTTGAAACCAATAATTTAAAATCATCGTAGTAGAAAGAATAATATAACAATCATAAGCTACCACATAGCCTTGAAGCGCTCATAACTCATCCTAATTAAACATTATTTATCCCATTAGAAAGAATTTCCCTTTTGGATAAATCATGAATAAAACAGCTGATAGGATTCGTGCAGGTAGCACAAAAATTATTACCCTAACCGGTGCGCCCAGCTAGTATTTAAGGTGCTAAGCCTTCAAAAAATCATCGCATAAAGATCTTAATTAAGATAAGTTTTTATCTTATTTTCCGTTACCCCTGGATATTAAAATCGGCCCCGCCACGGCTTTTTCGGGAATTAATTTCCCTACTTTTATTCCGTAGATGAAGATATTTACAGCAATTTTTAAAAACAATTTTCCCCATAAGCTTCCCCCTTCACCGCGACATCAAAGGCTAACCCCATATTGCTGCGAGAGGGACAGACCGCTGTATGAGTCGGTAGCGGTCATTCGGAAGGCGTGTGTGGCGGCAATATCTTTTCCCTTCCCGCGGGAGGCAAAGCCCTCAACACCCTACGATTTCGAATCATCAAAATGATTTTCGGATAATAAATCTTCCCATACGATACGCCTTATCACGGAAAGTCGCGTGTTGGCTTCACTCCCGCCCATCCCCGTTCCCCCACCTCTCGTCCTGCCATTCCTTCAACCTTCGGGATCGCATTTCCCGGCAAAAACGGCGCAGGAATACGCGCCGAAAGTTGCGGTTTTCGCTACGAACGCCTTCCACCGACTTTCCTTTCTTTCTGCTCGCATATTTTTTCAACCGAATGCCTTTGACGACCTCGTTCGCTTCTTTTCGACGTCCGATATCGGGTGTCACCAGGTTGCCACGGAAGGTATCCGTGTGGGTTGGGGCGGAATGCGGGGAGGTCGGTAATGGAGATGGAGTGGATAAAGGTACTTGTTTACTCGCATCCTTAGGCATGTATATATCCACGCATATAAACATACTTACAAATACATCTATATATATATATAATTATATACATTTCAGAATATTATTATTATTTTCACTCCCTCTTCCATCTAACTTTACCAATTCCTTTATATTCATCTCAATATACTAGTATGTATATATGTATGTACATGTATACATAACACTAGCTGTATCATTTATGCATAAAGTTATGAAAAAAAATATGCGTATCTTATTGTTCTACGAAGTAAACCCATTGAATTGTGCTTACGTTATTCCGTAAGATATGCAAGGTATTTTTTTATTGTTGCGCACTGTTTGACTTAAAATACTTTCTATATTTCGTGGTGCATAATGATAGAAGGTGAAGTGAAGTCAAAGCGAACACTGAAGTTTTTCAGTCTTCATTTCAAGCACTTTTCTAGCTTAGGAAAGTGTTAATAATTATTAGCCCAAAAGGTTTCTTTTTATTCCTTTCCTTTCATTTAAACCATATCTATCTTATAACTATTAACTGATGCGATAAGAAAATAATTTTGGATTGAACTCAAATATTTATTTATTTGTAAATCTTAGTGCAGTATGAAAATTGTCAGTTGGAAGCCTCAGCACCGTAATATCAACTAATATCAGCTATTTATTCCAAATATATCCATACACCCTAAAGATTTACAATTTATATTATAAGTAAATATACCTTAATTTCTGTCCCTCAGGTCAAATATTACAATTACCGAGCAAAACATTTGCGAACTTAGCAGGTCATCATCCTTCATGATTTAAACATTTTATACAATAATATATCATAGTCATTGTTTCAATATTACAATAAAATGCAATTAGATTCATAATATGCATTTTAATTGTAATTAGCAAGTTTTGCAGTTAGTAGAAGATAGTATATTTTCGGCAGGGGCTTGTATGTTACATTCACTTTATGAATCACTGGAAAAAACTACACAAACAAGTATCAAAAACTTATTATTATAAAAATAAAAATTAAAACATTATATGAGGCCCAGGGGGACTATAGAAGATAGGACTGTGGGAGATAATAGCTTTAACGCCTTTCAAAAGAACCAATAGGTTTTAACATCGAAGGTTTAATTTTTAGCACTACTTCATTAATAATTCTCTCGGAAAAGCAACTTAGATATAATGAACATATTATCAATAAAAGCATCGGAAGTCTACCAGTGAATTATTAACTTCCATTAGCGACTGGGCAATGGAATGTTTATATCAGTGATGGCTTTGTGGATATATTACATTATAGCTATTTATGATTGTCTCACAGTTAAAAAGATTTGGTGAAAATGTAAGCTGTGACAAAGATAACGCAAAATATTGATCGGTAAGAGTGACTAGATAGGTCTACGATGTTAGTTTAACCCTTATGGTAATGAACGACTTCATTTTGTTCAAAATATTTTAAATCTAGGTCAAAAGGCACGTTTACTTATGTTCTCTTTGTTGAATAATCTGATTCTCTACAAAAGGCCACAAATGCTTTAAACTTCGTACACAATTCTACAGCCAACGCCATTCTAATTTTATACTGTATATATGGTGCGAAATTCACTTAAAAACTCATTTTCATTTATGTAGCGTTATTTAAATTGTAATGGTGATGTGGAAACATATGCCTATTTAGAATTTAACTTTTCGACAGGATATGAATGCGGCAAATCGCAGATTCAAAATTTAGCCTCAATTTTCAAGGCTTGAAAATCGCACGTATGATTAATAAAATCCAAAAGTTTATAGGATAGAATTTAAATACAAGTCAGCATTCCAATCGTATTAATTATGGAAAATTCGTTACTAGAATGCCTTAATTTGAATTTTAATTACTCCTCTGTGATAGGAATTGGAATAAACTCAGTGCGGTCGAAACTCTTGTGCTATTTCCGTTAATATTTGGAGTATTTTTGATTTTTTCAATAAAGTTGGTATCACACCAACTCTAACATAAGTGAAAGTTAATTTCGCGTTACAAATTATCAGCATTACATTAATGAATAATTATCTTTGCAGGTAAAATAGGAAAACCTGATAACAATCTGGGTGATGCTAAAAAGAATACTATTAACGTTATATCTTTATGTTACACATTCCCTGAGTATTACTTCAGTGGTAAAGTTTGACTATATACGTCACAATGTCATACAATTTAATAGTTGGTTCAATCACTTAAAAAACGATTTTTATTATTTTTCTGCAACTCTGAAAAAATACCTTGCGTCTTGCCTACGGGATTACATAGCTAAATTCAAGAGTATCAACAAAACAGTTTTCTATTCTAAGGAAGAAACAGCTCAAAATATGCTGTATTTAGAGTTTGATGCGTTTAAGTGTTATGAAAATTTAAGTCATGAGTTTTGTATAGAATTTAATGTAGTAAATCACAAAATGTAATTAGAAGTCTCTGAAGACTCTGAAGAAAGAAGGGAAGAAAAAATTATTTGAAGGCCATTTAGAAAGGAAAATCGTTTAATAATGGAGATTAGCTGCGCATAAATTACTGTGCTTTATTTGAGAGAAAATAGTTTAACCTAACATGATTGTTTTCCGCGCTTTTCCATGGAATTTTTCAGGATTGAAAAGAAATAAAACTCACTTTCTACTATATCATTATTTATAGCTACGCTTAAAATTGAGTTTCTGTCTAGGTGGCAACGCTTTAGGTGAACATTACAAATTAGTTTTTAAGGTAGAATTCACCCAGGACAGGAGGGAAACGCATCCAAAAATATCCCGTTGGCTGAAGAAATAGGTCCCACCAAGATTTGAACACGGATTCAAAGTCCAGAGGGCTAACCATTACACCATGAGACCGTTACGATTTACGATTAAAGAAAAAACTCACTTTAGTTACCGTGTAACGTCATTATAAAATACCTTTTAATGGATAATGATAATAAATTAACAATGATAATGTAATAAAAGTAGTGTGATGATAGTAGAGTAATAATTATATTATATTAATATTTTATTTTTTAAATAATGTTGGTAGTTTGCTAAAAATTACATTTTAAACCCCGGAAAGTAAATTTTATATTTCTATCGTGGAGTAATTTCTTATTCACCGTCTCTACCACTATCTTTATTTTTTTTTCTCTCGAAAATGTATGAGGTAATAAAGTCGCGTGGAGCAGGAAACTCATGGCAGATTGAGTTGTGAAGTCGGGAAGGATTTCCACGAGGCATTCAGTCGCGAGTCACGTACCGCTTTCAATAAAAGTTGTATCCATCTTCGAAGGTCTTCAGCATTCACGGGAGACACACGAGCGAATGTAAAACACGCCAGAGTTACGTGTTAGCGTAAAATTTGAACCCACTTAATCCGACGCGAACTCAATTTTTCACCCCCGTCCTCCCCAGTCACTCTAATTATTTTTCGCGTCGCGTTCCGAAGCAGTTGTGAGCGTCAACACGTCGGCACTTACGTAAGCGTGACGCGATCAGATGGAGATAAGGGGGGAGGATGTCTGGGGGCAATCTAAGGGATAGATTGGAGCGGTGGTATCTTCTGTCACGGTCTGGAGATGTGTTGATATAGGAAAGGCAGAAAGAGAGGCCGGTTTGCGGGGAACGTGCGGGAGATAGGTCGGACGTGTGTGTGGCGTGGAGAACGGGGGTTGCGGCGCGAGGGACGGCATAAATAGAACAATTTGAAGGAATCGGATCAGAAAACATTGGAAGATTTAAGAGCCGCTCGTTGGGGCGTGCTATCTAACGTTGCTAATTCATTCTATTCTGAACGCCTTCTTCCGAGGCTTTGAGATGCGGGGGGCGAGTTAAGTGCCCTTGGAGATTCAATTTCCGGTGCTGTGATAGGCCCATATGTGGTGATTCAAAGTGACGTATTCGATTCTATTATACCAATTCTTACGCGTTTACGTGTATAAATTTGCACATGATAACAAGCATAGCGTTAACCTACCATTTTTTTAATTAGCTTACGTGTATAGAAAGAAAATTTGGAGCACGGCTATTATAGTATTAGAAGGTAAAAATCTCCAATCTCCTTCAGCAAAAAGTGCGTTTTAACCTCTAATAATATAGCGTACTTACGAGTATTACAGCATAATACTATGACTGTGAAGAATTATCATACTGATTCATAGGTGTTATTCCAGTTTAAGTTAGAAATAATTAAAACGTAAAAATCCCATCTCCCAAATGCGTAGGTTATTTTCTCCTAAAGATGACACTGACAAATCGGTACAGGTAGCATTTATTAAGAAGAGCAATTTTTTAAGTTTAATTTTTCTATCTTCCGGTGAATTATTTCCCTAAGTAATGACTTTCACACTCAATTGAGTTATTAATTTGTATAGTGCATTTTGATGTTAAATGAATTCATTAACGCTTAATATGTATAAGATTGTCTACCCCTGATTTACTAGATGTGCCGCTTGTTCGGTGAGATGAGGATATTATATTGATATTGGTTAGTTTTCTTATACCTCGCATAGCGCATATATTGCGCTTTTGACAATCTCAGTATGCATTGATTTAATATTTGGAGATAACATGGCTGGTGAAGGATTATTCTATCGAATCTAAGAAACTTTTGTTTTGGCCTTGGTTTATGAATACAGATTCTGATACAACTATTTTATGGACGCTTACAAACGAACGCGTAAATTAATGTTTTCAAAATTATTTAAAATAGAGCTACATTTCCCTTGCAGTATAAGCAATTGAATTTCTTTGGTAGTTTTTACGAATATTGTAGGAGTCGACAACTTTCGTAAATTGGCACTTTGATAACGAGTATGATTTCAGAAAGAATTAATATCGTGAACAGAATTTTATGCCTTCATAGATCTAATGATAAAAATTATAATCTTTTTATAAGTGAATAATCTAATAACATGTAGGAGTGAATTATGTTTACATAATATTTAAATAATATTTTGGCCTTCACTTTTTGGAACTTCATCTTAAGATAAGATAAAATAACTTTAAAAGCATATATTGAAATAAGTTTGTATGTAAAAGATAAAAAATTTATTACTCTATATAGGATAAAATAAGCATTTAGTGTTTGTGGAATATAGTAAAGTATCTTATGTCTTATTTTTTGCTATATTCTAAGAAGTGATGATAGATATATGGGGAATATGTCAGTGAATGAATTTCCGCGAACGAGTTGAAAGTTTCATCGACGCTCTTCCTTAACATTAGCTAAGAAATCCGAAACCAATTGTATTGCGCTTCGAGCGCAAAAGAACTTGAACGAGGGGAAGTAATTTAGTATTTTCATTTCCCCCACATTGTCCCCAGAGCTCTTACTCGCATCGACCGTCCCATTACCCAATTTTTCCTCCATTTTAAAGACTCGGCGTGACCTTGTTAATCATGTCATCGGCAGGTAAGTGTGTTACACGGAAATACTCGGTTTTCTAGAGAAAGGATACGGTTAGGGCAGACTGACACGAATAATTATCCAGCAGATCATTTTTCGAGTAGGAGGAAAGGGGAATAAAAAAATTGCGCGTCTCTAAACAAGGGATTAATTAGGAATATGTGCGCGGAGAGCGGCAAAGGAGTTCAGAGTGAAAAGGGAACAATGGAGGGAGAGGGGAAGGGTGCGGGGGCGGAGACGAAAGATTTAATGAGATAAGGAAGATGGGCGGAAAAGAGGGTGGGGTAGATGGATAGGTGGGATTAAGGAGGGGGAAGGGCAAGGAAGGAGGGCAAAGGTGAAGAGAGGGGAAGGAGAGAGAGGAAAACAGAGAAACTAAGGGATGAAGTGGGGGATCAAGAGGAGGAATTGGGACTTCCAAGTCGCTTCTTACTCGCGAGGAAATTGAGGCAATTCTCGACCAAGCTGCAACTTCATCTTCTCAGGAAAAAACAGCAAATGTTGAAAGTAGGGGCTAGACCTATTTAAAATTAGTAATAATATAGAGGTGTTAAAAATAAAAAATAGAGAATTCTGTGTCTGATATTTTTACGTGGTGTTATTAAATACATTATCATGATAATAATATATGTATAAATATTATTATTGTTATGTTTAATTGCATTTGTACTCAGCAAGTTGTGGAATTATGTTGTATATATTGAAAAAACAACTTTTTTCAGTCTCTCCTTTAATAATTTATAATCCAAGTACAGGGTTTCAGCCAGTAACAAATTTAAATTAAAAATATACATCCAGACGGGTACCCGCCGACAAACCATATTTTGTTTGTCAGGACCCAAATGGATAAATTTTATTTCCCTAAACAATTATATCGTAGTACATACAGTCTACTGAATATATATTTGGCAACAAATGTATCTTTTCTATTTTGAATCTTGTCTGTTTTGCTTTTTGATTCAAATATTTAATTGTATCAAATTGCATTGTATATAGCACTACATGTAAGCTTATTATACAGTAATTGTTCTTAAGCTCTCTGTGGACAAGGAGTTAAAGCAAATTTTTAAGGCAGACGTTGGACTTATTCTATGTTGAATTTGCCATTATATTTATTTGAGAATTTGAGTCTCTTGAATTTATCTCTTATTACGTTCGTGGTGGAATGCATTAAATTAAAGTAGTGACTTACTGTGCAGGCAAAGGAAAAGAGCGACTTTAAGTAAACTTTAAAAGGAGAGACTGGATATTTTTGCGAGTAAAAGTTGAGACTTTCGAGTCTCTTATCATATTTGTTAAATTAAGGTGAGTTTATAACGAAATTGTATCTTCCACCTCGGACAAAAGGGAAAAGATAACAAATGGCAATGTTAATAGCAAAGACTAGACTTATCTACATAAGGAAACGGAGACACATATTGAGGACGAATTCGGAACGAAGTAACTAGTAATGTAGTAACTTCTACCATGAACAAGGAGAAAAGATCAATGAAACATTACGTCACCAGAACAGAAATATGTAAGCTTGAGCAGGGAATCTCTAAAGAAAATATCCGAATACATTAGCTTTGAATTATTGAGAATTCGATGGTATACTTTTATGTCTTAGAATAGAGAAACATGAGTGGTAATATATAACAGCTAATTCTACATATTAGCACGATTCTCAAGATATAGCACAGCGGAAAAGACCGATGGCACATATTTTCATTGATTTTATGAAGATGAGAATAGAGTATTTATTATTTCCTCCTCGTAATAAATAGTTTTTTACCAAAATATGAGACTTAGAAACAGTTGAGAGTAGTTAATGATTATTGTAAATAAAAATTAATAGTTATATGACACGTCTTAAAGTGAAGAGAAGTAACAATAGCATGAGATGGTTAATCGTTAGATGGGAAGATGCATTTAATACGGAGAAATATGTTAATAAAATAATGGAGAATTATGTGTCCCTTTTAACCTACGTATTCTAAGAATGAAATATGGGCAAGGAAATGCAAGAGTAAAGTGCTCTATATTATATTTGCGGAAACTAATTGAGCCAGTTCACAACGGAACGTTCATGAAACTTTTAACTTCTATTCTCTGCCATTAATTTGCATTGTACGCGTAGCATAATACATGTATGCATTACTTTCAGAGTTCCAGGGCTAAATGTAAAGGAAGGGTAGCGGGAAACGGCGAATAGAGAAAACAGGGGGACAATTAAGTATACACGCATTGTGAATTCAAATTACTAGGTCTCCTATCACGTTAAAGTAGAGTGCTGGGAGAATGAGCAAGGAGAGACGTAGAGAATTACGAAAGATAAACAAACTTACCATTCCAGGAGGAAGACATAGAGACTAATGAGGGCGGATGGGAACATGGATTTAAAAAATATCGTAGAATTTAGGCGAACTACCAAATTAGTCTACGGGGAAGGCTAAATTGAAGCAAGTATTTTCCTTCCCCACTTGTACATGTTATGTATCATAATATCAGCCTTTGTGTTATATTTGGGTATACAATGTCTGAAACTTACGTAATAGATAGATGCGTACATGGAGTTTATTTCTTGTGCCAATGCACTTGTATTTTCTTTAAGAAATTTAATTAGAAGTAATGATCGTACGAAACATGGTGCAGTGACCCAAGGAAGAAATTTTCGTTTTCATTATTATTTGTGTCGTCTATTATTGTTTTTGGAAGGGAATCACTTAAACTATGAAGAAATATATAAATTTCTGTGGAATTACATAAGTAAATTTTGTGATTTCTTACGTTATGTATCGATAAAATTTCCGTTGCTACTACAGTTGCTCCGAAAGTTTATGGTGATCATAAGTGTAATGGTGACAGTATTAGTGATTATTTAGATAGCAAGATACAATGGCACCTAGGAAGTAAAATATCATTAAGTTTCAGTAGTTGAATGAAAAAATAGCAAGAAACATAATTCTCATATAGCAATGAATGTAATTTATTTATACATGTATACCTAAATGAAACAAGAAAACCACAACTGCATCTATTTTTATTATTGACAAACACGTAAGGCCCTTACAAAAAAAAATCCAACTAGCCGGGACTCGAACGAGGGACCTTGCACTTTGAAAATCGGTAGTAATCTTTCTGAAACAGAGATTTACTTCTGGGTAAGAACCAATGTGTTTTAAAACATAATGATAGTTATCTTGATTATTTCTACAATTTACAAGTGTGGAATAGTTAACTGTAGGAGGTATTGTATGTATCCTATCGTATGAGGTACGTAATGATTTCCAAATAATTGCTACGATAAAACAGCGAGTGTTACTCAGATGATACAGGACGCGGGATGGGAATAATTAGAAGATAGAATACTAATTCAAAGGATAAGCTTACTAAATATGTTCAGAGAAATTATGTTCTTAGAAGATGTAACCGATGTAATGCGACCTCCCTGTTGTATAGGCTGTTCTGATACCACGAGGAAGATCAGAGAAATAGATGCTAGAACAAATCGTTACAAGAATTCATTTTTCCACGATCGATACGAGAAAGCAATCGATTAGGTAATTGGAGTCGATGTGCTTGTACCCCCTGCCGCACGCCTAAAAGCTGCTAGCAGGGATATAAACATAAATGGTGCGGGCAGCTAGAAAATTACAATCTAGTTAAACATTTTACTTCAATTTAAAAAAACAGCGAATACAAAGTTTTAGGACATAGGAATCCTTTGATGCTTTGGAAAGAAATTATTGCCGGGCGGAAAGTGCCCATTGAGAGGTGAAAACACGCGAGAAGATGATTGATAGAAAGGGGTAGAAAGAGAACAAAGCAAAGAGGAATCACGGAAGAATAATACGAAGTGGAAAATGAAATGTTTGACAACTGGTGAGGAGAGGGATGCGAGAGGAAGAGAGATGAATGAGATAAGGCGGACAAAAGAAGAGGATCACGCTGAAGTTTGTAAGGAGAAGAAAAGGAAGCGGGAAATAAAAGAGTACCGGTAAAAGGGAGCGTGAAGGAAGATAAGAGGGATACAGAGAGAATAAAAAGTATTGAATCGGAGAATCACCTTTTTCTAAAGACTTGGGAAAAACGCGGAAGAATTATCTCGAAGAAAATTCCAATAAGGTTGAGATTTATTTAGGGTGTAAAATTGGGGATACTGGGTGATAGATGGTTTTACTTTAGGAAAAATGTATGTAGGCTGAGTGTATTAAAATCAGGAAAGGTTGAAAATGTATCTTAGCAATTTAAATGAACAAGAAGAGAAGATTTAAAATGGTGGAACCCCTCAATATTGGAACAATTATTTTATATTGCAGAAAGATAGAATATAGTTTTACATTAAACAAATGCAAAAGTGTATATCCTGTGAAATTTCGCTGCGAAATTTGTAAAGTATAAAACAACAATTTTATTTCACTTCAAATGAAATAATTGTTCCATAGGGTTCTTTATAACTATTAAACTGTTCTAGTAGTACTTTATGTAATAATATTTAATGGCGTGGTTTCTTAAGAAGTAGGATGATTATAAAAATCCAACAACTACTTTCTTACACGAGATTGAAATTCCAAAAGTCCTAAGATTTTCTTCCATCTTACCTAATGTATTCTATCACATATCCCATTAATGAAGATATATTTTAAAACAACCAACACAAATGTATCACTCTCGTCAATAATTAAAGGCTAACATAAACAGCGGTAATAGAGCATTCAATTTAACTTACCATAATAATCCCTTAAGGAATGCAATTGTTGATATTTTTATTGAATTTACTTAAAAATGCTACGTAATTTATGTTCTTGTCATATCTATAATGTCTTTCTATATTGTAATATCATATTCGTAGCATATATCTGTAATATCTATTCAAAGGGTTAGAAGGGTTATTAAGTCAGTTTGTACTTTTTTCTTATGAAATAAATACTGTTTCTATCATGTTTACGTTGGAAGTAATGCATTATTTCATTTATTTATCAACGGATTTCTTTTAAGTTTGAAATTACTTCGGAATGTGTTTAATACGAGTTGATTAGAAAGATTTTTTCCCAAAATACCCTTATATATTTTTAAATCCTGCAACCGATTCACCCTCGCAATTTTATTACCTTTGAATATTAAGTGGAAGAAAATGCCGGGAATCATCCCAAATGAATGTCCCCTTTTTGAGTCATAATGGGAAACTCCGGAGAAGCCCTGCAATTTCCGGTAAACGCTGTCCTTCTAATTCAGTCCAGCTTATTAAAAAAATTTAATACCGCCCGGGATTTAGGTGGAAAAGCTTTGTCGTGCGAAGGCAGAATCCGGGGGGAGTTTGAAGGATACGGAATTAAGGAATAATGCCCTGGCGTACGGAAAAAAAGGATGACAAAGAAAGGGATATGGCTAAGGAATGAGAAGGAAACAAAGGAATCGAGGATGAGAGAGTTTGATCGATCAGCCCCTTTATCCGAGAGATTAAGCCCAGGTAAGGCCGTCCTTCTTTATCGATGTAATATTTAGGGTGGCTTGAGGAGGCAGAAAATGAATCGTTTTGAAAGTGAAACTGTAATAGATATCTTTAAACATTATACCTATCCGAGATCAAAATATTGGCCAAAATATAAAGAATATAATACAACCGAAGTTCGAATGTAGTCATACAATGAAAATTTAGAAATATTTTTCGTCTTATTCTTGTTCCTGGCTGAAATACTATGAGTTTCGTTTAGACTCAGCCATGGACTTACATATCATTCTACGGTCACTACTTAGATATGAATGATACTGAACAGCATAGCTTTTACGTAGGCTTTCGTATACAGTTATTTAATAAAATTCTCGATTGAAAGTAATATCGACTTCATCGTAATCAAATATACTTTTTGATTTTAGATTTCCTTTAAGAATTACATGATATGATGCGAAGTTGTCTCTAAATAATAAATCGCTATCTATGTATTATCATAGAGTAACTATACTAGAGGGCTAACCTTATGGGACTAAATGATATGAGTTTTTTCATTCTTTTCCTCCTCGATAGATGCCCTCAGCGTAGTTCTTCTTCGCCCGGCCACCGAGCCGAAACTTATCTCTCGCAGCTCTGTTTAGATTAAAGCGATAAGAACACCGCCCAAAGCTCAAGAACGGCTCAAGTTAGCCGTTCTCCGATTCATTCGCGTCGATGCTTCCGAGGAACCCCTATACAAGTGGACGGCCAACCACGGCTCGCGAGCCTCATGCGGCTCTTTGGCCCCTTGAGTGTGGCTTTTCGTGATGACTGGTTTTCTTATTTATATTTTAATAATTTACTTAACTACATAGTTTAAGTTAAAAATAATTGGCTTTCAAAATAAATTGTAACCGTTTTATTGTTGATATTTGGCTCTATTGACTAATAAGTTTGCCGACCACTGCACTATAATCTTGCAACTGCTTGCTACTTACATTTCTTTAATTGACTTTTAATAACTGTTCACCGATTTATCATGGATGGTTGAAAAATCTTTTTTAATTATTTACGATGATAATGACGAATATTCATTTTATTTCGAGTACTGAGTAGATGTTCTGGAAGATCGATAATGAATCCATGCAAACTGAATAACAGGTTATAGTACAGTAGAACCCCGTTTTTACGAACCTCAATTTTAGGTAATGACGCAGTTTTAGGAACCATTCCGCCGGTCCCGATCTTTGTACAAGCAAAATTACCTCAGTTTTACGTTAAACCTCGATTTCATGTTTTACGAAGTGAGAAGCCGGTCCCTAGTGAACGAACCCAGGTTTTACGAAGTATTTGAAATGGTTTTGTCGCACTGAGTTCAATACAACGGGATGATGATCGCCGTAAACAGGAGCAGCTGAACCCAGACCGTCTATGTTGGGAGGACCCTTAGCACATGTATTTTAGATGGGAAAATGTGAAAAAATCGAATATAAGTGTGGTGTTTTTTGAAGTGCTTACACTGTGGTAAAATTCCTGTGGATGATCATCCATGCATTCTTAGGGATCGCAATGCTATCGCTGGTATCGTCATTCTATATATATTTACTTCCGTGTTTTGTCGTCGATGCCTAATTCGATGTGTAAACATTTGGCATTATGCAAATGTAAGAGCGAGTATTAAAAAGTAAATAAATTTCGTAAAAGGTATCAAAACACCTTAACAACATTTTAAAATTTAATGCACGCCGCATCTGCACATATTTGCGTCACCTCCAATGATCTTTTCCCCCTAGCGAGCGTGGACACGCTGAAAAATATTGGTCTCCAAGCGAGAAAAAATTGCGCGCATTCAGTCAGAATCACTCTCTGAGCGAGGTGGCCTGTGTTATGATATCCCGTGTGCCTTTCAGTGAAATAATGGATAAAACATCGCTGACCAAGGAAAAGAGGAAGTCCCTGATTTTGGTCACCAAAAGGTCAATTATCAAGGAAGTACGTGATCGCGGGAAAACAAAAACAGAAATTTCTCGGAAGTATGGCATTTCTTTATCTATATTAGCAACAATCGCCAATTCTAGTGAAAAACGTTTGAGCCACGAAAAGGCATCGTTAAAAACAAGTACGTCTCATCGCACAGTGGGCTGGAATCGAAAAAAGCTGGCCAAAAATAAGAAAGTGGTTTTTTTTGAATGCGTACTTTGAAACCTCGCATAGTCATGCTTGAATAAATTCTGCATATAGCTGCGAAATCACAAAGGAAAAAATGCTTCGTATTTGCCCACTGTTGAGACCATGCTCCGAAATAAAATAGTCTAATGGCAATATCCAGTTCAGAGGAATGCCTCATATCATGAACACCAGGTACTAGAAACGACTTTATGTTCCCGCCCTAGAACCAACATATGTTTTCACGAACGACCGAGCGGTCCCTTTTTAGGACCACTGATTTTGAGACACTTTGTTTCAAATCAGCTTTTTATCACTTTCTTCGCTAAGAATGGGTAGATATTTTTCTCAGGCTCCTAGGATGACCCTCTAACCAAGGTTAAGGCTATGAATCACACTTGACATGTAGTATACATTCATTATCACTTTCGAAATTAGGCCCATCTCATTATGAATCTCTCTCCTGTGCATCTGAAATGTAAACAGTCCCAATGCCTCACCCTACTCGTTTATGTTGGACGTAAACACTCTTGAGTTTCCCTAGCATCTTTGGTCGAAACAAGTGGTCAGCTCTTTTCCTCAGAAAAAAACAAAGATAACGATTAAACTCCTCTCAAATTCATCCTCTGGCTCATCGTCACTCAATTCAGATGAGTGTCTCGCTTATTAATATAATTTATTTTGGTCTTATCCTGTTTGAATACTATGAAAAGAGTTATTCGTAACTATGTGCCTACATGGATGTTTTTTAACAATGGACGCAATTCAGTGAGGAAGGAGAAGAGAATTCTCTCATTAGTGATTAGTCTCACCTACCTCTGTAAACCTCATTCCTTCTCGAGCTATTAGGATTGGTATTGAGGTTCAAGCAATTATCCAGACTGAATACTATATTGAATGCCTTTTCATCCTAAGCTTTCTCTTTTTATATGATTCAGTGGAAGTAATTCTTAAGCTTACAGTAAATAAGAGGAGAGCTTGATAAATGCTTCTTGTTGTGTATCAATTCGCGTATAGCATAGAAATATACTAAATAAAAATAATGAATGTATAAAGGACCTCGAAATTGTTTTAGACAAAAAATGTAGCTTATCAGTTATTCCTTATTTTATGAGTGATGAATCAACTTAAAACTAATTGACTCATCATCGTTTTCTTATTTGTAATCAATGAAAGCTAAGTGCCAATGGCATAAAAATTATAATCTATCTAGCCCTTCGATAGAGGAAATTTTTGTTGAAGAATTCAAAGAATGATTGAACTCAAATACAAGAAAAAGTTATTAGAAAACGAGCATCAGCAGATACTAATAACACTAGAATTATATTCGATTTAATGTCTTAGAATCTTGCGGCGCAGTGATCGAACATGCGCACTCACGCTTCATAATGCGTCCGCTCCCATATGTGGTAATGGCAATCAGTAACTTAGTAATAGGAGAGAACGAACGAGGTAGCACCGCTGGGGAAGGTAAGCGCAGAAGTGAGCGGATTGGAAAATGGATCCGTGGAGCGCAAACTCTCCTTTGAGAGAGAATCCTCAGAGATGGAAGGAGCGCATTGAAACGAGCTGGCACCTGATTACTCGCGTAAGGGACTCTCTCGAGACAAATTGTCCTCCCGATAGCGAGTTGTCCTAATTGGACTGTTGATAATAACTGCACAAAATGTGCATTCCGATTTTACATCGGCATTCCGCAGTAATCATTAGTATTTAGTTCCCGTACTCGGGAATATAATCACAAATGCCAGAATTGCGTGCCTTAAAACGGTGTTATTAGTAGAAGCAAATGATACGTAATGCGTAAATAAAATGATCGGATCCACGACCACTTGGCCTCTTCTTCTTTATGTTGTTGCTCTATAAGGTCTTGGTTAAGGCGAGATTGAGACTGAAAAGCCTCTTCTTCCATCTAACCTTTCGTCGAAGATATTAATAACAAATTTAGGTGAATTGAGATAAAAAATTAGAATTGGGTGTAAGAAAACCTTAGGTAAGGGAACCACTGCAGAAAACGCCCACAAAGAATGTAGGGTGGAAATCTTACTCTCGCAAACTTACTGACAGTACAACCTAAAAGATCTAAACGGAAGAAATAATAAAACATTGTAATAAATAACACGACTGGTTGCAATTAATAAATAGTTTGCATTTGATGATTTTTATTGTTATGTCTATGTTTTGATTGTGTTATTTCCAATATAATCATTGTTATCAGAATTATTTAAAATAAAATATATCCGTGGAATAATTAGAAAAATGCTTTTATAGTTTCCTTTACCGAATTCCACATAGTGACAACTACCACAATTGAATCTATAATAAAATATATAATCTAAAACCTGTATATAGCATGCAAACAGCATATAAAAATACCTACGTTGACCCTCAGCAAGTTACCTTTTGGCATTTTGTAGGGGAATAAAACACCCAACTAATTCAATCGAAGGTTATAGAACTAATGGAAAATGTTTGCTTATATAATTAGCTGAAATATTGGAAAATAAACGAGTAAAAAATATTTAATACGAAATTAATACGAAGACCAAAAGCTATCATTTCCGGAAAAGGTGTACGCCTAACGATGATAGAAATAAGTAATTATACGTGGAATAAGTATTAAACTTTTGTATAAGATTTAATTGGATCTGGAAATTTACTCGTAGTATGAAATTCAATTTAAACTTCTATTCCTCCGTACGCCTTCCACGAATTAATTCAAGACATTACATAACAGATGATGTTAATAGGTTAACAACACCGGTCGCAAGAATGTATATATTACGGAAGTTAGCAAGTGTTTTTCATTTAAGATGGTTATAGCACTAACCCACAAAGTCGAGGTTGATCATATTAATTTTATTGTGCATTCCAATTCCGCATCGGCATTCCGTGGTAGTCATAATGGAATATCATTACAAAAGCCAGAATTGCTTCCCTTAAAACGTGGTAGATTATTAGAATGGGGCAAATGATATGTAATGCGTAAATAGAATAACGATGATCGAATCCACGGCCACATTGCCTCGTTCCGCGAAAACTTGATGTCAGCGGTAATGAAATCGGTTCAACGAATGCATTCCCGTTTATTAGCGAACGGGACTCTTTTCCTGTGGGAGAACGTCGAGATATATTTGCGAAAACTCTTTGCGTGGATGGGGTTCATATTTAGCGTAACTGATTGCGGATTGCTTTTAACGCGAATAATTTCCGAGGACGGGGATTAAAATTGCAAGGGAGGCGTTTGAAAAAGGGATTACCTCGTTCATTATTATAATTGGGGTTCGAAGCGTTATTTCGATGGGAATAGAGTTAGAGGAATATTTTCTTATCTTCGATTATTGCCTATCAAACTACACCATTGCTGTTTTTACTCCTTCTTAGTCTCTTTACTCTTAATCTTTTAGGTTTTTTAGATCCACAATATTTGCAATTCTTCTTCATACATTTCTCTTTAATTTAATTATTCTATAATTAATGAAGATGTGTTAGATGAAAGAATAGGCTTTAGGTCTCAATCTTGCCCGAATAAAGAAGATTGTTATTATTATTTCTCATTCCGTTAAAAAAGAATTGTCTGGTTGTTTAAAGACGCGAATTTTCCTTATTAATTCCACTGTTTTATAATCTCATTACGTCTGTTATAGAATTAAACAATGTACTATATCAAAATGTTATATATATTGTAGCTATAATAAGCGAGATTGAGCCTGAGGAGTCTTTTCTTCCGTTTGACCTTTGGTCAAAATTATTAATATCAGAAATAATATGTAGTTTAAAGAGATGAAAGTATTAGAAAAGGATTTAAGAATATCCTATGCTATTATCTTAAGTAAAAAGATACACTACAGGGAAACACCCACAAAGAAGGGGTGTATGAAAATCTTGCGCAAGCTTACTGAAAATAAAAATATGTAAAGGAAAGATTTGTATAACATCTACACAATATATAACAATATTGACAATATATATATAACTAGATATATAGTCAATATTGAATATAACTAGATTGACACTCTGCAAGTCGTCTTTTGGCATAGTTATTGAGGGGTTGCAAAGACTATAGTTAATTCAATCGCAGAGTTTTTCTATCAATGATAAATGTTTGCTCATATAATTGGGCGAAATAATGGAAAATTAACGAGTAAAATGTTCTTATTACGAAGACCTAAAGCTCAGATTCCCGTAAAAAGTGTATACCTTATGATGGCAGTGATAATTAACTTTACGTGAACTTAATATTAAACTGTTTGTACAGAATTTAATTCGATCAGGAAACTTAGTATAAAATGTAATATAAACTTCTAATTTTGCTAGAACATTCCACAAATTAGTTCATCGCTTTCCATGCTTTTTCGTACCAAATGTTCTTTCCAGCCAACCATCCTTTCCTGTTTACCGATATACTCCGTAATGTTCCATTTAAATTCAACTCTTTGAGAATAAAATAATGAATATGCTGATATCCCAAGGAGTGAACAAGTATGGCTAACTTTATCTGGGAGCCTGAAAAGTATCATCGCACTTTAAACGAAGCATACGCGAGCAGTGATTCTGCATTCATTTCAGCCCGGATGAAATGCAAATCAAAGGGGAACTTTGAATGTTAGGAACATTAAACAAACGTGCAGTGGAGCGTGAAAAGAGTTCCGAAATACTGTTCAGTTCGCCTCAACGCTGCCGAGTGCATCTGAAGGATGAGTCGGGATGCTGCGATAGGATCCGTAGAAGAAATTAACTATTTTCTCCGTTCGTTTTCTCTTCAAGGAATCCCCTTTTCCTACTCTCGGAATATCACGGATTCATTGAACTCGGCGATCTGTCGCTTCAAATTACGAAGTCGTTGAGGATATAATGGTTCTACCGTTAATGCACCTTCTATAGCCCCACACCTTATCCTTTTCTTCCAAGTTCTTTCTCTTGATTTGGATGTTTTTGGCTGACTTTCTAACTAACTTAAAATATCTTTCGCTCTAACATAACTTTCATAGGTGCTGAGGAATATATAAGATTTTAATATCTTCTGTAGTATATAATATAGTTACTGAATTAGTTCCTCCTGATACCATTTCTTAATGGACAAAATCTTTACCATTTTTAAACTCGATATGCGAAGGTACTTCATGGAAGGCCATAAAAATGGAAAAGCAGAATATATTCTGTGGAAATATACGATGTGATTCTTTTCTACTTTATCATTTTTTTTAATGTAAGATGGAGAAACATATTTCTTATATGTATATTTTCGTCCATAAATATGATAATATGAAAGCTACTGAGGTGTGCTGACACTGATTTATCGTGATCATGCCATATATAGAATGCTATGAGAATTATATATCGTATATAGAACGCTATGAGTACAGTCATAGCCATTGTGCTACATTTACAATGATTTTCTTCACTTGTAATATTATTTCTTAGCGGCGAAATAAAGGGAAAACTACTTCATTTATTAGCTTCAGCAAGTCTCATTCCCTCTCCAGGGTTTTTTGTTGCTAGTAGTAAAGGTTTTGAAGCTCAAAAACATTTCCACTGAATGCTTTGCAGGTAGACTTACTTTACATATCCTATTTTTAGGAATCTTAGTGACTATTTTTTTTAATTCACGATAAAATAGATATTGGTATGAAATGGTCCTTGTGACCAAATTACTCCGTGATATATTAGGATAAGAATTCTGCACCTTTAAAGTAGTACATATATATAAAAAATGTATCACATTAATATAGGCGAATAAAGATTATATTTTTCTCCATTCATTCTTTTTCTAATAGAACAAATCGTCCAACTTTTCAAAATCAAAAATCAAAATAAAAAAAATGAAAAATAAACAATTACATCTCGTACATTTTGTATTAGTTTTGATATTTAATATTCTTCTGTAATGGAATTCCACCAATTATCGCTAGATGATGTTCATCATCTGAAAGATGATATTTCGAGAACTACCATCAAACCAATAGTGTCGAATGACGGATGTCGATGATGGATAATAGCAATAGAGAGATCAATAGAGAGCTACGTGGAATGTGATAATGACAATGGAGATCTCAGACAGTTATGTAATCGCCAACCTGTCGTGTTATAGATGACGACCACAGTGATAACTCAGCGAGCTCTTTCTGATAGGTAAATAGAAATGTATTTGTCGTAGAAAAATACGATTGAAACAGATATGATTTAGCTTCACCTTGTGCTAACCCTCCTGCGACGTCTTCAAGGACTCTCTAATAGAGACGGAAAAAGGTAGAAATAAATATTGTTTTGCTGTCGGAGAAAGCGAGAAGGATTTGATGTAGCTTCGTTGCGGTAGTGTGGGACGTGCGTTGTTCGTGGAATGAAAGCCACGGATCGAGGGATCGCGTTACGGTGGCCTCCATAGCCGACTCCTGTGGTTTCTCCACCGACGGGAGAAAGACTGACAAGCGACGTCAGTAACCTGTGTCGCGTCCAGAATTCTACGGAAGATTATTATGAGAGAATGTTCGACGCCGCCTAGTTCATCAAATCTGGTAGGAGATTTCGAGAATAATTCCCAGCCGGTTATCCACTAGCATTGGGCTTGAAAGTCAAAAGGTATCTCGGGGGTTAAGAGGTTTAGAACGCTCCGAATGTCCTTTGTCATAGCGTGTCTGCGTTGTGAACGGTTTTAGTCTCGACGGATAGGTATGGATTGCCACCCATTCACGAAATGTTAAATTCGCTTTTGACATTCATGGTTTGATGAAGTACCAAGTGTAGCAGAAGGATGATATAAGCTCACGTAGCTTCTCTATTTCCCATTTTCCTATACTGAATGACCATTATTTTACATCAATTATTTCCTGGTAAACCACGCATGTTACAATATTGCTGAATCTCTTCAATTATTCACCTAGTGACTAATATTTGGCCATGATTTTATATACTACTATCAAATAGTGATCTGCATTCATATTTTAAATTGGGATGGGTTGGGTCTTAGTGTCTCAGTTATTAAAAGAACCCGAGAAAATGGAATGAGAAAGCATGACTTCGCCAGGAAGGACAGCCTAGGTGGTATTGGCCATAAAGCTAGATATGGAATACTAGAATGGATAGAGTGCAGTAGATTGCGTAGGTATTGTAGAAGTACAAAGACGATAAATATCTTATCTGTTATCATAATAATGCAAATAATTAGTAACTTACCATTTTATTTTGTGAATCCCTTTTTTCCATAACAAATGTAATATTTGTATCGCAACAGTCAGCGTAATATTGTCACTATAACGAGTTTTTAACTGTAACAATTATATTTTAGATGTATACCTTGCGATCCGCCAGAGGCGTATGGCAGGGGGAAAGTTATAGCACTTAATATCTGTTTCAAGCTTTTGCCAATATGTGCCCTAGTTATATCGTCTATCTAAATTCTGTGTACGAGGCCATGATAGAAAGATGGTTACCCTATCAATAAAAATAGATAACCGTTTTTTCGTATCACTAAGGACATAAATATCAGTGAATCCAATGCCTATATGTTACGAAATGCCAACACGACAACGGGCTTGGAAAATTGATTGCGCAAGAAATGAGATGGAATAGAAGTTGTAAAGTTTGTGCTCCATCTTTTTACTAATCTATCTCTGGACGAGGAAAATGTTCTCTATTATTCCCAAGTAGATGTACGTCTTTAAGCACAACGATAAACAGAAGAAACAAGTAGCGACATGAGTGGTATGTTATAAATACACGTGTGGTTAAGTGCGTTATATACCACTTGAGTGATAGACAATATCCTTGTACAGGGTGTCTGGGTTAAACATATAATAATACATAATCTAATAACTTGAGAAGTAATTGAGATATTAATTAAGTTTGGTGACTAAAAATGTTTTCTTCGTTTGCTTGATGATGGCACACCTTGCCATTATGCAGTAATTGTGTGGGATTTCTTGGATTATGAGTTCCCAGATCCCTTGATTGGGAGGGGTAGGCCATCTATTTCTTTTCCCTCAAGAAACTAAGCAAAGGAACCACTTGATTATTTTTTGTTTGTGCTCATCAAGAATTAAGTGTATCAAAGACCATTTCGTGATAAACCAGAACTTCGCCATCGAATTCCAGCAGTTATTACGCCTGCAATGCTGCAAAACATTTAGAGAGAGTAAAATAGAGATTAAATGTCTTTCTGCCACTAATGCTACACATAACGAGATGTATTAACTGTTTTAAACAACACCATACTTTACCATACTTTTAGAAACAAACCGCCAATAAATATCTTAATTAACTCTCAAGTTATTACATTTTGTATTACTGCACGTTTAGCCCTGACACCTTATATATACCTTTAATATACCTTTTCAAAAGATTCAATCGCTGTACCGCATCCAAGGATTGAGGAACCGCTATACGTAAGTGATTAGTATGTCGACGTTTTTATCCCCAAGCCTCTATCGCTCGTCCCGAACGTAGTGCGTTTTTATTCGGGCACCGAGCAACCTTCGTTTATTATGGACGTCACAATTTCCGACCCGATCATCTTGTTAATGCATTAGTATTTGCTCGAGCTTCCGTCGGATTTCGCCGCAACCCTTTCTCTTGCGCTATCGGTGGTGGGTGCCCTATGTTTTATCATCGCGTGCTGATTTGGGCGGACTGCAGGGGGCGTGGTGGGGGATTAATCGCGGGGGGGCGTGGCCCGGGGATGAGGGAGGCACTGCCTTGAGATAGGGAGCGCATTGTTGCGATGGATTCGGGGAATGGAGTGGGAGACAGGTTTTCAACCAACTCCCGGATCGGGGCGTTAGGAAGAAGCGGGCCTATTGAATTAATTCGCTAAATTAAACCGTTCGCCAATTTATGCGCCCGGCTTGATTTTCGCTCGCAATTCTTGCTGGTGTAATTCCCTCCGCCCCATCCGTTAAGCGATTCGCGAACTATTTATCTTAGTTCGGTTATCTCCGCAGCGCCGTTTTATGGTAAATTTAAAACGGGGTCTCCTATTTATGGGGGATTTGGAATGGGAGGGAAAGAATCGGGTAACAATTAGGTTTCGAGCTTTTATGTTGGGGCGGTAAAGAAAATTGTACGTGAAATATGTATGCTTTGCGGACAATCGCCGATTGGGTGTATCGATGCAAAAAGATGTCGGTGCGGTATGAAATATGAAGCGAATTTAACGTCAATTAGATGGATGAAAGGAGAATGCATGTTAACAGTGTAAACAGTTCCATAAAAATTCGGATTCAACCAAAAGTTTTTCATTGTACCTGAGGATTATATCGACTTTATGACTTGATTCACTATTGCAGATTAATTTCGGTTTAAATTTAAAGAATTCAATAGTTTCTAAACTTCGTTTTAATCTGTGATTCACAAACACAGAGAACTTTAATTTTGTTGTCCATTTTTGGTACTTCAGAAATAATTAATATCAAGAGTATATTAAAAATGTACTGTCTAGGTAAACCACTATAATATGACAAATAAAATCAATAATCATGGTATCATATATTTTGTGATGCTAAAATTCTGTTGACCTTTCGGCCTGTATAGTGTCATTCGTCTTCAATTTGGTTATGAATTTTTGAATTCACAAAATATAGCTACTACCAACTGTACTAGAAAGAATCTCTCGATGAAAAACAGCAGCTTAAGACAAGTGTAATCAAAAACAATACCTATATTATGTGATAGTACCATAATATTGACCTTTCGACCTGTATAATATAATTAATTCAATACATTAAATAATCCTTGAGAAATGAAATGTGCAATACTTATGTGCAATTCATTCTAATTTTTTTCTCTTTTGTAACATATTTGTAGTTTTAGTATTAGTTCATAGTGCTTCGATGGCTATGTGTATTTCATAAATGGGATACTACCGGGAATCGAACCCAGGACCGCTTTCGCCAAAATCGAATCCATTCCCCGCTTGGCTATTCGATAACCCTAATGAACTCGTAAATCTCAGGTTATTGAGTAATATGTAGTAGTGAAAAGAATATTAATGGGTTTTAATTTTTTCATGCATTTGCAATGACATTTTTAGGCTCTATGAAAGAGATTACATCCTACATATTTACTTTTAACCAAAAGATTATACTTTTCTGATGCTTCTCTAAATAGCTACATCCTTCTTCCGACTTTATTTATTGATATAATTTTTTTAATCAGCATGAAATTTATATCTCATAGGTGATGACGAACTATAAATAACTTCCGATTCACTATTGAGATATCGGAAATTTCTTTGTTTAAATTATAATAATAAATTAGTGAATGCTAATTTATCCATACGAAGTTTTGTAAAAACATGCTCATAGTTTATCTTTTATTTTCAACCGCTCCATACAATTTTATTTTATTAGTGTTGTATAAAATACAATTCCTATACGATGACTTAATTTAAGAAAAAATCAAAAGGTGAAACGGAAATTGGTCGTGACTAAAGTAAGGGATGACCTTTCGAATTCATTGGTTGATTAGATATCAATACTTCAGATAAGAAATATTTAGCGGCGTGCCGATAACACCACGTGTGTGACTTATCTGATGATTTTAGTCTATTAGATGCGTCCAAACCAACTGTCAATCTATTTCTTCCGTGCTGGAATATCAGCCAGTCTTCGTTTGAAAGGGAGGCGTATCGCTCTATTCAACTGAAAACTTTTACGGTCGAGAGGTTGATTTAATCGAAATTAAAGTAGGCAGTTATTAATCGGGAACATAAATGATGGAGATGGATCAGCAAATTATGGAGCTGCTTTGTGTTGTTGCCACACGAGAGCCGAATTTGTATGGGTAGATGTAAAACTGATACTTAGTCCTTGTAATGAAATACACTATCTTTAACATCGTGTTTTCCAACCATTTCCATCATTAGGGAAAAGAATGTCAGGTTGAATCTCAATGAGGTGGAAAATCCTTAGAATTATATTTCTTTTTACAGATAAGGTTATCAATAAGATGAATTTTGGTATACCATATTAAAACTCAAGTCAAACATTTCCTACAATTAGGAGGAATAAAAGGGTTTGGAGGTATTACGGGGCTAAAATATTCACAAAATAACATTTCTAAGGTTCTTAGAAATGCTGTCATATGATATAGATTTGTCAGCGATTGATTCAAAAGATACTCGATTTCATTTTTATCCTGTTGATAGTCTTTCTGTTCTCAGCATTGTCATGTAGGTACTGCTTTTTCATCTTAGTAAAACGGCAAAATATATCAGGATAATATGACCTTATTTTTAAATAGCATTTATTTTACTGGCAAAACTTAATTATTTTTTTCCTGTTATGTATAGTCAATTTATTGCCTATAAAATATCAAAATTAGCACTCTATTGATTGATTATTATCGATAAGAACTGATAAATAAAACAAAATACTTCCTATTTATTCCTAAGCTCATCGGTCACAATGTATACGCAATAACTTTTCTTGGTTAAAACGAAATCTGAATTACGTGACAACTTAGAGAACATATTGATATTATAGGAGGATACAAAAAAAACAATGGAGAAGGTATCATTAATACACCTATTTAAAATATTGTGGTATGATGGAGTTCGATAGAATCTTCACCGTCGCAGTGGCATCAGGTAACCGTATAATATTGTTCAATACAAACTCACGCACCTCTGATTTTGCGTCTCTTAAATAATAACAGTCTTGATGCTAATGCGACCTTATTTTTTCGCCAGAATAACGCTTATTTTGAGGTTAATCGTCTTACGGAAATTAAAAGTAAAGGAATAATTTAGAGAGAAACCTAACAATCCCGGTAATACGTCAAAAATGTTTAATAAAAAAATTAGCCTACTCCATGAATTGAGGCAATGAAATAATTTGTGAAGGGTAGGAATATACCTATAATGATAAATATTTTATGAATAAAAATACACCACCTTTTGCAATGGGGCTAAAAAGGAAATTTGATGGCAATTTTACTCGCACTTAAGAGATAACCGAGGAATTTTGATACACATAAAGATTAGCAGTAACGGCCAAATGGCACATAGGACAGATAAGTACAGTAAAATGTCTTTAATTGAATCTCTCGCGTGATATTCTCTTGGATGAAATGGGCATAGTATCTTTTCATTTGGTAAATGGACGAAAAAGTAAAATAACAGGGCACGAAGACCTAAAGAAAGTGGTACTTAGAATTCGGAAGTATTGTATGCATCATATTTATGCTGTCAGAAAAATAGATGATGATATATAACACAAACCCTTAGATATCCTTAAATTTTCCTAATAAATTCCCTCACGTTCAGAAATTTCCTTCAAGTTTGTATTTAGCTATTGTCTTATCGATGATGTTTTATATTTATAGATTTGATATGGTAATTCTTTAAATGGTACTTATGTATAATTATTGTTAAAGAAAACCTGAATTATTAGGAACATACGTCAGTTTTTATTAATGAATATCGCTGTTTTCCGCTGGTTTCAGTTTTTCACCGTTTTCTATCTTATTGATGCCTCAGAATACTAAGGTGTCTTCATATAATGCTATGAAATTGATAATTAATGGAGTCATTGCGTTCAAATTGCGAGAATGTTGTAGAATAATAGCCTTCTGGCTCTGGAGGAAAGCATACGAAAATTACTTTATTCGAAGTCAGGCTTAGGAAGCCCTTCTATTTTTCTATTTTCTGGTACCTAATGGTTGAGGGTTTGAGATTATAATATTTCTTCTGGATAAATATTACAGAGAAATATCTTATTCTTATTCCATCACCAATAGGCCCATTCATTCTTTTTCTACCCTATTATTGAGTATTAATCTGAGAAATTTTTGATCTTGCGTCTATCTCATTTTTATGAGATTAACTTTCGTTTTCCCTCTTTCTCTAAGGCTTTTGTGAATTCTCAATTTTCCCACAGTTCATTGGCACCAAACGACTTCCTTCGTGAATTTTAATCCGTAATTGAGAAACATACAATTAAAGTATTATGCTGACACGGGGTTTATATCGTAAAAGTAAATTATAACACAAAAGTGGCCGTTGACGTACGACCAATGCGATCTATGACCACAGTTAACCTTTTTCTATATATTTCGACTCTCGACTTCGAAGTCACTGTTCATGCTGATATAGCACAAATGTCAGGCAGTTACCAACATCGGTCGTAACTACATTAATTTCCAAAATAAATTTAAAAAAAGATATCGAGGTTCTTTCTGCAATAGGAAGTATCTCTCTCCAACTTCCAAAGATAGTGAATTCCCGACTTATCGTACACAAAAATCGACCTGCGACCGGTCTTTAGAACAAAACATTGTCGTAAGTTGACGACTATGATCGTACTCATTATATATATTTATTCCTATTGTTTATTATTTTATCTCTCTGACGAGTATCGTTTACAATTGCAATTTTTCCTTTTTCTGACTTTATTTTATTATTTTTTTGTAATTTCGTTATACGTAGTATTAGTTTTGTAATGTTCAAGTCGTACACAGTTTCCTTTTACATCTTTTAGCTTACACTATCAGTAGGTTTGCGCAGGTTTTTCACACACCCCTGCTTTCTGGGATTTATCCTTCTGTTGATCTTTTTCCTAAGATATCACCTTACTTTTTTTAATCCACTCCTAAAATTTTCCTCTCTATTTCTATTCTCGCACTCAAAACATTTTATGCATATAATATCATTGACGAAAAGTTGGATGGAAGAAGTCAACTTTCAGTCTCAATCTCGCTTTAATAAAGACCTTATAGACTATTTTTACATTATTATTAAGTATGAATTATTATTATTTATTATTATTTTAATGGTAAATAGAGTTCCCAATTATATCCCTTTTAATATATTCACACATTATATATTATTCTCATCTTATATATTAATCTCAATCTTTCAGGCCTCCATTACTTAAATCGCATTTCCGAAAGCTCTTTATTTTCCGTCTACTCTTCTTCTTCTGTCTTTCAGGTAAATGGCATCCGTGGTCAACCATCAAGAAATTACCCAAAAATATTGGTCATCAATTATGCAAATAGTGATATACCTGCTTGAATTTATTTCCATCTCTGTTTTCGCAGGTTTTTTTTGCTCCCCTTCTTGTGTGAGCGTTTTCCCGCACAGTGGGTTTTTCTCCGAAAGCCTTCAGCCAAGGAGTTTTCCCCACACCACAATTCTTTTATTTGTTTACCTCTTCTTTGTATTTTCTTTGTATATATATGTATTTGTATTGTTTTTCCTCCTTTTCAGTAAGTAATATTAGTAATCCTTAATGGTTAGGTGTAAGAGAGGCCCTAATGGGCCTAACCTCGCCAAATAAAGAGTTTTTATTATTATTATTATTATTATTATTATAATCACTCGTTCTCTAGTCCGGAAAATCCAGTTAGATGGGACTTGAACCAGGCGCCTCTGCATTAAAATTCTAGCGCTCTCATTATTCCGTCAGTGAGATCGACAATTATTACGTGAATGTCAACTTAACTTATAGTATCGTATACTACACCTGGAGTACACCTTTAATGTCCCTCCAACGAAGCTAATTTGAGCAGGGGATTAAAAGCCCCTCCCCGAATCCTTACGTCTTCCATGACAACTAATTCCCCTCAATTTCTCCGCCTTATCTCTCCGCAATCGATATCTGCGTGAAGTCGCACGGAAAGATGAGCGCATCGCTCATTCGCGCCGATAACGGCACGCGAAGCTCTATTTACACGTCTCTCGCGTGCCTCGTCATCTCCAGACGCGTGCCCTTCTTCTCTTGGGCGACGCCCTCTGAGAGGGACACTTGGTCGCAGTCGGTGGTCGCACTCTGAAGAGGGCTCTAATGAGGGCCTTAGGGAGACCCTTGGCGGTAGATCTTATAGAGCCACTTTAAGCGCGAGTTTTCGACCGCTGCGTGAAAGGTGTCGTAGATTGTTGCGTTGAGTTCCGCATCGTCTTGGTGATCTATGAGTGTGAGAGAGGTCGATGAAAGGGAAAATGTTGTGTCAAGTCTTCTTGAGACGTTTCTCGACGAAGATATCGATTAATACAATAAAGTGCAATATAATGTAATAATTGCCTTTCATAAACCGTCGTGTGTACTCGTAAATTAGTGGATTTCATTTCACGCTTAAGAATAACCGTATCCAAACTAGCCTTCGAATATAGTATCTCAGTGTTACATTTAAGCAAAAGTTTAAATGAAATTAGTCAAAATTTTCTCCCTTTCTTATTTTATGCTTCATCGCCAAGCAATTTCACTGGTTGAGCTAGACTTTCTTTACACGATATTTGCCGATATTCTATAATCCTGTTGAAAAATGGCATATTCATTCGTAAAATACTTGATTTCATATTTAAATTTGACACACAATGCTTTTACATACTTTCTACATCTACAATTAACTTTTTTTATGTTTTTTTATGCGAGTATTGCTTTATAGGCGGATATACGTATAACTCAAAATATATTTAATTTCTGTCCGCAAAATCTGTCTTCAAGGACATAGCGTAGGGGTGTTGTTGAAATATTATTATCGCGACCCTTTTTAATTACAATACCATGGAAACAAGAGCTATTCGTCGACCGCATTTATGAATCGCTCCTCCGTAAGAAAATATTTGCTTCACAATGCTATACGCCATTATTCGGTTGAGTAGTATATCTCAGTTTCATTTCGTTATCTGTCAAAGTTCTCTCCACCAGATGAAATAATACTAATGTTGAACATGTCCTCGTCGAGGACAGATTCAATTTACTTTCGTATCACTTAACAGCATTCATTATTTTCCTGGCGAGATACCGACATCAAAGGCCTCGGAGTATTTCCCGATGCTTTCACCACTCGCGTATTCATTATTTTACATGCATCACACACCGCCATTGTTTAACACGCTAGCGTTTGCGTGCAAGTGACAGGAACGATCACATCTCGTGTTAGATGCATGCAAAATGAGTATCTAACTTCACCAGAGGACTAATGAAGGAAAATACTCCTTTTGTAATAGAACAATTAAGCAGTGGAACGCCTTGCCTGCGAGTATTTTTGCGTCATTCCCTCCTCGTGTGCATATCTGAAAGGTAAAGTTGAAGAAAGTCTTGTAGGGAGAAAAGTTGTAATTTTTTAAACTTATTGTGATTGATAAGTGTTAAAAGGGTGATTATTACCATGTGTGTATTGATAAAATGATTTTATAAGGTATTTATTCTCGTATGTTTTATGACTACTACCTAAGGGAGTTTTCCTGAGTGGTTTCCCTCCCATCTAGGGAAAATGACAGGCAGATGAGTGTTCCCCACATTGCAAGTAACCATTCTCTTTGAAATATATATTAAATTTGTATTATGAGTATAGCGTAAATTGTATTTATAAATAGTAACTACTGCCACCAGGTCCTGCATCTACTTGCTGTGATATATGCAAAATAATAATAAGAATAACAAATTCATTGTAAGAGTCTTTTTAAACACACAATTAATTATCTTCTTTAATAAGCAGTCCGGTTTTACCGTTATCTTAATAATCGGAGTTAGAGGTTTCCCTTGCGTCGAATTCTACGACTGTAGCCAGATTTTTACCATTTCAAATACATAGTCCAAAAGTAAGGTTGCTTTTGGTGTAGAGAACTAACATGTTTGGTGCAAGTAAAAGCTTTTACTTCAGCTCTCGTTTGCATTTTTAGGAGTCTTTCTTTTTTTACGTAAACATAGCTCAGGGGCTGAATTGTACTCGTATATTTATTTATTTATTATTAAATATATTGCAAGGAGAATTTCTTCCAGTGACAGCTCCAGCCATTGTCTACGTAAAACTTAATTTTAATACCAAACACACAACACAAATTCAACACACTTCTCACCAGACGTTACAAAAAAAACAAATATTCCAAAAGTAACATAACTACCCACAGACAGTATTCGAACAGCGTAACACGAAAACAAGATCTAATTTGCATACATCTCCTCGGTACCCATCCAAAACATATACTCAACATATATCCTCTGATCAGGAAGAATCTCTATACGGAAAGTATCTTACTCCGGTTTTAATTTCAATAAGATCAGTAAAAAATCGCGACGCAGCGACAGCGCTATAACGAATCAGCATAAACGGAGTATAGCGTAACGGTCTGTGTGTAAAAGGGTATGACAAGGGAGAGGAGTTGTGGAGTAGGTAGGGGGAAGGGATTAAACCCAGTTCTGTATGTGTTGCGGAGTTAATTAACGTGAGATCGGAGGGAATGTGCGGAAGGAAGAGGGAAGTGAGTAATGGAAGGGGATGGAGAGGGAATGGAAAGAATGGGTGAAATGAGGATGAAGTAAGGAAATGAGGAGGTAAATAAGAATGAGGAAATCCGAATTAAAAGAGGAAGGATGATGAGAGATTAGAGAGTAAGGATGATTGGAGGAGGAAGGAGATGATGAGGAGATTATTTCTGTTATCTAAAGAAATTCGTTGCAAAAATATTCTTCATTCTTATATTCATTCGTTGAACTTTTCACTTACAAGGAGACAATTCTGATTTCGAAATAAATTACATTCTCTAGAGATTCCCTTTCTAAAACTTTTTTGAAATATACTCAATATTATTATTTTTCTTAACACAATCTAAATTCTTTTTGTTTCTCTTTCATACCTATTTACCATTATTGCATATCGTTAATTATGTATCCTTGTATATAGAACAATTATTATCATGATTGCATTAATGTTACCGGAAACAAAATAAAATTTTTTGTTTGTTGGATGAAACAATATCCATTGATACCTAAAACCTATTTAATTATGATATGTACACGTTTTGCTCTATCCTATTACATTTGGCACTAATTGTATTTTTTTCTTATTTTTTTCTCAGCATATCTTATTCATCCAAGCTTCTTTCTTTTCTGCTCCATCCTACAGCTGTTTTTGTAATCTTAACCCCATTTTGATATATAAAGCTTATTCTTTCTTCTTTTCTTCCTTGTTTCATATTAATATCATAGTATGAAGATATTTTCATAATATTTTTGGCAAGTTTCTTTTAAATTTTTTTGAATTGATATTTTGTATTTTTTTATATCCAACTAAGGTATTCTATTGATTTATTGAATTTCTTCGCAACGTTCTGTATTTTCAAATGGAACTATTCTTAAGGCCTTAATTTAATCCAAATGTTAGATGACATATGGAGGTATATGATGAGCTTAATTATATGTCTTATTCACATCAAAATAAAATATTCTTAGGAAATTTTTCATGTGAAAATAATTTAAGGACTAGTGGTGAAATGCTAAATTTAATTTGCGAAAGTCGTCAAAGTAGTTACGTAAGAGCTCATATATACTTGCATCTGGGCTTCATAAGAAATATTATGTCTCAAATCACTACAATCGTAATGGAATTATCCAATTATACGATGAAGAATAGATACTTTGGTGAGTAAAAATATAGATTTAAGTCTATGTCAAGTGCATTCTTAAGTGTAAGGACTTCCAATTCAATAGGCAATATCAATAAGTGTCATCTAAATAAAGAATTGATGGAGGAGGAAGGCGGCACCTCTACAAGATGGTGGTGAGAGTGTGGGATGAGAAACCGAATCGGGGCTGAGATGCGATATGGAGAGGAAGTTTCCATTGCTGGAGTCCAGAAGCACGTGCTTCCGGGGAATCTAGAGTAGACGCCTATGTAGAGCCGATACGATAACGGGTGATTCATGGCGGAATCTCCCAATAGCTCATCCACTAACTAAATGGAAGGTCCACTTTCACCCTTTTATAACTTTATCATAACCCCCGTCCGTGTGCTTTCGAATGAGGATAGTTCGTGATCCGAATCCGCATCTGCGCATGCTCAGTGGAATAGACGTGCTCGCAGCTATGCTCAAGATACTAGACAGCCTCGTGAATTATTTGCCTTAGCATATTCATACTAAAAGGATTCGTATCTGTCTTATGCTTAGAGTACTCCATTCTATTTAATTATTTGATGATATTTAGCACTTTGCATCACAAAATTTGCCAGAATTAAAATCTATATAAAACATCTGCTGAGTCGAGGATACATACTACAATGACGTATTAAAAATTAAACAGTTCCAAAGTGCAACTGCATAGCTACAATTATATTTATCATCCTAAATATTTCGTTACGTTTTATTCTCAACTCCGTAAACAACGTAATTTTCCATACGATAGCTATCGTATCACGTATCAAATAAGAGTAAAAATATGCAAATATTTATAATAATCATAATAAGTGGATGTGCCATTAAAGCCAAAATAATGGCATCAATTATCAACAAGGGTATGGGTGACAGTAAAATCAGATATTATCTACAAAGGTGTAATTAATCGTCTACTAAAAATGGCAAGTAATTATACATTTAAATACGATTCAAACTAAATTCATCTGATATATATGCTGCAAATTTAGCTAATTGATTTAAGTTAGTGTTATAATTCTCGGTAGAGTAAAGCAATTTCATAATTACAATGTAGTATTTTTTGACAGTCAAGATGATGTAGGCTAACGTACTTAATGAGTTATCTCTTCAAATTTCTTTTTAGTCACTTTATGTTTTATTTGCATTGTAATTGTTGCATGGTCCCCGTCATATTATCACTATGCACTAATTCTTGCAAATATAAGCAAGTTAGTATTTAATAACACGGTTATCATACGCCATGCAAGACTCCGCTAAAATATTAACGCCGATTTATTTTAACGACTGACACGTGCAACATTTTTACTTCTGGATGAGTCCTCATTATTATTATGCAGCCGCGACATTTACGTAACGTTTCCCTTGATTTCGGAGTCAAATGCATAATTACAAACGTAGGTTGCCTCACTCGACTGTCACTTTGTTAAAAAAGTGGGTTATTATCCAAGGCAGTATGACATGGCTTTATCATTGATTATCATGAATTAAAGGGGAGAGACGGTGAGCCAGACTTCTCCGCTATAAGCAGGATATATTATTCTACTTTACTGCGCATGTGTGTTAAATTTAGGATTTATTATTATTACTTAATATTTAGGACTACAAATAGGCGCTAGGCCAGGTGGTAGTCATTCCTGTGGGGGAGGGAAAAATAAAATACCCTGCCTGGTATTCACCCAAGTCGGGAGGAAAATCCCCCAAGACCTCCCCAAGGCAATTCGTCTTACATAAAGTTACAAGTTTTTCGAATTCACTAAATTTACGACAATATTTCAAAATTTGCCACACTAATACAATATTTCATCGTTTGCAACGATATTGAAATATTTAAAAAATACAACATCATTACAGTATTTCTAAATTTACAAGGATATTACAGTATTTATGATTTAATCAAGAAACGCTTTTAATTCTATTGATGAATGCATTGTAAGATAGGGAGAATACAGTTTGAAACATTCTCTGGATAAATCGTATCGTTCCATTTTACCGCTTAAGAAATGAATATTTGCAAAATATCAGTTTCAGAGTAGCACCTTTATATTTATGGGATACTTCTTGTCATATATTTTGCTGTCAATTGTCATGGTTGTTGCAAGATTTATATAGCGATTTTTTGCAGCTAATTGGTACTTCACGCATCCCAAATGCCATCGTTCCTTATCCTCCCAATCTCCTGGTTCTAAACCTCTTCTTCTCATTTCCATCTACGGAGATTTCAACTATTTTCTCGGTCTTTTCCGTTTATTTCTTTCAGTTGGAGTCCATCTTCAAACCGTCAAAGGTATCCTTTCTTCTTTTATGCATCTCAGATGTTCATAACATTCGAGTTGTTTGTAATTTATTGTTTCTAAAACTACTTTCATTGCCAAAATTGTTTCCCTAATCCAATCATTTCTTAGATGCTCTAATAAAGTTAGACTACAGGATTTCCTCCCACATGTCATTTCTGCTGAAAGTAGTCATACTTTTATCCATCACCCATACCTCTGAGCCATTCGTGATCACAGTAAAATCAATGTGCTTAGGCGTTATTTCATGGAAAGTCATGGCAGAAGAGAATAGGATAACTTGTATGCTATGGACAATAATAACTTGTGGAAGTATACAAAGTTTTCCCTTTTCTCTTCCATATGTCATAACAGGTTTTATAAAAAGTATTAAAATATTTCTTTTAGTTTTCTATTGTGAAGATAAAGTTGGTTTCCATGGTTGCATTTCACTCGGATGTCATTTCGGTTTTGGTCGTTTAGTGAAGTTAGGAGTGGTAGTAATCTCAGTTTTTCCCCATTCCGCAGCCAGCAGAATGCACCTCCAGCTATCCAGCTCATTTCGGGAGCGCTGTTTAACATTCCCTCTGATACTACAACTATATATTATTTATATATACACGAAAACGCACTCCGCTCCTCGGCTCCGCTCCGCCTTCTCATCAAATGTAAGCAGAAATTTCTCTTATTAAGGCGGAGCGTTACATCGGGCGCTCGGTGTGCCAGAAAACGACCTCTTTAAGCTACAAAGGAAAACAGGATTAATTCCACTCTCATTCATTCTATATTACCACCGTTTCCTCCGTTACTTGCTCTCTCAAGGCGCGAGAACGAGGTCTCGCCTCTCCTTCCATGATTTGCTTCTGAAAGGGAGCTTTTTTTCCCGTTCCCACTCTCGTCACCTCACAGTCCCGCCTCTTCCACTCGCCCTCGTTCATGTTGATATTCCCGTAAACAGTCTCCTGCGTTTAGGCGCGGGGTAAAGCGGTTTTCAGATGTGTCATTATGGGGTTCTAAGTACGTTCGTCTCGGTTCCATTTGAGTTTTACTCGTACGCTAAATTTTGGTCTGTTTTAAAGGATTTGGGTACTAATCAGTGTGTTGCGATTGCTACTCGAAGTGAGCTATCTAATGTGGGATGTTGAAAATCTTTACTAGTAGTTGAAAAACCATTTCTGCCTCCTATCTATGAATCTCCTATCATGAATCTCCTATCATGAATGGAGTAACTTTAATTTGTTGTATGATACAATAATGCTTCATATCTATGCTAGGATATATTCATGATGAAGGAGGAATAAAAAACTTATACACGATACTACAGGTTTATATAATTATCATATTTTATATAGATTATTTTATTATTAATAATTATTTATTATTATTATTTTATTATATTCTCAGGACTAATCTTGTGGTATCGTGTATGAGTGTATTTTTTCTCCTTCATCATGCAGAGCTACCACGAAGTAGAGGCCGAAAGAGTGGATTTTGATGTCTTCATGAATTGAGTAGTTTTAAATTGTTTTATTATACACGATGGAGTAAAACTATCTTCCATTTATCTTTGTCAGTAATTCTCATGGCTATGATGACATAGAAGATACTATCTAGATACTATGTACGAGTAACGTTGAATAATGGTACAAATTAAGGTCCCTTTTTATGGAATACTAAGAAATGTGTTTCTCGTACATAGTAATTGTGCTTCACATACGCGAACATGTTCCACTTGTAGAATTCAGACTTGTTGATGAAAGCAAGGCAAACTACCTCACTCCTCATCTTGCCTAGCAATCCTCAGTCTCTTCTACTATTGTATATGGGTAACTATCGTTCTAGGGATGAGTTTCCAATTCCAAGTCATCAGACTGTATACTTTGCAGACATTTGTTAATCCATGAATTGGTATTTTGCAGATTTATAAGCTATCTTACCCACTCCTTAGGATGGCATTCCCCTTATGCTACCTCATACCATCTAGCCCATACAGTCATCTGCTTTTTGTAATTGTAATTCAACCATGGTCTTCCAGTACGACTCCTTCCTTCGTATATATTCCCTAGATAATTAATTTATCTCCGTTTTCTTTAAAATATCAGTCAATGGTTCAAGATTTGATACTCTGAGATATTACTCAAAGCATAATATCTCATGCGATCCCACAAAACCATTACAAGTAAACTGCAGATGCCTCATGAAATAATCAGTATTTTCAATAAGAATGACTTTTATTTGCTCGAGGGGTAGGTAAAATATAATTTTAGCAGTCCAACATGAGTGTGTAATGTTATATTGATAGGCAAGTTTACGCTTCAAGAACGATTATTTAGAAAAAGTACCATTATTTTTTACGTAATTTAGTATAAGGTCTATTATTATGGATATTTTAATTCTGCTCACCATGTTTGGAAGTTCCAGTTTTCCTTGTTTTTAAAACACTCGTTGGATTCAATCGCCATTTCCATTCATCCCATTCGAATCTTGCCGCAGTTGATTCGTTACTGTCACTCTATATCATATCTTATTCTCGTATCTTTCATCTCGTCCTCGCATTTGTACTCCCTCGGCCAATCCGTGGCACGCAGCAATCTTTTGTCTCCATATTCTGATAATTCACCTTCCTTCGTTTCCTCTTACGTTCCATCAACTCTTTTCGCCCTCCATCATCCTCTTTCTCTTTCTTCCATCGCCTAACCTTAATTTTCCTCATCTCTCTTCATTTCCTCTCCATTTTCTACCTTTCCTTTCCTTCTCCAGGTTCTCTTTCTTGTTTCCCATGTTTATATGTTTTTGGCCACTCCTATGCTCGCCGTGTTTTAATGGGATAAACAGTAGTTAGGACTTTCCTTTCATCGATATGTCCGGCATCATTAGGGGATAAAAAAGACAAACATCTATCTGGGTTTCACCAAAGGCAAACGCGCTGTCCACATGACTATCCGGGAGCCTTTATTATCTACTTTTTAATATTATGTATAATATTCGAAAAAACGAAATATTTACAATTTGCATTCAAAAGTGATTCAAAAGAATACAGAAAATCAGAACTTTTTTATTTTTTAACATAGATACGAGAAAAAAAGATGAAAATGTTACTAAATATATCAATTTCTATTTTTTATCGCTATATATGTTCAATGTAACATCCATTTGAATTTTTGTTTTATGTATTTATGTTGAAAAATAAAAAAGTTCAGATTTTCCGTGATCATTACAAGACTTTTGAATCACCCTGTATATTGTTTTTACCCAAAAGACATGTATTCTTCAGTCTGACGACGACTTTACTGCAAAGTATCGTTGGAAGAACACAGTGCTTAGCTTAATTTGGAGTGTTAAGTGTAATATTGGTTAAAAATTTGAAATTTTATTGCTTAAATTATAAAAATTACGGTAGTGAGATCAAATGTGATTACCTAACCGCAGTCAGAACAATGTACTACATTATCTCAAAAGTAAAAATTCAAACATCAGATAAATTTGCTAAAGCCATAAAATATTAATTCTTAATCAATAAAATTTTATTGTGAAAATTATCAAGTTTGTTTATCATTTCTAATGTCGTTCAACGAAGTACGGCCAGAGAACTTAGATTTCATTTAACTGACTAATTTATACATTTCCGCATGTTGACAAGTGTTTTGATTCCAGTAGTGTCTCAGGTTATAAATAATTATAGGGCGAAGTATAAGTTCAAGTGTCAACTCTCATTTTGTAATATCACTAATTTTCAAACACTTCTGCAGGTTATGTTATGGTTTGATATATTGTGTTTATTATATCAGATTCTGAGAACAAGTTCTTTTCTGAAAATCCTCATTCTGCTTCTCCGTAAACACGCGGCTATAAGCTCCCTAACTCGCGAAACACATTCTACAACATGACCGAGTTTCACCTGAGAGGCTGTGTTATGAATAGAGAGAGCTAATTATGAACTTCATATCAATAAAGATGACTTCTTCTTTGTAGGTGAGATTAATGTAACAAGATATTTATTAAACGCTGAGAATAAGCTTGAGAAGATTCATCTACACTACACCATTCACATGAACTAGCAAACCTACTTGGGTAGCGATGCCTGCTATCATCATCAGGTGAAAAGACGAAATTACAAAATATACAGGTTGGAAGGGGGAGGTAGGATGGAATACAAAAAAATTCATACAGCATAAAATGCATACATTATCGATAAATCACATGTTTCATCACTAGGGAAGTACTTCCAAAAGAATTATGTAATAGATTAGTTTATGTAAATTAATGACTTAAATGTTACTGGGTAGTTCTTCTACCAAGTTTAATTTAAATTTTATATCTCAAGACGAACATATCACAGATCGCAGTTTATTTACAGCTTTTAATAATTTAATTAATTCAATTTATTTGATTTTTAATCTTTTACCTTACTCTGTATACGTGTTCATTAGTTTATGTACATCATCAAATTTATTGTTATAGTGGATTTTAGTAGTCATCTCATAGAAATTATCAATTATACATTTTTCATTATAAAAGTTACTCTCCATTATATTAATAATCACTCATTCCATTAATGTTCAACAATATGATATTTATTTATATGCATTACAATATTTCCATTAACTTTTGATTCAAACATTATTTATTATATCTTTAGCGTTGGTGTTGCAATTTTAATCCAATTTAATATTGGCCTAAATTTTCAATCGACAAAATTGACCATCAATTTTAATATTACTAAGCAATCGAACGTATTAGTGGTTAAAAGTCTCCAAATACCTATGTACCAAATTTTATTTCATCTGATCTATCGCAATAAAAGTTTAATCTAACCCATTTCTAACATGAATTATGATAAAACTATAATCGATACAGGGAAAGGGGCGATGATTCTTTCGTTTGAATTACATTAAATTCTGTAAATAATGTATATCTGTTTGAGCACAGTATATGAATATGTGTCAGTGCATATAATGTCGTATAGATAAAGAGTTGAAATCAAAGGTTTCTATACTAATCGCACCTCAGATCACGAGATAAAGTTGCGGCAACATTATCTTTCGCGCGAACATTCGCTCCTTCTCTAAGCCTTCTTTTTCTCTTTCACGTTTCCTTCCCCGCATCCAGGACCTTTTCCTCCCTTTGCACCCCCCTCCCTTTACACTCCCCAATTCACGGGCTCCCCCTTGTCATATGTTCTCTTCTCGCGAGAGGGTTTTCCCGCTTTTTCTCCCGTTCTCGCCCCTTTCCCCGCCGACCTTTTGTTTTTTTGTCCGCACACCCTAATGACACCTTCCTTTCTTACGTTAGCGCCCGAAACCGCGCTCTTTTCTTCTTTTGTAGCGGGTGTGGGTGTGTATTTTTCGTGCCTTTTGAAGGCACAATGGTCTCCGCTGAATATATGCCCCGACTTCCTGCAGTTGTTACATATGGAAGAGTATAGCAGAAGGGAGAACTAAAAGGGAGGAGAACTAATGCATTTATTCAATTTTTCGCTTTGTGCTCGATACGGCGAAGAGTGTATTAAGAATAATCTTCTTTCGGGGGATTTTCGCAGCGGCTCGATTTTCGATCAGCAGCCTGATGGTTTTGATTACGGGAAGAGTCGGGCGTAAGTTCCGGAAAGATTTAAAATGTAAATTTCTGCCCTGGATAAGGTACGGCTCGGAGGGTTGGCTTATGGGAGTATCGCTAATAAGAAAAATCGAAGATATTAGATTTTGATTATATATCGAAAAATTTTTGCTCCTAATCTAGAGGAAATCTCTTGCATACGATTTGATTTATGATTACGGAGTTCAATAAATTTTTAGATATTTTTGCTATATTTGGTGCTACAACTTTCTTAAGCACTCTCTGATACCAAAGGTCAAAATATATCCGCATGAATATTTCATAAACCTAAAAGCTGGGAATCAAAACCTTCGGATAAATACAGCATTTTCTGTAATATGGACGCAATTTTAGTTGCAATCAATACTCAAGAAGATTCGTAGAATGCTTTTGCAATGGTGATTGATTATTGATGTTCTTAATATATGATTCTTAAAAAAAACACTATTGCTATGATGGTTGATTATTGCTTTTTTTAAATAAATTGATTGAAATTGGATTTCTCAATTATATAATTTCCATTCCGTATGAAGTTGTATTGATAGCCTTATATATTTTTTTATTCAATCACTTCGCCCTTCACTTGGTGGAACTTCATCTGAAACACATAATGTAAAATAAAATATTACTTTATAATATTTGTGGAATAAAATAAAAGTTTTATTTTATATTATACGTTTATATTTTTACTAATGTCCTCATTTTTAGTACAAATATTAAGACCAGTTCCCTATTTGTACGTAAAATAAAATTTTATTACTGATAATACGTAATTCGATCTATTAAAGGTAGTCGTAAGAATTGTCCGTTATCAAAGGGAAATGGGATTGCACTGGAATTCGCCTGACCTTCTCCTCGTAAATGGTAATTTTTATTGCCCGTGGCATTATTTTAGGCAAGTCCAAATTCGACTAACTCGCTTTATAAGAGACATTGCAGCAAAAATATAACGGAGCCAAGTCACGCGACTTCGACATAAATCGCGCATTACGCTCAGCCACAATTCAGCTCTCATCGCTCTTTCTACCTCTCTCGACGAGTCTTGTTTAAGAATCTTATTACATAATTACATCCTTTCCTATGCTCCTCCATCACGAATTTACCAGTGCCTCTAGTAGAGGGCTTTCCAATGTGATGTAAGGCATTTGATTTAAAACAGAATTTGCGTATGTTTACCTTTAAATTTTTACGTATTATTAATAGACCAAGATAATTGCAGAAATGATAATCTATTGACGTAAATCATTCAAAATTATTTTCAGAAATTACACTAGAAGTGAACTGATGTCTTGTCAGTTAAAAAATGATAATGCCATAGAGTGTTACATGATTCATACAGCCGACTTTATTATTTATAAATTGATATAACCTTTGTCATGTTATATATTCCATATTCTAAAATACATCTAAATATAAGTATATAAACATTTCCTATCCTACAAAATATTTTAAACATATAGTATACATATCACAATATGCGATTATTCTCACCCACCTGCTCTATATATTAGGAAAATTTGAACATAAAGTACAATTTTGTTTACATTAAATAGTCTGTAAATCAACTACGCAATAGACAGCTACTTCTAATGAATTAGCTTTTTCTTATGAATAAATTACTTTTATAATATGATTTTATTATGATGCAATTCATTAAAGTTTTATGAAAGCGTTGGAATTGAAATGGGATGAGTTCTAGATGAAAAGCATTTTTTAATGATTTAGCATTATGAATTGTATGTATTTCTATTTTATCTGCGTAACAATTGTATAAGTTTTGGATCGTTTTATGAATTTAATTCATAAAACGATCCACACTCATATAGCTCTAATCAAAATTTTTGGTTTGAAAATTAGAAAATAAATACAAGCTTTCAATGACTGATGAATGTGTAAGAATATAAAAAATGTAGGATATTAAGAATCGGGAAAACACTAGCTGAGGCTATGGGGATATTATATTTTTAGCTCTATTACTCCATTTCCCAGAGGTGGACAAATTGGATTACACCGAAAAATATCCTCTAGAGATAGCTTAGGTAGAAGTAGGTTTTGTATGTAGAATAATGTACGTAATAAGTCGTAATCTACTGAAGGTGCCGTTCTCAAAATTAAACCTGATGTAACGTTTTTCACTGGCGAGGAACGACCGTGGTGATGCGCGTATCCTATAACTATTATGCCGTAGATCATTCTTCTCTGGGGTGTACTTTCAGAAATGGGTCGAGATCTTTCTAGATTCACTTTATTTATATGTCACTGGCAGAAGTCGTTTTAGAAGAGCAAATTTCTCAAATATACTCTTTAAAACGGTTGTGTGGATCTGGAGCAAAGCTCCACATAACTCCCCCCTGTCATAACAACTCAACGAGGTTTATAAATAATTGAACAATATTTAAATCTTTGGCTGATGTCATCCAGTAATTCCTAGGTTTTTTCTTCGAAATGCATGAGCAATGCTAGGATTGTAAATTATTGAAACGAAAATCACTGTACTGTAATCATTATAAATTTACGATAACTACCGTTTCAAATTGAAAAAAATTCTACTCAACCACTCAGCTTTGAAATTTAGTGAGATTCATTTAAGTGAGAAGTGTTTAACATCATGAAATTGTGTTTTAGAAATTTTCTAGGGAATTTTACGGATGATATCTTCATAAAAGTCGTTCTCATACTTCTGCAGATAGTTATCAAGTATATATTTTTCATTGATAAAAATCTTAAAGGGATATTAAGTATTATTTATTTTATCAGCAAGGTTTACTTTTTATAATTTTTGTCACACTATTTTCATATTCGATTGATGAATAAAAGAAAATTAATTTTAAAATTATTACCAAGAACTTAATAACGAGAACAAGTTCAAATTTTCATGTCCAACCATAAATTAAAATGATATCTACTTGAAATAGTCTCCCTCCTCTTGGGTGCCTCCTCCGTTGCTCTCAATTGCTGTTTGTCTTTACAGAATTTCTCTCTACTATGTCGTTGACTTTACTGCGAACTGCTACATTAAAATCACTGCTAAACATGACTTTATCTCCGTCTGCAGGAATTTCTGATTCATTAAGTGTTGAATGGGAACATGGCTTTTCTTCACAACCTCTTGTGGTATCATTTGTCAAATTAGAAGTTAGTCCTCCATGTAGAATTTGCGATCACTAAATACAATAATATTCCCAGGAAAGGAATTGTTACAATTTTGCCATTGCCTGAGACGAGGTTTGCAGACACGGAGAATGTTCCCACCTTGACGAGAAGTGCACCTAATGAAAAACAGTAAATAATTGCGCGAGTCTTTTTAAGGGGGAGATACACCTGGTGGAAAGAGTTGGTAAGGCTGGTAACCCTGACAAGGGGTCCTCGACCCGCCACCGCTGCCTCTTCCATATGTATTGAAACCTAATTTTTTTTAACTAACATGAAATGCGCATTAATTCAGGAAAACTTTTGATGTAATTGATGAGACACGAAAAAATAAATTATTTTGTTTATTTTTATGGCCTAGAATTATTTGAATTCTAAATAATTAATTTAACTGAATTTTTTTTTAATTTTCAATATTGAAAAAATCGCTAAAGAAAGAGTTACTCATGGTTATCATGCTAAGCTACGACATAATTAGTTAATTGCCAGCATTTCGGCTCAAGACAAAAATAAAGGCAAAATATCTCACTCCTCATCATGCCTAGTAAGCCTCCTTCTCCTTGACTAGCTCTTCGTAGCTAAAGTTAGAGTGGGATATTGAAGAGCCTGAATGCCTTACAGACAGAACATCGATATACAAAAAAATTTGTAATGGTCTATTTCAATTCTAGTAGCAACTGAATTGCATTTCTTTTTTTAGCCAACTTTTTATACTGCTTCGATATATACATGCCAAACAGATTTCAGAATTTTCTCGATTTTGCCCATATCGCTCAGTTAGATATGAATGGAACGTTCACTTGGAATGAATGATGTATTGATTAATTCATAGCGCATAAGTACCCTCTCTCATTGTAAATGATAACCTTTTGCCTCAATAGTTTAAATACGGGAAATAAAATACTAACATGCTCTTAAAAACTTTTAGCGAAGATGTGCAGAGAGTACAAATTCCTTGCTTGACAAATTTATTTCCACTGGAGAAGATTAAACTGTAAAGGAATGACCTGTATCGATCTTTACCTCCAGCACCTTAAACGCCGGAAGAATTCGAGCTTGGAAACGACAAGAAATGAGTTCGGGATTTATGAGGCTAGAAAATTCCTTTCATTTTCGTCGATGTATTATAAACGCAAGGAACGTTTTTGCCTTGAATAACAAGTCGAGACCTTTCATTTATCCCCATCTTGTAATCTCACAATTCGTCGAAAACTCTCGCTAATCTTTTTTTTTACCCCTTTCTCCTTTAATGGCCCGTTAATAATTGATATTTCTTCCTCAAAACCGACGCGAATTGCGAGGTTATAAAAAAGGGGCGACTTGGTGAAAGATACCAGAAGATGCTACTTTGTTTCGAGGGTTAGGCGCAAAGTAGTCTCCGCTGTAAAATACGCAAGTTTTTTCGGGAGGGTGTTGTTAAGCCATTCCATCACTTTCATCTCGAGGAATTCTAATCTCGAAGAAAAGATATACTCTTTTTCATTACTTTTATCACCCAGCTTTCTCTTTCTCCGCGACATTTTCCTTTGTGGACCCTTCATCCAGCTGGCCTTACTGGGACGTCTCCTCTTCTTTCCCTACTCGTCCCGCTTTCCTTTTCACTTCATCTTTCTCCGCCCAGATGTTATTTATGTCCGCACAACAAAGTTTCTGCTTTTTTATGCCACGGAAATCTTTCGGCTCTGTCATTCTTCCCGTAAGCCCTTTGACCTTTGGGGGGAACAATTTTGGACGACCTCACGTCGCGCTGTTTCTTAACCTCTTTGTGTCGGAGCATTGTTACCGTCGCGAAATGTTTGTCAGTCACATAGAAGGAATGCTAAGCTTGAAAAATGCGGACCGTACGTCGCGGAGTGGGTTTCGAAAGGGAGATAGGAACTGGAGGAGGTTCTAATGAGCTGTAAATTTTCGTTATCGATGGAGAAGGGGGTCGAGAATGCTGGTGAAAAAAGGTCGATTATGACATTAATGGTGCGGAGATTTACGTGCCGCTCGATTCGAGCTTGAATTGTGTTGATTTCATTCATGAATACCAAGTGGTAACGGAGTAAGGAGCGAAATTTTGATGTGAATTATTTCGTTTGATTCTTCTCCGCAAGGCAGTTTCCTCATGGGAGAGAAGTGTTTAAATGAAAATATTGCTATTTTTACATGATATTGCAATTTTTAAGCTTCCATAAAACACTGAATTCACTTTATGAAACAATGCCAATTACCAAGAAATGTTATCTTTTAAGTTAAATCTGTAGAATCACAGTAACATCCTTGCTTTTTCAGCACTGTAACGCTGTTCATTTATATATTTGTATAGTATATCATGGGATGGAATGGCATAATACAAAAAAGCCAATCAGAAAATAGTTTATTTAAAGTTAAAGAAAGTGTACAAGGATGTAATGATTCCAAATTCACTAAAAATAGGTTAGGGCAATATACTACAGTAAGCATGACACAATGTATGCCGCAAAATAGAATGAAAAGATTGATAAAAACTTGTGAAGCCCAAGCGACTTACTCAAAAACTTAGCTTTTGCTATACCCTCCGTTAAATTTATAATAAAAGAAATACAGTTTCATTTTAGGGCGAGATTAAAAAATTTGTGTTTCCTCTAACATCTAGCTCTAGATATATAGGCTAGGTTATATTGTGTATAAATTTATTATATTATATATTATTCTATATAATCAGGTTAACTTTGGTAAGTCATACCATGTTCATAATTTAATGAAGCGTAATTATTATTAATTAAGCATGTAAATTATTGTAGCATACTTGGCAACTATTACATAAATAAATGTATGTTTAAGTGCGTAGAAAATGTTATAATGGCATCCTGGAAAACAAGAGAAATTAGATATTCGGAGAAGCCTAGCGTTTTCATGTAAATTACTTAATGCAACAAAGTCTTTATTCAGTCATAAAGTAATAAATTAAGAGATATCTATAAATTTTAAATTAGTATAATCACCTCGTGGTAAAGCTTGCAATGAACTTCATAAATTATATCTCTTCCCGCAGGATCTTATTTCAATGCAAATTAAAATTATTTTCATCCGCCAGATGTATTAATTAAATTTATAAAATTTCCTCCCCAAATTGGAATATTCATTATTCGCCACCAGAGTTGAATTAATTAACGATAATTTGAATGTAAATAACGAAAATTGTAAATTTAAATGTAAATATAAATTGCTTTTTAATTACACTCTCGGACAATATGTCCAGGTGCGTAACAGGGGCTAATTTTTTTGGATGAGACAGCAAATAATTTCCCCACGATGGACTGCCTACAAATAATAAAAAATATTCTAGTATTTACACATACAGATAAGAGTTTCTGCGTTCTAGTTTCTGTAGTAGGTTACATGAGTGAAAATTGTTATTAAAATTTTATAAAGCGATCAAAATTGTTATTTTAATCATCAGATAGAGGAATGCCATATAGAAAAGACATTGAATGATGCATTATAGAGTGATGTGAGTATTCTTGCAATACGGAGAGAAATATGTTTCTTTTATAAAATTCATGATTTCTGACTAGATATACTGGAAAGCACTATATAGAAAATTGTATGTAGCAGTAAGAGAAAATAGAGCAATTGGCCCTCGCGGAATTGGTAAAAATACCGCCCTCTGTTAGTGTACCACATGTAAATAGGTTTAGATATTCATTGGCTCTTTCTGGATAAAATTCTTGAATGTCTCTTAGGACGATCAGAAAACATATTTTGAAAAGATGCCTCAATCCATTGTCTGGTGCCAGATGTGTTTACCCCAAACTAGACGTGCATCACCAGCACTTGAAGCTCTACTTTCGTCAGGAAACGGGACTTGTGTTTATTTATTCAAGCTATCGTAAAATCCTTCCAGAGTGCTTCGCGCCATACCTTCCACCGATTTCGATTTAAAACTTGGCGAATCTTTGCTTTCGGACGTAATTTCCCACAATCCACTTATCCCGTAAAATCCCGAAACTTTCCTTTGCTTGCTCATCTTAATCTGTTGATATTTGTTTCCCGAGAAATCCTCCGTAGCACCCAAGGAGGGTACGTTTTGAGGCTTATGCAAGCTTTTTAATCCCTCCGCAAGGTTGAGTGAGTTGGGCGAATGCTTGTTTCTGTATTCACCCAGGTATCGGCGTCGGTGCAGTCCGCGTTTCACTTCGAACAGTCGCTCGTCTCAGAAGGAGCGCTCTGCAATCGACAGAATCCTTTTGTCAATTCAGTCGGCTTGTCTCTCCCGTGTCAAAGAATGACCCATTTAACCGTGTTAACGCTACTAATGTATTTATTTCGGTGAGCTCGTGGTCCTCTACTTCCTGTTTTCTCTGCTATATGAGATCGATGATCACCATTTCGAAATGTATTTGGGTGGAACGTCAGAAACCAGGTTATTCTCCAATAGGGGGCACTGCAGTTGTAGATGGCATTGTTAGATCGTGGCTTGGGTATTAAGTTTTTATATTACGTTTTTAAATTAATTGTGCCGTTACTGCCTGACTACTTCATCGCCATTTATTGTATTCAGTACCTTATGATGCCGCTCTGCGAAATAACTGGTTGTGCAGTTAAAGTAATAAAATATGTTTATTTTTGTAAATTTAACTTACTGTTTCTTCCCCTGTTGTAATGTATAAGTTTTACTTCTGTTTTATAAGTAGTCAAAATTATATTTATATTGCATATCACGTTCTCTTGCTACTGCATTATCCATGACCATTTTATTTGATAAAAGGGTAGAAGCTAATTTTCTTTTACACTCATCGTACGTATTTATTTTGAGTTAGATGTCATGCCTACTTTAAAAATAGACAGTAAAACTAATAATGATGTGAACTACAAACAATATATTTAATCCAGAAATACAATATAGCAATGTTAAATCTCACGTATATTTTTGTGTATAAATAACAAAATATGTGGGTTTAATTTGATATTCCCCACTCAGTTATTCAATTGATTAAATACCATTGTACATTTTGAAATTTAATTTATTTTCAACAGTCTGTAATTATTTTCTTTATTTATTCGTGTGTTTATTGACGGATTTAATACGTACACCCTCTCTAATTATGTTTCATTTTAATATTTCAGATGTTGAACAAAAACTTCACCATCAGCTTGTGACGAAAGGATACTTCGCTTAAGGATAGGAATAGGAAAATTAGGTGAGTTACAAAATTTTCCCTCATAGCAGAAGTGGTGAAATATGGATGACTAGGGTTATGTATCTTCATGGCATTGCTTATTCAGTTTCATTTGGAGTTATTAAGTGTTGACTGTGGAGATAATGTTAATTTTCATATCGAATCGCATACTATAGGCCAATTATATTTTCAGAAGATTTAAAAACAGTGAATTATCAAACTCAACTGAGACTCACACAATCTATATTTTGGTACGAAAACCACCTTGGTACTACTTAAGAATTTAGGCGGAAAATAATTTAACGTTTTCATATATTTCCGAAAACCCCGTAGATTTTAATTTTAACCGTTTCCGGATTAGACAATACTCGTAGCATTAGGAAATGACTAGTTTATCCAGGTCCTAAACTTCACTCCTTTGGTATATTATTTTCAAAGATAGGACTACTTTCTATTCATCCTCGTAAGTAACTAGTACATGTATTAAATTAAGTAGTACTTCTGAAAGGTTTGCTAAAGGCACTAACAAATTCGAGCAAAACATATCTTGATAAACAATAATATTTATCGAAAGTAATTTTTTATTCGATTTGCCTTTATCTGAATGAAACTTATTCATTAACAACGAGAATGGTACAGAAGAAAAACATCAAAATCTTTCATTTGTAATATGTCTTCTAACTTTAAGATTTTACGGAATTGAATAATCAAAATTTGAAATCTGCATCAATTTACTGATTATTTCATTTTTGTGTGGTCCATACATTTATTTTTATCATCATCTTTGAGTTTATTTTCATATTTTATCTTATTTGGAAAGATACAAGTATTCATGAAATCGGTTTCTAATCTTAGCGAAACGGGAGCAAACTGAGTAGATTAGCTATATCTGCGCAAATTAAGGAAAAGTAAAATACTTTTTCTGAAATGTTCTCACCGAGGCTCTTTACCCCGCCAAAGTTTAAAATGGCCATTGACCACAGTAGAATGCGTGATGCTCCTTGCTTCATGGGCGATATCCTGGCGCATAGACTAAGACTTCGAACTCTTTTGTGTGGAAAGTTGCCTATATTGCAGGATGTGCATGTCGCGGGTGATTCAATGCATAGAGATTCTATGGTATCGGTAGGAAGGACATACATTGAGGGTTGCAGAAGCCTCCATCAACTTCGTTGCAAAGCAATAAATTCTTCACATTACAGTATTGAAACATATACTGAGTGCAGACTTGTGTATTTAAGTCTATGTATATAATAAAGAGGGAAACACGCGGATCTTACTTCTCTCTGGTATCGAGCAAATAATGCAGTTGAGATCCATTCTGAAAAATTGAATATACAAATAAGGGCTTATTGAAAGATATTGAACAAGGAATGATTTTATTATATTCCTGTTTATTTTTATGTCTAGTTCAGCTTAGTTTTTAAGTGATTCTGATTCGCATCAATGTGTCCAGCATGGTCTAAATATCGGCCGAAGAAGACTATAGAAATCTATTGATTTGTCTTGTTACTATAGAATGGTTGCCGACTGAAACAGTTTTTCACAATCAAAGCAATAACCTAAAGATTATGAAATTAAATATTTTTTGGGAATTTTTGCACAAAAATAAAGCGAAAATAAAGTTCTTTTTTAGTTCAATATTTAAAATTATTTTTGAGAAAAATATGGACCCAAAATGCAATTGCGTTTTAAAAATTAAACAGCATGTAAATTTAATCCAATTTGGATCATTGTTGGCGATTTGTCAATAAGATTTCAAAGTTGTCTTTGTCAGCGCACCGTATCTACATTCCTTTAGTTCTGGAAACTTCGGAAAGCCCACGATTACTGACCTCCAAGGAAACCTTCTGTACTTTCAAGAAATGGTGGCAACGCAGGTACATAACGCCGACAAGGAGGGGTTTAGGAGAATTTCTAAACTTCCAATTCATTTATAGCCGTACTCCAGTTTTTTTTCCTTATTGTTAAATCTAGCCCATACATTTGCCTATGAATGTTTTAGCGGATATAGTGACCCCATTGAAATGTATTGACATTGTGCTTCATAATATTCGTTTGAAGATTCCACTATAAAGTCGAACTAATTTCGTTTCTATTCAAAACATTCACTGCCAGTCAATATGTAGGTTCTTTACTCTTTTCTTCTATGAGGGATCTACGTATATCTAAGCTCCCTACATGCTACCTTTCGGCAAGTGGCAGGTAGTGCAAACATCATGACTTAATTATCCTAATCGATTACTCTCGTCTGTCGTTCACATGAAAAAAATTTTCTTTAATTGATTTGTTTTAGTAAATTTCACTTATCTTCCTTTTAGTATCAGAACGGCCTATATGATAGGGAGGTCATATTATGTCAGTTATATCTTCTGTACGTTTTTATGATTTTAGTGAACGTATCCTTTGTATTAATCTTCTAAAGGTACTCATCCCATGTTCTGAATCATCACTGATTATCCTATCACATTTTGACGTACCTTTTTTTAAATCTAATAGGAGTTACTTATTCCTACAACGGAGTATTCAATTGTCATTATCGGGCCACGTAGGTCGGCATTGCTAACAAGATTGTCATCTACAAGGGTACTGGCATAATGCATTCAACGGTTTTGTTACATTCCACCACTACTAGGAATCAAACCCGAGTCCGCTATTACAAAAAAAGAACGATTTAACCCACTTAACCTGGGCTGCTGATAATACCCGTCCGTGCATTAACGTAAGTAAAACTAAAATATTTAGGTTCACAAAGGTAAAAAAGCTGAGTCAACGATAAATGTGGATGGGAAAAACTAGAGCAGGTGGAATAATTCTCTTATTTGGGAAGTTCTCATTCGTAAGATGTAAAGATGAGAATTGAAAAAGAATAGCCTTGGCCAAGAAAGCCTTTATGAAGCGAAGGGAATTGATGACCTAAGGTCTGGATAAAGGAATCAGGAAAATAATGGTGACATCCTTGGTTTGGAGTGTGCTGCTTTATGGGTGCGAAACGTGGACTTTAAGAAATGAGGAAGTCAAATGTCTGGAGGCCTTCAAAATGCGGGTATTGTGTAGAATGGAAAAAGTAAGTTGGGTTGAGAGGAAAACAACCGCGGGGGTGCTGGAATTGGTTGAGGAGGAGAGGGCTTAAATTGACAAGATCAACCATGAGGAAATGGGTGGGTCAAGTATTGAGGGGATTGGTGAAGACTATAATTGAGGGTAAAATTCAGGGAAAAAACAGAGGGAAAGACAAAGACAAAAGACGTTGATTGACTTAAAGGATGGATTTAAGTATAAGGAAATGAAGAAGATGACGCCTTATTGGATTTTTGATTGTACATGAACCTACCGAAAGGTAGAACACTCATGAGGCATAATTTGACTGTCTGGAAGCAGAGTAATAAAGAAAGAAAGAACAAATCTTGTAATTCGGTTATCATAACTTCTTTTACGCTAACATGTAGAATTGTGGTTTCTTCACGGTAGAAATATATTTGGTGAATATCATAAAACGTTCAGTAGTGAAATTTTTGTCAGCCTTTCATGCGTGTGGAAAACTTGTGGTTATTATTTCTGTGACTACCTATAACAACGAAGATAACCTTCGTATTAAAAAAAGTGCGGCCATGGGTACGAATTCCGCCTCCAAAAATAGGTCACAAAGAAATATTTAGGATGAAAACGTACTCGTGAACTTTAAGATGTAGAATACACAATGTTTCTGGGACGCTCATCTCGGTGGAGTACATACAGAAGGTAGTCGACCAAAAAAGAAGAAATACTTCCTTTATTTCGGGGACGAAATATTTGCAAAAAAGGGTTTAGGGGAAAAGAATTTTAGGCAATGCGTCCTTGGTCGCTTGCATTACCATAGCAGTATAATACACTACAGGATTAGAAAATCATATAGAATATTACTTGAATATAATCATATTCATTATTATATATACGTGACAAATTAAAATGGTATTGGAATTGCTTGGAATAATCGTTGATATAATTATCCATTGAGGATAATTATTTACGTAGGTTCATACTGACATAGTTTTTGCTAATTTGCATACTCCTTTCATATACTACATACCCGATGATTCTTTCACTTTAATCCATACTGCAACTTTCTAGTATACTTCCGTTTGGTTAATTTAATTTTAAGATTGCCAAAGCAAAAGTGTTTTTGTAAGCTGGAAACAAAATGCCCTCCTTGGAAATTTGGAAAGTCTTTCATAGTATCATTTCATAATTTGGAGCAAATTACCAATTTTCACCGCATTAACTTCCACAGAGCCTAAATTAACCTAACCTGTAATTTCGTTGAAAAGATATTAAGTTTTCCATTCTTTTAAAGTAAAATTGAATGCGATATTCATTGCAAGTATATTTTTTGGAAAAGTACCTGAGGTACCTTCGATTTTTGATACATGCTATCTGATGTGCATAGTAAAAAGCATACAAAAATAATTATCATTTAAATGCACATGTAAAACATCTCTCATTTATTTTATGCCTTTGGTCTCTTATTTTATTCATTTTATTTTTCCTGTGAAGATGTTAGAATAATTCTATTTTGACATATAAAAGTTCAAATTTTATATAAATTAATCGCATAAATTTTCGCGATTATTTAAAGCATATATATAAGTTATAACTTTCGGAAATCAGCCGTCATTTGTAATATCTTATTAGTAAATACACCATTCCTACTTGCTAATTCTTACAACAATCTTATTAGCGAATCCCTTTTTTGTTAAAATAATTTTATAAAAGATGCTGAAACTTACTAATGATTTGTTTTATTGAAGATAAATATTGAAATACTATCATATAAAATATTCATTTCGGTGGGGCTCAGTTGCTATCTAAGAAGCTAGTTTCAGTTAACCCGTTGGCGACACTCTGATGAATGAGATAATCAAAGCTGTAGAATTTATTTTCTACGTTTAATTCAGTTTTTGTAACAGTGAACATATTTTTATTCACGTTTCTTGCTGAATCTCCTTTCAAAAATTACTAAAAAATCATTCTCTGCGAGCATAAAAACATTCGCGCCCATTCTAATTTCAATACTTTTGTAGTTCAAATGCTATCTCATGCTGAAAAATTAAGCGAAAAATTTAAATAATACCTTTTCGCACGGATAAATTACGCTGAAATCCTGTCTCTCACGGTGTCGTGTCGTAACTTTCCCCAACGGCTTCAACCTTAACTCCTCCGGACGCTAACTGGTCTGCAGAAGTTTCCCGAAAGAAAATTTCGACATGTGAAGTCATCGACTCGGACACGGTTGAGAATGATTAAAAGGGCAGAACGTAAAAGGGGAAGGAAATGCAAATGGAAAGCAAGAAAAAGATAGAAAGAGTGGGATGAGCGGCGATGCGGAGATGAAAGCGTAGAATTGGCGGGGCAGCAAAGGATAAGGTGTTGGGTGATAATGGAGTAGGGGAAGACCGAAAACAAGAGACCCTTTGCGATTCGGGAGCTTTAACAATTAGACCAGAGTAAAGGTGAGGGGAAAGGGATTACGCGTAGGCAGGGTTTTTGAAGTAAGGGGGTGTAAAGGGGATAGCCAAGGGTCGGTAGGGGTTCAATTTTGTGAATGAGACGAAACCTGGGAATAAGTGCTCTCTTTGATTACAAAGGTTTGTCAATATTTGAAGAGATATATTGTTAACTAACGCCTATTTTAAGGTGCCTTTCACTAGAGGAAGGAAATCCGTGCGATTTTGTAGGTTAAGGAAGTTGCGTGTTGTGCTGTGCTGTTGACTGCAACTTTTTCTTTCTAAGTTAAATCGCTGAGATTCGAAAAGCTCATCAGATAAAGCTTAGAGAATATATATATCGTAGCTTTACTTTTGCCATATCTAGCATTGGGTCGCCCAACGATGATAGCAATTACTTTAATATCGTAAAAACTTGCGCGATTTTTTACAGCTCTCTGATTTTTATAATAGACAAAGATTATTTGTCAAACGCCAAAATCCTTACATGGGATTGGTTTTAAAACATTTTACACTTATGATATAATTTATAATGAATGATAAATATTTTAAAATATAAGTGATAATAAAATTGTAAACTTAATAATACAATAAAAATGAGTAACACCAAGTATAATGTAATAAATTCCAAATAATAGAATATATTAAATAAATATAATGTAATAAGAAAATAATTTAACCTAAGGAAAATTAATATTTCAAGAGAATTTTCGTTACCACTTGTAAGACGCTAAAGAAAATCGGAGGGATAAAATTGATGTAGCCAATCACCGATATGCTGTTAAAATCTTGAAGACAATGGTAAATACTTATTTGGAGGCGATTTTGCAAAAACATAAAGAACTGTTTGGCTGTAACGATTGGGTTGAGTTGAACCCTTAGAATCCTCCTATACTTTTACTATCATCTTTTATTTATTCATTCTAATTAAATATCTTCATAATTGAAAAAAAATCTTCATTGCGATTACTATATAAAAGGCCCACATTAAAGTTAAAATTTCTTCCAAATTAGACAGATGTCTTTTACATAGTGTTCTCTATTTATACGATTATATGTAAACGTCCTTAAATTCGCATTCTTATTCCAAAACTGGGAAAGTCTCTGTCATATTTTCGAGAAGAAATTGTATTAGCCTCTGAAATTTTACTTTTGAAATTACATTCGTGGACAAACTTTTGTCTCTTGAACTTCCTACTTTAGATACGAATGTAGTGAAAGTTTCAGTTCCTTTCTTTTCACGCTTTCTTATTTAATAACCTCCGCGACACAAGGACCACATTGGGAAAACAAGCTCCGACTTTTTATCACTACAAAGAAAATCGCGTGGCCTGGGTCATTCGGAATGACCTTTTACGTCACGCGCTAAAGTCGTTTCTTTGAAGGGAGACAAAGTCTCAGCACCGAGTTTGGATTTAGAAATTTGCTTTATGATTATGTCCTCGTATCAGAGGTCCCCGCAGCCTTTTGCTTTGCCGATTCCAACTTTAGAATTTCTCGATGTAGGGTAATGTTTTCCCTTATGCAACTTACGTATGACTCGAATGCGATCTATTCTTAGTCCTTTGTCCCATTTACGGTTCATTAATCTCCGGAACAGCTGCACAAAGTTTGGGATAGGTTTATCTCTTTCGGCAATTTCCTATCAACCATAGCTAATTTTTACGCTTCGTTGTAAATTTATTCGATGATTATACATCTGTCTATTTTACTTAGCTTTTCCACAATATTGTTGCAGTATTAGCTGGAACCTTAAAAATAGCGTTTCGGTAATACATAGGGCAAATGAGTAGGTAATTCACTCATATAATCTTAGACCATTCACTATAAATATCCTACTCTTATTCTATATTCATCTCTCTAATCTTAGCTGGTATTCTTCTGCTGATCTCAGCCAAAATTACGTACTTTTATCCATTTATTCTACCATATTAAACGTGCTCCTATTGTTCTAATATTGTGCTCATACTTTTAAAGATTCACTGATAGTGTTTCTCGTTTCGCTGAATACTTGTATGGTATTTTTCTAACTTATTTGCATACATTTTTCTGCCACTCTTTTGAATTCTAATATGTAATTCCTCAGCAATGGGGTTGTAAGTAAGATATTATTAATTTTAGTCTCAATTTTAAACGGAATAAAGATCTATGCATATATAATCTTGCTGGCTCTATAAACGACCACCTAGATACAGAAATCTGTCCTTATTTTTAATAATTGAGCATGGTGGAGAAAATTTGAAGGACGTTTACTCATTTATGCAGAGAAATATCAAAGTGTGCTATTCGGATGGCTTTAAAAAATCATGAAATTAACTTTTTTCTAATTACGCAAACCACTGAAAATTATTCGATGGAACAAGTAAATATAATAACTATTGATACAATGTAGACAAATAGTGGTTATTTAATACACATATTGAGTTGGTATTTAAAGTACTCGGAATTATTACTGCATAATTGCTTTATGTATGAACCATTAGCAATGTGTCAAGCACATGGAAAACCAAAGGCCTCGTCAAGCTTAAAAAATGCACCAACTTCACGTTCGAAATACGATTGAATAATTCCAGAAATAGGATATGGGTCAAAGTAACTCGTTTGTGAAATCCCCATCCTTGAAGACGTTAGGTCTCGCTCTATATATCTCTCCAGCTGCAGATGGAATCCATTCCTGTAATCCTTCTGCCTTTTCCGAGCTTCGTTGCTTGTATAGGTTCCTGTCCTCGAGATAGCATTTTTTGTAATTACACGCCATTTCCGTGGCTCTAATGATATTGACGACGAGAGCTGGTTGCACATTTGCTCATAGGAGTCCTTTATTAGCATGAGAAAAGAAACGTTTAAAAGTGACATGGAAAAAAAATTGGGTCTGCGTCGGACCAGACGGTGGAAGTTATACTTCTTTGGCCATTCGCACATTCCACACACACACACACAGACGGACAGGATGTGTAAATGAAATATAAGACCTTTTCCTCTGTTATCCAATTTATTTCTCTTCAATATATTATTATGAGTGCCTTCATTATTATATTACAAACTTATACATCATCATTATCAATAATCTCTTCTACAATCATTCTTTCATCTTGACTATTTTCTGGTTCCTCATTAGAAATCGCACTGTATTCTAAGAAAGACACAATCGGTTCATGATAACTAAAGTAACTAACAAATATTCTAGATTCAATCCTTTCAAGATATCTACTAAATACAGCATCGAGTGTCGTCCCGTATTTGGTCGTACTTTGTTTCTAATCATTCGACATTACCAAGTCTAGCTTTTCTTTTAGGAAATTTATCAATGGCTCTGTTTTGTCATCGGCAAAATTGATGTTGAAATCACTGCTCATTATCATTGGGATTTCATGAAAATTTTCATTTTTCAAAAAATGCCTAGAATCCCAAACGAATTCTGATATAAGAATTCTCCATAATTTTAACCAGTTTTTCATCCACGAAAATGACAAAACTTGATCGATTAATAATTTTCAATTTCAAAATCCAGCCTTTGCATTTTGCAATATCAGGTAATATTTTTTGCAAATTAAAGCATAAACACGTTGGAGAGGGATTCCGCGCGGGGTTACAAATCTCTCTGCAACGCATACATCAAGTGGCTCAGTGGGTGAATGGTTAAGATGCTTGCCTACCACGCTAGAGTCCCAGGTTCGATCCCCGGCTGGAAATTTGTTTTTCAGAAATTATTTTTCAACAAAATCTAACGCGAAAAATCTCACGCGTTACGCGGTTTTTCGACCGACACCCCATCCCGTTACAACGAGCGCAAAGAAGTATAACTTCAAAATTTTTAATTATGTGTCTCCTTGTAAGTTTTTCTCACCTTTACATCAATTGTAATGTTTACTAGCAAGGGGAACACCAGGTTTGTCGGAAACGGATTCAAACGAAACTTTCAGGGCCACATTCTCTGCTTAAAAATAATTGACATATGTCCGACCGTTCTACTCAATAGGCCGTTGTTTAGGAAGAATTAGCAATTGAAAATCGGAGTTAAGCAACCCTGTCATACCCTGCCATAAGTTAAGAATTATGATTTACATTTTGCATTTGCGCTAAATTTCCGTGTAAAAATGGAAATATCAGTCACCTATACTAAACGTAAATGGCTACCCCTCTTCAGTTTGCTGCAAAACTATAGTATATATACTTGTGTTAGTACTTTGTCTTAAATATGTATTTTGGAATTTTAAGAACTCTGGTAATACCAATTAAATATTAGGGTTAAACAATGAAATAGCTAGGGTTAAATGGTAGATGGAAATTTCTAGCCCAAATTTTGACAAAAAAACACTTGCATTGTATTGTATTTAATCAGAAGCCGAGTAAAAAACACTCTAGGTTAGATAATTTTCGCACTGAATATATTTTATTATTATTTATTATCATCATTTACCTTCTAAAGTGTAGTTTTCATTACATACCTTGTAATTATATCATTAAAAAGTTTAATAAAATATATATAAAGCTATAGTGTTGTTTTAAAACTCTTTACCTCGTATTGTATCATTAAAATGTGTTTATGATATGGCGTTGTTTTCATCACTCTTTACCATTGAATTATATCATTAAAAACTGTATGGCACGGTTGATGAAAGGTAGCATCGATATCGTTTGTCTTACGCGCGACATATTCCAATTGGAATATGGAATAAGACACGGCGGTGATGAATGAGTCATTCGGAATAATGGATTTGGTAAGAAAATCATGCGAGACGTATCCCACCGTTACTCGCTTCAAAAGTAAACCCTCCGAGACGTAAAGGGAATAAAAAAGGGTGGAGACAAATCGAGGCCCCGATATAGGATATTTATCTCCTTGCGAGGACGTCTTTTTTGTTCGGGAAAGAAAGGAAAGCCAAGGATTTACCCCAAACGCATCCAGTATGGATACAACCGGTTTCCACCGGAGATTCCATCCCCTGCGATTGCACCGAACGCTTGCTCTTCCCGTATTTGCCGTAAGATGGATTGCTACGCTTTGACAGACTGCAATTTCTATACATTAATGTCCCTTCCGGCGAGAGGCGACTGCTGGCTCCGATTGCCTCATCGTGGACTCTCGATTCGTACAGTCAATCGATACACGGCTTTTCTACGCTCCGTTCAATCTCGGTATGAAAATTCGCGTCCTTGGTGAGTCACGGTCGTGCTCTATGCAGTTCTAACTTTGTACGCCTAGCCTGGTTTTTGACCCCATTACCCCTTCCCATTCACCGATGTCTTTCTGCAGTCTTCCCCTGATAGTGATATCGGTAGCGATCATACTCTGCCGCGCGTAGCTCTTGATTGCAATCCGCTCTCGATTTGTTTAAAGAGATGCTCCTGGAATTTTCGTTTTCTACGCGTTTTGCTCCTCTAGATTGAATATGAGAGTTTGTGGTATTTGTTCGTCTTGAGATGTATGGAAGATTTTATGGGATTGGGGAAGGGTTTTGGTGGAACGGATTCGCTATGCTGCCAGTATGAGTGCACGTGCACATTTTACCACGATACGCGTTCTGTTATATATTTTTGTTTAAAGAGACGGGTTGAACGAACTAGTTTATTCAAACGAAATTTTTATGCTCGAGCGAATTTGTAATTTATTAAAATGATAAAATCTTGATGAATAACTGAATCGTTACTGATACTTATAACAATGCATAACGTTAAAATCGTTGAGTAGAATAGTTACATAAAATCCTTATGATATTTAAATACTAAATATCTTAATGCAAAAACCGGATTTCTTATTTAATTATCTCCATTATATACAGTTACTAGATTAAATTGAAGCATGAAAATTCTTAGCAAGAAACTTCTATTTTGCAATTTTCTTGAATTTTCCAATGATATTATATTTTCAGTTTGAACATTCGGTATTTAAACATTATCAACTAACTGTATACTATTTAGCAATTTTTAATGTTCACCAACGAGGTAATCCCAATGTTCTTGGATTAATTTACTATTGTAGGTAATGATCATATCTAACCAACAGATAATACTAAAGATTAATACGATTAGAGTAATGTAGATAAGAATATAATACTGACTACAAGTAATAACTTGGAGAACAGGAACTTTATCTTACAAAAAAGGGATGGAAAAGAGGTTTTGTCATCCATATCGTAACAGTCACAATTCTCCTGAAGATAAATCTCGTACATTTCAACTCTTTCGCACAGTTAATGCGGAAACTTCAATGATGCTTTCCATTTCCTCTTTCTCAGAGCTACATTAACCTTCTCGCATCGAAACACGCATTTTCTCCTCAAGGAAATCAAAAAGGAGACATTACTCTCGCGAATCAAATAATAATAAAGTCGTATTTTTTCTCCATTCTGCGTATAAATTTCTGGCCGAAATTGAATAACTTCGTAATAACATAAATGCGGGGAACCGTCGAGCTGCGTGGAATGGGGGAAAAATTTCATCAACATTTGCTAAACTTTCTTCGGACCAACTTTTCGCAGAAACAAGATTGGATGAATTGAGAGGGAGAGATTGTTTGCTGAGGAAGGAGAAAGGAAACAGAAAAAGAGAAAGGTCGCAAGAGAGAGACAAGGAGAAGGGAAAAGCTGTATTTAGGTCAAGTAAACCAAGGGTTCTCATTTTTGCCTGTCCTCGCCTAAGAATCTCTGAACAAGTGCCGTCGCGAGGAAAACACGATAAATAAGACGTCTTAATTATTGTCGAGAATTTCTCTTCACACCGAGTCGTGATGGAGAGGAATAGCTGATATCGCTCGGGAATCTTAACTTAGCTGCTCTATTCTTTGTGTGATAATCCCCTCACAGCTGCTTAGACGTGAATTGTACTACAAATTAGAATGTACAGACCATTACAAAAATGAATCGAACGGGTGCCCCCGAATCTTATGCAGTCAGTGAGACGAAGTTTATAGTCTGGCAACACCGCGGACTCCTACCCGTTATAAAACGTTTTTGGTGCTTAACAGTTTGTGTAGGTCTCGAAGAAGTCTAAGGAGGTGTTTTCGGTTAATGGGTAGATTTCGTAATTATAAAGAGCATTAGATGTGAGTAAAACTGGAAAACTCTCTTTAATCGTTACTGGAAACCGAAGATTCTTCATACCATTTTATTGAAAGTCATTCCTCGTGAGATTAATGCAGGGAATATAGTCTCCAAGGTTAAAAATCCCCTTACAGATCGAGAAAGGACTAGTTGGAGAAAACATTCATTTACACACCCTTTTCAGTGGATGTACCGTAAGACAATTATTTCTGTATTTAAATATGGTATAGTATTCTCAATGTGAAACCACATTCCAGGTTTTTTTTGAATAGTATCTCCTGAGGAAAACGTGAATTAAGTACACAGTTGTTGTTCTTTTCCTCTTTTGTTTTTTCTGAGATTTTTTTGCATGATGTAAAGGTTTTGTTTGTCCTAATTAACACATACTCGCTTCTTTCAATGTAGACTTTCCTCATTCAATTCTCATCCGTCAATTTGTAAATAAATAAGTAACGTCCTTATTTAGTTTAAATAGATTCAATTTGAAAAATGTTTTGAAAGGTAATGTAAAGTGTGCATAGTTCTTGGTTCGAATCCTAGATCCAAAAACGTTTTTACTCATTAGCTTTGACTTTGGGTGATATTGGTCATTCCTGAGCTTTCTTGACGGCCTGAACCTTGTCACCATCTCTCCCGAAAATGTATGAACTCATTTCTCAAATCGTAACTTATTAGAATGTATGACAAAAACTAGCCTGTGTGAAAACTTCAAGGATTAAATCTTTAATATGCAGATCAGTGTTGTCTCCACTCCTCATGGCAGTTTTACTTCATTTAAAGATAAGCACCGGACCGTGATTTGATATTATAGTGATTCCAAGCCATAATTTGATATTATAAATGCAAAAAGCCAAAAACATGCCGTTTTATTAGTTTAAATAGTAGAGGGAATTGAATGACACAGAATGTCATACATACTTATAAAATCATTTTTCATAGTAGATGAATACTATAGAGTAAACTCAGTTGAGTTTACATTTCCGTTACAGTTCCTCATCTGTGATTCTAAAATTGAAGTAAAGCATCCAAAAAATTTGAGTAAATAATGTGCCGTTTTCAAAGCAATGACGTGGCTCTTTAGAGCTGACAGAGGTGCGCCTTAGGTAATGTGGGTCGTAAGAGGCTCAGAGACTAAGATGTAATTAAGGCAAAGGAAATTTCCTAGAAAGACTCTTTCTACGCTGAAGTTTTAGTTGCAAATAACGTTGGAGTAAAATGCCAAGTTAGGAGAGGGAATAAAAGTGCATTATAGATGTGCTGAAAAAACACGTATGATGAAAAAATGTAGCAAAACGTTGCAGGAAGATTAGACGAAAACTTATCTTATATAGGGGAGAGAGAAAACTTGTTTGAAACGATTTAATTGCGCTTCAGTGCAATTAATTCGTCTCTTTTATCTATATTTGCTAAAGAACGATAAGTTGTAATGCATCCTACTGAAATGATAGTTTGCTTTCAACTTGGCGTGAGGTTTTTTTGACGTTAAATGGTGAATAGAGGATATTACTAAGGATACTTTATATTATGAATAGCTGGGATTGGGTGGATAGGTTTAAATCAAGTATATGTAACATTTTCCGGGAATAAATAGGATGTTTGCAGAATTTCCATCTCTTTGTGGAATATTGCACTTGCGAGGTGTGTTTGAAAGTGTATTTCTGAAAGGACATAGGATATTTTTACATTTATGATAAGGAGTGAGTTGATAGGATAATTTGAATTATACGAGTAGATGTGGAAAGGAAACTCATTTAGATAAGGATGTAAGATTTAGTTAAACTTCAAATGTAATCAGATTTAAGGGAATAAAAAATGCTGTTCTTATACAAATTTGCGGAAAAAATTCTTTATCTCGTTAAATTTTTTTCATAGAACTTTATCTCGGTGATCTGTAAAAAACTTATAGTACTTGCTTCTTTAATATATAAGTAAAATTATAGCAATCACTCTGACTTCGTTCGAGACTACAAGGAAACGTTTCTTTGGCTCTGTGTTGAAATTTTATTCCAGTTTCTTTTAGTTATAGTTTATAATTTTCTTTCAGTACTATTTGAAGTAACTACCTATACATTCAATAGCTATTTGGAAATATTTGTAGATTGAAGATATACATTTTTCTGAGAATAAGAAGGCAAAAGGATGTTTTATGGGTAACCAAAAGATAAGCATCTTTAGAATTGAGATACATCAGTATATCTCAGGAGATGAATTCGAAAAGTATCATCTTTCGGCGGCATTAACTGCTGAATATAATCCCTTATTCAGAATGTTTCTATTGTATCGCCAGGTCTATCTTTAGCCAAAGAAGCTTGAAAAGTCATCCATCACTCCTCTAACCGAATATCTCATCAATAATGGACGTCAGCAAGTCTTATCTTATTTGAATTTCTTATGAAAATATATATATTTGGAGCTGATAGTAACATGGCTAAGAAAATAGAATTTGAATAACTAAATATTCTCAGCAATATCAAGTGAAAAATTGAATATCACCTACATTATTAACAATCAAGAATTTTTTAGTTTTTGATCGAATTTATCGTTTAGTTTTATGTAATAGAATTCTAAAAAAGAAAAGTATTTGTCCAATCGGCACTACTAAAATGGGGAAACACTTCTTTATCGTTATTAATATCGTGCATTGTCTTCGATTGCATAACTTTTCCGCTAAAATTATATTATTTGAGCTTATACCGTTTGAGCATACTTTCAGAAATATAAAACTTTTTAACCACTAAATATCTTATTAATTATATCGAATATTTAAACACGATGTTTTTTTAGTGTTTGATGAATATGTTTGTAAACATTCATAAAAACGTTAAACGAAGAGTTTCTTTATCGAATTTGTTTTTATGTAAAAAACGACAATATTTCCGTGTTTTCTTTTCAGTGAAATTGGTAACTATTATTTAATAATTTAAATTGCTAACTTTATTATTACATAGGCACTTTGATATTGATAGCATTCAGTCATAGATCAAATAAATACTCCAGTTGAAGGTCTCATGATATACTTGTATCCGCAGTGGTGTTAATATTAATAATAGGTGGGAAAAACGTTTAGGTAATATTACTTCATGGGATATCGCTTCACGGTATGCATACACGTCAAAGATTGTTAGCCATCTCTGATGAGTTCTCATCAAGTTTTTTAATGGAATAAAAACACATGAATATACAATGAATCAATATCATGATCTATTTCTTACAAAATCAGCGTGTCTTATCCATGAGAGCTTTAACAAGTGTAATCTTATTCAATTTATCAATTTATTATTATAGTAATTCTGTTCAATTTATGGGTCATTGCTCAGACCAACCTCATGTGAATGTAAAAACCATGGCCAAATAAAATAGTCAGGAATCGTAATGTTCCATATTAATTTGCTTCAATATAGTTTAGTTTATTTATTGACATGTAACAGTAACAATAAATTCAGATATTTCACTGAAATTAATAGATGTCTTGTCAGATAGAAAAAAGAACAGTAGTAAAATACACTACTAATTCAATATGCCAATGTCACATTATTTGTATTACAATTATGCATATACATATAAAAGGCACTAACGTATTTACAAAAAGATGACAGTAAATTAATTATACAATTGAACAAGTTAATTTAAAATTCATTAATTGAATAAAGCAGTTTTCAATTGTCCAGAAAAAACTACGGAAATTCTCGTTAAAAATGTTCCTCATTTTGACCGGAAAATGTTTAAAATATTTTATTCCTATATGCAAGGGTCAATTATATCAACATGTATAAAATAACGAAGTCATAAAGTTTAAAGACAGGGATAGTACAATGAACAACTGTATTTTCACCGAAATGTAGCAAATAAAACGTATATGGCTGTGGAAGGGCCATAGTCTGTCAGGAATCCCAGACGACCGCTGTGCCCAAGTCACTCTTAGTTCCAGGGCTCCCTTTCCCGCACCACGAAACACACACGTTTCTTTTTTCTCTAGCAGAAAAATCTTCTCCCGCAGCCATACATATTTATATACTCCTTTATTAATGCAAATCTCCCGGCCTCCGCGTGAGGTCCGGCAATGTTTTTCCTTTCCTTCCTGAGAAGACCGGAGATGGATTGGGCCACAGGACGGGAAGGATGACTAAAGAAAGAAAGAGAGAAAAAGATAAACAGGGAGAGAGAAAAGGGTAGGAAATTCTCCTTGAGACTAGAGGTTGAGGCTGTGGTACTTTTTGTTTTAAAAATGGAATTCAAAGCTCAAATGCAAGTGCTCCCGCATGACTGCAATCATTATCTTATGCAACCATATCATAAGATATCATAATTTTTTATATTTTTAAGGGCTGTACTCCATCTTATCTTTTTGGATACATTTTTTATTTCGTAACATGATTCATTTTTGCATTTAGAATATTTCTTATAACTATTGGCAATTAACGCAATGTATAGAATACTGAGAGAAGATATTTAATGTAATAATACATTTTTGCATAATGTATTTGTGATATCACGTAACACTTGTAGCAACCCAGAAATCTATTTTGCAATTCGATATCCAACCAATTAGGGTATGTAAAATGTCTTGCATCTAAACTGATTTGATAGATTCCAAACATACAATTTCTAATGAGGCTAAGTATACGCTAGCGAGCTTCCATTCAGCGATAGAATTTCAAATTTTATCATAATAGCAATATATCTAGATAAATGTTTCAATAATGAATGGATGACTATTCCTACTGATGAATTTAAATAGAGAAGCTCGGTTATATATTTTATAATACAATTATCGACAGAGATAGGATGAAAATGCTACTTATTGTAAATTTCTTAAATTAACGTTTCTTACTTTTTCTACATGAATCTCAAAAACGAAGATTTTTGATTAATTAGTGGTAAATTATTTTTAGGAAGGAATATTCTAACCATAATAATAACAATTACATCTACATTTAGAAAATCTTTGTCTGCTATAACTACTCTAGCAAAATAAACCTATAAAAGTGTTTCCAGCCAATAGAAGTCTTATACCAGGCGGATCTTCACAAATGAGTAAATTAGTAAGACTCAAGCAAGTTTTTTGTAGTTTTATTTCACTCGTGTAAAACATTTATTTCTTGACTTTATTACCTATTATTATCGTAGACAATTTGTTAGAGAGTTCCACAATCTTTCGCCAGGAAACAAAATATTCGTAAAATATTAATTATCTCATTTAGCCAAACAAATTTTTCTCATCTAGGTGAGTCCTGTCAATCACGTTGAGCCGGGACTTGAGAATTTACATAAATTGAAACAAATAGAGAGAGAAGTGTGTGGGGAAAAATCTTTGCAACTGAATGTTAACAAAGGAAAAACCCACGTTGCGGGAAAATACCCACGGAGAAGAGGGTTGAAAAAAACCGCAAAAACACGATAAAAATAAAATTTAAGTAATGGCAATTATAAAATTAATATGCAAAAATGAATAAATTTACAAAAAAATAAAAGGGTTATTAATTACAAAAGAAAAAATAACGATTAATAATCACAGGTGGGAAAAATGAAAAAACAAATCACAGAGATCAAAATTACATACAAGGCTGTTAGGTAAACTTACACCACTGAAACCAGAAAAATTAGAGGGGATTTTACTCTTACAGAATCTTAAAATTCTATATCGTTAGAAAAAGTTTTAAGCTACTAACCCTGAAATTCAACCTCAAGACCAAACGAACATCCGTCGGTTGACCTTACCGGGTGATTCCCGAATGCACTGGGTGCTACCTTAAGTGGAACAAAGTATATATAGTGCACACACTCAAATGCGTACAGGAAACAAGGGAGGAAGGGGCAGACTGATGAATGGAAGCGTAGAGAAAGGGAAGAGGAAAGACATTTGTGGATGGAGTAATGTCGTGAAGACGGAAGAGCATTCTTGAGGCGTGGGAGGAAAGGGACCCCGGAAGAAAAGGGAGTATATATAGAGGTGAATGTACGCGGGAGGAATCGACGCGAAGAATGCATTCGGGGACGGGGTGATTGGTTGGGGAGGGTTGTGACTGAAAGTCCTCTTCTTTCGCCCTTCGTTAAGTAGGTGTGTGTGGGGAGACACGTCGCGGGGGGCTTAAGCGGATGCATAGTGATTAAGGGTCTAACAATAAGCGTGGTAAAATTAGAATTAGATTTAGAGGTTTATTTTTTAAGACTTCCGTTGCATACCACGTTGGAGACGTTGCTGAATATTATGCGTTCTTTTCGCTTTTATATTTTTCGAACTCACTGTTGCTTAGTGATAAAGGATTTAACAATAAGTGCGGTAATATTATAATTGGATTAAAGAGTTTTTTTTTTAAGACTTCCGTTGCGTACCACGTTGGATACGTTGCTGATTCCAATGCGTTTTTCAAATAAATATTTAAGTAAATTAGCTGAGTTGTAAATTTCTGGGTAATGGAATACCTGGTTATTTCTTCAGACACCACCCTGAATTATTCTGTATCATACTGTCTTTTCGAAGATAAGGGTTGAAAAATTATGTTGGAAAATAAATAAGGTTAACAGAAGTGAATATTTATTAGGACGAACAGGATAAGTTTTCAGTTAAGTAAATGAGTTTAGCATTTGATTTAAGTTACTCGCGACAGTCGGTTATTGAATATTGATATAGCCTAGAGAAACTTACATAATTACCTTAATTTTCCCATATCAATTCTTTATGTTTCCTTTCTTATTTAAGATGATAATTTACACTTAATAAATTCTCTGTTTGAAGTCTAAAATGATTGCTATCTTATAATTTTAAGCTCCAGTTATGAAATATTTTTCTCGACTTTAATGTAACAAAATAAAATACGGTAGACAATTTACCAATGAAATTACCTCCGTTTACTGTATTGCTGAATCATTGTTATTTTTTATACATTCCCATTGATTCGATAACAGTTTTTATAAAATTATCTCGCAGTACATTCAAGGGAAATTAATTATAAATTCCATATAGGAAGCATTCCTCTTGCTGGAAAGAAAGAGAAAAATCAATTTCAATTCCCACCAATTCCAGTTAACAATGCTATATGAAAGTTCATCGCAATAAATTCTAGGTTTATTTCAATTTAAAAATCTGAATTAAATAGAACACACGTTATTAATGAAATTGAAAGCTATTATTATAAATTTATATTAACCAATAATTAACAGCTTTATCAAATATTTCCGAATTCAACGTTTCATTGAGCTTTCAATGAGATCATTTCCCGACCAAAATGCTCTTAAATTGGACATATACGCAATGTGAATTTGAAAGTTCAATTTATTCTACCTATAAAACAAAACTGCCTATCAAATCATAAATAAGTAATATAATTAAATTTATTGAACCGCTATGAATTGAAATTAATGAATCGTCCACGAATAATAAAATGTTAAAGTCGTGTAAAAATATTACAAATCCAACGTAGGAAACACCCAAGCCAATAAATAAATGACTCATCTCTGTTAAAAAAACTGTTTGCGTATTTTTTTCCTGTGTCAGCTACGATCTCAAAGTCGCTAAAGTCATTAGGGTTAAACTTCACAGAATCAGGCGAGGTGTTGTGGTAATCCATTTTGGAAAGAATCTAACATGGAATTGAACTTTTGCCACAATTTTTTATTTTTACGAAAAACTGTTACACAACCGGTTTCGAAGATTAATCGGTTGGTATTTTTCTATTTCTCATAATTCATCTTTTATCTGAATAAGTTAAAATGGTTAAAATGTGTGCCCATATTATTCTTTTTCGCAGTAAGGAAAGAAATGTTATTAATGCCTTTAAAATATGTTTACGAAGAAATATAAACTTAAAATAACTTCCAGGAAAATGCAGGAAATATTTCAGTGCTTGTTTGATTGAAATATATATTTAATAATATAGAACGACTTTAATGGGATATGATGACAAATGCTCGTACTAGTAACTAGTAATACTAGTCGATGAAGGTACTTACTTACTTGATTACAATACATTATATGCGGTAAAAATTAAAATTTATTGCAATAATTTATATTTTCTTATATAGCTACGTAACATTACACACAATTATTTATTGTTATTCAAAGTTAGTGCAATTATTTATGTTTCGAAAAATTAAAAACATTTTTATTCTGTTGCGTTCAAAAAGTATTTACTGATATATTAATGATTTGCATCTTAAAAAAGATGATATAAAATGAGTCTTACCAACAGTTCTGAGAAGAAAATATTTGATGTAACATTTAGTGCATTTAATATTCTGAAAGCTCAAACTCTTATTTGTACAGTTCTAAAGGATTAAGAATGATTTTGGGCAAGAAATCTACGTATTACCTTTTACATCGAATGAAATCCTTTCGGTAAGCGCTTCTTACGCTTAGTCTTTCAGTGTTCCCACAATCATCCTGCGTAGGAAACATTGGCCTTAACCCAACTCTGGGACTTCTGACCTAGACCCAAACCCCTTTCGGAAAAATCAAATAATTCCGTAGATACGCAACGAAAGAATAAGTCTCCGAACGAAATTCGTAGGCCGGTTAGAAAGTCAACGAAGCGTCACGCTTTTAGGATTCGAAAAGCCACGCTCTTAAGCCCGTTCCACTGTTTCGGAAGATTCCATCGAATGCGTGGGACTTATTAAAGGAGAGGCTTGGGACCGTCGGCATGAAAGGGACTAAAAAATCTCCGCGGCGTTTCAGAGAAACGGGATTTTGTCGGACGGGGAACCGTTTCCGCTAATGGCGTGATTCCGCATGCATTGTGGTCCTAGTTGCCCCATCCTCGGCATCCGAAGACAATTCGTACGGCTATCCTTGTTCATTTGTCATGCCGCGAACCACTTAGTGAATGGCGAAACCTCATCGGCTAATTGCACCAAAGACTCTCGCATTCAACTCCCACGAACTTCTTTTGTCGAATTATGTAGGCTTTTGCCAGTTTCGGCTATCGGTGTGATACCTGGAGAGGAAGTTTGGGGGGAAAATGGGGGCTTAATTTGCAGCGGTTTACTCAGCGGCAATTTCATGATTGTATTGAGGATTCGTCCGGCACAAGAGGAAATAAAAAAAGGTTACTGATCTCTCGCCAACTACTTTCGAAAATCATATTCCCTGTACTTTCCTCCTTTTCTTCATCTCTATCGGAATTATTAGCTTCTGATATCCTTCCTTTTCTGTGTTATAATTATGAGTTATGAGTTTGTTGGAATTCCTTAGGATGTCTCTTAATAGTGTTTGTTGATATTATCACCATTTTATTAAAATTTTATAATTTATTATTAAAACTTTCCATTGCCATAAATATACGTAGGTAAATGTGGAGAAGAATGAAAATAATAATAATAATAATTAATCTTCTTTCTTTGGATGAGATTGATACTAAAAGTTTCATCCTACATCAAACCAATCGTCATTAACTATAAATTATTAATTAGTTAGTAATAGTTATAGAATAGTAATTTTATGAAAGAGTGGTGTATGAGAAATATTTATAAGAAATTATAGAAATTACATAAGAAATATAGAAAATTATATAACTAAAAGTTTTTGAGTTTGTTTTAGTTTAAATGAAGAGATTAAGTTATTTGATATAATTATGCACAGTTTTTAATGAAGAAGGTCAAATATCATTGACTTAAATTGTATGGTATTATTCCCTATTCACGATTTGTCTGCAGTAAAAGCATGGATAACGTATCTTAAATGACAATTACTTAGACAGTATTGTAAAAAAAGACTATCTTACATAAATAAGTTACACTTCAAATCGAAGACTCTTAAAATACCACAGCTGATTGTAAATAAACTCCATTTCAGTTTCCTTTAAATATTTATAACAATTTAAATATCTATTTCTAGAATTCATTTTATCTTTCCTACGGAGTTACTCTGTTTATCGTTGGTGATAAGTGTTTATAATAGGATCTTTTGAAACGGCAACAACCTAAAAGGCTGCGTTGTATATTTATTAAGATTATACTACCGGAAATATGAGGACAAACATGCCAGGAACCTATTAGGATCTTAATGGGATTTTGTACTGCGTCTACAGAGAAAGTAAAGAGCATTCAACGTTGATGAAAATGAATGGAAGCAATTTTGGGATCGTTGATTTCCACCCATTCCGCTTTCTAGGTACAGAAGAAAGCACTTATGGAATATGTAAATAAGGAATTGGTTCCTTTTTTATGATTGCATGAGGTTAAATTCGCGTAAAATATTAAAGGAATCGATATTTTAAATGTCCTGTTGAATTAAGAAGCTACCATGATAATCTATGTTGATTGAAAGCTAAATAATTTATGGAATATTTTACTGATTAAATATTATTTTTTGGAAATTCCAAATTCTTCAATTCAATCTTAAAAATTGTCAAATTAGCTTAAAGGCCTTCAATGTTTGTCGAAACAATTAAAAAATATTTTGTTTAATAGGTTTTTTGACTTCAGTTTTAATATGTTACATTTGCTTTAACTCACATATGAATTACTGTTCAATGGCTACTGCGACGGAATATTTTTCATTGCTTTCAAATATTATCCAAATATTCAAAATACTCTGCTTTACTTACATTCTGTAGTCTAATAACAGCAATTTTTTAACCTGGCTTTAATACAAGCATCAGAAGAGGGATTAATATTGATTATTCAAAAAGTTTTATTAGAAAGGTCAATCTATGTGTAAACACTCATTTACCTCCAAATAATGCGATATAAGAAATTATATACTAAGAGAATTATGTGTACATATATATACGTATTTAGATAATGTATTGTGAATTAATGTCCGGTATCGATGCGTAACAACAATTTTCCATTTTTATTTTAAAAGTTATGCGATTCCTTTAAGTATCTTACTTTGGTCTCCTTATTTCAATTTGATGTGCGAAATAGAATTAAATCAGGCTAAATTCGAGGGAAAGTCAGTTATGATACATCCTTATAAGATTTAATACTATGCGCCCGACTTCAATACAGGTCGGTCAGACACTACAGAGACTGTAAGAGAGAGGAGGTAAATACTGGAACTAATACATTAAAAGATTCAGTTTTATACTAATAACATGCGACAGTAGTAGCGTAGGAGAATACGTGCATGCACTCCTTGTCACAGGCATAAGGTTTAGAATAAGTCTGATATGTTCAAGATCGACTTTGTGGAATGTTGCTATACTTTCTACAAAGCAATATATGAACTTAGTCTTGTAGATATGTGGATATCTTGATACTGTGTTATGATCTTATGTAGTAGTAGTATTGTTAAAAGTGCTTCGACAGCTTAGGTCATTTTGCACATTAGCTCCCACCGGGATTCGAACCCGGAACCGCTTTCACCAAAGGCAAACGCGCTGTCCACATGACTTTCCAGGAGCCTGATCTTAAGTTTATGTGTAATTAGCAGGCCTTTGATGTCTACGTGTAGAAGAAACTAGCTGCACCAATTATATTCGAGTGCAAATTACAAAGTTTTTTATTGCTTGAGTTGAACACATTTAGATTTAGAAGTGAATTTTTCAACGAAGTTTGATATTTACGGATCAGAATTTAGTTTTTTATTATATAATATATAATATTTATTGGTAGAAACGAACTAATCCTTGTTTGTATAGATCGCACGGAATCTGATTGTCTACTCAAAGGAACTTTCCTGAATGAGGACAAAAGCTCTTTCTCGTTGAGGCAGAACAATTCCAGGATCCAAACGTTTTATAGGGTCTTCTCAAACAGCCGTAAAAAGTCTATCGAGGTATTTCCTAAGAAGACGCTCCTTACATGTTTACCCCGGAGCTTAATAATGGCGACGGTATCCCGGCAACGCTAAACAACTCCGTGATCTCACGAGTCGGACGAAAGGTAATCTTAGAGAGCATCGGAGTCTCATTGATCCCACCGATTATGTCAATCATTTCCACGACAAGAGGGTCATTGTCTGGAATCCCTGCTCCTTTCTGTGGACACATAGTGAAGACGGTTGACTCTCGCTTCCCTGTCGGAGCTAACAAAGGGAAAAGCCCTTCAAAGATGAGTATGGAACTGTCTAATTAAAGGAGATTCGAGTATGGAGGATCCATAAGGGGAGATTTCCCTTTACTTTAATGACTTCTCAGGGCGATTTACCTAGGATATGGCAAGGAGCTCAGTGTAGAATAGATAGGGAAGACATTCCAAGAGGTAACAGGAAAATTCTTCGAAAGCAAATTCATCGAATACATACTCTTCGAAAGATCAATTCTTCGAATGACAAATTCATCGAAAGTATATCTCGTAGAGAAACAACCCCAACCATTTCCGACAATTTATTTAATCAGTTTCATCTGTAGAATGTTTTAATAAAAATAGGATACTAGATTCAAAAATACCACGATGCCACATCAGGCTTTTGCTTGATAATAATAATAAACTTTATTATGCTTTGCGATTTTTAAGTAACATATGAGCTGAAAAAATAATACAAATGATTATCTGATCACATTAAGATTATACAAAAGAAAAAATAGATCAAGAATAGAAATAAGATAATTATACAAAAAATTGTCTGCTCACAAACAATAGATAAAAAATAGACGTAATACAAAATATTCTCAGTCTGCTCACATAAATATAATACAAAAATTAATCGAGTGTTATGATTTTAGAATTATTCCGTGGTAACCAGAAGATCATCAAAGAACTTTTCTTTAAAGGATTGTGTCGAAGTGGAATTTATAATCCGTACGTGCAGGTTGTTCCAGAAATTAGATGCAGTTATTAAAAAGGATGTATAGGTTTAACCTGGAAACCGATTTCGAAAGCATTTTTTACCTTGTGGAATCGTCAATTTTTTGTCTTAAATTTAATTAATAACAGAAATATTCCACTTAGTATGGAGGAATATGTTTTGTTAAATTTAAATAACATCAGATTCTTTAGAGTGAAATAGTTTCGAAGAATTGGACATTCAAAAATAGATTGTTCGAAGGATTCGTTTTCGAAGAATTTGCTTTCGATTGATTTCTTAATTCGAATAATTTGCTCTCAAAGAATTCGTTTTCATAGTATTTTTATTCTCCCTTTTCAAAATTATACTACAATTCTAGCATTTGTAAGGGAAAATTTGTATGTTTTATGTTAAATAATATGAAATTTAGCTTTTAAGATTTTCGTTGCTAAAGAACCTACTATCGTAAGGTTTGTGAAGGGGCACTTAAAAAACTTGGCTTTATCAAGAGAATGCTAATAACAATAATGATAATACGACTTTATTTCAGAGTGAAGCTGTGACCTACTGGTATCTTCTTACATATAATCCCATGTCATTAAACAATTAAAGAAAGAGCTTTTAGGAATTAGGGAAGAGAGAAAGCAGAAATAGGGGATATTGCGTTCTGGAGTTAAGAAAAATTTAAGGCTGCACTCAAGAAAAAATAAAGCCGTTAGAAATAAAAGAAGGATAGGAGTCGGCAAGAACAAAGATAAAGTCCGTGAGCGATGTTACTTCACGCTAATGGTTCACGCCTTTAGTATGCGTGCAAAGTATGGAACCCTGCCGACAAGTGTTGCATGCGAGAATTAGAAAAGGAACAGTGGAAGGAAATGCGCTTTGTCGAGATTTGCTAAGACAAATCAAAGAGTGGTGCCCATATGCTTCAGGGCGTATAATGGGAATATTCAGAAGAAATGAAATTTCAATAAAGGATTAATATATTCAGTAAATTAGGAATTATTCTGTTCTTAGAAGACGTTTTCACGCCCTCACTTTTAGGAATGGGCTGCTTTGCTGCTACAGGAAAAATTGGAGAAACTTACGCTGGGAGAAGTAGTTTTTAATATAACGATTTTATGAATTCACTTCGCGATAGTAACAAATTAGAGAAATAGTATTATAGTTTATGAAATCCCCGCACCGCCGAAAGACAGCTAGCAGGTTATGCTTATGTTAATTTTGTGCTTCAATTTTATTATTACTTTAAATCACCTAGTATGAAACCGCCTTAATTCCTACTCCCGCAAGCCTTTAGGCCTTAGCTTCAGAATAGTATTTATAGTATAGTAGTAGTAGTAATAGCACTGTATTCAAGAATAAGGTCCTTATAACATTTATTTGACCAAAATATGACTGAAAAGTCACGTATTCCTTTTAAACTTTCATCAGTAATATTACAAATACTATTGATATGTACAGTTACTAGTATAAACAAGTTGTGTGTAGGTGAATGGAGATAGAGAGGAAAATATTAGGAGTGGATGTAAAAGATAGCTAAGGTTAGGAAAAAAGATCCGCTTAATTCACTAAATCCTCTAAAGATACAAAATATTGTAATTATTATAATAATTATTATTAAAAACCATGACTCAATGATTGCACAAATGTTCTGTGGCAACGTCGCTCGTACAAAATACACATCCAAAACTATAATCTTGCTTAACAAAATCACTTATCCTTCACATCAACAACTACTACTCCCTCTCATCAATTAATGTAAGTTCTATACAAAAGTCGTATACTATAATGCCATAGTCAGTACACGAGGAATTAGAAGACGTTAATGCAGGGGATATTTGGATACATGCACCTCACTTGATAGATAAGTAGTAATTTATCAGAGAGTTAAACGGCTGTTTAGTAGTACTATCCGAGTTCGAGGAACAGTGACTAATTTTCTCATTTTATCAAAGGGGTGCTGAGTAGGCTGGTTGCCATAGCATCGCACGAAAATGACCGTGCCCGGTCGTTATCTTCTATTCTCAGACTAAAGGATGTATGGCGCAAGAAACGCGACATCGGATCGCAAGAGATACATTACATGCATGAGTATTGTTGGAGAGTTTTTGCCACTCGTGTATCTATGCCGGTCCACAGTCCCTCGGTTTTTTAGTCGGTCTTGCTCAATGTCCGGAGGTCGAATAAAGATCGTGTCCTTTCACATTTGTACATGCTGCAATAACGTATCCTTTCGCTTGATTTAATGCATGTAAAGCGATGGATCAAGAAAAAGGTTCCTTTAAAGTGGATTTAAAGTTATATCTAGTGCTTTTTCTCTGGAGAACGAGATATATGTAGGGCACAACTTTTCGAAAGTTGAAAGTAACAAGAAGGTAACTAATCAATAACCGTATGTTTTCAATTATTTCACTGGATCATTACACAATTAAAGATTTTTAAATTAACCGAATTTTAACCATATTACTCACCCCAAAATATGTATACAACAATCGTTTGAATCTTATCTTTGGTTTCATGAATGTCAAGATTTTCATCGTTATTTGGATCCTTAATCCAATTTTGATTAATAAACTTTACATTTAAAGTCGTTCTTAAATATTATTCCTTCAGTATATTAAAAATAAACTTAAAATACCTTTAGATAATCATAATCCCTCTATTAAATACTTGTACATAATCAGCATCTTCGAACTATTATTTGATAAAAGAAACGCTAATGATCACTCGAATGATGCCAAATAATTGCGATGAGTTTGTACTTTAATTCTGATCATTAAATAGCTATTCAATAATGCATCAACTTATTATTAGGAGGAACTTTAAAACAAAATGCACATTACTCATGATTAAAGTATGTACACTCCTGGCCAAAATTAACGCAGCACCTCCCTAGCGATCCTTACGGCCGGTGCTGCGTTAATTTAAGCCAGGACTGTACTATTGGATCGATTTATTGATGAACATTATTATTATCATCTCAATTTAAGGTTGGGCACTACGGGCATATATTTTTCGATTTTGGTGCAGATTTCTTTTCAATTTTGTAGAAATTAAGATTTCTGAAACTTATTTTTTACGCTCTATATTTTTAACATTGAGGATAATTTAAGGATTTTAAATTCTTTAAAAATTCTACATCAAAGAATAAATATAAACGATAAGCCATTATTGCAACATAGCCTATCCAGATGTGCAATACTTTTTAATTCCATCAATGTTGGCAATGTCGTTGCAATGCTTACCCTAAAAGTCATTCTCTAACCACACTTTATTAAACTATAGGAAAACATAAAGATAGATATACCGTAAAAAATTATATTCCCCTTATAAGTGATGGTTCAACTTTCCTTTCGGAGGTATTCTAACGAAAGAATAAACTCAGATGGAGATAGTGGGCAATAAAAGGTATTTTCGATTTTCTTAATATGGCATCTTTATTATTCCGCTAACCTTTGGCCCCGCAAAGAGCCCTCGTGGTTAGGGTTGCCAGTTTTTACCCATAGTGTTCCCAGGCGACGTTTCTTTTTTTTTAAGCCCGGAAAGATCGTAATATCTTTTATGGCCGCCGGTCATTTATTACCTCCGAAAATTCGACGCCACGGATTGCCCTGACGAAGACCGATCCTGGCGGCGAATGGCTCCCGCAGACATTCGTAGAATTATATAACTCGCTAAATTTAGAAATCTTTCCAATTTTCACGAAAGTGAATGCAATGTGGGCCTCCACTGATCATATGCGACGAAGAGGGGTTGAAATTGCGATATTTCCATTCTATCCACTAATACTCTGATGATTTTATTCCTATAGATTGATATAAATATTACTAGATTGTTTCAGGTTATTTTCTGTGCACATCATTGAGGAAAACCTGAAGGATATATTTCGAACATTGGTATACTGAAAATGAATTATGCGTGTGGTATGATATCTCCCTCTTTATGCCCTGAACATAAGTGATTATCTATGAACAATCTATATGAACTCTTCATAGCAATGTACTCAGATTTATCAAAGAATCTCGAGAAAATTATTTAAATTAGGCAAACTAATATTTATTTAATTTGATCAGATGTTTTAGTGAATATTTTGTGACTTTCACACTATTCTTTACAACGGATTTTTCTTTGTTATTGAAAGAATTCAATTATGCGTCCACTGTTTTATACGAAACTATCACTTTACTCTCAATGATTAATTACATGACCGTAGCTTAAACTATCTCAGTCATATGGTCTTGATCCAAATTACCGTTGAAAAGTTTTGAAGTTTCTCCCATTCTATTCATTCGAAATATTCCAATCTGAGGTCCATATTTCCGGGATATACGGCGCTAAATCTGCTACCACAGCAATTGAAATTTCTCTGTAAAATATGAGTTTAAATCTTTACAACATCATGAATCAAATCCTTAGAATACTAGTACATAGCGTAGTTTATCATTATAAATGGATATTTACGTAGTCTTAAAATTCCCAATCTATTCGTCAATTCCAATGTAATTCTGATAATTACAAAAATCATCTTAATTAATCTCTTTTTCCATGTTTGTCTACGACTATTAGTTTTTCAATGCGTACACTTTACAGTTTTTCATCGAGTGCATAATTTGCCATTATCTACAAAAATCAGTGGAATAATTTTTTCATGTTATTTACTCTATCATAAATTATGTTATTTATATTCGTTTATCTTTTTGTTCCTTAATCTAAACCAATAGTTCTCCAGAAGCTCTCTCTCTCTCTTAGGCTGACAATTACACACTTTCTATTACCTTACTTGACAATTCACAGCTATAACTAATTGGAGACTCCACTTGACTCAAAAAAATTTCTTCTCTTTCAATACCGGGGTCTTCAGTGGTCTATATGAGCCCTAAGGGTCGCTCAGAAGGGGGTCTGTAATGATCTAGGGGTTGAACGTGGGTCGATTACCAGTGATCCGTAACTTACGCCCACTAATGATCGCTCTGAAGGAGGGGACTACCGGCCACCTTGTCCTATATGATATGAGACTAGTAAATATTCCCATTCAAGTCACTGAGTTGTGATTGAAGTTAGTGCCAAGAGTGCTAATTTTTAAAGAGTGAGTGGATTGAAGGTGACATTCTTCATTTTTTAAATGGTATTTACTTGATATCTGAAATGCTGTTTTAAATCCATTCATCGTTACCTTTTTGGATAAAATATTTGCCCTGCCTTCGATTTCTTTCCTCCATCGAAACCCTTTTCTCAACCACTATATCAAGCAATATCTTGCTTCTTCTCTACTTACACAACATACTCTGGATCTGTAAAGTATTCTGTAAAGGCTTTCTTCTTAAAAGTTTCCTTATCTATTACAATTTTTCTTTCAACCTCTTTTTTTGGTCCTTTCCTTGCGTAAACAACTCACAGATAAGGGTGCCGGTTTCATATACCACATTAAGTTTATCATCAGTCTCTTCTTTTCTTCAGAAGAAATCACTCTATCTCAAATCCATGTTACCACGTGCAGAGTGATGCTTTTCTTACTACATTCTTATCAACCGCTATGACATTGTTAGTGTTGGAGTGGAACTTAGAATTGGATTGGACGTCGATAGAAATATTTAAATTAAAATTGACTGATTCAGTATTTAAGAAAGTAACAAAAGTAGGATATTAGCAGTACACAGACGTAGCAACACAGATATGAAGGAGATTGATTTTTTACAATGCTATTGGGATATAATGAGCGTTTCTAATTTTAAAAATAAATCGTAATCTATTCTACTTTAATTTTTCTCTCTTCCACGTGCGCTAGAGGATTTAATTTCTCTTCCTTCGCCTTCTGCGCCGTGAAGATAAATTTAATAAGGTATCAAAATACATCTATAAGGTTTAAAAGATCTCCAGTCTTTGTCAGCGCTCCCCATCATGTTGTCACCGGTTTACGGAAACAGCAGAAAATCTCGGATTAATTTCCGATAACTGGTGGCAGCGGGGTGCAGAGAGCTGACAAAGACGGCTACTGGAGATATTTTAATCCTTTAATTCGTGGAAGATTCATCTTCTATTTTTCCAATTCCATGTTACGTACTTTCCTTGCAAAGTATAGTTGTAGATATTCTCTTAGTATGCGAAGGTGTTACTTCGTGGAAGTCTGCAATAATGAAAAAGAATTACTAAATACACTCCCACAGAATTTATTGATACGACTTGTTTCAATAGCGGGCTAGCATCGTCAGGATTAATGCGAACTATTACGCAACGACTGTAAAGATACCAGTAAATATAAGATGCCAGTCCGCTTTCGAAACGCATATCGCATCAATAAATTCTAAGATAGTGTACGAAGCAATTATTTTCCATAAGTAGATATACTCCATCAATCTCCTTCATTATCTAGCCTTTATGTCTCCAGTGAAACTCATAACTTGTGTTGATATTGCGATACAATATGCAAAGGAAAGGGACAATACAAACACACAAGAGGAATGCGCGCTCACCCGCCTACCGAATTCCCTCATCCGCTCCATTAATTTAGCAGGAAAATTAGCATCGCATTAGAAGCGGAAAAAAGCGTTCCCCCTTAGCGACGCGTAATAATCGCCCCAGGAGCAAGCGATAGGAACGGCAAAACCGCGTGGGCAAAAACAGCCCCATTCAGTCCTTTAGACACGCACACACACGCACGCACGCACTTAGTCATCGAACGCAGCGGCGGGCGTCTCCGACACTTCCTTTCCGGCACCAAAGAGGGCTAGGTGCCAACTTCCTCCCTCAGTTACCCAAGTCGAGGGGCGCGGAATGCAGATACGGTGGCGTTAGCGAAGGCATAATTGGAAATCCACCCTCAGACACTTCAAAAAGCTCCCCCCCAACCTCTAACCTCTATCCCCGCTCCTTTCCGACGCTGTGCTTCCCTTAAAGATCCTTTCATACGGGTCGAGCCACTGAGTGGCGACGTTTGCTGGCGCGTAGCCACTCGGCGGCGTCACCAAGTGTCGCGATTCTGTTTTCGATATGAAAGAGATTAAGTCTCGCACGAGTTGTAGAATTCATAGGTCTTGATTTCAGAGGCGTGAAGCTGCTTTAAATACGGTTGTGATAAAGAGAGTTATGAGAGGAAGTCATATTCCGTTTCGTTCCACAATCACTTAACCCTGTTCCCTTTCTGTGGTTAAATAAGTAGTGGGCATTACTCTCAATATTCCCTTTCATAGGATCTGAAGTATAGGTTGTTTCCAGGAGTAGTATATGTATGCTTCAATGCTGAATCAGGTTTTTCAAACAATTTGTATCCCTACTTCTTCAATTCAAGTTTCAAATGCTTCCCCTTACTTAGGGTATTTTATGACTCATTATGGTTAGGTCATGCACGAATAAATACGCTGTATTAGTCACAGACTAAAAAATATCGCTTTGAAGAGTCCACAAAATAATTTTAAAAAACGACCTAGGATTTGTTACTGCGAAACATCTTCAGATGAAATATGGCGGATTGAGGAGTGACTTAATGGAATTCCTTCTTAATCAAAGATAAAAATAAAACTCAATTTGCTGAATCCACAATATAAATTTTAATAAATACGATGCAGCATTTAGAGTATCATCATCATTACTTTATCATCAGTGAAAACTTTGTTTAATAGTCAATAGATAATGTTTTCATTCATTACATTTCGATGTCTGAAACCCTTAAAAATAATTTATGATTCGGATCGCCCACAAGCTGAAACTTCATCTGAAAATAACTTGCAAATAATTTTATGGCTTTGAAGGATCGCTAATATTTGAGTAAGAGTTGTTCGTGGAGACGAAGAATTAAAATTATCTAATGAAGCATCAAATTTCGTTTAATTAAATCAATTCTTCTATCATCAAAAGGGAAATATTATAAAGATATACTAAATTTTAAATTCTCGTAAAAAATTTAGCGACTCAATGATATTTGGTGGAATACCATAATACAAAAAATGTATTGACCGTAAAGTAAGGTTCAGTAAAATTTAAAAATGTATGATTCCACAAAATATTGAACAATTGAACAAGTTTTTGACAGTTTGGTTGTACATCCATTTTCAGTGGAATAAATTATTTCTTGAATTAATTTTTCCCTACGAAAAATTGCGTTTGACAGTGCCCTCAATCTATGAAACCAACTAGAATAGCTGTTAATCTCATAATAGAATTAAGTTGATCCAAATAATCACACAAATGGGTTCAAAACAGAGATCAATTGAATCATTAAATTTTTTGAAGGCAGAATAATTTCAAAACTTTACGAAATTTTCGTTTTCGCATGTCTACAGGTAGTTTTGGTGTTGAAGGGGTGTGTAGAGGACTCACGTTCCATTTCCTGATCGAAAGGCACCACAGTATTTACTGCGGTAACTTCTGGATTTTCCAGTGCGTCATTTGCCAGCTTGAGCCAGTCAAAATTGATCAAAATTATATTATTAAAATCCTATTGAATCTCGTGGTAATATCATAGGAGAAAATTTTGAATGTAATTTTTCATCGATTCCTGTACGATACAACATACCTAAATCTTACTTTAAAATTTTAAATGGAATTGATTTCATTTTTTGAATTTATGATACTATCTACAGCTTGTGCTAAGCTGCTTGAACAACCTCGAAGTAGCAGGAAATGATTCGCTTATAAATATTTTAATCATTGAAGGTGAGATAGGAATTTAGCATTTTGGTCTCAATGTCTTTCTCATTTGAATACGTTATTTGTTAGTTAGCATAAAATAGCAACAAGGTAGATACATTGATTTCTTTTACTACCTTAATATTGTTCATTTTCATTACGCAAAATTTCATCGGGTCTCCAGATACTTTGCGGGTTCAGATGCATGGCCATGATTCAACAATAAGTCGTCCTCAATGTTGAGTTTGTATATTACCTTTAGTATCTCCATATTTTCGTTGTCGATTATTGTTGCGAAGCTCAATTTCACTTTCAAAAATATTCTCATTTGATTTATGAAAAAAGAGTAGAATATATATAAGTCGAGAGAGTATATTGCACTTTTGTCTTATAATTCAGTAAATTATGGAATACCATAAGATAAAATAATAATATAATAGTTATATTTAATAATTATTTATTAGCATTGATCAATTCGTCTGGTTTATTCAAGATCAGTACCAGGAATGTTCGTCATTTATTACTTAAATTTTACCAAATAAAATCTATTTATATCTATATGTTTTATTAATTTCCCATTGGATCTCGTCCATGATACAAATGTTCAATAATTTTATAATTGCTTTTTTCCGGAAATTATATCAATCTTTATGCCCGAGTTTTACAGCCCTTAAGATAGCTGTGCCATTAGAAAAACACTTACTGTTTCACTATACTATATAACTAAATCTTCCAAATAAAAAGCACATACAAGAGTGCTTATATTTATAGCTCACAGTCCCAATGTTTGGAGGGATAGGTTGGAAGTGTGGGATATTACTTAACCTTGGGGCTGAGGAGAGTTGACTTATCGCGATCTGTCAGCCAGATCGACAGCAGATAGTGTATCCGCTCTACGGTGCGACCGAGTTTAAAGGGACCAAACAGATTCTTCCCACATCCCTCAACCTCTCTTTACTCATCTCTCAAGCCCCTCCAAGATTCCCCTTCCAACCAGATCCGCCCATCCTCCCCGATCCACCCCCATCTCCCCGATCCGCCTCCATCTTCAACCCCTTCCTCCATCAGCGCCATTCACGCTTACCTTGAAAGGGGAAGGGTTGAGTAATGCAACCATCCCTCAACCCCGCCCCACCTCTTGTCGGAAGCACATTCTGCCGGAGTCTCCAAGGCGATGAAAGCACCCTGCACCCTCTTTTCTTAAAGGAGTCCCTCCTTCCCACCATAAGGCAGGGCCGTCGCCATGCGAGCGTGTCTCCTCTTCGCGATATTAATAGACCTTGCGGCTTTCCCAAGACCGTGTCTTCGAATGCTTCTTCCGGGACTCCTTCGAGGACGTTCGGGGATGGGGAGGAATTTAAATGGAACGAAAAGGGATGGTCGTAACGAGGGTACAAACAATGAGTCTCCGGGCCAGGGAGGTCTTCTATCCGAGGGCAACTTTATCGTAGTTATCTGGCCCCACGTAAATTGTTCCCAAGTGGCATTTTGTAGATTATAAAGTGGCCGGGGTCGGGGAGGCTCTCTATGTCTGTTGAATGTAATCTGCGAGCAAGTTCATCAAAGAAACACGAAATGTGGCCTTCTGCAGGTATTGCCCTAGTAAATGAGAGGAAGGGGGGCCGTAAATTTTGGTGGAATCGCAACAGTGCGGGAATACCGATCTGGGTGTGTGTATTTAATGGGATGGAGCGAGTGCTTGTTGGAGCTTACGAAAAGGAAGTTGCCTATTAACCACTTGACTGGGGCATTTTTCAGGTCTTATCTTCGTTTGGAAACTTATTTCGCGAAAAGGAAGGGTCTTGCCTTCTTTTATTGGATGTAAGGCAAGGAAACGGTTGATTAAATGCTGTGGATAGGGCGTTGGATATTATCTCCTTGTAGTGAGATTGTGCCTTAAATTTCAGCGAGGATGAGCTTATTTATTGGGCTGAAAATCTGGCTATTTTCCCATGCAATTGAGTTTCTTTCTTAAAAATTGATGAGGATTTATTATTCACTGTGGGAAAATGACATTAAGGTTCTCTTTGTATGTTATACTTGAGATTATTGATGTATAGATTTTTTAAATTGAATAATATAAATTTAATATATACATATATTTTATAAATGCACTCTAAAATAGAAAAGTTGAAATATAATAAGATAAAATTCATGGCAATAGCAAGTAATATGATGGAACTAACGGTAAAGTGAAAATTTTAAGTGCTGATCCTATCCGATGCGACTTTTCCCAGAACTATTGAATAATGGAATTTTGTGATCCCTCCAGTTCAGAACTTCTTTAGCCCAGCGGAAGTTTTGCAGAAGATACTTTCCGAATACCCTTCTGATCTATCTCATTCTTTAAATTCTTTCAATAGAGTAAAATTCGATCAAAAGTATTTCCAGGTTACTAACTCGGAAGAATTTGTGTAGGTTATGAAATTTACTGTTATGGAAATAACTTTCTTACACATCATAAAATTTAAATTTCAGCATACTTTATTTGAAGTTTAGCCGCTATTGCGTAACGTGAAAGTAACTCAACTTCGGGCTCCTTGATTTGAACGGATTCGATAATTAATACTTCAGGTACGCATCTGAACCATTCAATTCCAACAGTGCTGATATTTATTCTGCTTTCACTTCAGTAAATCTTTATTTCATAAATATTTGGATCAGGTTGTAGTAATGGCAAACCGTGAAAAAATAGTTGACTACAATTGGATTGGGCATAATGGCCTAATTTTTGAGTTTTTATTGCTAGCAATGAATGTATTTCCATATAGAGTTGATTAAATCTGTGATTCATATAAGGAGATGTTATTTAATAATGAAGCGGGATTAGAAAGTAATAAATTTATTGAGTATGATATAATATTTTGCCAATTTGCTCAGTTAAAACGTTTTAATACTATATCGATAAGTGTTATTAAATCCTGATTTATTAAATATATTTATAAATAGAATGCACTTTAATCTTTTATCATTCCGGGTATGGTATATTTCGCTGATCATCACGAAATTATTTATCTCAGTTAATATGAAAATTATTATAGAATGTTGACGAAGATATTTTTCATTGATTTTACTAAGAGCTCATTTATTTGATCCATCCATTCAATATTAATGAATTGTGTAATTATTGATTTTGTTCTGTAGTTTTTTATTAATTTTATACTCTTTCTGCCCTCAATCTTGATCTTACATTTTGTTTAAAAAGGATAAAGCCATTAAATTTCTATATGAGGTACACCCCGCTTGCTCAGCTGAAGGCAATCTCTTTCACCGTACTTCAGTTTAAAATTTTACCAGCGCAGTTACAGCACAGTTAGCGTTTACACGTAGCCATCATTAAACAGATATGCAAAATTTAAGATTTGTTATCTTGGATTCGTTCATATCTTGATGTTTTATTTCACTATCACTAGCATCCGATAAAGGATTAGACCAACAATTATTATCATTAAAATTCTTAAATATTCATTACACTTTTTTAACTTTATTATTGAGTAGAAAGTTAGCAGATACTTATCTCTATATAAAAATTTTTTATGGTGTCTCAATTTTTCAGGAGTATCCTTAAGATAAAAGTTGGATTACTGACGTCAAAATAGGTTCCATCTTTTTATCCACATGTTCAAAGTTCGCAATTTATTTCTATTCAAAGTACAGAGACGGGAAATTCCAGTCTGCATGTGTCTCTTCTTTTCTTCTGCTATATTCTTCGTACCATTTCTCTGGTCTGCTGCTTCGACTGAGTAGACTTCGGGAAGTATATTTTTGTTCCCACGAGAAAAGTCCCAACTGTTTACTTTGCTCTTTATTTTTTTCAGAATAAGCTGACATTTCTTCCATCGTTTTAATTCCCTGTCCAATATAAGGAGAGCAATTCCTTCAGGGCTAAGTATGTCACAAAATACCAAATTCATTAGCAAGTTTACTTTCAAAAAATTTTGGTCATGTGTATACCAGTATGTTTTAATATGTATTAGAAAATTATTTTGTCATTCCGTTCGAATGTTTTATCATATGATTTTGGTCATATTTGTTATTTTATTATTATTAAATATTGATATTCTTCTTGCTTCTGATTTTTTATTATTGTTTTTGAAATGTCCATGTTATAGACAGCTTTCTTTTACATCTTTTAGCTTGTACAATCATTAGATTTGCACAGGTCTTTGTCCACTCCCCTTTTTTATTGTGGATCTTTTTTCCATAGGTGTCACCTTAGGTTTTTTTATACATTATAAGCATTCATAACGTATAACTCTTGCAAATGGCTGTGATTATCTGAAAGCTACTGAGGTTACATGTCCAACTTGTAGCATTCTGGCTTGATGAGGTATGCAGGGACAAACTACCTCACTCCTCGTCCTCCTTAGTAAGCCTCATTCCTTTCTGCTAGCTCTGATAGCTAATACTAGAGGGGTGAGGTTCTAACCGACTTTTGGTCTAAACACAGCATAGACAGAATATGGTTCAAAACACTTATGTAGTGGAGTAAATCAATTGTAGTAGCAAATAAATTACATTTTTTTCATATCCCAACTCATGTATTGCTTTTGTATACACGTGCCAACGAGTTGTCTCGATTCTTCCCACTACATCCGTGTATTATAGAAGGGACGATCATTTGGAATAAATGATGTATTGATTCATGGTCAGGTTCAAACCAGCCTTGAGGCTAAATACTTTACAGACAAACATTTATTAATTTTTATCTTATATCCATAGTTAGAAGCCCACCGAAGCGTCTATATATAGTGGATATAAATAATTTCGCATTTCCACAAAAAATGTATAAAAGGTGGGATTCTTCGAGTATTTATCCGCTTGGAAAAATTCGTGGAAAACGAAAGTCATAACGATAAAAATACACAGCAATGAGGAACACCCGGGCGGACCTCCCTCTCGAATCCCACGGAGTGCCTAAAGTCTCTTATATTTCCTCTCGTTTTCGGAAGGAGTGGTAAATTCCGGGATTTCGACTGCCTCTTTTCACCCTTCGGTAGTTCGCCCGCTCCAAAAATCTCCAGCATTTTGTCCCCGTAACTCGAAAACAACAAGAGGGGAAAACGGTTAAGCGTTGTTTAAAAAGGGTGGCTCGTTTGAAGGTGGTTTCAACTGCGGAATCCACTTTAACTTTTGTCCCTGATTCTGATCACAGGAACGCTGGAGAGTCATGCGTGTGTGGATGGTGTTTGATGGACGCTGTGGATGTTAAATGACGAGATTCTGGTTGCATATTTCACTCCTCTTTATATTGATTCTCTTAAGGTTAGATTTTTTATTTCAGCCAAAATGTTTTTTCCAAAATGGTGAGTTTTTTTAGAGGTGCACTAATTATTTTCCGTCAGTATTTAATGATTAAAATGTATTATAATTAAGGTCTTACTTTTCACGATACTCAAGGGATGCCCTTTTCTATATTTTATCATAATTACGATTTATTATGTTTTATTTATTTATTTATTATTATATACGCTGCAAGTAGAATTTCTTTTGGTGGCAGCCATTGTCTACCAGCAACCTAAGTCGCTCAAATATTTCAATAATAACATACACATACACATAGACAGTATTCAAACAGACATGTAATGCATTGTGAATGCTACTTATCCACCTATCTTCTGCACGTATAATTATCGTGGTGCCCCTATGCCTGACCCTGCTGCATCTAGCAAATAGTGTTACATAGGTATAATGATATAAGGTAATAATTAAATTAATGTTCGATAAAAATTATCGAGAATATAATTCCTGGAAAGACGGAATTTTCAGTCATTAAAATATGGTAAACTGAACGTATTTATATAGGATATTATTTATTCGACGGCTTCACTTGTGATATTGTATTATAATGACTGCCTTTGGTTATTCAGATCTCAATTGTCTTTGCGGTATTTTTTACGCGAGAAATGTATTTTCCTATGATCAATGTTATCACCGTTTTTATTTTCCTTACAAAACTATTATTTATTCCCATATTTCCTTTCTTTTGTCATATAACTTGCTCAAAACCTGTACACATATTAAAATGTATAACTATATTTAAATGTTGTACCTATTATATATATTATACAAAGTTTATCTGGGAAAGAACGTTTTCTGGTCCCCAATTTTGCATAATAATACGTTTGTATGAATTTATTCAATCGTACCCGAGTTATAAATTCTATATATGCTATCGAGAAGCCTGTTTTTTTATATTTAGACAAATATCTCTATTTCACTGCATACATTTTTGATATATCCATAACATGTGAAATTTCTCCCTAATAATGACCTATTTTTGGAATTCTAGCATCTAAAGGCTAGTTCATCCGGATATCCTTTGATTAAAGGCTGTGAATCTAGAAATATTGGAAGCGTTGGCTGTTTTAATTTTTTCATGTTAATTTAATGCATTCTTTCAATTTCGCATACAGCCTGATTCTAACTTCATTTCCATATGTATAAATTTAATACTCATATGCAGTCTATTTTTCTCTTCTGTTTTCAATATCCTTGATATTAAATTCAATTGATTCAAATTCCTTTATAGAGGAAAAAACTCAATGAAAATCTCAAATATCAAATAGTAAAAATAGTCAAAAAGCCTTCTCGGCAAAATGTTCAAATCATGTCATGCTATCAATATGGAAAACCGTGAATTTTTACCTCAAAAAGGTATTTTAAAATAAACTAAAAATCAATTTGTTATATTCTAGGAAGATTTTCATATTTGGTACACTTTATTAAGTTGATATATTATGATTTATGAATATATTTATTTAGAATTCGCATGAAATATTGAGCAGATATTTTTAAATTAATCGAATTTTGTTATATTGAAATTTTATATAAGTTTGATGTTATATTGCATATATGACTTAAGTTAATCCTCTTTTGTAAATTTTTCTTTTACGTTTCATGATATTTTTGCTAATAATCTTATTTTATTTTCTATCCTTTCCAGGTGAGTGTCTTGAACGCCTTCTTGCTACTTTTATTTATTACTACGACCAACCTGACCTTCAGTAAGTACGAACATATTTTTATGCATCCTTTTGCAATTTCTACACTTAAAAGGAACTTTAGGTTACTAATTGAATGGTTAGGAGCAGCTTCGTTATTGAATCGTTCTCCAGGCAGGAAGCTAATACTTACATCACTTGATAATTACAATTTTCGATAATTTTTGGTGGTATGAATATTATATAGAAATTAATAAGCATTAAGAGGTTAAAGACTAAGAAGACCATGCGCGTGTGGATGTTATAATAAAATATGCATCATAATAACTACTATAAAAACAATCATTAAAAAAATTGAAATTTGAAAATCTATAGCAGTATTGAATTCGAAATAATCTTATATGACACTACTAGATATTGGTTTATTATAATGCAGACTTTACTTGTAGCAAAAGAGATAGCGAAATTATGTATATTATTTCTAAAACAGTTTTGACCTCATGCACCCCTTCCCCGAGGTTCCCCTCCCTAAGGGAACACGCGGATCACACCTTGAGAAATGGCGTCCTAACGTATTCTTTGAGGAATATCGGAACGCAGTGCGAAGAGAAGGGTTTTCGGGAATCGTGGAAATGGGTAGTAAGACACGCTGGGGTCCCCCAGGGGGAGATACAGAGAAAAAGACGATAGGGTCATACGAGAGAAGGTGGGCAGCGAGTGGGCGGGTTTTTGCGTGAGCGAAAAGGGACGCGAGCGATGGCTAGCTCACGCACCTGCCCACACATGTAAATTCGACACGGAGCTCCATCCTGAATTTGAATGAAGAGAGTCGGCTGCCTAGCGAAATAAACTTTTCCGTCCGCTCATGGCCTTTCTCAGTTTTCCACTCTATATATCCAGCTCGCCTTTTCCCCTTTCTGTGTTCTCTGATAGATTCACTACGTGAATTGGAGAGAATTGAGAACATGGTGGGAATATCTACCCGAGGCTTCTCTATATCCAATTCGGACGTGTTATTCTGATGAAGATAGGTTATCGGGTGATTAATGTTACTCGCTCCTTTGTGGAACCTTCTGAAAGCTTGGCTAATGTAAAGTAAGCTATAATTGGAGATAATTTATTGTATAATCAAAATGAGGTTAGGTTTTCTTTCACTCATAACTTTTAAAATATTTGTTAATGTTACTCGCTCCTTTGTGGAACCTTCTGAAAGCTTGGTTAACGTAAATTAAGCTATCATTAGAGATAATTTATTCTTAAAAAAGAGTGAGGTTTTATTGAACTCGTTACTTTTAATATCATTGTGAATGTTACTCGCTTCTTTGTGAAACCTTTTGAAAGCTTGGATAATATAAATTAAGTTATCGATTGAGAAAAAATATTATAATATCAAAATAACGGACTATGTTTTATTTCAGTCTTTGCCTTTATTTTGTTAAAATTTCCATTTCTTAATGGTTCATTATTTTATTGAGTAAATAGATATGCACTTACATATTAAAGTCAGAGACGGTAGGCCTTCCGTTAGTGAATGGATATGTAAATTGACATATTGCGGCTAGGAAATAAGGTTTACAAGAAATTAATTAGGTATCAATAGAGGGAATGATCAAACTTTGAGGCATTCCTGAATATTGTAATCGATGATAGAATGAAAGGGAAAAGACTGAAGGGAAGGCAAACGCAAAATTTGTTGAATAAAATAAGAGTTGCGGTGAAGTGCCAAGGAACGAAATAAATGTTATTAAACAGGGAGGATCTATTATCCTTATTAGATATAAAAATCATTTGTAGAAGCAGCATATTACTTATGAAGAATACTACTCTCCTGCTTCAAATAATGGTTGCTACTATTATCTTAAAATAGATATTGGAATTCATCATATTACAGAAATAACCTTCCTAGAATTGAAGAGAACAGCAATTTTATCGAATATTCATTTACGTTATTCAAAGTACGCTACGCTTTTTTAGAATGAAAAGTACACTTACCTTATTTTTCACTTGTTGTAGCATATCATATACTAACTTCATTCATTATCTTCTTCAACGAAAAATGTACGTCTGAAAAGTCCTCATCTATCTCTATATCTTCATCCTCATAATTAGCTCTATCCTCAAAACTCAGTTCGGCAAGATCCTCAGGGTATATGCGCCACTAAAGTACGGGGTCTTATTTTGTCGTTCATTCATCTCTAGATGACCTTATAAAGACTAATCATCAAAGCAAATTTTCAATAGAATATAAAGTAGCTACTGTCCATATCGTATTATACTTTGATTAAAGGATGTGAACTTTGCGCAGTAACAATGTTTTTCAGTAATTGATTCATTATTGAATTAACTGGTCTTTCAACCTAAAAATTGCTGGAACGCAAAATAGCCAATGCATTTTGAATGAAGCCATAAGGAAGTGGAATAATTTTCCGCAATAAAAGAAGTTTTTCATACCTATTATTATCGGACTTTAACAGTTTTACGCTAAGTAAATGTGTGTATTGCTATCGATGATCAATGTATGATTCGATGGCTCAATGCATTATAATACATTCATTTAGTCAGTGATTCTAATTTCATTCGATAATTTATATGAGATGTTTATTCTCCATTGATTACAATGAGAAGTGCAGTGACTGTTTAATATTTCTTTGAGGAATAATAATTAACATTTGTTATTGTACTTGTTCATTATGGAATTTGCTGAATAGTTGTTTTAAATGACTATATGAGAAAACTATAAAAATTAAATCAACTGATTTGAGTAATACTTCGAAAGACCATACGCGTAGCTCCGTTTCCCCAAATTTTGGAACGTTTCGATATTGTCGACCAGCATTTGAACAGATGAATACATATCTTGACCCATTAAGGATCAAGGGAAATATTTGTACCATGAATTTAAACTATTCTGGTTAGTTTATCTATCGTCCTATTCTAAGGATAGGCTGCCCAAAGGAACATACTCGTCCCAATTTTATACCTACATAATTAGGCTATATATTTTGATAAGAATTGAGATGGCATCATAATTTAACCCAAGCAATAGAATTTAGACGAAGAAAACGGTATTTCAATTGTCGTTTTCTTACGGTCCTTAAAGGGTTAAAAACTTCCATCTTACAAAACCTAATCTGCCTAAATACGAAGCAGATAATTTATTACTTAGATAATTCCTTATATCCATAACATTTTAGATTCTTTATGAGTAATTGTACCGATAGGAGTAATCGATCTTACAAGGTCATTTTAGCTCATGATCTTTGTGTAATATTTTACAAGCATTGATGGTTTTTCGAAGTACACCCATATTATTTAAAGATCGTTTCCCACTTCTCAAAAACTGCTATATCATTCGCAAAGTTAATTAATCTAATTTTTACTCGGTTCAACGTGTATGTGACTGACGGCTCAGCATCATTTTTTTCGTTTCCTTGATTAGCTGCGTATACTTTCTCTTTCCTAACAGTGCCCATTTTTGTCTTAGTACATAGCTTTCCCTCAGGCAGTCAGAATTTTACAAGCATTTTTGTCGGACGTCCGAGTTTTTATCTCTCTTCCGTATTGCTTGGTAAACTCAAATATTATTCCCCTCGACGTATTATTAAATCTGTTCCTTTTTGCGGAAATTCTGTTTCATGTTTCAAGGAATTATTTAGAAGGAAAAGCATTGTATAAACTACTCACAGTTTTAAATCACGATTCTCGTTTTTTCATTTCTACCAGTTTAAGTTATAAATTATATAAAGCTATAATATAGCCAAATTGATGAAACAAAACGATTTAAAAATATAGATATATTTAATAAAATACGTTAATTGCTCTTAAATTTATGTAAATCGTCCATATAGCCGAGACATTTTAATTTAAATTTTTTCACAAGTATTCTAAATAGAATAATAAGCATTAGGACTTTTCTGAGCATTTGAGACTATGGACTTTATCAGTAATAAAATATGAAGGAATTCATCAATTATTTTCTTCGTCGTAAAATATTCCTTATTGTCACAATATTATGTTAAACGTCTAAGTTTTAGTCTATATTAATTATTAAAAGTTGGAGAAGTATTTTTAATTACCTCTCTTAAAGAATAATTAAAAGCAAGATGCAATATTTATGTACAGTCCTGGCCAAAATTAACTCAGCACTGGCCGTAAGGATCGCTAGGGAGGTGCTGCGTTAATTTTGGCCAGGAGTGTACCATCAAATGGCTGTGCACATGCATTATTGTAAGGTTTGAAAGAAATTACTCTGCTTTAATTACACTCTGGTGCTATAATTAATATTTCTTGTTTAATGATAAGTAAAGACAGGTAAAATGTCAATGGTTATGTTTTTCTTTTTATCTCTTTTCTTTGTAAATATTTCACAATTTAAGTCAGAAGTTTATTTTTTTAACTTTTAGAAATCACAAGGTTAGAGTTCGGTTCTTTACTATAAAAGGCCATCTATCTTCAATATAAAACGATAGATTAATACCTAATACAGTATTTGGCAAGTTCCACGAGTACATTAGTACTTAACTTTTCTTTCTTTAATTGGAAAATTTCATTTATTGGTAATGAAGACATTATTAGGAGGAGCTACAGATTTTCACGTAGCTGGAATCCTTTTGTACCTTTCAGTAAAAATTCCTCAATTTATATCCAAAGTTTGAAACAAAAGATAAAAGTAAAAGTTGACTTTTTAAAGCGCTGTTTCTCAAAGCCTTTAGGAACACTCCTGTAAGAGATTGATTATTAATCCCATCACACAAGGTTAATTCCAATGCTTGATACCTCAATTCTCTTAGCACCTAGTCGGACGGAACAGGTACTCGCGGATGGAAATGCATGATTAAAAGTTCTCAGTCACTCGGAAGGGAAAAAATTGAAAATCGGCCAACGGAAAATATATCGCGCTCCGTTTCATTGCCAGGTCGAGATCGGTATCGCATCCAATAACTAACAAGCCCTTTTATCTCATTTCGAAAGTACGTGCCATGTTTCATAACAGCTTCCTCCGAGCGGATAACTTCTTCATCAGAAAGGTGAGCAGAAATTGAAAACCTCCGCGCCCCGTACATACTCCAAATGAACCGCAGCAAACACAGCAGCGATGGCATTATGAAACCGCGCCCTCGTGCGGATGCTCTTCGAACTACACTACGTTGCTCGCTTCCCTCCATTTTCGCTTCCCGCCATAGCTAAACCACCAATCTGTTTGATGCAGGATATTCGGAAATACGGAATAAAAGAATCCGATATTTTTGAGAAACCGAACAGGAACCACATTTTAAAAAAATTGAAACCGAGACGAAATGGTTTTTTATTCCTTTCCGAATTTCACTCCAAAACAAACTATTTTAATTAGTTTAATGTTAATTAAACAACAGTAACTGGGTAGTAGACTATTCTGAATGAATGAGTGAACTCTTTATTGGATTTCAGTTTACATTTATCTACCATGATAGCTTCCAGTGGAGTATAGCAGGAGGTGTACTTACACCAACATCCTTATCTAATATACACTTTTAGCTACTCTTAAGGTCTGCGGAAAGTTCGATCAAAAGTAGCGATTTGTTTTATCGATCTCTTCCATGTTACACTATATCCGTGCTTCTCCTCTCGGAAATCGAGTTTGTTAATAGAACTACAATTTAGTCTATTTCGTCTTAAAGTTCTAAACTGATTAATTTTCCGAAAAGGCCAGGTTAGCCTATCTTCTTTCGATAGTTAAAGATACTTGCATAATGTAATGGTAGAATACAACATTAGTGCAAAAAGATTGTGTTTGTGCGGAATACCTTCTCTAGAGAATGCTGAATAAAATGAAACTACTCCTCTTGTTTCACTCACAAATAAGGGGGAGAAGGAAACCACGAAAACACAGAATAAATAATGCGAAAAGAAATAGCAATGTGATACAATAAAATTAAAATTCAGCTTAATACAGTTATAGCAGCAATCTGAGTACAATAAAATTCAACAATACAATTAGAAAATTTTGAGAACAAAGTACGAATTAACGAAGTATAGAATTATAACAAAAATTCGTTTTATTCCAGTATTTATATAAAGATAGATGGAAACTGACGCTCGGATAAAAAGGTGCACCAGCAACTTACTACTAAAATGAATGATTTTTATTTGAATTTATCATAAATTTATAATATTTTGATATATATCCCACTGATATCTCTTGTTAAAGCGGAATAATAAATTTAATTTTACACAATATAAAGCCAAACACAAACTTTCCGAGGTGCGTAATATTTTAATGGTTGGAGCGATAAAAACGTTTCTGAGTATTCTGATTTCTAAATAAATCGCATAGAAACCGGTGCTTGCTTATTTTTAATAAAACAGTGAAAACCAGAAATAATAGTGTCAGGGTTTGATACCCTGGTTCGAAGCTATGTCCTCATTCTTAAAACCCCACTTCCCTCTCTATTCCTCCCGTAAGAAGAGGAAGGAAGAATTCACTCTCACGCTCTTAATCGCCCGGGATTTTCTGCTTCCCCTTAAATCCCCAACTCCTGTATCCCCGTTCTCACTCCAACCCATTCTCTCTCCCACCCCATACCTTACCAACTCAGCCTTTTCCTACGCGGTAGCACAAAATGCCTAAAAAATCCATACTTCAGAAATTAATTCCTCCAAACTTAATTACCCGAAAATCGGATATTCTCACGAGCGGTTGTTCTAATGAGAATTTTAACTGCAGGAGTTGTGAAGTTAAAAAAAAATGAAATACTTTGGAATCTGGATCTGAAGGTCTGCTATGAAAAGTAGAGTAGAAGAATCCTTGAGGGTGCAGTTTCGTGATGAATATTTTTTGAAGGGCATCGGAGACAACGCTGGGTAGGAATAAAATATATGCTGAGCTGTTGGATATATACTTTTTCAATATCCAGGGCTTTAATTATACTCGATCTAAGAAGTATACCCGTTTAATTATTATAAATCTTTATTCTAACTCATGACTCAAATTATATCATCCAACATGATTTTCCTTATTTTCTTTCTTATTCTTATCCTGGAATCCTACTTTTATTTATTTTATTTACCATACAGAAGTCGAAAAGGGAATCGTTAATATTTCGTCAGTCGCACAGTTGTATTCCGTACAGCTCAAATTGTTTTTCTGGCTTCATTTCTACACCATTAGCCCTATGAACTTCAGACAATGGTATATTATCTATTATACTCTCCTTTTGCGTAAAAGAATTCCACATCTTCATTTTAGTTTCAATATGACAAGGACAACGACTAAATCAGTGAAGTGACAAATGTTATTACAATACATACACATTAAGTTACCGCATTAGTTCAACATATTTTTGAAATTTCGCCGAAGAAATACCTGTTGTATGGAGTGCAATTCACAAATTTCTTTGTTGAGGTTTTATGCGAAATTAATGAAAGGTTAAAACAATTAGCATACGCAATACGACGTGATACGATAGAGTCAAGAGTATGAGAAATAATAAAAATGATTATGAGGGTTAGCTACTTACTGTGTTATTTATTATAAAGGAAACTAAATAAACTAAAACATAGAAGATAAACCTTCAATTAAATGTTTGGTATTGAACAAATTAATTAGATCGACCAATAAGTGAGAGAGGCCGAAGTTGATACGCAAATAGCTGTGAGTCTACAAGCTTTGATTAAGGGTCTTGGGAGCAAGAGTTCAGTGGTTGCACGTGTTTGTAATAAAAGGGAAAAAAGTACAATCCAGGAATTGCTTTAGGTCACGAAAAGTATCACCTACCTTCAAATGGCGGAAATTATTATGTATACGTAATAAACTGGTTTTCCAATTCCCCATTGTGTTCCTCATAAGCTGTGGATTCCTAGAGCGCTAGAAGCTCTTCTCTAGGTAGCAGAAAGCTTCCCATTTCATCAATTTTAAAGTAAGTGTGTCGGGAAAGGCATGCCTCTGATAGAACCAATAGAAGTGGAGGAAGCACCTTCAATTTTCTTATCTATGAAATACACTGCAATCCTAAGGTTCAATTTTCTGCTCGTTTTACTCCACGTAGAAAAAGCGCAAGGTTCCCTCGTGTTCATCGCACTTATAAAAATTGAATTGTATTCTCGTACCACTCACTACTAGCTGGTGTGATTTATTTAGGTGAGCATGGAGTTTTATAATTTACCTGTAGATTTATTAGGAAAAGTACAACGTAGGATATAAACTAAATATTCATATATTATTTTATATATAATAATATAAAATTTTATAATGAGCAATGATTAGAAAAAGGTCTCATTGAATTATTAGCTAGACTTATTTCAATCATATCTACGATATCATAGCTTAAAGCTCAAAAATATAAGTAAGGAGCTTATTGAAATGAGATATGCCAAATAGGATGTTGGCCAAGGGTCGATCGAATGACGAGATCCACTCAAAAGAATCTTCTGAGAGCTGTTTGATGATGGAATGTGCCTCAGAATCGGAAATTGAGTCCCATTATTCTTTTGTTTTTGGATTTCTCTCTCTAAAAATTCCATGACAATCGAAACTGTTTAGCAAATTTTGATAATTGCCTTATGTTCTCCTATTGCCTTCTTTACTCTATAATTTTTATTTGATTTTAGACATATTCCATATAACAATTAAATTACCTCAAACTATTTGTTTTATTATGGATTCTTGCAATGATACTATACGTCGTGTTATCAGCTGAAACATATGACGATTCCTTTTTGTATTTCTATTTCCTAATTGCCTTCCAATATTTTCTTTATCTTTTATAGTTGATGTTTTCTTTCACGGTTAAGATATTACACCCTTTCAAGCTAAATATTTATTTATAAATTTATCAGTAGACTTCGCAGGTTTTTCTTGTGTGAGTTTTGTGAAGAGGAGATTTTCTCAATTTTCTTCCTAATTGGATTTTTTTATCCAATTAGTAGTTTTCTTCTTATCCTCTCCTTTTTATCGCCTTATTTTTGTTTCATTATTGTCTTATGATTTGACAAAAGGTCAGATCTAGTTGGACACATTTTAGTTTCCATCCTGCCCTCTGTTAGTTGTATTCCATTTTATTTTGTACCCGTCAGATATTTTTTCTGGAGTACTTGACATAGAATTTTTTAATCCAATAAGTAGTTTGCCCCTTATCTTCTCTTTTATATAGCCTTATTCTTGTCTTTCATTATCAGCATATAATTTGACAAGTAGTTCAATATATCAAGGTCCGTTTTAGTCTTAATCTCACTCTCAAGAAAGTTGTAACTATTCTATTTTAGACATGTCTTCCATAGTTTTATCCGCTCTTATCTCTCCCTGTTTCTCTCATTTTCCCAGTATTTCACTCACTACGCCTCCTCCCTCGCCTCCCCACACTCCGCCACATCCTTCAATTTCTCTCCTCCAGCCACCCTTAAGCCGTTTCTAATTGAGGATCTCGCATACCGGAATGCACGCAGACTTAAAGTCGAAGCACTCCATAGCAGATGCCCATAATGGTGGCGATTCCCCCAAGCTATGGATTTCCGGCGTACCGTTTCGTAATGGCGGCTCATAATTATAAATTACGCATCCTGCCTCCGTTTTTTTTTTGTCGAGATTAACTTGCGCGTGGGATTATTGGAGTACAGATGTAGAGAAATTAAGTATCCTTTTTTTAAGCCGTTATTATTATACCTTTTTTGCGTCATCGTTGGATAAATTCCAGCACGATTGAATTCACCTTGATTCGACGCTTGGAATCCGTAATTACGTTAATTCGGTGTTTTATACGAGTTTATTATTTGAGATGAGTCCATCGGTATTTTGGAGGTAGCGTTAGTATTCTCTCTGTTTGGAAACATCGATTGGTTGCCGCTGTATGTATTACAAATGCTGAATGGTCTTATCTGGAGAGTATGAATGTCATCTTTGAAAATTTCACGAAATACTATTATAAAAACCTACTGGGCAAAACCTCTAAAATTTAAGTTAACAACTGCCGTAATTCGATTTTTCCGAACATCAGAATTACATGTTGTTAATTTCTCAACTATCGCTCTCTCGTGCGGAGTACTGGGAACACCCCAGATCTCTTTGAAGCCATACATAAAGTTTTGCTGTTTAGGACTCTGTTTCGTTACTTGAAATTAGGTCTATTTTATCCAATCCCCAAATATCTGTTTTATTCAGTTACTCTTGAGTGAATTCGTTTTTATTATGGGGCTCTGCAACTGTAAGGTTGTGGAAAAACTAATTCTTTAACGTTCATGTAGCATTGACAAGAGTTTCAAGAATCTAGTGCAGTAGCATAGTTAACCATTTACCTATAAGATATTCTAGAAATAACTTAATTTTATTCTGAGGATTTAAATTTTCAAAGAAGTCCTTGTCTCAAATTTCTCCTATTTTTTTGACCCCCACATAATGAAAGTTCATATCATAAATTTCTAATGGCAAAATATAATCCAATGCTGTCAAATATATTATTTCATAAATTAGTCAAAAATTGATACGCCAATAGATTTCACTAAACATTGTTACGGGATAGTAGAAGCAGCAGTAAAGTGTTACCACATCAAATTTTCGGGTGATGAGCGTAAGATAAACCATATTCAGTAAATCTGCTTGTTCATGCTTTTGCTTATAACTCAATAAATTAATCATGGGACAATATCACATCTCTTTCTAAAGAATCATTTGAAAACATTCTACTATCAATTTGTTCATGTGTGGATTAGATCTGAAATTTGCAATAACATTTGCTTGTAAAATTTTCCACATACATACTCGTAAAATACTAACAATCGTCTTCCTTTTTCCAGATTTGTAGGAAAACTCATCAAGAAATTTCAATAAAAAATAATTAACCAAAAGATTCACCTCCTTTCCAAAATTTAGGATTATGAAATTATTAGTACTAGGCATTGAAAAAGTATTCCCCAAACAAAAGAAAATATCAGCTACTTTGCGCAATCTATTTATATTTCTGTTTTAAATGCTTAACTCTAAATCCTTTCATATTAACTGTAAATTGCCAATACCTTTTAGTAGCTTAATTCACTAAATATTGTAAATTTCTAATGGAATTGTCTGCTTTAAAAATAGTAATAAAAATTAAGAATGAAAAGAACAAAACCCACACGAAAATTGATAAAATATATATAAAAAATGTAGAAAAATAAACCAGCAGAAATTTTATTTCGCCTCTTTTTACTTTCTCCATATACGAAGTATAGAGAAAGTATTGTTTTCATGAAAAAAATCAACTTCGAGATTTCAACGGAAATACATGTTTTGGGGTCCCTAGAACACGTTTTGACCATTTTCGGAATGATGTCTGTGTGTATGTGTGTGTGTGTGTGTGTGTGTGTGTGTGACAGTGGGCGCTCTAACGTGAAAACTATAAGTCGTATCAATACCAAAATTCATATTTAGTTCTGTAGTTTGTGCTGTCAGAGTTGATTAGTTTTTCAAGTAAATCGGTAAACCGGAAGTCGAGCTTCATTCATCAAAGCTCATTTCCGGTTTTCAAAATATCTCCATAAATATGATATATAGGAATATTGTGTACCAAGTAAAAGTTTTAGATAATGTAATTTACTATAACTTTTGTATTTAACATATTTTTGTATCACCGGTTTATTAGGAGTTATTCGTGAAATACTGATCAAACGGAAGTAGCTGATCATGTACTTTGTGGGCGCTCTAGCATAAAAAGTATTTGTAGGATCAACACCAAATCTCATGTATAATATTTTGGTTTGTGTATTTAGAGTTGATTAGATTTTGGAGAAAATCGGTGAACCGGAAGTCGAGCTTCATTCTTCAAAGCTCATTTCCGGTTTTCAAAATATCTCCATAAATATGATATTTAGGTATATACAATTATTTATAAAAGTTTTAGAAAATATAATTTACTATAACTTTTGTAAAAACATATTTTTGTATCACTGATTGTATAAACCGGAAGTTGCTGATTATGTACGTTGTGGGCGCTCTGGGCGCTCGGGCGAAAGGCCAATTTCATCATTTTTCATCGAACATGTCCCGAAAAACATTATTTATAATGTTTGTGACGTCAAAGATAATAATATCTAAATTAATCACTCATCTTCAGAGTTTAGATGGAATATAGAGTTCGAAATTACTGTCGTAGATAAATATTTACATCTAAAATATGGAGAAAGTCATGTGCTGGCCACATCAGATTTTTTTATAATGTACATATACATATCTATATAACCTCTACATATTTCGATTTAATTATAAAAAATAATGTCCTCATATCAAATCCTTTGTAATTATGTTTAGTTAAGTTTAGTTAGTTCTAAGATATTAATTTTCGGGGTACATAATACTATTGTTATATAGGTGACAGACAAATATTTGTGTAATGAACATATTATGGAATTTTGGATAACACACGTTACACCATCAGTTGGTAAATGTGCCCGGGAGACGCTGTAAAATGTATTGATGAGTTTAAGTAGTTGTAGTTTTTCCCGCAGTAAAAAGAGGCAGAAATATAACATCCGCGGAAAAATGATAAGCAAGTAAGGGGAAAACGTTCTACGCGGCGCGAAAGTCGCCATGTTGCGAAAAATGAGTCAAATAGAGCAGATTGACGCCGCCGTCATTATATTCTGATTAAAGCGTTAAGATTCGGTAGAAAGGGCCTTAAGTGAGTGGAAATTGGATAAGCGACTGTGGGATGACTTGGTTGAGGAACAATCACGTTGTTAGCGAAGGTTGGAGGAGGCGGAGGAAGATGAGAAGGGAAGAGGCAAGCGGGCGAAAGCGGAGTTTAGGGGCTTGGGGAAAAAGAAATGAGAATCAATTATTTTGAGGAGCGGGATTGAATTTCAGGGGGATTTAATATCGCGAGTTGCAATCTCTTTTTCGTCACGTCCTGTTTACGGAGCCTTATCCGGAATTGAGATGTTACCTGCTACCGGTATTGTGTTGGATGCGGAATGGAAGAAATGAGGATGAAGCTGGATGACTTGTGACGTCAGCGGTGCAGTTTCTTTTCGTTAATCGCGGCGTGAAATCATCTCTCCTTTGAAAAATTTCTCCTGTTATTTGCACCGCCAAAGGGAATTGCTCCAGCGCCATGGATCTCGCAGACGAACTAGCGTAGAACAGAATACTAATCTGGGAAAATCTATTGCTTTGTTATAAATGCTGGGACTAGTTAAGAGCAAGACCGAGGATTTCCAAGGAAGGAATTTCTTAATTAATGCTGTTGAATGGTATTCTTTTATCCAAGAACGAGTTCCATTTTCTAATGTGAAGGTAATAGGTTGCGTACAGAATTCTTCAGGAGGCTTTCTCATCTCACATGTCTTTTATTTCGAAAATGAGGTGAATAAAATTCAAAATAGATTCATAAATTCTATTTTATACATGGTAATGCGTATATAGAAATCTCAAACAGATTTATACGTATCGTATACTTATGTTTATCTTTGAATATTATAATTCGAGCAATTTCCGGATTCGGCGAAACAGGCTGATTATCTTATTTAAGAAAATCTTACACTTTCTTAATTTCTATGTTGCTTAATAGATCACGAAGCTCTTGTAGGCTCATGTAAGAGAAGCAAGGGATGAACTTGTTTGCACCATCTACCTGCAAATGATGGCAAGCCTATGTATCTTTAATGAATTTCCTGTCTTATTACCTGTTTTTCAATTTACTTCAATCATTATATTTTTGAAGTTTCATAGGAAACAAAAATTTCATGTTTATGAAATCAACTTTACATGTGTTTTTTCGTCTGTCCTTTTGATTGGCTTGTGGTTGACTATGGGATGCTTTGGAAAATAAAAGTATACTTATCCGTGGGATTTTAGCATTGCATAATTAAATAATTATATTAAGGCACTGCGATAATTACACCATTCATTCATTCCTTTAAGGGGAATTCTTGTTGTTGAAGCTCTCACAACATTCTCGGTTTTTTAGCCCTCCTCTTCATTTCCGTATATTTGGTAGAGGGTGGTCAGAAAAGTTTCCGACTTCAACGTGAAGATGGTAGCACTCGTAAATAAAAGCTAGTGAATTTTGCTTTTTATCTGTTGGAAGTTACTCACCAAATTTTCTGCCATTTGGGACGCGCAGTTGTTATGTAACAGTCGTTTGAGTGAGTTGATGTGTGTTTCTGTGAAAATGGACAACATCGAGTATCGAGTTGTCATTAAATATTTGTTTTTGAAAGGCAATACTCCTACGCAAATCAAAGATGAGTTGGATTCTGTGTATGGGGACTCTGCACCATCATTTACCACAGTGAAATTTTGAGGAGCTGAATTTTAACGTTGCCGTAAGAGCTTGGGAGACGATGAACGTTCGGGAGGTCCGAAAACTGCAACTACCGACGGAAACATCGCCTAAGTCCACCAAATGGCGCTAGACGACCGCCGAATTAAAGTGATAGAGATAGCAGAGGTTATGAACATGTCAAAAGAACGTGTTCGTCACATATTAAATCAACATTTAGGCATGAGAAAGCTGTCCGCGCGTTGGGTGCAGCGTTTGCTCACGTTAGACCAGAATGAACATTTCCAACGCTCCGTTGGCGCAGTTTAGGTGCAAAAAATCCAATTTTTGGCGCCGATTAATAACTTTAGATGAAACTTGGATACACCATTATACGCCCGAAACAAAACTACAGTCCAAACAGTGGACTGCACAGGGGGAACCGGCTCCAAAAATACAGAATAGAACTCTTAACAGACAAGTGCGGCCTGCTGTTTTATGTGCGGCCTAATAGTTTCTTATGTAAGGGAATTATAGTTGCGGCCTCCCGTTGGGTACATCTTATCCTTGATCTAAGGGATGACAAAGGAAAACCATTTTTTCTACTTTGAGGAGATATAGCTTATGTTAGAGAGGGTGATGTATCAATCAGCATTGGAACTGAATGCTTTGCAGACAAGTGCGACCTAGTATTTTTATGTGTGTCCTAATGGATTCTTACTTAACCGAATAATACTCGCGGTCTCTATATATCTATCTATATAAAATATCGCAATCCCTGATCTAAAGGATTTCGAAGGAATAATGTTACCCTGCCTTGGGAAGATGCAAAAGAATGGAATATACTTCGAGTAAAAGAGGACGGGATATCAAAAGAACTGAGAGAATCTACAAGGAAGGAGAACAAATGTAAATGGGCTTAAAGGGAGGAGAGCAGCAATATTATACTAATATCATGAAAGGGAAACTCTACTCGCCGTGTCCCCTGGCGAGAGGGAGCGTGCGTTGAGAGCGTTCCAGTGGGACGGAATATGGCCGCGAAGCGCACAATGGCAGAGGTCGCTCGCATACAGCGGGGAGGACACGTAAGTCGCTTTTGGAACGGGTGTCGATTTGGAGGGAATGAAATGGTGGGGAGGGGACGTGCCGGGGTGCGTTAGGGTGCGGCAAGGGGATGCGGAGGGAGCGGGGGGATAAAGGTTAGCGCTGGGTGGCGCTGCGGCGCCTAGCGAATGAGGAAGTATTCGGAGGATGCCGGGAGGAATAGGAAATGGAAGAGAAATATGCGGGATGGTAATGGGAGGATGAAAAGTCGGCCCGAATATGTAAAAAAGCTAAGCTGCTCAAGAAAGTGGGAGTTAACGCTTGCTGCAGAGGGGTTCCTCTTGAAGTCTTAATCCATACATGAGGAATTTTGTCTGCGATCTGGGATGGCTAAATCAGACGTTTCTTTTGAATCCAATTGTATTCAATATCCTAATCAGTTATGACCATTGGTATTTATCGGAAAGCTTTTTAAAATGTACAAAATGTGCGCTTGCATCCTTCTTAAATTCCAGCCTTCGTTTTTTAATGATTGAATGTTATGACTCTCTCCCTCTTTGAAAACTGAACTGATCTTTTTCTATATGCCCTTTAGTTTTCTCTCAATACTTCTTTTACACAGTCTTTTAAGTGTTCATTTGCAGAAGACTACGAAAAGATAGATATGTGGTCCACTTAATGTGCTTTGGTAGCGTTCTTTCTATTACTGAAATAGCATTAGATGCGTTAGGATAACCAAATTAGAAAAACGAAATGAGCTGTCCTTTTTTGGTAATATATTCTGATTTTTTGATAATATTTTCTCAAATTTTTAATAAGCTATTTCATATTCAATAATTTTAGGATTGACAAAAATATTATGAATGACTTCATAGTGAATAAGATACGAATATTATGTTGGTGATTGTATGTTTATTGATTTTTTCGAATTGATTTTTTCGATTTCGAAGCTTTCCATTCAAGGTTTCCATCTAATTACTACCATAACTACAATAGGTGATGCAATGGTGCATTCTGTAACCGCTTCAGGTATAACAAAATATTTACATTTTAATTGAGAATGTAATTAAATGGTTATTACAATATTGTAATCTATGAGATGCTGTCCTTGAATTATAAAATCCTTATGTTAAAACATATAATACTAAATTTAAAAATGAAAACATTTTGAGTCTTTTGCGAGTATCATCAATGTTTACTGGCATGTTTCTTCGTCTTGATGTCTGGTTTATTTATGTATGTCGTTAGTCTATCTGAAAGATTTGACACTATACAATGAAAAGCCATCATTAAGCGTTGTGAAAATGATGTAACAAGGGGAATTCGAAGCATCGGAACGAGTGTGAAATGGAAAGTGAAATGGAAAATTAAGATCGAAAGTGAGGATATCCTATGATGGATACGATATACAAGAAATATGATTCGAATGATAAGAAGGAGAGCGAGTTAGATAGGAAGCCGTTCGGAATGAATGGGAAAAGATATGATCGAGATATAAATTGGGGAATACGTGAGAGGGAGAGGGGAAAAGTTTCAGATTTCGGACACCCTAAAAAAGGACCCGGAGAATGGTTTCGCGGAGCAGTCAGGAGGAAGGAATTCGAGTAATTTGCGGGGTATAGCAGAAATACGGCGAAAGGAAAACTTTATATGCTGTGAGTGGGAAGGAGCGTATTCCTGAATTGAAATAGCAACGAGAAGGTTCATTCAGCGGGAAACTAGAAACTTTTTCGTTCACTATAATTAATTTTAATGAGGGTCACAGAAAACCTGAGATCCAAGGAGGTACGTTCCCTTAGGATTGCTGTCACAGAATCTTATGAGTTTCGAGAATTTTTAAACTAAGTTAATATTAGGATTCGAACCTTTGGAAGTTAATTATTTCGGGTTAAATACTCAAATTTATTTGCATAATTGTATCAAGAAAATGAAATTTGATGATTTTGCCTATTAAAACAACTGTTAGATGATGACATGAGGTCAGATTCTCACTGATGTTTACCATTTTTAGCGTGGAGTGCATCCTTTTATAACTTCAGAACATATAGTTATGCAGCTTTTCTTAAGTGCTCTGCCTTCTGCGTTTCTTACCACAAATAAAAGACAATGGAAAAAGAACTATCGAGTAATTAATTTTCCTTATGGGGATGATTACGACTTGTATTTCGTATACAGAGTGCCGATTGTAATACAAGTTCTATTTTTTTAAATCGTCAAAGAAATGGATTGGGAAGTAATATACTACTCCCCTATATACATCTTTTTTAAAGGTTTATTACATGCGTCACCAAAATTCCAAAGCCTTGTTTTTCAAATGCCAGTATGTATTAACTTTCCATGTTTTTCTTTATGAAGCATATTTAGTCAATATCCTTTGTTATAGGAAAAAAATGTTAGACCCGAAAATTTGATTCAATTCGATGGCTTTAATTTAGTGGCTATGCTACATTAAGTCTAGTCGATTTCCGAATAAGCGAACGAGGGAAATATTTTGCTTCTATTACGTAGAACTAAGCGTTCAGATGGATTAGGTGAAGCCGGATATAGTTTGAATTAAAATGATAAAATATAAATACTTGCAAGATTTGCTTTTCAATTATAGCTATGAAATTGAGTTCCATCGACATTTTGAATTCATAATATTTTTAGTTATAATTTTTGTAAGGTAAATACTCTCAACAATAATATAAGTGAGATTGAATTATCCAAGAGTTCTTATGGTAAGATACATAAATTTATTTTCAAATAATTTTCTCGTTTTCCAAGGAAGCCAACTTACACAACACAAATCATCACGTCATGTTTTTGTGTTTTATAAAAATTCTCGGAAAAATCGAAAACAATGTTCTGTAATCAAGATTAAATCTTAATGGAATAAGAATTTGTTCATTTGCATTTCTTTCAAAATAAAGATAAGGTTGCAATGAAAGATTACAATAAAATTAAAGGAAAGGTACTACTGTAGTAACTAAGCGTAAGATACCCTATGTGTCCTTGACTTAATATAGTATAAATTAATGTCATTCTACCCGCTACCCTTTTCCACTAACGTCGAGATAATTTTATCTCTCTTCGGTCAGAAGCAAGCCTTCATTGACCATTAATGCTCCACTTGTTTACTAGCATCCCTCCCAAAAAAAATCGGTTTCGCCCGTCTGGAGGACATTTTTTATCTGCATTCCCCTCATGATTTTTCATTTTCGGCTGACGCCGTTAAGCGCATTCTTATATTAAAACACCCCTCTCACTGATAACGCTCGCAAAATCGCACTTAATCATCGGCCCGAAACGGGGACAAAAAGTGGGCGAGAGAAAATCGAAGGAAGCGGATAGCAAGGAAAAGGCCTTTACGGTAATCGGAGAAGAATGAGCGTGTGGGAAGAGGGCGAAGATGGTTAAACAAAGAGGGGGAAAGGTAACCGTGGCGTAATTGGTTTCAAATGATCCAGTCATCGAAAGGCATAAAAAACGTCTTCATCCGGGGGGAATTATAAAATAATTCCCGATTCCATCTCAATGTTTCGAAGTATTAATCTTCATCTTTGGCCATTAAAAACGTTCCACGAATTCTAATTTTGTTTTGTAAGATTTAAGGGAGTTCGCGCCTTTAATTCGCTAATTTGTTTGCTGAAAGGTGTATAATGTTCAATATTTGATGAGGAAATGAGGTTAGATAATTTATCAAATCATATTAATATTTTATTTAATTTATTTTATTATTCACGTTCAATGATATCGTCAGTTGATTGAAAATACGAGAAATTTCCATGGGACGAATAGTTATAGTTATTTAGTTATTGTGTTAAATTCGAACTTTTAAACATGAAAGATGAAAACTGAGATTTTTAGTTTATTTCTTAAAGAAATTACTGCTTTCTGAAGAGGATTTCATGCTGGTCAGTTGTTCGAACATTAAACCATACATTTCCGTGAGACTGAAGAATTCCAACAAAAATGATTTTAGCATTATTTTTCTACGTAAGCTATCATGAGTTTTGTTTAAATGTGAATACACCATCGATTTTTACTCATTCTACCATTATTTTAACGATTATAATGGCAGTTTAAGGAAAAATGTTTTCAAGTCAAAACATTTGGAAGCTAATTCAGATATGAATTTTGCCTTTTTCTTTTTGATTGGTATAATAGGCGTTACATTTTTTCACTGCGTATGGATATTTGCTTCATCCCTTCGTTTTTTACTGTCATGAAGAACAACACATGGTAATTCTAACGTAGTTATAACATCTAATGTTATTCTTTTCTTATTGAGCAAGGATAAAAGGAAAACATCCATTCTAATATTTTTTATTGCTAAGAAATTAATCAGTATTAGCGAATATTCTGTATTTTCTTTCATCAAATATTTCAGGATTTAATTATTAGATTCGTCATTTGCAATTCCAAAGGCAACAAAAAATTCTCATTATCTACGAGCAACTAATATAACTATGATAATTCTTATAATATAATATAATATCTAGGAATGCAAGTAGTAATCCAATGTATGTAGTCATTTTGCATGAACATAATTTAGAATAAAGTTAACAGATGCAGCCTTGATGACGTAGAAGTCTATCTTCACAATAATTGAAACAGATAATGTACTACTTTTACAGGAAATTTTATATTACCTTGTTTATACAATTCAAATCCCATTTTATCACATCCACGCCTTAATTAAAAAATATTTAGATTAAAGTTCCACCGACTTATACGGATATATCGCTCGATGACTTCATGTTCTTACACACCACCATCATATATTTCATTTCGGCACTATCGATTAACGATAAGTTTCCCTTTGAAACAAACATGGTGGGAATGCTTTCCAATTCTTGGCACTCCTATTCAATCTCAGCATTTTCTTTCACTGGTAGATGGGTATCGGAATCGTGAATTTCTAAGCTCGAAAAACAGGAAAGGTGAGGGAAAAACATCAAGATTCAATCTCTTTGGCAAGGCGCAGGAATCTCATTTTCACTTTTTCTCCAGCCTCCAATATATTTCCGACCCCGTTCGAAAGACATCGCCTCATTTTGTGCCTAAAACCGCTTACAACTTCCTTTACTTTCAAGATACTCCGTCTTCCCTTCCTTTCGCTTCAGAAAACCGTCGTCAGAGGACTCTGTTGTCCCTGGCTCCATTCAACTCCTTGCAGATTCAAGGTGCGTTCAAGCGCAATGGCAGGAGGGACGAAGGATGGGCGAAGGAGAGATGACAATGAAAAGAAAAGGAGTGTCGGGAGAGGTAAAATGAAAAAGAAAGGATAAATAAATACATACGACTCTTTTATTGGGAGACGTTGAGAAAACAGAGGCCTCCTTCGCCGAGCTTTATTTAAAGACTAAGGTTTCGCGGAGCGAAAATATTTAATAAAACATGGTGGCTGCTTATACCGAGCGTTAAAATGTCTTATTTTTGAGTCTGTCTGGGAATGAATGTACACGTCATTCGTTTTGAGCCAATCAGGTGCGTACTTTCGTGAAATTTCAACAGGAATTTCTCTCCAGTATCTCCTCGGGGTTTTTGGTTAAAGAACATATATTTTTTAAAAGGGAATTCCTTGCGAAGTATTCAGATGAACGAAATTTCGTATTTAGGTGTACTTATTTTTCTGATTTTCGAAAACTCTATTGTCAGCATCAACTGAGAAAATCCATAGATAATATAGTTGAAGCGACAAAACTTGAAAGATGGAAAAATTGAAAATGTTAGAAGGGAGAAGTTAAAGTATATGCTGCTACGTAAATGAAGTGTCTTGAAATATTTTTAACGGCTGTCTCATTACCTTTAAAGTTAATGTTTAGACATAGAGCTATTCGTAGGTTTTTTAATATGAAGCTGATTAATATTCCTTAGAGATAAGCCTGGTAGACCGATATTTTAGGTGCTCTCGTCAGAAAACAATCTTTTTTAATCAAATAAGAATCAGGATAGGAATCTTTTAAACATTTGTCTGTTAAATAGTACTTCAGCAACTGGCTGAATTTATCATTACATTAGTATTGAGCATTATACATGAGGGAGATTCTCAGATGTTACAATTAAAATTCATAAATTAAAATCCCGATGATTAAATTTCTTTTTACTGTTATTCAGAATGTCTCTGTTTATGACTTATTTCTCACTAATGATTAATTATCAGCATTTCATTAGAATTTAAGAGTTCATGGAAAAATATGACTTTCAGAGAAAGAGCGAAGGTCTTCAATAACACTTGCTGTAATTACCTACTACTTACTTAATACTTCAATAATACTTCAAATACGTGGATATTGATCTACTGCCACCAAGTCCTGCACCTACTAGTAGTGATATGTCTAATAATAATAATTCTTAATTTAAAAGTTCCTGAGTTTTCATTAGGCTTTAGTCCATAGTAAAGTGTCTTGCTATCGTTATCTCTTATATATATCTCTCCAACTATGCTTGTTCAATGATTCTCATATATAAAAATCCTTCAAACTATGTAAAATCTGACAAAAGCAATAGACTAGCAAGTTGTCATCATCAGGGGTAAAGTAGTACAAAATTTTATTTAGTGGTTATGTTAAGTTTTAGAGAATTAGCTAGAGAGTTTTAGTTTTTGGATAAAAAAGAATTTGAAAATCATCATTCGGTCATTGGTTACTTAATTAGAATGAAATGATTTATTAATATCTGATTTGTCTTCAACGACGTGTAGATCTGACATCTAAGTAACGTTTTAATAGTGATAGTGCCATCAAAACGTTACAACCCAACTTATCGGAAAATTCACCAAGTGCTCTCCGGGATAAATTCATGATTCATTCCCAAGATGGGGTATTTTTCCAAGAAAACCCGTTACTCAGCTTTTATCCGCTGGATATGAAAATTTTCAAGATTGACGGACTCGGCTTAAAAAAACGCGGATACGAAAACTCATTAGCTCTTTTTCCCCTCAGAAGAAAATACACATTTCATTAAAGCTCGAAATAAAAAATCACACTAAAATATTGAATGGTTTCCGTAAGAAGGAAATGAAGAATTTTCCTTTCTCTCCGTTTCTTTTGAACTCAAGGGTACCCCCGACCCTATCTGTCTCTCCTCTCTTCCCTTCTCACGCCCTTTTCCCTTTCATCCTAGTTTTTAACTCCTTCTTCCCTTATCTCCGAAAACCTTCCTTAATTTTTCTCTCGTAAACAGTCTTCATTTTTCCCATCTCTCCTTCCCTCGTTGCTAAGCAATTCCGCGCCCGTAATTATCTGCTGTTTTTCCCTCATTCTTTCATCTTTCTGTCTTCTCTTTCAACCTTTGCTTGATTTATTTTTTATTTCTCTCCCTCCTTCCTATTCGCAACATTTTCTTTTTCCCTCCAAGGAGAAGGGTCATCTATTAAAAGGAGGGAAAAGGTTTCTGAAATCATATTGCTGAATGTAATACCGATTCATCCTAATCATCTGGCAATCTGCTCGCGCAGGTCCAAGGTATGATTCTTCCGTCTTTCTCTATCTTCTGCCATTCTCTTCATTTCTACATATCCTTTACTATTCTTCAAACTATCAATCATTCTATTTCTTCTGCTTCCTCATTTTATCCATCCCTCTACTGTTACTTCAATCATTTCCTTTAACAAGCATTGCCTCTTAACCCTTCTTAAAGTTTGTCTAATCCAGTATCTTTTTCTTTTATGGCTTAATATAATCAATATCATTTCCTCTTCGATTCTTCTCAGCACCTCGTCATTCCTTACTCATTCTGTCCATCTTATATTCTGTATTTTTCTCCATACTCACATTTTGAAAGGTTCTATCCTTTTATAGTCATTCTTGAGGATGGTACACATTTCACATCCATACAGAGACATTCTACATATCAGACACCTTACCATCCATTACCTCAAATCTATATCAATTTTAATTGTTATTATTTTTCGCTTACTCCGGGAAGCTTCCTTTGCTATCCCTATTCTCTCACTTGTCGCCACTGTGCCTATATATCTATAATTTTCCACCTCTTCTAGTCTCACTCTTTTAACAAATACTTCCATCGCTTCATCCTAATACTGTTTAGATACACCTGATATTCAGATTAACTTAGTGGTGGTGAGAGACGACAAATTCCTAATGGCAAAATCGCGGGTCGTCATCTTATTTAGTTTAAAATTTCCAGTAGTCGTCTTGGTCGGCATTCCATACCTCTTTGCCAACGGTTTTCGGAACAGCAAGGTCTGGATTACCAACGTTCCAAGGAACACCCAATGTACATTTCAGTAGCAAAGCTGTCATCATCAGGTAAAAATTAGTACAAATTTTATTTAGTGATAATCTTAAGTTTTAAAGAGGGAGTTCTATTGTTTTAGTATTTTAATTATGGTAAATAAGTGGAAAATCTGTGTGTATCTCATTAACTAATTCCTCAGTATTGTGTAGGAGTAAATTCAATTAAATTCTGCTGTATTCAGTCATATTCTATCATATCCACCTGATGATGGCCTATGAGCCTAAACCGGTCGATGAATGAAATCCTTAGTGCGGATTTATAGAAAGTTCCATGTCTTTCCGCTGGTGTATGAGTATGATAATTTGAAAGCTACAGAGATATAATATTGTATATGCCGTATATTGTCATTCATTAAGGTATTTTATTGTTTAATTCCAAGAGAAGTGTCAATCATATGGCCCTCATCTACTGCACCCCCGTAGATATTTGTCTGTTTACAGCTTTCTGGTTCGTTGGAAAAAGCGAGGGCAAACTACATTACTTCTCATCTTGACTAGTCGCATTATCCCCCATTCAAAGCTCTTTGTGGCTATTTGCGGTAGGGGATGAGGATCCAATCAGCCTTTTGGATGATGATTTCATACACTTTCAGATATCAAATAAGGGGTCTTGGACATTTCGCCGCCTGTGTTTTGTATTATCATTCAACGATGAATATCGTCCCATGTAATCAACACGAATTGACTGGGCTTCGGGGAATGTCTTTTTTATAAATGACAACTTGATATTTCATCAAGAGCTGATGACTGCTGCAATGTAGAATTCGGTCAATTATTAAAGTCTTGTGAAAACACTACGTTAGGTTTCCTCGTTTTTTAAAATCCCATGTAGAATTCATTAGGGATTATGATTGCATTTTATCAAATTAAGAATAACCATTCTCCATCCTAACTAAAGAATGGAGAATTCTGTTCTGATAAATAATTAACTTCACGGTATCCTCAAATATCAAACTTCCCTTGTACAATCTTAACAAAATCCTATGCCATTTAAACTAAAAATCCAAAATGATCTAAACTGTTTTCTGTTCTAATTAATGGATACGAGTAGTGTTTAAATTCATAAAAAAATATTTGCTGCAAAACCATAAGTAGAAAATGACGTCTGGAAAGATACTAAAAGGAAAATTTATTTGAAATAAATTTCAACTTATATTCTATTGAATACATTATATATATACTATTATAATAATTAGGCTATACATTAATTAGGTATTTTTTTATTTTACCATCTACGAAAGGTTAAATAGAGAGACCTTACAGTCTCGATCATTTTTAAATTGATATCTTATAAAGGAAATTATTCAGTTAATATTCATATTTATTAATCAATATCTACTTTCTTTTAATGAGATATACATTTTTTTAAATTTTCAATAAATTCATGATGAGTAAAATTTACGTAGCTTCCATGAGAGTGTTTTCAGAAAACCTGAAATACGATCATTCTACTTTTTAATTATTTCTGAAATGGTATTTAGGTAGTTCTCGTGAATGTTTTAAAGCGGACTCGAGATGTTCAAATGTCGAAGACTGACTCTCTCCGAATGTAAATCTCCGTTTTCACGCTCAGGACTCTGGGAGACAACCTGTTTAAGATTACGCACCCCCATTCTTCCGGACTTCCTCTGTCTTTCTAACTGGACTTCCCTTCTTTAAAACTTCTCCCCTTCCAAGCTTTCCCATTTCTCTCCGTTCCTACTTCTTAAATTGCCTTTTCTCTCACACTCTTCTTCCCAAAGCGTTTTCTCCGCCCATTAAATCTGCGTTTCCGTAACCTCTGCTCGTTTGCTGCACTTGGGCTCTTTTTCGGGGCTTTTGCTAAAATCTGTGTCCTTTTCTGCCTTCCCGTGGAACTGATGTGATTGAATTGTTTAAGTTAAATTGCGGAATTTTCAGTGGCTAAGACTTGTGTCTTACTCCTTTCCGATCTCCGTGAAGGAAATAGGAAAAATATTTATTGTCCTTGGACTTTAACAGTCCACTAAGAACATACAGAAAACAACAGTGATCAATGGTTTATACTTAAAATAAAATAATGATATAAATTGAAAGAAAAGGAAAACCATAGCGGATATATTTTGACACATTTTTTCGAAAATGACAATATTTACAAGACCTTTTTAGAAACATAAAGCAAGGTACAATAATTTCAACTTAGGTTTTTAAAAACAAAAAGATGGTGGATCCCCAGTGAAACAAAATGATTTATGAAACAAAATGGTCCAATGCTGAGCAGTCATTAGGTAGTCGGGGGCCAATCTGGTCTTAACAATGGATTTGCAATCTTTGATGGAGAAGTGCTGCATTAAATAACCCGGTTCATTATTTTGGAATAAGATATACAGAAAAAAATCTTGAATAAATTTCCTTTTAGTTTTCATATTCAGCCATTTGAGTCGGGTAATATAAATATGAACATCTTTTTCAGGTCGAAAACAAACCTGACACACATATTTAGCATTGAAGCTGATTTGATTGAGTTGTTTGAGTTGTTTGAGTTTAATCGCATATCAAACGGTTTAATGAAGTACATCATTTCTTACACACATACATTTACAAATGTCATAGTGAGGGATAAAAACTTTAAATTTAGCTCTTTGAAAATTTAAGATTTTATTAACACGACCTACTTACTTCAGGTTGATCGTCCGAATCTTTGTAAGGCTTTGAAACCAATTTGTATTATGCGCTTCTCTATTTAGTAGTATATTTGTTACAAATTCCATTTTTACTTGTTATGCTTAGATAAGTAGGATAGGAATATGTCGGTCTACTAAATTAAAGGAATATTTATCTGTAGATCAGAACCGCTGCTTGTGTAAGCTACCTACCTTTCTACATAACAATCTTGCAAATATGAAGCTGCATCAGAACACTTTGGTCATTTTTAAATTCCGGTAATAGTAATTAAAAAAGTATAAAAATACCAAGAAGAAAAAAATAGTCCCGAGTCCAGAATTAGCGCTTGATATTATTATCATTATGTCAACCTAAGCTGTTTATTGCAAACTCTTTATGTATTAACCTTTGGAACCCTTAATTGTATTTTAACATGCACTGTGTGTTTGTATAAATATTGATATGTAGTTGTATTTAACTGTAATTTTAATAGCTTTTAATATTTTTTGGTACTCTACACCTATTTAACTCTTCTATTTACATTCCTATAATTTTACTGTAGATTACCCAAATGGAACCTGCTGACAAGCATTTTGCTTAGCGGGACCTGACTGTTCTCTTTCTATGTAAGTTTGAGCTGTGTATGATAACCTATTCTTTGTATTTTCTTCAATTTTGGTTATGGCACTGTTGGTTTTTAAATTATATTGAATAAATTATTATTATTATTATCATTAAATTATTATTTTATAAGGCATGATTTCGTGGAAGGACCTTGCAGAAAAGGAGAGTAGACATTTTAGAATATTTTAGTTTCGTTAGTGAGTTTGCTGATAACACACTCAATAAGTATAGTGCTTTTCAAACATATTTTAACTTCCTCCAGCTTTAAAATTAGTTTGAAACGTATACATTTCATGATTCATCACGAAACAATAGCTTACTTTTAGCATAACATCAGAGGTTTGAAAAACATACAGGTAGGCTCGCTGATTGAAGGTATAGATGAGTAGATTCAGGGATTCCTTTACGCGGGCTGGGAGATTATATCCCCTTAGGATATCATTAACCTTGTGATTACACACCGCCGAATTTAAATTATGTAAACCGATGATGAAAATAAATACTTAATTGTTTTAACACGCCGATGAGAGAAGGAAGGAGCAGCTTTGCGTAGCATCGCCTCTCCGCATTCGAAGTGAAAATTCATCGAGGAAAATCGCCGTAATTGGTGAAAGGACTTTGAATAATTCCATTAATCCATACAAGGCGATGGATTAGCAAGCTATTATCTCTGTAAATATGTTCCAGCGATTTATTTCCTGCTCATTGCCGCTGCCCATGTAAACGTGAATATTTAAATTGCATCTTTGTTTGAGTGGAGCTCAAGGGTCCGCTGCCCCGCGGTTAATCTAGCATGGGCCTTCTTTCACTTTTCATTCCTTCTCTTTTAATATCCGAGTGATGAAATCCATAATGGGCCTCTCGTTTAAAAAGGTACACAGACGTGGGGGTTCTTAGGAAGATGAAAGAATCGATAGATTTCGCCAAACGCATTTAGTTTACTCGGTTCATTCAGGTGAATTAGAAGATTTAATGGGGATTCACCCATTTAGAGAAAGATAAAAAAACGTATTTTACGCTTTGATCTTTATTAGCCGGCATCGGTAGCATAAGGGTTAACGCAGAAGCCTAACAAAACAAACCTAAAGGTCTCACGTTTGAATGGTGGTTAAGGCATAGTTGTTAGTAAGTCCTCTTGTGAAAAGTGAAATTGTAAGAGTGATTTTATGAAGTCTAAAATTATCATAATTTGTTAATGCTACTATTAGACACGTATTCTTGTGGAAAAGTTAGTGTGTATTGATAACAATGCTATATAACAGTACGGAACCCGAAAAGTACACTTGTAGTAAACTTCATAGAATAAGGGGTAATATTGTGAAAATCTATGATCAAAAGATACCAAAGGGTACTTTTTCTAGTACGTTTCTAAGAAAAAAAATTACTTTTCTAGTTTCTTTCCAATACTTTTATTAATTTTTTCATACACCAAAGAGATATTTAAAGAGAAAGAAAAGAGAGAGAAAAATTATCAGAATATTCGATATTAGATAACTACTGTCCAAATAACAATACATCAGAACTCTTCCGAAAATATAGTTTTTTTTTCCTACCATTCCTGTTGATATACCTCGTTTAATCCACTGTTCTTGGATTCTAATTATGAATTATCTCAGTATAGAAATTCTTAGTAATTTGTGCACTGTTGGTAAATAACTAAATATAGATAATTTTGAATAATGTAAAGTAAATTACTTATCGGTAATACTTAAGGTATGAAGCGCGTCGTATTTAATGTATGAGGCAATTGTAATACTCGATTTTCTATGTTGATCTTATTATTTCACCTTTACAATAAGAAAGATTCAATACCAACTAACAATTTTAATCAACATAAGACTAATACAAAAGAATAATGCAATATATAATAATAGATATAATAATGACAGATAATGCAAAATCCCAGGAAGAACGAAAGAAAAATTAAAACCATTTGGGGAAAATGGTAGAAAGTATAGGAGTTAGAGAAAGGGGTTAAGAAATTAGAAGAAAAGTTACTGTTGAAGAAGTCATGAGATGAAATAGATTATGCTTTTTTGGTTTTAAGGGCAGATAATGAAAATATCAGTAGTTTCTATGAAGACGTGAAAAGAAGAATTGCGACAATAGATGAGATAATGCAACATCATTGTTTTCAAAGCTGTTTGTGCTGGCTCTATCCTCTGAGTTAGAGATAAGAAATAACAGTTTTCTTTATCATCACCGAATCTGCCACACCTTGAAAGTTTAGGAGTCAATCCCTTTACCCTAATTTCCCGGACCTACCCGCAGCAATACTCTCATTCAATCCGTTGATCAGAAGGGATCTTCCGATTAGTTTTCCTCGCTCAAAAGTATTCTCCCGTCTCCCGCAAAGGTATATATATTTTCATCCCTCCACAGAAGCGGAAGATAAGGCAGAAAGGAAAACGGATGATAACAGGACCCCTCAAGCCTGGATTATACCCTCTTCTTGTTCAGCTAGCCGACGCAGAAGTTTGTCGAAAAGCAAAGAACAAAATAGCATCCGGCCGTTCGGTTTTATCGATCCATCTCATCCAATCAGAATTTTTTGGTAGTTTTTTATCCAATATCCACCGGTAAAAGGGACAAAGTTTTCTTCAATCGCCGGCCTCGAACGAGTGAGCCAACGGTGATCCAGGCTCCGCAAAGAGAGCACTCTCGCGGTCTCCTCGGAAACTACGGACGCCATTCAGTTGTTTTTTGAATGGTTTCCGTATCGGCGGAACCATTCTCTCCGAAATGCACGCCATTCGATTGCGTTAATAAGCGCGTTTCCCCTTTTTTCCATTGGCTTTGATTTTTAAATGTGATAACTCCGCGAAGTGCGCTCGTGAATTTTTTATCGACCTCAAATGAGTCCGGGTAATTACTTGGCCGGGGAATGCAAAAAATGTCGTTGTTTGCGAGAGTTGTTTATTTATTTGCGCCGGACTTGGGGAGTGATCATTGAGACTGAAAACAGCCATCGGCTATAACTCGTAAGTGGAGAATCAAGACGAGTTTTAATCCCAATTAAGGCCCAATAGTGTATTTTTTGCTCTTGATAGTTTTGCGATTTTGAGGAATAGGACCATAAATTCTCAAGAGGATTGAATTATTATTTTCAATTTACAGGTTTGCCGATTTTTTAATTATTCATTCATGAGTGTTCTACCTTTTCGGTAGGTTCATGTACAATCATAAATCCCTATCAATCGCCATCTACTTCATTTCCTTATAGTTAACCCCACCCCTTATGTCATCCAAAAACTTTTTCTCTGTCTTCGTCTCTATTTTTTACCCTGAATTATATCCTCAATTACCGACTTCAACAATCCCTCCCCTCATAATATTTGACCCACCCATTTCTTCTGACGATGCTTAATCACGTCCATTGAAGCCCCCCCCCCAAACATCTCCAGTACCTCCGTGTTGGTTTTTCTATCAACCCAACTAACCTTTTCCATTCTACATCATTCTCACATTTCGAAAGCCTGCAAAGGTTTAACGTCCTCCTTTCTTTAAGTCCACGTTTCGCACCCATAAAGCAAGTATTTCACCAATCTTTTCCTGATTCCTTTGTCAAGACGTTTGATCATCAATTCCCCTCGCTTCAGAAATAATTCAATGGCTTGGGCTATTCTTTCCGAATCTCATATTTACATCTTCCGTCCCGAAAGAAAGAGTACTTCCCAAATAAGAAAATGTATCCAACTGCTCTAGTTTTTCCCCATCCACCCTTATTGTTAACTTAGCTTCCTTTCCCTTAGTGAACCTCAAAACTTTAGTTTTACTTACGTTAATTTTCATTCCAAACTCCCTTGCTTTATCATTAAAAGCATTTACTAACGTTTGCGAACCATTTACTTTATTAATTATAACTTCACTAAATGGGAATCACATAGGGCAAGGTATCGACGAAAGTTTACAAATACACATTTTCTCATATTTCTTTCTCGAAGGAATATATAAAACTCTCCTCTCCCCACTTAACGTCATTTAAACTTCTCAGTCACACCAGACTAAACGGTCTCGGCTTATTTGTTTGCATTCTCATTAAATAGGACACTTACTTTTCACGACTACTGAATCCGTGTTTTAAATATAGAATTCACCTATTGTATCATACTCCATTTTGTATGATGCTAGTAATTTCTGAAAGTTGTTCTGTAAGAAATATTGGAACTTCTTTCAATCAGGTTCCATTTTGCTCCACCTGGTTTTCTTTAAGAATTTCCTATGTCAACATTGGCTGCTTCGGATCTGCTTTGTTGACTTCTTAGCAATATATTGACGTTTCCCTATATAGCTTGCCCTCAATAACAGACATCCCATGATAATATTTTCTTTTCTCTTGATTACTTTTACGAATCTGATGTTTGTAATTTGATCAAAAATTATAGTACGGATTTGAAAGTTTCAAATAGTAAAAACTATAAGACAACGAATTAAAAGTTAATTATAAAATCTTTAGTTTGATTTATATTCATTAAAATGACCGATTGGAAGAATACACTCAAAAGAATCAATATATCTGAAAAAGAATAATTCTAAAGGAAGTTAGATATGTTTGACTCGGAGATAAATTTATCACTGACTTACGCCATTGGAGATTTCATTGGTAGTGTGAGGATTTGTATCTAAAGGAGATGATAACGATTATTTGTTTTTGATTAAAATAAATTCCGTGATTCCTTGAAAACTTTTATGTATTTTACTAATCACCTGTGCTTGGATCACCCTACTAATGTTAGTTTACAAGCACAAGTGGGTGTGAAGATGTAGATTTTTCCTTTCCGGACTGGTCTACAAGCATTTGAGCTATCCCTCCCAAACTCTTTTCCTTGGGTTCCTGGATGCAAACCAAAGCAGGTCTATTTTATTTCTTTTCTACCCTTACTTGAGTGAATGACTGTAAGTAGTTTTAAGGATATTAAATGTATCCAGTATGGATATTTTTCATCTAAAATTTAAGATCTGAAGATCGTACACTTATACAACTATCAAAATCATTGTAAGAGTCAATTTTGTACATAGTACCGTTGCTTTATTTTTTCGAGTCATCCAAGGCTTATTGATGTAAAATCCTTTCGAAGGCAGGAAGGTCCTTTCCACAGCAATTGTGCTTTAAGTCCTTTTAAAATGCATGTATAGTAAATTTAGTTTAAAAATTAAAATACTAGACCTGAGATGCGTATATAATTCGATATTAACAGAGCAATGATTAATTAGATATTCAATTATTTTTCCTCACACATTTTTTTCGCTTTGAAATCACGAAAATCTGATAGGTTATTAAAAAATCCACAAATACTATTAACTCTTTCAAATGCAGTTCTTTTGACCTTGCTTGTCGTCGGTGAAGCCTAGTTTGTCAACTTTTTCACAGTATTTTAAGGATTGGACTAGGAGACACCACCTATAATTTCGATTTAATTTACTTCCACCGGACGTCGGGAATTTAAGCTGGTATATTTGTTCCTTAATTATGACCGTAGTTCTTGAAGTTGTAATTTATGTGGAGAACGCTGAGAATTACCTGAAATACTACGGAAGAGAGTCATCCCTAAATAGGCGGGAATTCGTAGAAAACAGAGCGATCACCCTTGGCTTTCCGTGCACTTAGGCTTCTTTCATATACGGCCCAACTTTTACGACGCAGATAGTTGCAGGAGTCGTTAAAAGGTGGAAAATCGGCCGAAACAGTTGCGAAGGGAAACAGACCCTTCCGTGACGCTTTCGCCAACCGTAAAGCTGGACTTTTCCATTCGACCGGTCTTTTACGGTCCCATTCGACTCTCGCTCTTCTCGAAGCCGACTGTAGAGGTCGCACATTCACTCTCGTTGGGGATTTCCGAGGCGAAAAAAGTTGTGGTCTGTTCCGGGGAACGAGCTAAAAGAGAGCGTAAGAGTTTCCTCGAACAAAAGGGAATAGCGTCGCTCTTGTCGGGCAAACACGTTATAGTGCCTTACCTAAACAGTTATATTTGCCTTTATTAAGTTACATTAGTGTTACTGATCGCGACAAATACATTTCGTATGCTATTTTTGAATTGTTTGGTAGTTATCTTACTTGAATGTATCCATACATTTTCACTTAGTTTCCCAGCTGAAAACATAATTTGGATTCCGATATACAAAGGCTTCTTTCAGCTATTTGGCCCAAACTTTATGACGGATATATTTTTAGTGAGTCATCATCGTATGCTATTTTTGATATTATTTACAAATGTATGAAAATTTATAAAATATTGTGTCAAAAACCTATTCAATTAAATGTCCTTTCTTAGCCTAAACACTCTATCCAAGCTTCCTGAAAAGTTTTATTAACTCTTTATACGTTTTCCAGCACCACTTCAATTGAAGATAGTAATTTTGCCAAATCTGGTCATTTTGTTTTTTAAATGACATCAAGTAGAATTAACTTTTGCTTTGCCTTATTTATGTCGTTTTACGAAGCCTGACCAACGATGTTGGATTGTATTTCGTAGTTTTTTTTAGGTTGTGCCCATGCCTCTTTCTCTAGGCATAACGTGAGAAATTAGCAAAGAGCATGAGCGTAAATTACGGTTAATTAAAGGCAATATGTTGAGAGAATCGTGGATGCATGTGAAGCGGAAAAGTTTGCTTTGATGAAAAGGAAAAATACATTTCGCAGAACACTTTTATTTGCATACGAAATGGAATAGCTTTGTAATGAGCAATTGAATTTTAACTGCTTTTCAGTTGGTGGTCCTTATCAGAGTTAGTTGCTCTCCTTTCATCAGTTATGAGTTAGTTTTTTTATTTTTGAATGACTTGACCTCGTCGGAGTTGATTTCTCTTGTATCATTAATTTGCCTTTGTTGACAATACAACGATCTCAACACTTAAAAATTTTCTCATTACTGTCTGCCATGTACAATCGTGCTCTTAGTAGTATATTTAAGTTTAGGATAAGTTTAGCAATAGAAATAATTATGTACGGTAGAAAAGGAGAATAACAATGTCTGCCCTCACATATACTAAAATATCATATTTCTCGTAATAAAACCCGTATATACTACATATATTTCAATATTTAGGGGCTCAGTCATTATTATATAATTATCACTTCCTTAATAATTTCAACCTTAATGCCTTCTAATCATTTTTACATCGTTAGAGTCCTTTTAGAACTATTTTTAAAACACAGTAGGAGTAAGTAAAGGATGATCTCCCTCAAAAAAAGTAATGATATTTGTAACACCAGTTTAATGCTGCTAATATACACCGGAGTCACTCTTAAAAGGGGAAACACTCTCTCTTTTACGCGACCGCTTTATTGCGAGGGCGTAAATTTCGAGTGTTTAGATACGCCTTTGTACTCGTAAACTAGTTACTGTAACCCACACTTTTAAGGGCATCTTTTAGAACGTCGTCCGACACTGCCCTTACTGATGTGGAAACGGCCATCAAAGTTATTTATGCACCGGAAAAAAGTACATCAGCTGACAAATGAGCATCGTAAGAGAATGAAAGCACTCGAAATGGGTATGGTTACCCACTGACATGCATTACTATAATGTGAGGGGGTTTAGATGTAAATATGAGGATGGTTTTACTTGTTGAAATTTCGGAGTTGTCAGTTTTCATATTTTATACAGCTACTTTTCACAATTAAAACGTATATCTACGTGAAAATTATAAGTTTTAATACAAAATTAAATAACAATGTATGTTCCAGATGGATATTTAAATATACGAGTATGTTTTAACGTAAGTGAACTTCAAGTATGAAGTATGACGATAAATATATTCGATGAAATTTACAAACACGTATGTTCTAAGAAACACCGTTCACAGTTATTCACTACTCTTGCGTATCTTCAATTGCTTCACTGTTTTCATAATATCGTTTCGATTTCGTATTCATGCAAATGAATCATTTTTATGAAGGAGTAAAATAAGTGTCTTCGAACTCAATTGCATGTGGAGTACATATAGTTGCTGTCAATTGCAATAGCTGGTTATAAATAGATGTTTTAGGAAAGCCTTTTCCTCACTCGCTTTACTAATTTAACCTATGTGTGATTTGACTCATAGATAGGACAGATAGCAAATTTGTAGCATAAAAGGATTGAAGTACAACCGGAGTATTTAAATTTCAAAGAATTTAATTTTCGTTTCTGAGTTACTTACCTATAAGAGATATTTTACTTCTACCATCCTTGTAGTATTTTAATGTCAGCAAATGAGGGTTGAGCCTGAGAGTCTTATTAGAGGAATGATTAAATTTATAAGGAAATACATGAAAAGTATACATCCGTACGGATAGCGTGTTCCGTCAGGAGTAGTATTATTACTGAAGGGAATTTATTTGAATTTTATTAATAAAGTAAATGGTTTTGGGAAGATAAGTAATCCTTAAATTCAGTTAAACAGCTCATAATTTTTGTTGATTTTGTCATGAGTTATCCCATGATAAAAATCATTGATTTAGATTAAATTAACTAAAATTTAAGGATTATGTATCACCCTCAAAACCAGTTACTCTACTACTCCTATCAGAATACCCTGTCAGTGCGGAGTGCCCACCTCAAAATATACCTACTGTTTACAACTCTCACGTTGTCTGAGACGGAGAATCCCGCTCTTAAAAATATCGTAAATTCAGCCCCATAGGAAATCGACTCCTCAGCAATTTCCAAATTTCCTTAATCCAGATTTGATCGCGTTTTGTCGGTCGAAAGTCTTATTTATTCTGTCCATTCGCCCGCTCCAATCTCCCGTCCCAAGCCCCATATCTAGAAGCGCCCTCTCCCCTCAGTCCCATCTTTACCTTTCTCTCCTGTCACAGTTCCCTTCCAAACTCTTCGCCCGCACTAAATCCACTCTTGCATTCCTTCTTGTTTTTCCCTCTTATCCAAGTTCCCTTCTCCATCACGATCCTCATGCCTCCCTTTCCATTATTCCTTCTACAAGATCCCCCCCGCAATCATGCTGTCGAGATATCTCCCTACCAATTCCCCCGATCCCGTCCATGCCTTGTTTTCTTACCCTCCTTTCTGTTCCAATTACTTTATGGATTTCCCCCTTTTAATTAGCCTGGTTTTCTTCTCGAGCCGGTAAACCCCCTCGGAACGGTCAATTGTTCGCGTTTATCTTTTTTATCTGTTTTTGTTTCAGAGTGATAACTTTCGAGTCGCTTGGTCGGGATTGAGGGAGAGGATTCTCCGATAGGGAGAGTTCAAAACTGTTTAAGGATTCCCGGGCTATCACTTAGTTCGATTTTGGGAACAGTCAATCATGATTTGTTGACTCATTTCTCTCTAAAGTAATTTTGATGTAAATCGCAGAATATATAATACCCGTAGCTAGAAATGATTTTATACCGGATTTGTTTACAATTGCATGCTATTCTTTAATTTTAGTTATACAATTATCACACTACTCCCTAAGCTAAATGAACATGAATAAAGTCCGGAAATAAATGAACGGTACTCGAATCCGGATATACCAAGTGCTGATCGGTGTTTCTGCCCATTACAATATCTTGTTTGAATTCAGGAATACTTTTCGGGAGATTTCGTATGCAAACTGAAAGATCCGGGTTCGAGTTACGATGCTGTCAAACTTTTTCATCCACCTTGGGAATTTTCCTAGAGGCACCTATTTACGTGGAATAAACTTTTCTACCCTATCCCTTGTATTATAGAAGATAAATTCAAATAATAACTGTAAATGGGTGTGAAATAACTTTACAAAATTCCACTGTGTAGACTGTTTCTGTGTTAAAACAGTGTTTTTTTTTAAAGTTATTTCCCACCCATTTACTGGGATGGAGTTCCACACAGTTAAAGCTTTCCAGATTGATTTTATTCAAATAATATCAGTTTGGTAAGACATCACTGATTTTTCAAGACGATTCAAAACATTTGTAATTGAATGTCTCTTTTTCGGAAGAGTTAAGAGTTGAATTAAATTCATAGGAATTTTATTTAATGTCACAGAAAGATGATTTGTCTAACGACACTTAAATTGAGATGATAATGATTGACGGCTTTATTAGTTACTAATTTACGCTTAATGAAGTGAAATTATGACAAAAATTGAGTAGCATCTTCTTTAATCAATATTTGATGGGGAACTAATCATTTCATTATAATCTAAAAGCCATCTTATAAAAATGTGATGTTTTAAAGACCGATTATTGTGTCGCGTCCGCGACCGCGGGAAAGAAAGGATAAAGGACTCGCCAGGGTCAGGAACCTTCCTGCTTGGGTGGGCGGAAATCCCACAGCGGGTTTTTCCGAGGTTGAGGATAACCGAAATAACGGGACAGGAGGGAGGCTGGAGGGAAAGCGCGAGCGGAAGGCAGTTGGGGTTTGGGGAGAGTGAGGGACGTACGTGGAGTATCTGGGAGTGTGAATTTGAGGAGAATAAAGTTTTTATTTGATTGTTACTCGGCATTTTCATCAAGCCCCCAGGGCAAGAACCCAACCTCCGAGGACCTGAGCCCTCCTTCATCAGCTCAGGTGGTGGCAGCATAGCGCTACCATACCGACAGTCGGTCGGTCGCGACATTTGGTGGCAGCAGGTGGGATTAAATCGTCCACGGAAGAAGCCCGGGGACGGCGGCGCTCCAAGTGATCACGCCGCCGGCGCTAGGAAGTGCCGAGAGGAGGAAGAACGGACGCGGAGAGAATCGGTGGTTACGGAAGGAGAGGAATGACGGCGACTACGGGGACACAAGCTGAGGAGGCGATGGCTGGCCCGAGCTTCGGATCGTTGGTTCACTTGGTCGGTGAATTCTCCGGAGAAGAGGGAAGTGATGTGGAGTGTTTCCTTGAGGCCCTGGAGGAAATAGCAGGGATCGGGAAATGGAGCGATTCCTTAAAAGTCAGCATCGCGAAACTGAGGCTAAGGGGGACCGCTCAAATATTCCTGAGGCATCACCCAGTGCTGAGTGCTACGCCGAAATGGGCGGAATTTCAGGAGACCCTCCGCAGTCGCTTTAAGGCCAGGGAATCATATTCATCGGCTCTAAGTCGGCTGATGACGTGCACTCAAAGAGCGGGAGAAAACTCACAGGAATTCGCAACGCGACTACGAGCAGCGGGAGTAAACACGCTGAAGAAGACGGGGGATCCTAAAGAGGATGCGATTCGGTGGACGATTCACAACGAGAATCTCTTGGCCCAATTTTTAAAGGGACTTCGTTCGGGGATTAGGCGGTTCGTTCTGTCCCGTGATCCGAAGACGTTGGACGAGGCGATTCGCGTGGCCGTACAGGAGGAAGAAAACGAGGCGATGACAAGTCCTCGCAGCTGTTTCTGCATCGGAGAGGACAACGACGAATTCGTGGCGCAGGTAACGTGCCCACCGAGCCTTCAGACCTCAACGTATCGCAGGAGGACGGGGGAGGAGCCGGAGCGGCGAGGGAGATTTCCGCGGGCTACACAAGAGCCGCCCGTAGGCGGATCGAGGTGTTTTACCTGCGGGAGGATTGGACATTATTCTCGCGAGTGTCCGGAGGTTATCTGTCATCTGTGTGGAGTGAAGGGGCACCTTTCGCGGAACTGCCGTGGTGGTTCGAGACTCCCCAATGAGTGTTATTCCCAACGCCCCAGGGGTTCCCCAAACGGGTCTCCCTCCGCAACGCGCCCCTTGTTCGCGGAGGCGAATCGTCAACATCAGAGGCGATAGACAATAAGGGGCTTAATATAATGATTCCTGCTCTTCATTATCCGGAATCCATTGAACAAGTCATAGAAGTGGAGATGAATGGGAGCGAAAGAAGAATTCGTCTCCTTGTTGATACGGGGTCCTCCGTATCTTTAATTAGGGAGTGTATCGCCGCGACGACGGAAGTTAACACACCTACCGTTCGGCTCCTCGGAGTTACAGGGCATCAGCTTCCCGCATTGGGCACCACGGATATGGATCTGATAATTGGGAATCGGAGAATCCGCCACCCGTTTTACATCTGTGGAGAAGGGATGACGATTAAAACGGACGGGATTATGGGGTGGGATCTTCTGCGGCGATTAGGAGCAGTAATCGACGTAAAGGACGGGGTGTTGCGGCTGGGCTCAAAGGAAATCCATTTCGAGGGCTCACATAGAAATGAAGGAGGGGAACTTGCGATGGCTCTGCGGACAGAGAACGGTGCAGCGGAGACTCGCGCGGATAAAAGGGTGCTTCGAAGGGATGAATTTGCGGAGAATTCAAAAGACATGGAAAAGAGATCGAATAAATGTGATGAGATAGGGTTACGTGTGGTGTTATGTGAGGATATTGTTCTACCGCCAAGGTGTGAGATGGTGTGTTTTGGCCGTCAGAATTCTGCTGTTGGGGAGGGCAGAGAGCTCATCATGGAACCGACGGAAGTACTCGTGCACGGAGTAATCGTCGGACGGAGCGTGATAGCGGAGAGGGAAGATCTGATGGTGCCGCTGAGGATAAGCAATGTGAGTGGGGCTGAAGTGAGGGTATATAAAAATACCAATGTAGGCGTTTTATTTGATGTTTCCGTTGAGGAAAGGGGTACTATTGATTGTGGGGATGTCGCTCACATAAATGCGCTGGAGGGTCTTGAGGAAGAGCTGAATGCGTTGGAGGATGGGGAGAGGAAGCCGTTGGAGAGTCTCCTCCACGAATTTAAGGACGTTTTTCGGCCCTTGGGCACCGGCCTCAGCTGCACCCATCGCGTGAAGCACCAAATAAGCACGGGGGACGCTGCTCCGGTGCGACAGGCGCCTTATCGGGTCCCACACTCACAGAAGGCGGTGATAAAAGAACATGTGGAGGAGATGCTTAAACAGGGAGTGATTAGGGAATCAGTATCTCCGTGGAGTGCACCCGTGGTGTTAGTGGCGAAGAAGGGAGAGGATGGGAAAACAAAAACAAGGTTCTGCACCGACTTCCGAAGGCTCAACGCGGTGACTAAGAGGGACGTTTACCCCCTCCCCAATATACAGGAGACACTGGACCAGTTGGGAAGCGCCCGATATTTCTCGACCTTGGATTTGGAGAGTGGATATTGGCAAATCGAGGTTGAACCGCGGGACCAGGAAAAGACGGCATTCTCCACGCCCGATGGGCATTACGAGTATTTGAGGATGCCGTTCGGACTCGCCAACGCCCCTAGTACTTTCCAACGGTTAATGGATGCAGTGCTCACGGGCCTTCGGGGGGAGCGTTGTCTCGTGTATTTAGATGATATTATTGTCTTTGGGAGGGACGTGGATGAGCATAACCGGCGGCTAAGGGATGTGTTGGAGAGGCTTCGAGAGGCGAATTTGACATTAAACCCTCGAAAGTGTCAGTTGATGCTTACGACGGTTAAATACTTAGGACATGTTGTGTCAGCGGAAGGGGTAAAGCCTGACCCAGAAAAAGTGCAAGCGATCCGTAATTTCCCGATTCCGAGGAATCTCCGAGAACTTCGCGGGTTTCTTGGACTCGTGGGTTATTATCGGAGATTCATCCCATCGTTTGCGAGAATAGCCAAACCCCTCACCGAGATGACCAAGAAAAATACGGCTTTTAAGTGGAGTGACGAGGCAAACAAATCCTTCTCAGAACTATGTGCCGCCCTTTGTGAAAAACCGGTGTTACAATACCCCGATTTTGGTGAACCTTTCATCCTTGCTACGGACGCCTCCGGTGCCGCTCTAGGAGCTGTGCTATCACAAAAGGTTAATGGAAGGGAACATGTGATCGCATATGCCAGCCGCCAATTAAATAGAGCAGAATCGAACTACAGTGCGACGGAAAGAGAGTGCCTCGCGGTAGTGTGGGCCATAAAACACTACCGGTGCTATGTGTATGGGAGGAAATTTACTATTGTCACCGACCATAGGCCCCTGAGATGGCTATTGTCCCTGAAAGACCCTTCTTCCCGCCTCACCCGCTGGGCCCTCCTACTTAGTGAATACGAGTTCGAGATAATCCATCGCCCAGGGAAACAACACGTAAACGCCGACGTGTTATCAAGGACCGCGGTCAATGCGATCGCGCCGGAGTACGAGCCGGTTTGGGACCGCCAGCTCATTAAAGAGGAGCAGGGGAAGGACGAGTACGCGGCAGGCGTTCTTCGCGATCTGGAGGAAGGAGAGCTGGGAGAGACATTTTTTAAGGACGACGACGGAATCCTTTACCGGACCCGAAGCGGTGAGCAGAGGCAAGATCAAGTGGTCGCACCCGCATCCATGAGGGGGCGGATTCTCCGAAGTTACCACGACTCTCCATGGGCGGGGCATCTGGGGATTCGCCGTACAACGGATGCAATCAGCGCCCAATTTTGGTGGTCGCGATTGAAAGCGGATGTGAGGACTTACTGCCAGGCTTGCGCCTCATGTAATGAGAGGAAAACCCCGCACGGGAGGAAACGCGCTCCTCTTCAAAGGTTTCAGGAGGTCACGAGGCCATTTGAGAGGACATCCATGGACATAGTCGGACCGCTTCCCACCTCAGATAAGGGAAACCGATTTATTTTAACATTCCAAGACGCCTTTACCAAATATCCGGAAGCAATTCCCTTACCCGACCAGAAGGCGGACACAGTGGCGCGTGCGTTCGTCGAAAATGTAATTGTGCGTCATGGGGCGCCAAGACAACTTCTCACCGACCGGGGGGCGAATTTCCTTTCCAAAGTAATGAAAGACAGTTGTGTACTTCTGGGGGTCAAAAAACTGCAAACCACCGCTTACCATCCTGCGTGCAATGGCTTGGTGGAGAGGAGTCACCAAACATTCGCAGAAATCATCTCCCACTTTGTGCGGGATGATCAAAGGGATTGGGACACTTGGGTGCCTTACGCCCTTCTGGCTTATCGGAGCACCACCCACAGCTCCACCGGCGAGACCCCATACTTCCTTCTCCATGGACGGGACATCGAACTCCCTTTCGACGACATCCTCACCCCTCTAAGGCGGGACTACAGTGTGGATAATAATTATGCCGCCGAACTTCGGGCGCGGCTTAATATTGCGTTCGAGAGGGTGCAGTCGCGGCTAAATCTTAGCGCGGAGAGGCAGGAGCGGCAGTACAATAAAGGCAGTCGGGAGGTCTCCTTTCAGCTTGGAGATAAGGCGTATTTACAGGACCACACACCACGTCCAGGATTGAGCAAGAAGTTTGCGAAGAGGTGGAAGGGTCCGTATCGCATTATAGGGAGGAGAGGGGAGGTCTCCTTCGAGATCCAGCACCTCCTCAATGCGAGGGATAGGCAGTGGGTGCACGCCAACCGAATGAAAGGGTACAAAGGAGCATCGGCGCCAGAGAGGGAAGAAGAGCCTGCCCAGCGCCCCACTGTGAGGGTCAAAGAGAGGCCAGGTACCATCCATCCCCCTCCCCCTTACGTGTGGGAGGACAATGAGGCGACCAGAACAACTCAACCCCAGGCCATCGACCCACCACCTCGTCCGCGAAGCCCGTACCTGCTTAGGAGCCGAGGTCCAGCTCCGGTAGCCGAATAAATGCAAACCGCCTTTCGGAAGACGGTTTGATTTTCTTAAGGGGGGAGTAATGTCGCGTCCGCGACCGCGGGAAAGAAAGGATAAAGGACTCGCCAGGGTCAGGAACCTTCCTGCTTGGGTGGGCGGAAATCCCACAGCGGGTTTTTCCGAGGTTGAGGATAACCGAAATAACGGGACAGGAGGGAGGCTGGAGGGAAAGCGCGAGCGGAAGGCAGTTGGGGTTTGGGGAGAGTGAGGGACGTACGTGGAGTATCTGGGAGTGTGAATTTGAGGAGAATAAAGTTTTTATTTGATTGTTACTCGGCATTTTCATCAAGCCCCCAGGGCAAGAACCCAACCTCCGAGGACCTGAGCCCTCCTTCATCAGCTCAGGTGGTGGCAGCATAGCGCTACCATACCGACAGTCGGTCGGTCGCGACAATTGGCCCATACAGTGTTTTCATTGTCGTGGTTGCATTTGTCCTTTGCTTATCTAAACAATCACGGCACAAGAAGTTACATCTTAGCATACGATTGTAATTCAATTACTTGTTACTTCTAGCAAAGGCTCTTCCTTATAATTTATGAGTAAATTCTCTGTGAGAGTGTATAACATGCATTAGCTTCTACTTTCTTACTACACCTATACTTTCCTTCGTATTTCCTCTCTATTTTAGTTTCATATTTCTTTAAAACAAAACCGATTTATTTTCCTATACTTGAACTGTATCATTTCTATCTTACATTCCTTCCTTCTAGAAAGAAAGCAAATCTCTTGATTATGCAATCTCAGTTCCCATCTCGGTATCATTCCATTCCATTTACATTTATTTTCATCATTTCCGCAAGTCTATATTGTTCCGTATCTTTTCGTATTCTCTCTCTCTCATTCTTCGTTTATAACGCCAGTTCATTCCGTATTCACGATTTCCAGTTGGCCCTCATTTCATTTGTGTCGTGATCTTGCGAATTGGGCGATAGTCTAATTTCTTAAACTAAATTTTCCTTCATTCTTTGCTTCCCTTTGTTATCTCTATCTACTTTAAATCCTACCAATATGCCTATGAAAATTTGTAGATCTTACTGATCTCGTCGTTCTTCAAATATGCTTATTTCTCTTCTCTTGATAAACAAGTTTATTAATAACAATTCACAGAAGACGGTGTTGTTTTATGGAACGCCCTCACACTTACAGAAAAGTGTAACAAATAAGTACTTTTTCCACAGATTTAACTTTAATTAATTAATAAGAGTTAAATATGTGAAAAAAGTGCTAATCTGTTCCGGTTTTCTTTATGTATGAGTATTTTGTCTGCCAAACAAACTTTAACCCGCAGAAGTAATTGAAATCATTGTGGTAAGCCACGTGAAAATAATGATAATAATAATTATCTTTATTTCGGCTAGATTGAAACTAAAATGTATTTCCTTCCATCTAACATATCGTCATTAATCTTAAATTACAGTTGAATTAAAGAGAGTAGAATGAGAAACAAATTCAATTAAAGAGATTAGTATGACAAACAAATATTGCTAACTTGAATTATTCAGAGGAGATTGACTTAAAATGATTAATATGTTGTCGATTTTATCCACTCTCCAAAATATTTGTTAACTTTACTTAACAGCAACTTCACTTAATCTGAATCATATAGGAAAAACTAATTTAAAAAATGAGATGACGATATGGCTTTACAGTTAATGTTGAAACTTAATAAATACATATGCAAAGTCTAGTCAGAAACATTTCTCTCGTGAAGAAAATATTTAAATCCTCTTTTCCCCCGTTATTTAGACTTCTCAGTCCCATCAGACTATACGGTTCTCAATTTGTCGGTCCAAACAGTTCTGAGACTCGTTTACCTTTATTTTTTTCACTCTCGTTTTCTCTTTCCCACCCTCTCTTTTCTGATTCTTCTCACAATTTTATTCATTCCCTTCCCGCTCCCGAATCTTCATTTCCGTTCCACATTCCCTCTCTCTTTTTCCCTTCCTCTTATATCGCATCCCTTCTTCTTCCAATCCATTCCCTGTTCGCTCTCTTTACTCCTTGACTCCGAATCACTCACTCCAGACCTCTTTAATCCTTCGGTTTCCAAGACTCAGTTACTCCAGCGAAAGTTTTTCTGCGTTATTTAGGTTGACGGTTTTAAAATAATTTCATGCGTCCATGTACTTGTTCTTTCATGGTCTAATTATTTTATTCTTTGCATGTTTTTTATCAATCACACATTTTGGAGTAATTAAAAAAAAACCGTGCAGAGCAACGATATCCACTCAGTCAAAGAGGTGAGGATAGAAAAACTAGAAATATGTTCATAAGCAAGACCGTTCATTCTCTAAGTGCTCCTCTAGTGAAATAATTCCTAAATGTTGATCAAACCTTTCAAAATATGGCTTTACATAACTTTGTTAAGTTGATTAAGCATTTGAAAGGCTTGTGGTGAAGAATTTTGAAGTGTTATGGGTTTTTAATGATATTTGACGAAAAAGTCATTTCTCGAGAGGGAATATCACTTATCTTTCTATTAGTACGTGTTTACTCGAAAATAACTGCTCTTTTTTTAATTTTTCTTCTTAAAATTAGAGGGGGTGGTTATATTCGTGTGATTCGATTTTCACGCGCACTTAGCTTAGACAGATAAGAGGAAAATTATGGGCTTCTATGTGAGAATATAATTTCATTATGTATTTATTTATTAAATCACACTTCCTTCCGGTGACCGTAATGAGCAGTGTGTAAGTTACACGTAGGAAGGAAAACATATTTTCGCGTACTACTTTTTTCCTTTATTTGTGATCCCAAAACATAGGTGGCAGTTATATTCGAGGGGTGGCTATTTTCGAGTAAATATGGTATTCATTTTTAAGATAAATTCATAGTTGTATTGCTTTAAACATGTTAGTGAACACTCCTTGCACAAAATAATTGTGGAGTAAACCAGTTACCCCCCTTGGGTGAAATAAGGTGTAAAATACCTTGGTAGCCGGAGGATTAATCCTTCTTTCCTCGTCCATCCCACAATGTCTATATTCCTTCGTCTCACTCTGGTTTTGTCACCTCTTTTTACGGTTTTAATACGTCTTTCTTTCCCTCTCACTGCGAATTTCACCTAATTCCGCGTACTCTTTGGAGGAAGGATCATTCGTCAAAATACGAGTCCCGGATCTAACGCTTTAGCCGTTTGTTCAGCGAATTCATTTTCATAATTTTACGCCTCTTGTTTCCCGCTACTGCTCGGATCTGAATCCGTGGAGTCGAGGGGGGCAGTTCCTCCATTGGAACCTTTTGAGACCCCCAAAATGCCCGCCCTTTACCTCGCACCGTATATCCTCCCGTCCCACCTCCCACCCTGTCCCCTATAACCCCACCCTACACGTTTACCTCCCACTTTAGCTTTTTATTTCAACTTTGCTAGGTTCAGCTCCCACCTTTTCCCTTACAAACCTCAACATAACCCTTTATTTCTTACTATACTCCCTTTATTTCGGACACTACCTTCTTTATTTCCCGATCTACCTAAACTTTATATGTTGAAATGTTACGTTTAAGAAGATACTCATTAGTATCAATCTCGCCCTAAAAAAATATTTATTATTGTTTTTCGAATTTTTCACTCATTGGTAAAAAAATTGTTTTTGTACACATTTGCAGTAAATATTTTTTTCAGACTGGAGACATTATCCGAGGTGTAATTCTTCTTAGAGATTAGGATCATAATATTGCTATTATATTTCCTTGGTATATTGTTTCATTTTAGTATGATTCGTATCGTATGTTTCATTTGATAACATTACTTTTTTTTTCTCCATTTATCAACCCCTATATTTTCCATTTTAATACTTTGATTTCCCGCTCCTCCCCCTTTATTTACAATTCTACTACCCTTATATCCCACTCTGACCCTTTTTTCACGTTCAACCTCTTTGATTTCTTGCTCTACTCCTTTATTTGCCATTCCACTACCCTTATATATCACATTGCCCCCTCTTTCTTTGAATACCCCAACCCTTTTGAATCATGATTTCCCACTTTACCCCTCTCGTTTCACACTCTACTCCTTCGTTTTCAACTCTACCCCCTGTACTTTTGACTCTACTTTCGACTCTAGCCCCTCGACTTTCGAATCTACCCCCTCGATTTTCCACTGTGACACATCCGTTTTCGACTCTAACCCCTTAATATTCCCCTCTACCACCTTGATTTCTCACTCTACCCCTTCCGTTTTCAACTCTACCCCCTTTATTTTTCCCTCTAACCCCTTGATCTCCCACTCTACCTCTTTACCTTTCCCTCAAATTCAACCCCTTACCTCCAATTCCACCCCCTACACCGCCTACTCCACCCCTTCCCAGCCGGTCTTATCTCTCCGCTATATCCTACCTACCTGACCCACACCCTAGGAAAGCCACTCTCCACGAAAGAGCTTCCTTACAGTGGGCAATCCGCTTGCCTCCTTCCCAATCGCTATCGGACTCTCCAGTTTTCCCTCTTTAACCTCCTCCTTCCTTCAATATCAGCCGACCCCACTCCCACTCCCCAGCTTATCTCTCTTCCACCACATTCATTTCATTACCCTTTCTGCTTAAATGGTTCGGCATCCTCTTTCCCTCTATCTGCCTATCTTTCCCCCTCCAACCTCTATCTCTTTCAAGTCTCCCCTTCTTTTCCAATTCCGTCTGCCTGTTTAGCCTTTACACACCCCTTCTTCCTATTTCCTTCCTGCATTGCTTCCCTCCACCCACTCCCCAGCAATAACCCATTCTTTCCCCTAAAATCCCATCTCCCGTCCCTCCTATGCCCAAGTAGATCTTTAATTTCGCCCGATTCTTTTCCCAATTTCGTGATAATGAGGTTGGAGTCGGAATTTGTTTCTTTTAAATTTCGAGCTTCCCTCTCGCATGGCCTCGGGTTGCGATCCTTTCGACAGCTTTCAGTTGCAGCGAATTCCTGTCCTTCGATTTGTTTTTCTTTAATTACGACTCCTCCTGTTCAGTAATGCGTCTGAAGATGGGCTGAATTAGTTCCCCCCTGAATTTCTTGGTCTGTCTTACCATTATTTTGCGTGAAAATTCGGATCATTTCCTTCAATATACTATTATTTCCTTAGCAGTTTAAACGGTTTATATCTAAGTTAGTGCAATGTGACAATATAAAAATGGTTACTCGATAACATACTGAATACTATCATATTTTATTCTTTCTGCTTCCGGAATCGCAACTAAAATTTTCTTATCATGGGTAAAAGGCACGGTTGTTTGGCTTGAGAATTATAATGAGATTTCATTTAGATTCAGTGGAATTTATTAAAATACATAGAAAGCATGGACAAAAGAAGAGCCACTTACGGTTGGGTATGAAATGAATGTTAGCAGGAAGAAGGGTTTCGTGAACAGTATGAAATGCGTGCTTTGTATTGATTTGAAATCACAATAAGAGTAGATGACTGCAGAATGACTAAGATAGAGTACTAGGAAACTTTGATGGAATGGTAAAGTTGTTCTACAGAGGAAGACCGAGAAAAACGAGTTGATGTGATGAATACTACGTTAATTAAGTATACTTGTGTATTGTTCAAAACGGAGGTTAATTAATGAAAATATTTTAAATCATGGAATATTTGGTCTGAAGCGAACAGTGTCATGCAAGCGTAGGAAAGTATGGAACAGGACTGAGATGAGCTCAATAACGTTGTTCGGAGGTACTTCACCGAGACAAAAGAAACAACGAACGCACACAACCATTCTCTGATCGGAAAAGTCCGATCAGCCGTGATTCGAACCCAAAACCCTAGGGGCAAGAGCGATAGCGTAGATGGAATGTTTTCCACTCGGCCACCTATGCCGCTTGGGAAGTTTTGAAATTATTTCCTATTTTTTCAGTCCACGTAAAAACTGAGACACAAAACAACATATTCACTAGGACTTTTGAAAGAAGTACAAAAAGGTCGCCAGAATCGTCAAGAAAGTCTGATAAATTAGAGTTGAAGTTAGTGGAAGCTTCATGATCTCTACTTCTAAAATAAACTTTCTACTGGAGAACTATATAACTTTAATAATTATTTTCTCTGAATCTTGAGCGTTCCCTGACACGCCACCTAACAGAGGTATGTAAATCCCTTCTCATTGTGGTAAAGAGGCTACATATCGATGCCTCAGTCCTTTGTCAATACATTCCTTTACCTCTTCACTGCGTCATTTTTCTTTCTGTATTCAATGAGAGCTCTCTTCAACTAAACTACAAGTATTCCTCTTCCTTTCTTTATTTTTATTCTCCCATTCTTATTCAATTCGTTGAAGCAGTTTGTTTGTTTGTCTACCTCTCCTTTCCTTACAGACCCTTCTCATTTATTTCCTTCTCTCTTCTAACTTCCTCTCTCTTTATCCTCTCAGATCATTCTTTTTTTTCTTTTTTCAACTTGCGTTTAATTCTTGTCTCGCCCTTTATCCTCATCCCATTTAACTTTACTGCCCAAATTACAGAATGACTGTACTGGTGCGGAGATGTTTTTTTAGCACCATGTTTTCTCTTCTGTCTAAATTGTCTTCTGTTAAAATACTTTGGGTCCTCTTGCTCTTCATTCCTGTTTGTCTAAAGTCATCTGCCCTAAGGCTTGTTGAGTCTCAATGCCTTTACCAATATCAGAAAGCAGGATTAAGAATGAGTCTTTTACATTCTTGTAGGTATGATCTGTTTTGTTAAGAAAGAGTAGAAAAATCGTTTTGAGGATTGAAGGTAGAATTTCAATTTATAGAATATTTTATGCTAACCGGATGGCATCCGGTAAGGAAACAAATGTCTTGTTTTTGGAATATGCTAGAGTAATTACTTTTGTGTCAGTTTCTTTTGCAGAGAACCTAAAGTTTGATAATGGGGTTACAAGTATTCCAATTTGGGGGAAAATATCCGTGGTAATAGTTTTATCGCACGCTTAATAAACGAAGTAATAAGGTATAGAAGAAGTTTAGTTCATTTACCTACTGGCTGTGAATAAAACGCAGTGGATAGTTTGAGTGCAATACATTTTGATTATTAGTTCACAAACGAGGAACATTCTGATGCTCTCATATAGAATCACGCTATAGAAAACACGTTATTTAAACCAGCTGGTTTTAGTTAATTTGTGCATGTCTTGAGTAGGGAAGGCAACTGGAGTCACTTTAATAAAATTTGATAAAAAGAAGAACTCTTACACCTTTACCAAAGCAATTTTTTTAAACTCACTTACTTACTTTACTACTAACTTTATTAAATTCCTCGTCCTCCCCCTCCCCTAACTTCCCTTTAAAACACCTACTCCCCCCTCCTTTCTTTTACTATATATTGTGTAATGGTCATGTCCTGTCACCTGAGGATTATCTTAAAGATCGAAACCTCAATCTTGTGTTAATAAAATTATTGTGGTAAAGGTATAAGTGTTCTTCTTCTTCTTCTCAAGTTTTATTATGGAGAACTACTAGAAAGTCGAGGCCGAATTGGCAGATTCTGGTATCTCCATATTGTATCATAAGTTAGATTAAACGTAAGCTTCCGCAGTAAGAACCCAGCGTCAAATACCCTACGTTTTTCCTCTCAACTCCTCTTTCTCCTTGCTACATCACAAATTAGGACTACAAAGTCCCAGATTCTTTCAGAATCTTCCTTCTCCTCTCTTTCTCTAATACCCGACTACATTTCTCATTTTTCCACTTCCTCCGTCGATTTCCTCCACAGTTCTTCCTTCACAACCTTCATCCCTCTAGTAGCTTCTTTCTCCTTACTCCAGCCTTCTTCAAAAGCAGACTTTTCCAGCTCCAGTTTTTATCCACGAAATTTCCCATACGTACCCGGGGTACGAAAAACACCGCCAAAAACCACAGAGATGCTTGGAAAGCTTTTTTTCATCTCCCTCATTTTCTCTCTCTCTTTTCCTAAGCCGGTGGCAAGAAGAACTACATTCAGAGAGATGCAGAGGAATGAAGGCCAAGAGGAAATCTATTTGGGCTGGCAATTTGTGAGTGGCGGGTGATTCCGTGGGGTGGTAGGCTAACAGAGTGGGGTCCGGCGTTTTCAAGATAAGGGAGGAGTGGGTTTAAAGCGGACCAGGTTTTGTGGATATCGTTTCAAGGGGGAGATATACAAAGGTTTCGTTAGCTGGTAATCAGGGATAAGGTACAGGCGATTTTAGGGGCTGAGGAAAGAAAGTCCGGTCTTAAGAAGGTTCTGATGACGGTTCTTGATTGGGATCCTTCTCCGGATTTCCAACCATTACCGTATTTGTATGGTGTACGTTAGGAGTGAATCTGAAGGAAGAAGTCATACTTATTCTGCATCTACGAAATCAGTGATTAAAATAACCATAATTCGCTGGGTTCGGAGAAGTTCGGTGTCTTTCTCGGAATACCGGGGAGTTAGAAAAGGAACGTCGACAAAAACGGCTATTGGAGATTTTAAACCTATAATTAACCCCAAAATGTTCCTCAACGTTATTTTGTTACTTTCTGATGATTTTTTTCTATATCTAAATCTACATGCATTTTACTGTGGTGAAACGTGAGACTCAAGGGTATTCATTAATATAGCGGATTTAATCCATAATGCTCTTTCTTTATAAATACAATTTTATCAAGAAACTTGACGGAGTATAAGAACACTTCAAGTTGACTTATATGAACAGGATTTCGGCTCTCGTTTATCTATACGTGTATCTCGGCTTTTTCTTACAAGTTAAAGGTATTGGTTTTATGAATCAAGACTAATTTTATTGCTAGAGGATTAAAATTATATACGCAAGGAACGCAGGTTTAATTTTGAATTTAACCAACTAACTAAATTGGAAGTATGCCTAAAGATTTAGACCACCTTTATTATTCATGATGACAACAATTTGCAAGGTATGAAATGACCTCAGCTGTCGAGGCACCTTCATAAATACTACTAACAATTTGCAGCTATGCGTTATAATGAGTATTTTATCCTATAATAAACCATAAATAAAGGTTAGACACAAAAAATCTAATTGGTAAGAAATAATGTATGCGAAAGGATTCTTAGGTCATTGTTAAGTAAACGGTTCACTGTGAAATTAATATTATCTCTGGCTATCATGGGAGATTAACTATTAACATACGTCGAGATGTATACGAAATTCCTAGGAAATGATAAATGAAAACGAGATAATTTATGAACAAAAGCAATGAAATGTTTAGCAGAAGGAATATTAAGCAGTGTAATTATTTTTTAATTATGATTAGAGATGTAATTATGAGAGAATGATAGTGAAACCTTTAAAATAGGGAAATTTATGAGATACACGTTCAGTTTCCACATTGAGAGAATTAATACATCGTGAACAATACGAAATACTATGAATTTGGGGGAAAATATGAGATAAATAAGTTTTCTTCAATAAACATATATTTAGCGTTATTAAATGATACATTCTGTAAAGTTGAACTATTGTCAAGAAAAACTACTAAGCATGAAAAAAAGACAGGTATAAATGAACAGGTTATACAAGGCTCCCCAGATATATATAGCGGTACAGTCGGGTCATTTTACCTAGGAAAGTTAATACGACAAATAAAATGAGAAAACTTGTTTCGAGAATTATAAATAGTTGAATACTCTGCATTTGCAATTTTGTTTTCTCAACGCATGACATGTTTCTGTTTTTGAAAAAAATGGGAAAGAATGAAAAGTAATTTAATATTCTCCGACCATAAATTTACGTCAGAATGGGAAATTCCTCCTTCGAGAATGCTATTTTCAAATCATTTACATATATTAATTCAGGTTTACAACCTTCCTGGACGTGAAAATTCCTCCTATGCTGTAGCTTGAATTCGCCTGTGAGCTATGTAAATACGACATGAAGGCATATTTTTTTCTCGCGCAAGATGAGCGATAAGAAATGTACCAAACTAACTAGAATTTCTGCTAATTTTGGCTTCTACTGATACAGATGTTTGCCTTAAAAATTCGCACAGTGAGCATTTTTTGAAATGACGTGAATGGCCGAGATCGGATCTTGTTTTTAATAATCTCTTTTCTCTTTGTTTTCCGATTCAGAAAGTTATACCAATAAAAATAATGATAAATATGTTAAAAAATCGTTAAATTATTGAGAAAGAATTAACGACAACGGTTTGACTAAAATTGTAAATTCAATAGCACAATGCAACCAAACACTGAGGCGGAAACCCTAGAATCAAGAAATTGTTTCTCGGCGTTCACTTTTCTCTATATTGCATATATTCCAGTATTTCTTATAATATGTTATCATATCTGAATAATTTATATAGAAAATAGTCTCACTTTAAGTTACCTCTATGCGCTGTTCATTTATCTGACAATTGAAATTAGAATTTAGTGGTTATATTGGAAGATTTCAACTACAGTTTTCAGCTATCAAATTGATTACTGAAACGAGATTGCTGGATGGAAACGAATCCTCGTATAAGTAGACAATTTGTGAAAGGATATAATGGTTTACAGCCATGGGACTATGTGTAAAGCTAATTTTCGCGTTCCGCAATCTATTGGCATCTACGTCCTAACAAACCGTAAGTTAAAGCTCTCAAATTTCGTTTGCCTTTGCCAGCAAATCATGAAAAATTTGACATTTTTTTGTGTAACTGAATGGGAAATTTACTAACGCTTGAGCCATTAACCCAATGCGGAAGTAGCCATAGCCTTGATAGTACATATTGTCAAAAAGATTAAATACATGACTTATTTGATTCGTTGCACTTCTTTTTAAGTAATAATACCAATATTTCAAGTAAGAAAAAATAAACGTTCGAGTACCCTTGAACCTAGTGTGGCTCTTCAGGGAATTTTCTGTTTAAACAAATGATTCACTTGTTGACTAAACCAAATTATATAACATTTCATTATAAATATGGCAATAGAGGAGTAACCGAGTTGAAAAAATATCTCAAATATCAAATCGCAGTTAAAATTAGGTCAAAATGATTTGCCGTTACTCTTAGGTTTTATTGCTGTGGTAAATTGATTCATTCCTTTGCAGTCCTTTTAATTTAATGTTGAAATTTTCTCCAGTAGAGCTCATAATTATGAGTCGAGAACCAAAATATTTGCTTGGTGCGGCAGTATTTCTAGCCTGTTTCCCTCCCACTTCGAGATTTCATTTTGACACAAAGGACTTTGCAAGGGAGAATTTCAGTATTCCAATCTGAAGTTAGCCGACGTTTTCGCTCCGAATTACAGGCTGTGCGTGAATTGGAAAAGAGAGATTCCTATTTGACGGAACGAGCTGATTTGATGGCGATGGATTTTCGATAATCCTGATCACGATTACACGTTCCCCATTCGGTTCAGGATAACCCAGGAGATCCGAGACAATAAGAGCGTCAATGCTTACAGAAGAGCGCATATCCACCAAGTTAGTACGTAAGCATATCTTAAAAAGTGAGAGCTACTTAAAAAAGAAACAACTTTTACGTTCTGTTAGCAACATATGTGTACATAAGAAAGATTTTTCGGTGAAGCATTTGAATCGCTAATTCCTCCATCATTTTGACTCTTGGTGGTCCTGGCAAAATCTTTCCGCGAAAAATTTGCTAGGTAAATATTTTGAAATTTAAATGCTGTAATAAAAGTACATACGTGATGTTTCTATTTTAGAGGATGGACAGAGATAAATGTAGTTTTCTTGAGTTGAGATTTAAATTTACATCTGATTACAGCAATGTAAGCATTATTGAAGAGTAACTTGCAATATTTGATTATTGATTATTTTATGTACAACGAAGAGGCATAAAATGAAAATTTAGAAATTGTGAAAGAGGAGAGAAATAAAATTAATAAAAAACCATGGAATTTATTATTGTGGCCAACTATATGGAAACACGCTACAAGTGATGAATTAAAATTATTTTTATTCGCAATCATTATTATTGGCATTAATTATTTATTTTATAATAATTTAAATTGGATTCTCAATTACCAGGCATATGATATTTATTTTAGGGAGAGAATAAAAACCCTTTTTTTGAATTTCATGTGGTTTAAAAAATGTAAAATTCCAAGTTGAGAGTTTTAAGCATTTTACTTTTCTCCTTGCAGTGGATTCCACAGGGTGAATTCATTATCAATAGGTTATGAGTAATATTACTATGAGGTTTTCATAATCGCAAACTGTAAATGCTCTTTTCTATCTATAGAAAATTAGTTTTAATATTTGAGAGATATTTATAATATTATGAGGGAATAATTCCTTCTTTTCTATAATTATCTTCCTCTATAATTGTTATAAGCGACATTAATCTGAGCCCATTTTCAATTTCTATCGCATTGCCTTTCAAGAAATTTATCATTTCGTTGAAGAAACGAGCAGTCTTAATTCTGCGATGTTACAGAACGAGACCTTTCAAACATAAGTATACAGAGGCACCATTTTTTCGACGATACTTCTTTAGATATTCTCATTTAAGTTATGTATGCAATGATTTCATACTAAATTTAGTTATAGGTAATGGGAAACTCCTGAATTACATCTCCATGCATAAAACAGACATTTTTCCTTGGTTTCCAAAAATTGCTCTTAAATTTTCCATTCGCAATTATCAGGGTTATGCATTTAATCCGTAGTTTACTAGCTGGTTGAATCTCATATTAGCCACAAGTATCTGCCTGTCTGCTTCATCAGATAATCACGTAAATTGTTCCCAACGAATACACTCCTACGAAATGGTCGCTTTTATATTTTCCTCCGAACGCTAACGTTTGCGTGCCATTGCATGAAGCAGTCTTCCCATACGTCTTTTCTCCGGAACTTGAAAAAGCTCTCCTTGTATTCATTCGCTTTCGCCATTCCTCCATGTCCCCTTATTCCTTGGCTCTTCCTATTGTTCTCCTTCAGCGATCCACCTAAATGGGTTACTCTCTTATCTCCATCTAACGGGGCGATTCCCGACGAGAACCTCTCGCTTCAATTAACTTCTAGGTCCATGCAATGACCAGAAGTTAAGGGCTCTTCGGAGGTCTGAGGCGAGATAAAAATAATCGCAACGGTGAATGTTTTTAAATTTCCCCCAAGTAATCCTTTAGTTGTAGTTCTTGCTGGTTTTTCGGTACCTAGCCTTGGGGTAAGAACGCATTTGAGCAGGGCAAGTTGGTTACCCGCATTTACGCTTGTCGGTTGTTTCCTAGCTGGTTACTTAGCAAGAAGCTATAAACACACCAAGGGACGCTCTTTTGGTCACTAATAGGCCCTTAAGATGGTTAGTTCTAGCGTTGAATAGCTCGCTATTCTTGATATCTTTGTTAAGAAGTGGTTGTCATTTAAATAAGTCCACGCGAAAGCCATGTTTATTCTGTGAATCACCAAAGTAGGTTTTTGGTGAATATCGTAAACTGCATTTAAAGGTAAGGAATTATCCTGAGAGGTTCTTTCCGTAATTGAGAATGGAAGTGAAAACTTTTGATAATATGTAAGTAATAGTTTCTCCGAAACCTTAAAAAGCCTTAGGGTAGAACCCCTTAGGGTGAAGTCGTTTCGGAGCAGGGAAGGTCATTGGTAGCCTAGTTGTTCACTGTGTTCACTCGCTGCAATGTAAAACTGAAGCATGCTCTCTTTTGGGGCACACACAATGGAGTATTGCAAGTAGCCGGGATGTTAGTAGTGAGCAAGGCAGTAAGTAGGTTTACATCGCTTTAAGTGGGGATGGCCCGACTAGCATATGCGCATTTGCAGTCTTCTCCAGTTCTTTTGAAGTTTTGGTGAAACTATTGCTTAAATGTAATCAAGATTTTTCGTATCTATTCATAACTACGGCAAGAACCTTACAGGATGATTCCTTAGTTTTTAATACAGAGTATGGTAATCACCGTAATCCTTACTTCCGTGATTCACAGGACGAAGATAACAATCGCGTGCACTTGTTTCAATAAAAACCGCTTGTTATCAGGACTATCAAGAATAACTGGTTATTCATTGCTGAACTGACCATTTCAGGTGCCTATAAGCGACCGACTGATTGTCACTGTGTGTATAGCAGTGATTCCCATAGTGGGTAATAACGCCCTCTTGTGGCGCTGTGCTAATCTAAGAGGACGCATGATGCTAGGGTATTTTATTCCTATTTGATCATCTTTGATTCCTATTCATATTTATACTCGATTGGGCCAAGGCAGGTATAAAACATCAGATTTCTATCAGTTTATGGATTGCTGTACCTTTTAAACATTATAGTTCTTATTTTGATTTTTACTTATTCTTTGGATTTTGTCTCTGAGAAAATATTTTTTATAGGTGTCGGTTGGGAACGGCGGTATGGAAATTAGTGTAGAGAGTAACCAGCTAAGACACAAGCGACCAGCGTGTATGCTCTATGCGACCTGCCTTGCTTCAATGTGTTTTTACACCAAGACTGCTCCCCATTCATTATTTCCTCTTCCTCATACTTTCTCAAGGACGTTTCTACAGAGACGGAGCGAGGGAAGATGCATTTTTCTCATTCTGGGTCGTCCCTAGAAGGTGAGATGATTTTCTCGTGTCGCCAGGGAAGGAAGCTGTTTTCGGAATGGAGTATCCTTTACGAGGAGTTGTACCACGTCATTATAAAACGAACAAAAGATCTTCCAAGGATGAGGCCGATGTTTTTCGGAGTGGCGTTGAATTAATGCGCGCGTTACGCACTCGTTTAAACGAGGGACAATTTAGATCGAGGAAAGCTCTTAGGTGGAATATGTCGTCCTAGATAGCGCTCTCTAGGAGAGGAAGCGCTTGGTCGAAAATAACGCGGGTCATTTCATAAATTGAGTCGGTATTTGGGACACGGCGAGCGTGTAAGTAAGCTGAGAAGTATGATTATAGTTATTGTTGTAGCGCTTTATGTTTATCACGAGTGTGGCCCTCCAGTTAATCGTCTTTCGCGGATTATTTCTTGAAGGTTTTTTTTTCTGAGTGGCTATTTAAGAGTTAAATAATGCTTGAAGCTCCTGCGTGATTTTGTAGCGTTCTTTTATCTTTATTACTTACATCGCTGCGATTTGAGGTGAAGGTCAGTTCGCAATTTTATGCACATTCGAAATTTCAGTGCTCGTATTAATTAAACGAATTAGGAACCCACTCATTCGATTTTGAATTTATTTAATCTGCCTTCAGGATCAATGAGACGTTTGAAAAGCGTCAAATTGCAGTTATGATTTGACAAAGTTGCATTCAAATACGAATATAAATAAATTAAAACGTAAACGAGTACAAATATTGGTATGTGAATTGAACATGAATCTCCTATATAAAGTCTTTCCTTAGTAATTTTATGCATTTTATTACTAAATTATGCATATATAATTCAATCATCCGTATAATATAAGGTTTCATATATGTTTCCATGAATGCAAATTTGAATTATTTACTATCTGCAGAATTTCGGATCAGAATATTTTACCATCTCATTTAATAATAAATGTATGAAATATTCAATTCAGTCCTTGTATTTAGAATATACCTATGCATGATAGGTACTTTTCCGTCGCTAACAATTTTTAAGTAAAATATAACAAATGATACCTTCAAATAACTTTTATGAACTTTCAGTACTGAAAATATATTGTCAAGTTATTTTAGGCGTTGCTGAAGGAAAACTGAAAGACCATAGAAAACGTTGATAGAAAGTATGTAAAATAGTTATTATTATTTATATTTAAATACGTGTCCTGCGAGCAGCTTTTTGATAGGATGAGGTAGTATTAAGCAAGGAACGATAAGGCACATGAAACTACCAAAAGGTAAAGGAATGATGTGTTTTCAATCAGTATTACAGATGAATTTTTTTAATCAACCCCAAAAACCTTTAGGAATATTTATTCTGAAAATTAGTACATGAGAATGTTTTACACTCCTCCAATGCATAACTTTATGATCTTTCGTTCCTAATGCAAATCCGACTCCCTTAAAAGTTATCCCCAACTGCAAGGAGCGAGTTTGGCATTCAGACGCCTTTGCCGCGACTGAGCTTATTAATTTCCCCTGGAAGGAATTCAACAGTCCAATATTTCTAAACTCATATTTATTCAACTCCCGCGAGCTTTATTTACCTCGGGAGAGTTGCCTTATGCGGTCCCGAGATCTGTTGATTTTATTCTCTCCGGAAAAACTCTCAAGTTCACTTGTGCCCAATTTTCTAATTCGTTCTCCAATCCCTGATTCTTTCCTCTGCCCTTTCGAAATGAAAGAAAGCGTTTCATCTGGATGACCGCTGCGGGAGGTAAAAATTTTCCATGCGTGAGTGACAGATTAGATCCGCCACAGCGTATTAATGAAAAGTTAATGAAGTAAGAGGTTTAATGCGCGAATATATTCATATTTTAATGAAGTTTTCCCTCAAAAGATTCGGTGAAGACCCCCGGCGGGATTCTGCCTATCCACATTGCTAATATTTCCGCTTTTTTGCCCCTTCCACTCATTACTCCCCCCTTTTGACTCACCCACATTCCTCCACCTTCCTTGTGTATCTTCTTCTTGTCTGTTTCCGCTTTCTAACCCTTTCCCTGTCCCTCATATTCCCCGCTTTCTCATAGCTCTCTCTCTCTATCGATTCTAAAGTCTACAAGAAGCCTCCGGGTCCGCAACTTTGGAGGTCGTTTTTCTGTCCATTGCTCTGTACGGTTTTTCCTCTTCGAATGTGCTTCTGGAGAGTTTAGGAAGATCCGTTACGGACACCGACGTTTCCTCCCAAAAAATTGTTACAAGTAATTTCCGCTACATGCCATATTTGCAACAAACTTATTTTATTAATGCGTAATGTTGACATATAATCACCATTTATATCATCTTTGGAGAACTATCTGAGAAATATTTTCACCACAAGATAAAGTTTTTATTTCGTCAAATATTACCAATGGTTTTTCACTTCGATGCAACCTTTTTTAATTATTTTGGAATACTGAATTACTGCTATTCCAATTTAATGGTGATTCACCTGTAAACGATATATACGAATAAAAGTCGAATTTTTAGGATGATTTATTTGATTAGTGACGTTTTTAAGCGATTTGATTCATATTATGAATTTATGTTGACTAATTGCTTAGTGATAATGTGCAATTTAACGTTATGTCCCGATCGAAAGTCTTACTCCGGTATAGTTAAAAAAGAACAAACATATTTCTTGATATTGACGCATAAATACATCCTTCTTTATAATAGCTATGATTACTGGAAGCTTTTTAATTTCTTTACTATTCCTCATAACTCCTTTCACACGAAATAAATTACAAAAACAAAAAAATTATTTTCTTGTTTGATAGGGCTATTAATTCTACGCGTCTGTCGACACGGAAAATCTAATCCAATTAAAATTTTGCCTTCAAGATATATTTTAAGCAAATACTAAATTTACTAGTGCTATCAGAGGTTGTTTTGGTAAAATATTTTTTAAAGCTTATCCTCGTTAACTAAGCAGTTGCAAAACTTAAATAAATAAGCATCACTTTTAACAAATGTTTTAGCAAAACTACCGTAATGAGATTATCAGATCCCGTTTCATGAGTTTTATCAAATTCCTCTCCTTGATTTTGGTTTCCAGTTTCCTTTCCCGCAGTTTTCTGCCTTTCTTTACTTCTTCTCTAAACCTTCTTACCCTTTCCCCTCCGATCCTCTCTTTCACGGACCTCGGTAAACATCCCCTGAGTGGTATGTGGAACAGCCAGGAAGTATCCCTCATCATCCTTATCGGACTCCTTTTGGAGAGCCACTCATTCCTCACTCCATCCGTCTATTTCATTTTTTCTTCTCCTCCAATGCCACATTGCGAATGCCTTTGCACTCTTTGGATGGCTGACGCCGAAAATTAAATTGCTGTTTCATTAATCCTCTCCGAGGGAAAACATATTTTCAGCAGAATCGGTGAAGTGTCTTGGAGTAACCCTCACAGATTACTTAACATGGGCTGACCACATTCGTAATAGTTGTAGGCAAGCACTTAAAAAGCTTCACTTAATCAGTAGAATGATTGGTAGGGGAGAAAATTTGAAAACTGAATTTAAGAAAAAAAAATAGATCATTGTTAAGAAACTCTTTTAGTAGAGTATGTACTATGTACTACTTTCTTCTCTTTATGTGTACATCGATCCGTATCGATTCTAGGGCTTAGTTATTGCAATCTCGATTTATTAAATGATTTTGTTAGTCACAGAAGAGAAAAAATTGTAATCTTTGTAATACAAAGATTTAACTCATTTGCGATATGGCCTTCCACAAAGTAATACCTGAACATATATATATTTATTATTTGTGATATCTTTATAATATTTAAAAAAGGGAATTTATAATCCCTTTATAGTAATAACAATTTTGTACATTTGTAAGTTCATTAATATAGGCAAAGACATATTTCATCTGTAAAGCTGCGTGTGAATGAATAATACAAACCGCTACTTTTAAGTATTTTTCAAATATAGGCTTTAGGTATTTAAGTTCAATTCTAGGTAGCGGACTTCGCAAGATATGCCGGAATTGTGTTAATATCTTCTAAATGATCTTCTAGTGATAAATGATTGTAATCCGAATGTTACATTTTTCTAACTACTACTAATCCGCGATCAGGCTCAGTGGACCGCGTGATGTTGGCACAAACATTTTTCTAAATCATTCCTAATTATCTCGGTAAGTTCCCAAGATGGCCCATCTAAGTTTCGTCTCTCAGATTATTCACTCATGTCACTTGCATCATAAGTTCCAATTCCCATTCAGGAATATTCCTTTTGTGTTCTTAGTACTCTTCAGTCATACGACTCACCTGGGATACCATCCACCTGAAGATGCAATCTTAATCATATTCGTCCGGAATGTTTCATCTCGTGGGGAACCACGTCTAAGAAACTTCTGTCCGCCGGGACTCGGTCTTCCCGCAGGGTTTTAAAGGCGTTGGCTTCCCCTCGCCTTTCGAATCTTATGTCGTTGACCCCTAATAGGTTCATCTGCCTCAAGGGGTGATTTCTCTCTTCGAGGGTGAGAGGGAGACCCTTGATCTCTAGCATCTCATCTTTCCTCTAAAAGGGACTTTGGAAATGGCAGAGGGTGACTCTTTATCCTGGGAGTCGATAGGCAAAACCTCTTATTCCGAAGCGGGGTGCCCCACGTAGAAGGGAGATCGATGGGATCCCTGAAATTGAACCCAAACCCTAACACCTTCATTTATTTGTCTGTTTGTATACTTGAGCTTTATCCCATATCCTCGAGCTGCTATATTTCGTCCATTTGTTCAGCCTGGAAGGCGTTTTTGAAGCACTAGCCTTCCATTATCAGCTGCCAAAATCCTTTGTGAGGGAATGAGGCTCACTAAACACGATGAGGAGTGAGGTAGTTTATATTGCTTTCACTCATACAGAAGGAAATATTCAAGTAGGGTATACTTCTGTATAACCATTGTTTCCATTATTTATTTTTTTTTTTTCAAAAACTAAGAATAGGCACCAGGCCAGGTGGAGTCATATCGTGGGGGAAATTACATAATCTGCCTGGTATTTATTTACCCTAGTCGGGAAGAAAACCCCCAAAACCTCCCAAAGGCAGTGTGCAATACATATAATTACAAAATTTACAAAACTTTTTCACAATTTACAATAATCATAAAAGATTTCAAAATTCACCACAATGTCACTATATTAAAAAAGGAACAATACTACAACAAAATCAAGTAACCCTAATATGGATTCTAATATAGAAAGGAAATAATTTTGCACGATAGTTCGTGCGACTCAAACCCAAAGAGAAACAGAAATGAGAAATAGCGATATGAGTGGGATTCAAATCCATGTCTTTGTCTATCCAGGCTGGTTTTCTAACGATGAATTAGACCATAAGCAAAGACCACGAAATGTCTTTCCAGACCATGAGGTTACAATACCTGCCTATAAAGTGAGGGACCTGAGTTCGAATCCCAGTCATATTTTTCACCTGTTTCTCTTTGGAAATATTCAAAGGTGGTAAAAGGTTGCAAATTTGAAGCACCCTCTGATAAAATAACGTTTTGGCAGCATCAATTGAGTAGAATGAAAAGCTTATTCGGAATAACCCTTACCTCAGGATTATTAATATGCTTCCTTATTTGAGTACCCCTGAGTTCTGCTTTCGGATATCAGAGAAACATTATTATTCCTTTTATGTTCAGAGGTATCATTCGACATATCTTTCTTTTAATTCTTATAAATGAAAATTTATTTAAAGAAACTACACTCGCAAAAATTTATCGAAAATTAGGATTTTTAAGTGTGGTTTTATCATCTGATTAATTTTCCACGTGTATATTTGCTAAGTGCATCGCTTTCAGCGTTATTACTCTGTTACTGTACTTGAATTGAGTGATACCGTAAGTAAGTGATAAAACTGTTTGAGAGAAAATCCATGTTAACTAGGATTTCCAACAGTTTCGTAAATTAGGCAAGGATTAGCATCATTAAGTAAATCAAATGACAGATTTAGCCAAATAATTATCATGTTATCTGCTTTTAATTCTGAAAAACTTCATTTTGGCTCAATTGTAAATAATTTATCTCAATGTTGTGTAAGGTTTCTCACGTAGTTTAACGAAAACTTCTGCTTGAATTTGAGATATTGTAATTTGAGAACACTACGTTTAATCTTTGAATATTTTTTTATCTCAATGAAGATTAATGAAACTCTTTGATCCCTCTAATACGCCTGTTTTCCCCTCTGGATTTTTCTAATCAACCTATTTAATCTTCTTTACCTTGGTCCTAATCCTGAGACTTTCTCCGTTTGTTTCACATAGTCCCTCTCTCCCATAAATTCTCTATTATAGGCCATTGGGTAGGGATATCTTAATCACATTTTACCTATAATATAATCATATCGTGATCTAGATTTGTTTCCATAGCCCAAACATCTACTTGCCTTTCACTCTTTGAAATAGTTAAATTTAGGATGGAAATCTATTTTCTTGAATTTGTCCGATATAGCTATTCATTTCTCTCCTCTCTTTCCCCTTCCAATCAGATACGTCCTCGCTCGGTGAGCGAGAGAGTCTGATACTGTTAGAGGCTAGAATGGACTATATACTTCTCACCTATTGTTATTATTACATATGTAGGTTATAATTGGACAAATGTCTGATGGCAAAGTTAATACAACTCCTAACTACATAAGCCATTGCATTTTGTCTAAAAGTAATAAAAAATTATCATTGCATATCGACTGGAATAATATACAACAATCATTGCGTTCATTATATTCTTGTAGAGTTTCTAATCTCGTTTCTGCATATTTGTCTGTTTAGATACATTTGCATTTATGCTAACCGTTATAAATATTACATATTTATCCTTCATTTTACATCTCACACCAAAAGTAGCCACTCCTAAGAGTGTGGTAGGTGATAATATTTACGGTTTCTGCTAAGAAGTGGGTAGATATCCGAGAAAATAAGGAAGTTTATGAGAAAAAGAGGCCTCGATATTTATCAGATTAGGGAAGTGGTCCATCCCAAGCCTGTGTCCAAATGAGGAAAATGAGATATTTTCAATAAATTTAAGAAGCGAGTTTTCGTATTTTCTATGGGTTTCATTCACGAACGTTATCTTTTTTTGGGATTAATGATAGATCATTAATTATGCCTTTCCACAACATCACGGCCGCATCCATCGATTGTCTCTTTTGTGATATTTTTTATGTTATTATATTATTTGCTCACTTAGTTTATGCTTCGTATGTTAGTTCTCTTATATTAATCTGTTCTGTTAAATCTTAAAGTTTTTGGAAAGGTTTCAAAATTATAACTTTCATATTTAAGGAATAATTATATAATAAAGAAAATTAATTTTGAATTTCTCAATGTAAGTAATTGAAAAATACCTTTAAGTATATTCGTATAATTTTTTCAGTATTGATTTTCATTCCTTCCCGCTTGCAGGAGAGGGGTAACTATTTTCGTATATTATAGTACCATTGCATTATAGTGTATTCCTACTAGTGTTTTATTAATAAATTGTATTAAGTGGTATATATGGCGTTGTTACCGAACGGTGGTTCACCTTTGACGTGATTGTAATAAAAAATGCATTAATTTATTAATTAATTTAATTAGGGAAAATTAATTTCGAAAAAAGTCGATATTTATAATCCAAAACTATCTAATGGTAGACTCACTATTTTTTTTTCCTACAATCATTTTTTCCCTGCGGAAGGTTTTCGAAGGGTTCCGATTCCGGCTATTGCAAATGCCGATTTGAGTTACTTATTCTGTTTATTTTATTTATTTATATATTTATCACATACAGCATAGCAATTCCAAAATAGAGTGCTAATGTAGCAATATATGATATTATGCAACAATATACACTGAAAAAATAGGTAACAGAAAGTAGAGAAAAATATAAGTAAAGAATGAATTTAAAAAAGTAGATGCGATAATTGTAAGGATTTGTTGGTCAAAATTAATTTTTGTGTTATGTATATTACAATATCGTTATAATATATCCATCATTATAGAATATCCCTATCCCTAGTATTTTAGTGAGGACTTGTATTAATTGGTATATATAACGTTGCTGACTGACAGTAGTCAACTTGTAACGCGATCATAATAATAATATGTACTAATTGCGTAGATATTAATGTGAGCATCCGGTCATTATAGAGCGTATGCGGTATTGCAGACAGAATCCTCCCGTCTCCAATCAGCTGCAAGTCTCCATGCTTCCGATTTTACTTCACCACCATCCCTTCCCACAAGTCCCTTGTTCCCCCTTCATTCCTTTTTGTTCCCTTTCCCCGAAACCCGCGTTCTTTTTTTCCCCGCCGACCTTATTCCACCCCCGCTTTGTCCTCCCCCTAATCCAGGAATAGACGGTCGTCTTTGCGTGCCCGGGTGCTAAACGCGGACTAATGGTTCTCACCGCTCGAAGAAGGATAAAAAAATTATGGAATACTTTTGGACTCCCTTCCTGGTTTATCCCGACCTCCTCTTACCCTTCGACCCTTATATCCTTTCCTTCCTTCCTATTTAGCTCTCTCGCTTCCTCTTTCTCCCGTATCTCTCTTCCCTTCTTCGCCCATCCCCACCAAAAACCATTCTGCCCGTCAGAATGCATAAGCAGCTGTAATTCCCACAAGCTTATCTCCGCCATTGAATGTTTGCTCAATCTCCAAGCATTTCCTTCTTTTCCTCGTGACTTTCCGCGGCGTTCGGGGGTTACGGTCCGAAAGCATGGTATAAATACGTAAATGAGCGCCATTTGGTGATTTTATGTTCTTCCGCAGCCTTTTAAAGCGGCCTTATTCGGGGTGGAGGGAATTTTTCTCCACTCGCCTCCTTTTATCGGAATGCTCACTAGTTCGGGGATATGAATCGCGGAGGATTTTTTCCGATGAAAATTCTCTGTTGTGGAAGGGGCTCTTAAAACTGGGAGCCTTAGCTAAATCGCGGTGGGAACATTGGGAAGGAAATGCTTACTTAATTTTTGAGTTATTTTATTTGGGAAATGGAGAAATTTGGGATTATGTTTTGGTTTTATTATAGAGCTGTGGATTTTCTCAGGGACTTTATTAAAATGTTTGAAATCGTTATTTTTCAGTTATTATTAGATAGAGTAGATGCTGTTAATAATTAAAAGGCTTTCATGATGGAAGAATGGGATTTTTACTCCCATGTTACGAGTTTTGTATAAATTAATACTTCAGGAGCATAAGAGAGCTTGATTTGTAATTGCAAGGATAAATTCGATTCGTTACAGATAATTCTACATCTGCATAAATTTTGAATTTATAAATTTAAATTATTACTTGTACATATTATTGTTACATTCTTATTCTTTTTCGAATCATTAACTTTATTTTTATCCCTTATGGTTTTGATCGTTGGTGGTCATGATGGTGATTATTTCAGTTTTGGTTTTAATTATTACTTCTAGATGCCTTTCCTGGCATTAACTTTTATCGGAGAAATTAAACCCCCACTAGGATCGGACGAGGACTATTTGGCTATCCGGAGGCCATTGTCGTAATCATATCATCCTTCTGATTTTTGCTCTTTTATAAATCTTCTTTCTTCTCACTATATCGCTCTAATTGTTACTTCCTCATTCTGCAATTTGATATATCTAGGAATTTCTTGATTTTATCCCTTGTGAAGGAGTGCGAAGTATTTCCAGGCTGTTCTACATAGCCAAAACATCTCTCAGAATTTATGCTCAATAAAGACGAGTTTTTAACGATGATGACAAAAGATATCGGGCGTCATTCCAAAAACCACGCGCTATTAAAATATTATCGCCCTCAACGCCAAAATGTGGTATAACATAGTCATTGTCACTCATAGAAATTAGATCACACCTTGAATTCCAACTAGAATTGTAGGTATTCTTGAACGTTATATTCTTGAGCTCGTTCCCTCCAAATAGTAATTATGATAAATGTATTCATTTGCGTTTGGTCAAGGACCTTACCACATATTTACCTTCGTTATTCTTTCAAATGACTTCCCTTCTACCCTTCATCATCATCATCTCTTTTTATTTTAATGTAATAAACACTACTTTTAGGCCTTTTAGTAACTACGTTTGCAATCCTTCTCTTTACTAAATATAATTGCTCTCTTCTTGTATTTTTGTGACACCATTCAAATACACCGAAGAAATATTGTATAATGTTCGTTTCTACTTAATATAGTCGTGTTTATTGCCCGTATTTACGTTCTTTGTGATTATAGTTTTTCAGATAGCGAACTTGAGAACACAAATTGTCTTTTTCATCTTTGTCTGTGAGTTTTAAAGGGTTTTTTAAGTAAAACATTACTCCAAATTAAAATATTAATCCAAAAATAAATTCATGGGGTATCATCCAGGAAGTTTATTTGCTAGCCCTTTACCCCATATAATCACACCAGTTACTCCTTTGGAATGAAGATCCTGAAAGTCTTATCGACATCTTGAAGAAAATTTTTAGAAAAATTAATTTGTTTATTTTAAGAATGGTAAAGTTTCTATTTCAACGTTAGTAGTTAGTAAGTTAGTTTGTTACAGTACGTTCGTTCTATTATTGCTTATAATCCTCAGGTTTTCTCAGCTATTCGAAAAAGAGCAATTTATCATAAGGTAGTGACACGACTTTTAATTACTTCTGTAAATAAAAATATCGGATTGGCATGTTTGCGTTAGCCCGTTTCCCACGGGCAGATGGGTTAGGAGTTGGGTTGGAACTGTTAAGTCTCAATTTTCTTCTTCTCCAAAGCCGTTTAACTCCCGACCCTGTCTCCTCGGAGAAAATGTGACTTTCTAGTTCCCATCTCGCAAACATAAAGGCGATTATCTCTTTAATCCCCGTTCCTCTTTCTCTCCCACACCCAATTTCCCCATCACACATCCCACCCCCAGCTTCTTCCATTCGCACTTCAAGTCGTTCTTCAAAAAGTATCCTCGCTATCCCGTCTTTTCGCTCGATTCCCTACACCTTTCACCTCGCGGTTTTATTTTCCATCTCCTTGGCTTGCAATATTTTCTCTACGTGCTGATTTTCCTCTTTTCTTAGCTTTCATCTCTTCGCCGTCCCCTGAGGGGGTTCCCTCGAAGGCAGAAGGTCTTCAAATCCTAAAGTTTATGCTTCTCTATCCGCCTATTTGGACGTTGAGTGGGTACCTTTTTTCCCCTAAGCCCGCTGCCTTGTTTTCAGATCCAATGCTCCGGAGAATCTATTTTTCTTCTATTTCCATTCCCTTCGCTAACTTGTCTTTTATTCCTTCCTTTTCGATGTCGTGGTATCTCCTCATTGTTTTTACTTATTTATTCGAGGCAAATATATTTTTCAGATATAATGAACTTGCTTGTTGTTAATTTGAACAACTTTATTTATTCTGATAAACGTATTTCATTTTCTGACCTTAATATTTCAGTAAAAAAAATTATCTTATCCGTAGTGGATAGCGAAAAGGGAATCCGATAAGAGACGCATCTTCCAAGAATCGACTGACCTCGAAAGTCGCACCATACTATCTCGGAGTTGCATATATCCTTATCGAAAATTTTCTATGCATTCATTCGTTACGGATTCACCTTTTTCAATCAAGATAATATCATAGTTTAACATCATTTGTAGTTAATGAAGAAATGAGGCGAAATTTACCTGATTATGTTGATGTTATGGAAACAAAATTATTATGTACAGCCATATCTTAGGCATTGTGGATGTTTCATTTTGTATGTATTCAGCAGCTTAAATCGCTTATACTAGTTTTTTTATATAAACTGCACTGTAGTGGAAATATTTCCTTTTATCCGTAATTTTGATAGTTATATTTCAATCTATTCGCTCTGTAATTTTTTTTACTTGTTGTCAACTGGAAAGCAAACGAACAGAATGCATCATTTTCTGTTCATAAAAGATATTCAAATTTTCATTCATTAACATTGATATTCATTGCTCATTTATTTAACATTTTACATTTTGTATTTTTATATGAAATTTTCACTGCCTTCATATTCAATTATGGTGGATAGTAACCATTTTTGATATTTAAATTAACCAAGTTCAATTTATTATTTATCATATATTAATTTTGAAAATCTCTATAATTATTATTTTTTTATTATTTTTGCTCTCTACTCATATCATTATATGCGGTTTATCATCTAAAACTTTTGATATCTGTGTGTACTCATTCCTTGATACATGAGGGCAAGAGATAATGTTAGCGATTATATGTAATAGTAGCTTCACTCTAAGCTTCTAGTTCATTGCCATTATTTTTATGTTCTTCTCCTGTACCTTTCTACATCAAAGGTAAATTTGAAAACTCTAATACGTTGTGTATGTGAGTATCAGATGTGAATCCCGAATTCTTTAGTATTTGCTGGCCAATATAATTATTTTCCCTCAAAATAATCATCCTCTTCCTATTCACGTAATTTCACCACTAAAGAAAAGAGCCTACCCTAATGCAGGCCTCTAAAAATTCTCGTCGCTAAACGTCTGCGTTAAGCAGAGCATCCATTCGGCCGTTGCTTGATGCGTTTGTTTATATTTTTATTTCTAGGCAACTACTTATTTCCGCAAAAGGGATCGAGCCGCAATCAGAGACTTTAAAGATGCAAATTTCCCTCGTTAATTAGGTCGCTTCCTTTTGTCTCACTCTTAATTCCCTTCCTTACATTTCTCCACCGACTTACGCCTTCCCCTCTCTCCGCATTCTATCTCTTTTTTCTACCCATTTCCTTTCATTTTCCCCTCTCCTTTGGACGCTTATTTTTAGCTCCACCTCCCTATCGCTTTCCCCTCTTCACCACGTCCAGAATTCCTCCTCTTTTTCCCACATTCTCCTCTTCCTGCCTCTCCTACTTTCTTCTCCTACTTTTCTCTCCCACTGCCCATACGTCTCTTCTTCCTCCGGGAGGAAAGGACCGAAGTAGGCGAGGTTCGTTCGAGGGTATATCGGTCCAGGCGAAGTGTAAAAAAGACCGCGAAAAAGACCAAGATCGTACCATTTCGTGAACCTTGATTTCCCCCCCCCCTGAAACACAGTGGTGAATTCCTTCACAGTCGGAATTAATCCCGAATCACTCACCTCGGAAATGAAATAAAGAAATTCATAAAATCGTGAGTGTTGCGTATAGAGATGTTCGTTTGTTTACTGGTGTATTGTGGGTGCTCGGTAACCTTGAATCCCTCCCTGAAATACATCAGCGAATTCCTTCACGATCGGAATTAACCCCGAATAATTTACCTACGAAAAAAATTAATAAATTCTAAAAATCGTGAGTGTTGCGGATAGAAATATTCGTTTGTTTAGTGGTGTATTGTGGGTGCTAAAATGTGCAGTGCGATGTTTCCGGCTGTCTTCCGTTCGATAGTTATGACGCCAGCGGATGGAGTTACCACTTTTGACCCAAAGGGAATGAGTAAGTTGCCGAAAAAGAATTTTCCCCCCGTTTGTGTTCATTTCGACGTTTTTAGCCGGTTCTAAAAATAGTGGGTGGTAAAGGAGATGAAAGCACAATTATCAGAGCTGTGTGGAAACTTTTGTGCGCTAAAGATTGATAACGAAGACGGAATTTTAAAGGTTAGGATGGATGGAGGTTATCCTTCCTTGAAATACCAGGAATCTTCCTTTCAATACCCCGTTAACTGCTGAATTTGTTCATTGTTTTGAGCGTATTATATTTTCCGACCTCTGTATTTTTGCAAAGGAAATATATATTTGAAAAACCTTGTTAGCAGCTGACTTTTTGGATTTCAGCAAATTTTATTTTTTTATTGTCTATATTTTTGCAAAAGAATTTTTATCTTCCCTGTATAGGTTAGCTAAATTGATGGATTACTATAAAGTAAAGGATAGCTAAAATGATAGATGACAGATTCCAATAAAGGGCCGCATCTCCTAAGAATCTGAGATAAAAGTCGCAGAATGCGATCTCAGAGTTTTATGTATGCTTATTAAATATTTTCAATGCATGTACTCGTAAAGGATGGACATTTTTGAAAACAAAGAATACCATACTTATAAATCTTTACAACTAATGTAGGAATTAAGTTAAATGTACCTTACTATGGTGGTGAGTAGAAAATAACTTAGTCACAATTCCACAAGAGGGAAAACAGCGAATTACTTAGCCACAGTTTCTTTTTTGGATTTGTGACTAAGCTATTTCCTTACTTCAATGGAGTTCCCTATAGTTAAAACTTCTATTGATTATATACCTTATTATGCAGATGATATGAAATATTGTGCGCTAAAGATTTATGACGAAGTATGGCTTATTTCAAAGAATGGGTGGATCGAGGTTATACCAGCTTTATTTGGCCTGTATCCCCCTTAAAATACCTCGTTAGTAGTTGTAAAATGATGGTGATAGATGCTTTTTCCAGCTAAAAATGTCAGTTCTTCAGTGTGTTAAATCCGGAGTTATCATTCCATTTGAGTTCCCAGAAAATTTCGCTAACGTAATACTAAAAATGAGGATAAGCCTTCTTTCCATGGGTGATTACGAGTGAAATACATCGAAGTATTCTAGTTTAGCTGCTCTTCGCCCCGTGAAAAATTCCCATTCTTCTGTTCGCGAGGTATTTCGCCCCTTTTCACAGTTGAGAGTGTTTCCGCAAGGGAGATGCTACATTTGGCTCCCTTCCATGCGAGATCGTTTCTATTTCTGATTCATCTCCACCTGACCTACAAGAAAGTGACGCCACAGATTGACACGCTCTTTATATTCCCCCAACGTCCGACTCCATTTATATTCGATTGTGACCGATTTAGTCCTTTGGGAAGTATCGCAGCGATAAATCATCATGCTCCGTATCGTCGGAGAGATAGAGGATATGCAAAATGATGATTCTTCCCTATACATGGGAAGTTTTAAATGATAATAAATGCTAGCGGTAGTTATAAAGAAAGAAATAAGGATTGAGTTGAAATTTTGCGGATTATTATTTCTACTATCGTTATTCAAAACATTTAATCTTTGCATTTAAAATAAATTCACACTTAATTAGAATTTTAAAAAATGAGATCTATTATAATACATTTGGATCCAGGGTAGTGTGCAAAGCAAAGCCTCATGAAGGCTTTGATGAAAAACGAATATGATATATATAAAGTAATATTTAATAAATAGTGGTGTTGAAAGGTATTATTGAGTATATAGTATTTATTGAGGGGAGATTGATACTGAAAAGTCTCGTCTTGCATTACTCTTTTGTCATCAATTTTAATAAAGAACGTAAGCAACATATAATTGAATAATAATAAAGGATTTCAATCAAGGTCGACTCTAATTATATGTTGTAATACCAGACCAAAGTTTGGAAAATGAGTTTTAACTTGTACATAATTCCATGCTACGTAATTGATAGTGACAATTTGTTATAATTATTATCGCACTGATATGTTTTTTAATTATTTTAATTCTACAAATAATTGAACACATTTACGCCTTACCTTTTCTGTCAGGTGTGAAATATTCAATATTCTGCTACTTCATCACTTTTATTTCAACACCTCAAAGAGAACAAATATCATAATTAAAGGCGTTCACTTACTTGGTAAAACTACAGTTTACGTGCCCTCCCTTTCTTTTCAAAATTTGCCGACAGATGGCAGTACCTGTGTTTTTCAAGTGTACCTTTTCGAAGGACTGGAAAATTTCTTCTATTCTATCGAAATACTGGCATTTTCTAATCGAAATCGTTATTATATGACTAAAATAAGAAACTTTATTTAATTGGACTGTTTTGATGGTATTCTCGACCTTCTTTCTTTTTTCGACGATTCTTTCTAATTTCATTTTGCAAAAGAAATAAACCCTGCAACCGATAAAAGTGAAGTTTATGTGTATTCCTTATGGTACCGTATTATGGACTCCTGGGTTTGAACCCGGGCTTTCTTAGTAAAGGGAATAATTTTCATAGGGGTTTCTAACTCGTAGAAACACAATGCAGTTTGTTTCGAATCTCTAAGTCAAACCATTTCAGAAATAAAGTCGGGGACGGACGGACGGACTCTTCGGAAATTATATATGTATAAGGATTGCTACTCTCTACGCTTCTTCCTGAAGCATTGAAGCATGTATGTCTTCAGGTACCGGAGCTTTATTTGATTTAATCTGTCCCATAGTATAATGATGCCCTCTTATTAGAAGGTAATTTTCGACATAGATTTGGGCTTATCTTATTATTAGAAGTGAAAAGGCTTCGGAAAAAATCATTCGAGATTAGCTTTACCTGTAGCATCGTTAACTACATTATCACTATTTTCCTTTAATGATCTTACTGTTTGCTCTTTATCTTGGATCTCACGTACGTAGGATGAAAACGCGGTCCTCTTCCAAGTATTCGCATGAAATCTTCTTTTTGAACTGACGGAGGGCGTCTTGCATAGTTCGTTTAGTGTCCTACTTTGCTTCTGTATGTTCATTCTTTAGTTGATTTGAGTTAATATTGTTTGGTTACCTCGTATTCCATTAGTGCTTTCCTAGTCTCCTTAGTATACCATCTGGGTTCATTAGCTTCTTTTGAAGGTTTTGAGGGTTGAATTTATCCATAAGGTCACACATTGTCCATACAAATAGATTCTACGTCCTCAGTGTTTAAACATTTCGCGCGCGTTTCATACACTGGAAAGTCAGATATGAATTTATTACGATATACCTCGAAATCGGCTCATGGGTAAAGATGCACACTGTGCTTAGGTTTTCTGCGCCTTACCAAGTTAACGACAAAATCCATAATTATGGCTTTGTGATCGGATAGTCCACTACAAACTGATTTGTTTGATATTCGCTCGGGATTAATCGAGAGAAAAAGATCTATATGCTTGATCCCCTGGTAGGCTCTTTGACTATCTGAAGTAACGATTTTTTTGCATTAACTTTAATAGGGACCTACAAGAGTCGTTGTCACGGTCTCCCTTTTGACTACGAGGATTTTCCTGGAGTCGATGCCTGATAGATTAAAATCCCTTCCAATTAATGTATCGCTTTTGTTATTTTTTCGTGAGTAAAAGTTTATTTCAACATTTATGTTACGCAGAACCTGAGTTGGGCGGCCGGTAAAAAGCACATATGTATATTCATTAGATTTATTTGGCCAACTAATAGTGCACCATACGCTCTCGATGCAACCGAAAGGATACGTGTGTGAACTGCTGTGTGAATTTAGACTATAAAGCATAGCACTACTACCTGTTTCCAAGGAACATATAAGCGTTAGAGATTTTCCAAAATGTCCTAGGTTTGCCCACAGGAGATTTAAACTCCAGTGGATTTAAATATCGTCTCAAAAGTAATGTACGGTATTGGTAGAATGGGAGAAATGAGAGACATGTAGTGTTGGAATCTATCAGTAAAGGTTTGCTTGGGACCAGTTTGGGCCCGTAAAGCTCCTTGACTGTCTGCAATCGTATAAGAGCCATTTAAACCGTATAATTAATAATTTTTAATGCATATAAATGAAAAACCTACAAGTATATTTATACTTATTTACTATCCAAACATCATGAATTTCATTCTCAATCCATTTTCCTTGATAAAAGCTTAAATGCATACCAATATACAAACCATAAAGTCATCTACCTAAAGGCTAAGAGGGTCCTCTACCCCTCCACCATTAGCTGCTAAGATCTTTGGAGAGGATAACTTCATTTATGTTTGCTTATTGTCCCCGTTGAATTTGAACGGACCCTTCCGCTAGTTTTTTCTAAAAAGTAATATTTGGCAAGAGTATGAGCGTAAGTTAGGTCCGGAAAGATTAGAAAATTGCGAATGTCACGCCAAAATTTAAAAGCGGCTTAAAGGATGATTCAGCTTATCACAGGCCTATCCCTTCAACATCACTTGTTAGAGGTATGATTATGGAACATATAATAGCTAGGTTTTTAATGTTTTTCCCTTGAATCATCCAATTTTAAAGTTTTTCAATTTCATTTTCTACACCGTTTTCGTTCTTGCGAGTCTCAGCTGGCTTTAATAGTCCACGATGTTCTGAAATCTGAATAAACAACTCCATGTGATATTTTTAGATTTTTGGGAGGGTATAATAAGATAAGGTTCCTCATCAAAAATTATTGTACAAATTAGAGGTTGCTTTTGGTTATATTTGTGACTTCCCCCATAAAACGGAAAGATCTTGGATTCAGTGTGATGCTCAAGGATACCTATTCGAGTTCCAGTAGTTTTTGAGTTATGAAGTTTTCTCTTTATACTCCACTGGTATAGAAATCTCATTTGGCAGCTTTTGTTCTAAAAGTAAAATCTAATTTCCGGTACGGGATCCCTTTGAAGATAAGGTCTTTGCCAAGAAAGCGATTAAAATTTATGAGCTGTTTCGTTATACTTTCAATCGATCGGAAAGTATGCGTAAAGATAAAGGAATGATAAGTGCGAATTTAAGTTGCGAGTTCCCTTAACTTATTAATAACTGCAGTTGCAAAGGAAAGCTGGAGGCACTCCAAGAAAATTCTGAAAATTACGCAGCATATCATATACAGTCACATGTCTGGAAGTTTCTAAGAAGTTTACGAGTTAAAGTCACGCTATAGAACGCTGGAGTTCGTATTTCATGTAGGCTATGATTCGATATTGCTTGGGAGCTCGAGGGACAGGCAGAATTCCGCATTTCATGGAAATTGTAACGGCCAGTGATCAATTCCCTCACTACTGTACCTGTCTAGATTTCATGAGATACAGCACTAAGAGATAAGGGAAGTGAAAAGTGAAACAAGGAATCTAACAAAATTCCTGGCAAATTGAACTTAAAATTATCCCATATGATAGAGATTTCCCAGTAAAATTGATTAACTGGTATGATTACCATCTGAGAAAATGGCCGATGGTGGTACAATTAATGGCGTCTTTAGACTTTTTCACTCTGTTTATTCTTTGGATATTTTATGTTGTACGAGTACAAGTAAAATTCTATTTTGTTTCCCTCCGTCATTGGATTAACATACCCATATGCTATTTATAATTCGTGGATATAAATTAAATATATCCTTCCACCATAATATTTATTAGGAAATTCAGTAAAAGAGGGTTTGGCTGTTTGAATGTCGAATTAAATTAAATCTTATTTATACGAGGTATAAAGGAAATAGAAAGACATCTAAAATTCGATAAATCAAAATAACGCACATTCGGCACATTCAACAGACTCCTTTGACGTGACAATCGCCACCCATCCAAACTCTGCTTTTTTGTTTTCAACAAAATTCTATATTCCTTTTTGTATTTAATATAATAAACCAATAAATATTGATGCCATTCTTCTTTCTGATTGGTATCATGAATCACAAAAATATCACGTATTCTAATACAAGCTACATAATTACATAAATATTTACATAAACCGTTTAGTAAGGTTTGCATTCTACTTAATCAATAAAGAACTGTCAAAATATAAAAATCAGGTTTGTCAGCTAAATTTTCTTAGATTAAAACTAAAATATAAAGAATATTTATTTAGTTTGAAAATGCTAATTATGGTATCCTCAGAAACCTCGTGTTAAATTTTATACTGATATTGGTTTAATAGCGATTTTTTTTAAGAGAGTAGAAAATTATTTACATCAATTTCGTATGAATATTCTTGAATGGTTTTAATCAATTCACTACAAAGTCTTTATAGTTATCCTTAGAACTTGTTTAAATAAGCACTCCATCAATAGTTCAAGAAAACATATTTTAAATTTTGGAAAACACTGCCGCGATCTTAGAGTAGATTCCTCATTTTTTTATATTAAAATTATATATAAAAAGTTGAGTAGAGAAATCATAATTTACTTACATATATCTGTATTTCTTCAGTGACCTCTGTGAGTAGGTTGTACCTAAAATATATTTGTAATAGATCATAGCCTCTCAAACTATTTACGGACGTGATACATTCAATACAGTCACTATAAATCTTGAAATCTAATGCCCAATTAAAATATATCTGGAGATTTTATGAATGATAGCCATAATATATTAGGATAGGAGAGTAATATATCATTTCATCGGGACTTTTACCTTTAATTCTATTCGTCAAGTAATGGAATTCATGCAGAATTGATATCCTGGGAATGATGTTTAATAAGTGTGATACTTGTATCGATTATCCGGATTCCTGTTTTAGCAGTCGTTTTCATCCTTCTCAGCACGTTTGAGCACAGGGGAACCGGTTTTTTGCGACATTTCCACGGTAATCATATTTTTTTTAATTTATGAGGCATTTTATCGCAATTAATATAGTAATTTACATTTATATATATTTCATTTATTTGGCGAGTAGTAACATTAATTGAAATGAATGTGGAGTAGGTAACAATTATTAGTCCGGGTTTGTTGATACGGATTCTTTTTTAGATAGCACTTGCCAGCATACATATATTTTGATTCTGAAATATTTACGAGTGAGGCAGATGATTCACGCTTGAATTTATTAACATAAATTATATTCTTATCTTGAAACTGAACCAACAAACTTTTCGTATTCTTTATATTATTCTTAAAATTATCATCGCCAATCTTAGGGAAATTGAATGAATGTATAAAGTATTTTTTTATTTTACAAGGAAATTTATTTTTTTAAATATTGAAGTTTGTAATTAATTATTTGTATATTTTTATGTTTATCAGCCTATAAATAATATAAGCAGGAAGATTAGGTAAAAATATTAAAATCATTCATCTCCATCTCCCTCCAAAGAAAGCTTGAGCGACCCCTAGATATTTCGTAACGGGAATAATATATATGAAATAAGGCAGAACTGAAAGGAGTAAGTTTTATTTAACGAACGGTTTATGCAGAATATCCTCCCTTAATAAGTGAAAGTACCCGGAGAAAGGAAAATACTAATTAGGAAAATAATTGTGCAGCCGACGATAGTGATTTCCGGGCCTTTCGCTTTGGGAATCGACTTGTAGATTGCGAAAGTCGGCCTTAATTAAACGCGAGGGAAAAGATCTGCTCAGTGGACGTGTTTGCCTAAATGAGATGCGTTATCCACCGACCATTGCCTTATTAAAATTACTTCGCTTTCAGAAACGCATATAGAAACGGAATTGAGTAAACTACTCCCTAGGATGTACAATTTCGGTGGAATAAGGAGAATATTTCTCGTATGGCTTAATTATTATATCAATATATTTATAATTTTGGTTTGCTTCTAAGATTTTATTTCTCTCAAGAAATGCGTGTTATTTGCCTATAATTACGATTAAATGTTTTTGGTGTTAAATAGTCTTTAATGTTTCACTTACAAGCTTTAAATACATTATAAGTTAAATTGAAATTTTAAGAATTAAAACCAACTTTACTTGTCTAACGATAATTTTATATTGAGCCTGTCGATTTAGAGTTGGGTTTCTTTATTGAAATGCAACTACAGTATTTCTGTGAGATGGGAAAACATGGGAAGATGTAAATTATAAGAGTTCTGTTAATAATATACATTTGAATACAAAGAAGGAATCCAAGGTTCAGAGTTATCGCACTTAAGTGATTTTCGTAAATAAAATAATGCTTTGCCTTTGTATAAAACTGACTCAGCTATTCCTTGTTGACGTGAAAATAAATTTGAAAGAATCTTGAAATAGTGTAACTCGAATTTCCCAGGATTTGTGACTATCAGTACTTCACTTTACTTCCTTGTTTTATTCTAATTTCTTACTTTCCTCTTTTATTTTATCATTTTCGACAACCTGACTCTTCGCCTCTTTACAACAACTCGGAAAAATAATATCTTAATGATTCGTATTGTATATGTCACAGTCATATTTCTATTTGAAGATTCTTCAACGTACTTCAATTTCAGTTTATACCACGAAATTCATTCATGTATTCATTGAGAATTACCTTACATTAATCGAAAGAAACGAGGTCATCAGGTAACATAGTCACGTTGATACAGGAGGAATCACCCAGCATACATTGATGACGGAATATTATTATTTGAGTGGAAAATATTCCATTTAACATTGGAGAGGCACGGGGGATGGGGAATCGCTCGAGAAAGTCGTCGCGAAAGCTGTGTTTTTCGAACCCATTTCCCGCGAGAAATTAGCGCGTAAGAGTGGGAAATACGGCGGTAAGTAGTCTGGAAAAGAAGGGAGGGGATGAGAAAAGGAGCTCTCCGCCGTCGGAGGACATACTCCATCCGAGGAATGATAAAAAAACCACAGAACTCACCCACTCATTCCGTACAGTTCCTTCTAGCCGAGGAAAACGAAACATGGGCGAGGGAAAAAAGGAAAACAAGTAAGCCGTGCCGTAATACCGGAATGGCGGCAGTATATTCGGCATCTCTCTCTATCTCTCCCACGCCAAAAACCGACGCTCCCGATTCCCAAGGGGATATGCAACCTCTCCACCGCTGCCTTCCGCCGTTTCGCTGTTCACAAATCCCCAAAACCTCTCTCCTTCAACTCGACGCGTTCTTCGTTATTCACCTGCATTTCTTTCCGCCTTTTATTCCTGCCTTTTTTTCGCGCCTTTTTTCCCGCCTTTATATCTTCCCCGTTCTCCCGCCAGGGCGCGCGCACACACGCCCCCATTTTCTCCGAATACGACCTGGAAGTCTTTTTCTCCGTTTTGAAGGAAGTATATGTGTGCTCTTCTGTTTCGGATAAAATCCCCAGGTTTTCTTCGTCTGTCATTTGTCTCCTAATGCCGGATACTCTCGCCTCCTTTCTTTTTCGCCGGTCGAATGTTTATCCCTTTCGCCTTCCGCCATGTTTTTTCCACATGCCGATGACTCTTCCCGGTCTTGTTTCGTTTTATTTTATTCGGAAGCTGGCTCGGATCACGATGCGATATTTATCTGTCGATCCGACTTCTCGCCTCTTCTTTTCTATGGCGTTCGAAAAGGAAAGGTCTCGGTGCTCTTCGTAAATGCATTTGCTTCCAGAGGCATCTTTTCTCGGAGAAGTTATGCTTATCCTGACATTTTCGTCGGTTGCCAATTTTCGGGATTGGGTTTTCCTCGAGTTGGAGCTCGAGGAGGAATGGTGTTTGAAAGGAATAAAAATGTGTACTTGCTTCCCTGTAAAATCATTCTGTATTACGGCGCTCTGGATCTGCTCCTCGCTGAGAGGAAATTTCTTTGCTTATCGTCAAGGGGGGAAATTATGACAACTTCCAAGTTTTTTTTATACAGATCAAACAACATTTAGTCCATGAAATATACAAAAATATAAAATTAAAATATTTCTGAAGAATAATATTTAATGCAGATTCATAAAAATCTCTTATTTATCCTTTATTTTTTATGAAAATATCCGTATAAATTTTCATTTTTTATTTAGTAACATTTTCAAAAAACTTTTAACTTCATTTTTTCAAATTTTAGTTATAATTGGATTGCTGCAAAATTTATTAGTATTATTTCCTGTACATCCAACATCCAACCTTTTTTTAAAATAGCCGCAGCCTGCGATTAAAAATCATCCCTCTTTTTTTAGAAATTTAAAGCTTTTTATGTTAAACGTAGGGATGCTCATTATACATATCCAAACGCCTTTGTTTCGTGTAAATGAAATCAATCAGTGTGCTCATTAATTTAAGAGAAGAAGTAGATCTCGTGGAGATTTGTGGGGCAATATAAATACAAATTATTTTTCATCATCAAAATTCCTCATTAGCGGCATTAAGTGGTAATTTATTAAGGGAATATTTCGTTGATAATTAATTATGTCGGATGTAATTAACTATGCCACGACAGAGAATTATTTTTAAAATATCGTTTTAAGTCCCGTAATTCCTCCCGCAATTGTTCGAAGCTTAACATTATTGTATTAAATACTAAATGAAATACCTGCCGTTGTGCAGGTGAAGATTAGATTTATTTGTGAGGGAAAAGTTTGCTCTAGCGCAAATATGCCTACTCTTTAACTCGATTTTTATAGAATTAAGATATGCTAGTGTTTCTATCCGTATTTTATTACTTCATAATCTTATATTATTTTTCATCGAGAGCATTCAATCAAGAACAAAGCTCAAATATTTTAATTTTGCATTGTTTCTAGAATAGATTTTTGTAAAAATGTTATCTAAATTTATTAGGAAAATCTTCCGTAATTATTTTAACGAAGCTCCATCATTGGCTCATTTCCAAAGTTACCGTATGGATACGAAGAAATATTAAACATTGGGACAGGAAGTTATGCTTCAAGTATAGAATACGTTGCCAGCACTATGACGCTGGTTAACTAGAAAATCTCAAAGCAACAGGAAGTTTCGCAGAAAAATCATACAATTTTACATAATTCTAAATATCCTTTCGATACGATATCTTTCGATTTCGAAGGTGATACGATGGATGTTTCTGACACGCGGTGATTCGGAATATTAAAAGAAACTTCCTTTCTGTATAATGTCCGTTTTATCAAGATGTCATTTTTTACACTTAGCGGCTCTTATTTCTTGAGGTATAGCCTTCACATTTATCAAAACACATATGAAATCATATGTAATCATAACATTTTTATATTAGGTTTCGTTTAATAGTTTTATTGATTGGTTAAAACGAATGATGTATCTATCAACAGCTCACACTTGACTTGTGTGGATGAGTGAGTGCACATAAATTGTACAAATTGAGCACAAAATGTACTTACTGGTAGCCAGAACGGGTGAACGGGACCGGAGGGGAAGGCCAACTGTCTTCTACTCCTTTTAATGTTTTGCGGCTGGTAATTGGGAATTATATGTTGTGACACTAATTTATCTTAATTGCAAAAAGCTCGAATTGACCAAAAGATAATTGTAGTTAACCACGCTTTATTAGTATTGTTTGGATACAATATAATACAACAAGGAAAAATTTCCAATTGCAGGCAGTCCTGGTTTATATGTAAAGTATTCATCCGTAGGCCGGTTGGTACCTCACGCCCTCTGACATAAGCTACTAAGAGCTTGCAGAGAGGAATCAGGTTTTCTGGACAAGATGAGTATTGAGGTAGTTTGCCATTGCTTTCCACACTGAGACAGGATACTATAAGCGAAACTTGTCCATGCAAGTGAAGCACAATGACTCTACGAGTAACATTTTTCTTGTCAGTCCATAACCAGAGACCTTGATTGGTGCAATTATTCACTCATACATCGGTAGCTTTCATTTCATCACAGCCATATAGTATCTCTCTGGATCCAGTACATTCCATGGCTAGGAATGTAATTATTTATTCTTTACCATACTTTAGGTATTTGGGAACTCTTTGTTGTGACATTAATTTATCTGTAATACAAGAAATTCGAATTGATCAAAACTTAACGTGAATTGACCACACTTTCGCAATCATTGATTTGATAGAAGATAATACAACTAAGAAAAACTTTCCAATTACAGAAAATACCGATCTATGTATGTTATAATTATTCATGCTCCCCTGTGCTAGGGAAATAATTGATGAAGACTTCTATAAATAGAGACGTAGGAGTATTTCTTCTGGATACAGTACATTCCACGGCAAGGAATGTAATTATTTATTCGTTACCATAACGTGATCCATTGTTTCGTGCGGGGGAAGTATTTCATCAGCGCTTCAGTTTCAATATCGCGCTCTCGCTCGCTTCCCATCCATTTTTAACGTATCCTGCAAATGGAATGCTCCTCCTCCGAGGAGGATAAGAACTGAAATAGACCATTTCTCATCTTATGGAAACCCGGAGCGACTCCATTTTGTGAAACGGCCAGACAGGGAGTGACGTAAGTGAACGGTTAATTCAGCTCCATCCGACTTCCCCTCTCAGCGCAAATGTATCAAATGTCCATTCACGTTATTTAGCAAACATCCGTAAACCGAGTCTGAAATTTGCGACTCCCACGGAAAGGAAGGGAAAACATTCAGCCCCGAGGATGAAATGTGTTCAAGGTTGCTTATGAGGTGGAGATGAGTACAGCTTTGACAGCCGTCTCCGGCTAATGCTCGGTTTAATTCAAAACAAAATGGAAGCTCGTAAGAAATCGTAAACATCCACGAGATGTATCCTTTTTGCGTTGTATTATTATGATATGTATTATTATGTATTATTATGTTATTGCGTTACTGATTTTCAACGTTTTGATGAAGGAAGTTTCTCTACCAATTCTTCATCGAATTCGAATAAAAAATAATGTTTATTACACTCTAGATGAAAATGATCTTCATAATCTAATTAAGTATATTATTGTAAAAATCAAGAGTGTTTTATATTTTACCTTGAAACTTCGTAATGGGAGATTAATTTTCTTCCTAAGATTATATTATGATAGTTGTAGAATCAAAATACCAATTTGACGCGATCGTTCTTTTTAAAACATTTCCAAAATGAACTTTCTTAAAATAATACATATTTTCAATTGAAATTGAAAAAATCTGATGTGGCCAGCACATGACTTTCTCCATATATAAAATGTAAATACTTATCTACGACAGTAATTTCGAACTCTAAACATTATAAATAATGTTGTTCGGGACATGATCGATGAAAAACGATGAAATTGGCTTTTCACCCATAGAGCCCAGAGCGCCCACAAAGTACATAATCAGCAACTTCCGGTTTATCAGTATTTCAGGAATAACTCCTAAACAATCAGTGATACGAAAATATGTTTCATACAAAAGTTATAGTAAATAAAATTTTCTAAAACATTTATAAATAATAGTATATACCTAAATATCATATTTATGGAGATATTTTGAAAACCGGAAATAAGCTTTGAAGAATGAAGCTCAACTTCCGGTTAACCGATTTACTCCAAAAACTAATCAACTCTAGAGGCTGTAATAGAAGTACTACATATGAAATTTGGTGTTGATCCGCCAAATAGGTTTCATGTTAGAGCGCCCACAAAGTACATAATCATCTTCTTCCGGTTTATCAGTGTTTCACGAATAACTCCTAATCAACCGGTGATACTAAAATATGTTAAATACAAAAGTTATAGTAAATTACATTATCTAAAACTTTTATAAGAAATACAATATACGTATATATCATATTTATGGAGATATTTTGAAAAACGGAAATGAGCTTTAATGAATAAAGCTCGACTTCCGGTTGACCGATTTACTCCAAAAACCAATCAACTCTGACAGCACACACCACAGTACTATATATGAAGTTTGGTGTTGATACGACCAATAGTTTTTACGTTAGAGCGTCCAATATCACACACACACACACACACACACACACAGACATCATTCCGAAAATGGTCAAAACGTGTTCTAGGGACCCCAAAACATGTATTTCCGTTGAAATCTCGAAGTCGAATTTTTTCATGAAAACAATACTTTCTCTATACTTCGTATATGGAGAAAGTAAAAATGAATTCTGATCGTGCCGCAGAGGAAAAGCCTACGCTCAAGGGCTTCCAGCTATTCCTAAGATACATTATTACGTGCTGTGTATATTTTATATTATATCACTGTATCCCTAAGAAAAGTTTAAATTTTATATAATTTAAAAACTTCAGTATCGAATTTATATTACTATCGTAATAATATCAAACTGTTAGTATAAGATAATTTTTATAAGTTCTTCGACAGCTGAAGTAATATCGCATCTTTGTGTTACAACCGAGAATCGAACCCTAAACTGATTTTATTTTACCAAAGATAGATTTACAGTCTACTTGACTCTTCTTGAACTCTATTGTACCTATTATAATATTTTGTTTGTATCTGGAGGACTTATTCATTAAAAATATCAGGGGAAAGATTTGAAAAAAACCGAAAGCTGCTCATAGATGAAACATCAATTCATCATAGATATAATTTCCTATTTCTTTTCTTTTAAAGTTTTATGTGTTACTTTAACATCTGTACATTCTTTTAATATCTTTGAATGTACTTCGGACGATTATTGAAAAAGTACTTAGTGTAGTTAAAATACATATGTGAAGATTGTGTGGTCTCCGAGGGACAGATGGTGCATTTTACTAATTTTCCCCAAGTATAACGCTTCGCTGTTTTCTGTAAATTTCAATAGACAATTATTCTTCAATGAGTTTCAATATTTTCCATCTATTGCTGCAGAGATGCATATGTCAAATAATTTTTCTTCCATTCTTTAAGTGAAACATCTCCTTTCTCAAATTGGATCCCCCTTTTCAAGTCTTAATCTTTAATCACGGAAACAAAATTACCCAATAGATTTTGGGAACGCGGGGTTCGGAATATTTATTGCAAACATTCTCGTTTCTTTCGTAAATTACATCTTTGTTTTCACGCTCTTAAGCGGAGAGGTTGATTTTCCAAAAGAACTCGTTTTCTGGTACGTCTTCAGCCATCCCCCTTCTGCACCTCCGTCCCCCTGTTATTAACCTTCTTTCTCACGTCTTCCGCTGCTTTTCCATCCATCTTCCGTTCCCACTGCACTCTTTATCATTTCCCTCAGTTCCCTTCCGATGACTCAGCGGAGACCAAGGGTTCCGCAGTCTATGGGGGTGCGGGGCGCTGGCCCGTGCGTGTAGTGGATTGTAGCGAGAGCGTTTTGGCATCGAGCGCGTGATTCCGGTAGATTGATAGGGTGAGACGATGGGAATTCATTTCGCCCAAGGGAGGAAAAATGTCAAAGACGAAGGAAGTAATTAGGTTGGCGATTGCGAGAGAGGCGATAAGTCGGGAAGGGGGAGTTTTATTTACTCCGCAATCCGCGTCGATGTGCTTTCTGGTTGGATCGAGCGCTCCCGTTGAAGTTTCTCCAGTGCGGGGTGAAGTAATGGAAGGGGAGTTGATTTTCAGTGGAAATCGAAAAACGGGAAATGTTGGTGTGTTGAGGGATTTCGATTTGTTTCGAGAGGTTCGGAGGTGTGGAACATGCAGCCAGGACAGGAAGTGTTTGAAATACTATTATTGTTATTATATTGTCATTATATTTGAATTATTGTTTCGTATATTCATCAGATTCGTAAGAGAAAAATCGATAGGGTGATGGATATATTCAGTTTTCCTCAATAGTTTTTCTTTCAGCATATACGTTCCACTAAATGTTAAGAACAACTTCCCTTTCTCCTCTTCCTACCGTCAAAACAAACCAACCTATAAAATCCATCATTTCTGTGTTTGGTTACCTGAAGATTGTTGTGAGATCATAAGTGGTCGTTTCAATAAGTTATAGTGGAGAATACTAAGTTTTTTAAAAATTGAAATGGCGTTCCACGGAGTTAGGCCAGAAAACCTCGCATTTATCACTAAATTTATATATTTTCTGTTGACAGGTTACTTTCTGCAATCAAAGATGTGATTAAGCAAATTTCACTCAATACTATAAGATTTTATCTGAATGGAGGACAATGAATCCTAAAAATACTTTGAACTACTATAATATAATCTTAAGATTATTCTTGAAGTATTTTGATTAGTATTTTCACTGAAACTAAATATAAAAATAATTGTAATGGAGTGATTTTGTTTCAGAAGATTGAGATCAGCGTTCCGATGGTCAAATTTACTTATTCTCTCGTGTGAGGCTAAGACCGTTTTTTTTTCATTAATTTTTTAATAAAAATAGTCTTGGTTGAACTTCATTTAGAAATTTCACGCTAAACCATTGATTATCTAATCGTTTAGAGATAAGACCTTCTTGCGTAATAATGAGGTTTTTACATTATCCCTTAAATGTTTTACCTACTCAGCTGCACCTATTGAGATAGTGGAGTATTTGATGTAATTGTATGCGAATTAAAGTAGTGCTGACAAAGGAGAAAAAAATAAATCAAGCAAAAGGATATTAGCTCCAGACTTTAACTGTGTATCATTTTATTAGCATCTGTGTACTTTGCAGGTTAGAGAGTAGACCACTGAAGGTTGAAGTGCACACCGAAACACCACTAGGGCTAAGTTAACACTTTTCTCTCGTCCTTTGAAGGCTTCTAACCGTTTCGCCAATCTTTTCGATTTTGGTTATTAAATTTTGTCGTCACCCTCTTATGCGTTAGGTAAAAGGTGAAAATTAGTGAGTATAATACAGTACAGTCATGTTGATGATCATTTTACCTACAATCTTTAATAATATACTTTTAAGATCACTTACGTTAACCTTTGGCCGAAAATATATCAATATTGGCTAATTTAAGGGATTCTCTGTGACCTGTATAATCGCTAAAGGTTCTGTTGTGTGTCCCTTGCCGACAGGGGTGAACAACCCAGCTATGTCACGAAAAAGATTCAATTACAATCAATTACCATCCCTTATTTTTCACCTGACAAGCAAATCAACTTACATCCGCACCCCAACGCCGGTGAAAAAGCAAGATTTATTTAAACAGTAAACGAAGGCATTTTACGCTAAGCCTAAGCAGTTTGCTCGCTCTTTTTTTCCATCCCGATTGATTGGTGGGAATCGAATGCTCCCTTTCGGAAGTTACGTCACTTCCTCCCACGCACCCCTCCCCTTACTTTCGCGCCCTCGTTTCCCGCCGCGACTGCAGCGCCCCTGCGACCTAACCCTCAAAAAATAAAGCACACAAACTATTTCACGCGAAACTTTTCCCATTTTTCCCTCCTTCCACCCCTCCGGAATCCTCTCAGTCTCCATTATTCGCTTCCCCACTCTGCCGCCTACTTCCCGTGCTCGAGCCGTCAGCTTGGAAGAAAGTTGTCGCTGGGTCAGAGGGCGGCGGAGGTGGTTGGCAGAAGGAAGATTGGTGAGAAGGTTCGGGTGTCGGCGTACAGGAGTTGAGATGTGTTTAGTGGCGCAGGGAGAGAAGCGACGGAGTTCCTCCATCGGGGGAGGATATAAGTTATCCAACGCCGCTAATACAGTGATTTTTAAGGGCAGAGCTCGCGATTTTCCGGGAATACCTTCTGGGATTTGACGGGGTATAAATATGTAGCCTTATCAGGAATATTTTGTCGCGGTGCGCTCCCCGCGACTGGCTTTTTTGGGGAATATTTTGACTGGGAAATCAGGTATTAGGTTGAAATTTATATGCAATAAAACGTCACATACATTCCCTGAGAATGTTAAGGCGGGGTTCGGGTCTTGCCTTGAGAGCGAGAGTTTATGTCTTACACGCTGATGTTTGAGGGCTGGTTTTGTCGGTGTTGTGTGCTACATGAAGAAGACTTTGGAGGAAAGTAGTAAAATAGAATGCTTATTCTTCGCATCGATAACAGAGTCGTTCAAATTGTATAATAAATGTGACTTCGCGATGTATAGCTTACGAAAATTTCTGTGGTACTGATTTAGAAACGGCTTCAGAGACGAGGCACATAGGTTTTTCCTTTTATACTCGATTACAGTATTCTTGTTTGTTCACTTGATTCTTGAAAATATAATCGTAAATGTACCATTTTTAAATTCATACATCTATTATTAACCAGGATTATTTTTACCTGTTCCTAGCATATTAGCAGAATATGTTTTTCTCAAATTATGTTAAAATTATTTAATTTATAATTTTGATATTTATTTTATTTCACAGCTCTTGCTTTAAACGCTATAGTAGTTTAACGTGAGTTGGTTGATGATCTTGGTAATAGTAACTGCAACCTTTTGTAATTATGACAATTAATAAAATTGAATGAAGCTATGTTTAGTTATGACACATAATAATATCTCATACCAAATGATATTGTAATAATTGTTAGTGTTACACATTCGAGCCTGAATAAGTTCTTAAGAATGAAGCAAAAAGTGAAGGATTATAAAGTTTACAACATGATGTATGCATACTCTAAAAGATTTCCTCCAGTTTTAGATTATTTAGTGAACTGCTATTTTCAAAGGGATAATTACGATACGTAAAGTTGTAGGTATGTACTCTTAGTCTTGCCTCGGTTTTGCTACTCAAACTCGATTAAATCTCTCCATCCTGGAGCTGATAGTTGAACACAAAAATTCGGCAACAGAAACCGGAAAAGTACCTTTAGCATGTCAAGAATTTACTTTGTCTGGCTTTGAAACGATTTCAATGCTCCTCGGAGGATTATTCACGTATGCTCCAACTTCGTATGCCGTATCTCCTCTGAATGCGGTATCAGGAGTAATTCATGATGCAACAATCACATTATTGGAATACTCCAGGACTGCCTGCCTGATGGACTTATGTTGCTACGTGCTTAGGATTACAATTCTCATTAAATTATAACCCCATAGTACAAAAGGAATTCTCGTATTCTTCGATGCGCCGAAACACAACTGCATGAAAGACTCGAGGCTTTCTTCATTGCACCGCTTCATTGTGTTGTCGGTATGCAGGTCATAAATACGCGTGCAACTTGAAAACACGCCGTGCCCTCCCGCGGGCTTCGCTTTAATGTCGGAGGCTATTTGAAATTGAAGCACGTAGCGGAAGCGTCCGTCGGGAGGGTTTTTAAACGACTCCCACTTTCAGCTTATTCATTTCGCGAATCTTCAGAATTCGAAGCTTTAAAATTTTTCGATAGAATCTCCTCAGCATGATGATGCTAGAGATACGATAAGAATCCACAATGTGATCGTTGTGGCCACTTAGGTCTTCAATGGGCATCTCCGGTTTCATTCGTAATGATATTGGATGAAATGGCGGTAGCTTTGCGATTCGAAAAAATGGAGCTAATACGTTGAGAAAAATGTATTTCCGCTACCTAAACTAGGTTTTACCAAAACAGTACACTCTGCTGATAATACAAGATGGGTTCTAGTTTCATTTACGTATTTCCGTGAATCCTAAAATGCCATTTTATCTGGAATCATTGCTTTATTTGTCCCTCATTCGTGCACTCTGTCTGGCGGTACTATATATTTAATAACAATATGAATGAAATCTAAATGATCAGACTTACCTTGTGGAAAGCCATTGAAGTAATGCAGAACTGAAACTCTGTAAATTTTCCACATTATATTTTTATTGACCGGTTTCGCTACCGGAGTAGCATCTTCTGGTACGGAAAATAATTTCAAATTTCATTTTTTTTTAATTAGGTTTGAAATAATTCTCTGTGCTAGAAGATGTTACTCCGGTAGCGATACCGGTCGTCAATAAAAAAATAGTGTGGAAATTTTTCAAAGTTCAATTTCTTCATTACTGTAATAACAATGTCATTTTACTAGAATAGGCCTTCTCAAATCTATGCCTGGTATTATAAACATTATACGTGACCTGTCTAACTCTCTTAGAAATTATTGAGAAATTCAAGGAGAAACAGAATCTAAACTATCTGAACTATATTATACTAACATACCACATCAGCATCGCCTCAGTAACATTCCGGGAAGCATTCTGTTAATATAGGGGAATTGATGCGGTATGGCTGTTTAGTGGTTAGAATACCTACCCAAAAATTGGGAGACCTGGGTTTTAGTCTCAGTCATACCGTTATTTTCTTAATTCAAAAAATGGTGTTAAGCCACATAGATTCAAATGCAGTGTTATACAGTTTTCCTTATTTCTTTTACCAAGAAATTTACATTTAGGCTTGATACAAGCACAGCTCAGTGATATAATAATTTTCAATAGTTATAAAAAATGTAGAATATTAATTAGTATGAATTTTTCAGATCGATTCATCTAACAAGTGAGATGATTTAATCCGGGGTTATAGTAGTTGTCGCAATTGCCCTACCGATTATATTAATATCACACCCACGATATGTACCATTGTGCATAATTATGATATTCCCTATCTTTCTGTACTCATAATAATGAAAGTCATGCGTGAAAACTATAGGGAAATATCAAAATATCTATAGAGAGTACAAAGTTAATTAAACAGGATCTAGGTTTCCTGTGAAAATGTATCCCTGTGCATTTGTTTTGTTTAAACGTCCCCAATGTTAGTCAATTTCGGATATAAAGGTTTTGCGCACGAATTCCTCGTCTGTTGATTATATTCCAGGTGAATTTGGTGCTTTCAAACCGCGGGGAGTTGTATAGGGAAGCGGAAACGCTGAAACAGGGCCCTCGCTCCACGCGATCGCTAATGGATCTTTTGATTTATGCGAACTGTTTGCTGCTGTACCAATCAGCGAAGCGCATTAGCAAAATTTTTGCACGGATTAAATTTCTACAAGTTCGATAAACACTTCGAGCGGAACCGTACTAATTTAAGTTTTCTATCAGAATTGCATTCCTCCGTCTAGCAATTTCCTAATATCGAAGCGTCTTCCGACAATTTAATTAAAAGTTGCGTGTGATTTATGATCTCGGGATGCCCGTGATGTTGAGTTTTTGTGCCGATGCTCTCCGGCGAGTGGTCAAGTCGAGCGGTAGATATTGCTGATAACGTTAATTACCGTGATCATTTGTGAATACCGTTTTAGAGGGATGTGACGTCTTAAGGAGAATTTACAGGTTAAGTTGTTAATTTAGTGCGCCATTTCTGTTATTGAAATCGTATGAATATAGCAAAATTTGACAGTAATATTCTATCCACTCTTTAAACAAGTTCTTTGGAATTATATTTGAAGTTGAGTATTAAGCATTCTCTTGGACTGTAGTAGAGGAGGTAGTTTTACTGAATGATACTTACAGATGAAAAGGGGATATCGAATTAATTATTTCTCAATGAATTCAATTGGCAATGGCTTGACTCTGTAAAACGTCGTACTAGAAAGCAAGATAATTAAGAATAAGTTCCTCCTGTAAAAAAAAATATACTCTAATAAGTTCATCGGTTTTAACCTGTTACAATTTCGTCATCGGAGAGGGAAGCACCACAAGCAAAATTCAAGCAGGAATAAATCTTTCTTGTTTCTTACTATTTGTTTATATGAGTGTTGCTTGTAGTGTTTATCAGTCTAATATTGAACTAGTAAGAGTAAAAAAGCGGCTTCCATATTAAAGCATTCCTTCTCGTTGAACGTACGATTGGCTATTTCATAATTCTCCCAAACTTATTTCTTATTTACATGTACAAACACCCATGAACATATACAATATTGTCTATTTATTTTTCTAATAATTTCTTCTATTATATTTTTAAATTACTGTATTTTTACCGTAGTTCATGCTGAATTATTGGAGCTGTATGACACAACTCAAATTAGAGTGAAATAATTGCTGCATGAACTATAAATATTGACCACTTCTAGCTCAGAGCATTCCAACGTTTCTGTGGGAGATTCTAGTTCGAGTCCATTTTACTTATAATATCTTACATCTTTTTGTATTTTGTGCTATATGTTTCCATATTTATGAGGTTTTTACTCCAGTAAATAAGTTGCTAATTTTTACAAGGGAATGTGGTTATATTTGCTGCTGTGCTGATTTAGATCGTCGCCATTACGGTAACAGCAAAGGGGAATTCGTATTCCAGGAATGAAGATCACGTCCGAGGATGAATCCTCAGACAAGGGAACATAAAAAGGGAGGGAAAAAGTAGAAAATATGTGTAAGGTAAAAAAGGGGTGCGAAACGCGCGTGGAGAGCGAGCTATATGATAGGTATTGTAAAATATGGGTGATATTGGCATCGATTGAACATCGTAAACTTTTCCCTCCCTCTCATGGAGTCCCAACAGCTGCCACCCATTGCCTTACAACCAAAAAACATTTCATCACTCTTTCGCCTTCTTTCTCGGCCCCAACTCGTCCCATCTCTCTCCATCATAACCAACTCCAAACCCAATCTCCTCTTCAAGACCCCTCCCAAGAACGGCCGTTTCCCCCCTTCGCATCGCCTCGGATAAGGATGAAGGAGTCAAGAAGAATATATATACTTAGAAACTCACTTAAGCTACGCGAAAGTAGCGCCCAAGTATCGGATTTAAAACCATTTGGCCCTAGAGTTTTAGGCTTCGCCCAAGTTCTTATATAGAGCGATCCGTACAGATTTAAGACTCTTACTTTAGCTATTAAATGATGAGATTCTATTAAATTATAGAAAAAATAATTAATATTAATTAATAAAAGTAAATTAAATTATAATATTTATAAAATAATAACATTAATTAATATTAATAAAATCGAAAATAATTTAGCTCTAGATATTTTGGCTTCGCCCAAGTTTTCATAAAGAGCGAACCGTATAGAGTTTAGATTCGATACTTCAGCTATTTTATTGGTGAGAGTCATTTAAATTTGCGACAGAAAAACAATTGAGAATAACTGCAACATAATATTAATACTTTCTTTTATTTTTCACAAGCTGTATTCTAATAAAATCGTTTATCTTCTTGGGCATAGGGAAGAAATATTGCATTTTCTATTCAGACTCAGTGCTTTTTTGCATTTATATAATTAAAAATGTGTGTTTACCGATGGAAATTTCGTAGTTACACATCCCCGCCTTTGATTTACTCACTTAAACTGTTTACTTTCCTGCGTAATTTCAATAGCTTAATCTCCATGAATGAGTGCATGTGTTTACTGAAAACTCTGTACTGCATCTCATTTAATTGTGACCATCTCTCCGCCTAACCTATAGATTGTTCTCTACATTTTAACTGATCTATTTTCACATAAAGTGCGTGTTAAAAATGATTGCGTTAATATAGTTGAAGTTCTCGCCTTAATCCATGATAGTTCCCATGACTATGTAACGAGAACTTCGTTTCAAATAAGAGATCCAGGAATTACGAGGCTAATTTTAAAATTAATCTGTTGATATAGGTTTGTATTTATTAAGAGACTCCGTCGGACAAAAAGGGGGAAAATTGAGTGGTGGATTTAACGATTTTTTTCTGAAAAAATACTCTTCTACGAAGTTTTATTTCTGTATTTATCCCGTAATAATTTGGGCTCATATTTCTGCAGTAAGTATACTAGTTAAATTATGTTTCAAATGAAAGTGTGCAGGGCTTCATCATATCCATGGATAATGTAACATTTAGTCGGATTTACGGAAATAATCCGACGGTGTCACCATTTTGCACGGAGAAGTCTACATTAATCTTCAATAGCTAATAATAAATCATGCTGAGAAAATACTATTGAGTATAGCACGTATTCACAAACACATACGCGCAATTCAAAATCCGCTTTGAGTATAATCAGCTTGGTTAATCCCGGTACATGAATAGAATTGTTACGAGTTGGTTATCTCATTATTCCCTCCCACATATATATTCTTATAACGAGTTCATATATACCTCAATTTCAATTAGGATCATGACAGGGAATTGTTTTTTACACAAGTTATTAGAATATTTTTCTCGCCTGGAATTGAAGTTTGAAATAAGAGAAATAGTTTTTAGATACACTTATTAGCGTGCAGAAGTAGAAAGTAACTGTACAAGTTAATGTATTAATTTCTATTTGATTATAATGAATTATATTTTGCTTTTCAGTAACCCACAATTTCTCAAGAATGAAGTCATGTCAGAGGGAAATCAAGATACGGTGAGTACATTTTCCTCATGCTAAATTTATGTAATTTAGAACTTCTGGAGAATATTTATAGGTGGAAGAAAGACAACAAAAATTATTTGAGGTAATAGAATATAGGGAAGCATTTTTCAACTCCTAGATTTTTTACGATATTTCTTTGTTAACTTCGTACTTGATTTGATTATTAAATAAAATATTTATGAAATATAGAAAATAAGTTAAAACTTTATCTTAAGCTACATTGGCATTTATTTACGAAACACATCGGTTATTAAATGACAGCACTTAGGACTGAAAGAGAATGAGTTAATATGCTTGCTAAGTGCAAGAGCCGTATTAGCGTTTATTTACCAATTTTTTTTTTCGATTACAGCTTACTCCTTATAGAATTTATATGGATTCTTTTTAATTGACGGTATCGGTTAAGATTGCTCCATAAAAATATGAGCCTCTTCTTAATACCAAAGAGAATACTTGCAAGAATAGAGGATGATGTATCTTAAGACATATTAGAATTTATTTATAAAAAAGTAACTCGATTTGAGTTTTACTCCTTTTAAAATTTATAAAAGGCCTCCATAGTTACCGTAAGCCGTAAATATTGTTCCACGCGAATATGAGGGTGTAGTTAAGGCCAAAAGGAATAATTGCAAGTCGAATTCTGAATGAAATACCTGGTAGTTCGCTGCAATGACTATTCATTATTTGACATCAAAGGATGCATGAGTATTTATGGCATACTTTGGTCGCCATTATATAAACGTTTGCGACCAGCGCACCCAACCATATTGTGAAAAGAGCCAACACTTCCTCGTTCCCAAACATTTCGTCGAAACGGGTTGCTCGCTTTGGCGATTCACCATTGTTTCAAAGCATTCTCTTCGATCCGATTGGTCTCCTATTTGGATTCATCTTTTAGCGCTCTGACACGGGAGCACCTACACTTCGTTGCGGAAGGCATCCGCTAACTTTCCCCGCTCCCGGAATACTCACTCGCGCATTTAGCCGAGGCCCATTCTCAAATTCCCACGACATTCCTGCCGTTTTTCCACAGGGACCAATGCCCTCGCGCGCTTCGCAATCACGTGATTCGATTCATTAAAAGGACCGCCAATTACAGTCCGCTCGCTCCTTTAGAGCTTATCCAAGCCGCGTGGCTCGCATCTCTTGAATTTCGCACGCGTTCACACGCTTTTGGAATACGGGGAGAGAAAGAAATTGAGGTGAAAGAATGGAAGAAGGATAGGTAAACGGCTTAATGTGCGTGGGAGATTGCGAGGAATGTATGTGTGGTGAATGAAGATTAAAGAGGAGGACTGGAGCAAGTAAATGAGGAGTGGAATAAGTAGAAAGCTGTGATAAAAATAAATTTAAATATTTTAATTTAACTAATATATAGGGTGAATAGCTAGCAGGGAAATTTATATTTCCCTCCCCCCCTCAGGATTGACTTTATCCGACCGAGTGCCTATTTTTCGTCCTTAAGAATTTATAATAAATAATATATTAAGTATAGCGGATGAACCAAGCGTTAGCGTTCTTGCGCGTTATCGCTCCAACTCCACGATCCCGGGTTCGAATCCCGGTTAGTCGGATTTTTGGGATGGGGATGTTCCTGTATCCATTAGAGAAGTTATTGTATTATTGTTATTATTATTTATAATATAGAAAATAAGGGGAGAAAAACTTTATGAGACGCGGAAAAATTAGATGAGTATTTACTTGCACTTAATTCTTTAGAAAAACATATATTTATTTAATATCAGCATTTTTGCACATGCTTCCTGATGTAGGTGTAGCACAGATCATCACCTCTCGTACTTAAGTTAGTGCTATATTGAATTGTACATTTAAAGTATTGATGCGTGTTCTAAAGTCGATCTTGCTCCGTTATAATAAACTATATCATAAGAATGTCAAAGAATTGATGAAATAAATATTGCACTATTAAAGTTACATTTACAGATAAAATCAGGATACCAATGATCTGCTTTTCACCATTAGTGAATACAACCTAAGTGGTTATCCACATTTATAACACTTAGTTTTCATCATTGATGTCTTCTATTCTATACTATAGATTTTTGAGTCATATTTCCATCTCCTCAAGAGAAGCAAGTCTCAAGGTACCACAAACAAATGTTTTTTTATAGAAATGTATTTATTAATGCACAGAGACACCAGTTCGGAATGTCTCGACATTGACCGCAGAATCGAAACCGAAACTGAACCGAAATTCAACGTTTTAAGTTTTAACCGTGGCAAAAACTGGAACACAAATTAAATGTAAAAAATACGATTCAATTAAATTCACAGAGAACGCAGCAGAAGAGTAAACAAAGTCACGAAGGGGGAGCTTTGAAATCGAGTCGAAGCAACCGTATCGCAACCAGGAGTCGTAATCGGAAAATCGAGTACCGCAATCTCATGCATGCCATTCGATGAAAAGGGGAGAGAGCGATAAGCAAAAGAAATAAACAACGGGCGCCGAGGGATGAAAAGTGGGCAGGGAAAACGCCCCCCGAACTACACGTTCGATCCCCCTTTATTCCGAATTCGGCACGGTTCAAAAGGGTTTAATTTTCTCTTTTATTATCCATAATAATGTTGGCATTGGAGAGAATGGATCTTTTCACGCCGGAGGCAAAAAAAACGAGATAAAGGGCGGCACCGCGTACGCTCATCGACGCCGGCGTTGGATTTTTGAAGAGGCGGTAATTTCGGAGAGCAAACATTTTTTGGAGCTTTGGCAGGGTGGTTTTCCTCCGGTCACGACGAACAGGGTTTTGGCAGGGAACAATGCCCCCAGCAGATAGAAATTCCCCCACGGGAGCGATATCGGGGTGGGATGTTATAGGAACCAGAGGAAGGTGGGCGGGCTTACGGAATTTCGGGGCGATTCGTCATCATTACGAACACAATCGACGCTGATAATCGATAAGTTCATCATTCACCCGCAAAACAGGGCTTAAATTCATTATTGTTTTTACCCCCACCAGCGGTGCCCCTTTTGTCTCCGGCGCCCAAACCCACCTCTCTCTTTGGGGGGAAGCAGTTGACAGGATGGCCTTTTTTCGTTTGAATGAAATTTTGAGGTTTTTAGGGTCTGGGAGGGGAAGTAATGGGGGAATTGATGGGTGGAGGATTATGGGGAAAGAATTGAATTAGCGGGAATGAAGGAATGCTGGAGACAAGTGAAGAGCGGGGGTCGCCTTGTCGTAAATCGGGGGGAATGGATTTTAAGGAAGGAGTCTCTTTCTCTGGTGGTTATGTGAAAATGTTTGTACCTTTATTCGTTTTTTGATCTCCGCGGTGTTGTGGTGATTATAGTTTACTTCCTTCCGATTCGGAACCTTTGGTCGGGAGGTGTCCAAGATTTTACCACAACTCCATCATGTTACTCTGTGATGATATCTGGACAATTCGCTGCTCCGAATCGCCGCTTTTCTAAAATAATATCACTAATCGTGAGGTACTATTATTGCAATATTTTATTAAAGTGGTATTTAAAAATTCACCTTGTGTAGATTTTCGTCCAAAATAGCTTATTTCTACTCCGCTTATCAAGAAAGGGATGAAACGATGAGGAAATAATTAGCTACTTGGAACACGTTACATGGGCAGCTTAAGGCCTCTTGGTGACTTTGCTAAGATCACACCTGAGAGTAACTTTTGTCTAAGTAATATCAAGTAATTATTACGTCTTCGGTGAAAAAGGAAAGATCCCAATTATGTCCATATTAATAATTTTTATTAGTGAATGGCACAAACAGCTTTTCCCTTACCAGAAAATCCGAATACTCCGCCTCCGCGATCCAATTGGATTTGTTATTGTTAATTCGTAAGGGAATTTATTAGGAAATTATAAACGTCTACCCAAAAACCTTACTAACCTTCGTATATAACCTGAACTAATAATTCTGGTTTGTGAATTGGAGCGCGAATGGCAGAAAAGATTAGGACGATATGCAGCGAGAAACTTAAAGGTTGAATACATACAAGATAACTAGTATACGATAATGAATTGTAACGATTGGTTCAATATTATTCTATAGCTGTTATTTTAAAAATCTGTCTTGGGAATTTACTCGTTTTATTTTTTATTCATTCATTCAATTTCATTTTTCGCTGTTGAAGATTGTATTTCCATACTAAGATAATAATGATGGTCGTACCATCTGTCAATAATCAACTTCAACATTTTTTTCGTTTTAGGTTCTTGTTTATATAGTTTAAGATTGGCTAGTGGACATAATCCACCTTCTGAATATTCGAGGTATTAACTTTATAACTCTGATATTACATTAGTCATATCATTACACTCTTATTCATATCACAAACGGCTATATGAAGTTGTAGTTGAGAGAGCCTATATATTATTTTCTCTAAGTTTATTCGTTTAGAAAACCAATTTTTATGGCGAATTTGTAAAAGCAGAAAGTCTGCAATGTATTCAGATTCGCTAAAAAGTCGAACGGAACTTCATTAAGCGAATTCCTCCCAGTTTCATTGGAGCTCGGGGATAAATATATTCCGTCGACGTTTTTCGAAGCGATTCTAATGAAAGAAAACCGCTGCTGAGGTATGCGGTATCAAGGATCGTTTGCTATCTGTTCAAGAGAGCTTTATAATGAGCGCAATAAAACCCAACAATGCGTAGCAATACCACTGCAGTCGATGGGGTAATCGGCGATTTTTTCGCACTTTTTTAACTGCTGAATTTACGGTTTTTCCAGAATGAGATACAGGTTTCGACCATGGGGTGAGCCAATTCCTCTATTTTATCTTCCCTTACGTCAAGGTATTGGGTTCTTATCTTTATTTGCAGGTGTTTAACACCGGTTCCCCGCAGCGTTTTATTTTAAATAGGGCTTAACTAGGTATGTCCAATTGGCTAAAGACAAGTTTATTTTCACTCGGCCCATTAGCGCCAATTCGGACATCTGATCTAACTGATGGCCTTGGAGAAATAATGAGGTCTCTCGTTAAAAGTCCGTGCTGTGTGCAAATGGTGGTAATTTCTATTTTTAAGCTGCCCAATGCGAACCACTGTCCCGGGTATTTTTTACTCCTTCAGATTACGTAGTCTGTCGGCTGAAAATGTTTCAAATCATTTTTAGTGATCTAGCTAAAAACGCTATTTACCTTAACCTAGATTAGATTTTAAATAGAAAAATAAAATAATACAATCATTTATACTACAAACCATTCAGAAGTTCGGTTACTCCAAGAAAAGTTGCAAATCCTAATTGCAGCATATTTCTCATCTTTCGTAAATTTCAATTATGCACACAATTAGACATATTAACTTATTTCCTGCGTAAACCAGTGCCTCCTGAGCTAGCTGTTTGTACTCACTAAATTCTAAAAATGTTTTGTTCCACATTAAAAAAAAAGAAATATTTCTGATATACATGGACCACTATGCTGTAAAATTGCAAAGGGAAGTTACATCACAAAAATAATTACCGAAAAATACTTCATTACAAATTATTTTACTTCTCTACTATTGCAAATGTGTCGAAATATATTTATATTTATGTAGAAATGTATATATTTTACGTAGAAATGAATATATTTTATTAAATTTTTATCATATCCCTGATAGCTTCTAGCACCCGTAGAGTTGGATTCCCCACGTTCATTCTGTTAATAAAATTGATCTTCTTCGATGACACTTGTTAGAATTTCATCATACAAAACTTTTAATGGCAGCATAAAGCTTGTACAATACTATTAAGAAACTTATAAATCTGCGTTGAAGTTATGAAAGAATGTTTCGAAAATCATCTATAAAAATCTGATGTGGCCAGCACATGACTTTCTCCATATATAAAAGATGTAAATATTTATCTATCGCAGTAATTTCGAACTCTATATTCCATCAAAACTTGGAATATGAGTGATTAATATTATATATTATCTTTGACGCAAAAAACATGATAAAGAATGTTTTACGGGACATGATCGATGAAAAACGATGAAATTGGCCTTTCGCCCATAGAGCCCAGAGCGCCCACTAAGTCCATAATCAGCAACTTCCAGTTTATCAGTATTTCATGAATAACTCCTACACAATCAGTGATACAAAAATATATTTCAACCAAAAGTTATAGTAAATTTTATTTTCTAAAACATTTATAAATAAAAGTATATACGTAAATTTCATATTTATGGAGATATTTTGAAAACCGGAAATGAGCTTCGAAGATTGAAGCTCAAAATCCGGTTAACAGATTTACTCCAAAAACTAATCAACTCTAAAAACACTAATCAAAGTTTTTATATATGAAATTTGGTGTTGATATAATGAATAGTTTTTAAGTTAGAGCGCCCACAAAGTACATAACATCTACTTCCGGTTTATCGGTATTTCACGAATAACTCCTAATCAACCGGTGATATAAAAATATGTTAAATACAAAAGTTATAGTAAATTATATTATCTAAAACTTTTATAATTAATACAACACACGTATATATCATTTTTATGGAGATATTTTGAAAACCGGAAATGAGCTTCAATGAATGAAGCTCGACTTCCGGTCAACCGATTTACTCCAAAAACTAATCAACTCTGACAGCACACACCACAGTACTATATACGAAGTTTGGTATTGATACGACAAATAGTTTTCACGTTAGAGCGCCCACAAACACACACACACACACACAGACACACACACACACACACACACACACACACACATACAGACACACATACACACAGACATCATTCCGAAAATAGTCAAAACGTGTTCTAGGGACCCCAAAACATGTATTTCCGTTAAAATCTCGAAGTCGAATTTTTTCATGAAAACAATACTTTCTCTATACTTCGTATATGGAGAAAGTAAAAAGGTTTTCTCATTCTGTCTAATTTTCTTATTCAAATTTTACTGCTATGCTTGTCAAGACTCGCTCAGCCAATCTTACTACAGACATTATAAAGTAAGAGAAAACTTAATTGAGGTAAAACATAAAGCTCAAGTCGTTGGCGAAGCTACTTCTCTCACATCAATATTTCTCCTGTTTTCTGAGTCTATCTGAAATACAATTCTCTTAAAGTATGGACGCTAATTCTACGTGCAATAGTAACAACAGTGAATTTAAAATTGTTCACACGTTGCTATTCAGCAATAAACTGCTTTGATTCATTTATATGGAATGCTTATAATTTAATAGCGTTGTTGAAACGTCAATGTCGGCACACTACGAATTCGAGCTAATGGAAGTTGCGAAATGTGCTATTAATTTCATCCCAATACTAAAAATCAGCGTAAGACTAATTTATTGATTTAAAAACGTTTACGAATATTTAGTACAGAATGAAATGTTTTTACGGGTTATACATTGATGATGCATATACATTTCTCAGTGATCGGTATTTCATATTATTTTACAATAATATGCAAATTAATCAGCTATAACAATGCGTTTTTAGAAATTAATTCATTCTATGTAAATATTACAAATTCCATGAAAGACTATCAAGATGGCGGCAAGCTATCAACCACGATATGATGAATTAATATTATTTTCACTACGAAAATCGTAATACCGTACACCCATTCAATTAAAATTATGAATTACTGGTATTTGAGATTATTTTAGTTATAAAAACCATACGGAAACTGTCTGAGATGCTCAGATTACATATCATTTAATATTTCGAAAAAATTAATCGAATATTATGTAATGCTCTATAAGTGCAAGTGAGGCCCTCCATCTTAAATATTCTTTGATTGGCTGATAGCTACTTCCGACGCTTCCGGGTGTTAATCTTGACCAATCACGGCGAGGGTCGGCGTCCTTCTTGTTGTTTGCGAAGAAGTTTTATAATGGTGTAGTTCGTACGAAAAGTTCCGCGGTTAGGTTCGTTTTTAAGTGTAAAAAATTCAATTCGGGAGTTTAAAATTATATCAAAAGTGTTCTTTCCGTAGTCATTATTGCGATTGCGTAGTCAGTAGTTTTCTAGGATCGGTTTAGGAATTTAAAATTGCATAATTCGATAATACTCGTAATGCCAAGCCGGTTGGCAAGTTTAGTGTTATGGTCGGCGCCATGACACTTGCAAGTAAAGAAAAGTAAAGGATTACTCACGCAAAATTGGAAAGTTCTTTGTCCTTGAAAGTGAGTACAGTGGTCCCTACGCAAAGCGATTCAAATTCGGTACATGCTTATTTTGCTCGTCATTTTACTAAAATTGAGTAAACTGGCGATCTATCAAACCCCTTTAGGCCGTATGTTTACGTAGAAATTATGTTTATGTTTACGGCGAAATTTCTAAACCATCTTATTTTCGAAGAATTAGCAGTGATCTCATCAATGCAATACAAAAATGTCTCATTTCTCGCGCGATTGTTAATTAAATGCGTAGGCAATTGTCCACTACCGCTTATGAATCGTTACCTTACTGACTGATATCTTCATTTCACACGATGAGCCATATTTAATATTATTGCTCACTGACTTTAATAATAAGGTGTATATTCTCTATTGGGCAAAATTAGGAATTACTGCAATTTTTTATATCCTATTTATCACCTGACTTCTTGAAGGATTACTGCCATCAGTTTCTTGTCACCCTCCTCGTACTTGCCCTTTTCTTAAATAAGGCGTTTCACGTGGAATCGTGTGTGTCAATACAGCAAGAGGATAAGAATAAGCCATCAGTAGACCAAACGCAAATCCGCCTAGAGATATTAGGGCAGCAGAAGATGGGGAGATAGAACATGAGGCAAAGAATCCGAGGATTGGGAGAGAGGAAGGACGAGAGAGCTGAGGACTTGGGCTGAGCGAATCGTTGTAGCTCACTTTGTCCCTTTGGCATTATCAGTGACAGTAACATACCGCTAGGACGGAGGTCCTCAGGGCTTGGGTAGACGTGGAGAGGGTAGTCCGCAGGGGGTTTTAGGGCGCCCGTGGCGCCGTGCGGTGGATGGGGTGGGAAATAAAAGCGAGGGAAAAAATGAGCCGTGAAATAGGGGGCAAAGATGGGTCGCGTGGTGTCCCCTTAGCGATTCTCAGTGCCTGCATTCTGTCGGAAGATTGCAGAGATATCACAGAAAGGGAAAATGAATCGGAAGGTGCAATGAAGAACGCATTTCGGGGAGAGCTTTTTTTTGTCTCCTATTACCGAAATTGCTTTTCGACCTGAGACACAATGCGGTCCGATTCCCTTCTGAAAGGATGCGTTCCTCTGGTAATTAACCGCGATTACGGTAATTTTTCCAAGTTTCTTTCGATGGCGGGGGAGTTGCGATTGTTTTCCTTAAGGTTGGAAAAAAGTCCGGCAGATGGAGGGCCTTTCCCGAGGAAATTGAGACTGTTTAGATCCTTCTTACGCTTTTAGTCGGCAAAAAATTGACAAACGATATGTCACCGGTAGATCGAATCGATAGCGAGTGGTGCCGTTTTCAATCCGACCGGTTTCGACTTGGTCTTCAATCGGAGTCTTCCCTAAATGGAATTCTTCCTATCTCTAAAACTAAAGGTGGAGGTACCCTTTAGGATACTATAATGTGCATTAAAACCTCGAATATTCAGTTGAACGATCAATGTTCATGGCTTTAGTTTAGATTTGTAAATTTCCCTTGACCTGTCTGTACATTCTATTAACTTCCTAACTTACCTTAACTTTACCTACCTTAATTTAACTTACTTTACCTAACTAACCTTACTGAATAATCTGTTATAGGAATATATTGCATTATGCTTGAATATATAAAAGCCATTGAATTAATTTTCCATGTATAAGAAATATATAATACACTAAAAAGATGCGCTTCTCAGCTAAACATGTTTCCAATGAAAAGTATGCCTTACCTTCATTTTATTTAAGTTTGCTCGCCTTATTTTACTCATTATAGTAAGTAGAAATGTAAGTTTTACATATCTTTTGGATGCAGACACGTATTTTTTTCTTATTAAATGCTCTTAATTTTGAACGAAATAGATTCCAACCAAATACTCTTTGTTATATTTTAGGATTTTACAATGATGCAACTTTTCGGGGTTATTTTTTCTATATAGACACTTAAGCGCATAATTTTATCGTCTTATCAACATATTAACCTAACAGCCTTGCAAAAGCTTAAGTTAATCAAAATTGTTGGAAGCTATCCAGTCTTTCAAATCATAGGCTATAACTTGCGAATAAGATACTGGAATTACCCCGGTCACTCACCTAAAGGAGTCTAGCAGGTTATTAATTCACAATTCAATAACATTTAAAACGAATAGAAGACATCTATAGAAATGCAGCCTTTCCCATTTTCATATGATGAAACATGAACAAATAATGCTGTTTAAAATAATTATACACCATTTCCTCTTTCCTAGTCAGTATTGTATCGGAGAACTTTTGTCAAAATTTCTATCATAATCCTCTAATGTAACTATTCGTAATTAATTCTTTATTGTGTAATCCTGCGAAAATTACGTACAACCTTTGCAACCTGGTAACTATACCAAATTGCAGAGATAACATTAAATAAATAAATGAGTGCTTTTATGCGCGAGAAAATTCTGAGGGACTTAAATCTAAAAAGAACCTATCATTATCGAACTTAATTTTGCTTCAAACAATAAATTAAATGAGCAGCTGTTGGAACCTTTTTTAAAGTATGATAGACCATATTAAACTCACTTAAATTAGGAAAGAATAATGCTGCATTTTAGAGTGAGTTGGGAGAAGATTAAAGGCCTGGAATCCCTTCACACAAGTACAAACGGAGGAAAGAGACAAAGAAACATATTTTTCCAGTAAGCAAACGGCACGCGTGCACCGACGACCGGATAGAGGCATCTCAGGAACACAAAAACTCTCAAAGCGTCGCCGAACTGCAGGAATATTTTCCCGTTTCGTTTCGACTAACGAATTTTCCGCTCGAATACTCCGACTTTTACTCTCCGGCGTCCGATTTCGATCCCTCGCAGCGGCGGTTTGATTTGCGATCCGTTTTAATCGGTCAGACGAAGGGATGCCTTCGCTTGAATTCGGTGCCATTTTCTCCATTCGCCCCGCGATAAATTCCCAAGGATTACACTCTTTGACTCTGACCGAATTTGGTAAACTAATATGGAGAGAATGGGGAAGCACCTCGTGTTTGTTCCGGAGCCATAAAGAAAGCGCAAAATGGCAAAAACATTCCGGGAAACGGCGTTTATATTCATTAAGTTGTAATGGATTTCCATAAATTTCGGGCGGGAGTCGGTGGTGGGAAAAAATAAGGATGTAGTGACGATATGGTTTATCGCGAAAAAATCGAATCCGGGTCGGAATGGTCTTCTTTTTAATGCTGTACACTTGTGTAAATTTGTCGTTTCTCTCTGTGTACTACATTTGAATGATTACACTTGCATAATTTACCATGGATTTATCAAAAGTAATGTTCAAGCTATATTATTAAGTGATTATTGCGTTGTATTTTTACTTAATTAAATTTGAAACCTATGTATTATCTTGTAATTTTGAGTACAGGAAAGGAGGAAAAACCTCTCGCTATAAATTCCGTTTCTGCTGATTCAGGTGGATGAAACGATCTGAATTTTTCTGAATATAGGTATAGTCCTTTAACTGAAAGCTTTATTGGGAAGTAATATTTATCACTTGTCTGACATCGCCGTGTCGAGCGTGGTCGAACGATTCCAACCGAAGGATACTACAAAATAGTGATAGTTTGAGAAATCTCTTGAAATTTGGTTCTTTTATTAAAATGATTGCGATAAGAGAGCCATGTTTCCCTTGATGGGCGAACTATTTCGATAAAGTATCATGTTTTATTCTTTTGAACATGAAAATTTTCATTATATATTAAAATTGGAAATTTATGTAGCTCCAAAAATGACAAAAAATATACTTGAAAATGAAAAGCTTACCATTATTTAGAAAATAATATTACACATCAATTTCTCTTATTGCTTTTCTCTCATTGACAGTTCAGAATGTAAGGAAACATAAAGGTTAAAAAAATGTGACCATTTTTGCAGGAAAATGGTTATAAACCCACAAAGCAAGTGGTTAAGTCTCTGTTTAGTTATTTCTTACTAAAACAGATAAAATGGAGCAAAATGAAATATTCTCCATGTTCCAATAGATATTTATTTATGATAAAATAACGATAAATTAAGTTCCAATCCATCCTTAAGGGTAAAAATCATGATGTAAATATTAGTTTCCAAATCCTCAAGTTTCTTTCAATGATATTAATATGACTATTCTATTACCAAACGCTACCGGGATATTTTAGAGTTAACAGATTTATTTGTTAGCCTCTATTTACTCCATTTACTATCATAATTATGTTTATACTAATATATGGAAAATCATAGTACCTATCACACTATTTTCATAAAATATTGAGTTATGTTACAGTTACTCTCATATTTCTTGGCTTCCATATCAAATTTAAAATTATCTGAGGCCTCTGCATAATGAATAATCATCAAGCAACTTTTCTTGCTCCATAATCATATGAAAAGGTTGTGGGAAAAAACGCTGAACATCGCAAAGATATGTATATTACCAGAGAATTCCTCCCTATGAATTTCACGACATGATGAAGTTTGTGATTACGGTGAGAGTTTAGCTGAACAAAGGTCTTGCTATTAGCACATTGGAAGCGGCTTGAGCCTAGATAACGAGGAGCATTAACCAAAAACTCCTTCGCCAGCTTAATCGTCGATTCCATCCACGACAACTCCGATTTTAGAAAATCACTTTCGCCCATTTCGATTCCCCCCCGACGTCTCCCAAATCAAATTAAACGAGGGTTATGTGTATCCCTGCGGTTGCGGCAATGGAGGCACGCATTCTCGCGTCTTCACGCCCCCCCACGAAGATGAAGGAAGACCTCGTTACCTAGGAAGGCTTTCCCGTCCTCTGACCCTCATCACTCCCTCCGCTAATGCGACATTTCCAATGTCAGTTATGAGTCGGGGAATCTCACGCCGGGATCTCATCCCCTTTCTCTTTCCCTACACAAGTCACCAAAGAAAACGTCAGCATCGCCCCGCGTCGCGTTTTCCAATGAATCAGCATTCCCACAGAGCATTAATCCCTTATCTCCCGAGGATTAAGGGGCGAGCTTTTTATGCCTCCAACTCCTTGCCAAGATCCAGGAAATGACTGTCTTCCACATCCTGGAGATTTTCCTTGTTTTTTATTTCGTTTTTTCTGTGTTTCGAGCATGCCTGGGGTGCTCTCGGAAAAAAAGTGTCCTCGTAGTGAGGAGACAGCGTGAACTATTGGCAATACCAATAACTCCAACCAACTGAAGTGCTTATACAAGCCGGACAGTGAAAACCATTTCATAAATTATTTCAAGGTATAAACTACTGAAAAAGAGTTGTCGCGTATTAGGAAGTGCATGATTTATTACTAGGTGCAATGGATGTTTATTTATGGTCTATGCAAATCAGCAGGTGCGATCACCTTGACTCTATTTAGTATATTTACTCTGCTTGAGTACTTGAATATAAATATATATGTACATAATTAACGATAAGGTAACCTAGGCTATTTTAAAAATTTATTTTTATTTTTGAATTTTTTTTACTTTCTCCATATACGAAGTATAGAGAAAGTATTGTTTTCATGAAAAAATTCGACTTCGAGATTTCAACGGAAATACATGTTTTGGGATCCCTAGAACATGTTTTGACCATTTTTGGAATGATGTCTGTGTGTATGTGTGTGTGTGTGTGTGTGTGTGTGTGTGTGTGTGATAGTGGGCGCTCTAACGTGAAAAGTATTAGTCGTATCAATACCAAAATTCATATATAGTACTGTCGTGTGTGCTGTCAGAGTTGATTAGTTTTTGGAGTATATTGGTTAACCGTAAGTTGAGCTTTATTCATCAAAGCTTATTTCCGGTTTTCAAAATATCTCCATAAATTTGATATATAGGTATATTGTATACCGTATAAAAGTTTTAGAAAATGTAGTTTACTATAATTTTTGTATTTAACATATTTTTGTATCACCGGTTGATTAGGAGTTATTCGTGAAATACTGATAAAACGGAGGTAGCTGATTATGTACTTTGTGGGCGCTCTAACATGAAAAGTACTTTTCGGATCAACACAAAATTTCATATATAGTATTTCGGTTGATGTCGTTAGAGTTGATTAGTTTTTGGAGTAAATCGGTTAACCGGAAGTCGAGCTTCAGTCTACAATGGTCATTTCCGGTATTCAAAATATCTCCATAAATATCATATTTAGGTATATACTATTATTTATAAAAGTTTTAGTAAATGTATTTTACTATAACGTTTGTTTAAAACATATTTTTGTATCACTAATTGTGTAGGAGTTATTTGTGAAATACTGATAAACCGGAAGTTGTTGATTATGTACGTTGTGGGCGCTCTGGGCGCTGGGGCGAAAAGCAAATTTCATCGTTTTTCATCGAACATGTCCCAAAAAATATTATTTATAATGTTTGTGACGTCAAAGATAATATGAAAGAAATTAATCACTTATCTTCCAAGTTTAGATTGAATATAGATTTCGAAAATACTGCCGTAGATACATATTTACATCTTATATATATGGAGAAAGTCATGTGCTGGCCACATCAGATTTTTACTTTCTCCATATACGAAGTATAGAGAAAGTATTGTTTTCATGAAAACATTCGACTTCGAGATTTCAACGGAAATACATGTTTTGAGGTCCCTAGAACACGTTTTGACTATTTTCGGAATGATGTCTGTGTGTATGTGTGTGTGTGTGTGTGTGTGTGTGTGTGTGTGTCTGTATGTGTGTGTGTGTTAGTGGGCGCTCTATCGTGAAAACTATTAGTCGTATTAATACCAAACTTGGTATATAGTACTGTGGTGTGTGCTGTCAGAGTTGATTAGTTTTTGGAGTAAATCGGTCAACCGGAAGTCGAGCTTCATTCATTATAGCTCATTTCCAGTTTTCAAAATATCTCCATAAATATGATATATACGTGCATTGTATTACTTATAAAAGTTTTAGATAATGTAATTTACTATAACTTTTGTATTTAACATATTTTTGTATCACCGGTTGATTAGGAGTTATTCGTGAAATACCGATAAACCGGAAGTAGCCGTTATGTACTTTGTGGGCGCTCTAACTTAAAAACGATGCATTATATCAACACCAAATTTCATATATATAACTTTATTTAGTTTCTTAAGAGTTGATTAGTTTTTGGAGGAAATCGGTTTACCGGAAGTCGAGCTGTATTCTTCAAAGCTCATTTCCGGTTTTCAAAATATCTCCGTAAATATGATATTTAGGTATATACTATTATTTATAAAAGTTTTAGAAAATAAAATTTACTATAACTTTTGGTTGAAACATATTTTTGTATCACTGATTGTGTAGGAGTTATTCATGAAATACTGATAAACCGGAAGTTGCTGATTATGTACTTTGTGGGCGCTCTGGGCTCTATGGGCGAAATGCCAATTTCATCGTTTTTCATCGATCATGTCCCGTAAATTATTATTATTCATGTTTTTGGCGTCAAAGATAATAATATATATATATTAATCACTCATATTCCAAGTTTAGATGGAATATAGAGTTCGAAATTACTGCGGTAGATAAATATTTACATCTTATATATATGGAGAAAGTCATGTGCTGGCCACATCAGATTTTTTCATATTGTCTTTGTCCAATTTCATATAAACTCTATGTTTTTGATTATTTTATTCATTCTCAACTAATTTAATCTAATTTAACCGTTTTATTATTCTTGAAATATTCTTATGTGTTTTATCCTTTTTTATGCTACAGTTCTTGAAATTTAGAATTAGCGTCATTTGTGAAGATATTTTATTTGATTTGATTGCTTGTAGTGAATGTGTGTTTTTCCCCTATCTCTTTTGGATAATTTTTATCTATTCTCTGCTTGTCTTTTGTAACTCTTTTTATTCTCCTTCATCACAAAATATAGTTTTCTATCTGTAGGTTTCGCAGCTTTTTCACACTCCCCTTCCTGTGAGTGTTTTCCTACAGTGGAATTATTTTCCTGAGCCCTCAGCTTAGGTTTTTTTTTTAAATTTACGTATTAGTGTTCTTCGTGTACTTTTGCAAAATATCTCTTTCTTTGTGTTTCTCATATGACGATGGGTTAGATGTAAGAAGAGACTTCCTAGTCTCAATCTCGCCCGAATAAAGGCCTTTTATTATTATTATTTTCCTAATCGATTGCTTTCGCGTATCGTTCGCGGACAAATGATTTCTTAAAACGATTCGTCCCAGCATCTATTTCTCTGATATTTATCGCAGCATCAGAACGGCCTATATAACAAGAAGGTCGCATTACATCCTTTCCATCTTCTAAGAACGTAATTTCTCAGAACTTAAAACTTATCCTTTGAATTAATCTTCTATCTTCTAATTATTTCCATCCCGCATCCTGTATCATCTGAGTAACACTCACTATTTTATTGCAGTAATTTTTTTATAAATAGTATCGCCTTTCGTTGTAACCCTTCTAAATCCCGAATATGACGTTTCTCGGCAGGGTTCCATACACTACAAACATACGAATAACTTTCTAAAATTGAATTTTTACAATTGGGGAAATTAGTCAATTTTTCAGTATCCCTTGAAATGGTAAAGTTTATATTCTTAATTATGTAGCTAACCGATGATAACAATCATTTGTAAGTTACACTAAGGGAACATGATAATAATTCGAATGAAAGTATGGCTTCAGAAGTTGGTATTTGTGGAAAAGATTACGTGATTATTAATAATAATAATAATAATGAAGATGTTATTATGCGAATTTTAGTCTACAAAGACTATTCTTCAAACTACAATAAAAATTATACCATTTACTACAATTAACCCTTTTAACACAAACAACCATGCCTTAATCAGTATCCGAACCAGCGACCACAGTGATGCCAAGCTATCGTTCATTTCATAGGATACATACATACTCGAGTGTTCTGCCTTTCGGTAGGTTCATGTAAAATCAAAAATCTATTTTCAGTGCCATCTCCTTCATTTCCTCATAGATATCCCTACGCCTTATGTCATCCAACATCTTTGGTCTTTGTCTTCTTCTCTTCTTCTCCACTGAATTCTACCCTCAATCACAGTCTTCACCAAACCCATTACCCTCAGTATTTGATCCTCTCACATCTTCTGATATTCTGATTAATCTGATATACTGATATTTCTGTTATGTTATGATATCGGGTGTTAAAGTTCAATTTAAAAGTTCTCCAAAGATAATCCTGCAGTTTCGAGGAAATGAACCCCGCCTCACTTAGGGGCATCGCATTTTAACATTTCACGTTCCCAGGGTCCTCCGTTGGCCAGAGGGCCACGAGCTAAGCCGGGCTGTATCGGTCCTCCCCGCTTCTATTGTTCTGCGTGGCGCTTGCAAACAACCGATTCCAACCCCTCCTCCCATCTCAATCTCCCGGGCAGATGTACGCCACATCGCCGCGGGCTAAGATCCCGTTGAGAGCAATACGAGTCTTCATTGTCACCGCACGGGCGTCCTTCCGCACTGCCGATCCCCGCTTCGAATTCCCGCGCCGTCTGGGGGAGGGACGAACGGATGAAATTTATCGCACTCGGCGGATTTAGCGATGTGGTGATCTCTGTTCCCGAGGCTGAGGTATTATTTAAGGGTGTGATGCTCAAAATGAAAACTGTTAAGCCTCGGAGGGAGAGGTTTCGAAGCCGTAAATGCTGATAAATATTTATGATATCCTTTGCTGGAGTGATGAAGAAAGTGGGGGGATTATTTTGCCGTTTTCTGTCTCCATAAGTCGTTAAATTTTCATGTAAAGTTTATTTTATTTCCTATAAATTAGCATTATAGATATTAATTACTGTTCTATGAAGTTTATCCGTTGCTAATATAACGGCATAAGGTATAGTAGGCCTATAGATAGAGCCTGATAGATACTAGGACTCAGGAAGATCCCTCGAAACTGTTTTCTAGAAAAAAAGTAATTCTGTGGACGCAGCCGAATTTCGTTTCATTAGATTCAGTATATTTAGGATCTGTTCACTATATGCGCGAAGCATTTAAGTTTTTTCTTTATATTTTGCTTAAAAAATTTCTGTTGTGATTAATCAGCTCACGTTACGTTTTTGTTTTCCTGGAGTTTTTGTTTAGTTTCAATATTTTTCTAAGTATATTTATGTTGTTCTCTATACTGCAATTAGATGTTTATGTAGGATTTTTTCTCAAATTAGATGTAATATCGGAAAAATTAAGCTGTATAACTAACTTATGATCGGTGGAATTGATTAGAATTATCTTTTGACCGCTTATTTGTATGAAATCTATCAACAATAATTATTAGTTCTTATTTAGAAATAATACCTTCTACTTAAGTTAAAATAGGCACCTGCGGTGGGGATAAATTATATAGTTTTATTTTTAATGCTTACAAATAAAAAAAACTTAGTCTTACCTTAGATAATTCCACCAGAATTTATTGGGACGACAGGTTTCGATCTTCTTCCACAAGAGCCAGAATAAATCTATTTTTTATCAACCAATGAGATGAATTAGGTTCCATGTCAACTTCATTAGATTATCTTCTAATAAAATCGAACGATTATTGCAAGAGAGAAAACTATGCAAAAGTGCATAAATTAACATAAGTGCAAGAATGTAAACATTTTTGCGCGTATAATTTTCCTTAATTTTTTTAATACATTTTGATACGTTAAAGTCGTATCAAAATGTCGTATTTCGGTATTTTCCAATGAACCACGAAATATCCAGTTTCAAGAAATATCTCAAAAATTGTGTACATGATAAACCTGTTTGCCTAACCCTCGCATGAGTTTTAAGGACTAAAGATCTCAGTTCTTGTTCAAAGTGGTAGTCTAATTGCAGACGAATCGCACTGCTGAAAGCAGGTCTCTCTCGAAAGCCTAAAATCTTTTCCAATTTCACTTCGCAAGCCCGCCATAAAAAGAATTCTTAAGAGCCAATTGCGATACTTCCTGGGAAATTCGCTAGGATCTTATCGCCTGGGGCACTACTGGCAGGAACATGCTCGCAAGACACGATACAGGTTTTACCTTGCGGTAGGTCGCATAAAATACAATATAGCAACTCTTGATAGAAGTGCTTACAAAGCTCTGATACAAATCGATAACGGTTCTACAACTGCATGGACGTCTTAGACGAGACTATACGACGCTATTGGAGACCCGTTATTATGAATCTTGCCGATTGGGGAAATAGCTTTGGAGACCTCTCTCTGATCCTTCATGCGCTATAAGGTGAATGGATATGTATTGCTATGGAAGAAATTCTTGTTTATTAGAAACACATCGATGACAAAGCCCAAATAAAGTACCCTTCTCATGAAATCTTACATTTACTACAGCTGAGGAATTATTTATTGTTGTTTACAGATATAATTTAATGTCCTTTATTTCGGTATTTATTTTACCGTTACTTTATTTAATTTTCCATTATTTTAATAATTACTAATATTAATAATAATGATACATTTACGCTTCAGATAGGTGGTATTGTGTCGGTATTTTTCTAAAATTATAGCAAAACAAATTACACCGTAATAAATTGAAAAATAGAAAACTTAAATTTAAGAGTATTTTTAAAAATAAGTTGTTCTCAAGGTTAGTGTAGCTCCTATAGCCATAACTTTTTTACATAATATTATAGGACTATTTTTAATAATACAGGTACGGAGCGGTATATGCACGTTGACTGAGGAATTCCTTCCTAGATAAGGTGACATTTTTTTACATTTGGAGTTACAACTTTGAGGTAAATGATGAAAGGAAACGCATTTGCTCAGAATGAAGTAAATAATGTTACAACTATGTTATATTTACTAATAAAAAGGGGAGCGCGAATCCCAAGAACTACGAAAAAGTAACTGAATTGGTATGTTCTGAACTTTCCTATTTTTAGCTAAGAATTAGTGGCTCGAAGAATCTTATTAATTAGGCGGAAATAAAACACTCTAATATAACATTTTTGAGCAAAGGAATACTTATCATTTAATGGCGTCAAATATAATGAAAAATAAACGCTATATTAACAGAGCTTATATAAAAAATGTTCTCCATTTTAGTTCCCTTCATAAATATAGCATAGTTTCATTTTTTAGGGGAATCTCGACAGACATATGATAAAATGAACCAATTCAATTATTCTAACGCATTCAATAGAATAAAATAAATAAAAAAGCCGTCTTTACGTAACAGTTTAGGTACCTCCAAAAATGTGCAAGATGACCTTAAACTAAATTTTAAAACAAATATATTTCATTACATAACTCATTTGTTGCATAAAATTTGTTTTTGTTTACTTTTTTTACCTTCGTATATGTCATTCAATTGCACATAATTTGTACTCACAGATACTGAGCATTTTTCAGTATATGCTTCTGATTGCGTCAGATACAATTGGCTTATCTTTGAATAAACATTGTCGCTCTTTAAGCTTCAGTACCGAATTTTTAAATGACTATTGCTTAACCACCGTCGTTAGTTTAATAATAGGTCAAATTTCGTGACATTTGCCTCTACAAAGCCAAAATAACAAGTCTTGCTTAAAAGATTTTAATAGGCCAAATCGGTAGGTCCAAGCTATTCATACTTTTATTTCCCCCGAGCGGGCGACAGTTATTGTATATACAGGCAAGATTTCATAAAAACGAGGTTTTGGGTCTCTTCAGTGGTTGACCATGAATGGTAAATGAAATTAAATCCCCATGACGATTGGTGAGTCTTTTGAAGTCTACGTCGAATCAAAAGTTTCGTTTCTGGACAAAACAGTTTAATTAACGCGACAAAGTTGGATAAAAGGAGATTGACTTGTCTATGAAGTTTCCAATGCGCGTTTCTCTTGCTACAGAGAACAAATTTAGTGCGTCAATTAAGAAACTCCGTGACATAGAAAACCGCAAGTTAATCTAGTCAAAACAGTATGTCATTAAACTTTTGGAGGTTTTCAGGTATTTTACAAGTTCATGTCGAGATTTTGCCTTTCAAGAGCTCTTTTTCATTTTCTGTTGGGAGTTTAGATATAATTATGTCCGGATGTTAGCCATCTTGAGTTAAACTGGATTAAAAAATGGATTTAGTCTCCCATTTTGAATCGATGTAAACTGGCGGCAATGGCCAATAAAGTAATGGCATATTTCATGATAGGAAGCAGTCTATTAAATTCACAAAATCGCTAAAAACGAATAAACGAAAAATTAGAATTAAGTGTGTTAATTTGTTAGAATATTTTAACGAATATTATGTTTATCAGATGAATATTTTTCATCCATTTTTATTTATTATAGGCAGTAAGCACTTAAATAACACGTATGAAACATTAATCTTCATTCGTTAAGAATTTAATCATATTATATCTATATTTATATATGACTTATTATATAATTCAATATTCTATCCATTAATATTATTTATTTGTTCGTCGTATAAGATCATACATAGGTAAATATCGCAAAAACTAAAAAACGAGAGACATAATAATTTTAAACTTTAATTAATAACTATCTCACATTATTTATAATTTTCTTCGTGGTATTATTATATTTATCATATGGTTAATTTTGAAAAAAAAATTTGAAAGACTACTTTGACCAAGAGATTCGTCAAAAATAATAAATATTATATTTTTTCATTTAAATATATTTTATTTAACTTATTCTATGATTATTTTTAAAAGGCTTTTACAAACATGTTTAAAATAGTACACCTTTAAATTAGATAACATAAACCCTTAGTTGAATACAGTTGTCATGAAATAGTAATTACTACTTTATCACAATCATAACTTATTACCCAAACTCCTTTATTTTCGAATATCATCCGGTGAAATCACTCTCAGTTTCGAGCAATTCCATTAGATCTGTCATACAAAAGTTGCGGTCTGACACGAATGGAGGCAGATCGCGAGCGACAGAGAGCAAACGCCCCTGCGCCAGCACTTCTAGGCAGGTTGAGTTCGGAATAAACCGACCCACAGATTTCGGGAGTTAAGCTTCCCTTTCTCGCCTTTATGCTCGCAATTAGTGTCGCTCATTTGGCAGTCTTTCTGCATTTATTTAGCTAATCCTATGCCTGAAACTTTGCGTTTACCCACAGCGCTTAGCGGAAAACTGGGGGAAACAACGCTTTAGCGATTAACCGCCGCGCGCGGGGGGAAGCAAAGAATAACACCGTGTTTATTAATTGGGAGGGAATTCATTGTGGTTTGTGCTATCAAGCGTTAGTGGTTAACCCCTATTTTTTGTTCTGTATCTGTTGTATGTTGGTGGTGGTTTTAAATCCCATTTTCCTAAAAGTATTTCGTTGTCTTATGGGTAGATAACTTCATAGGTCGTGTCTAAAATTCCAAATGCAAGACTAAGACTAAGACCTCTATTACAAGTCCGTATGTTTGTACAGTCATCAGCCCCAAGGCTGGTAGGGTTTTTGAGCCTTCAATCATTAGTTGCCTCAAGCTCTGGAGAGGGTATGTGGCATATTGAGGAGTGAGGTAGCTAACTGGCTTTTGCTTTCCTCACTAATTCACAATGTCTGAAACAAGTTTGCGTTCGTATTGAACAGTATCCTTATTAGAGAAGCTGTACAAAATTTTAATCTTTCTATTACACAGTAACCTAATTGATAACTTAACAGTTTTCGTAATATACGCACTAAAGAGTATGTGTTATTGGATCTTCAGCGCACTTGAACTATGCTATCAATTACTAACTTAATCATATATACATGTATACATTATCACTCATATAATTCCCTTTTCTGGATAAGAACTCTGTGTACCGCTTATTTATCATAATCACTCTTATTATCTTACCCTAGCATACTGCTTTATCTGGACTTACATACTCCTTTCTATACATAACTTGTACTCTTTAAGATACCTATTCTACCTGAATTCATACACCTTTTTATCAGCCCATCCATCCTCAGAAAATATTCTGCCCAAGCATTGAAAATCATCCTCCATTTTCATGTAACTACCATTAATGCAAACGGTTTAATTATTCTATTAGTTGATTTTTATTGAAATCGATAACTTAAGTTTTGGTACCATTTATCCTCAGACACTTAAACAACCATGCAACTCGAGAGTTATTAATTTTAATACCAACTCTAATAATTCTGAAGATACAGCAATTCGATTCGTTAAATCTAAATCCGTTCTTATGTAGAAACCAGTGCAATGATTTCTAGATTTTAGGAGTCTTCATCCCTTTCAACATCGACTAAAAATGCTGGAGATGGGAGGAAGCAACTGGGAAAATGTTAATGAAGATAGCTTGGTTTTGCTTCTCTCACTGAGTCAGAATAGTGGAGCACGAGTAACACTTTTCATAGTATTCCACAGGATCATTCCACCTTAAGAAATGCTACGATGAAAAAGCAAGCGATACAAAAATGCTCTCAGAAGTAGGTTGGGAATCCTTGAAAGACAGGAGATTGGAAGCTAGGCAGCGATTGCTTAATAAATCTATGAGAAGTACGTTTGCGGAAGACACAATCGGTATCATGCAACCCCCCCGCTACCTTGGTCGATCCGATACTGACTGGAAGTTAAGAGAAATAGATGCTAGGACGAATCGTTTTAATAATTCATTCTTTCCGAGAACGATACGCGACAATAACCGAGTAAAGGATTAGTCTATATTCAACTGATGTTTACGCTCATTGCCACACGCCCAAAGGCGGCATGCAGGGTATTAATGTATATTTAGATGTAATCAATGCCATTACTCATCGATGATCATATCTCTGTAGTTTTCATCTCATCACTACCATGAACAAGTTTGAAGCAAAAGTAGATGAAAGACATTTTTCTCTGTGCTGTGCGAAAAGGCATGAAAAGTATTCATCGAGATATGATGACAGGACCAATTTAAGAGTATGAATATGAAAACAAGGAATGAGGGTCGAGCAGACATCAAGGATCACAATTACGACCCTCTCCTCAATCAAACCCTCCCAATCAACCCGCGGGAGCGAAATCACCGCCGGTTAAGAGCCTCATCTTTAAACGCCCCCGATCACGTTTTTATTGCCACCCAGAGGCCCAAAACTATTTCGGGCAGAAATCATCTCTCCCCTTTTCCTTCAAAATCTAATCACCTTTTTCAGCTCATCGCATCCGATCGCGTCGGTGGGCGTTTCGGGGGATCTAATCACGGGGAAGACCTCCCAGAAGCGAGATCCGCACGCTTTCGCCAGAGAACGCGATGGCGCTATTAAATGCCCCGTTGCTATCGACTTCCTTTGTGCGACATTAAAGAGAATGGATTAGGGTGCGTGGAGTTGAAACTGGTGATGGGCAATGTGGGAGCGAGTCGGATCAAATGAGAGACTCGGAGAACTGAGCTGAGAGGGGAGGGAGTCGCATTCGGTGTCTCGACTCTTTCCTCTTAAATGACTTTCTACCCTCATGACTCTCTAGGCTCACAATACTCATTATTCGCCCCAGACTCTTACTCCGCTCACAACTCATCCTTAGTACACGACTCTTACTTTGCTTACAACTCAGTTTCCGCAAACGACTCTTTCTTCGCTCACAGCTCATTCTTCTTACACAACTTCCTCCTTATCACAGATTTTTTACGAACACTACTATTTCTTCGTATGAGACTATTCTTCTACTCTACGTCCTTCTATCTTATTTATGTTTATACGTACTGTAAATAAATTTGTAAATAATTCTTAACAAGAAAACTAATTAGAGGTTTAAAATCTCCAAAATCCGTCTATGTCGGCGTTCCTCTTCTTACTTCTCGGTAGTCGGCTAATTCATTAACAGCCGTTTTCCAATATCTTTTTCTTTACAAGAAAACATAATTAAAGAAAACCTATACTTAATTTATTATTTGATATTCGTATATTTAATGTTTGTGATTTTATATTTTTGAGTTTAAATATTTTGTAATACATCGTCATGCCTCATCGGTTGATCTCTGTATTTAACGAACCTTTCTTATGATGATACAATGTTTATAAGATCTTACTTCATCCCCCCGCGATAACGACTCCTGGAGAGTTGTTTTCGAGAGCAACTCTTTTTAGTGAGCTGTGAAGCGACTCACGAAAAAAGTCGCATTTACTATGCCTATCGGCTTCATAGAACCCACTGATTGGACCGTGACTTCATGTTTAGTCTCCATCATGAAAAAATAAAAATGTAAACTTTTACAACAATAGGGATTTTTTGTTTGGAAAAAAACATGGTTTCGACTCATTTTGGCTCTCGTCTCCCACCTGAGGATGACTTCATGAGTCGAAAACATGGTCGTTTACAAATGAATAATGTCCTGTTGCTACTAAAAGTTTATCTTTTCATATGTTACCATCGACTTCGTTTGTGCGACATTCAAGAGAATGGATTAGGGTGCGTGGAAACTGCAGGGAGAGATGTGAAGCTGGTTGGATGAGCAGTAGATGGAAGTCAGCTATTATAAGAGGGGAGAGAAGCAACTCTGCCGAGGTGAAGTGTTTGAGTGGTGCGCGGGGTATAAATTGTGCACCACGGTAGCGCAGTCGACGCCTGGGAAGGAGAGAATGCGTCTGGGAGGAGGGACAAACGCGGGGAAAGAAAGGTGCGGGCTTCAAAATACGGCCCTGCTCATTCATCTTTCACAGATGAGTGACGCAAGAAAGTTGGTCTTTCCACATGCCGCCTCCGCATCTTCCGGCTTTCCCAAAGTCCTCCATACGCTCGCTTTACATATGTATAAACAATGTATGCGTGGGAGGGCACATATTTACGCTCTTGCCGTGGAATTTCAACGAATGTCAGCGGAGAAAACCGAAATGTTTAGGGGAGTGGGGTTAAATTTGGGTCCCCCCCTCCTCGGGCGTGGGTTGAACCGAAATGGGAAATGAGGTCATGTTCTCTCATAAGGCGCTTTTCGGGAGATTGCGTTCCTGCGGATTATTGCGTTCGGAGTTTTTGTCGCATAATTGTTGCTCGTGCTAATGTTGTGCCGTGTTTGGCGATGCTATGCTGAATGTAATGTATTGTATTCTTTCCTTGTTTATCTACATCACCTATAGTATCAGCTAATGACTTTTGATGTTTAGTAGTAATGATGATGATGGAATTGGTTTTAGTACTGATTCATACGGCCGAATCCCCTTCCTACTCTTATAGGGAAAATTGGACACCCACAATTTTTCCCTAACCAGAAAAAACCGATTAACCCGAATACATCCATCCAGGCCTAAGTGTAGCCAATAGACGACTAATTTGTGGAAAAATTTAATGCCTGAAATAGAACGCACACATTTTATATTAAAGGAATATTGGCAACTTAAAATTTTATTCTAAAAAGGAAGTTTCTTTAAGTAGGCCAATGGCGGCCAAGATGTAACCTATTGGACGAATTACAGTGTGGAAAAAATGAATAGCCGAAATAGAACGCATTATTAGTATATTAAAGTAATATTCTTAGCGTTAAATATTACTCTAGAAAGGAAGTTCTTTAAGTAGGCCAAGTAATTCTTGAAAGCCATAACTTTAAATTGCCCTGGTTCACATGCATACGTGAAATTCGTCCTATGTTTTTTATTCTTTAACATTGTACCCCTTCTTCATTGATTTAGATAATCCTAATTTTACTCACGAATTTCAACTGTTGAATTTCGATTCGATTAATTACGCCATCTGTTAAATGAAGTCTTATAACTGTTTTGAAATAAGCAGAGATAAAAAAGACTAAACGAGTGTGAAACAAAATATAGAAGTTATTTATTATGTATTTATTATAGTGCAATAAGAACATCCTATTGGAATAATTACATATTAATATTGTTTTATCCATAAATAAGGTTAATTAGTACCGAATCTGTTCCATTTATATGTATAAACATTCCATTTATTTAAACGTTACTTTGAAAGTTACAGCGCGAGCTTAATATTCTGCACAATCATGTTTAAATTCCATCAAACCAATGTAGAAACTATTTCTGTCTATATTTACAATTATAGGGTACATGAAATGCATAATTGAAAAGGGTTTATAATGAGCGGACAATTGAAAATGATTTAACTATATCTTTATTAAGGAAATTAATTTGATAACTTATCTCTAGTAGGGAAATCACGTTCACAGCACTATAAACACTGTTAAAATGCGTGAATCATGCACTAAAACGAAGCAGAAAAGGAATTTAGTAGTACTTCAAGAGAAGCCATTGAAAACTGAACATTTTAGCTGTTCAATATTACGGCTGATTATTGAATAAATAATGCCGTAAACATTAGTTGATTATCGCCCTGATTGAAATTTTTAGCCATATATCAGCGTTTTATCACCATTGTTTTCGGAAACCCCATTAAAAGCTTTGAAAGAATGTTATAGATTAACAGCGTCCCTCTTCACATAAAAGGTATGTACTTCGATTGACCTTTACATGATAAATTTTCCCAATTAATTGGTTTGTAGAACGCTTTTCATAATTGATGCTATACATATTTCACTTTCTTTGAATATTACGGAAGGATTATTTTAAAATGTTTAATACTTCATTCATAATGGACATGAAATCTAAACTGGTTGACGAAAGAATGGCACGCTTTTAAATTCTAAAGGATGTTTTTTGTTGATTATGAGAATGTTATTGAGTGACGAGGTCGTTCATTTAATTATTTAAGAATAGAAAACCCGTTGGGAAACCAAAAAATGTTATCGTATCCGCATAGAACTCCATCAATATTTGAAACCTAAATTTCCATCTATTCATTAAATTGGTGAAGGTGTCCTTGACGCTAAATTTTCGGCGGCAATACCCATAAAATCCTCATATTCTTCTATACTGTAAGTTTCATATCCATCGCAGTATTGAATCTTGAATATTTAGGATGGGATGCTCAACACACAGAGCGCATTTTGATTGCTTATAAGGTTTCATACTGATTCGCCTATGATTTGCTATATAATAATTGATAATTCTTCACTTAGGCTATGCAACGGATCTAATATTGATTGAAAAATATTCACGTAATTAAATGTAGTTTAATATATCATATTAGTAAATGATTCACCAATATTTGTGCAATAGATTATTCCTACTAGTAGGTCGGAATTAAAAGAATGTTATTCATGAGTGTTGTATAGAGAAAAATATATTTTTCACATACTTTTGTCACAGATTTTTGTGATCACGCTAAGTTTACTGAGATATAAGTGTATGCTAAATTATGACACTGAGTTAGGTCTCTCCTTATGGAATACTAAAAACATTTTTGCTAGTTGAGTCATTTTACTACACATACCTGAACGCATTCCTCGTCTAACATTCTTACTTACTTTTTGTGCTAAGCAGAAAAAATTATCTTGTATTAATACTAAAATCGAGCTACTAATCACTATACTGCATTCTTGATTTACTAGTCACTGATGATAACGAGAAAAAAAATATCTCCAATTTTCCCATACTCCAAAAATTAAATTGTTACTGCTCCTTTATTGAAGGAATAATTATCATTAAATCAAAGTATTTTAGAGCAATCATCTTGACTAGAGCAAACGAAACGCTTCGTAGATACTCATCTGCCCTTGAAATACATTGACAAAGTTGAGCCTTTGTAGAATCGATTTGAGGGACCTTCTTAGTTTCTTCTCCAAGTATACTTACCTTGTAAATTCGCAAGGTAAGAATGCATAATAACGACTGAAATTATTATTTATGCATAATGGCGTTGTTTTGTGCTAAGAGGAAGACCTTATCTTGTATTGGTACTAAAATTTACCTTCTTATCGCTAAACTGCATTCTTAGTTTGATTGATGACCTACGAGTAAATGAAATCGTAGTAGTAGTATTGTTAAAAGTGCTTCGACAGCTGAGGTCATTTCGCACATCGGCTCCCACCGGGAATCGAACCCGGGACCGCTTTCACCAAAGGCAAACGCGCTGTCCACATGACTATCCGGGAGCCCGTAAATGAAATCTCCATTATTTTTCTCCATACTCCAAAAATATAATTTTTCTAGCTCTAATATCGAAGGAATACAATACTGATCCATAAATCAAATCAAAGTATTGCAACTTCTCTTTTGAGCAGTTATTAAGGAAACGGAACACACAATAGATACGCATCTGCCCTTGAAATGCACTGACAAAGGTGAGCCTTAGTAGAATCGATTAGAGGGACCTTCTTACTTTCCAAGAATCCTTACCTCGGAATTTCGCAAGGGAGCCGCGGATTGTTACCTCTAATATAACGAGAGTATTCATCCAGAGGGCTAAGTGAGGCCAACCTTTCAAGTCACAATTTCTCCCGAATGAAGTTCTCCGTCCATCATCATCTCCGCGTTCCATCAACTCCTTTCTCTCCTCAGACTTCCTCCCATCCCCGCTGGCTCACCTGTTTCATCTCTTTACATACAAAGTTGCTTTCGAGTGGACTTTCTTCTCCACTCACGTACCCTTTCTTTCCCTAGTCTAGTCCTCCGAGTACTTTTCAAAGAGCGATCTTTACGGGCGTTCTAGTTCCATTTCGGCTCTACTCCCCGGAACTCCCCTCTCTCTCTCTACGCGTAACAAATTCCAAATAGAAGAGCGCTTTGTTCCCTCGGCGTGAATAGGACGTGACACTGGAACTCTCATGCCGTATTTATTAAGATGCTCCGTATGATTTTAGAACTTTTGCCGCGTTTCGGCGCGGAGCTGCGCGGAGGGTAACCGAGAGGCGTCTTAAAAAAGCATGAAGGAAGGCGTGGAATGAATTATGAGGAATGCTGACGGATTTTCGGAATAACAAAGGAGTTTTGAAAGAGATTAAATTACATGACACGTGCGGCGATTGTGAGCTACATGTGTAAGAGTGAGGTGTTTTCTTCCCCTAGTTTCTGTTAGGATAATTCGTCTTTCCCGTAATTTTGAGAATTTACCGTAGAGTTTTGTTAGATTCACGTTAAAATTTATTCTTATTCCATTCATGGATTTACCTATGGTTTGCAGTCATGCCTTCACTATAGTAGTTTCTCTGCCAGGTTACTACAGTATATTCGATTGTAAAATAAATGGTATTAATTAACGGAAATGCTTAATTTTCTATAAGTAGGTTGTTAGTATGGTTGTAGAAGCTATGATGTAATAAGAATTTGATAAAGTAAAAAAAAAAATCCATATCTCTATACTATACGTATTAATTTTGCATGAATATATTCATTGTTCTAACCATGGGAAGGGAACTTATCATTGCATTTGTTCAACATTTTATTTTGTAATTATTGATTATGGGTATATGATAGTGTCTTTTATTTACAGCATATTATTTCCACGAATAATCATGAGAAATTCAAATACATTCATGAGGTTATGGTAATAATGTGCAAAAATTGAGTAAATTCTTTCGTATTTACCTTTAATATACTTGTTGGCCATGATATATTTGCTAATTTTACTTTTTTATTGCAAATTCATCAAGGTTACTTCAACAATTTCTTCACGTGATCCATGTTTTGCTAATTCCCTTATATACTACAAAAGCCAATGAAATGCAGAGGAAAATGAAGAATTTACGTTAATACAATATTTATAGCAAAAGATTATTTTATTTATTTATTTTAAAAGATTCTTATGTAAGCTAGTGTTGATAATCAGTTCTTATCAAGTTCTGATATTACTTTCCTGTAGTAGCATAAGCTCAGTATTACGGAAAACGCATATAGCACACAATTTCTTTTCATCGATTGTTTACTATTCATAAACATTCATCTTGCAGTCTATAATTTCACTTCTTCTACCTTTTCATCCATCTTTACTCCATGCCTCTCAGTACTTAAATTGATATGCAGTAAAAGCTCCTCTCCGACATAACTGTTTACAGGCGCGAGACAGGATCATGCGCTCCCTGATGAAAATTTTAAAGCCCATATATTCGAAAACACGCGGCGGATGAAGACATCGTTCCCGGTCGGCGCCCCAGTAAGTCCACGCGACTTTCCTCACACAGTCCCCGTCTTTCAGTCTCTTCCCCGCAACGAAAAATGGCCTTATCAACCACGGGCCCCATTCAATCCCTCTTCCCCTCGTGTGTAGGCAACCTCACACAACATTCAACCTCACCATCGTGATTGCCCTCTTTTCACCCCTTCCTCGACGCTTCCCCACCCTATTCCAACCCTCCTATCCTTCTTCGTCTCAATCCACGCTCTGATTTTCCCCCTGTATTCCCAACCCCTTTCCTTCAGTTTACTCTTTTCCCGTTAAATTTTTAAGTCGCCTTCCTTCTCATTTCCTCTCGTTCTCTCCGCTCGAATACCTAAATATACTAAGATGGGACTCGGGAGTCGCGGTTTGAGAGAATGAGGGATTTGTGTGTTGTGTCGGATTGTGCCACGCTGGGACTTGTAAGTCTCGGTGTAGATCATGTGGTTGATTTTCCTGTCCGATTTCCCTGTTAGGTTCTTCATACAACAGTACGAATTTCCGTTAAATACAGTGGCATAAGGTTTTGAACGCAGGATATATATTTTCCCCTTCAATATCGTGTAATAATTCTATCTTCTTACAAGAAGAGACTCATCATAGTTGAATATGATAGTATTTCAATTTTGATGTTGAAAATTGTGGTGTTGATATAGGAAGCGGTGAAATAAAAAGGAACGGGGTTCGTGTAAATAGGTCATGTTTGCTACAATAATTATTTTGATTGAAATATAGACATAATTTAGCAATCACGCACATCCGACCATGCTAGATGGATAGTTCCAATCCAATATATTTTGTTTTAATTCTCTTATTCTCAATTTCTTTTCTGTATAAATTCCCTTGGTACTCACTCATGGACTTCATGGCAAAATTTCCATTCTAGTGCCCAACATACAATCGAATAGTCTTATTTTGTTTCTAGAACAGATTTTAATCAATACATTATGCGTCTTAGTTCGTTTTCCCAATAGGCGAAAACAATTGAAGTTACAGATTTAGGCATCCCAAGTAATTTTTATTGTAGCTATTGATCAATATTGATTAAAAAATTCAATAATCATAAAGCTAAATGTACGAGAAAACAGAGTCAATAGACGCATTATACCCTTAATCCCTCTTAAAGTACCTTCCTATCAAAGTTCCCCACAAATTTACTACTACTTGTACATCAAATTTGCCAAAAATTATATGGAAATTTCGATCTTGGTAGAGCAAAAAGGTGTAAATCTTTAAGAAATATTTTGTGATGAGAAAGTCTGTTTCGGTAATATATCTTGATAATTATGTTTGGTTTCTACCTGTCTAAATATTTTTTGGTCCAGTAAGTTTAATCAAATGTACTTGATTTTAAATGTTCTCGTTTAATCTATTTCAAGTCAACTTTAGGTATTTATCAATTTTTCTCCTTCAAACCCATTTATACTTATATAAGAAAACATAATGAAAACATAATTATTAAAGAATAATCATAATTTGATTAATCTTTTGGATTTCTATATCCCGATGGAGTATTTATTCCTATTTTAATTTCCATTTCATTTATGCCGATTTTTATTCATATTTTCTCCCTTAATATTTTCGGAGTGGGATATTTAAATATGCCAGAAGAAGCCAAGATCTTAATTAATTAATTATCCGCAGAGGCGGTCTTATAATCTTCTCTTTAACTTAACGATATATATTTTATAAATTAATTAACAAAGATAAATCATAAGCTATGCGATAATAAAAACTTTAGTTCTATGTAAATCAATGCACACTAATATCTACATATAATGTGTAGAGTAGCTAATGATTTAACATCACAACATATCTGGTGAAGCTGTTTTTCTAGCGAAGGCCAACAGCTTTCTACGAATGAGTTTGTGTAGTGACTAGACTAATATTGTTAATTTAAGGCGTATCAGTTTTACTCGTTGGGCGTAAGAAGAGAATGTTAAATCTCACTTTCACCGAGCAATAAAGCCGTTCCTGTGTTTGTCTCATTCTTCTTTCCAATTCCAATCTCAAGCATCTCCTGTCTTCACCCCGACCACATACGTAATTCACTAACCCGCTTAAGTTAGCCTTAAAATTTTCTTCCTCCTATCCATTCCCTCGCCGAATTCCAGTGCTTATTCTTCTCTCCCTCATCCACACTCTTCCTCTTCTTTGCAGGTTTATCTCCCTCTCTCTTCCTCATTCATCACATCCTTCAAACTTCCTCCTCCCCTTCACCTAACCCAATGCCTTTTTCTTCCCTTGCGGAACATCCCCCTTGCATCTGTTTTTATCGCCTATATATTCTTTATTCCTTACTCCTTCGCATGACATACAGGTTCACCTATTCATAAAGTAGATTGTTATATTTACATACGCAACCTTAAGGGCACATCTCGATTATGTTATAAGGCTTGAACATTATGTTTCGCCTACTTTTTTGGATGCGCGGGACGCTATGAGATTAAAAAATGTAAAAGAAGTCGTATGGAGGGCGTAAAACCAGATTTAGCAATTCCGGGTTCCCCATTAATAATTTAGGAGGCCTACCTATATTTTTAAAGGATCTCCGAGATCGGCTTACACAGTGGGAACAATATATGTATAAATATCTGTCTTTTCCAACGTATGATGTGCTAGTTTTCATCTCTCCCACGTTGTTGTTCAATGGTAAGGAGAGATTCACTTTTCCCTAGCTGTGCGTATAGTTTTCATTAGCTCCCCTCCGTAAATCGATAAAGAGCGTCTTTAAATAATTCATGTCTGCTGAAGAGAGAGTACCAACGTCTTTATTTCGCTGCGAAGAGATGCGGTTCGTTCTTGTTATCTTAGGATGTTATCTTTGTTACGTTTTCTTGTTATTTGTAAGTAATTTTCATTATTAGCTTTATTTAAATACCTTTCCGGGTTTCTTTTAAATTGAATCAACATCCCTATATTAAAATGCGAATGTAAACGTATCAATTTATTAAGTAAGATATTTTTATTGATCTACCTACAATAAAAATTAAAATGCCATATCATATCAATTTTTATATAATTTAAATGTAATGTAAATTTTAATATAACAAATTAAAATACAAATACTTCTTATATTACTTTCAATTATAGCAAAAAAATGTATCACAAACTCTCTTATATGTAAATCGTATAAGACAGATTTAGAAAATTTTACTTTGGAATTCAGTGCAGCATTTCTATTCATGCGCTGCTTTATTTAGTTTTCTGTTTTATGATAGAAAATCTTCCAATCTGCAATGGTGTCCAAATTTGAGTAAAAGGATTTGAAACAAATGTAACTATAGCCAGTCATAAAATGCTGATGCAGCTTCTCATTCTCGGAATCTCAACTTACTCTTAGTTAATGCGCATCATCTCTATTCTGCGATGGTTTAAGAACTTCAAATGTTTCATCCCCGATCATTGACTTTATGAAATCATTGTAATATCAACTTCTTATCAGTATTCATCTATACTCTTCCATTTCTTTTCCTTTTATCCAATATATTTCCCCTTTGACCCCAAGGCTTTAGTATTCCTATCTCTTCTCCATTTATTCCTTCCATTCTTCACTTTCTTTTGGTCTAAACAATTCAATTTTCATATCTCTTACCATTCTTATCCACGTCCCCATTCTTTCTTTCTTGCGAATATTTCTTCTGATTTCACTTGTTACTTTTATCATCATTGGTATTCCTTCTTATTCGATCTCTTTTTTGTTCGTCCCCTTTTTTCGAATGCAATTTGCCTCTCTATCGCCTATTTCTTAATCTTTTTGGTTTCGTTTTCTATTCTTTCTACATTCTCTCTTAATTTCTTCCTCACTAAGATAGAAAGTACTTAGTGAAATTTGGTGGAATTCCATTTTGAATAATCGAAGAAGCAATAAATATTTACTTTCCACTAAATTTATTTACACGACTATGGTTTCGGTGCAAGTTTACAATGGAAGATGGGACTTAAAAGTACCAATATTGCCAAATAAAGTCCCTTAATAATAATATTACCTGATAATAGCGTAAACTGGAGTCGAAACCATTGTCGAATGAATAAATTCAGTGGAAAGTAAATATTTATTGCTTCTTCTATTTTTTATCATTCATTTTCAATATTCTTTTTAGCTCTTCTCCATTCCATTTTCGTTATTTTACCTATTCTTATCACTTTTACTTCGTTCCTTTTCATAAAAGCCTCATCTTCCATTATTTTTTCTTTCCTCTATATCAACTTATATCGTCTATTTCTCTTCATTTTTTCTTCATTCTTTCTCTATTCTCTTTTGTTTTTTTATACTTCCTGCGTTATGCATCTATTTTTTTCAATTCTTCGTCTTCCAACATTCTATTCTTCTCTATTTCTTGTCGTTCTTCTATTTTCGCCTATTCTTCTTCCTTTCCACTCCTTTGATTCATTCCTTTTCTTCAAGCTTCATCTTCCATTACTCTTTTCTTCTCTCTACATTTCCTCTCTTCTATATCTACTTTTATCGTCTATTTATCCTCATTCTCTCTTCATTTATTCTGCATTCTTTTTCTATTCTTTTTCTATTCTCTTTTATTTTTTTCATTCTTTCTACATTATACATGTTCTTGCTTGTCCCTTTTCTCAATTCTTCGTCTTCCATCATTCTTTTCTTCTATCTTCCTCCCTCCTCCTTCCTTGGTTTTCTTCTACTTTCACCTATTATCCTTCCTTTTTATGCTCTATTCCTCCCTCCACTATGCTATTTACATTTCCGTACCATGTTTTTGCTAATATCTATCAATCCTCCATATCTTCCTTCCCGCGCTCCCTCATTCTCACACCTCTTCCTCTTCCACCTCTTCCTTCATCCCCTTAAGGCCTCCATCTTTATCTTTCTTATCCTCCCCTCCTTCTTATTCCCTCCCCTCAATCCCTCCTCCCCCTCTCGCATTCCCTCATCTCACTTCCTTCCCTCTCATTCATTTTTCATTCAACCCGTCTCCGACATGGAGAGAACCCTATCTCCCTCAGAGAGGGAAATTCGCCTCCTCCGACGCCCTTCCGCCTTTATTTTTCCACGTTTTTTATGCCTCTCCTATTTTCCCTTCCTTCCCCATATCCCCATCAAGACCTCTTCTTTCTCTTGTCTGTTTGCACGGTTTTGGCGACAGCACCGACTCTAATAAGCCTCAAGTTCGGTATATCTCACGCACGAGATGCATGAAGCCTTTATCTTTTACCCTGAACGATGAATACTCTCCACCGTCCCTCCTCCCCCGTTGATGCAATGCGCCGTTCGTGCTACATCTAAAAGGGATTTATCTCCCTTTCCTATACGTACATAAAGTGATTTATCTCGTCCCGGGTTTAGATGTGTCATTTTAAAGAACACAGTTCCCCGGAGAGAGACTCGCTGCGACGGGTGAATACGTGGCTAGTCAGTCATATGCTCCGGGAGGGAATGATAGCAAAAGTTTACCTCGTCGTAACCCGCGGTGACGGTAAAATATGCTGATGGTTACGTTTCGCAATATGAGTCTCGAAAATGCGTTATTCCGTAAGCGTGGAATATGTAAGGCGCAGTACGACGCGGTTTCTCTTCTAAATAAATATCCGAAACATTATTTGCGGAACGTAACTTACATCTCTACAATATTCAGTTGGTATAGGAACACCGAAACCAATTAGCTTTCTGGGATGTATAAAATGCATTAAAACCAAAGCATCGTAAGTTATCGATTATCTGGTGTTAAAAAAAACACCTTTTGCAAATCAGAAATGATCTTCATTTTTCCCTTTTCTCCATGCTATTTCGCCCTATCCGATAATAATAATAATAATATCTTCATTTGGGCGAGATTGAGACTAGGAAGTCTTTTCTTACATCTAACGCATCGTCATATGAGAAACAGAAAGAAAGAGATAGTCAGCAAAAGTACACGAAGAAAAGTAATATTTGGATTGAAAAAACCTAAGCTGAGGGTTCAGGAAAAAATTTCCGCTGTAGGAAAACACTCACAAGAAGGGGGTGTGAAAAAACTGCGAAACCTACAGATAGAAAACTATATTTTTGATGGAGGAGAAAGAAAAGAGTTATGATAGACAGGCAGTGAAAATATAAAAATTGTACAAAAATAAAAGGGGAAAATATACCTGCACTACAAACAACCAGATGAAATAAATCAACTTCACTAAACTAACATTAATTATAGATGAATTAAAATAAATGTCGAACAATGGGAGATATATTCAAATAAATGAAGAAAATGAAATAATATTAAGAAATACACACAAATTAAAGATTTAAAGGTCTAGTACCATGAAAATTATCTAAAAAATAGTGTATAGGAAATTGTTAAAAGACATGATAGTGAGCGTAAATTAAGAATAATCGATGCTAGGGCAAATCGTTTCGAATATCAATTTTTTCCATGAACGATACGCGATAGAATTTGAGAAATAAATGATTAGTAGTTATTTAAATTTAGATGTAGAAATGTTATTATTTTTTCCTCCTTAGCTAAATTTATAACACTTAATAGGTTAGGTAGGTGGTAGGTTCGTGATTTTTTATGATTGTTTTTTGGTCGTGGTGTGGATTTATTTAGTTTTGGAACTGATATTTACGGCCAGGTGCCCTTCATTCCGCAAACCCTTATTATCTAATAAAAAAATATATATAAATAAATTGGACTCACACAACCACATACTAACCCAAAAATTCCGATTAGCTGGGATTCGAACCAAGTTGGAGTGCTAACACGCTACCAACTTCGCCATCGCGTCCGGCTGAAATATTCTTCAATAGTTAATATAGAATGAAGTTGAGGCTTTGTTTTGAGGACTTGGTAATTTTTACGCTGAATTTAACAAAGTTGAAAATTATCCAGTAGTTCATATCATACATATAGGGAATTATTTCTTATTTTATGCTATTTGTGATAGAATAAATTTACCTTCGCTCTTTAGGAATCATTCAATTCGCCTGAAACAATATCTGTAAATTCAGACACATATTTTCGATGAAATCATTGGTATAGATACATCAGGGAATGTTACACTTTTAAGAAACTGTTATCGTGATTGTAAGAAATATAATTTTTGGTTCTTAAATAGATGTGTAGTTGAAATTTATTTATTTCTGTTAAAAACGTTTTCCTTAGTCCTTTCGGTGCTGTCTTTGACCTTATAAAAACCATAATTTCGAATTGATGCAAAACATCATAAAATTAATTTTAATTATTTCTTCTGATATTAAAAATAGCATTAGTGGAATATTACTGAATTTAATAAGTTATTTTTACAGATTAAACTTCATTCTAGTAATTTCAAGAAGTAAGGAGTACACCAGGAAAGAAAGGAAGCACGAAATTACCTTCCCTTGATCATTCCGACTGAATTATATATACTTTAACTCCGTAAATAAAAGAACTTAATCATCGAATCATGAATGCTTCACAAACTCTCACGGTAATTAAAAATACTCAAAGCAGAATATGGCCGAGCTTATGAACGACGACGGTGTATTCTTCGAAAAACGTTTTGCCTTCATGAAAATAAATTACTTTCAAGCCTCGCAAATAGTGTTCCGTCCCACGCTTTCTTAATTCAGGTCCTAATTATTCATTCAATTAATTGACACTCTCCTTTTCGTTTTCCCAATCTTCCTTTTTCTAAGCTCTCACACTTTAGTTCATTTCGTCCTTGATTCCCGGCAGAGCACTTCTGCCTCCTCTGTGCCATTAATTAACATTAGTCCACTGTTTTTGTCTTTGTCCAACGCACCTTGCACGATCCGCGCCACACACGTTTCAAAGGCCTCGAGTCTGTTTATATATGGCTTTCGTACGCTTCAAAGAGACAGGGTTTTTAGCCTACTTTCCGAGGCTAAGAAAGCTCGTGCGTTTTTTTGTTTGAAACCTACGCTTTTTCCCCAGTAAACGTTACCTTGGAAAGGAAAATTTTTGATTTTTATAGTCGAGAGCGATGCTGGTAAAGGAAATACCCTAGTAATGTCACCGTTCCACTTCCACAAACACGAGAGGCATTTCATCATTCTGTTACTTTGCTCCATATATTTTTAATTTTTAAAATTGTGCTCCCTACATGAAATATTCATGTAGGGAGTCTAGTTGAGTCTTCGCAATGCATCTGTACGTAAAGAATCGTGTTATATGATTCAGCCTTGAAAAGGTTTAAAAATATCAAATAATGGTTGTAATGAGAATTTAATTATGTAAAAGTCTAGGCTCCATATTAGGGTAGGAATTTTGGTTAGTAATTTAATTACGTTTCATTGAATGTATATAATTAGATGATACATACACTGGCACTGCTCCGACTAACTAGGCGTACTTGGCGGGTGTTGATATTTCTCAGTAGATTTCCAACTCTTCGATTATAAAATTAATCTAGAAAACTCAGATTTTTGACGTAAATTTTTCATGTAACCTACTATAATTAATTATTTAATATAAAAACATCTTTGACGTTTGTAGCTAAATATTGAGAGAAAAAATAATTAATTTAATCCGCAAGCACTGATGAATCTGGTTACTACTCCCTAGCTCTTCAATTATCATAATTTTTACTTTCTCCCTATACGTAGTATAGAGAAAGTATTGTATTTGCAAAAAAATTCGACCTCCAGATTTCGACGGAAATAGATGTTTTGGGGCACATAGAGCTCGTTTTCGCCATTTTCCCGAACATGTTTGCCTGTGTGTCTATGTGTGTGTGTGTCTGTCTATGGTAAAAAAGTTTGTGGGCGCTCTATCTTAAAAAGTAATTATCCGATCATTTCCAAAATTCATATTTAGTATTTTCCTAACAATGCCAAGAGTTGATTAGTTTTTGGTGAATATCGCTTAACAGGAAGTTGTGGTTTATCCGGAACCAAATTTTGTTTCTTAAATATCTCTGTCAGAATGCAATGTAGGTATATACAATTAAAAACAAAAGTTATAGATTATTTACTTAACTACAACTTTTGTATGAAACATTTTTTTCGTAACACAGATTGTTTAGGAGTTATTCTTCAATAATGGTTAACCGGAAGTTGCGGTTTATCCAGAAATGGAAGTTTTTCATACATATCTCTGTCAGAATGCAATGTAGGTATATACAATTTTGTACAAAAGTTATTAATAATGTATTTTATTACAACTTTTGTATGAAACATTTTCCTGTAACACTCATTGTTTTGGAGTTATTTATATACTACCGTCATAGGCTTATGTTTTCAATAAATATGGAGAAAGTCATGAGTTGGCCACATCAGATTTTTTTTTCATTTCACATTGCTATTTTTGTAACCGATAGCCTAATTGCAAGCTTTTTATTGTGTATTTTTTTGTTTATTTTATGCAAGTGTATGTCCATGGATTATTGAAATAAATACTCTCCGTGTACTTATTTTGCGAGATTTCCCTTTCTGTTGAATTTTATATCGCGAATGGTAGGGTGTAAGAAGAAATTTCTTATTTTCAGATCTCGTCCGAATACAGTTAGTTTTGTTATTGAAAACCTATATGGACTCCGAAGTTGAATTAAAGTTTAACAATGATTCAGTTAGTTCTGCCTTGAGATTAGAGAGTGAAAAATCTGAAAATAATGTAAGAAAAAATGTTAGAAGGAAGACTTTTAAAAGTATGAATTATTTCTGCATATTATGAACACATTTATGGTCGTTCTGAAAAGTTATCCATTCTCTTGAAAGCAGAATATGATTAGTAAATCTGTAAGCATATACGTAATAAATGTATCGATACAGACTTTTACCCGTACCTCGATGTATTTTATTTTCCAAATATCGCTTTGACGCTTCACACCAAAGAAGAAAATATATAATTTAATCAATACATTGATAAAGTGGACATCAATTGATGATGGCTGTACAAAACATGGAATTTCATAGTCAAACGTTATTGAGAAGAAAAAAGTTCGAATGGTGCATTAAATAAAATTTTAAGTATCCTTATGAAATGAAATGTAGGTCTTAATACAAATGATCGTTTATATCGGAGTATTTACCAGAGTCAAAGGGAGGAAATGGACGAAAGAGACAGGAGATTACGAACCTGCGCGCTTCGTGACTCGGAGGAGCGTTTTCGTACACATCCGACGTTAAAGTATTTTCTCGAATAATAAAGGAGGAAGGCGGAGTGGCCATTTCGGTATGTCGCTCATAAAGCAACTCCGCAGTACATCCCGGATTGTGGAATCAGCCTCCATTTCCCACACAACTCCCCTCGGGGAAATTGTGTTGGAAGAAAATCCAGCGTCCTTTCGGTGAGGGAATAGCCGACATATTGACACTTAGCTTCGGCGAGGGCAGGATCGAGGAGAGACGATTGAGGCCGGACGAAAAGGCTTTTTCGGAGGGCCGTTGTCCGAACGGCATCGGAAAATGTACGGAGCGCCACGGATTGCGGTCGAAAGAGAGGAAGAGAAAGGAGCGCATGTTTGCGGGGGAGTCGGAGCATTTAGAACGGGAAAGAGGTCCGAGATTTCGCCTGGGGCGGTTGATTGAATGCGACTGTACGGAGTCGCGATTGCGGGAAAAAATGTTTCCCTCTCCTTCTTAATTGGATGTGCGCGGTTTATGGAAGATGTCGCATGCGGCGCATGATTTAATTATGGTGGAATTATTTAGTGGGCGGAATATGTTTTGGTGGGATTTTGAGGGAGAATGTCCGTTAATGAAAATTACGGTTTTCGCCGTTTTCATAAAGACGACCTTGAAAAATGAAGTTGTTATTAGTATTATTATCATCAACTTGCGTGAATATTTATTAACATGAAATTAATAATATTATTTCTCCATTTACATCATAATATTTAATTTTTAAACAAGTAGAAATATAAAGTAAAATGATAAAGTTTAAAAAAAACGCTGATATCATATTGGGCGATTATTTGCTATGCTAAAAAAATATCTTCATTTACTAATTAGTTCTCATCATTTACGTAGAAAATTATTCATTTTTAAGCAAGTAATATAATATTTTAGAAATTTGGTTGGAATGATATAGGTCAGAAATGTTTCCGATATTATTTATGTTTGCTCTTTATTGGAGGAAATCAAGATAATTATTTTTTCAATCACCGTTTTAGCACATGAAACATTAGAAAAATAACTAGTCATATTTCAAATCCCATTAAACGTTACTGTCTATAAAAAGATTATAAAATATCTACGGAAAGCGCTGGAATAATTCATTATAAATTGGAACGGATTATTGATTACTATAATGCTATAAATAAATATTGGATTCACAGATATGGAATAATATATCAAACGAAATTTATTTTATCTCTTTAATTTCTTAATTATTTGTGCATAAATGCAGTCTTTTTTATTCTATAAAGTATGTTCTCGTACATTGTGATTCCCTTCTTAACACTCTTTTCCTTATTTCTTAATAACATCCTATATTTTTATCAACTATCTTTTGCCTTTGTCTTTCCCTCTGTCTTTCCCCTTTCATTCAACAAACAATTTGTTTTCTTTGTTGATTCCTCTTCTAATAATGATTACAACCCATTTCCTATTCCGTCGATTTAATAAATTAAGAAAGTTTACAAACATCGATTGCGATACATTATCATCTTTTATTTTGGTGTACGCTACACCGTGGATATTATGTTCTTTACAGCCCGTAAAGGTTTTAATTTTTTTAATTATAAGAAACCAAGCTTATATTAATATTTGAAATAAAAGAGTAAATCACCGTTTGTCTCATTTTTAAATGGCTTTGGTGTATTGAACTCGGAAAGTAGTTGTCGAAGTACGGAAATTAAATGCGAAAATTTGACGATGGAAATTCCGATAATCCAACGGACATTAATGAGGATGGGGTCAAGGCATTTAGCCGTTTCATCATTTAAGATTGACTCCGGGAATTGTAGTCGTGGGTGGCCGCGGGGGAGGTGGACATTATCATTGTTAATAATTCCCGTTTTCATCGATGCGTAAAATCTCCCTCAAATGCGCGACGTGCGCAGTTTTTTTCGAAAAGCTGTTTAGTCGTTTAACAGTTTTCATTTCCATTATGACGATTCGATCTCTCTCCTTCCCTCTGGAAATTTGATCGTAGGAAATTGCGGATGAAATTGGAGTTTAATTTTGTTTCATCCGCTCCTTTTTCCTGATTTGTTTCCTCCTTTCTCCCGGAAACACAGCTCTGTGATGGAGGTTTTTACTTTCTCTCTTGTATAAGAAGTAACTAAAAGTAAAAGTTGTTTTTTTTAGCTTAGGGATTATCCCTTCTTTATGTGTTTGAGGTTACTTTGCGTTAGCTCTTAAAAGTTCCAGTTCGTTTTATTCATCGACTCGGTTTGGAATATAGTTCTGAAATTTTAATAGGCTACTTAATGTGAAAGTATGCAGGAAACATTATTATTATTTGATGAATTTGACGCAAAAAATGTGGTAAAAATAACGCATAATTGCCATTAATGTGAAGGAGTAATCCATTTTCAGCATTGCAATTGTCACGAAGAAACGTGCTGAATTGACCATACCATTTCGTTTTAACCTCATTTCATTTGTCAATGAATTAGTCTTTAATCATTTTTGTAAAGATTGAGAAGATATCAGCAGGCTCAAATATTTTTTTAGATTCACACGAAATTTTTGTTCAAACCATTTTATCACGTTGAATTCAATGCTAAAATAAATCTTCCTAGATCTAACCCTAAGGATTGCTATTAAAAGCAATAAATGTCTTGATTTTTATTACGATATTCCAAGATAGGATGTATTTTGCTGTGATGGAACATATAGTCGTAAAATATTCCTTATTTAATCGGATAATTATTTATTTCTCGAGCCTAAGGCTGATTTTAAGCTAGAGAAGACTACCTTAGGAGGTCCATCTGTTCACATTCGTGACTCGCGTCATCGGACAAATGTAACTGAAAATGGTCAATCCATGTTGCCCTTAGGCCAAGAGGTCACGAGCAATACTATCCACTCCACGCCTCGGGTGAAGCAACATACCACAGCCTCAATTAGAGTCGTTTTAGTCAGAGCAGAAAGACATGTATGAGGAAGGAATGGGGCACTAGAATACAGGAGATTTTCCACCCTGAAAAACTTGTACTCAATGAATAAAAAAATGGTTTACATCCATTATTTCTTTGCTAATAAAAATGTTTGCATAAAGAGTTTCAAAGATAATGTATAATTACAAATATTCCCATATAGTATTCCTATTAAATGTCTAGTTAGTGTTTGATCATTAAATTCAATTAGAGCTGACCCGATTTCGTGGAGCACAATTTAATAAATTAAGTTTCACCAAAAGATTGTGAATACTGCGAAGTCGTGTTTTATTTTTAATCTGAATGTTTCGTTTCAGCGTAGACTGTTATCAATGAAATCTCTCTTATAGTATGGATTAGCGATCCACCTAAATTCTCAGAAATTGAAACGTTTAGTAAGCTGCGTATTTCCTCTTTTTGAATATTTTATCCATATATCATTCCTCGGCAAAGATTTTTGAGTAAACCATCTGTTATGCATGCCTTTCTGTCTCTTAGGAAAAGGCTCCCATTCGAGATTTATTAAAAAAATAAAGGCACCAGATATTGAGTATTATTTACCTCATGTTTAATATTCCATCCCTGGCTGAAGGTTTTTGCTATGTCTTCAAATACTAATGAAAAATTCACAGTCACCTCTCCACGCTATGAATATTGAAATCCGATTCTACGAGCGTGTAATCCGATCTTTTTAAGCACTTTATCTATGTCCCACGAGAAGATGGAAGTCGACCTTGGGCAGAGAGATATTCTGCGTAAATATTAAGAGTTTCATTATTATAAACTATAATAGTAAGTCTAAAGCGTAACCATTTTTTACGAACCCAAGCAGTTTTATGACTAATAAAATGATCGTCTATTTCTTAGCTATGATATGACTACCATTTTTATGTAACATGGAGTAATTTTAAAGAAATACCTAGGTAGTTCTATAAAATGTAAGCATAAAGGAAGCGTCTATCCTACACATCTCATATATGTTTAAAACACTATTAGGACTCTTCGTTTACTTCCTTGTAACTTATGAAGCCCTAAGCATCCAACAAATTTTAATTTAGTGTGCAAGCATATTTTATATGTAGTTCATTTATATGAAAACTAAGGAGGTTCAGCAACAAAATATTTTTCAATTTATACAGACCACAGAATATACATCATATTGTATGTAAAGGTCAAACTGTATCGTAAGATACTCTGTGTCCTGTATAAATAAAAAAATGTTTAGTTGCTTGAATTTCATTGGTTTTACTGATGGAATATCACCAAGCTAAGGGCGAGAAGATTTTGTTTATATCCAATCATTAATTCCTTCGCTAAAACTTAGGTGTTTAAATAAGTAAGGATTCATGAAAGAATGAAATTCGGAATAAATTAGACCAACAATGGTTTAATATTTTTCAGGCTATTGTAACTTAATTCGTTTTCAATTCATAACTTTAATTAATAGTACTAATTTATACAATATATACTATTTCTGGAACAAATACTTCCTTAGTATTTTACATCAACCTTCAAATAAACATTCATATTATGATTTTTCATAAATATTCTTTATTCTATTTTCTTTTCTGTAGCGTATGAAATTTTCGGGACGGAATTGGAGCTCTGACTACATTACAGTTTTAAATCATATTTATTATTACAACGGGCAATTCTACACCAATGTAGATTTGGAAAATGGGATAAATTTAGAGAAAATAATGTAAAGATGTATTTATTTTGTGGATCATATCATTTTTTTGTTAACAGTTATATTCTTAATCTCTTACTTTGTCACACATGAATGTTTTGTATTGTATAATCCGATTTAACTACTTGTAGTGAAGATAGAGCGTCCGTCTGGCTCGTAGACCGGTTAACTGTATCTATCAATCTATCCGGATACGCTCCACATAAACTTTAACGCGATGACTAAAACAACAGCGCCCTTCCGCTCGTAAAACGGAGAAACTTCCGCGGGATGCGCGAAAAAGAACAATCGAGATTGCCCGATCATCGGTTTAACTCCTTCACCGGATTAATGAGTCACTTTACGGCCAGCGACGTTAACTCGATCCCCTATATAATTGATGGATAATGAGTGGAATGTGGGAGTGAATGGAGCCCGTGACTTCGGTGGGTGCACGTCGTTACGGGCAGGTGACCATTGGCGGAGGTGTCGGAGGAATGGTCGTGGATTAAAGGTCGCGGGAGGGACTAAAGATCGTGTATTAGGAAGGGGGGGTGAGCAGTGGGAGAGAGAGTAACGTGGAGTAATTTACAGCGGACGATTGAATGTAGCGCCGTGGGCCAAGGAGGGGCCGTGCCACTAGCAGATCAATACAGTGGAAGAGAAGGGGAGGGATGCGAGAGGGTAACCGGGCCGAAAATCTACCTCACTCAAAATCTAAATCTTTCGCTCCCAACTACCTTCCGTGGCTCGGAAGAATGGGTTAAAAAGTCTTTTGTTGGGATGTGCTTCTAAGGAGGCTTAGATGTGTGCCTCTCGGATTCTGGAGGGCATGTTCTTGCTGCGGAATATGGGAAACGCATAGTTTTGTCGTATGAATTTCTCAGAGGTTCGTTTGAATTTGTGGGGTAGTTGTTGGATGATTTCGTTTCTAAGATTTTTTATCAATCTGTGAATTTCTGTCCATTTTCACCAAGTACCAAGTGGTTCCATGTGCTGATTTTTTGGAAGGATGACAAATTATTCGGTTTTCACTCTCGCGGTATGTACGTACAAAATTTTGAGATGCATTCCACAAAGGAATTTAAACCTAATTTGACGGTATTTATGACACAGTAAATTAGGAAAATCGTTTTTCATAATTTAGAAAGGAATACTTTACCAAGAATCACAGTTTTAAGTAAGTCTCTAGACATGTATTAATATTTGAAGGCATAAAAAATTCATTCTTCATTGAGAAACCATAGTAGTTACAACATTTAGATTTAAGGGTACTAAAAAGTTTTATTATATTTTAAAAGATAGATTTTTTTTACTGAGCAATATCTTCAAATTAAGGATGTATTTTTAATCTTTCTACTCAATCGAACTATTACGCAAGAGTTTACGATACTCTTTACTTTTTTGTATCATTTCCCACTTTTGTTTCAATAAGTAAATATGCATCTGGATAAACGTCACCGAGATACTTCGTGGCGTAGGAAGCGGATCGTTATTGGAAAGGTTATCAAAACTTACGTTGAATTTCCTCAGTAAATTCAAGAACAATAGATTTTAGGTAGGCATAATATATAGAAAGGTTTTTAGCACACACTCTATTTCACATTCTGATTAGATTCTAATATAACATTCATTTTTATAGACATTGAAGACAAGTAGCTGCAAAAATTTAATTTTTCTGAGAACGAAACGCGAAGTAACCAACTAGGAGAGTAAATGCTCCTTTCAAATTGCAGGAACGCGGCTAGCTTGATGCAATCGTAGATATTCCTTCTAATTATCATGTCGCTATAAGTTCATATTTACATTCTTTAACTGCAATATGCGGTTTAATATAAAAGGTACTCAGAGGAAGGTTTTTATTGCGGTTGCACATATTGAGTTTCACCAAAAATTACTCAACGGGACTTTAACCTATGGCTTGGTTCTGATTTAATTTTTTTAATTATTCCTTTTTGTTGCTGTGGCTAATAAGAGACAGATGTTGGTATTTTTCTTTCTTGCGTAGCCACTGCTGCCTTAATAGATCCCTCCCCCTAAGCTCTCATGAACTTGTCAGTGGGTGCTTCACCGAGGCAACAGCAAAAACGAACTCACACAACCATTCACTGATTGGAAAAATCCTATCAGCCGGGATTCGAACCCTGGACCTTGGGGTTTGGAATGATAGCGTATATGGAATGCTATCCACTCCACCACCAAGACCGGTTAATTCGTTCAATCTTCAATAATGAAGGATTGAATAAACAACATGAAATAGATGGCTAGGAGACCTGCATCAAATCAATTCTAAGACTTTGTGATTACTTATATGAGTATTCTAACTTTCGGTAGGTTAATGCTTCATTAAAGTTCAAAAATCATCATTAAACACCATTCCATTCCCTTCCTTGTAGGTAGTTTACTCTACCCCTTTTTTAATCCTACAACTTTTGTCTTTGTCTTCTACTCTGTTTTTTCCCCCTTGAATTCCACCCTCGATTACTTACTTATTGATTTATCAATATTATTGGTAGAACGTTGGTAGTAAACCAGACGTTAAGACTATTGGCTAGCCGTCGTACTAAACTCTCTTGTTGATATCTGTGTAGGTTATTCAAACTTTTTTTGGTGTTTATGACAGGTTCTAGTATAAAATCAAATTTTTGGATCAAAATATAGTGATAGGTTCCCAGTCTCACTGGGTATTAATTTTGTATCAGCCGCAGGGCCGTTTTTTCCGTAGCGTTAATCCGGATGTATATTTTTAATGAAAACATGTCATCGATCCCTACATAACTGGCCCTCCGAATGCGTTCCTATGTCAACGCTCTCCCACTGTTTCTGCTTAATCATCATTGTCGGAGATGCGGAGGAGGGAAAATTTTCGCCCTGTGGACCACATCGAAGTTACTGGGGGGCGGGTTGGTGGGTCGACTCACAACTTGTAGTTTTTTCGGCTTTCCATATCCCCTTTGCATGGAAATTTTGTTTCGTTTTGTTTATTCGAAACATATTCAACACTCGGGGTAAATATTAAAGTACGAAACAGTTAATAAGATATGCCTTCGAACTAAGCTGGGTTAGCACATTTCTAGATTCTTAATGTTGGTGAATGATGACTTATGATGACATCAACCAGTAAAACGAACTCTTTGGAGAATGGTGAGACTTGGTTGTCTGGAGGACACAGAAAGTGGAGCATAAGACTATAAATTTGAGAAACACAGATTAAATGATAATTGAAAACCAATGATTCCATGAGCGATAGCGAGGCTGGTCCTAAGAAATAGATAGATTGGAAGGATAATAAATAATGCCATTAGCTACGTAGAGTGATAGGCCGATCAAAGAAAATAATTCGAGACGGAAGATGGAATAAACGGATTGTGAGAACGTAGCAAGAGCGTAGAATACTATACGTTTATGTGATGCAAAAATTAGAAGCATGCGGTAGTTTTAAAGAAAATAATTGATGGTAGATTTCAAGGGAAAAACAGAGTTGAAGACAAAGATAAAAGATGTTGGGTAAGTTATCTAAGGAAGGTGAGGTAAGCTATCCGGTAGGTGAAGGGGATTTCAGCAAGGATTTTTGATGCACATGTACCTATCAAAAGGTAGAACACTCGTGTATGTATGGTAGTTTTAGTCGTTTTACGGAACACCTAGAGATTGTATAATACACACCGGTTTGGAAGCCTTGATCTAAAGAGGAGCGAAATGGACGAGGAAATAACGTTAGGTAGCCGCACTAATGAAACACGATACAGCTCTCCTGAAGAAACTAGATTGAGGACCACCGGGGAGGAAGCTTTAAAAGTCTCGATTTCATTTTTTCTAGAAATTCTCGACCGCGTATTTTTCGGGGGAGATTTCGGAAGAATTAATACACCCTGTTTGGAAGGTAGAGAGGATTAATCCGAGAAGAGAAAGATTGTGGAACTTAGAGGTATTATGAATCCCTTTCTCAAAGAATAATTAAAGAACACAACAGTTCCATCCTAAGCCCGCATTAGAGAAAATCCGCTGTTTCGTCGTCATCTGAAAAGGGACAAGAAGGACATTATGGAAATGTAAATATATATATACAGGATAATACGGATTCACTTCTATCATTTGAATAAGACTGAAGATTGTGAAGATACAATTTAATATTGTGAATTAGCAGAAGAACGCTAGTCTACTGTACTAAAGTCTAAGTACATTTTTGTGGATAAAAGTGTAAAATCTGGTCTCTTAACTACGGCAAGATAATTTCTGTTTCGTTTAACATATCGAATCATAAAGATTAGAATTACTGTCCAATTCATAACATATCTTCTTATAACTTTTTAATTCGCTTATTTCATAATATTTATCTAATATATACTTTGCTCTCCTTAATCTCAAAAATAAGAATTCTCGGAATGGAAATATGGTTTTGCCAAAATTAGGCCACAAAAAAGTGAAGTATAAATAAATATTTTGTGCAATTAATTTATCCATGTTAACGTCATGAATATAACTAGGTAAAAATTAATCACGTAATCGATTAATATGCTAATTAGAAAGGAAGATTTCCCCATCTGAAATATCACGTAAATACCGTTAAATAATTATAACTTATCTAATAGAAACAGGAAGAAAGATGCCAATCATATTTACTTCAATAATTATTACTATTTACAAACACACACAAACATTCCCTAACCAGAAAAATCCGGTTAGTCGGGATTCGAACCCGTGACCTTGAGGTAGGATTCTAAAGGTAATACCTAAGAATGCCATCGTTTTCGTTTTAGCTGTCGAAATTTTTAGGATATATATTTTACTATTTGATGTAATTTATGAACCGCCATTTGCACTTATTCTATTACGTGAGTCACGATATACCTTATGCTGTCAAAGAATAACGAAGAGGGTCTTGACGAACGTTTCGCTACTACGTGTAGCATCTTCAGAAGAGACTTCGAGACTGAAATTAACCCGAAAACAGCGAGCAGAAGGAGAAAAAACAAAAGAAAGTCGCTAAGCGAGATCAGCGAGACTGAACAAGGATCTGTCGAAATCAGTATCAAAATTCATGAGAAGTTCCCGATTTTTATAAATAAATAAATTTTCCCAAGCGTCCAGACCTGAATTAGAAATGTGAACATGACTCAGATTATAAACGTTAATGTTGTGTGCAAAATCAAACATATGTTTTGCAACAGCCGAATTAGAAAATCTCTCAGATCTGAAGTGGGCTAGATGTTCTTTAAACCTGATGATAGCTCTCCTCTTTGTTTGGCCAATATATTTTAGTTCACAATCTGGGCAAGAAATACAATAGATGCCAGAATTATGAAGCAGTTCAATCTTGTCCTTGGTTGAACCTAGCAAATTCTTTAAGTTAATGTCATTATAATAGCATACTTTAAGATTGTTCTGTTTAAAAATAGTAGAAAGACCTTTAGTTAATGATGGGAAATACGGAATTTTTATAAATTTTGAGCGTAAAGTATCAAGAGTTTGAGAAAGAGTAGAGCATTGACCAATCAATCTCTTAAATTTATGCCTCTTAACTAAAGTGTTATTTAATGAAGAATCGTAACCTAACATATCAGCAGTATTTTTAAAGAAACTTAATTAATAATAAGTATATATATATACTTATTCTATGCCTGGCTCAACATTATCTTCCTTACATTTCCTTAAAAGGTCATCTATCTATAAGTTACCTAAAGTGGGCATGTCATACTGCAACCCTGTCTAACACCTTGGGTAATAGCTAATTTTTAGGTCATCTGTTTCCCTGTATCATTCACAATTTTTGTATTTCTATATAGGCTCTGAGTAGCTTTTAAAAAAGATTTTTAGGAAATCCTCTTCTTCCCCAAACTATCCATTATATATCTCTGTTTACACGATCGAATGCTTTTTATAAATCTATGAAAGATAGATGCGTCTCAAGGTTAAATTCTCTCCGTTTTATATAACCAATTTCTATTCTCAAAAATTGAAATTGGATCATTACATAGTGTTAAATAATGCGCATTTTTAAGGAGTCGTTTGAAGAACTCTGAGGTATTTTCATGTGAATATTCTTAGCCGAGCTTTCAAGTTCGCATTGAAATCGAAACATCTTTTTATTCATCCCATGCTCTCATCATCGGTTATTCAGAAAAGATTATAAACGTTGAATTTCCCTCTGAAAACTCGCATTCATTCCTCCATTCGCTCGGAATTTTAACTTCCATTTACCGCAGCGTTTTCCCGGAATGGAATAAGAACGCGGCAGAAAGATTTTCCGACCCATGTTCATGCTCGTTTTTACCCACTATCTTTCCGAAAAAAAAAAGTTTTCGCTTTCAGCTCTTCATTTCGGGCACCCGTTCTCTCTCGTCAGAGTTTACTTTTGGCGCCCTCGAAATTCCTCCATCCATCTTCCCTCGTCCGCATTCATTAGTTGTCCGTTTTCGCTTTGAATCTGGCTCAACTGTCCACTGCCTGTCCGATGCACTCACGTGCCTCATATTCCTTCGCAAGAGTTTCCTCAAGTAGCTAGACTGTGTGTACACACGTTCCCATAGATTCGGAGCCTCTCTGTACTTTTTTCCGTAGTTTTTACCTCCTGGTTTCCTGGAAGGTAAGAGTTACAATGAGAGTATACTCTTTTCTGTCTCGTGTAACGTTCAGGTAGCTGAATGAAGAATTTTTCGGGGAAGCTTTGACCGCTATTACTTCCTGGTTTGGTGCTTTAGCACGGTCAAGTTTAATTTCCCGGTAGTAAATTGTTGAAATATTGTCAACACATTGGGGAAATTAATATGCAATATTACAGATATTACAGTAAATTATAGATCTCAAGTTTATATTATAATATGATTGATGCTATTTCATTGATTTACCTTTATGTTCGTCATTGATTACTTTAATTATATAAATGATACCTTAAAAATAAATTTACGCCCAAAATAATGAGCATTTTATAAGTGACAACGTATTCAAGGTTTTCATGTTTTTTTTTCTAGGTGAAAGTTTTTCTAGGGCTATGTGTTTTAAGCATGATTCTCCATCGTAAATGTTTGAAATATTGTCAACACATTGGCGAAATTAACGGGCTATACAAAAGTAGGTGAATTCTGGATCGCCGGCTTATGGTCGCATTGAGGTGATTTAATTGATTTACTTGTCTGTTCATCATTAATTGAATTAATAACGTAAATGATACCTTAAAAATGCATTTACAGTAATCATCATTTTATTTAAGAATCGTTCAATTTCTTATAAATTTTTAACACACAACTATAAAACACAACTTTGCTTATCGATTACATTTGCGTATCGTTCGCGAAACAAAATAATTTTTGGGGCAAAATGTACTAACTTCTACTTCTCTTATCGTTCTCGCACTGTCTGAATGCCACATACAAAAGAAAGGGCGCATAAAGTTGTCTACATTCTCGGATAGCGTATTTTCTCTGAATTATTAAGTATATGAACTTTTTGTTCAAATAATCTTTCTTCTGAGGATTCCCATGCAACATCCTGAAGTATTGACTTATACTAATTGATTTGCAGTAACAATTCTTTACAAAATGTACTGCCTTTCGTTTTGTGAAAGAATGATCAGGTTTGGCCATCACTTGGCTATAGAATGAGTGTTCTTCATTCCGTTAGTGGAACTTTTAAGGCTAAAACGTCGAAGTGTGAAATTAGTTAACTGTTACTCACGAGTTTAGCCATATGATGTAAGTAGTTTTTCTAGGAACATACTTGGGACTAAGTATACATTTTGAAGAGGTTTTATTCCTAGATTAGGCAATCGATATTTTGGTGGTAGATATACGAGGGAAACTTTTGCTAGAAAGGAGGAAATTCCATGGAGGAATGTTGAAATATGGATTTCCGATCGTTATTCTCTCCGGTTGGGTTGGCTTCGTTAAGGCGAGAATTATCTTTTCGCTTTCATAAAATTAGTACCTGTAGTCACTCGAATTTTGTGGTAATATATGTTCGGAACTAGATATTGTTTCCCTTATTTTAGATTGTAACATAATTTTTGATCCATCATGTCGTCTAAACAAACGTGAGCAAGATATCTTCTGATCAGTTGACTGCCGACCAGTTATTGCGTCTACCTATTGACTACAGCCCGCCAGTACCCCAACAGAAACGTAGTTAATTAATACGTTAACGTTAGTTAATATTTGGCAAAAATTTCTGAATTTTGGTATTCAAGAAGTTAAGAAATGAAAATGTTGATATTAAAGGATGAGATAAATTTTGAGTAAAAATTCTCAAGGCCAAATTTCCAGTAAATTGCCAGGACAGTCCAGCACATCTAGCTCCAAGGTAAAATTTCTAATACCAAGCTCTAACGTCGTTATATCTTCTCGTGATAAATTTCAAGACGTGCCGAGGTACCCATGCTTTACTTTCAAGGTGATAACGATATGAAACCACTTAACAAGAGTTACCCAAACTATGCCCTTAGACCCTCAAGTTGAACTTTCCTTCCTCCTCCGAAAACGTTTCCGGACGACGTTTTTTTATTTAGGACCCGACATCCCCTGCTAGTTGCGGGAGAGCACTCATAATTTTTTCCCAACTCGCCCGGATGCCTTGCCATCTGTAAACACCTCATAAACGAAAAATACCCTTTTTGTCGAGCTTCTATCTCCATTATATAGAAGACTGTAAAAAGAAACGACAAAAGAAACGGGCACCTCGGTATTTAAGCTCCGAAAAAAGGTGGCCAAATATGTCACAAAGGACGTTTCAATTCTTCCTCCTGCCTGTTAGCAAAATGCGCGCCTTACAGCGGTGTAATTTATTTTTCCCTTGCTCGGTGAGCTTTTAAAGATAAGGAGGTGAGAATTTTGGATGAAGATGTATAGAATAAATAGGTGGTCATGTATATTCCGCAGTTATAGTGAAATCTGAAAGAGGAATGGTCATCTAAATTCAATTGGTCAAGTTTTTAAGATAGTTTTGTATTTGATATTCTAAAATTTTGCAGATCAGCACTGAGGAAGAACCAGCAGCATGTCAAATTTAGATTAAAAGCTTAGAATTTTCCGTCTATTAAACTTTATCGACAATTATTGCCGGAGGATGCTTATATGGTGAATTAACACTTCAATTTCGACCAATTATAGTAAAAATGCATTATTTCCCAATAAACTTACAATAGGTTATTAGAAATTAAGCGATTAAGAGAATAAATTTATTCATGAAAAAACACTTAAAAAATGTAATGAGCATATCAGCTTCAAACTCACCCCATGGACTAATGTAAAAAGTAAATTTATCTTCATACGCAGCAGGATAAGATCTAATTTCTTAGTAGAAATTATAGCTTCTGTAAAGAATCTCGATAATCTACTGAAGTGATAGGATAGCAACTGAAGTTTGCTGTAGAATCGGAATCAGTTGTGGTTTATCAATTATGAAACTCTGATTCAATACATTTTGTTGATCATATATCAGTCAATACGTTAAGGTTAAAGAATTCTGACGTAATTCGTCGAAAAGTAATAGGGAAGTATAAAAAATATAAATATAAAATGGACTGATTCGTCTGTAATTATGAATATTAATTTTGCGATATCATAATTTTATAACAAACGTATTAGGCAAAGGTCGGAATAAATTGACTTGGGTATGAAGAGATTAAGAAATATTTGTGTATATAAATTGGGAGCTTTATCTAGTTTCAATGGTGCATTTACAAAATATATACGATACATAAGAGCCGATCCTCGGAAAATTGGGCAGAAAATTAAGTCGACATTTTATGCGTGGAATGATTCACACTTCAATACGTTCATAAGAAAGCACTGCCGACAAAGCTACAACGTAGCAGCAATATTTTCTGCTTGAATAGTTTTTAAATATTTTCTTAATTTCTACAAAATATAAGATCTACATTCCTTTTCAATCATTCTTTATATTTATCATTCAATATTTATGATTAGATGGAAAATTGAAAAGTAAATCATAAACTAGATATCGGTTCTGATTTCATGCAAGACTGCTTTTTACGAATGTTCTTTTGCTACCAGCAGATAAATCCTTAAGTTGCCAAAAGCTGTAGTTTCAGGAAGGATTCAAATCAAGGGAGTTGGGTATCGCAGCGCAAGTATGACAAAGGAGAAATAGTTTCCAACTCTCAGCAGCCAATGTTTGCTTATTCGAAAGTTCTTGCACTGGAAACTCCTCGAAGGAACTGCCATGGGGAAGGGAAAAACACGCTGAACGAGAGCAATCGGATCAACAGTCTAACAAATGTACTGCCTGATTTATTTTATCCTGTTACACTTTTGGGAGTTCCATGTTTGCGACTTCATTCATGAATAAATTAATTAAAATTTAGATATGAACGGGATATTGCTGTTTGAAGAAAAATGTGCGTTTGGTGGTGCGGAAAAAATAAGAATAGGGACGTAAGAGAAATTTCTGTTGAGGTAATTGGAGAGTTACATTTATTACCTCTTGTAGGCACTTATCTTTCTTTTTATGGGCAATGTGTATAAAAAAGTTTATGTTTACAGTAGTATCTGCTGTAATGTACCGGACTTTTCTCCACATTTTGTGATCTTTGTAATGTAGGTACATACATTTTCAGAACGAAGAAGATGTTATGAAGTTCAAAGATTTTAAACTTGTTAAGGTAAATTGATTCAATGCTTTTAACGCATTCACATGTTCATAATGTTTATTGTATAGTTTAAAAAAATATTGATTCTATTTGAGCTTAGTCTTTAGAAAATATCCACACTTTTTCTGCAATAAAAACAAGAACTTCTAATCTTAAATGTGTATTTTGGGTACAGAAAGAAATATTGAAATACGGCTGTTAATGAATTAGAGGGTTAAAATCAGTGCGGCATTCCTTTCTTGCTTTCTCTGACTTCTGGGAAGTAAGAGGAGGAACACCGACAAAGAAGGCTTTTCGATATTTTAAACCTCTAATAAGTGTATTTTGGAGTATTTAAAAATTCCATAAACATTAACGTGTATTAAACATTAATAAAACACCAAACATTTTCCGTTATCGGCTATAGTTTAAAAATATTCAAATACTTCAATTCCTTCAGAGCCAGTTAGAGGTTTAAAATCTCCGATAGCCATCTATGTCGTCGTTCCTCGTCTCTTTCACCGGTATTCGAAGAAACCAGGAAGGAATCGACGCAATGTTTAGAAACGCCCTGTCATGCAGAAAATCCATATTTATTTATTTATTTATTTATTTATTTATTTATTTATTTATTTATTCAACGGGATGTACCCTTTATAATGGAAGAATGATATTATATTTTTCGTAATGGCAATATCGTGGATTAGGTGTGATTGATAACCAGCTTTACTATTTTCACCGCTTAAGTACTTCATTCCTTCCTCAATTTTTATTCTCTTAGTCCTCCTTAGTAAACACGCAATTATAGATCAACCTTGTTGATGCAAATGGAATTGAACATTGTTTCAATACCCGCAGTATTTCCCTTGTTTCTGTAAGCATTTGTTTGGCAAATCGAACATTCAAGAATCAAGTCCCGCTTCCCGGAAATGGCCCGCAGATGAATAAACATTTCGCTCGGCATTTAAGAGTAAACTATTTCCAATCTTCGGACAGGATAATTGGCGCAAAAGAGACCAAAACTATTGTTTGTATCGATGAAGAATTCACGGCGTTTGCTCTCGCAGTCCCTCGTTTATTAATTCTTAATTTTGTCGGAGTTAGCGAGCGCTCGTGTTTCCAGAGGCAGGTGAAAGGAATACTTCTTGGTATGAAGGCACGCGTGACGGGTTACAACCAAAGATCACATGCAGTATCTAACTCAAGAGCCTCAAACTTTCAACCTTCATCAGGCGAAGGGGTTACTATCCGCTCCTGCCACACGAATCCATGGAAAAGAGTCCAAAAAAAATAGTCGCGCGTAGAAAAGTTACAGGATAAAAGTCACTGATAATATAGAATCATTATAAATTTTGCATGAACATATAATAACTTATAAAACATAAGCTGTTTACGATCTTAATATACTATGTACTGACAATATATAATTTTGATTTGATTATGTCATTGAAATTGTCTTATTGCGCTTAAGATATTAAAGAAAGAATGATTTTATTGCATGCAATATAAATAATGATGTTGGTATACACAAGGCGTTTATTGACGATTGATAATATACAATTTATATTATACGATTAATAATATGCTATTAATAATATAAAATTAATAATATATAATTTTCGTCTCATGACTTTATTGATTTTTTAATGGCACTTGAATTAATGGTGGCATTTGAAATTTTATTACTTTCCATACATTAGTACTGAAAAAATGAAAAGCCAAGCCAAAGCTATGTTAGTACCGTTAATATATACTTACATATGTCGTATCGAATAACAGATCAAATATTAATACATACAAAATGCAATTGCTAAGAACACTAACGTTTGTTATAAGCTGAAAACATACCGCGACGGCGATACATTTATTTTAAGTTCTTTTTATATTTTATATATATTTTGTACTGGCGTAACATGAAAAATATAGCATTTATATGGGTATGTAAGAAGGAAAATAATAGCCTATCAGTCATCAAATGAAGATGGTTTTACATCGAGATAAAGTTACTTAGATAAATTGTAGAAGTGAAACTATTCTTGCTCCATATGGGAAGTACTCATCTAATCAATAGATCGGGGAAGAAAAGTCAGTAGGAATAGGATTTACATTTTAACATCAACTCACATGAAAATTTCCGCGTTTCTCAAGAATGTAGCAGGAATATTTTAGCAACGCAAATTTTCCCATTACATCATCCTTCAACTCCCCGGCAACTCTGGTTCGTAACCCTCCGTCTTGTACCTCCCGTGCCTAAAAGTCCATGCTTTTTCCCTAGACGGGGCGTGAAAAATTCTTAGAAACACATTTGCTCGTAATTCACTCCTCGCCTCATTTCCGTGCTAACTGTGCCCTCCATCTGGGGGCTATTAGAGGGCCAGGGTCATTTTGCTTTACCCTTCACGCAGAGACAAGACAAAGGCCCTGACAAAAACCTTCCCTCCCTTTGCGAGGTCGTCTTTTTGGTCATGGCACTATGCACAGAGGAGAACGAAGAAAAATGTGAGAACTATAGAAAATATATTTCACCGAGAGGACTTAAAACACCGACAAAGGGATGTAAAAAATCGGGATGGCTACCGGAGGAATTTATAATTTCTGAGAAGGATGAAAAAGTTGCGGTCCGAATTGTCCCGCCATGCTTTTCGTTTTACTATTTAACGTTATGCAACAGCAATGAAAAAAGTTAGGACTTAAAAGTAAGTTTCGTTGAAGGAAGTCATTAATGGTATGAAGGACATTAAAGGAAAGGATGGAACTAGACATTCATGGTATACATAAGGAGAATTTAGGTGTTAGTGAAGGGAAAGGTAAATCAAGGAAATGGTTTAGAGTTGTGGCTGATGAAATATTTAGGAGAGGTGAGAGAAAGTAAAATTTCTAGGAAGGAAAAAGAAATTCGATCTGAATCGTCCCACCGTGCTTTTCAATTTACAATTTAACGTTATGCAACAGTGATTGAAAATTTTAGTAGACTTGAGAGTAAATTTTGTTTAAGGAAGTCATTAATGATATGAATTAAATTTAGGGAAAAGATTGAACAAGACGTTGACGGTACACACAGAGAATTTCGGTGTTAGTAAATGATAAGAAGATCAATAAAATGGTTTGATGATATCATTATGGAATACTGGGGACAGTGGATAATAGGGAATATCGAGAAAGAGGTACATATTTGCGTGAAGTGAAATGTTATTCAAAGAAAGAAAAGTATGGGGAATAATTATTTATATACGAGGCCATAAGTTATCATTCGAAATTAGTTAGTGTAGTAGGTAAGTAAAGGAATTCGATGTAAAAAAATAGCTTTATTTAACTCTTATCTTTTCAAAAGCGGCGTACAATGTATGCAGGGATGTTAATTAAAATTTTTCTTTTCGTGAAAAATTATTTTTATACATTATAAGTATCAATATGAGTTGTAATTATTACCATGTTTCAGTTCTTGATATACTAAAACAGGAACAGAATAATTTCTGAAAAGTTATGCCGTTAACACTTTGCAATTCACAATGGAACAATTCCATTGAAGCGAACAACTGTATATAGTGAATCTATTCTCTAAATCAGTTTGTTAATAGTTCTTTTAAACCCTTATTTATTATGTTAGTCCATGTAAATCGCTAAAGTTATAGTGTACATTACGGAGAGAGATCAAATCAAAAAGCTACGCCCATAGAAATGTGCATCTTAAATTTAATAGTTAACTAAATTGACTTATGGCAAAGGACATCAATACCTGAACCAATATAGTATTGCAGACATCATATTTTCACCTTAAAATTCCATCAACCTTACATATATTCTCTCCAAGCTGCATTTCGCAAAACATTCGATGGCTTAATTTTTTCAAATACCAATGTGGTTCTTAATAATTTTCAAGCTTCATAATTTGAAATTCCTTCTTTCTGTTATCTTAATTTTTCATTAGGAAAGAAGGTCACATCCTCCTTTTCACATTTCATTTTACCAGCATTTCATTTCTGCTGCTGCAGTATTGAGATTAGGCACGATTGGACATCTCTTTTGAATAACCTTGAACGCCTTCGCAGTGCACACTTCATTAACTACATCTATAGGGGGCTTTGAATTTGCAACAGGAAACTGGCGTTCTGAGAAATTTTTGCCTTAAAGAGGAAAAGGTCATGTTGGTTAACGTCATCACTAGCAGAAATGTTGCTTTTTTCTCTTTGAAGGGAAATCTAACTTTTACTTATGTTCCTATATCATTCACGTGTATACATTTTAACGTAGTCAGTTGGTATTAACTCTAAACATGGCTGATATATAGGGGAACAGAGTTATTTATCTATTTGATAAAGAATTCATATATTCCATGACCCAAAACCATGGATTTGGTATATTTTAGAGTTTTTAAAGTTAACTTTATATGTATAGGAATCCATCTGCAATGTCAAAATGTACAAACACACAAACACTAAATGTTTACCCATGACGAGGATAAAAAGTATTCTTGGAATATTTCAATTTAACATTCTTATTTTATTTACTCTCATTTCGAGCTCTTTTATCAAATATTTACTTCCTGCACTAAGAGAAATCTTGTTAATACTAATAGATTTGCTTCAAAATATTTAGGGAACCTCCGTCCTTTCGTCACTAAATGGAAATATTAGGTGGAAATCAACAACGAAGTAGAAGTAGTATTTTTCCGGATCAGATTAACTTCGTTGGTAATTGATTGTTATATTTCAAATTATATATTCAGCATTTATAAATTTATTTAAAGATAATTTTGGATTACTTAAAAAAAGGGTTGGTTCCATCTTTATGTTTTAGCCAATAAAGCAAGATGAGTCCTCATTCTAAGTAAATATATTGCTGTTGTTTGTTTATATGCGCTCTATTGATACAAATATACGTTAATATATACTAATATTTTATTTATAACTTGGCACTAACAGTACCTTTGTACATAAGAGCCAAATATGGAAAATAAATTATAATAGAAATTAAAAAAACGTTGGCAGATTTGCTACTAATGTTAATTCCCCGATTACATGTAAGAGGAGTATAGTAACATGGAGTTATCTTAGCAGTTATTTCTCATTAGAGTTCTACAGTATTCTTTAGGTAAAAAATTATTCCCGTTCATCATTTAAATATCATCAAATTCTGAAGTTTTACGGGTTTTGTTAATTATGCGAGAAACTTAACGAATTAATTAAAGAAATTCACAGCACCTTTTTTATATTTGTGTATTTTAATATACGCTCATTCAATTTTTACTATCCTGAAATGCTTTCACTTTATGTTCAAAAGAGATAATCATACTGAAACTCTTTAATTTTTTTATCGTGGTTGTTTAGCGACAAGTTGGGTTATCTATTTTAAGGCCGAAAAGTTTTTCATCCCATTATTTGAGATGAAAATTACAAATTGATATCTTTCTCTTTTAAGACCTTTTCTCTTCTTGGACTCTCCGCAATGAAAAATGTTTTATTTTCAATTCCCATTTAACAGTTATTGTTTTTGAGATTCTCTATGACGGAGTTTTCGTTTGTGCTTTCCTTGAAACTGGGCGTAGAGAAGATATTCAAACGACTAGCCTCCCCCCACATTTCATCGCTGGAGGTGAATTTACCTGGACCCATTATCTCCGTTAATTTCTCGTAATTCGAAAATGTCCCTCCATTTTGTGTTCCTCATCCTTCGCTGGGTTGCTGATATCGAACCAAAGAAGTCTAATTTACCCCATCTTCAAAGAAAATTCCTTCTTTGAAAGAGACCTTTGCATCCTTATCGTTTGTCAGGTATGGTATCATTGAAAAGACAAGAGAGGCGTATTTGAAGGCAAAGGACAAATGGCTTCAGTTAAATGAGCTATAATTAATTAAGAAAAGTGTCTTTATCAAAATTATTATTAAGTTTGCAATTAATAAATTAGTTTACGTCTTTATCATACGAGATTAAGACTGGCCAGTTATTTCTTTCATCTAATCTATATTGTTGCGTACGAAGAATTGTGAATAATTTTAGTTCTAAGTACACTGATTTTTGGGTACAATACAAACCTTAATGGCTAGAAAAATCTAAAGTTTGAAGCTAATTAAATTTGGTTCTCAAGTGTTGGTTGTCTGGAGAGAAACAATAGCTAGAAGTTTCGAAATGGAAAATCTAGAGGAGATTGCTCCATATTATCAAATGAGATATGTAATTGAGATACTTCAAAGGTACTTCATGGAAGGCCATTTAGAATAAAAATAAAGTATACTGCTAGTATCCGCAATAAATTTAAATAGGTTTTGATTATACCGAGCCATCTTCAGGTTGAATCTGACTAATTTAGGCCTAAATTTGAAAATGATTAGCATTGATTCGAAACCGGTCAACATTAAAATTTATCTGAGAAATTAATACTTACATTAAAATCTTTCAACGATAAAAATTTGTGAAGGTTATCGGGCTCTTAATCAAATAGGATAACAAATATAATAGAGCGAATAAAATGAAACTTTAATAACTTTTACCCGTATCACTGGAATATTTTGGTCAATCGCAGTAAATAGAATATATTCTAGCAAAATAAAATATTTCAGTGGTACTGATAAAATTTATCTTTTAATTTCTTCAAATTATGGATTCCTACAAATTCGTGCCTGAAGCAATACAAAATAATAACATATCCTACTCATAGCGTTCAGCTTTGAATGGTTAGCAAGTTTAGGCTGTATATAATTGATCAAGCAACGGGAGTGAATTTAATGTGGCCAATACCATGATTCTTATGCATTTATGTAGATTTCTCATAGGACGTCCGAGAAGAAAAATGTTACTGGTAAGAGCCTAAGGTTTTGACGGATACCGTCTTAATTAATGGATTATCATAGAAACGGGTTACAGACGATGAAGAAGTTGGTAGAGAAATGCAAGCTTTGGTTTCAGCAACAAGGCTAGGAATTCATGATTTTAGGTCCAGCAAATTAACCTTTTATTAGTTAGACATATTGTTTCGAAAGAAATTCCAGGATGTTCTTCGAATCCCCATTTTATTCGCTCAAAATCAATCGCGTATCCATTTGAGGACGCCATTTTGCAAGCTGTGGTGCCTTCCTCATAATTAGCAAACAATCTCTACTCGGTCCGCGCTTTCGCACGGTGTGAGTAAACACACTACCGGCGAGCACCGTCCATAACTCAATATCCCGGGTTAAACAATGAGGAGCAGTCGATTTGCAAGCCCCTCCTTCCACCAATCGATGCCTTCCCGCCCCTCCACCGTATCCTTGACCCTCATCCGAATTCTTTATGATCCCGTTCCCACGGTCCGGTCTTGGCGCTGCGTCAAACTCCCCTTTAACCCTGGTTCTGATTCCTTCATAACCCTTTCCAAGAGATTTCCTCGTATTCTCACTCCTTAAAATGTGTTCTCTCTTCTATTTTTATTTTATTTCTTCGTTGAAATCGAAAACATGTTCCATAGATAATGTGTTATTTGAATTTTATTTTTGCTAGTGTCAGGGTTTTTGTAGTTTTCCAGTTTTGTATTCATTCATGATTGTTTCGGTAGGTCCATGTGCATTCAGAATTCCCTATTAAGCGCCATCTCCTTCATTTCCTTATAGTTAACCCTACCCCATATACAATCCAACATATTTTGTCTTCGACAGTTTTGTATAGAGAGTAGTATATTTTGTATAATGGTGTAGTTAGTAGACCAAGCATTATTGTTGTATTGTGGTATGAGGACTATCTTTTACATTTTCAAGCCTATTCTTTTGAATTTTATTTTATTTTGCAGTAATCAGGTTTTTCATAATCTCGGAGTTCTTTAAACAGCGTAGTAGTGTAGTTAGTTGGCGCTAAAATATTGCTGTATAATGGTATGAAGGGTAACTTAAATTTTCAAGCTAACTAGTTTCGATTATTAGATGAAATATTGATAGAGAACGATCCAAATCATTTTAAAGTTGGAACCATGCAAATTCTGAGGTAGTGAATATAATGTCTCCAATTCTTAGATTAGTAACACCTTTATTACTTGAAGTTTCAACCTGCTTGTACTATTCTACCTTCTAGTTTGTGTAGTGTTTAATAGCTGATAACCGAAGTTGATATATCTTAATGTAACCAATAAATCGTAATTTCAATCGTCAGATTGAGGGACATCGTATAAAGACGACCTGGATTGAGGCAATTCTTTGGGGAGGAAAAAAAATAATTTCTGTATAATCAGTTATTACTTAGCAGAAAAAAATGGACGCACTATAGAGCCAAACCTTGTGGAACGAAGGCACCAGGCTATCGCTTCTACTGTCTTTTTACAATATTTATCTCTAGTACTCTTTTTAAAAGAATAAATCGATCTCTTACCTCGAATTGTCCTGATAGCTGGTGCAAACACTTCCATAGGTATGAACAATGAAAATAAATGATTTCTCTTCCCCTCCAGAAGGTAAGGCATTCTAGCAACTTACAGCCATGGTGCAAGAAAAACAGAAGATCTTCATGATAATGCATGGTCGCAATATTGTAACAATGGATATTTGTTAATATTTCGATCCATTTGCCATACTTAAGAGTTACGGAAGGCTTGAGGTGACCTTGTTTGGAATACTACCGTACTAGAAGATCGCATCCGATGTTTGCTTCTATGAATTGTGCTGACTTAGCGTGTATACAACCACTGCATACGTAACTATACCTTGGATCCAATAGAATCTGAATGAATAGGGATTTCATTCTACAATAATGACATTAACGCCGTATATACGCAACAATATCCTCGTGGATGGATGGTTTCTGTATTGTTTTTTATTTGAACCGATGCATACAGGTATACCTATATTCTTACTCTATGGGGCTAAAAATTGCCCCTTTCAAAACTTGTGAATATACTTACTTGGCATAAAGAAGATATTAGATAACAATATTTAAATATTCACGTAAACAAAGTTTATCATTGATTTACAATATGTAGTACTTGATATTGTGCATTGTTCGGAATTGTACTGTTCTTAGATCTTGTCAATTTCTTCCTCTCTATTTTCTTGCAATCTGAATATTTCCATTAAATTTACCTTTAACCTTCTACATTCATACGGTTTACATTTTTATAATTATATATATTTCTGATCACAGATTTTCCAAGATGTACCTTTACGTTAGATCCTAATTTATACTAACAATTTAATTCTCTCGATAATTTCTCGTCTATCATTTAAGTTTTTCCATTAATTTTTTTCACAAGTATCGCGTAGCTGGAACCAGTTATAAGATAGCATTTCTCAACTTCTTTCCTTTTGCTCGTAATTCCAACTGTTTCTTCTCATTCATCTAAGAAAATAAAATTTTCCACTCCAAAAAATAGATACAATATGAACATCCAATCATCCATTGGCAATCAATATTGTTTCCAAAGGTCATGTTAAAATAATTGGCAGAAAATTGCGATTCTCTTTCCTAACAATTTCTGAACATCCCTCTGTCTAGAGACTATTTCCTTCTTCCTTTGAGGAAAGCATTTACCTTTTCTCGCAAAAATAACAGCCTTTTCTCCGCTTAATTTCCGCCGTATCAATTACGTTTCATCTTCAAACTTTTCCGATGTTTTTGATCTAAGAAGTTTGCTGAAAGGGACGCGTAAGATATACGCACACACTGGTCAACATCTCTTCAAGAAAAAACATTTTAGTGCCCCTTCATTTCGGCAGCGTCATGCGGAATCGCAAATTAGGAAATTTTATAAACGAAAAGTTTCACTCTGAATTTAAAAACAAGAGGAATTCTAATCCCCACAGAAATTTCCAGCTATCTTTTTAGCATCTTGGATAAGCGTACTGCTATACATTTTTGTTTCTTTTGAAGATTGCAAAAGTCAGAGATAGATCTTTGCAAATATTGGCGCACTTCTCAATATCTAAGGAGAAACAGGAACGTTAGTGGTGCCATGACTGGAACTCTAATCAAAACCTTGGAATGTTTTCATCTTGAGGGACCGTGGGTTAGAACTCAGTTACGTCTATATTTTTGACTTAATTAATCCTTGAAATCTGTATGTTTCTCCGGCTTTGTGTGCAGTAATCATTCCACACGAAAGTTAACCATTACCTGCAACCGAAGAAACCGCTACCTAAAGTTTGGAAGTAATTTTGACAGAATAAAAGCTTATCTCATTTAATATGTTATATTGTCAAACTTAACGATAAAAAAATTTAAAAAATTGCTCCACAAATGTGTGAACTATAAAAAATATTTACATTTATGATACCATCGTAAATATTGAAAAGCTCAGGAAGGTATAATAAGGTTAAAATATTGAATTTTAAATAATTTAAAAATAACAGCTGCAGAAAATTATAAAAATTTAAACCCAAATGTTCACATTATTTATAATTATCATCAATCACGCAAATCAAAAAAACGAATGATCAATGATTTCGTCGCATGGAATTTTAATAATATCACTGTTAATAAGTGAAAACAGGTTCGTATTCTCCACTAATTTAACCATTGACCATCGTTTTTGGTAGTGGTAGGAGAGTGGTAGGTTTGTTGAAGTTGATGTTGTTGGTTTGAAGATGCTACAACAATGGATAACATGATGAAATCGACTGCTATATTTCGGTTAGAGTCTGCTAAAAATTTTCATACTAGAATAAAGGACTAGAATGGCATAAAGAAAGCCATCAATACGTACTGTCGTGGCTTGATGAACATTATTCATTCATTTTTAGCATATTCATTCTACTTTTCGGTAGGTTCATGTACACTCAAAAATCCCTATTAGGCCATCTCCTTCATTTTCTTATAGTTAACCCCACCCCCTATGTCATCTTACATATTTTATCTTTGTCTTCAACTCTGTTTTTCCCCTGAATTCTACTCTCAATTACAGTCTTTACCAATCCCTCCCTCTCTCAATACCTGACCCACCCATTTCTTCTGTCGAATTACTTCTATCAAAGCCCTCTCCTCCCTAACCATCTCCAGCACCATCGTGCTTGTTTTCCTCTCAACCCAACCTGCTTTTTCCATTCTACGCCATACCCACACTCCGAGGGCCTCCAAACGTCGTTTTACATCCTCCTTTCTTGAAGCCCACATGACATCATAGAATGTAATTTAATAAATGGAAATTAGACTTCGTAATTTCCGCAAGATTTTTTAATCAACGACCAATATAGACCTTGCAGCCATAATCAGCTAATGCACCAGAAATAGATACTTTTATTAATAACTAGCAATTCCATTCGCATACCTAAACACGTCCCACATCCATCCCGCAGTCAACCCAGCCAGAATCCCAGCTAATGCGCGACTGAACCTAATTCCCACTCATTCTTCCTCTATTCTCAATCCATCATCACCTTCTCCCATCCCCACTTCCTTCCACCCTTTTACAATCACTCCCCCACTCCCCCGTGCGACGTAAAGGCCCGACTCCGAAACGGGCTGACCAGCAAAAATGAAAGATTACATAAGACGCGGTCGCTCGCGTGCCCGAAGCATATTACACGCCCGGATCCGAGTACTAACAAATCCGGCTATCGACTTTGTGCTGTCTGCCCACGAAAATTTCACTCACTCCTTCCTCTTTCCTTCCTTCCTCCCTCCCCACCGCCACCCCACTTCCTCTCCGTAACAAGCATAAGCAAATAAATCCTATCTCCGCCCTTTTCAACTCATTAGCAATCCCTCTCTCGAAATATCCACAAAGATTAAATAAAGGAGTTTGTAATCGACCTCGATTTTGTACTCACTACCAAGGCTACGGTCTAAACTCGGTCATCGTGTTTCTTTCTTCTTTTCAGAGTGGAAAATATATTTTTTTTATTTTAGTTTTCTAGTGTAACCACCGCTTTTATGGAAATGTATGGCTCCTAAAAGACCGCTTGAGTTCCTTGTTATGGTCCCACGTGGCGCATTACTGCCCTTCCCTATGCAGAAAGGAATTATTATTAATGATTAGGGTTTCTTTCGTTAAGTGTGTGGTAGTGGTAGGGGTGGAGATGATGGAGAAGAGCTTTTACAAATTAAATTACATATAATTACTAATACATTGTAAATGCTAAGGAAACTTCAGGAAGGTTTAGTAATTTTTCCTAACTCGCTATTGATATACATATACGACGGTTTCATCAACCAATATAAATGTTGAATTAGGCGAACTTCTTTAACAGAAAATCCTCGTGCAAAGTATAACATAATCCCCCAATCCGTGTTTGGTTCCTCATATAATACCTCATAGAAACAAGCGTGTCAGCTGCATAGATACGGACCTCTAGCAGAAGTTAGTATGTACACTCCTGGCCAAAATTAACGCAGCACCTCCCTAGCGATCCCTACGGCCGGTGCTGCGTTAATTTTGGCCAGGACTGTACTACTAGTGGAGTACCAGATGCCTTCCTTTTACGGAATGTTCCATGGTAAATGGCAGCTTAATGGTTAGAATACATGCCCAGAAAAGAGGTAGATCTGGGTTTTAATACCACGCATGTCACAATTATCCACTTCTGTATATCTTTCCTGATTAAATACCCTGTTTAGGAGGTCCATCGAACTATTTCTGGTATATATTCTGGTGATACTACATCTAATGCATTTGTTCATATTAGTCACACTTTTTTCTCTCAAGATAAGCAAATTACTTTCCCGTTCTTCGATATTTAAATGTTCATCCACTTTCTCATTTATTTATGTACATTTTTCCCTTCACACTCATGATGGTTTCCACATACTCTATTTCTGTTTCTCTCTTCCTCCTAAGCTTATTCTATTTAATTTCTATGATGCTACACATTCACCTGTTTGCCATTGTACATACTTCCGTCCAGTTGGCGGGGTTCAAAGAATAAGAAGTTGCATAGCTCAAGAGCTTTGTGCTGTTCATCTCCGTAATGTAAAATTGTTTTTGATAATTTTGGCGAATATATAAGAAAATTCAGACAGTCTCTTAATTTATAAAAAAGTATAGTACTACAAGTAACTCCTTTATGATGATGATGTTTTGAATCATATCAATAGAAATTTTTTTATCTGTTATTTTATTTTTTTTACTTGTTACAACATCTAAAATTTAGCTTCGTTAAAGGGAGTAGCTCTAGTGGTGCGGTTTCAAGTGATGCTAAATCTCGTCGGGGATATTTTGGGGTTGAATCTTTTATAATTTGGGTCAAAATCGGCCTAAATTGCATGTTTTATGTTGGTTCCCACAGAAGCTCTCAGTCATAATTAAAACTGGCCCTAACGTTTGACTCCGAATCAGCTTTACATATTTACACTCGCTCCTAGGTAAAATTCAGCAAATTCGGTACCTTTGGAATTTTAGCGCTTCTCATCTTAATTGGAGTGGAAATTGCGCGTTTATGAGACTCCTGTGGTGTTTGCGGAAGATTAGCGGAAAACTGATCCCATTTTCTATCATTTACTTTTAAATCGCTCATCGCAATGTAAATCAGATGAGGAGAGAGTGGGCTTGTATATCGGACCGAATGAAAATTCCATCCTTCAAATGGAATAGAATATGAGAGACTAAATTTCAATTTTCGTCACATTTCGTACTGCGGTTGAAAATTCGATGAGGCCCACGGGAGAAACACTCATCTAAACATACTTTCTCAGAGAGAAAATCGCCAATACGGGCTTATGAATTTATTCATGTCAGTTTTATTTTTATAGCCATAAAAGGTCACTTTATAAATGACTAGCGTTCGCTGAATCACGCGTGCACGTAACGCATTCGTTTCGCGCTCGTCGATGAAAGCTTTATCAACGCCGAGTAATTTTTCTCGTAAATAAATACACCGAAATCTACTCAAGGTAGGCATGTACTGGGAATAAAGGAACAAGAATGTTTGTTTCGTATAGAAACCTTTTATATTTGTGATATTCTCTTTAAATGCAATACTTTTGTGTCGCTCGACGCGAATTTGTTATTAACTCTTACGAAAAGAATAAATGCTAAATTTGCAGCCGTAAGAAAATTGATGTTTCATTGACGACTGCAAATTCTATGAGCACTTCTTTGAAACTTGTTTCACTTCTCTGAAAGTATATCAGAAATTGGGTTAATCTTAACACAGTAAATAATCCATTTTCAGCCTGCAATGATTCAATGATTTTTGACTATACGCTACCGGCTTTCATATTCAGAATATCGATGGATTAAATCCATTTACCGGCTTAAGTCTGTCTACAATTCTATATGACTTGGTCTAATTCCTTGGGTCTTTGGTATTTTTAGCTCTGAATGAAGCATGAGGTAACATAGCAATGATGATGATGGTATAATAAGATGAGGATTGAGATAGTTTACCTTTGCTTTTCTCACTTATCCCGAATAGTTGAATGAATCCACGTAATAGCAGCGCAACAACCCTAAGACTAACTATTTTTAATGATATTTAAGTAGACATAACTTAGATGAATGTTTTATCTTGACTTTACTTATCCTTAAAATAATTTCGTAATATCGTTGCCATAAATTGGTCCCTGACAATCGTATGCGAAAGAAATGTTTTTCTCTATCCCATGCTAAAAGATGAATTAGAAATATCCTTTCATCTACAGATGGAGTTCCAAAATAAAAAATCTAATTATTATTTTAGGAAATATATTAATTACAAAACACATTTATTTTTCACGTTAAATTTCCTGCGTTTGAGAGGTTAAAATAATAATTTGAAAAGTTATAATTTAAGATCATCCATCACAACAGTTTGACGAGATCGTAAATAGATCAACTTGTACAAGATAAGTTTTATAGCAATGAAATTTATTAGATTCTTAATGCATGATGATCTATATAATATAAGTAAATAAAAATGTTTACAGCAGAAATAAATAATGCAATTATCGTTGATAAACTAAAATTTGATTTGAAGGGTCGAATCTTCTTAATTTTATCTACGAAACCCCAATATTATTAATTCTGATTAATTTGACTTAAAAGTATATGAGCTCCCACTTGGAAATTTACTTCACTTTGCCATTACAACGGTGAGTAATATGTATTCCATCGTAACAAACGAACATACAATTGAAACAACAATTCAAAATCGTACATATTGTTTTTGCTTTTCTTTTTCTTTTATCCCATTTATTCCCACTGCACTGCTGTAGAGCTTTATTTTCCTCTATCAGCAGAAACGTCATTGGTTCCCTATTTCAACGAGCATTCCTTTGGTGTCCATTTTGTCCCCATCGTCATTCAAATCTTTGTCCCTTCCGTAGTGCTTTCTCTTTTCCTGCCTTCAGTATTCTCTTTCCCCTGACTACCCTCCTCACGAACGAGTGCCTTCTCTCCAAGGGAACGATGCAACCCTTACCAATAGCTTCTGATCTCTCTAAGGGGATGGCAGGTAAACGGAGTCGATTTAAATAACATTTATCGAATACGAATGCAGATGGGCTCCTACATGTTGCCGTTCTAATTTTCACTATTTTTTTATAATCTCAATTCTTTTTCGTCTTGTTATAATTTATTATATTTTAAAATATTCCATCGTGTTTTATTATGTTTGAATGTTTAAATTACGATTAATTAGTATAGAAATGTGTTTAAATAAATATTCTTGTTGCTTAAAAGGTATAACAATAATAATAAATTTATATTATACACAATATATAGATATATATGTACAATCAGAATAGTGTACAGTTATTATCGTATTTATTATTGCTATTCATTTTATTTATTTTTATCAAATTAGAATTTGAATCTTAGTATTGCAAAACAAACTTTTACTAACAACTTTTGTAAGTCTTAAAATGGAATGTATATAAATTTAAATCCGTTCTACTTCTTTTTGAACTAACCGTTTCCATTAAATAGTATTCATGGAATTTCAGAAATTAGTTATTATATGTCAGATCGGCATCTATTGATGAACCATCGTTAGCTTACTGGAACCACGTACAGTAAGATTTTCTTGGTTGCCTACTGCGTTGTATTTGAGCTCTGACGCAATTAAAAAGACCACTATTTCGCTGGAAAGAATTTATAATGTTTGAATTACTGTTTTATGGATCAAAGTAGTATTTGAGAAAATTTACTGTCATAAATATTTAGAGCAAGATTAATCAGAGGGGAAGACAGAGACAATAGTTCTTGGATGACAAAAGGGGTGGGGTTAATCATAGGGAAATGAAGGATATGGCGCTTAATCGGGATTTTTGATTGGATATGGACCTACCGAAAGGTAGAACACTCATGAACTGATAAAAGTTTCTCGAAGCCTACTTAGTGTACGCGTATCTTTCATAAGAAAGATATCTATTTAGTCAGTTACCCATCTGGAGTGCAATCTATTGGTAAATCGATTTAATTCAAAAAAATGATTTTATATCTTATCAATCCGCCATAGTTTTTTGAATACCCTCTGAAGCGAAGACTTTGAGTTCCGCAACCTATCGGTTCTATCTCGGTATTTGTCTTGTATCCTTGCCCTGCTCCAGGTTTTTCTTAGAGGTAGTCCTGACACTTCTGTTGACGTCACAGAAACCTTCATAGATCTCTCTTCTGGCTTTACATGTACTTAGAAAGCAATATTTATTTCCGGGTGCGATAGACTGCTTAAGCATGTTACTCGAAATTTCTCCTCATTGGTCGTTTGACGGTCAAAAATAGTATAATGGGAATGTCAATTCCTAGAACAGTTAATTTGACGTGCTCTTTACATGAAAGTGCTTCACTCTCACCATTTTAGCGCTCATAGATGAATATGAGAATAATGAAGATGGATCCTGATTGTTCCCATTCCAGTTTATTTGCAAAATATATGTATTTACTCCCTGTCGACAAATAGAGTCATTCATGCTATACACCTGAAATCAAATTACTGGAGCGATGAAATCGTAGATGATATTCTGAGGATTTTGTATTTAATAGCTGTATACTTTCTCAACAGTGATATAAATTACTGCATTGATGATAGATAACAGAGAGATAAGGCATATTTACACGGTCTATTTGCCCGTATGGGTTAACATAAAAACGCATGAACAAGAGAAATGTGCCGTGTATCATGGACTCCTGTATTCTCCCATTCATATTCTCCTTATAGTATATTTTAATTCAACTACGAATCACTCCATGTCAAGAGCTTTCTCCTATAAAAAGACTTAACATAAATCCTTGTATAACTGCCTTTCTTTTGCTAGGTTTCGTAAACAAGAAACTTTTCTTTTTAAGATACGGCTCATTATTGTGTGATATAAGTTGCGTTTCACCTCAAAATAACTAGACCGCCAAAGAGATTTGAGCGCGAGAAACCATAGTGTTCTATAATTACCCCTTTGTACGGTTTAATTTCAAGACCAAGTATTACTTGTAGGCTGCGAGTACTCGAGAGAAGTGCGTGACCATGAATTTCAGTTATTATTCCTTAAGACGGTCTTTCGCTAAAAATTAAAAGAGCGAAGTACTTGCAACTCACAACTCTTACTACGCTAAATAACTCATAATTACACTCAAGAAGGAATAAATATAAAGCCTTCCTTTAATTAGGTAAGTCTTAGGATGTTTTGGCTTGAAATAGGCTACTGTTGTTTAAAAAAACCCAAGGAGAAACGGACATGGAAAAAAGTCCACCAAGGCCGGGAATCGAACCCGGGATCTTCCTCTTGCCGGGAGAATGCTTTAACCAGCTAAGCTACCGAGGCAGAACAATTTAACAAGCCGTTTGGGGGGACTTTGTAGGCAAAGTTGTTGTTTACTTTAAGTGGAATCTTTTTTTTTCATGCTTAGCTGCTGTTGCCCTTCACCGGTGAAGTCCCCCTAAGCTCTACTGAACTTTTCAGGAGGATCTTCACCGAGGCAACAGCAACAACAAACACACACGACCATTCCCTGAATGGGAAAAATCCGATCAGCCGGAATTCGAACCCGGGACCTTGGGGTTATAGCGGTAGCTCAGATGGAATGCTATCCACTCGGCCACCAAGGACGGTGTAATCTAATTATACCTTAACAGTGACATGAATGGTTTAACTCTATTTACATCAATTCTTATCGGTAATTTAATAAAAATATCACAATGGATGTGTTTATAGGTGTGCCTATCAATTAATAGATTTAATGTATTGACCAATAGTATTCTCACGCTTACTCTATGTAATAACTTTAGCATATGTCTCATCTGTTTAACAAATCTGTAAAGAATTTTATACATGAGCTTATTATCAAAATTTTGTTGCACAATAATACTGCATATGCATTATTATACGTCTACGCAAGTAATGTTAACCCCCTCGATTTGTATAGAACATCAAAATACCTTTTCAGGAAATTTAATCGCACAATATTAGTAAAAATATTTTTATAAAATTTGTACTAATTGTGAGAGAAGTATTTTCGTTTTATGCATTTGCGTCCAAAGGTTTCATTCATTCCATCTTGTCCCGTACTTTTATAATTTAGTTGTATTTATAAATTATTATTTTTTTTGAAATAAGATGGTAATTATCGTGCATCCAATTGACCATTCACAAAGAAACATGCACTGTTCGAAATGTAGACTTTCCTTCAAATTCAATTCGTAAATTGAACATTTCAGATGAAAGACGCGTTTCACATTTCCTATAGCTTAAAGTGCACCGACATTCTTTTCTCATTCTTAAAAATTCGGAACCTTCGCATATATTCACTATACAGAAAGTAAGTTTTAGTCGGCTGCTGGCGGTCTGGATTCTATTATTTGCGAAAGGAATAGTTCAAGAAACAAATCATTATTTTCCAAGCAGGAAGAATTTTTCTCGAAACGTGTTCATTGGGAATGACAAATTTCCTCCAAGGAATTCTCCGAGATGTTTCATCAGGTAGCTCAATCTCATACGTTTCAGATGCTAATTTTATACAGCTAATCAAACGAACGGGACGAGATATCAAAGAAAAATATGGCAAATCAGAGGAGGAAAAGGCGATTCAAATGGTAAGAAAACGAACGACTAATGAATATTGTATCATCGCGCAATATGGAACGCCGTGAGACCGATGTATTACTGGTAAACTGAAAGTTACGAATGTGAAAGTTAGAACAATCATCAGAAAAAAGATCTAGAATTCTAAGATAAGGATATGGGCTAATTGTAATATGCTAATGCAGATTTTCTGGTTTGATATATATGATTTGGAGATGTTCTTAACAAATTTAATTGGCAGCAAAATTTTGTAGATGCGACGTCTTATGCAATTGTAGACTTTCTGGTTTAATATAGATGATAGTATCGAGATGAGTTAAAGAAAATTAATCGGAAGTTGACTTTTGTAGGTGCAATGTCTTATGCGATTGAACTTTGTGAAACCATATGACTGGTTTTATTGAGTAAACATGTAGATGAATCAAGGAAGCATGCTATAATAGGTCCAATTTCTTGGCCTTAGCCAAGCCTACAATCAAAATTTGTAGATCGCAAATATTAGTCAGTCGTAATTTCTTGAATTATCATCAAATTTATAATATTAGGTATTTTTCTGCTTCTCACAGATAGTAACATCCTCAATAATTTCATAAGATATCAAAGAGTTCGTTTCCTAACATTGTGTTGATAAATATCGGAGAAGCGGAGAAGTATTTACAGATTAAAGTATCCTATCTACTTTTTCTGTTATTTTGTTGATAAATTTGCTATTCTCATTATTATTTATCTCTAATCACTAAACAGAGAAAGATCATATCGGGATTTGAATTATTGCGTTTTTGCAATGCAAATTCTGAATTTAAGATATATTCCTTATTTTAGATATTCTAATAATAGAATTCTCCTTATAAACTTAATTAATCGTCTTCTTTCATAAGCTGTCCATTATTATATTTTTCCTATCTTAGTTATCCTCAAAACCGAAATTAGATGTTTCTCTTGAGTTTACCTCTACGGCTGTTGACAGATTTTAACTATTTCAAATACATAGTCCAAAAGTAAGATTGCATTTGGTGTGTAGGACTACTAACATTTAAGGTACAAGTAAAAGCTTTTACTTTAGCTCAGAATTTCTATTTTTGCAAAAACATCGCCGAGGGACTGAATTCTTGCGTATCATTTGCATCGCGATTCGTAATTTTTCCATCTATTTCTGTACATTCAGAAATAAAATGTCATCAGCCGCTCATGGCGTACACGTTTATGCTCTAACGTTTGGCGAAGCAGAGATTCATGAAATACTCACAGACGAAGCTTACTAGCATTGCAATCCATTTTACAACCAAAAGCGATGATTCCGTTTACAACTTGAACTTAACGTCTTATATATGCTCGGAGTTGGATTTTTGGCCAAATTACCACAAATGTTACTGCTAATTTTGACTGTGTGATACTGTGAATTAGCGCGAGGCGATCATGAAGTGAAGTTAAATTAGGAAAACAAAGGACGGATGCGGCTGAATACTCATTTCTTAATTGGGGAGTAAGGGAATGGAACATGTTACTTGAAGAGGCCTTTCAGCCCTTACTCAAAGAAATTAAAGATTTTAAAATGAAATGCTTTAAGCTATTATAAAAATGTATCGTATGAAAGGGGGTTTGGATGTGATTTTTAAGATATTGTTAAATCTACAACATTTTCGTTGTTAAAAGCGTGACCATATTCTTTTTGTCAATATAATGATGTTATTTAAGAATTTTAATAATTTAAGTTTGAAAGGGTTTGTCAATTTACAATGTTAGTGGCAACCACCTGACTTCTGTCAAACAGTAGCAATAATAATAATAATAATGCCGAAAGCTCTTTTATTTATTTATTATTCTCTATTGGGTACCACTCCTGCTACCATATTCTGATGACTGGAATACTTTTATATTTCATTTGTTTAAGTAAAGAGAAAATGCATATTTCATTTACTTATGTTACAACCTTAATCATGACTGTGACAAAATGAAAGCTACTGAGGTATGAGTGAATAAATGCACTGCCCTGGAAGTCCTGCCAAAAAGGTGTTACTCATGAAGTCATTGTGCTTCACTTGCGTGGTCATCTTCCATTTATAGAATTTTGTATCGGTGAGGAAAGCAATGATAAACTACCTCACTCTTCGCCCTCCATATTGAACCTCATTCCTCTCTGCAAGCTTTTAGTAGTTTTTTTCTTTATATTTACTTATTTTTTCTATCATGCGTACCATAAATATTCCTTAGCTGGTGGTATCGGTAAATAAATATGAAATCAGTTGCATTTCCTATATTTGACATGTATTCAATTGATAAATTTCAGTAGTTTCCTGTTGAAACGAGAATTTATCTCGTGAAAAATCCCGTCCGTACCGTAAAAATGTACACCTTTTTCAAAATGAACGCATCGATATACCCTTTTAAATTGCCAGGTACGTATGAAATAACTGGAAACATATCGAAGGCTCTATTTGAGTTTCGTGTAGGTGGCCACCGCGCGCGACCGTTACACGGAAAAGTAAATATATTACTCCGAAGTATTTGAAGTTTCTCTTTACACTTCAGCAGGAAGTGAATCAGTAGGCGGTCCAGTTTTCGATATATCGAGATATAGGGCATCGATCTACTTCCTCGGGAAGGTCTTTGCGAAGCCATTGACTCTTAAGAAAATAACGATAAATAGAAAGAAAACATGCGAATTATTTACGGACCGCTCGCCCAATACGTTCAACTTCTTCTCCTCCCAAATTTACCGACTTGGTAACCTAGGCTCTAGATGTGTATCACTACGACTTGGGATTAGTTACTATCCTTCTTCATTCGTAATATCGCCACCGTTGTATGTTATATTTATATTTGTTTGTTATATAATGGAGTCCACTATAAATATTTCCTAAAATATAGGAAAAAATTAAGTACACATTTGAAAATTATTGCTGATAATATTTAATTTTATTATATGATCCAAGGTTAAAACTAACTTTATTACTTGTGATCTACAATTTTTTTTCAGGTCACATAATTTGGGATTTAATCATTAACTTTATGTCAAGAAGAATTCATTATTCAAATTTTAACTTCCATGTGGTGGATAGAGATAAAAATTCAGCATGATTCCTATCCTCTCTATTTTAATATTTTAAGCTTATATTTGATGGTTTATCTCTAGATTACTTCGGCTATAGTATTAATGTTGGATAGGTTTGGCTAAAATAGCTGAATTTTACAACCAGTTCTTGACACCCTGATGGTTAATAATACATTATAGATGTTTTTATATAGGCTTGGATTAACATAAATATAATTTGATTTGGTTACAAGTTAGAAAATTTGGTATTTCAATATCCGGAATGAACTAGTCATTCAGGTTTAAGGTATTTTCCTTAATAACCATTGCTAAAAATGGAAACTAAGTTGTATCTACTGTGAATAATTCTCAACCTAAACCCGAAATGCGCATTCATTTATTCAATATTGTACACTCCTGGCCAAAATTAACGCAGCACCTCCCAAGCGATCCTTACGGCCGGTGCTGCGTTAATTTTGGACAGGACTGTACTAAAATCTGAGTGACCTCTAGAACTTCTCCATCATAATGTGATATGTAGTAATACCATATGTATCCAGAAAGTGAAGGTTTGGGACGCGATTACCGCTTCAGTGTTCACAAAGAGTCGAATATATTACATATAGTTCCTCTTAATGTTATAATTAAACAACTTCATACTTGGAAAAAAACTGCAGCAATACATACTTAATGAATTAAAGATCATAGTAATTCCCACAGGAATATATTTGATACGACTAGTTTCGTCTAAATGTGGATATCGTTAACCAAATCGGAAAAGGAACGTATTTATAGAAGGAGCGAGACAAATAAATGATTACAACTCCTGAAATCGTTCGTCCCAAGCATCAGGATAGGGCACTCGGTAATATTTCCAGCTGCATCCATTCTCATTAATTAGACAAACAAACTCACGAAACCACAGCCGCGGTTGGCAGCAACTTTTCCCTCACTTTGCGGATAATTCAACGGCATCCATCGAGCGGGGCAAGAAAAAGAAGAAAGAAACTCAAAAAATAAAAGAAGCACGAAATATGGAGGTGGAAGCATTGACGGGGAGCACGGAAGTTTCATCGCGCAATAACTGCTCTCACAGAATCCCATGCATTATTGATGTTTTCGGGAGCATCTTTTTTTTAACCCGAGAAGTCGCGTAGGGAAAGGAAAAACAAACGCTAGAGAGAGTAGCGCGCACCTTCCGAACGCTAGCATCCCCCTCCCCCCGCCCGCAAAAAAGCAATTTCCGGAAAGAAACAGATCTCGGAGTCATAGGGATTTGGGGATGGAATGAGGGAAGAGGAGGGCAGAGTAATGGGGTAATAGCGGAGGTGGGCCATCAGCTCATACGTTCTATTTTCGGATGTGTTTTTCTTCTCCACGGGGGAGAGGTGGGATTGCATTCCGCGAGGCAAAACGGAGTGGAAAAACATAGGTGTACGGTATCTTTGAGTTTGGGTCTCGCGGGGCTGGATTCCTCTCGAAGGTTGCGCGTGTAGGTGGCTCGTTGCGTGTTTTGAGGTTGGGAGACGCGTTGGTGAGGTTCGCACAAGATCCTAGGAGGTTCGCGCAAGGGTTATGGGAGGTTCTGACACCATGTTTATTCTGAGTAATTAGGGAGGAACTTAACATTTTCCGTTTTCTTTGACCGGACGCTTTCGTTAATTAGTTTGAAGCCAAGTGGGCCCCCGGGCGAGATGGTATAGATCTCTGATGCTATGTATCTCTTATGAATAAAGCCAGAGGGAAGATAGGAAATAAACATGGGACCCCCTCGAATGATTTGTAAGTGCTTAAGATGCGTGTATCTTCGGTGCGTATTATTCGTTGACGGCTAGAGGTAGAGCTAGATGAAGCAATGCAGATGATTTTTTTTTAATCCATACATACAGAGGGAATAGCAAGAACTATCTTCCATGTAACCGTTGTCTAATATAAATAGAGAAAAAAGGAATATATTATCAGAAATATATATACAGATTTTTAACAAGTGATGTAGAAATAGAGAAGGGACATGAAAAGAAAGAACGGTTTAGTGGGGCAAATAAAATACCACTAATTTTGGTTATAAAACAAATATTTCACTGCAAGAAAACACCCACAAAGAGAGAGTGGTGAAACACCTACGAAATAGTTAGGAAAGTTTGGAAAAAAGAGAGATATAGATAATAAAATAAAAGATAATGACATTTTCATAAAGTAGTTACAAATAAATAAACTGCAGAAAAAAAAATCTTTATTTATTTATCATTTATCACATAATGCAGAAGTCAATTTAAAGTGAATATATAACATCTTTACGATCATACAAAACAAAAGGAGAAGAAAAATAACTAGTAGAGACATTATTAGATAAATTTAAGCGGTTGGGGATAAGAGATAGGCATTATAAATCCATTATGTACCTTGGATAGATGTAATAGCATCTTGTGTTCTTTGTCGTAGCATATTGAAGGAAACTTTCTTTAGTTACTAATGGTATGGACATCAGATTTACAGACGGCTGGCTTTGTATTAGATATTAATAATATAACAAATAATAAAATCCTGAAGGTATAAAATAGATGGGGAACGTTGAAAAGGTTTGAATTTGCTAAAGTGCTTAGAGAGTGTTCTTACTTGCGGAGAAAGATGTGCTTAATAAACTAGAATGTGGATAGGAATAGAAAGACTCCTCAAAAGCAAAATGGGTCGTATGATACATGCATATGTCTACATATGTCTACACAGGCGTCAACCCAAAGGCTGTTTTGGTCCTTAATCTTTTCACGAATTTCAGAATTACTTCCCGTCTCAAGGCGACCAGAATAAAATGTAAAAATAAACAGTGGCAAAACTAAATTTGGCAATGGTGAATTTCCAGTGACTCCTCTAGCGCCTCATATATATATTCCGAGAAAAGAAAGCAGTGCGGATGCGTAGGATTTCTGTTTTCTGGGAAGGATGAAATTACTGGCATCCTTTTCTGGATTATACTGCGCTGAAATGTTGGCTTCTACTGAAGGAATCGTAATTTCTGTGGAAAATGAAGACGGGCGTAGAAAAATAAACAATTTAAAAAGTCAGGCACAAACCAAGTACGTAGGAATAAAATATTTTTGACAAAATCTTTTAAGTTTCTACCATGAAATATGCCGAATCGTCATTTTCTAATCTGTCACATACTAATTATGTATTTCTTATTCATTTCAATGATTTTGAGACAGTTCTAAAGATAGCATTTTCGATAAATTGTCAAATTTCTATTGTCATTTATCTCCTTTATTTGGTAATCTAACTTTTTTGTTCAATTCTTTGGTATTATATAAGTATAGGTCATAGGATGATCTAAATTAAATCATTAACATGTATCCTACTCACCATCTTACTGTACATTTTTAGTGTGTTTAAATTTACCTACACTTCACCTACATATCTCTTATAATCCAAAATAAACATAAATTTTCCAACAATATCGTTTGAAATAAGGTTTTCCATTAAATACCTGAATATATCTTTTATAAATTAACTTTAATGTGGAGAAAATACTTCTATGTTTCAATATTGCACCAGTTATGAAATTTGTCAGTTACTAAAAATTTATAAATACTATGTAATTATTTAAAATCATGCGGGAACTATTTATTTATTCTACACCAGCATTTTTTATGAAATTAGAATTTAAGTTGAATTTTACAAACGTGGTGAAATTTATGACTTGACGATTCGTACTTAGTCTTTGGTATTAGTATTACAGCTATATTGGGCCGAATGGAGAAATTCTACTAAATGCGATGAAATAATTTCAAGAAGCGATTTCTAGCAAAATGATACCATGTCTATCTTAAATATAATTTATTATTTCCCGATGTCTGGATCATCACTTGAAGTTACTGGAGAGCATTGGGGAGAACGTATTACGGAGAAAACATTATTGTTCAATACTTTATCCCTCGTTCGGATACTCCCAATGGTCTACGGAACGGATAGAAACCAAGTCTTTGACTCTCTGATAACAGGAAGCTCATAAGCTCGAAAAACAGGCGGCGTCGGCGAATGTCCTCATTGAAGAACTCTTCGGCACATAAACATCCGTCGCTAGGTGATAGAAGGGGTTACTCCCCGCGGAAGCCATGAATATAATTCATTGTGGAAGAGACTCCTTTGTGGCGCGTCATGACAAGGGGAAGTAACACAAGTTGGATTTTATTCTTTCGCTTCTTTACATGAATTCCATAACACTCCACCGCCCTTGAGGCCGGAGAGCACATTGCAGCAGTCATGCATGAACTAGATTAAGAGGGATCGATTCTTTCGCCAAGTTGAAATGAAAAAGGGAGACGAACCTTGAAAAAGCGGAGGAAGAGGGGCGAAAATGTTAAAAAGAGCGTCTCTGCCATGTATTAGGTAAAATTATGTCTTCCTGCAACCTTATACAGAACCATCGATGTACGTAATTGCGAGGAGGGTTAAAGCCTTAGCGGATAATTCGGATGTGTTTTAATTTGTACTGGTACTCTTTACACTCCAGTTCGCTCGTATAAAAGACATTTATCTCAGTTTTTCTCTTTTTCTAAACCGTGTCTGGGTCACGTCAATGTCAGGGGTATGCAAGAAATACCATGTCTGCAAAAATTGGGTTTTGAAACAAGTCAGCTCATCAGTACTGGCATCGATACCGTGATATTGATTTTATTTGGTATTGCGTAGTTGGAACGATAAATTATTACCTTAATACTTTCCATTATGTCAGGATGAAGAAGATTTTCTATAGAAAACTTATTCTTTATTAGCGTTGATGGTTTCGGCGAAACTTGGTAGAAGATAATTATAAAATTACATAGAGTAATGGATGTATTATTTTAATATAAACAAAACCACAAAATATTTTCTATTTCTTCTGTGGTTGTGTATACATTAAAGTATTAGATCCATTATTTTGTGTACCATATTTTTACTAATTTCTTACTTCATATCGATAAAGTATTACTGGATGAATTTCAATTGTAATATTCATGAAGTATATTAATATTGTAAAATAAATTATATCATATACAACACTATACTATATCGTAATTCAATATTATTTATATAGTATTATGTAAAGACAAGTTTTCCAAATAAATAAAATTATATTTATTTTATTTATGATGATTTTTAAATGAAATTTAGGTGTAATTCATTAAATTATATTCATTATTATACTAAATATTAATTATATGGCAGTGTGATCTATCGAAATCAGTCATGCATTTATGTGATGCGGGTAAACTATTTTACCCCGTTTCATTCCTTGTTTGACCGTATTTTATGTAGTTCATATTAAACGTTATAAATAATTCTTTGTCAACTCAATTAATTGGGGTCGCGGATACTAAATGTGTTTATCAATTTATTTTATCCCTGAGTATGAATCTCGTTTTTAGACTCAGCGATCAAATTATTCGGTTTTAAAGTTTAAGTTTAATTAAATATTTTATTAAAAATATATCTTACAGATCTAATATTTTACTAATATTGTATATTTCTTTTACAGGTGAGTCCAGTTTTCCTTCATAGTATTTTGGTATCTCAACTTAAGATGTTTCCGTAAAGGAGGAGAACAAATGTAAGTGTATGTTTTATTTAAACTTTCTTTACAGCTGCCTATATGATGAGGTTGAAATGTATGTTTTTCGTGATCCACGCAATCACGAAATAATTGCGCAATCGAGTCAAATATAGTATAATTAAATAATAAATGGGAAAGGAACATTACAATGAAGTAAGTGAGGGATTCAGCTTTGAGTATAGAAAAACCTCTGTTAAACCTTAGGAGCGGGGAGTGCGTCATGTAATGCACTCAGCAAGAACAATATCTTAAGTCAAATTGAGCCTATAACTTCCATTTAATTTTTAACCGTTACAAAAAATATCGAGATAATAATAATTGAATAAGAAGCGCGAAGGAAAAGAAGAACGATGTTTATAATTAAAACTAAAGATTCATAATTTACTTATTTTAAGGATGTTATTAAATGAAAATAGCATTTGAATGCAAAATAAAATATTATCAGGAAAGTAATTAATTGTTAAATCTAGTGAATGTATGGTATGTGAAGGGAAACAGTTATTTACAGATTAAGTTGTAATAAATAAACTATTGTTATTAGTTATTTTATGCAGGTACAAAGGAGTGTTAACAATAATGACTTTATTGAATGGCAATATTGAGAGTTGCGAGTCTCATATTACATCTAACCCTAAAGATTGTATTTGAGGAAGAATAAATGCTTATCGTGAAAGGAAATAGTTTTAATGTAAATTCATGTATTTATGTATGCATATAGGAATGAAACACAACGCTGAAGTTCCTATCGCCCCCGCAAAGAATTGATGCACCACCATTTCCCATCCTTTATTTCCAGAGCTATACGAATAGTCCCGCAACATTTCTACATCTTGACAATTTGTCTCGGGGGTAGTATATTAAAGAGAAATTACTTCCCGTTGGCACGACGCTTCCGATACCTCGGATACGTCCCGGAAACATCCTCGGCGATGTTTTCAAGGATACACGTATCCGAAGAAGTCCCCATCCCGAGAAGAATCCGTCCGAGAAATGAGTGATGACGAATCACAATCGTCCGTGGGAGAGAAAGGCATCTTGGGTGGGATAATCCAACTCGAAAGCACGTTTCGCTGGCTTTTACTTGCGATAATGAATCGTTCCTTCTCGCCCATCTCCCCCCCTCCAACTCCATACATCCTCAGTCCAATTAGCTTCGTAATTGTCGGAGATGAAAGCGTGGGGAACTGCATCCCCCTTCGTTCCTCTGGACGCCGCTGCGGCGCGCTGCGAAGCAGAACCGAGGTCTCCTGAGTGTTGACAAATGTGCTGTCAGTACCCGTTTCGCGGTTTTTCGTCGCAGAGTTTGCGTTGATTAATTCGTCGTGCCGGTATTCCCACGTGTTTTAACACGGCGAAAGGTGCGTCGCTCCGGAATGGGGCGCGCGTCTCAAAAGTGGCTGTTTCGCGAACAAAATGGCCCCGTCATCCAATTACGTTCGGGTGTACGCGGGGTTTTATCGGGTTCGGAAAGGGGATTTTTGCTGGGAATTAAAAGACTGCGGGTGTTTCTTTGAGAGAAGGGGAAACTAACTTGACGGATTTACCCTCATTCTGCCAAGGTTGGTTTTGTGTGTATAAGTCACGTTTGCAAGGATCGGGAGTGTGAATCTAGCAGTGTGTAGAAGATAATCTAGCGTTAAGTAATGTATACATGAATAATAAAGCAAGAAATTGACAGTTATGATTAAAAAGTTGATTCTTCGTAGAAAAATACCTTCTCTTTAAATCGACAGAGCTGTTTTCGACTTTCGCGGGATATCAAGAGGTCTATATGACATTTTAAAAGTTAATGGCAATTAAGTATAAATCTAAGTATAATCTAAGAGAGTGTAGTACACATATCCATCTTAGGTGATAATTTTTATGATAATTAAAGTTATTAAGTTCCAAAATATTCCAAAGGCCTAAATATTTATAAAGTTTAGCTCGTGTAAATTGTAATCTAAGAGAATTGAGAAAAATAATCAATCGAGAGACACAAAGTTTCTAATAAGTAAAGATATTAAGCTCCAAAATGTTTCAAAGATCTAGATATCAATCAAATCTAGTATTCTTAAAACAACCATCGACATTAAAATCTGTACATGTGTACTCTTCATTATTTACGTACGGAGATATGCGGGATTTAATCGGGGTTCGGAAAGGGAATTTTTCTGGGGATCTAAAAGACAGCGGGTGCTTCGTGGAAGGTAGGGGAGTCAACTTGACGGATTTGCCCTTATTTTTTCCAAGGTTGGTTTTGTGCGTATAATGCGTGACTTGTATATGTTCCTGATGACCGATGGGTCTTTCTCATACTATTCTCTGTCACTCCAGGATTCTCTTTGCACAACATTTAGGATATTATTTAGACTTCATTGGCAAGCATTGATCGGATAAGTAGGGTTAGTCAAGATCCAAGTTCATAGAAGTATTTAAAAAGCCTTATAAGTCAAAAATAGAATTTAATCGTAAGTGAAGAAAATTAGTCTAGATAGTCCTAATTAACTAGATCAAAAGAATGTTTTTTATACTTTTATATATAAATTCTGGAATGCTCATCTAGGAAATATCATAGTTTGTGATGTAATTAAACATTTCAATCTATTAATTTAAGATATTTCGGATAATAGTATTTTATGCGTTTTACGTCAAAAGTAGCATTCTTTGATACATCATACAAATAAATTTGAAATTCCAATTCTTTGACTGGAATATGAAATATACTGGCGGATGTAGACTAAGAGAAAATATTATTATCTTCTTAATTACAATTTCTCGAAAATTCTTTATAAAATTGTATGGTTTTGAGTTGTAAATGAATAAACATTTAAAATAATTTTAGCTCTTCCGGAGAACTTAACTGATTGCTTTTTGGGAGTATTAAAATGCATCATTTCGGAGAAGCGTACATAATGGATTGCTCATCAAATTAAATTGGAACTAAATCAGAGAAGATATTCAAGTTGCTCAGTTTCTTTCCCAAAATGTTCAAAGCTCAAGCGGTAAATTAATTCGGTAAATATGTGCAACACCAAGGAAGTTTCATTAACTACCTTATATTTCCGTGTGTAAGTTATAGTTTCAACATTTATCCTATATATGCACTACAGAACGACCCCCGAACCATCAAAGACCTATGAATTTAGTTCAGAACAGCGTTCATCATCTGGGTAGTAATGCCGTAATAATAATATAGAATTATGTCCTATTGGTAATTTTTCGAATGAACAAATTTTATTTTCTTGCTTCTGGCAGTATTATTTTCGACCTGTATTATAAGATGGCTCCAGATTTTGGGGGAATTTTTTATGATTTAACTATCCTCTTATCTGCAGAAATATACAATAAATTGCGGCAAAACTCGTTGAATCTAATATATATTAGTTTCGAACAAAGCACAGATATTATAAACGTATCACGAGCATTATTTTATTTGGGAAATTTCAAGTTTAAATAATTTTATCCTGGAATTCTTTTTCCTAGAAATGACAATTTCAAAGTTCAGGTACTAATACCTTAATTTATTTACCGGTAACATTGATGTGACCATTCCGTCAAACATCGAATTTACCGAACGCGTTCATTACAACGGCTCGAAACTGTATCACGGAGCACAATCGATGGCATTTGGGCCGTAAATAAATAACAGCCGCTCAATCCGGCACTCGGGAGGAATTGGGCTAACCACAGCTATTAATAATAGGAATTAAAACTTTCTATTTCGAGCACTTCATCACGCGAGACCCCGCGTGCGCGTGACGCGAAGATACGGCTTCCTAACTTGTTGGATTTCTCTTACGCATCGCTCCCGGAGAATTATTGCCAATTAATTTCTTTCCGCCCGGAACGGGTAGGCGTTGAAATTAATTGCATTTTAGCGATGTTATGTTAGTGAGCCTCGACGTATAAATGTATAAACAAGTGCGAGCAGATCGGCGCTGACCCATGACCTTTCTGCAATGCGGTCACTTCGTTTCCCCTTTGCCCCTCCCTCCAGTTCGCGCGTCTCTTTTTTTTGGTATCTAATAAATAATGCTTGTGAGTGAATAGAGAGATATTTCCCCATTGTGTTAGATCAAGTAGTGCTTGTCAGTTTTATACCTTTCATCTCCCGTTAGGATTTATGTGAGTAAAACCGTGTTTCGCGGTATTTATGGGCATTGAACGTGGATGGGAATGAATTGCTCTCGTGGTGTAATGAGGGATACGAGGTGGAAATGGGCGTGAGGAAAAAATGTGGAGGATTATGTAAAGAGCGTATAAGGGTTTCATAATGTTGTTGGTCGTTTATAAACAAGGGACGGGAATTGGTGGACAAGGGAAGAGGATGTACGGAGTGATGTCAGTAGGCTCGCTAACCGTGAGGACGTTTGTAAGTATTAGGAGTGTTAATCTAGCAGGGGATGGGAGATTATTTCTCGTTAAGTGATGTATGTATAATAAACCAAAAAGTTGAGGAGTATGGTTAAAAAGTGTGTTCTCCACAGAAAACTGTTTCCTACTTACATTAGCAGTGCTACATGAGAGTTTCATGAAACACGATGAGGACTATTATTAGTATTTTAAATTGAAAAACGTAATGGAAACTGATCATAAATTTTAGTTTACTGTGATATGTGGGAAAATCGCTCGATAATCAGTATGTTTGTGATAAGTAAAGTTTATTAGGCTTTTCATAATCCTAAGACCTTACTATGTACGAAATAAGTTATACTTAGAACATCTTTCAAGATTAAAATCAATGAACATCCGTTCTTCATAATTTACACAGAGATTAATAATTTTTAGCAAATATATTAATTATTTAGGCTGCCAATTTAATTATTATTTTTTCCTTGAAATACATTTAATTTCAAAAGCAGTTACTTCAAATTTTGTAAAATATTAAGTATATGTAGGGAAATAATAATTCTCAAAAGTGACCTCCGTTTAGTGGTATAGGATCAATGCTTCATAAACCTGTCATTTATCATAAGTCAATTCCTGATTAATAAATCATATATTGGAAATAACTGATGCATCTTTATGTTTCCTTTCCATTGATTATTTTTGAGATTTTTGGTGAAAATGAATACAAATGTCATTAAATATGTAATTCTATCTTCCTTATTCGTGAATCATTTATTTTTGTCTTCGTGTCTCGTCCAATATCGCCAGATTTGTTTTCCTTAGTGAGACAAAAAATGGAAAGTAGTATTTTCACTTAACTATAAAATTTAGAGGGTAGGCAAACATTCTTGCGACAGTAGGGTCTCCTCTGAGCGCATTCATAAATATCCTCCATTTTCACCAAAGAACAGCCAAAGTATAACTCTCTCAGTTTTTATATCCACCATTTCTTCAAGACCTCATTATCATACCAGGTGCTAACGGGTTAAAGATTCGCAATAGAGATGGTCATTCACTCGCCCTTTCATGCAAGTCAATTACGAATGCTGAAAGTTTTAAATCCGTAGAAGGCTGAGTCGCTTTTCTCACAGCACATTTAATGTAGGCTCATAGTAGTAGCGGAGCTGACCTTAAGCCAGCAAAGCTCTAAGTTTTATCTATTTATGGAAGCTCCTTCACAAGAGGTCTCCCATATCGCAAGGGTAAAGCGGACCATTCAGAGGGCAGGGAATAAAGAAGACACCGCGGCTGAATCTACGGCAGGGAGGAAAAAAGAAATCTGTTAAATCTTTATGCCGCAGGACACAGGAAACCCGGCCATTTCCCGAACCTGAACATTCTACCACACTAAACCAGCTTCCGGAGATTCGCAGAGTATCTACCCTTACCTTCATGTCCGCCCTTTTCAACTTCCTTCCATTCCGAAAACACGAGCACACCTTCATCTTGCAAGGAAGCTCCATTCACGGAAGGACTCTCGCTAGATACGTCCTTTTCCTTGTCTGCCTCACACACAGGGTCGCGTCTTGACCCAATGGGATATCTCTCGTGGATGGATCTTAAGGTCATGAAAGAAAACCTTGTCTAGGGAAATCAAATAGCGCCGGAGGGTCATCTGTGATGCAGGAGCCTCCTAAGCCGCAAGTATCTCTTAAGGAGTGAATATATATCCTGCTCCATCCATCCTATAACCCGTAGGTTCTTCGTACGATTTTGATTCATCCCATGGAATATCGAGTACGCAGTAATATTCTTTTCTAAAATGGGTCAAGAATGAAAAACGTTGAATAGATTGCTTCTTTTTTCGCCGCACGATTTATACAAAACTGATCCTTAAATTGATCCATTTCTCTTTATTTACAATGTCATCGTTGGCTATTCTTGCTGAGTCCCATATTCATAATGAGTAGATATTGCGATTCCCAAGTAATGTAATCCCAGTTGCCACGAAATTTCTGTTTATGTGATGTTCAGATTAAGATAATCATTAAATCAAAGAATTTCAGAATTTTATAAATATAAATAGCTGCTTATGGACGAAAACCATACGTTTATTAGGCAATACCATTGTTCATTTATATTAAAAGCGCTTACAATTGTATGATTTCATTACAATCGTTAATATCGCTGGAAGAATAGACAGTTTTTATCAGCCTACTTACGTAAAGGCCCCGGGTTCGAGTCCCTGGGAATCAGAATTCCTTAGTCAGAACGTGATACCATGTGATCATTCATTATTAATTAATAGGTCACTCACAGTATTAATTAAAGACATGAGGTTTTGTGATTGCACTGGAACACGATATATATAAAATAAATAAATATCTTTTGAGATTATTGATCACTGATTGTATCTCTGTAATTAGTAACAGTTTGCTGTTTTGAATCTGACACAATACTACACAAATTGCACCGAATCTCGTAGTTTCATTGGTTTTCTCTGTATAAGGGGCAATATATCGTATTTAAGAACTCTAACGTCAGATTATACTGACAATTATGATGTTTTGGCCCATACGCAGCAATTAAATCAGTTTTTGTGCGTGCAATTAGCAATCAACCTATAGACTAATATACTTGATTGGAAGTTTGCTGTCTGCTTCGATAATCACCTTGTAACTATTAGCTTGCTCAACCGTTAACTGTTATTTTCGTCAGCCCTTTCAGAACTCTACCATCGATCGGATGCATTTGAATAATGTATCCTTAACGAGCCGAAACTTATCCGAGCATATTGCGGAAAGAGGATAGTTTGATGACGTACATCAGTGACGCCCGGTTCTTGCTCGGCTATAAATATATGCGAAAATGCTCAAAGGGAGAAAATGAGGGGAATTGTGGGAATGAATAAACAGCTTCAGATGTGGAGAACGAGGAAAGGGAGCAAAGAGAAGAGTCGAAAGCAAATAGATCGCAGGTGGAATTTCGGAGAATTCTACAGTAAGAATAAATTGAAAGAAAGCTCAGGAGAGGAAGAGAAATGAGGAAAATAGTAAAGGGAGGGAATAGATTGGTTGATCAAATGAGAAATTACAGTAGTAATTAGTACATATATATGTTTTTTATATCTTTCAATAGGTTCGTATACCTAACTATCCCCTTCAATGCCTTTTCTTTTGTTTTTAGATGAAATATGCCACCACTTAAATCATTTATGACTTTTGTCTATCTCTTTCTGGCCATATACGCACTCAAATATATGTGAAAGGTTTCGAGCGTCGTAAACTGAAAAGAAGGTCCATGATGTTGTCAATTACCTGAGTTTTCTCTGTATCATTAAAACTATTTTTATTAGAGTACGAGATTAATAGCTCATATTCTCAAAACTCTTTCAATTTCCTTATCAGTATATACAAAATCGGAAAATTATGACATATTTATAAATTATAGATGGATAATTTATCTTGTGATTAATGACTCAACTGACGAACCTTTGTAACTATAGATTTTGCCAATCAATAACTTTTCCTAAGACCCTATCTTCCATAGCTGTCTCTAGCACCATCTTGGTTTTGCTTACTCACCCAACTTACTATTTCCATTGATAGGTAAAACATGTAGCGGGAAACGAGGTACCTCTCATGTTCGACATATTTAATGTTAAAATGTGACTCAATTTCACCCTTGTCTAGGAATGTGGTTCATTGAAGAGTAATTCAAATTTTCCTGAAGCCTGATGGGTAAAGTATGGAGTTAGATGAGTTGCAAGATTTTTTGTTATTGTATATTATAGTGTAGTTCAATTTAAATATTATTTTCTATTTCCTCTTAAAACTACGGAATCATTGCCTAAGTTGATAGTTTACAGATTCATAATTTAAAACCACCGCTGACAATCGTCATTAAGAATGATTATTTATTAAAATTCATTCTATTAAGTTCTTTATAATGAAACGATCTTAAAATGTATTTGATGCCTAATTCATCACTCATTACCTCTTTAACTAAAAGTAATTGCATCGATGTACTCTCCTCATTAATTGTCAAGTATTATTTTGTCATTAATAAAAAAATAAACAATATCCTATCACCGCTTTTCCTTAACTGCAAACATAGAAAAATCTGTTACAGTCTTTCAGCTTTAATATAAATTACTCCTTGTCCTTGAATTTTCCATTCGTTACAAAAGAACACTGACAAATATCGTGATCGATATTGTACCAGTTACTTTGATATTACAGTTTCCTTCCACTACTTGCATCAGCATACAATTAAATTCAACCCAACAGAAATATCAATTTCGCGAGCCCTTTGAAATTCAATCTGTAAAACGGAAATAGTCTCCGCACTTGCTCTGCAAAATTCCGTAGGAAAGGCGAAGCGCCTATTCATGTAGTTACGAACTTCTAGCACGTCCCTCGGAATCAGCCTTTTTCTTCTCAACAAGGATATACCTGAATAAATAACCGAATAAAAATTCACGGCGCGAATAACATCCAGCAGCACAACACGAGGCGGGAAAGGAGCATACACGAGCCGGGAAAGGTCAAAGAAACATTTCGCTAGGTCACGCTGCCGGTGAAAGGGTTGACCCCAGACTTTCTTTTATAACATTGGATCAAAACCCTTCGGATCGGTGCTTAAAATCTTCGGAGGAACGCGTTTGACAGGTAATGGCCGTGGCAGACAACGGAGACCAAATGGAGAAGGGGAAAACAAGCAGGAATCCCTCCGGAAATCGAAAGAAAGTGCGTGAGGGAAATGCGAGGGTATCGTGACGGAAAATACCTGGGATAACTGGGAAGACCTTTACGCGCAGGATGCTGGAACGTGCCGCTTGGTAGCCGCAGCGCTATCGTGTATTTTTCCGTTGTGGGTATCGCCGGAGATGTGTCGGCCGTTGCATGCCTCAAGTGGTGGCCATCAGTGGCTTTCATCTCGCGGGGTATGGCTGGACCCAGGTTCATTATTTTTCATGAATAACAATTATTTGAGTTGGAAGCAGTCTATCGGAAATGCAATTTAAATTAAAATCGAATCAAATTTCAGCATTTAAATGTGATGAAATCTATATATCGTGGGTTATGGTTAAGCTAATTGGCAGCCCATACTTCCATGGTAGAATCACTTCCTCTCTAGCTATGATTTTATTCCAAGGTTCAAAATGACACCCTATACTGAGAAATATTAAGATAAATTCTAGTTTTGTTTACCTCTTCTATGCAAGCATTTGATTATGAGTGGGTGATTTCTGCGATGTGGTACGAGAAGCAATATTTCTTCTCGATAAATTGATTGTTTTACTTTTATGGCTTACAATTCTAGTATGGCATTACCGGGAGAAATATTGTCAAAAATTTGATGAGTTTTATAACAGCAAGCTGTTGATAATTGTTAATTTTACGCTGTATTAGTACTATCTTATATAGCTGCTAACATAAGTTTTTCTATACAAACATTCATAGCAAAACTTCCATTAATATTTTATTATTAACTTATGAAATTTTAAAATAAATTGAAGTTTTAATTAGAGCACAATTTATGACGCACTTTTCTTTTGAGTTATGCACAAAGCAGAATACGTTATTTATAATTAAAAAAATGTCGTTGAGAGAGAATTTTATAAGATGTGGACCTACTGTAAAAAAATGGCTATTGAATTAATCACTCACTTAGGAATTTATAAATCATATGGAATCATTGCTGGGATCAGTGAGATAAAATTTTTAATAACCACTGATCTAACTAGTTATTTAGTCCCAATTTTATAATTTTTTCCAATTATTCTTCTGTTTACATCCGGATGACTTTTTAGAGTAAATATTTCATAAAATCCCATTACGAGTTAGCGGTTGATGGACTACTTCGCGGTTAAACTGAGTTTCGTCTCAGTGTTGGAATTTGACTGTGCATTTCAAATGCAAAAATTATTGTTGAAATACCTTTCCTAATTTATAAAGTAAATAAAAATTAACGTAATACCTGTCTATTTATTTGCGTACTGAACGGAATAAGTAATCAAGAAATGGAGGAAGCACAGTTAATACCTATAAGAATATTACGGAAACTAGACCTATCGCATGATAAAAGAATAATGAAATAGCTTTTCATCCGGAGATTAAAATTTTACTTGAGGTCATTGTATGGGATTGTTTAGATAAAACGTTTTTTAACCGCAGACCTAACTGGTCATTTCGCCACATTTAAATAATTTCTTCAACCCTTTTTTTCAAATCCGGATCACTCTTCATAGTAAGTACCTCATAAATTCCCATAATGGCCTTGCGACTGATGCTTTCTAACGGACGAATTCGCGGTTACATTCAGTTACGTTACAGTGGTGAAAGAAGACAGCACATGTCAACAAGAGCTTCTCAGCGGTGCGACGAAATTGGTCCACGGAAAAGGGACCCTTTTTCCTTCGCGACGAGATAACAGTAAAGACTCGGACGAAAAGGAATGTGGATGGAAAAGAGAGGAGGGATGCGTCCGAAACGGTGTGATGAATGGAAAATTGGCTGAGGGTCGATCGCGATTGGGGAGCACGGGCCATCAAGTGAATTGCGTCATTAATTTTCATGCACCGAAATCGAATTTCCTAGCGGTACGTGGGAAATGAAAACTAACTGGGAAGCCTTGGGCCGAATTTCGAATCGTCCCCGACGCATTTTTTTACTATGCCCCCGCGAGCGAAAAAAATCTCTTTTCGAATTTGCTGCGGCCAGTATGAAACATCTGGTAATTAAGTTCCGGATTCCTTTTATTTCGGGCATGTTGCGAGTTTTTTTGTCGATTTCGGTCCGTCTTTTTCTTTTTTTCCTGCCGTCATTCGTTTTAGGTCATTGTGAGGGTGGGTCATAAACACCGGTGGAAAGATTTCACGTCTTCATTTCGCGGAGAAAGATTTTTACGCTGCCGTTTGATGAGTTGGGCATCTGAGAATAACCTGAAGTATTTTTCCCTTCGGTTGCTGAACTGTTTTCCGATCACCATATTTAATCGAGGTCAGGCTTATTCTCATCTTTGCTAGTATAGGTGTACGTGAATGTTCAATGACCCACTGAAACCTGCAGTCTACAAGAATGTTCATTTAGACCAACCATATTAACATAATTTACAATTTTTATTTAGATATTTACCGTTGCTTTTCGTTGATGATGTATAAGTGAACTGGAGGATTGCTTAGTGGTGGATATTGTTCGTAGCCTCGGTATAAATAAGATATGTAGATATAAAGGTACTGTAGTAATGGCGTTGTAGTATCAAGATGATATATGTAATTTAATAAACATTATTACCGAATGCATTGTAATTTTAATCGTATTTAATGTTTTATAATATAGTATTATGTGTAACATTATAGAATGGATAGGTATTAATGTATAACGATACTTTATAACGCTGCTACTGGAATATTATTCTAACTGCAACACGAGAATCCAATAATAATCATTTTTATCGTATCCATACAGACATAATTTGTCCAGATAATCTCTCATTTCTATTATTATCACGAAATAATGTAGGTCCCCCATCCTTTGATACTAAAATTTGGTTCCTATTTCCCCTTTTATCTCCCTTACCTTTACTTTACCATTTATTAATAAGTAATCTCATCCTTTACATCAACAAAAATGTTTACCTTTGTCTACCAAGTTTATATTTATTTTTATCTTTTATTTTTAGTTAATTTTTATTTTTATATCCTCTTGTGCATTACATACATCATCAGCAATCATCCTCAACTCGATATTTTACCACTGTATCTTCCCCCGTCACCCCTAGCAATTTTAAGTTCAATTTCCAATAAACCCAGCCCTTTTCTCATTTTAACACTCATTTCAAAAACTTGCGGTCTTTTAATGTACTATTTACATACGGATATTAAATCCGAATGTCAAATCATTTCTGAAAAACTATTTTACTAGTATATTCTTGTTGTCTTTTTTTAATTCCCTTTGTCTTCAGTTGGCTTCGCTCTGTGAAGGCCTCAGACACTACTGCTATCTTTAAACCTTCTTTATGTTCAGCTCAACCCAAGAAATAGCACTATCCAGACCAGACACATAAATTGGCCTGATCTAGTTTTCCTTCTTCTACCTAGATTATGCTATTCCTATACATTCTTTACCTCAGAGAAACTCGCGACATGTTTTTCTCACATTTATACACCAGCGAGTGCATAGCTTTGAAATTTGGTATATTTATCACCAATTTAAAAACCTATTTAAGAATCACAGCGCAACAGTAAAGTAGGAAGTATTCTTTGTTATTTAATTAGACTTCAAACCCGTTTCTCTTGTTAGAGTTTCGATGCTGGTGTAATTGAATGCATGCAACTTGCAACACAAACGCATCCTGACGTTCTTCTCTAGCTACGTGCGCGGCTTTGCAATGCATAGAGTTTTTTCTCCCCATGTGTGTACGGTCAGGAAATTTTAATGAGCAAGTTCAAAATTTCAGTACTTTATTTCCTACGGACTTGTATGTACGTTAAGTGTAGTACATATTATTTTGCAAATTCCATACGAGAAGCAATATCACATTTTGATTAAAATATTCAATGAGAGAATTGAAAGTAAAATTGGGATAAAGACTAAGCGATGAATTTCCTTTTATTTTATTATATCATATGTAATTAATACTTGCAATTATCACATTAATTTATATTATAATTAGAAATATTAATTATGTTGCAAGCGTTTTGAAAGTGCAATTATTTTGGAATTAGAAAATGTTTTTGAGATATGTTAATGCAATGATAATAGCACAGATAGTACAAGGAAATTATTAAACCGATATAATGAAGTAGTAAGTAGGTAGGATATTTAATAGAATTCCTCTTAGGAAAATTGACTTGTATGTATCATTTCAATTTAAGTGAAACTATAGAATAATATTAACTCAGACCGCAATAATTGCATGTATTTAAATATTAACCTTATTTAGCTGTTCTCATTATAAAATAAACATTAAGATAAAATGGTGAAAGTAACTTGAGTAGAGATAAATAATCGAGTGAATTTTTTTGGAGAAGTGGTGAACTCAGTAAGATATGCAGATGAAAATGTTATTTTTTGTGATTCTTAGACGAGTTAGATTACTCAACAAAAGATTTATATATAATCCAAGGGAGTGTGATTGAAAATAAACGAAAAAATAAGAGAATGAAGTTTACAAAATAAAAGAAATCTAGTCCCAGGTACTAGGAATAGTAGGGGAAGATAGGGTTTTAATTTAACTAATTAATCATCGACAGATGGAAAGAGTCGGTCAGATATTGATAGAAAATCGATTGTTGTAGAAAGTAATTGAGGGTAGAATACAAGAGAGAAGACTTACGGGAATGCAAAGGCAAAAAGATCTCAGATGAAAAAGTCATTTGGAAGCTATGAAAAAAAACGAAATAAATGGCATTGGATTGGGAATATTAAGATAGATACTTGAACCTACGGAATGATAGAACATGTAAGTATGTATTTGTGTGGATGAATTCATACATATTATTCTATATTCATACCTTGTTAAAATTTTTAGTTTCGATATATTAATATCCAGATTTGGTATTGTATCCACTGGCAAGTGCTACACCTACCTGTAGTGTGGAATGTTTTCGATAATGATATTACCATTGAGTTCACATCTCTTCCCTATCAATTCGTACCAGGGAATCATTCCATCGGGAAATCTTACGGGTGGTTTCGGGCGAAACATTATTTCATAGTTCTGCTTTAGAGCATATCGAATGTAGGCCAAATTGGGAGCGCATGATTGAAGCCACGCGAGATTGCAAACGTTCTCTGTGACACACGCCAGGAATTTCGGGTGTGCAATCAATGTTTGCCTTCGCGGAAGACCCACGCACAAACGATTGAGTACAGATGCCCAAAGTGTTGAGAGGAACGTAGCAGCGAATCGCTCGCGGAAGAATAAAAACCTTGAGATTAGCAGAGGCATGTTGTTGGCGACAGAGATTACTGCATGACAGCCAGGGATAATGCCGAAGAACATGGAAGAGTCATGAAAGGGACTCGGTTGTGACATCGCGGAGCTTTGTCATCTCGATAGAAATGCAGGTTTCCATCGCTCCAAAACGCTGAGACTCGCGATCAATGATATAAATTGCGATTCCTTTAAATATTTACGTGCAGAGATGGCGGCGAATTCCGTGCCGATTTTTCCGTCCCAATTGAGTTTCAATACCTAATGACCTCTCGCTTTCAGAGGTTGAAGTTTTGCTTTGACTAGAGCTTATGTTAATTTATCTGTTAATATGAGTGAAAGGAATGAATTTAATTTTCTTTTCGTGAGGATATTTATGGTGGTGCACTAAAATTATGTTTTTGTATTCGATATCTTTTTGTATCTTTCTTTTGCTTCTATTTCAGTCTATTTATTTGGTTGTGGAAATACGTAGACATTTTCACTTATTGCATTTTGACTCAGGGAGGAATGCAGTTGGAAAATAGCTTACTCCTCATCTAGATTATCCTCTTCATTCCTCATCTAACCCTTTGGTTGCTAATAGTGGAGGGATTGAGGTTTCAACTTGCAAAATGGAAGCGTTCATGCCTCATCTTTTTAATCGTAATAAAATATCGATTTGAGGAACGTAAGGGAGAATTACCTCACTCCTCATTCAGCCTAGTGAACCTCATTCCCCTCTTCAAGCTCTTATTAGCCTATGTCAGAGGGAGTGAGGCGCTAACCGGATTTCGGGCTGAATACTTTAGAAGCAGAAAAAAATAGTTATATGTAATTCCTTTAATCTAATTTCACTCTACTCGATAATTCGAGGAGCGCATAGAATATTTATTTGTTAGCAGCAAAAACTCTGTCCAATATTGCATTGGTTTAAACAATGTGAGGATGGAGCGGTACCCCAAGTCCTGATTTTCCAGTTTTACACTCATGTATCGACAATTCTTTTCCATCTTTCCTTTCACGTATTCTTCCTGGCTGATGCATTATCCAATCAAGTTGCCTCTTTCAATTCGCTATTGTTAGCTCTCCAGTACTTCCTCTTTCTTGGAATGCATTTATGCTCTTCGAGAGCTACGTAATTACCAGCATTTTTCCACATCCTCGTCTTCATGTTTCCTGAACTCCTCTTCCGTATCGCTCATCCTCAACTCCATACTAAGCAAACGCATGTCATTATTATGATCTTTTCCTGTGATGTACTTTTTCAATTGTGGAAAAGACGCAGGTGCTAGACCGTAACTTTTTCTTTTGAATTTAAATTGCCAATTGGTCATTACTTTTTCCTTATGTAATTGGGGCAGTGAGTATCTGTAGAGGATAATGAAAAAAGGATTGATATTGATCTCCCTTATTTTATTATTTTCATCTCAGCATCTCTTACTTTTTAAACATTTTCACTAGGAGAAGTTCATTTCTTCCGTCTGTATGTGTAAGAAAATTTACTTATTTTTCATTTTCAACTTAATATTTCTTTTGCTGAGTTGCTTGGATCAGGATAGTTTTAGTAAAAATGCCACTATAGTTATATATCAAGATATTTTTGATTATTTGATTTGATTTGATTTGATATTTTGCAGCGTAAGGATTATCGTACAATTAATAGTTATTAGAGGTTAAATCATTTATGAGCCAGAAGTAAGATTTAATACTCGGTTCTCCGTGTATTCCCTTTTCTCGGGTTTGTAACATTTAGTCGTAAGATTTTCGGAATGTTTTAACGCAAATCGCTGCGATTTAACAACAGTTAAAAAAACATAAGTAGGTATTAATATATAGAAGAAAGTGAAAAATTATAAACAAGAAAAAATTGGAGACAACATGAAAATACGCAGCTTATAATTCCAACTCCTGCATTTAAGGTAAATCTAGTAGCAGTGAGAATAAATCCATATGCTTTAGGATTTAATGCATCCAGCAATTTATATGATAATATATTTATATAAGAACAATTTAATGATTAATGCATGAGCCAGAGATAAGATTAAATACTTGGCCCACCGTGTATTATCTTTTCTCGGGTTCGTAACATTTACTTGTAAGATGCGCGGATTTCTTTTAGCGTAGACCACTGCGATTTAACTAGAGTTTACCTGCGGCCTAACACTTCCTCTCCGAGGAAACTCAACTCGGCGCCGGGTAAGGAAAGAGAAACTCGGCGGAAGTCGACGACGGTGACACGCGAAACTTTTAAACAGCACTAAATGCCCGAGTTGAGCCGCTCTCCCCCGGGAGCAGTTCCCACACCTTCATTCCCGCTCCTTGCACCAACTTGGAATTACGCGCAATAAAACAAAGTGAGTCCTATTTTCGTCGGGAGAGGGAAAAATCGCGGTGCGATAGAATGCGTCTCTTCTCCAGGAATAGGGATTCATATGATAGATTGGGCAAGTGGGGAATACAAATAGGGTGTTCCGAGGGAAATCCAGGTATCGCTCTGTAAGAGGAGAAAGGCATGAGGATAGGGGATGAATTGAACGAAACACTGTGGGTGGTAGGGCGGGAGAGAAAGATGGAGGAAGACGAAAGTTTGTTTTAATGAGTGAGTGGGGAAAGAGATATGTACAACGTACAAAAGTTTGCGAGTACATAAATGACGATTCTACGTTTGATATAAGAAGGGATTAATTGCTGATAGTGGTGATTTTGTATCTAGAAATGGCTCTAACGTTTATACTTTAAAAAATCTATAAGTGATAAATTTTATAGAATAGTAGTATTGCTAAAAGTGCTTCGCCAGCTGAGGTCATTTCGCACATTGGCTCCCACCGGGATTCGAACCCGGGACCGCTTTCACCAAAGGCAAACGCACTGTCCACATGACTATCCGGGAGCCTGATAAATGTTATAGAACTCAGCAAAAATGGCAATGCATATTTATTTTATTTCAATCAATCATCATATACAAAAATACCATTCACAAAAGATATATAAAATAAACATATGGCTGTATGTATATTGCTTGAGATAGCTAAAAGGGTACATAATTTAATCTTGCCCGGTTATCTATAGTTAAAATTTACATTCAATAATTGCATATGAAAGAAATTACATAAACTAAATTACAAAGAAGAGTCCTTACATCACACTGGGCTATACTTTTGCTTTGTCCACTTGTGATTTACCTATAGTTTGATATAAAGAAGAAAAATACATAATTTATACATGAAAAAATCTAAAGGTTTAGAAATGAGGGGTTAAATTAATTTTATTCATATGAATATAGAAATGAGTTATATATGAGAAAATGGGTAGAAAAAAGGATTGGACAAATTTGTGAATATATTTTCATCATTTAAAATGTTGTTTATGATCTTTTGGTGAAGACTGACTATGTGAAAGTTCCACGGAAAATTGTTTCATCAGCGACCGGTTTCAACTATTATAGTTATCATAAGGCCGGTCGATTCTATCAGGACGGTTCAAAAATCTTACATATAAATATTGTCTTGCGTTGAAAAGAGTTGTTTCCATTCATTTTAGAATGAATGTCCAAATGAGGCAATGATTCGTTCAATCGGCATCTTCCCGTATACCGCAAGCAGTAGTAGCAGGAAGCTTACAACGTTATCTATGCAATTTATTTCATAAAATTTATATCCCCTGAGGAATTATATTATATTATATTTATAAAATTCATGACCCCTGAGGACTGTGGCATGGCCATTGAAAAGCACTTTGGGTACAATAATAGTGCGGCATTCCTGTCTTGTTTTCTCTCTGACTACCGGGAAGTAAGTGGAGGAATGTGGACAAAGACGGCTTTTGGATATTTTAAACCTCTAATAGTTTACCGGAAGTTTACTGTATTCCTGTACATATGATACCAACTCTTGAACAGTCAGGCTCTTAACTAAATAGAACGTTCTCACTCATTTTCGTATGAGGTAATCATCCGTTTAACTCACACGCATCCTAGCACCGAACGATTAATCAGTAATCTACCGCATTAAGGAGAAGGATAGGAAGGGCAGATATGGGAAGGATAAGAGGAAACGAGGGGGAAATGAATAGAAAGAGAGAGGAGGAAGGCAGGAGAGAGTTTTTGAGGGAGAGATGGATTGTGAGAGAGGGCCCCTCCCTCCGGGGGCATCTCTTATCTCTGCCCCCACTCCAGGAGGCGTCCGGCAGCATGCCCTGCCCCCGCCACGGCCCTCCGGTCCATCCACTATTTATGTGTCGGGAGAGAAGCTCATCTCCCCGACGAGGAGTAGCAAACAAGGTAGGGCTGCGCGGGCGGAGAAAGGTTTGGAATAAGTTTCGAGGGGAGTGTACGGCGGAGATATGTGATGAAGGGAAGATAGGGTTTGGGAGGAAGAGATGAGCAATGAAGCTAGCAGGAATGCGCGGTTATAGGATAAGAAGGATATATCAGGAGTAATGGTTTTGTAGTACCATAATTTCTAATTATTTTTTTCAAAATGAAATAAATAAATTTTACTATGTCCTGTGGCAAGCCACCTAAGGGCAACATTAAATGATAGTACAAGAATCATGACAGTGAATGAAAATGAAATAACACAATATTCGCACTCTAGATTAAACAAATAACCAATTAGTACCATTTTAAACCTATTTATATTTATTACATCACGGACTATGGTTGGCAGGGAATTCCAGAAATGTATGGCAGAATGATTTATGGAAGGTGGTAGATCTATGTGACGAAATGTAAAAAGCACGGAAACTATTTCTTAAATCAGGACCACGAACTTAGAAAGTATAGGACTGGAAACTGCTGAAATTTTTTGGCTCCCTTAATGTCCGCATCCGCGAGATGGCAGCACTGACGCTCGCCCTTTGAAACCATACTCTCATATGGAGTAAATGGAAAAACAGCACGATTATGATACTTTTTCCCTGTTTTTCTTTGTGGGAGTAGTATATACCAAAGATGGAATTCAGAGTTGGTGATTTATCCATTTATAAGTACTTAAAACAATTGAATAAAATGGGCAAATTAGTAAATCCGAAGAATAAGTGCAGGTTGCCTTCAGGGCACGCCACAGGTGACTTCGTCGCTGTGAAAACATTATTCGTAGATCAGCGAAGTGTTCTGCTTGGATACATAGAAAATAATCGATCCTTAATAAATTACCAACGTTACATCTACTTTCAACTAGGCCTTTTAAAACTAGAATCGCAGGATGCACATGGGTGGTCTGAAAAGTTCCCGACATTTCAACATTTCTTGACATGGTTTCTGAAAATGTTCTGAAGGTGTGTGAAGAATCTGGGGTTGGAAACTTTTCAGACCACCCTCGTATTAAATTTCCTGAGAAAAATCGAAGTTCCCAGAAATAGTCTCCAGGAAATTTGCGAAAAGGAAATTTGCGAAACTGTCTAAAACTTAATGTTTGATCAATACATTTTTCATACCACTCTATCCTTTATGTTTGTATATTGTATAACCTAACTTCACATTTCTGGCACCCCAAGATAAAATGCAGTCCACGCCAGTCATTAAAAGTTGACACTCTTGGATTTATGCATGTTTCAACAATATTTGACCGTTTACTCATTTCCTGGAGACTATTTCTGGGAACTTCGATTTTTTTCAGGAAATGTATATACGAGGGTGGTCTGAAAAAAATCCAACCCCAGATTCTTCAGACATCTTCAGAACATTTTCAGAAACCATGTCAAGAAATGTTGAAATGTCGGAAACTTTTCAGACCACCCATGTAAATCCTGCGATTCTAATTTTAAAAGGCCTAGTTGAAAGTAGATGTAACGTTGGAAATCTATTAAGGATCAATTATTTTCTGTGTATCCAAGCAGAACACTTCGCTGATCTACGGATAATGTTTTCACAAGTTACTTGTGGTGTGCCCTGAAGGCAACCTGCACTTATTCTTCGGATTTAATAATTTGCCCATTATATTCAGTTGTTTTAAGTACTTATAAATGGATAAATCACTAACTCTGAATTCCATCTTTCGTATATACTACTCCAACAAAGAAAAACAGGGAAAAAGTATCATAATCGTGCTGTTTTTTCCATTTACTCCATATGAGAGTATGGTTTCAAAGGGCGAGCTTCAGTGCTGCCATCTGGTGGCTGCGGGCATTAAGGGCGTCAGCCGATTGTACAGCCAGCATAGGGGAGCTTCAGGGGCGTGATCAGGACGGTAGAGTTGAGGAGGGAAGAATAAATCACTAAGCAAATACACAAGGCTTATTATTAGTACTAATAATATTAAACAATAAAAGTCCAATAAAGTATATCTTTCTTGTTTATGCTACCAGCCCGCATATATTTTGTAGATAAGGTCTAATATGATCATGCCTCTTAACATGATACGAACCCTTCAAACGGTAAAACTGTGAATACATTACCCGCATCACTTATGGAAATCTTTTCAAAGAATCTGGAATCGAACACTGGATACTTTTGCCTGAAATAGGATGTGTAATTTTTCATTGTTATTCTAATTAATCCCAAATTTTCAAATTTTTGCCTCATCGAAAAGTGGGGGAGATAATTAAAAAATTGCTTTAATGATTTTTCAAGGAGAGTTACTGATATCGGATAAACAGATATTAAGATATAAATATTGATTGGTTATGGAAATCCTTAATGCCGTGGTATTCCATATTAAAAATACCTGATGTGGCCAGCACATGACTTTCTCCATATATAAGATGTAAATATTTATCTACGACAGTTTTCTCGAACTCTATATTCAATCTGAACTTGGAGGATAAGTGATTAATTTATATCATATTATCTTTTACGTCACAAACATTATAAATAATGTTTTTCGGGACATGCTCGATGACAAACGATAAAATTGGCCTTTTGCCCACAGCGTCCAGAGCTCCCACAAAGTACGTAAACAGCAACTTCCGGTTTATAAGTATTTTATGAATAACTCCTAAACAATCAGTTATACAAAAATATGTTTCATACAAATGTTATAGTATGTTATATTTTCTAAAACTTTTAAAATAATAGTATATACCTAAATATCAGATTAAAGGAGATATTTTGCAGAGATGGAAACGAGCTTCGAAAAGTAAAGCTCGACTTCCGGTAAACTGATTTACTCTAAAAACTAATCAACTCTGACAGCACCCTCCACAGTGCTATATATGAAGTTTGGTAATGATACAACTAATAGTTTTTACGTTAGAGCACTCACAAGCACACACACACACACACATACATCGTTCCGAAAATGGTCAAAACGTGTTCTAGGGACCCAAAAACATATATTCCCGTTGAAATCTCGAAGTCGATTTTTTCCATGAAAACAATACTTTCTCTATACTACGTATATGGAGAAAGTAAAAATATTGAAATATTAAGACAATTTTTATATAAGATTCACATATAACAAGACTCATTGATAGTGAAGGTTAACAAGAACAATAGACGAACACATACTACCATTCCCATACCGGAAAAATCTGGTTTGCAGAGATTCGAACCCGGGACCTTGGTGTTGGAGCGTTATCATGTAAGTTTACTTACTTCGTGGTCGGAATGGTTCAGTATAAATAAATTGATTCTCACTACTTCATTATTTTTATAAATATATAAATTTGCAAATACGTATGCATCGGATTACATAAGATACCTGTGATTATATTGACGTAAATTTTAAGTTTCGAGGGGAGTGTGCGGCGAAGATATGTGACGAAGGGAAGATAGGGTTTGGGTGAAAGAGATGAGCAATGGAGCGAGCGAGAAGGTGGGGTTATAGGATAAGAAGGATATATCAGGAGTAATGTCGGGAGAAAATGAGAAATTATGCTGTAGAAGCGCGGGCGGTATATACATGTAATGGTTGACATTTATGCGAAGCACCATTTTCTGGTAAATTTCGCGGAAATTATGATATAGAAGATGGGCTCCAGCGTGATTACTTTCGCCCTAACGGCCATTGAAAACGGGGTTAATTAATTATAAATTAGGGTGCCATTACTTGTTAAATTTGACGGTGCTTTTGATAAACGAAAGCTGTGAATTCTGTGTGGTGAATCTCATTCAGATTACAAGTAGCACAGTTTCCAAATAAAATAGTTATGAAAGAAGACAGGAAGAGGAACGTGTAATGTAATTGCAATCTACTCGTTTAGAGAGATACTACCTGTCTACTCGTTTAGATATGAATACTTGATACAGAATCAAAAGGTAAAATAACATTAAAGCTGTAGAATTTTACTCCCTCAGACGAGGAAAAGATTCTACTTGACAAGTAACACTAAGAAAGGAAGGTATCCAGAGGTTATGCAGAGAGAAGGAAGGCACTAGTTAAGGAAAAGTATTTATGGCATTAATTAAACAACAATAAGAATAACAGCGAAACAACTGTATGTTTTTTGTAGAACGAATGGAAAAAGGAAGGTTCACAAATGCTGAATTCAAATTTCTTATCGCTGAAATCTAATACATAGTAATTGTTTCAAAATATCTTCAAAGTGATTTATAAAAATAAATTATTCATAATTTTGATATTTCAGTCTCACAATCAGTCACACGGATTTAACTATTAACGTACATTATGTACGTTAATAGTTAAAATTCCTATATATTCACGTTTAGTAATTTTAGGAGGATCTCTAACTTGTAAAAAACATTCCTTTGGTTGGATATGATATTCACGGTTTCCGATACCTTTAAAATTGTATGCTTTCTAATTTATTTGTTAATGAATAGGGAGTGATCGGCTGAAACTTCAAGATTCTAAGTTCGCATCTCACAGCGTTGCTATTTTTAGCAAAACGAATAGAAGCTATCTTCTAAATTGGCAATTTAAAGGATGAAGACTGAACGAAGGCGAATGCGTACTAACACCAAAACAATATGAGTCGTGAAGTCACAGAAAGACAGAATTGAGAAGGAATCTCGGATATCGAGATATGAAGGAATTTGGATTGAGGGTGTATTTTCCGTAAGCAAAACGAAAATGGTTGTTTACGAGGGTCTTGAGGAATGACTTATGCGTGTGGGCGTGAAGTTCTTTGTGTCGCAGGGAATTTCCAGGCGCGTGAGGGAAGGGAAGCCAAAATACCTACGCATGGGCAATTGCCAATGTAAACGTTGACCCCCTTCGGACATGGAACTAAGGTGGAGGGAGAAAGCAGTTGGGGAAGACTTGCGAATAAACATCTCCGAGGTGAATAGATACTGGCTGATGAATTCATTCTTTCCAAAGAATATCCATTCTTGTAAATAAAATTGCTATGCATGTTGCGACCAGTTGGGATGTTTTCGATTACATTCACTCAATCGCTATATCAGACCTGTTCTATTTTTTTATTCAGAGTTCATTGTATCTAACATTAGTTAAAATTTAAGATTTTAAGTACTGATGGCTCTACAATATTTTTTGCATTAATTTATGATTCTCCACGTGTTCAATATTAAATATCTTATGAGGAAAATAAAAAGGATTCTGTTATTTCAAGTTATTTCTGGTCGTAACGAGTATTTTAGGGCAATTTTATGTAGTGCTATCTCGTTTAATTCATCTGGAAGCACTCGAAGCAATGCTTCTCTATTTTAATGTTCTCAAAACATTCATTGATAAATTTACTTCCTGGATTCCATTATTGTCATCGTTTTCAATCACGTATCCTGAATCAGAAGAAACTCAAACAATAATTTTATTTGTATAATTTTCTATCCTCCATATCCTCTTATATGATAGTTTTAACTATCACTAAGGTGAATGTATTGATTAAGTGGCATAGTCTTCGGAAAACATATACATACTGTTGAAGGATCCATTCTATATCTAATTTCGAAGACAATTTCTGCCTAAATCTTAGTTTTAGAACACCCTTTGATTGCGTAATTCCTTTAAAAATTATTCTCGAAATATTTTATCTTATTTGGAACCTTGTAATCAAGTGTTTTAAGATACGACGGTAAAGGTGCCAATTTGTAAAACTCAGTAGGATAATGCCATCTTAGGTTCTTTTAATATCAAGGAAAACGTGGATAAATAACAACTTATAACCTTCACAGTTACATCATTCTAAATACTTGGAATCTTAATATACGAAAGATCTCGTGGAAAATTTATCCGTTATATAGCTCGTATCTATATATTGGAAAACAGCATGCTGCTCAGTCACCAGATCCAGCTCTCAAATATCTTCTTTATTTCCCTCTATACTTAACAAATAACTGGAATTATTTTCCCAGCAGGATACTTTACACCATATCCTCTCTCATCAATTTACGCTTTAAACCCAAATTTTTCAAGCGCCGTAATTAAATTAACTATCAATGCATCCGGACAGATATCGCGTTCAAAGCCCGCTTACGGTCATCCAACATTTATTTCAATATCGCTGTCTCTAATAACAAGGATTTACGACGAATTCCGTAGATTAGTAGGTCAGAGATACACGCAAACGAGGTGATTATAGGTTGGGTGATTGGGGGAGAAAATTTTGACCGGCGTGTTTAGGAAAAATATCAAATCGAGTCCATCAACTTTTGAAGTCGTTCATCGCGTGAATAAATCGAAAACTTGAGCGAATTATGGGCACAGACCGAGTGACAAGGTAAAAGGATTTTTATTCCCAGAATATTCTAACGTTTCCAATTATTTGCTCTAGGTAAGCCGTATGCATAATTCGCTGCGTCGAAAGTGTATTTTTCCTGAAAATCGACAAATTTAAAGGGGATGTGTCATAGTGTTTTTAAGCATAAAAACGAGGTTAGGATTTTGTTCCCCACGCTTGGAAGGGAAGTAAAATGAGGGCTATTAATATATTTGAGCTTAAAGTATAGATTTTGGTAAAAAGTTGCTTAAATAATCGTTCTAGTGAAGGAAATAAGTTTCGAAATTTTATTTAGACTAATATGAATTATGTATACTAAATTAAGTCGATGGCGATTATGAAAATATCATGCACTTAAATATTTATGTATGTCTTAGATTATAAGTATACATGTATATATAAATCGATAATTACCTTATAAGCATATAATTTAGGATACAAAGTATAAAAAGTATGTTAATTTCTCGGAAGTAAATAATGAATAATCCAATATTTTATAGAGTTCTCTCATGTTTTGACTTTTGCATTGATAATAACAGTATGCACCGAAATTTATTCCGAAGGAAATATTAATATTTTTAAATCAAATAGTTAATATTTGATAGTAACCTAAAGTAATAAAAAAATATTAGATACGACAAGCCAATACCGTGAAAAAATTAGTTGAAGGAATTCAAATTTGTGTCGCTCTAAGTTTTAAATTTTACTGTTACGCAATAAATGTACCGTTAAACAAACGGCAATAGTAAATTTTTCGTAATTAACATGACTGGATATTTTGAAAAATATTGTCGAAGTAAATTTATTCTTAATAATCTTGATAAATTTAAAAACTAACGCATAGAAATGGATCAGCAATTTAACTGCAAAGTCTACCGACCAACGGTTTCTACCAAGTTTATCATTCTTAATGCAGTATAAATATGTAAGTGTGAGAGAGCGTTATTTAGTTGGTTGTTAGATGAAATAATACCGAAAGACAATTTTCTGCAAGAAACCTAAATAATTTTCGAGATATTTCAAAAATTAACTATTATAATACTGAAAAATAAAATTAATAAATCTTACATAAATTGTGTGGAATTTTCATTAAATTGTAAATCCCGAAAATGATTCTTATAAGATCTACAAAGTGTTTCTTTCATGATTATAAGAAGGTATTCCAAGATATTCACTTTAATTAAAAGGCGTTTCAGAGACTTTGAATAGGCCTCGAAATATAAATATCTCCTCCTATTTCATTACGTTATCTATGTGTTAACGGAATGCACCTTGATTTTCGCATCAAAAGGCCATAACGAGAGTAGGAATTTTGTAGGCCTTTGTACGCGGAACCACTTAATTTCTGTATATACTGATGCATGTACCGTAATAATATTTTTTTAGCATATTTTAAGAATAGATCTAAGAGGTCGTTTTTAATGAGAATACTACATTCTAAGGGACAAAATTCACGCATCCCACACTGAAGGTAAAATATTAAATTGCTGATGTTATGAACGAGAGATATTCTAAATTTATTTCCATTGATTCAAAAGTTGAATAAAAAAAACAAAAATCTGTAAAAAATATTTGAAATAAGGGAATACTAGATGAGAAATTAACAAATAGGTTAATTGTGACCGGAAAAGAGATATTGTTGTAAAGGTAAAAACTCCGATAGTACCAAAAACGTGTGAAAATGTGTTCTTTGTCTGTGTAACTTGAACTTATCTTTAGTTCTTTCCGCTTTTTTTAATTTTAACAGTAATTTGTGCTTATTCTTTTCATATATATTAAGACAGACTTACAAATCTAGGGTCAACATTTATTGGAGAAAAAATCCTGGATTTTTAGCCTTGAATTAAGGGATTGACTTTAAACCAGGATCAAACATTACTCAGGTAAATCAATAACAATGAATTTTATATTTACCACAGAAATTTGATAAAATGAAGGATTTTTTCTTTAAATTATATCCAATAAATTTCATCATTCCCATGAATGATTACACAAAGATGATTGTAAGATCGAAAGCGGTCGTTAAAATAAATTCCTGTGGGAAAACTGAGTTTAGTTGCTTTTAATTTAAATGGCGTTCAAAAATTTGGGCCAGAACACCTTGGGTATGTACGGTATTCGTTTCAGGTCTAAGTAAATCATTTCGAGGTCTATTTTAATAGAAAACTTCTTCCGACGAAAAGTCGCTTCAACTTTTCTCGATAAAGTTAGACTCGCATATCTGCCGACACACGCCTATTTTTGCTGCTAGAGATCAGCGGGGTCGGCCTCAATAGAATATATCTTCTTTGAGGATTTCCGAGGAAGCAATACCGTCAACAATGGCGGGGTAAGCAGCCAAAAGAAACCCACGGGGTGCATATTTGCGGAGGGGCCCACAAAGGGGGAGTAAGTCACCAAATCCGACTCGTTCAAAGCGATGCAATTCTTCACGCTCCCGGTTGCAAATCTGCGGCGTCAAATTGGCGATCGCGGGAGAATCCGCGTAGAAAGCAAGATGGCGACGCCGCGAAGCTGGGACGTGCACTGAAGATAGAATCCCAGGTCGGGAAGCACGATCTGAGGAAGCGAGCTTAGTCAGGCGTTGGGGAACGCGAGGCATCTTCAGACGCTGCTCCATTTCAACTGCGAGCGATCTGGAAGGAATAATTATTCGGAGCGCATTATTGAAGGGAATTAGAGTCTGGGAACGAGGCTTTTTAGCGCGTTTTATCCAGGAGCGGTGGAGTCGTGATTTTTCCCTGAAATCCTTTCACGTTAGAGCTCGCTACAAATGGGAAGTGCATCGAGTTTATTCTTTGCATCCGAGAATTGGAATTCAAAGCTTGTCTTTAAGTGGGACTTTCAGCTGCTGTTAATGATGGGGAAGGAAGGTTTACCTTTTTGGGGAAATTTCATGGTGGTTATTATTTTGACTTAAATGCGCAAAACCCAAGGTTATGTGTTATGTACCCCATGTAAGATCGTAAGAAAACGGTAATTTTTGTGCAATTTCGTGCAAAGCGTGTTTTTAAATGGAATTTTCAGATACTGTTAATGGTGGTGAAGGTTTCCGGTTTACGGGGGAATTTTCAGTGTTTTTAATTTAAAGTTAAATGTGCAAAACCCAAGGTTATAAGTTATGTACATCAGGTAGGATCATAATACAAATAGTAATTTTCTGCATCCTATTACTTATTGTGACTTATTAATGTCTCTTCAATTGGGTACATTGTTAGTATGTACACTCCTGGCCAAAATTAACGCAGCACCTCCCTAGCGATCCTTGCGGCCGGTGCTGCGTTAATTTTGGCCAGGACTGCACCTATTACATATCTATCCGAACTCCCATAAATCATAAAATTTTAATATAGTATAAACTCACAAATCAACACACGAAGTTTTGATTCAGTTTTATTAGCTATTCATGAAAAATTTTGACCAAGTATTGCTGTTTAGGTAAAGTTCGGTTTTGTCGTAAGGACGTTGAATTTTTACCGAATGCTTTCGACGTAAATAGAGAATGTGTATATATTTTAAATAGGAATTTTGGTACCTTATTGATGTTAATTATATGGTTATTAAAAATTGGTCAGTTTTCACACTGTGACAATTCTAACTTTACCTTGACCTATCACTATTCCCGTGAGCTTATATGTTTCGATAAATTCTCTTTGATACATCATTAGAAATATTTTGAAGAAACTAAAATATTTTGGGTGAACATTGATATTATGTAATCTGAACAATCTCGTTGATACTGATTTCATTATTTATGTAGGATATCTATCGCTATTTTATTTTAGATTGTCCATGTAATCTGTTAATGAAATTAATATCATTTCATCTATAACTGTACCATAGTTTCGAACGGTGCCTCTTGAATTTCTCGATGGCGCTTCATTAACTTCTCCCAGAGAGTTCTTTATCTTAAATCTAGGAACCATGATGTGGATGTGATGCTCAAAAAATTATAACTGACGTTATAAACTCTTAAATTGTCAAAACTTATTAACCATGAAGTATAATATTTAATACTCTACGTTAGTTATCCTCGTCGTCTTTGTTACTGGACTCTCATGCCAATCACTAAATGACTACAGCTTTAGAAATAGATTATTTTACGGTGGTTTGATGACTGGCGCAAGATTTTTTTCCTCCTGAGTTTTATTAATCTAATAAACTGGACGTAAATAGCCTCAAAGATTCGTTGAACGCACGGAACGTTTATGAAACCATTAAGGGGGAATAAATACGCCTTGTACCCTCCGATCTGATTGATCAAAGTGGATTGAAAATACCTCTGCAGTCATCGATTAAAATACTTCTGTAGTCATTGATTTCGCATGAAACATGAAACCACCGTACAACCTGAACTACTTGTCTTGAAATACCCCTATTTCAAGTTGTTATAGGAATTTATCTCTTACATTTAAATTTTTACATAATTTTTCAGCGTACAAGTAACCGTGGTCTGTGTAAATGTAGATATATTAACAACGTTTAAATTTTGTAATGTAACATGTTTATATGTGGTACTATAGGTAAAGGAATTGATAGTTGGCATTGGTAATATCCATAAAATGTGAGCAATCGTTCGTTTTGTTTATTTTTCTACATACATATAAGCAGTCATTCCTGATAAGAAATGATTCCAGATACAAATAAATTTATAAATATGCACACATCTTTGATTATTACATAAGATATTTGTGAGGATATTGACGAAAATTTTAAATTTTCCGAAATATCGATTCCTCTTAATAATCGTCATATTAAAGGGTAAAATGTTTTCCTCAAGGAATCAATTTTTGCGTGGTGGACGTTAGATGTAAATTTTTTAGAGAACAACGTGAACTTGGCTTTGAGATTTTAAACCAGCACCTACTTTCACGACTTTATCTGCCTAGAAACAATTATTCTGTGATAGTAAAGTGATTAATCATCGTTAACCTGTCAAATTCAAAATTGATTATTTATCCTCCGAGTTTTCCTTGAAAATAAATGACGATTTTCCAGAAGTAACAGCAGTCATTTTTGCCAAAGAAATTACCTGATATAGTCAAATGTGAACTTTGAAAAATCACGTTATTTTGATCTTAAAAATCATTCAGGTCTCGAGTCTTAATTTACATTTTATACCCTTTTGTTAGAATTTTTTATATTAATTATTTATTTTTTCATTAATTCATATTTTTTTCATGCTATATATTCTTTCAAAAACGATAATACACTTTTGATAGTATCCCGTTAATTTAGTGAATGAAGTATTAGGGAATAAATATATGATACTATCCATTATAAGACTCGTTAATTGTAGGAGATACAATCTTTATTTCAAAGCATACATACTTTTTATGCCAAAAATGTTGTACCAGTGTTGAATACAAAGTAATGAAACCTTTTGGATATTGTAGAGGAATTCAGCTCCTTCAAGCGTTGATTTTTAGCTTATCGAAATATAGTCATTTTTATTTCAACAGCAAAATGTGTTCGAAACAATTATGGACATTTTTTATTAAAATTAAGACCTCGTCACTTATTTTACCGATACTCGTTCGGGAAAACGTAACCCGACCGTAATTTATCGAAACTCGAGTCGCCACTTTCTAATTTATTGATACATTCCCACGAACCTTTCTCGTGATTAAATTTTGGGCGAAATAACTTCGTTTATTGGGCGGAAAAAAACTCGGAATGTATCTTCTCATTTTTTTTCGGAAGCCTTGAATTGGATCGTTCCTTCCCTCTTCCCTTCCTCGGCTTTTCTCGGCCCATTTCTTTCCTCCGTTTGTCCTTCCTTCCTCTCTCCCATTCACACGTGGTTGCTCCTATTCTTTAAAAAGCCCCTGTGTTCCGAAGGCATTTGAGGCCCTCGGGGAGTTAGCACGTCGGGAGCATTGTGAGATCGTCAGGCCCTCGTTAGCTCCAAACTCTTCTTTCGCAGGGGAATGACTAATGTATTCCGCCTTGAATCTCGGTCGCAATACCTTTTGGAAATGAGATTTTTATAACTATATCACTCGATGTATTCGATAAGTTTCGAAACATGCGGTGCTTTTGAGGTCAAAGCCAATGCTGAGATAAAGGAAAATTGTTAAGGAGAGGGCAAAATTTGTTACGTCGATCTGAAGTATCGATATATAATATGAAATATTGTTATCAAAATATCGCTTCAAAGATTCGATCATATTATAGGTGGAAATTAAAGATTTCTTCAGCCTTGTTTATACAAACAAATTCTATTAAAATTTTGAGTCTTCATTCACCTGACGTAGTTAGACAATTATTTCCCATCGTATTCGCTAATTCGCTCAATATATTATTCCTAAAATGACTATAAGAGTTTTAATAAATTTCATTATCACACTCTCTTTAAAATTTACTCTCACGATATACACATCTAGTTACTTAAAATGGGATTTTCGCTTATACCTTTACCATACTTGAATTGAATTCCCAGCCCTGTCAGACTTTTTTCAAATCCGTTTTTTCTTGGGAATTTTCCTGGGTGCACGCCCTTATGTGCAAAGTCACCTCAACCATTTCCTTATTTGAATTGATATGATTAGTTCACACACATTTAATTATTTCTACTATTACCTCAATATTCTTATAATAAATCTAATTATATTTTGAAAGATGATTCGATGAACTTTCAAAAAACGGTATTTTATTACGTGATTAATGATTATTATTTAACAGATAAAATATTCAAAGATACTAAAGAGAATTGAATTTATTACCCATGGCTTCTGAAAATCCTTCCTTTCTTTCTTATTAAAATACTTTAGTTTATTAATCAAATCCCAAAATTCAAAGTTTGTTCCCAAAACGAGTCTTAATCCCGAATGATCGTCTTTTTAATGGCTTGAAGAATGGAATCGAAACGGCTATTGAGCTATTTAAAATACATTGAATGTAGAGAAATATTGAGCGATGAAGATAAAAATGACAAACCCTTCTTGCAAAACTGTAATTTTTGCTCAACATTGAACTTAGTTGATTCATCCATATAAATTTTAGCAAGATATCCCTTTCAAATGTAAACAGGGGGTAATCTTGTATCTTTCTGACTTCCGGGTTTAAGAATAGGCTGTAGACTTTCGTGAAAAATATGACAGAGAGCGATTTCATTGAACATTAAAATAAAAGTAATTACGGTAAAATTTCACTGGTAAACATCTCTCGTATGGTTGTTCTCAAAAACAGCTCATGCGTGAAAATTCCTTCCACCTTCATTTAATTTCCTTCGGAGTTATTTTTAACCTGCATATGTTTTTTCCATTACTTTTGTCTCCTTGAACGTCTTAACGTCATGTCCGTGGTTCGAAGAACAATTCCTGGGATCAATTCAACGTAACTGGCTAGCCAAGGAATGACTCGGTAGCTCGGTCGATTCGGGAATGGATTGGTAGACGATTCCAGAGAAAGACATTCCAGCTAAAGGAAAACGACCGAAATATATATCCGTACGTGATGGGCCAAAGGTTACATGAATTAAAGTTAATATAAAAATTACAGTCCCCGATTAGGTGTTACGTTTCTTAAATTGATCTGAGTGCTAGTGCAATGTGGATTGCATAAACCAAACTCCGACCAACCCAGCTAGTCCAATCATTTGCCCAGTTGACGCACCTTTAATTCACAGATTAAAACTGACCTCCATTGTCATTAATTTTCATCAGTAAAAAGTAAGTAACTTCCTTCACAAGTCACATTCCATTTCAACTTTTGAAGTCTTTAATGCCCAATTAGTCGCCAAGTTTTACATACTCTAAGCCTAATGAATCATACTCCGAAATGTCCATCTAAGTTATTTCTTCAATCCAGAATGAACTGTCACCGAATTGCCTTCTCATCGAACTGTGTTATTTTTTTAAATTTCCACGGCCAAACTGTCTTTTTGTCAATTGAACTGTCGACGATCTCTCTCTTCGCAAACTTGAATGTATCCAACTCCACCTTCAGCCTAGTTGCCCTTCAGGAAACTGACCCTAAATCCCATGGAACAATTGCTACGCAGTTTCCACACTCCGGCAAGTACAGAGGAAATAAAAATACTCTCGTCTAGGAGCGGACAGAAGAAATTTCGGGCGCGTTGTCTTTCCCTTCGGATAGAGACGTATTCGAACGATGTGAGCACGAGTAAGCTTTTAAAATTAGAATCCATCCAAAAAGAGCGAAGGGGTGAGGAATAGGGGGGGATTCAGACGTTTTTTCATCCTTTTCTTAAAGTGTTTGGCGTTAGTGAAGCGGTTGAGGTCGGTCTCCTCTGAACCGTACTTCTCCCGGAGATCCGGGTTTCGCACATCGTCGATCTCCGATTCTCATCAACGGTTTCCGGTTTGGGGTCGACTCGGAGCGGTTCTTCCTCCAATGTTTTTTACACGCATTCCAGCCACATCTGAGGATTTATTCTTTCGGAATTGGATATTAACTACTAGGTAAGAACGCTATGAACGTAAAGCGAACGAATAGATTCTATAAGGTGAGGGAAGGATTTTAATGGAAGGAACACTAACACAAGAGTGTTTGAGTCAAGTATCAGTAGAGAAGTAATTACAGAAGTAATGAATTATAGGTTTGATATAGATACATACATCTTTATTACGGACGAAGCTTGGGCCTAATATTTCCGCCTTCAATCATTTATTGGTAATTTGAATTAAACAATTAATTAAATAATTTTGAGAGGAAGGATGTAAATAATAAGCGAATGAACCCAAAACTTCAATTCTAAACGAATATACAAGCCTGCCCAACAAACTATTTAAAATATTTTTTTTTAATACGTGCTCAAGATTAATTAAGGAGAAAAGACTGCGTAAGTTTGTTAGATTGAAATACCTAGTAGTCTTGAAAACGAATGAAAAGTGAGGAGAGGTTATGAGATATAAAAAAATGATATTTAAAAATGTTCAAATATTACACTGATGAAAAATCAAGAAAATATAATGAAGATCTTACTCATGGTTTATAAGTGATATAGGCACTAAAAATGTTAGAATAGATTAAATTGGTACAGTGAACACATTAGATACCTTTATGATAGCACAGAAGCGATACCAAATTAAAGCTCAGATTTAACTCTATGGTGATGTGTTTATATCTTTTACACATAAGACAGGACCCAGAGGAAGGCAAATACAAAGGATCTCAGATAAAATAAATGGATTATTAGTCAGGAAATGACTGAGGGATCATTATGTATGGAATTCTAGATAAAATTAACCTCCCGGAGGTAGAAGACTCATGTACGTAGGATGTGTGCCGCTTGAAATAGTTAAAAACCCTTCGCTGTTCCTGGGTTATATTTCTGCTCCAGACTATGTCATACTTAAGTTGGTACCTCGGTTACTCTTTCCTCATTATAATTTCTTTCGAGTTATTAAACGAGGTATTATGATGAAATAGCAGTTCATTAGCCACCGAGTCGGAAAAGTATTTCGCTTTAATAAAATGATGAAATTTATTTCTCAGAAATGAATATAGCACACGATGCATTCGGAAAAATTAAATTAATATTCCTATTTTTGCCATATATTAATCGATGTTAGGTAGTTAAATGATGAAAAAATGGATTTCTTGAGAAATAATGATCAAAAGGTATCAATATCTTGCACCACACATTCTGCTTCGGAAAAAGAAAATTTCTTATCTACTTGCGTCGTAATCGATAAGTAGTTGGTACAACGAATTGCTGAATGCATAATTAATTGTATTTGACGAGTGACAATGGAAAAATCGAAAATATTGCATTCAAGCTACTCATCCTGTCTTGAAGATGCTACTTTGTTATTTCCTCCTAGAAGATAGCTACCTATCTAGGACTGAGTAAATAGAACCTCCTTCCACGATCACTTTGATCATTTTCCTCCGACTCTCCAGCATGGGTATCCGCCCAATTTAGGCGATAAGGACGGACTTCGATTCCTCAAACGTTGGCAGCCCTTTAATGGAATGCAGGGCGCTCTTTGCGGGGGGTTCTTGCTTTGGGAGACGCGTTCTATTTCTGAGCATTCGTGGCCCTCGAAGACCGAGGAGTAAATATACATCGGCGAGGACCGAGAGGAGCAGGCGGTCGACGGCCGGCGTCTAGACGCTCACATGCGACGTGTTGGTACATGTTCGCGGATATCGCCAAGAGGAATTTCCCAGAATCGGATACTCCCCGTCGATGGGGGCGAATCGCTTTAAATGCGCGTGATTCGTGAATGGGAGACGCGGCTTCCGGTGGAGCCATTTTGTCCAAGTGTTCCGCGCCATGAATGGTGTTCGTTCGTGACCCCCAACGGTCTACCTTTCATTGACGTCTCCAAGATGGAATGGGATATTAATGGTTGAGGTATTCTCTTACGGGTTCAGGACATAATTCAATGATTCTCTTATATTTAGGCAATATCGAGACTGTGAGGTCTCGTTTTCTGTCTAAATCATCGATAATGATAATACAGACTGAAAACTTTATTTTAACAAATTTAAAACTCGATTTTTATCTGCTACGTTTCGGTAGAATGTATTCAGTAAGCATATTAAAATTAGATTTTTGGCATTTAGCGTATTTACAGAACTTCCTGCAATTTAATAGATCTCGTTCGATAATTTACATATTAGGTATGTCAAATTCCTGTTGTGATGAAATAATTGATTGTAAACTTTTTGATTGATTCATACGCAGAGTATTTGTAGCAAAAGAAAAAGTAACCAGGGAAACTTCCTTTAGTAAGGACTGAAAATCTGATGAAAATCCTACTAAAATCTATAAATATTTATCTTGAAAATTCTCACAATGAGAAGCTTTGTGTCATCAAAGCTAGCAGAGCTTTTTTTCTAATTCATAATCAACAAATGTTCCTGCAGCATAATATTAGAAGATGTATTTCATATAAAATGTGGAACCTTACTACAGACGTTGTACTTACGTGTATTCGTCGAAATTAAGTCTAAGTTTCCAATACCGCTATTTCAAGTGAAGGAAAAGAAACCGTGCTTGGAAAATCTTATAAGTTTATGGAATTAAGATAGGTGTTGAACTTTTTCCACAAATGTTTTTTCTATAATGAAGAGACAGGACTATTTTCGACGAGTAGTCATCATTATCAGCCCTGAGGAAGACAATTATTCGTTCAAACCTGATCGTATTTCCCCATTAAAGGAAAAGCATTTGTGAAACATGTGCAACATTCATTCATGAGTTTTCTACCGTACGGTAGGTTCATGTACCCTCAAAAATCCCTATTAAGCGCCATATCTTGCATTAGTTAATTCTAATGTTGAATTTCCATAATACCTCGTCTTGAAAACTGTTGAAAGTAATGGTTACGTACGTATGGTAAAGTAATGGCTTGGTGAGAGCTAATCAATCATAATGTATTGCTTCTAATTTCACCAATAATCAGCTATTATAGAAGCAAGATACGCTATTGGCCGTAGTCATCACAGCTTCAGCTTGAACTTTAAGGCAATATTCTTTCTTGTATTTTTTCTTCCGGAGGGAATAAGACATTCCTCAGATTGAGTTATAATTAATTTTCCGATGTTTTTGCCAACTTTTTTCCTCAACTTTCACCAGCTTCCTTTCCCACCTTCCTCTACTAAATAATTCAGATATGCGTCGAGTAAAAGCGAGTAGATAAGGGAATATAGTTTCGAAAGGAAATGCTAATTCGAAACTTGACTTCCTTCCTAAACTTAATTTTTGAATCGAATTTAAAGCTCTCGTACCCTATAGGATTTTTGGCTTACTTTGTATGATGGACCTCCCCATATGAAGAAAAAGTAAATAACCACAGAAGGATATGACCGCCAAACTGAAAGTAGTCGCTCATTCGACAGTTGTCCTGGACTTCATCGTAGACGATTCGTGACTTTCAGCCAGAACTCAGTTTCTGCGCGACTTGAAACTTTTCCGAGGTCGTTGATATCCTCTTCGCACTGCGGTCATTCCACCGTCAGCTGAGGAAAATCGTCCGTTTCACGCTTTCTACTAACTTAGGAGTCTATTCATAGACAGTGGTCTAGGCCAGGGATTTTTCTAGGGTGTGATTAAGTCACTGTCACGTATTTAGGGAAGGTGATTAGCGTCGGCAACAAGTCTGGATGTATATATGATGTGAATTAGCTTTACGTGGAAAATTAGTTTTCAGCTATTTGTCAGCTATAAACTGCGGACATAAACATTTTCACAGAAACAGTTTTTTTAATTGTAATGTGTTGAGATTTGTATAAAGGTGAAATTTCTAATATTTCTTACGGAAATCAAAATAATGAAATAAGAAGTAGTAGGTATAGTTTGAAATCCTATCCTATTATCAAAATGTCTTAAAAGATAACTATAATGATTATAAATAAAAGAGCTGAGATAAGTTTATAAAAGATATGTATTTTTGAATGCTCTGTAATTTAATTCATCACAAATAATCCTCTCTAATTAAAGTTAAGGCTTATTTTACTAAACCGTACGATAGTAAATTATGTTATTCCGTCTCGGGATACGCATAATCATCGTCTCTTATTTTTCTCACTACTTCTAATTAATTTCCTGTTCTTGTATAACAATTCCCTTCCGCCCCTTCATAAATATATAAATTTTAAGGAAAATTTTTAATGGTCCTCTTTCGTAAATATTTATATCGTTATTAAAAAAATAAGAGGAGATAAAAGTCATAAGACTGTGTTCTTGCTCAATTAATTATTAATTCCTATTCAAATAAAAAAACAGAATTGGTAAAAAAAGAATTCCACTGCAAAATTTAATGAATATTGATTCCCTATCAACACCATAAATACTCCCCGAATATATTAAAGGATTCAAATTAAGATGAAAATTACCTTCTTCGTACTACACGCGTCTACATGCATGATGCTTTGGCCAAATATGAGCAGCAGAAATCATTCGGGTTACACGCTAATATCTGCAGTACATGCGGGAACAAGTTTTCGGTAGCTGTCACCGCTGTTTCAGCTGCACATTATTTTATCCGTGTCACAGATTCTGCAACTTATGAATCACATCTCATTGTGATCCGAGGGATTTTTTCCATGCGAGAAACCGTACAAAAACTAGACCTCATTCTTTTCATGGCGTTAAAGAGGTCGGATTTGTGCACGTATGGAAATGAAGAGTTGCTGCGCTCATCCTAGATTACGCGTCCAATCAGAGGGAGAAACTCATTCCGGATGTTTCGTCATCCGTAAGTTTACTTTCGTCATACATGGAGCATAGAAAACGTATTGTAAACTTATAGAATCTTAAATACTCAGCAGGAAATGCAGAATGATGATTGAAATCTGTAGGAGATACTGCAAGGGATATCATTGTGAATTCTATGTGTGACTGTAGCAGATTTGTAAAGCAACTGAGTGCGCAATAATTAGTATTTCTATATATTATGCGTTTCGGTTTGTGATTATTATTATTTAAATGCTATTAAATATAGTGAAAGACTATAAGAAACGTCAATATGTACTCATTTGTCCTTATCGGGTGCTTTTTGGCGTGTAGTGGAGGGTATATCTACCATGATCCATCAGAACAGAAAAAATGGAACACGGCTGCTAATGAATTAAAGGTTAAAAATCTCCTATTTTAGATTTTAAACCTCCGATACATGATCCATTAGTAGTCTAGTACCGTTAGTACTACATGTTGAAGTCTATTCCTCTAGCGAGTTACTCTCGTGTATTCTCAGCGGAAAATTTACCATGGAAACGGCTAGTTACAGAGTCTGTTTCTCTATGTATTCCTTGAGTATATCATATGCCTATGTATCATTGTGTGCGCAGAATATATTTAAATATAAATCATTCTATATAATATGCACTACGTAATATCCCTGAATCGATTCAGCAAGTTTAACTAAAAATGTAATTCCCTTTTTTTTAAAGATGCCAATCATATGTCCAGGAGTATTTTGTTTACACTTTGAGATTTTACAATTCTCAAAAAAAAGTGAAGAAATTTGTTTATGGCATTAAAATTCCGTCAGGGAATAAATCATCACTTGATATTTAAAAACATTTTTTTCTTTCGAATGCTGCATTATTAATATATTTCGTCCATGATCAAACTACCAATTATTTAAACAGACTTTCAAGCCAGGAAAACTAAAGTGAAGCAAAATGCAAGTGAATTATTTGGGTACAATAAGAACGTATAATTTATTGAATATTATATTACTTTGAAAGTCTACCGCTGTTTACTATTCAGAAGCTTTCTCTGGAACAATTATTCTTTTTTCCCTAGAGTGTGTTGAATTTGTTGGGACTTCTTCAAAAGTGAAACACATTAAGTATCAGTTTCGCGGGTCATTTGTCATTTTCCGGCGGTAAAAATACCATTACAGTAATTGCGTCGTTTCGGGCGAACGCTATCGTGGAATTCCTCCTCCTCACTTTACGAAAAGGAACGCTAGCGGAGAATATGAAGGACATAAATCAAATCGATTTGAGTCAGAAATAGTGGCGGGTATTAAATCGCTCCCCATTCCCTTCTAACTTGTTCTTGAATCAATTTCTATTAAAAACCACAGTTTCGTGACACGCGAGGCTATTATAAATTATCCCTGTTTTTCTTTCACTTTCTGTCTCGATGTAGTTTGTTTCATTCCACTCTCCAGCTCAACACCACACGCGGCAACTAGGAAAGACCGGAATCCGTAGACACCTTATTTATGGATCAGGTTCCTTACGAAATAAACTGATCGTTAGCACTTCGTTTTCACGTGCGGTTCGATCTCAGTTGTTTACGCCGTCCGTATCAGGGCACGAATGCCCATTCGGCCGTTTAATAAATGTACCATCAGTTGGATTAAGCAAACAAAATAAATTCCGTTAATGAGATTTTGAACCCGTGAATTAATTATTAATCCTCTAGATAAACAAAATGGATGAAATTCGAAATGTTCACTCATGAATAAATTACTTAATTCGTTATTCTTTATTTTATAAAAGAAATTAGCTCACTACCGTGAGCAGTATGGGACTCGAAAGATTTTTTGCCTATTTATTCTTTTTCTTTTCTCTTAAAAATATGAATCACAGAAAACATATAATTCTTTCAAATTTATCCTTGCAGTTGGGTGACCATTAAAATTTTCATTTCAAGACTTATTTCATTTTATCTAGTCCATATCTCTTTACACGAATTTATGTTCTTGTTGTCTGCAACAGATTCCTGCTAAGTTAGTGTCACTTATTTCCAGCTTGATACAATTAGATCAATGTAATTTAAATTAAATTTGCGATTTAAACTTAATTGGGAAAGGGTTAAATGGATGAAAAAATCTAATGAATGTTTAACATTTTGGGTAGAAGAGTAGTTGAATTTAGTGTCACAATTAAGATATTGTGATCATTCTTAATGTACGATTAATGTAGAAATATTTTTTTTGGCGAGATTGCCCGCATTTATTTCATTTTTTATGATTTCCTTCCATTCTGTAGTTTCATGTGGCTAAATACTTCCTCTCCAATGCATTTGTTTTCGTAGCTTACCCAATCCTTTATGCAATCTAACATTTTTGTCTTCTTTTACCCTTAGCTTTTTCCTATGGATACAACTTTGTCTAATTTATTCCATCATTTTTATTGGTTGAATTTGAAAGACTGAAAGTCCAATGTTAAAGTCCAAAGTTTACTTGCTTGTAATAAGGTTACAGCTAATAGACCCAATCCCTTACCTTCATATCCGTTACTGTATTATGATAAATAGAGACTGTTATTATTTTCACAATCTCTTTCAGAAATATATAGACACAGAGAAATAAATCATAAGACGCCATATTATAATGAATTGATTTAAATTACTTGAAAGAAACAACCACAATTTTAAATATTGTTTCAAGTTATCTGCGTTTTGTTCCTTACTTAATGTCACATGGTGTCCATATACTCACTGTTTTTATGTAATGATTACTGGCGTCCATGGATAGATAGAGCCTAAACGACATATCCGCGTTTAGCCTTCGGTCAACCAGAGTTCTGATTCTTTATATGGCGCCTTATACCCTTAAGAAATCCGATGTGAACGGTGGTTGATGGAGAGAATGGAGAGGAGGCGATTGGGGAAGTGGAGGAAGAGAGAGGAAGAAGAGGAAATGAGTGATGAAGTGAAGGGGAGGATGATGCGCATGAAGCCAGAACGGCTGTTGCGTTCCCAGAGAACAGCGGAGTTTTTTTACGATTCGGAAAAAGGAAAAGTCCCTTTTTTTCCCAGCCACCCATTCGGTGAAAACGTCTTTTTATTTCTGATGGAAAACGTACTCTTAAAAATTTCCCCTCCATCACGGGTTCCTTTTTGCGGAGAAATGTTGTTATATAATTTAACTTTTAAATTGAACGCAAGCAAAAATTTCTAGTTCATCCTGCCCCCGCCTCGCTGTTCTAACCTAAGTTTTCGAGCTGGTAAAGGTTGCGGTGCATGTGGGATAGTTGTCGTACCTTGGTGCTCTTATTTCCTTCTCTTAAGGAATTGTGGATGTGGTGCCTAGAATTATAAATTCCAGGTTTTTTTTCTGGAGTTCAACTTTGTGAATTGGTTGAATGTTTCAGCTTATTCAGACACCAAGAAAACTCAAAATTGAAGCTCTTATAACTAAGTTAAAACTCTGATAAATTTTGGTATTTCTTATTAAAAAGTTTCTTTTAGAAATGGAAATATATTCGCTATGTAGTTAATTCCATTTTGCATCAGGACAATCATAATGAGAATGATGGGTTTCATATTTTATTATATTAAGCACTATGGTAGCAATAAACGTTTTTAAAGCAAATTTATTTCAATTATGATAGTGTTGCTGATTGCATTAATAATTCCTCTAAGTTTGATGTCGACTTACTTAAGAGTCGCAATACGGATACAGTTAGTTTGCTATAAACAGTAAGGATAAAAGACATATATGTAAAGAGAACGAAAGAAAGTAGAAATGTATAAATGAGCTTATTACTATCAATATTCCGTTATCCAAAATTGGTACGATTGTTAAAATTTGATTTAATTTTTTCTGTACCATTTCGTTTTGTTTCTATCTCTTCTAATGACTTTATCCACGTTCCTTATTTCATTGTTTGGTATTCACAAGGCGTACAGATCCCATTAGAAAACAAAGTTTATCATTTATTTGCCTTTGAGTTTGAGCGTTGATTACAGCAAAAGGTTTTGGTTATACTAATTTTCGTAAAGAAGAAAAGGTAAGGAAAACACCTTACAAACAGATTTCTCTTTCTTTTACAACCAATCAAAGGCAGAAAGATTATTGTTTCGGTTTTAGGAAGGTTGAAGACAATGAATACAATTTTTTTTTATTTGAACAGTTATATTTAACTACGTAGTAGTCATTCTGCTATTATTCAGAAATAAAGTTGACCAGTTAATATCGCATACGCGAAATTTGGAGCAAGTGATTCATGTATCGTCGAAAATACATTTTGGCGAAGGCTTCGTCATTAGTGTGTGGTCATACACGGAAGCGTTGGAAGATTTTTCGAATAGATCGTATTTATATTCTTCTTGCGAGTAACTGCTTTCTGCTAACCTGCCCAGAACATGTACTTTTTTCTATAGTAAAGTTTAAATGGCTTCTTTTCTTTCCCTTGCTTCTACATTCATTTGCTTACATTCACTCGTTTTTCGCACCATTCAACACCAGTAATTGTTCCTTTTAAATTTAGCTGGTTTTATATCCCTGTTGACAACTTGGATTTGGGGTAAATGCCCCTGGCCTGCATCATCAAGTGATGTCTTCATTTAACAACTCGCAGATTTCAAAGAATTTGCGCTGAGTCACCCTGCCCACGCCCTTGAAATATGTTCAAGAAAATTTGTTTTGCCTGTCTAATCTTGAGTTTGCGCGATCGTCTCATCATAGTTTCCAAATTATGAGTAAAGTTTTCAAAGTTAGGTTTCAGTCAGGAAAATCTATGACCGATTTTTTCATTTCAAAATCCGCAAATAATATACGTATACACTTTAGTATTATAATTATGTGATTTGTATTTCTTAAGAGTTCTAAAAAATCGGTTTATCCTTTAAGAATGTAGTATCCAAAGGCCCTATTTCCAAGAATACATCTACGGAGTTGCAGTAATACTTCCAATGTTTCAGTAACAGCTTCTGTACAAAATTTTTAGCTAATACTCCTGTTAATAGGTAGCAAATAGTTCCACATTCATCATAAGGTATCTGATGATTTTCGTCATAATATATCTTTATTGCTTTTTAGGAAATTGAAATAACTCTAAAGATGGCACATCATTTTAAAATGTAAGTCGATGAATATTTATTATTAAGCCTTAAAAAAGTGAACTTTAGGCTAAACTTATTTTGATAGTTTTGAAAATGTTTATTTGGCGAATCACTAAAACGAATCATTTATGAAACAGATTAATTAATAATGTCTACTCATTAAATCTCTTTTATATATTTAATATATTAACCAAAGCATTTGCATTTTACCTTCTATTAAAAAAATCAGTTCTTTTTATTTTCATCGTGGAGTCTCATATAGCCCTTTCGATTAATGATTTATAAGGGATACTTGAAGGAGTTGATTCTTGTAGATATGCGGTAATACGAACAAAGAGATTTATAAGAAACTTTTTATAGCTATTATATATATATACTATTATATATATAAGAGCTATTATTATAACATCAGCTTCAATTTTATTAATAGTGATTCTTTTTATTTCGTCATGCTCTCTCGATTTCTTTAATTTAAACCATACATTATTTAGTTGATGCTTGAGGGTGTACGGTAATAGGGGAGAGCGGGGTACTGGCGTACACTTAATCGAGATTTATTACAACTCATATAATAGACAGTATAGAAGCATAGACAAATGACTGAATGTTACTTTGTTTTATCGCCTACCAAATCGTCACCAAACGGCTGGAATATTTATCTTAATTTTTTTGTAAAATAATTAAAGAATAAAAGTTAAACTGTACGGAATTGCCCCAGCGGTTGGGGTAATCCCGTACGGGGCGGGGCAATACCATACATAAACATAGGCACATACTTAGGGAAGTAAATAAAGAAACAAGTATTGCACACAACCGTTTAAGTCTAGTTTGGCCAGTAAGAATTAAAGTTTTCGTACTTAGTTTTAGTTTAGTTTTCGTTTTCGTAATTAGGCATACAATGCAATTAGGTATTGATACACAAGTCGCAAATAAAATCTTCTGCTGAATCTGCAGCACTACAAGCAGAATGCACACAACCTGAACAAAATCATCAGCGAAACCAGAGTTCTTAGTCTATTCCGAATTTCCCGCACATAAGGCACAAATCCTTGGATCAACATGCTTCTCTTCGGGAACCACCTCCTAGGAAGAAATTCTTTGGATCAATGTACGGCTTTGTCCCGACTTTGACCTCATGACAAATTATTAACATAACCTTAAAAACCTTAGCATACACGAATCACCAAGTGTATCTAAAATTTAGCTAAAGAACCGTAGATTCTTATGGTTTGGTAGTTACTAGCTAATATTTAAAGACTTTCCACCTACCTCTTATTACTTGAAGCTTAGAAATAGTAACAAAACAAGCAAAAGCACTATTTTGTTTCACATAAACCACACCGTTGATCATGCAGCAACCACATGTCTCCGGCGAGCTTGCGGGGTCTTTTGCTAGGATGCAGAACCGATCGGACTCCCCTACCCCCACTCTAGAACCAAAAAACATGTGTACGGTCTTACCCCGCTGTACGGCTTTGCCCCGCTCTCCCGTACTAGGTGTAAGACATATCAGAAATCATACCAGATACTTCGAGCTCCCTTTCATTATATCGGTTGAGCAGTACTTGCCAACAGTTCCGGTTCTCTACCATGGGGATGTCCTCGAGAACAATTACTTCGTCGCAAAATATCTTCGTCGCCCAAGCTTCCTCTCCCCGCGGAAAATCACTCTCCCGGCCTCGTCATAAGCAATTTTTCATCCTCTCGCACGCAGAGGCCGGGCAATCAATCTGAAACGGGCGCAGGTTTGTTAAGCAGCGTATGTAAATCGGTCGGCTGCTCACGGCATTAATTCGCGACGAGGTACCTTGAGAGAGGGCGGAGGTGTTCATCAGAGCATACGGAGGGTCCTTTTTATTTGAAGGGCGGAAGGAGACGATCTTTCTGGAGGAAAAAGGGCCGTGGAAGTGGGGCTGAAGGGGGCCGGATAAGAGCGGGGGAGGCCGTCTGCCCCCGGATCATCACATGACTCATTTCCATGAGCTCCGACATCCAGGCGCCGTCCCATCAGATGCCCACGCCAATTATTCCGCCTTTTTTCCCTCTCTTCCTTAATTTCGCGAGTGTTTTGTTTCCTTTTTTATCCTCCTGTGCGTGTCCCCGCGTCACGCGAGATTTGCGAGTCGAAGGGGGGGATTCTTTGGGGGTTATCTGGAAAGTTTTGGGTGGCGACCCTCATGCGGGTCGCATTTTTTCGTGCTAATGATGTGACGTAGTGTGACTCATTTTGTAACGTTTTAGAGCGTGAGAAGTAATTGGTAATACTGAAATGGTTGAGGGTTTATATAGGCGACCCTTCTTCGGGTCGTGTCTGTTTTGTTTGGCATAGTGATATTATTGAAGGTATGTAGTTCCCCAGCTCGGATCATATCGCACAAGTAGGTCCCCATCAAAAATAGAACCCAGGACCGCTTACGTAGGAAGCGGACGTGCAGCACAGCTGGACATCTAAAAGCTCCTTTACCAACTTAAATTCGATGTGAACTTCATTCAATTACAAAAAAGTATGCGATAAAGAATATGACTTTATGAGAATTACTTTGAGAACAAAACCAAACTCTAATAGGCAACCATTTATCTTAATAAAAATAGGAGTCTGTTCTTTACTTAACACTTATGAAACGAAATGAAAATATTCAACTAATTATCCAGGTTTCATAGTGAAGCAACAACAACTTTAAATCAGCGGTTTATGCAATGTTTATTATGGAAAATGGAAAATCATTTTTTTTTAGATATCCTTATAACACAATAAAATGTGGTACGATATAGGCAACATACGGTACTTCTATGGTAATAGTGATAAATTTCGCTCCCTGATGGGGAAGAAAGTAAAAAATAAGAATGAACTCTTTTAAAAGAATATGAAGAATTTCCGGGAAACGCGAATTAGAATATAGGGAATGATATTCGTCTTCTTGCAGTGATTATTTACAAAATTTGGCTATCGTTTTACTCACTAGCTTAGTTTGTTGGAAATGAATTATATAAATTCATCCCAATATATCATGAAAAACTTTCATTAGGTATCAATATGACTCACGAATGTATATATGTATATATATTTCTAGAAAATTGAATGTTTATAATATTGCACCAGTTCTGTGGTCGAAGGCCAATCTTAACCTCTATTATCCTCCTATATCCATCATAGTTTTTGGGAGTTGAGTTAAACGAATAGAGAAGATACGGATTGGGGTCGCTTGCCTTTGATTTTACCAGTGAATCTATGTATAGAGTTATATGAGTGGTAATTTCAGGACAGTGAGCGAATGATTAAGACTTTTCGTAGCATTCAATAAGTTGATGCCTAAGTGGCTGATATTATATTAGCCTTATTCTTATGCAGCTTTCTTATTACCACAGCCATAATTCTTAACGATTATCTCATGCGGTGATAAATCCATAAGGCATTATTGTTTCATGACTATATACACATGACAATATCGAATATATAATCATCTTCTGGAATATATTAATTAACTTTTTCATTGAAAATTGTCCAAGTTTTAAAATTTTTGAGTGATAATCAATAAACTGAAAAATGGATTAAATAGGAACTTGTAATTTACTTGATTTTATAAAAAACTCACTAGTTCCTATTTAGCTGTTGTCATATCTGCCATGATAAAATCCACTTCCAAAGGTTGCATACCATCACAGATGCAATAATACATATTGTGTTTAGTTCATGTGGTGAGATAATGGTGCATTATTTAGTTATTTTTCCCTTCAAATAATCATAATTCTATTTTTATTTGGGACCAAAGCTTAATAAATCCAAAATTTTCTCTTAAATTTCCAGCTACAACTTAAAAACTACTAATTGTAATTCAAAAATTGTTAAATCAATCTATTCCTTCACCTGAATACATTACTATATGCATTTCTATGCTCAGGCTGTGAACAATTGATTGAATGATGTTTAAATGTGAGATCATGAAAATCTATTAATTTTGAATGCATTTGTGCATGTACTAGCTATGGAAATTGTCAACAGAGAAACATACCTTTGCAATTAGTTAAACAACATTAAAATAGTAACTTTCGCCCAAAAAGAACCACGAAAATTATTTAAGGTGATCATGGTCCGCGTCGCTTATTTCGAATGAGATTACAGAATCTTCGTGGAGTCTGATATCGAAACTAACAACCCCCGGGACGACATAAACCAAGCCCCTCGCAGTATAGAAAACTAGTCAAACGTTTATCATTTAAGGACGCCTCTAAATATCTTTCCGGCTACGAATTTAATCCCGTCTCGAAGAATGAGAAGTGAAGTAGCTGCTTCGCGAATGCAAAAAAGGGAGCTCGAGGATCTTCCTTTTTTGCGCTCGTTTCGCATCACGGGAGATTTATTTCGCGTTCGAAGGGATGGAGGAAGTTGCGACGTGTTTCCCAAATATTGGGTGACCCTCTTTCGAGTCGCCCCTTCCGAACGAGGTCGACCTCATGTTACGCGTTTTTACGGGTGAAGGGAAAGGAAACAGGGGTCTCTCGAAAATTGCGGGAATTCTTTCGGGCGACCCGCTCTCGGGTCGCTGCCCGCGAATGAGCCCCGGGTCGTTTATTTCTCGTTTGAAGTGTTTGACGGAGTGGAAACCTTTATGGTCATGAGTGGTCCATAGTCTCATCATCCATACTCTAATGTGGGAATTCTTTAGTATTACCTACTTGGAAATTTGGAGACGGATCTTTTTAATATATTTTCTTGGGAAGTTCCGGTACTTTAAACGATACAGTGATTTTTCATTATGTATCTTGGATGTGTTTATTTTTTACTTGATGGCTTTCTGTCACAATCATAGGTGTCATTGAAAGATGGGTGAAAGTATTTTATTCTGAAAAATCCCTAATTGAACGTATGCTTTGCTTTACATTTGAAAACCATGCAGAAATTTAATTGAAATAGAAATACTTACATTTAAACAATTCCAGCTTATAGTTTCTCAACAGTAAGTCTTCCTTCCCATCAATCAATTTATTTCTTAATTTATTATTTTATCAGTATTAACTTTAAAATTGTATCCACTTCTTCGATAAAATTAAATATATTAGTGAATTTTATAAAAAGTAGTAGTATTTTTAAAGGTGCTTTGACAGCCTTTTTTTTGCTTTCATAAAACGTTCCTTTACTCTTATTTGAAAGAATTTTTCCAATTAATTATTTACCACTGTTAATCATCCTTAGAGGGTATAAATTAGATATATTATATACAATAATTAAATTTGTGTTTTCGACAAAATCGCCCAAAAAATTATTTCACATAGTTTGGTTTGGTTTGAGCTTCATAAGAGGCTGGTTTTAATTAACCTTATTATATTGTTATAACGATTTCTTTTAATAACGCTAAGAACTAGAAAATTCCTCGCAAACCTAATTATTTATTTATAAATACTGGTAATATTTATTAAAATTTAAAAACATAATGTCACTTAGGTCATATTGACTTGACGAGAGTACTTACGGGATAGGAGTTAATTTTTTATGTTAATCGTATGGCGTATTCATCCATCTTCGGTCTCAATTGCTCACGGACCTCTTTAAGTAACAAAGTAAGGATATTGTTTGCGTTCCCCATTTCTTATTTTTTTCGCTATGGGTGATCTTAGCCAGGAACGTTTATATTCATGAAGCAAACAATCCATTCATATGGAAACCTCGCTCCTTCAATAGAAAAGTAAATGTCTCCACTCACTTTCTTTTAATATAAACGACCGAAATGTCTCCGAAGTCCCATTACGGAGGTGGTTTAAAAAAAGAAAACAGCCTAGGATCAAGACATTATTGATGAGGGAAGCGATTATTGGTTTTATTCCAAGCGTGACCTTGTCTCGGTAAGCACTTTTTTATGACCTATACCCTTCGGAGTCATATCGGATGGAGTCGTTCGGGGCTGCTTAGTGGGGTGTGAGGAGTAGATGCTATTTGATGTGTTTGGATGGACGAGATTAAAGAAGGAACCCTCAGACACTCCCGCCAAGATTTATATTCCTCCACCGAGTCCTCAAGTCGACCTTTTTTTAGCGCAGCACGTGCCCTCGACGTGTTCCGTGGGTTACGTCTTACTATAATGCGTCGGGTGCCAATCTGAGGGAGCTGTTGGATCTCGGGGAAGTTAGGGCATTACTTAGCTGTCGAAGGGAGTAAGGAGGGATGGTGAAATATAGCGAGATGGGTCTCGTTATTAACATAAATTCCTGCTCAGTACATACTTGATGACGTTGTTTGGAAAAATATCGCTAAACTTAATTGTAAATTTGGTTGTTTTTAATTTTACCATCCCATGCTCCCTTGGGTATAAATTTAGTGGACAATTACAGAGTGGGGTTAACAGTAACGCTATACACACTATAGGCGTAAAAAGGCTAGACATGCAATAATGCACCAGTCAGGAAAAGCTTGGTTTGCTGGGATATGAGCCCGTGGCCTATTATTATTATTATTTATATTATTGTTTTTATTTTCACGTGAAGGATCCCTATAAGAGCTGAAAGATAAATACATTTTGGCTCTCAAATATAAAACATCAAAAGAATTTCAAAATAAGGTCAATGCAATGACAAAACAAAAAAAAGAACATGCTAAAAAAATGAAAAAAAATACTTTTAGAAAACATAACAAAGATTCATAATAAAATAACAAAAATCATTAAATAGATTGTTTTTAAATGATTGCAAAGAGGTTGAGGTTTTAATACTACTGGGTAAGGAGTTCGAAAATTTATAGTCAGTAATTAAAAAGAATTTAAGGATAAGGATATATAAGAATATCAAAACCATTCTGCTGCAAAGCTTCGCTATTTAAAATTTAAGGTTACTTGATCGATGTTCGACATTTAAGCGATAATCGATTAAAATTTAGAATACATGAGACCACAAATGCAAGTGTACTGCGAATTCTGGATAAACAAACATTGGGAGCAACTGAGACATTGACTGACAGGTGTGTGTATCTTCTAATGTTTGGTGAAAGGCTACCAAGAGGATTCATTAGCAAACATTATATTAGAGTTTGAAAGCTCAAATAGGTTAGTCCCACTATACGCTGTTGGGAATTAGAAGCAATATTGTATGAGGGAATGGTACTGGTGCATTTAAATGTGAGATTATCATGTTCTTATGATAAATATTTTACCATCTTTCCTTAGCCGAAGATAGTTTTGTTTTATACATTATATAAATGCATCAGTATTTAAAGTGAATAAGTAACTTTCCAAAGGAAGTTATTTTCTTAAATCTCTTCGATTGTTCGACATATAAGTAATTTTGTCGCATTTACTTTTGTAGGCTTTTATTCTATAAAGGCCCTTGATAGAACATTACTCGATTTTATTCAATATTAGGGTGGTTGCTTTACCAAGTAGGAACCTAATGCATAATTCCGAACAGGAATTATGCTGAGACTTAAAATATCGCTACTTTATGCTATTGTCTATACCTTCGCAACAAAGATTTCTTGAATAAACTGATAGTTACCATCATTAACATGAGCATATAATTAAGATTTTGAGCCGTTCATATATCCAAACTGGACTTACAAGGAGACAAAGGAATGGTTCAAATTTTGGGAAGGTTTTAACGTTGATGATAAATTCGTAACTGATGGCATTCTTGTGCAAAAAAGTTTTTCAAGTGTCCTTGTCAAGATTTTTTCTGTTATAAAAATTATGTCCCCAAAACGAAAGTTCCTTTCCAAAATTAATATCTGGAAAAGTTTGCAAGTTCAAAATTTGAGTTATTTCCCCCGCGTCAACAGAATCCTCTGACCCGGACCTACGCACTTTGCAAAGGTCACGATCCAATCTTAAAAATTAAATCCCAGGAAGCGTAGCCAATTTGTTGCGAAGAAATATCGAGCCGCTGTATATTAAAAGAAGTGTCGAGAGTGAAAACTCTTTCATCAAACTTGCTTTGGTTTATTCATTTCGGGAGAAATTATGTCTTTGTACCCGTACCCGATAAATTAAGAATTTTAAAATTCGTAAATCTCGGAAATGATTTATCTTTTCTGGGTACCACTTTTCCTGTCTGACTTTATTCGAGTCTGGACCTTTTGATACTAAGCGTATATTTAGGAGAATTCCTTCAAAGTTATATCAAATGTCTGCATTTATATTGGTATACATTATTATTCTTATGGACTGCATTAAGCTTCATTAGAGGTTTAAAATCTCCAAATGCCGTCTTTGTCGGCGTTAGTCACCTCTTTCACCGGTATTAGGAGAAAACAGGAGGCCTCGCTTTACCGAACTTTTAAGAACTTCCTATTTTCTCCTAATACCGGTGAATGAGGTGACTAACGCCGACAAAGACGGCTGTTGGAGATTTCAAACCCCAAATTCATTAAAAGCCGTGCTCCATATTTTCTTTCTTTACGTTAAACTTCATATTAGATTATTTTATATGAAGATCATAGTTGTATGTAACACTTTGCTATCCATCATCATGGGTTAAGAATAATATTGGTATTTCGTAGCTCACTTGGGCAAAATAATATATTGAATTAATGTTGTTTCATTATAGTATAAATACAATCATAAGATGTATCTAATTTACGTAAAAGTTTATAATCTTTACAATTATTGAATGAGCCTTTCGCTTGCTAATTTAAAGATTTAAGAATCATTTCTATACGCAATTTCATAGAGTTTTTATTTTTATTAAATACTGCATCTATTATTTTTCAATTCTTAATGTAAGTGAAGCACCTGCCTCATCTGCCACGAAATAGAGTATTTTGAGTTACAGTTAGTTTCATTCGCCTAAGAAGCTGGGCAAATTTCAAGTTAACAAGGTGGGAGTGGATGTAATTAACTTAAATAAACAGATATCCCCCTGTGTCGAGAACTCCATCGGTCGTGTCGCCCGCGCCTGTTGATATATATTTCGGAAGTGTTACCGAGAATTTAATGCCTTTCGCATCGTTTACTACGAACCTTTACTGCCTTTCTCAGAGAACAGCGCCCTCTTAAGATTTCATCTCGGAACCCTCCTCCTTTTTCCCTTCCCCACGCACTTTTATCTCTCCGGGGACAAAAATCTATTTCCGGGGAGCGAATGCACACGCTCCCGGAATCCGAACGACGGTCTGCGAAACTTCTTGTGTCCGAACTATAACCCCCGACCCCTCGCCTTTCACTGCCCTCCCTCACAACTGTTAACGTTTCCCCATCGGGGACAAAGGGTGAAAAATTGGTGACCCTTCTCTCCTCCACTCCTTTCTCCATCTTCCTTTACGCCTCTCCATCCCACGGCGTTTCCACTTCTCATTCTAATCTCATAACGGACCATCTGTGTGGGGCCTCTTTCATTGCTTCCCCCCTCTATACCCTATTAATCTGTCTTTCCCTTCATCTATTTTCTACTCTTTCTCTCCTCCTCGATATCCTCAGCTGCCTCCTCCTCCGATTCCTTCGATATAGAAGGATATTTGTCGTTTATTTTTGAACTCGTTTTATAAAGGATTGTGAATGTGTGTATTGTTACGGACGTGGTGACAGTTTGCTGACGGAATTAGGCCGTGATATATCGTGTTTAAATAATTTAAGTAAGGAACAGACAAAGCATTTCTTCCGTTATCTTTTATACACCGACCGATTTTGTTTCTGCTGTAGCCAAGGATGTCTCGAGCAAGACTGTCAGCCTAACCCTTATTTTCTTTAGTGTCCCTATAAATATGCGTTATATATTGTGAAGTTTCAATGTTACTTGGATAAAATTATGTAGTTGGTAATTGATTAATTATCTTTACGATGATTTAATTTTCGTAAACTTTATCTATTTGGTTCGTCTTTCTTTTTACTTATAACTTTCTGGCTACTGATAATATTTACTTGCATCTGTACCATATATGTATGTATTTATGACACAAGATATGTGTTAGCATATTTTATATTAGTTAAATTACATAGGAAGATTAGTTGAATTGTCATAAGCATGACACGTTATTTTGTTTTAAATCTTCTTCTAATAATGTGCAATCTTTGTAATTGCCCGCAAATAATTAATGGTTGTATAAATTTGATTCCAGGGGTATATCTCTTGAAAATACAAATATTTCCTAATTTTTCTCTTATAAATGTGTTGATTTCATTATATTTTATATTCAGATATGCGATTTAAAACTTTATATTTTACTTTAATAGTAATCAATGGCTTGCGCACCATCTATGAAAGTCATAGTCATTTAAGTAAGCTCCACTATTGGTTCTTTCTGCTGATTATTATGGTATTGCGCACGAAACCAATCCTTACATAAAATATTGTGAAGTAAATTCAAGGTAAAAAAAACTACTGTTACCTAAAATATGAATTCAGGGTAAATTGTGTATGAGTAACCCTGCTAATAAGAGTTTTGCTTGCGACAAGAGATTTTTCGCTGTTTTCGGAATCAGTGTAACGATATGGATTAGACTTACAAATAATTTGATAGACTACTTGAATAATCGCAAATAACATTATGGTTTGAAGGATTTGGCTTTCGCGCCACCTAATTGGTAGTAAGCGTTCCCATTCATCTGTTTTTGATATATTCCAGAGCAGATTAAATTAGTCCCTGCTTTTAATACATGTAATTAAACTCAAATTATCACTTCCTCAGAGTGGGATAAACAATGGAAATTAGTATATTATGTCTAATAAATTTGAAACGCAACCAGATGAAGTTTCCGATTGACTACGCAATTTCTCGATCTATTATTATCAGAGGATGGATAGAGTTACATTGTCTTCAATTAAAAACCAAAAGGGATTATTTTACAATATACGGTAACCCTTTTATTGTAAATTGAGCACAAGAGGGAATATATGATGAGCATATATTGTGTGCCTTGAATAATCATGGAAACCTGCTTAATTTTTACCTATTAAATTTAATTCTACGTTATAGTTTTATATTTCATCGAAATCCATCACAGATGGATCACGTATAAATAGGCTGATTTTGATCATAATTTTCATTTTTATAATGAAAAAGCATCACTATTTATGTTTCACAGAGTATGCTACGTTATCACCCATGATGCTGTAAATATGGATAATATTTCCATAGTTAAAGATATAATTTCAATTTGATATGCACAACTCTGTGGTTTCTTTATAAATATATCAGATGGAATTCATTTGATGACTGAAGAATTTCTTTTTGATATTTTTTTGGAAAGGGTATAGGATGAGTTTTGGGAAATCATGTATAATAATCAAATTAAAGCATTATACCTATTAGACAAATGTTATTATTTCATATTTTAATAGTGATTTAGACTATTATATGTGGCTAATGTTCTATGGTTTAGGAGAATACGCTCAATTCTATTTAAAGAAATAGCGTACACGCTCTTCTTTCGCGCAATAAAATGATTCAATTCATCAGACCTCCTAATCCTGCGTCAGTAAAAACGGAAATTTATCGTCTTAAATCTTCATTTCTTCTCCCACTATCACAATTTATCAAACCTTTGCAGTAATATATAACATATTCCCAAAATTTCTGATGTAGTTAGGTCAACTATGTGATCGTTTCTAATAAATGAAGTCTCTTTGTAAGGATGAGTGTTGTTTATTCTTCTAGTTTCGAATTCTGCTAAGTACAGCTCCATTAAAGTTCAGGCAAATGGATTCAGACTTATATACGCAAGGGACGGTATTGTAAAATTTATTTAATCATAATAATCATCATTACTTATTGGGACAAAAATCAATATATACAATACCATATTTTATTATAAAAACTTCCTTGTTCTTACAAGGATGCGAACTCGGCACGTTGTCGTTGATTAGACTTGCATACCAACCCCACCACTATCAAGTTAGTCTCAAGGATCGAGTTGACACGTAAGTGCACCGAACGTGACGAAAATGACGGGAGGTATCGTTGGTGAAGACAGAAAAAACTTAAAATGTGTGGGTAATAAACACCAATTCTCTTGAAGGACTAAATTTTTTTCTCCTTCAAAAAAATCGAATTCAAACGAACGGTAAAAATAGTCTTACCTCCTCGATTCCTAAATAGTTCCACAAGGCGCCTGGTCCTAACGACAAACCATCATACCACTCACGGTAGAGCTTCTCCTCGGATATCCGGGTAACCCGTTAGCTTGAAGGACCCGAACAACTGGGTACCGGATTATCGTCCTAGATAAGGCCCATCGCGCAAAAAAGAAACGCTTCATGAAAATTACAGTGGAAATCTGTGCCCGCTTGTTTTTATCCCTCGGCGTCTTTAACTCAGTCAGCGCCTTCAACTTCCTCCTTTTTCCCGTCATCAGCCTCGCATGTCACAAGGTGACGGCAAAGAGAAAAGAACCCCTACCCAATTACCCATACTCTAGCCCGTCACTCATAAGGCGCACCCTATTACGCCTTCCTTTCATTCCACGCCGCTTCTAGAGACATTTTTTCCACTTCCTTCGCTGTGCAAAGAGGGAAGGTATACGTCCCGGTTTCCACCGCCAGATGAGGGTGGTTTTCCGAGGGGAGACGGTCGGGGGAAATAGGTTGGGGATGTAGCGCGTCTGCTTTGTCGTGGGCGGACGTTTGGGAGAGGTTTTTAAATGGACTTTTCGGTGGTAGACCATGTGGCGTGATTGGCTAATCAAGGTCATGTCTCATATGTTATTTTAAATGGTGTTTGAATGATCATAGCTGGGCGGACGTTTGGGCGTAATTTTGAGAGGAAGATTGCATGAGATGATTGACATAACCCATGGTCCCAGGATTGTCTTAAATGAGTAATAAAGTACACCAATACGTTGATATTTGTATTGTGATTCTTCAAAGGAGTTGAACTTAGCTGATACGTGATTATGCTTATGGTGAGCTATCTGGAAGTTATGTAATATTTATTGATTAGTCTTCTACCCGCAGTTTTTCTCAACTTAGCATAAAAACACTTTCTCTCTTATAAACCCTCTACGCATTCCTTGAAATATCGATGAATGATTGATTGATTAGATTTTGAACACTACAGGCATTTAGAATCAGATTCACAGAATTACTTCCAAATCAGAACAAATATACAGATTAGCTTAGTGTTTGAAAAACCTAATTGTATGTTTTTAATCGACAGCATGCTTTGCTAACTGCAAGACGTTTATATTCGTAAACCTAATCTGAATTCATTTGTATTATTCCAATTTAATCAAGCTAGATGACATGTAAGAGCATCGCTATTGATGGACTAGTTGCATTTACTTGTATATATGTATGTATGAAAGTGTGATTCTTCTATATAGTTGAGACTACTATATGAACTCAAATCTTTACTATAGATTTAATAGGAAATGATCATCTGCCATATGTCTGAATATTGGCATTAATTCAACCGAAAAATTGTCTTAATTGGATTACATTATATTTATACGTCATATTTAATAGGTCACCAGCATTGATAGATTCCAGATTTTCATCAAAGGTCTGCAAGATTACACCAATCACTTCGACTAACGATAGTTTCCTTGTGGAGTATCGCTAAAGCATAACATATCGTCCATCATCACCTGCGTAGGTTTTCAATAGTTAGCCTCCCTCAAAGTAGTCTTTCAATCTTTTCTTTCCTTTGTAGCTATTTACGATGACATCTTAATCATGTTCTTGTCATAATTCATCGTAGGTCCGCCCCACCTCCGAGATTTCTTTCTACCACGCTCTTCAGAGTCGTACCGCAGACTGCGTCCAAATAACATTTTTCTCCTTCTTTTCGTCTTCTTCAATAACCTTCTCCTCATCCACTCTTCGAGGGATTTCTTCATTAGTCACTCGGCCCGTCCATTTTATTTTCAGCGTTCTTCTGTACCGCTACGCCTCTGATCTAATTTTTTCCGTTTCTGTTATCGTCAGAGTCCCTCATCCGAAGAAAATTAAACTTCATGTAAAGGTTTTTATGAAAGGTACCCCTCCGTCTAGGCCTTTGCTCTCCGTTGTTAGAGCTTGCGTCTTTCCCTCGAAGCACCATCTTCGCTGGAACTAATCTGCTTACTATCTCCCAGCCTCCCCCTTCCTTTTATCTCGCTACATAGATGACGAAATTCTTGTCTTTGTTAAGGGTTTATATCCCTTAGTCTTTCCTTTAAGTATGACCATTTTTGCATACCTTTCTTCGTAAGAATTACTGTCCTTAAATGTTTACTTTTTTCTAAAAACTCTTATGCGTACATATAATTTGATTGCACCTATAAGAAGTTTTAAAATCTCCAAAAGCCGTATTATCTGGCGTTTGGAGAATTTAACCCTCTAATTTTATGAAATGAATATTAATCCAAATATTGTTTCTTCAAAAGAAGTACGTTGAAATGAAAATAAAAATCTCTATTTTCTGCTTAATTTTAGTGTTTTGATTCTTCCTAACCTATCTATTCGTTACCTGAATCCACAACTGCATCATCATTATGATAAACATTTTTATTATAATTATAATTTTAACTATTCTAATATCAGAAGATATTTAGCTTTTATACTTCAATATATCTAGTAGTGCATGTTGGTTCAAATTTTATGGAAGAAATTATTTTATATATATCCTTCAGAAATTCGTTGCCGTTTAAACTACAGCTTATCTGGTCCACTTTTCGATTATTTCAATATTTAAAAAGGATACTTTCTATCATGACAACAATTTAAGAATATTAACATATATATTCCAATGTTCCATATCGTCCTTCATTTCTACCTATGCAAGCTCAGATTAGAAATGTCATTGTAAAGAAACTGTGAAATCAGAAAAATATTGGGTAATATGTTCTTTAAAAAGGTAGGGTAGGATTCCTAAAAAGTAATTTCAGAAATCAATCTATATCTTTCAATAATAAAACTATTCAATTCGACAAAGATATTATAAATAGAAAAGTAAAAAATCTGATGTGGCCAGCACATGACTTTCTCCATATATATAAGATGTAAATATTTATCTACCGCAATAATTTCGAACTCTATATTCCATCTAAACTTGGAATTTGAGTTATTAATATTATATATTATCTTTGATGCCAAAAACATGATTAATAATTTTTACGGGACATGATCGATGAAAAACGATGAAATTGGCCTTTCGCCCATAGAGCCCAGAGCGCCCACAAAGTACATAATCAGCAACTTCCGGTTTATCAGTATTTCATGAATAACTCCTACACAATCAGTGATACAAAAATATGTTTCAACCAAAAGTTATAGTACATTACATTTTCTAAAACTTTTACAAATAATAGTATATACCTAAATACCATATTTATGGAGATATTTTGAAAACCGGAAATGAGCTTTGAAGAATTAACCGATTCACTCCAAAAACTAATCAACTCTAACGACACAAACCAAAATACTATATATGAAATTTGGTGTTGATCCGACAAATAGTTTTCATATTAGAGCGCCCACAAAGTACATAATCATCTTCTTCCGGTTTATCAGTATTTCACGAATAACTCCTAATCAACCGGTTATACAAAAATATGTTAAATACAAAAGTTATAGTAAATTATATTATCTAAAACATTTATAAGGAATACAATATACCAATATATCATATTTATGGATATATTTTGAAAACCAGAAATGAGCTTTACACAACGTACATAATCAGCAACTTCCGGTTTATCAGTATTTCATGGATAACTCCTAAACAATCAGTGATGCAAAAATATGTTTCATACAAAAGTTATAGTAAAATTAATATTCTACAACATTTATAAATAATAGTATATACCTAAATATCATATTAATGGAGATATTTTGAAAACCGGAAATGAGCTTTGAAGAATGAAGCTCGACTTCCGGTCAGCCGATTTACTCCAAAAACTAATCAACTCTAACGACTGTAATAAAAGTACTATGTATGAAATTTGGTGTTGATCCGACAAATAGTTTTCATGTTAGAGCGCCCACAAAGTACATAATCATCTTCTTCCGGTTTATCAGTATTTCACGAATAACTCCTAATGAACCGGTGATACAAAAATATGTTAAATACAAAAGTTATAGTAAATTATACTATCTAAAACTTTTATAAGTAATACAATAGACGTATATATCATATTTATGGAGATATTTTGAAAACCGGAAATGAGCTTTAATGAATAAAGCTCGACTTCCGGTTAACGGATTTACTCCAAAAACTAATCAACTCTGACAGCACACACAACAGTACTATATATGAAGTTTGGTATTGATACGACTTTTAGTTTTCGAGTTAGAACGCCCATTATCACACACACACATACACACACACACACTCACACACACACACACACACACACACACACACACACACACACACACACATACACACAGACATCATTCAGAAAATGGTCAAAACGTGTTCTAGGGACCCCAAAACGTGTATTTCCGTTGAAATCTCGAAGTCGAATTTTTTCATGAAAACAATACTTTCTCTATACTTCGTATATGGAGAAAGTAAAAATGATTGATGATGAAAATTATAAAAATCTGATTTTGGAAGCATAGGGGTAGTAGTATTCTATCACGAACAATTTAACAGATCAAGGGAATTGTTAATAGTGTGAAAATAGGAATGCTGTTCAGAATGATAACATCCATCTAAAAATGAACGAACGTTACACCAGAATTTTTATGCCATTCCTTCATGAATAAATGTTTAAAGCAACAGTAAACACGCTGAGAAAAGTCACCGTAACTTTGGAATAACAGCCTAACTTTTCCAAATTTGCGAACCCAGAGCGACGAGCAGCGACAAAAAGTGTTACTCCCGGACCATTACAAACATGAGTTTTTCGCGGAAGACGAAAACTGGGCCAAAAGTCATAGTGCATTGATCGGGCAAATTACGTTAAAAATTTATTATATTCTCGGAAACGGTTATTTCTACTTACTTAACTTTGCATTCAACCGCCATTCATTCGATATAATTTTTGAAATATAGGTCGTTTGGCCATTCGTTGAAAGGCGCCTGAAAATCGGAATGGATTGTAAGAGAATTTTACGGATTAAAGAGTGTGTTTTGCGCATTGTTCCAGGTTAGTGTTTACGAAATGAGTCGTTAAAATCTCGAATCCGGAGGAACCTGAAGAGCAAAGGGTGTTGTTTATCCTCCATCCGTCAGATTCCGGGAAAAGCAAATGCTCGGAGTTAATTACCAGACAAAAGGGGACCGGATTTGCAAGGACTTTTGATTCCGTCGGGACACGGCGCGCGTAGGACATCCTAGGAAACAAATCGGGCGGGATAAAAAAATTAGCCTCGCTCGCGAGGCGCCTAAAAAAAACAAAACGAGGGCGAGAATCGCGAATTTGTCGCAGAAAATGAAGAGGAAACGCTGATTCGAGGCGTTAGCTTCCGCAAGACACGACGGACAACTCGGGGGAGAAATATTTGTGTGGGTCGGGGCGAGGCTATGGGAGGGAATGAATGCACGGGAAAATAGGTTTTTGCAGCATGAAAAGAGTAGGCGTCAAGGCGTTTGGAGCGACATCGCGATGCCTCGGGGGTCCATTAGGGTGGTGCTCGCGAGGAGGCTGGGGATGAAGAGGCAGCGGGGGTGGGAGGACAGCGGCGTTGCCAATTTGAGGCAGGGGAGACACTGGAGACATCGGACATTATTTATCACTTTTTATTTTTCTTTATCGCGTTGCAAATGCACCGTAAAGGGGCTGGAAAAATTGGGTGCTAAAAAATTGTTTCCCGGGCTTTCGAGAACAGGATTAAAAATCCTTCCAAACGCGATAATTTATCAGTGGGAGTGTATTTTTTAATTTGGTGCAATAAGGCCTAAAGGGAGCGGTGTCACGTTCTGTTGGCGCTGAGAAATTACGACGTCCAAAAATTTGTGAAATGTACTCAAAAATGCGTGGTGGAATTATTATTTTTGGGTTTGTTCACCAAATGTTAAACGAAATTGAATATAATAACACTGATTTCATTACGTGATCTTTAAGGGATCGGCACCTATCCATCTATAGCTATTAAATTTTTCTTGTGGTCAGTTTTGCCTAAAATGTAGTAATTTTTCTCATACGGGTTAAGTATATAATAAAAATGTAATAACTTGAGAAGTAATTGAGATATTTAATAGCGGTTCGCTTCTATAAATGTGGTTACTTCAAATGTTTTCAGTTTGCTTCTGAAAGTTTGATAGCTCAAAACGTTTTAAATATTTGCTTGATAATGGCTCACCATGCGATTATGCAGTATTTGTTAGGGATTTCTTGGATGATGAGTTCCTAGATCGCTTGATTGAAAGAGAAAGCCTATCGATACCTTGGCCCCCTAGAAACCCAGCCATGAGGCCTCCTGATTATTTTCTGTTGGTGTTTATCAACAATCAAGTGTACCAGACAATTTCGAGATCCACCAGACCTGCGCCGTCGAAATCCTGCAGTTATTGCAAATGCTACGCCAGCAATGCTGCAAAACACTTGAAGAGAGTAAAATACGGATTAATTGTCTTTCTGCCACTAATACTGCACATATCTAGGTGTATTAACTGTGTAAAAAAACATTCTGAGTCACCAAACTTGTTGAAGCAACCGGCTAATAAATATCTCAATTACTTCTCAAGTTATTACATTTTGTATTATAATACGTTTGACCCGGGCACCTTGGATTATACTGGATTATACTAGAACTACTAATTGTGGTTATACTGTAGTAACATCCAAATAATCAGGACGGTATGAATATATTATGAAAGTGTTTACTACGTCATAGTTAGAAACTACTTCTGCTAAGGATTTTTTCGATCACATCAGAAAATCATGATTTTTTTTAAATCCTTCACTAACGAGATAAGATAATCAAGCCTGATTTCGCTATTCTGCTACTGAAACACCCTACTTCTAGCTTTATTATAAATTATGAATTAAATTATTCTTACCATAGATGCTTTAGTGAACTCATGTGTCTATGCTCAGTATCCTTCAATGAGGATCTCTCATGCTTTTGTTTCATATCAGTCATCCTCTTATCTTCTGCTTATCTTTCAGACTTTTAACAAGCACTTTCTCTCCACAATATCTGCTTTCTTACTCGTAATTCTCAATTTCCTTATTCCCTGACTCACTCTTTAGAGCTGGTGTTTTCTCCTTTGCTATAACCCCTCATAACTTTTTGCAATAGTCATACACTGTTAAAGATATGCATTTGCAAAGCTTGTCAACCTGTAAGTTTAACCTGTAGTCTTAACCCGTGAACGTTATTGGTGCGAAACTTAGCATCCTTATTGTCGGTTGATTTTGAATTATGATTTTTGTAACTGCTAGTACGGCTAAGTACGGCCAGAGAACTTAGATTTCATATGAAACTTATTGATACCCGTGAAGCTGCTACGATTGTTTGGAGAAGTTCAAAACGATGTAACTTGGATATAATTGTGTTTGAAAATCATAGTAGATATTTGATTTTTAAGCTCATATTCAATAATTATTGACAAGAATCAACACAGCGGTGAAACTAGTAGCTTTATTCAGTACATCTAAAACTTTCTCTTCTTGATGTAATTGATTTTTCGATTCTTCTACAATATTTATTTTCAATATTTTATATCTAATTTACTATGTCATTTGACTTTATTTGAAAACCTTGATTATTTTAAATTATTAGTTATTATTTCATAATATATAATATAACCATCAGCAGCCGCTCTGCTTTATTCTATTAGTTATTATTATTAAAAGTTTTATCTAGACAGAATTAATGGCATAATGGAGCATAGAAAGAAAGAATTGGATCACATTTGGTACAATTCTGTATTATAGTGAAATTTATAATTTAAGAATAATTTTTCAATAAATGTTATCGACCTGTCCTAGTTGTGTACCTAGAAGGATAGGTATATTTGAATTTTTAATGGTTAATGGAAATTTACCTATTGCGGTGGTAGTTGATGCGAGTACTTACAAAAGAGGTCTGTTGGCATAAAAACAAATCCGATCGGGTTGATTTAATGCCTGGAGGTGTTATCCTGCTAAACGAGAGGTCGTGGACCCAAATCCGCTCAAAAGATGAATGTTTTCCTTCCTCCATGCGAATGACATTGCCAAATTGTCGGTCGAAAAAGAGGAAATCAACCAGAATTTATAAAAATTAGAAAAGAACTTTGGTTTCCGAAATTCTAGGGGTCCGTCATTATTATGTAATTGGTGAGCCATTTAAATTTCACCTTCTATCCTTAATTAAGGATTCTCTGTGAGAAATGAGTGGTTATTTTTTTATAAATGGACTATATTTAATCTATTAACAACGTACAAGCAAATAACTAACATTTTCGTTCAATTGGCATGCTAAGTATTGATATTTAGATATTTCTCGTTCATTTCATCAGAATTTTTCGAAAAAGTCGAAACTTGTTTTAAAATTTAAAACTCATGATAATGTCATGACAATTAATTGGTATCTTTACCAATTAATTTATGTCCAATTTGGATTACCTCTAAATGGACATATTTTTTAATGTATCAATTATTTTTAAAGGAGTTGACAAAAAAGAATTATTTTTTCCCATTAGACTATTTTGGCTAGCTTCAGACCTAGTATGATTTAAATTCCGCTTTAAAAACCTGGATCTATTGAATAAAAGATATTTTAGCTTCATATTATTTGAGAATAATAACTTTGTAAGGTAGGTATTGGAGGAAATTTGTTGCACTGAGTGCCCTTTAGAAACTACTCTCGCAGTTTTTGTAGCGGTCTCCCACAGAATACTGTGATGTTTGTCACACACTTTAAATTGTCATTTATCAACCGAAACCTCAAGAAGTCCTACTTATCTATGATTTACATTTCTAAAAAAAAATATATTACTAAAATTTTTCAAACGTAGTAGAAACCTATTAATATGGATAGTAGATCCTACTAAACCGAAGAGACACATCAGGAAGAGCTTAGTTTTACATGGTGTTTACTTTCTACTTTTCCATTGTGAAAATAACACTTCAACTAATAAAAAGTACAAAAATAAGCAATTATAAACGAATTGATAAATTTTCACCTTTTAAATTTCGTTTATTTACTCATTTTATTGGAATATTTCACATCGTAAAAAGTTAGTTTATCTGTAGAAACAAATAGAATACGCAAATACTAAGTGACTTTAAGTATATGAAATGAAATAATAAATATATAAAACATCGAAAAAAGAATAACGCAATTGATTAACAATATGATCGGCTATTTATATTTGTAATTTTAACTTCAGAAGTGAGATTATACCATTCATTTTGGTCTAATTTCACTTCAATACAATCGATCAGAGGAAAGAAACCAATTGTTACATATTGCTTCCATCATGAAACACATACATGAACTGAGAATATTGTTGTACATACGAGAAATGTTTTCACACATTGTTGTAGCATTTGACAGAGAGAAACACATTCAACTCAGAGATGCAGCATTCCAATTCTTGCTCCATACCACACGGAACACGAATATCGAAGATTTCTTCAATAGCTCAGCCTCGAAAGAGCCTCAACCATCTTCTCCTCCCACTCAATCGATCCAGCGGAAATACGCATCCCCATTTCCAGAGCTTAAATTCATCGCATTTATTTCCAGGCCGCTCTTAAAGTTTTTTAAAGGGATAATTTATACGGATCCGACGGAGATATATATTTTTTCCGCTGGCATCACTGGCGAAGAAGGGAAGGGTAATTTACGTGGTAGGTGACTGCGGGAAGAGGGGTTTGGCTCCGGGCAGTCACTACGCTCTCGACCCCTCACTGAAAAAAGAACCCCCGCTAAAAAAAGAACCCCTCCTCAAAAAAATAAACCCCTCCACTCCACTATCCAGCGACCCCTTCTGACACACGTCGCGAGACGCCGATGGCGCGTCCCGGTCGTCGCGACGCCGGTCGCGCTAAGGGTCGGGGTTGTTTCTCCGGTAACAATTATCTAGACACCTAAGGTTCGCCCTCCCTCCGCCACTTCAGCCTTTGGATTTAAACCAACAATAATGAAGTGTCCCCGTTTTTTTATGTTATGGTCTCCCCTCTCTCGGAGGTCGTGGTACGGTTGTTGACTCTGGATGCGGATTTACGTGTTTTCGTGCGTGGAGTCGCCAAGCACAGGCGACCATGACTAATAATTCAGGGCTCCTTTCAGGAGGTATTCGCTCTTCTTAAAGTGGCATGCTTTCACGAATTCGTAACTCTTTTGAGTCGGGAAAGTGTGCTCAACTTAATCAGGGGTCAGTGCCAATCGGTAAAAAAGATTGTTCGAAAGAAAGGGTTTCTAGTGTGGTGCATATATAGACCTTATAGGGTACGTAACGATATTTAAAGGGTTTATGTTCTACGGAGTCAGGTTGAGGCAATGGTCAAGTTGCAGGGTATGAATTCATATATTTTTTCGGAATTATAAAGATATTTTTATGTAATTGTAACCATTCGATACAGTAACCGTCTACTACGTAATCCTTCGAGTATGGTTTTAAATTACTTCTATGGGAGCATACATGAAACTTAAATGCACCATCTAGAGTTTTGTTATATTTATACTAAATTTCAACTAAAGAAGATCTAAACTTTTGGTAGTAATTTCCAAGGCATTTGTAAACCTTGAGAACTACACAATTAAATCAAAGTTTATTCAATTTTCCAGATTTTGGTTCTACAAACATTCAAGACAATTAAATTAATATAAAAATTAACTAATCGTTGATTTTAAATAGATTTAATTAATAAGTAATCATGAAAGTTAATTAAAAAATAGGGCAAATGAAGATGTTAATTTAAACATGCACTAAGTGAAGCTACTAACACCAGGAAAACGGATATAAAGAAAGACGTAAGAAATTTTAGAACAGCAACAAAACATATGCGATATAAGAATAATTACTAACGTCACCTTTCTCAATAATGACGTAAGGTATCGAAATACAACATTATTCACATCGCGTGCTATTCATGCCATTTTAAAAATACCTACATCAGTATAAAATTTAGTTTATAATAAGCCTATTAGAATTTCCTTGAATAATGCTGGTTCTTTTTTCTTTATTAATAGAGACTATAATGGATTGAACTAGAGTGATATGCTTTTGGATTGCCAAACAAGTTTTTAGGGTAAAAATCTAATGAAGTTTCGTGTTTAATGAGTAAATATCTAGAATAAATATCAGCAACACTCAATTCTTTGTTTATTACTCCTCTAATCGAAATTAGGGAATTTAACGTGCTGGAACTATCGTTTGTAGATTTATCCATCACTTTATCGACAAAAAATCTAGCATAATGGGATTCTTTTCAAAAAGCACATTTTAATTCTCAAGCATGTCTACGACTCTCTAATTTATCTAAATTAATTGAAAATGGATTATCTAATATCAAGGTTATCATATTATCACGTGAACCCTCCCTTTTTGCTAAGTCACTTCTACAATACCTTAATTTACTTCTGGTAATGAAGAAACTCAAGAAAATATGTCCTTGGGCTCACGAATAATCTTATAAATATCCTACCGTATGTTTAAATGCACATAACGGGTCTCAAGGTTGTTATCTGACAACCCGGTTATCTTTCAGATGATGAACAATTTTCCTCCATTAGTCAGATATGTCCGCTGATTTCTGTAAGTGTTTCATATCATTCCTGCTCGCGTTTTAAATTGCTTTAGAAATTTTGTTGAATATCGTGACTGAACATTTCCTGAGTGGATAATGCCTTAGATCTGTAACGTAGATGGAGTTACTTAACCATGATTAATGAGACATTTGTAAAATGCGGTCGGCTTTGCATAGTTCTTGAAATTTAAATCTTCTTGACATTTATGACGATTCTAACTACTTTTTATGACACGAAGACTATTGGAAGAGCCTTTAAGTAATAAAATTTACTCTACTTATTATTTAAATCTGAAATTTCAGCGATGATTTATCAGGTAATGCTTAATTTTGTACTAGTCAACCAAGCTGTGGTTCAAAAACACTATTGATAAACGTCTAAAAACGGATTAGAAGGGCTGATTTTCCTATACTTATATTTATAAATAGTATTTTTTTCGTTGGAGTCGAATAGGTCGTATAATGTTTTTTATATATTTGGTTGCTTGTGATTGTGATAACTACAAATCAAGGCTAAGTGCAAAGCAATGTGATATTCATTTTTGAGGGTATATAAAAAAAATTAATAAAACCTGCCTGGTATTCACCCAATTTAGGAGGGCGACCCCTCTAAAACTTTAATATCTCTTTTAATATATCATGTAATTATTTCACTGTTAATTAATTAATATATATTATTATTATTTCAGTTCAAACAAAAGTATATAGTCTTGGGCGTAATAAGGCTTAAATTAAAAAAAAAAATTAAATTTCTCTGTGGTCTAGTAAAAGTTTTCTCAATATGGATTTTGATATTATTAATAACTACCAAAAAGTTACGCCTGATTCCGTTTCGTTTAGGCTTAAATTTATCTAAGTATCAATATAATTTTGAAAATATACTCGTATATGTTCTTAAATGTAAATAAATGATTTCAAGGCAGTATAAACCTTTGACCCATTTATATTGAATATTTTGGAAAACTTTCAATTGGTAGCCTAGTTTACATAGCATCAGATTAGATTTACACGTGCTTCATTCATATCCGGAGTTGGACTACCTTCGTAGAGGATTCATAGATTTCATTCATTTCGTCTGATGTAAACGCAGCAAATAGTTGTAGGGTGTAGTAGTTAGCCTCTATCCGGAAATTGTAGAAAGCATACTCATTATGGTGGTTCGAAAAAAACTTTTTTTTTTATTTCAGAGAGATAAAACAGTATGTGAGCAATGACTTCAAGCCAGTTATGGGGGCTAGAAAGGAAACATAAAGAGAGAGAAAGTGAAATAAATATGTATATTTTGTAAATAACACACCCTACATTGGATGGTTGATTGGGTAGGGTGTGGGTGGAACTCGAAGTGCAGCCACGTCCCCGTGGTGAGTTCTGGGTCGTTTTGTAAAAAAAATGAGCGAAGATCTGCACCGAAAATTGAATATTGAAACAAAAAATTACCAAATATTTACCATTAGAAAATTTCTAAATTATCTGAAAGGAAACCGCCTCGCCTCTCTGTCCAGGTGGGCCTACTCTGCTGTTTTTGACGAAGATGCGCGACCGAATTCCACTTGAATATCAAAGTTTATATTATATGCTTGGATTTAAATATATTATTGTTATTATTTATTATCCAGTTATCATTGTAACAGAATTAAACTATAGCATCTCTAAAGGTCGTATGATCAAAATGTACTAAACAGTCAAACTTTGAAATTTTGCAAAAAACTACTAATTTTACTCATTTTGTACTATGTTGCGCGACTTGAAGATATGAAACAAATGTAAAATAAGTGCATATAATTTGATTTCACAATCTTTTAGTAGTTAATTCATGGTATAGGAACGCAATTAAAACCATCTGGCATGTTTAAAAAAATTATGAAAAATTAAGGTTTTTCACAATTTTTTGCTAACTTCGATGGCATTGCGCGACCGGAAGACAAATTTATAAAAAAATAATAATTAGTGCTTTTTTCATGTCTATACCAATCGCAACTTTTCCGCACTATAGCGATCTGAAATTAAAAAAAAGTTTTTTTCGAACCACCCTAATACCATTCACGTCACTCTGGACGTAACTTTAGCGTTCAGTTTTAAGCGGATTAATATTTGATGATATACCTGCGCTTGCTCGTTACTGTTTTTGCAAGCCGAACGTTAAGCTACAAGTTTCGCATTTCATACGCGGAATTCTTTTAGGTTCCCTCATTTGGTAACGGTGTATTTGATTATGAACGTTATACTATCGCAAAGTTGAGGAGAATTTTTATTTTTCTTTAAATCCAGAAACCGCAGAGAATTGCAGCGACCACATGTAGGACGTATAGAAGAAATGGTCACAGCTCAAACGTAACCTTGATGGTGCTAGCATCTAAGGTAGATAGATGTTTGCGTTTTCTTAAAAAGAATTTCAACATGGTTGTTGATCTGTTTGTTCCAGGGCTGTAATATCCACATCTCCAGTAAGTTTATATCTTTTTGCTGAAGGAAATAAGAAACTAGATCTATGGATTGACATTACTGAGAGGAATAACAAACGAAATTAGTCTCTTTAATATATAGACGAAAATAGATAAAATGATGATGATTAAAGTTGGGCATTCACCACACTAATCCAAGATTATCATTAAATAACATGTTTCGTGATGCGATTAACAAAATTTTCTAAAAATGTCCATAATGATATATAATTTCAATCAATTTTACTTTTCCTTACAATTAACCCTGGCTTGTAATTAAATCTGTAAAGCTTTCAATTTGCATAAAAATGTCCTTGGTGATTATTTTTAGAGTATTGGCATATGTATTTTCCGTATTCACCGATTAGCTTGAAGATGTGCAAGTTTTTGTGGGTTAATAAAAAATTTTATTCTCATCTCTGCATTCGTTTTCATATTGTAGTAACATAGCTTATATTTTATTGTTAGTCTATTATATTTGGAACCCTTGATGAGGAAATGATTGAAAAATATAATATTAAAGGTTAAAACAGTGTTTTCCTTATGCACTCGTTCTAATAATTCCTTTCTGTTATTATTGAATGGAATTTTATACAGTTGTAGCGGGAAGTGAGATGTAAATCACACTCACTGATTAAAGCATTCATTTAACCTGATTTCATCACATTAATCCAAATTCAATAAAGAAAATCGTAACTAAATTTTTCCCAGAATAATGAGAATTTCAGTGGGTAATGGGGATTGCATTATGCGTTAATTTAAATAAACCATTAAATCGCCGCGCTACAGCACGCTTCTGCTTTATCGCTGGAGATAAGCGGTGTGATCACGCGGAGATAGACATGTAGAAAAAAGACCCAAAGGAGGAGGAAGGAGAATTAAATTCACAGCAATTAGTCACGAAGCATTCGTAATGCGAATTTTATTTGTTTGCAATGTACGTAATATTTTCAAGTGAATTTTTCTGCTCGAAATATTCTGATGAAAAATTTAAATAAATGAATGTTCAAGGAATGACACTACTATAATTTCTAACCAGGAAATGTACGAGCTATTTATATAAAACATAAGTTTTAGATTCAGAGAAATAATTTGACTTTCCATTGATAATTACGTGAAATTAAAATAAAAAGCATGTAATCGACGTTCAAACTTCGTCTTCTTCTTCTGCAAGTAGTTTGGTTTTTTTAAATATTCTTTGGTGATATGAAAATTTTATGAAATACTGGCATTCGAAGAGTCCTTCATTTAAGTATTCTTTCTATATTTAACAATTAATAATAAATTCCTCCCAAGTATAGTAATTTGAAAGTGTTAACTACCATTTCATTACCATTTTTTAGTCTCAATTCGTTTTAATTTCCTATTACGCACAATGAAAATCTATTTTTTGTCATATCAGTAAGATTTTATCCGATTGAATTTATATTTTGCACACATTTAACCGAGAAACAACTTTTCTGAATTAGCACAACTAATTGTTTCCCGTTTGCACGTTTAATTGTAATGAGTATTACTTTGTCATTCAATTGTTTCCAAATAAAAGTAGGTCTCTGAAATGAGAATGATAGAATTACATGGATGTAGTTAAAATATAAAATTCAGAATAGCAATATAATGAGTTCATTTCTTTTCTCCTTGTACACACCATGCATAAATATGAACTTTTCACTCGATAACTAACTAACACTCGATTTATTCCTTTTCCCATTTAATATTTGGTTATACTTATTGAATGCCTTCATTTATAGAGTGGCATTAACCAATTATTGTTGTACTTCTGGCAATGTTAGGTATACAGGTATACATGTATATGTGTTACTTTGAGATTTGCACGTCTAAATTAATTACTTGTGTGCCATTTGAGTCCCTTTTTACGCTCTTCTCTTTACTTCTTCATAACTAGTTCCTCCTTTGTTATCATACAACGGCTTTTATGTAATTAATATATTTTTTAGCCTACTCTATGGTACATCATTATGAAGATAGTTCAGGGTTGAATTTCATTTGAAAGACAAAGTCAAGGACAAAATTTTCTGAAAGATACTGGTGAGAATTAAAGAAGTAAAGGAAAAGATTTTGAGAAGGATTCTTAAAAAATCCTACCAAGAGTTAGGATATCCATGCATTCCTTATAATACCAAAAATATTCCAGTATTTTTTCAATTCATCGTGTCCCATCTCGATCATCATTGAATGGAAAATCCTTTCCAAAATAGTCCTACTGCAGGTTGGAGTCCCGGGTTTTCCTTTCCCTCCTTAAGAAAAAGATTCCGAGATGAATGAAGCTTCATAAATCCACTCCTCGTTGGCACCTCGCTAGATAGGGCACTCCCGGTTTATTCCTGCAGAATAACTCCGCACCCCCGAGAACGCATGCGACCTTAAGCCTCTGGTGCGCCAGCTGTCGGCTCCCAATTTGCAAGTCGTTCATTTCCTAGCCTCTGCTCTTCTTCGGAACGATTATTGGCCGTGAGAGAGGGAGGCGGAATGGGGGACATCCCCTCCAATTATATCTCGGAAAGAAGGAAGTTCGCGCGAGGGATGAAATTAGTAGGGGAGGAGGCGTTTCCTTCAACCCTCTCTCTTCCCTATTGCTTCCCTTTCCTCTTGTCTCCAAACACGCATTGCTGCCGTATTTGCGGAAGTGGTCCCGCGATTGAGGATCTACACTTTTCCATCACGGAGTTACTCAGGAATGGGGGACGTCTTTCATTGGAAAATTTGGCACTGATTGCATTGGCCTAACGTATGTATGTGTGTACCATATGGACGTGTAAGAAACCAATAGGCCGCACATAAAATCAAAAGTGCGCACATGCGGTGTGTTGCGTACAAGCAAATAGTTCCGCGTCGAATTTCTACGATAAGGGAGTAGCTTTAATCTATGAGTTGACCAAAGTTAAATATTTTTAATTTAAGTTCATTTGAAGTAATAATCGAGATTAGAAAAGGAAATTATTTAAGTGCTTACAGTTTTCCTATCAATGGTCCCTTAGTATGGCAGTTTATGACACCAATAGAATTTGTTACTGTTAAAAGGAGTTGTCGGATTAATACAAAAATATCTATCTGGGGTAATATTGTCATTGTTGCGTATCCTGTCTTTTAAATAGAAAACACGTATAAACGCGTAGATGATTAAGGAGATATTATGTGACTTATACCTTATGTATGGCTTTGTCCAAGAAAATTAAGTATATTTCCTTAATCAGAACTCTTCTCTATGATTTTTTTTTTAATTCTCATATTCTGATACATCGGATAAATGTCAGCATCCTAAATCATCAGTATGATCTGGCAGTAGTAGAAGTATGATATAGATTATCGCTATCAGCTATCATTTAACAATAGAGCAGTTTTGTGTAATTGTATTGTTATTTCTGCTGGTGATTCTTCCATACATCGTTCTGGTTGTCCTTTACGATTCAGAATAATTAAACATCATATGTAAACTATCAATGATAAAAATGTGTTTCGTATATTCATGTGTTGACCACAATAAGCACTCTTTATTAACATACTTTTCTTCTTATTTCAGATTAGAACCTGGTAAACGATAGCGTCTTTAGAGGACATCCTTTAAGGAAGCAGTCGACGCCGCTTCGCCTGCCTCCAAGACATCGGCCTGAATAACCCAAGGCAAAGGTGAGTACTCGAGCCATTTCTTTTCTCCAATTAAATTCTCCTACCATGGAGCTATTCCACGTGATAAGCATCTAATATTACATTTTTCGCTAAATTTAATCATAGTACGCCTTTTCATTGGATGATGTATTTTTTCCGTTCGAGACCCAATTAGCAATTGTAAGATGCTTTTTCATCTTCCTACATCTTCTGACTTCGAATAGACCTGATCGAATTTTCTATTTTGAAGTAGCTATGGATATTTCGTAGGAAGTTCCTCACCAACGCCTACGAGTATATTTGATATTCAATTAGGTACTAATAGACCTGTACTACTACCGCAGAGATAGTCGGTTCCGTTCTATACAAAGGTTATTCAATACCCGTTTATTATATCTGCCTACTGCATACGCCGTGCTTTAGAATTAGCTTCCTCTCAACGCTAAAGGTCATGCCAATGAAGATTAAATTGATAAAATATTTAGGATACACCCACGTGCATCAAGCTTCCAAGCGGAAGCAGATAGATAATTAATGATCAAGCTAATAGTAATCGATCAATTGGATTTCCGGAAATCTACGGTATTTTAAAGATTAAACAGGGTGTGCGTTTCTTTCTAATGTTTGACATTTTTTCATTTGTCATCTCAAAAGAATTAGGTTTCACAATGAGATGAAATAAGATTCGTTAATTATCTAGGAATAGACACAAAAATGCCTATTATTCAGCTATAGATATTCACTAGCATCTAAATAGATTTCATGAAGATGGTAACATATGTATGGCTGGAGTATGTTTTCTTATTAAATTTTAATGTATTAGGTAATAGCAATTTAATAAGCCCGTGGTACCAGCCCCTGGCTGACTCTTTGAGTTATAAAAATCGAATTCGAAAGGATATCGAAGGTTCATTATATGAGATTAATAGTTTTAGACGTGTGTTTATGGATTTTTTTATCATTGATTTTGACAATGGAGTTAGGTTTGATAGTGAAGTTCATTGTTAACTTATTATCAAAACTTACTATAAATCATCACAAGAAAATACCAAAGAAAAATAACGTTTATTTATATCTCCCTTCTTTGGTAATCCACGGGATGCAAAAAAATAATCAGCAGTAATATAAAACATGTACTACATTACGAACGAAATATGTACTCGTTTGTAAGAAGTCAGTTTACTAACGACGTTTGAAGAGATATTAACCCTATTATTAGCTTAGTAAAACAGATAGCTTATCTCATAAGAAAAACAAATAAAATATGAATTTCCAATGAAGATCCATGATGACTTAATTTTTATGATCAACGTGATGTCATGAAGAACTCAACACAATGGTATTAGTGAATATTTAGATACCTATGCAGTCGTATTGAAGTCAAGGATTTTTTTAATATTGCGTTACGTTTACAAGTTGACTTTCGGAATTTTTGGTAGTTCAGAGGGGAAGAAGTTGTTTCAGAATCATAAGAAAAAAGTTTTTCGTTTATAACGGTGGAAACTTGACTTAATTGCTCCTTTCTTAAGAGTGTTCATTTCAATATATTCTTTGTTCGAGTAAGATTTTACAACATTAGGAAAACAGATATATTTTTCAACTGATAAAAACTTATAATAAGTATTTTCAATGGAGATTCTTATTCATCATGACCTCATTTGTATGACCAGTCATGTAATAAGGAATTTGACGCCTCGGCACAAGAAAATATGTAGGTAATGCAGTCGTATTGAAACAAAGATTTTTATATATAAGATAACTATCATTTTTGAAAGAAGAAATCATTTAATATTAATGAGAATATGGTATTTCGTTTCGGTAAAACGGTGGAAACTTAACTTAATTGCTCTCTTTTTAAAATCGATTATCTCAATATATTCTTCATTCTAGTATAAATTAATAAGCCCCGTTATCGTTAAATACCAACAGTAATTAACCATCAGTCCCATCGTTCCATCAGTCGATTACCGATCCTAATTATAGCACCGAATCGGCGAGCAACAGAGGCCTTAAAGGGCGTGCGAAACTCCCGAGGATTCGTGCGATCCGATAAACGAGGCCGCAGAAAGAATTGCCCTCCGCACGCTCGCGGAGACGGAAAAAGTGGAGTAATCTGGTGTTCAGTTAATGGGACTTAGGCTAAACTCTCGGCTGACCCGGCGAAAAGGCAACGAGCCGGAATTGCCTTCACTACACACGATTCCCTGGGAACGAATCTTCAAACTCCGTCTCAAACCGCGTGCTCGGGAAAATTTTAATGGAGTGCTACGCGCCTTCATCGCACCTTCGCGGAAACACCTCGCAAAGGAGTTCGCTTTTAAGGAGAGGCATTAGGAACTCCGTAACACCATAATGGCGGCTGTTTGCCGGGATGATTCCCGCTGAGAAATCGCCCACCCAAAAGGCAAATGTGAAGGATCGGGAAGACTTGCTCTTCCGAGGGCTATCCGCTCGCGGTCGGAAGCCCTTTGAACTGCGATGCGCTAAGTACTTCTGCTGCGGAGTACTCTAAGAGGTGTTATTGTTTACGCTTTGATCAATAAACAAGTAATTAGGGCTAGTTCTAATTGCGGTTAGTAGATAGTTTCGGACTTACTGGTAAATGTTTTTGATATTTTTTCTGTTTTTTTTAATCGGACTTGGAAGAACTTCCATCACGTAAACTCACAGAAATTTTAATACCTACTAAAATAATCACACATCCATATTTTAAGATAAGATACTCAGGTACGGATCTAGAAAAAATTTTTTGGGGGGGGGTCCGATTGAAAAATTTAAAAATAAAAGATATTTCGGCTTTCAAAAAACGTGACGTTAGAATTGTGTTAGACAAACTCGAATTTTTTCGCTAGTGGTTGCTTATTAAATTGTGTGTTTATTTGCGTTATTTGAGTTTCATATTCGAGATCTTCTTGATAGCATTTGTTGCACTTCATAAGTTAGAATCCTACGGAAAGAAATATATTATAAATTTAGTTTTTCTATTTCATACGTAAGAGTTCTACAGACAAATGTGTAAATTGCTTTCGGGCAATTTCTTCTTCTACAATGCAACATTTCAAGTATCGATTAAATTAGTTAATTACTATTCTACTCTGGGTAACGAATGCAGATTCAACCAACGAATATCTGGAGGATGCTTCACAGTAAAGAATTGAATGTGTCGAACACATTATTACGCCTCTTTCTGGCATCATCAAAAATTGTGTAGGTTAACTGAGCAAACAAGAATTTTACTCCATTTCGCGCAATTATCACTGTTTTTGTTGTCCTTTTCTTTATTCGATATTTCTCGGTCGCTTGGTCCTTCCTGGTTAACATGACTTTTATTTTTCCATTTTATGTATAATTAAAGCAATTTTAATGGATATAAGTTCTCTAGTTTTCCATGAATTTCTTTCATGTTGGATGCATAAAAAAATTATAAGACTCAAAAACTAAGGAATAAACTTACTTCCACATATATAACTTCTACATAAACGTTTTTTTTAAGAACTTTCCCCTTCGTCTGACGCGTCGGAACTATACATAGAGAAAGTGAGCAGTTTCCTTCAAAAGCGTCCTACCTCTAACATTAACTGTGTGTGGAATTTATGCTTTAATTAATTTAAAATTCCATTAATTAACATAAATTTATTTCTCAAAGCTGCAGTCATTTGATTACTTAGGTATTTCTAGATCTAAACTCCTTCACAGCACGCGAGCCCTGCAAATGAATTGATAATAACTCCTCACGGATGACGTTCCCTTCCAAAACTAAGGTAGTAAAAAATTCATGAAATTAGTGAAACCATCTTATTTTGCGTAAAAGCATTGGGTTTTATCATCTTAAAGCAGATTGAAACTTCTTTAACTGTAGGAACCTAGTTTTCATTGGTTTAATATCATTATTATTATAAATACTCGTTCACTTCTGTTTTTACTTTCTCCATATACGAAGTATAGAGAAAGTATTGTTTTCATGAAAAAATTCGACTTCGAGATTTCAACGGAAATACACGTTTTGGGGTCCCTAGAACACGTTTTGACCATTTTCTGAATGATGTCTGTGTGTATGTGTGTGAGTGTGTGTGTGTGTGTGTGTGTGTGTGTGTGTGTGTGTGTGTGTGTGAGTGTGTGTGTGTGTATGTGTGTGTGTGATAATGGGCGTTCTAACTCGAAAACTAAAAGTCGTATCAATACCAAACTTCATATATAGTACTGTTGTGTGTGCTGTCAGAGTTGATTAGTTTTTGGAGTAAATCCGTTAACCGGAAGTCGAGCTTTATTCATTAAAGCTCATTTCCGGTTTTCAAAATATCTCCATAAATATGATATATACGTCTATTGTATTACTTATAAAAGTTTTAGATAGTATAATTTACTATAACTTTTGTATTTAACATATTTTTGTATCACCGGTTCATTAGGAGTTATTCGTGAAATACTGATAAACCGGAAGAAGATGATTATGTACTTTGTGGGCGCTCTAACATGAAAACTATTTGTCGGATCAACACCAAATTTCATACATAGTACTTTTATTACAGTTGTTAGAGTTGATTAGTTTTTGGAGTAAATCGGCTGAATTGAAGTCGAGCTTCATTCTTCAAAGCTCATTTCCGGTTTTCAAAATATCTCCATTAATATGATATTTAGGTATATACTATTATTTATAAATGTTGTAGAAAATATATTTTACTATAACTTTTGTATGAAACATATTTTTGCATCACTGATTGTTTAGGAGTTATCCATGAAATACTGATAAACCGGAAGTTGCTGATTATGTACGTTGTGTAAAGCTCATTTCTGGTTTTCAAAATATATCCATAAATATGATATATTGGTATATTGTATTCCTTATAAAAGTTTTAGATAATATAATTTACTATAACTTTTGTATTTAACATATTTTTGTATAACCGGTTGATTAGGAGTTATTCGTGAAATACTGATAAACCGGAAGAAGATGATTATGTACTTTGTGGGCGCTCTAACATGAAAACTATTTGTCGGATCAACACCAAATTTCATATATAGTATTTTGGTTTGTGTCGTTAGAGTTGATTAGTTTTTGGAGTGAATCGGTTAACCGGAAGTTGAGCTTAATTCTTCAAAGCTCATTTCCGGTTTTCAAAATATCTCCATAAATATGGTATTTAGGTATATACTATTATTTGTAAAAGTTTTAGAAAATGTAATGAACTATAACTTTTGGTTGAAACATATTTTTGTATCACTGATTGTGTAGGAGTTATTCACGAAATACTGATAAACCGGAAGTTGCTGATTATGTACTTTGTGGGCGCTCTGGGCTCTATGGGCGAAAGGCCAATTTCATCGTTTTTCATCGATCATGTCCCGTAAAAATTATTTATCATGTTTTTGGCATCAAAGATAATATATAATATTAATAACTCAAATTCCAAGTTTAGATTGAATATAGAGTTCGAAATTATTGCGGTAGATAAATATTTACATCTTATATATATGGAGAAAGTCATGTGCTGGCCACATCAGATTTTTTCATTAGAGATAATTGACATTAGTAGGCACCTTTATGTTTAATGGTGATGCTGAGTAAGCGAATAAAAAACTTCGTCTACATCTACATTGTACCCTGCAAGCCGCATTATTTGTATGCATCGGTCCTCTCTTATAATTGCACAAATACAGGGTTCAATATTTTTATCTAAATGGCTAGGTATGAGGCCTCGTTTTTTTAGCCATTTGACCAATTCATCTTTAATTAAAACGGTCTGATGGAGCATCAGTCATTCATCCAAAATTTGTAATTTGTTAAAAAAACGGATTTTTTTACTTTTTTATTATATTATGGTTGACTGATTTCGTTTGCTGATTTCGTACGGTGCAATACTTGCTCAATACAAGCACTGAGCAATGAAAATATCAATGTGAAGCTTATGCAATATTAGGTCTCTAATCTCTAATCTTGGCATAGATGCCAATTTAAAGATTGTTTCTTAGAAAATAGTGTATTTCTTTATCTAGCGAATCTTTTCTTCTTTTAAAGACCTTTCTTCGGTTTTAACGATTTCTCACACTATAGAGAGCATGCTATTTTACAGCGACTAACTTATAACTACGATTAACGTTTGACTTGTTTAAAATTAAAACATATTTACATTCAGTTTATAGATGACTTAATATTAAAATTATACCTTTAATTGGTGTACATCATGAGCTAATGTTCTATTCGCGGAAGCGAATTTAGACGTTTACAATTTTCTACTACTACTTTATAGAGATATTTCTGAGTTTATAGGCTTTGAAGCTACATTTCAGGATGCATCTAGCAATATTTTCTAAGATAAACTTCTATCCCCATTAATGTATAGTGCCAATTAGGGAGTGTAATTTCTTTTCTGACATTTGAACAACATTAGTTTAAGGGTTGAGTTAATGTTATGATGAGGTGTAGGATACTTTCTTTACAAGGGTGTTTCGAAATTTATAATTAGTTAGTTAATATGCAGCAATGATTAATCTTGACACTGCTAAATGCTTTTCTATTCCAAGTGCTTTCTATTTTTAATGATAATATGAACATTATTTTTTCTCCAAATGCAGATAGTGTATTTCTGTCTATAAGAAGTTGTTTAAAAATTTAATAGTAAAGTAGCATTGAATTTTAAACTCTCACTCATACATAATTAAGCCCATGCATGGAAAGAAGGATACCAAAATTTACCTAGTTCTAAAGACGTTTATAACAGTTAAAGGGCTAATATGATACATACACAAGTGTATTACCCTTCGGTAGGTTGATGTGCACTCAAAAATCCCTATTAAGCTTCATCTCCTTCGTTTCCTTACAGTTAACTCCACCCTTTAAGTCATGCAGCATATATTGTCTTTGTCTTCCCCTCTGTTTTTCCCCTGATTTCTACGATTCAGTGATAGGTAGAAGTTTATTCTTCTTATTTCTACACTACATTATATGTTTCATTATTTATGCTTCAGTGTTTTCCGTCTAATCCCTTTGAGGCAAAGGATTCGGCCTCATCACGCTCGAAACTTCGGATCGAAATTCCCCGCTCAAAAGCCAAAGCTCTTGTACTGGGAGCCAATATTCTTCCATTGAGAAAGGGAACTAAGTATAGCATCAGCAGCAGGCACACGTATGTACTCCGCGATTCGCCCCAGCGAACTCCATTGTAGCGAATTTCCCTGCCGCTGCAGGAGCGAAGAAGTCATCCTACTCTGGTGGATAGACACCTCGTGAAAAGCGCCAGTCTTATTATGGCGGATGCGCCAAAGCCTCTGGAACGCAGAGTTTCCTCGCTTTCGAGTGGAGAACCGTGTAGCAGACGTGTTATCTCGTTCTCTGGTCAGATTGTAATAATAACGCGGGCAGGGGGTGGTGCGGTTAGGGGGTAGTTAGGGGGCTTTCGGTGTGTTGCGTGCATGCGATTTCTAAGGAGGTCATGGTCGTCCGAGTTAAATGCGACCGTCGTCGTGGCTCGAAATGTAGTTCGGCCTTCCTCCGAGTGGCGTCCTCATCGATCTGACGCGTGTGTATGGGAGGGGTGATAGGAAAGGGGAACAAAGACAGGTGAATAGGAGGAAAGTGGCTTTTTTAAAGGATAGGGTGCGATGATTAGTTTTTCTCTTAAAGGGCGCTTCGGCAAGGATTATTGTGGTTGTGAGCGTATTGTTTCCGCAAGGATTTGGGTAGGATAGAGTGAGGGAGGGTCTGACTGTTAAGTATTCAACTCGAAGGCCGGTTGGTACCTCAAGCCCCTCAACTTTAGCGAACACGAGCTAGTAGGGGTAGAATGAGGCTTTCTTGGCAATATGAGGACTGAAGTAGTTTGCGGGAAGGTATCAAGGTAGGTAAAAGTGTTTACTATGCCAATATAGATTCCTGTTTTACCTTCCTGCTTTCCCTTATTCCTTGTTATCATAGTAAACTTCTTGGAAAAATAAGGGGCTCTCGGTTAGTCATGTGGACGTTTGCCTTTGGTAAAAGCGGTTCCGGGATCGATCCCCCGTTGGATCCCATGAGCAAAATGATCTAAACTGTCGAAGCACTTTGAATACTACTACTACATGGAATATTAATGCTGTTTTGTTGACCAAACTTGACAGTTAGGCCAGCGTTTTCTAAAATTTCAGTTTTTCATGCTAAAATTTAGCAATATCCACCAATAAATTTTAAGAATATCGTAAGGTTTAATTAGTTTAGGGACTATGTCATCGACTAATATTTTCAATAAAAATTGTAAAAACCCTTTAGATTAACCCTGAGTTGGCTTCCTGAGCTAAACGAAAGATAATTATTGTTTTGATTATTAATTTCACGGAATAGAGGCATATTTACCGAAATACTTAAGCAAGAAATTAGATTTTTTTATTGCTCTAATTGGCTCCAGTTTTTCGATATCGAACAAGACATTATCTGAAAGTATTAAGAATGGAAAAACAACCGAGTCATAAGCTCTGAGAGAATTTTATGTTATTTTAATTCCCGAGATATTCCAAAAAAATTATTATCATGGATTTCAAATGGTTAAGCAATATATATTTCCCAACATGAATCATCCCGTAGATTTATAGCAATGCATGAAATGTTAAAATAATCTCTAATATGACACATATATGTTAAAATTAAAATAGATGATAAATTAAAAGGTGGAAAAAATTATATCAAATTTAATCGAATGTTATTTTGTATATTTTGATCATCACATTATGCTCGTGAAATAACAGTCCATGCTATCATTCAAATTAAATTAAAATCTTCTCCGATTACAAGGAAAATTTCCGGAATGATGTAAATAATAACTGATTTTCCCGAAACAGAAAAACAATAAACGCTACAATGTGAATAATCGTTAGGCACATGTTATCATTTTCCTGGAAACAAATTAATGTCTTCCTCGGACAGAAAGGTATAGTTTCCCATAAAAATGAATCAGAATAATTTCAAAATCTATCGCTTGTTATATAGCTCTGTTAAAAGTCACATCCAAACTCACTTTTTCGTGCCAACTTCATCATCAATATATGTGAGTTACCACCAATGTAGGATCCACCATAATTATGAAGCGTTGTTTTATTTGATCTAGATCTAAAGTTGCTTTGAAACAAAGTGAATTTCTGAAATGTATGCTTGCTAATTTCAAACGATATTTGATAAAATAATAGGGTTAGATGTAAATTCCTAAGTAAAAAATATACTAGAATTTTTTAAATTTCCAATCCATAGCTTAATTTCATGTCTAGTAGATATTATGGGAATTGGAGATAAAAGAATGTCTAGACACACGCTAAATGTCTACTTACTTATATATACACTTTTATGTAGTATCTTAGCTGTGAGGGAGTTAGAGTTTCGTTAACTACAGGTCAATATAAGTAAATAAATAATTAGTAATAACATTTAGTTGATTGCTCCTGTCTTTAATCTCCTGGAAGTTGAAGCAAAAATACGAAAGTCTAGATACGCCCAAAATGTCGATTTACTTAAATATACCCTTCTGTAGCGCCTAATCCTTAGAGGGAGTCAATGTTTCAATTACTACAGCTCAATATAAGTATTTTTTTTAAATAGTAATGACGTTTAGTTTATTGTACCTGAGGTTAATATTCGCTTAAACTTACAGCTAAACTTACACTTACAGCATAGAAGGGGGAGGGGGTTACTTAGGAAGCGTTCAGTCCACGATCCCCTAATATGTCGACTGCGCCTCAGTACAGATATGTTGCTAAAGGTAGCGTACCTCGTAGGATGAAATGCGCTCTGAATACCATTTGAATCGGTCAGGACGAGCAGCATTCCTCTTAAGGTTTAACGACAGTACGCCTAACAATTAGAGCCAGATTTCGCGAGTAATCGAAAGGAATTTCTAGGTCATCGCAGAAGAACGCAGCGTGGCGGATCAGGCCATGAGGCTGTGCTAGAGAATTCCCCAAAATAGGGAAGATATTATTTCTCTCTCTTTCCTTTCTTGTTTGGGTTTTCATAAGTAGGGAATGCTTTCTATTCAAGTTATTGATGAGTGTATTCTATGTGAATGAAAGTATAATAGTGAATTACGAGCATATGCCTTATTACATGTTACAAATGAATTTTATGTAAGGTAGAATTGAAGATAAGTCATAGAAATAAGTCTACATATTACAGTGTCACTTTACAAACAAAGTAAACTCTATAATAAAGTTAAAATTTAGTAGGAACTAATGCAATGTAAAAACATAAATATCAACGTTATGATTCAAATAAAAATTAATTTGCATTTTATATATATATTTGGCTAGTACAGAGCAAACTTTTTTTAAAAGCTTTTCCAAAAATAGAGTAACATTAAGTTGTTTATCGCATTATGACTAACAGATTATTTATAAAATTAATATTTAGTTGTTTATCGTATTATATTGAATAGATTATTTATAAAAGCAATTAAAACATGAATGAATTTGAATCATTTAAAGATTTTTCAGTGATATCTTAATATTCTGGATACTACTACACATAATATTGTGAAAAAATATTTTAATTCTTTACGTTACCCTCACTCAAGTTAAGTACGATTTCTTCTTTCTATGCTGTTATAAATTTATTAAAACCCACTTGCAGTTCAATTGACAAATGAGTATACATGTTTTGTCTGTTGTAATGTTTCTACGATAGATTGTCTATGTATAGGTAAAGACACTGCAAGTGGCCTTTTGGCGTGAGGCAGAGGGTGCAAGCACCACGATTCTACTCCACTGTACTTCCCTAAATCGATTATTTTCGTGTATAATTCTGAAAATTATCTCTAAAAAACGATTCGTTCTATTTCTAGCATATATTTCCCTGATTTTCCTCGCAATATTATAATTACCAAAGTAACTACATTATATCACTTATAAAATACCAACTTCATAATCAAAAATGTTCTACCTTAGTTAATATACTAAGTGATTAGAAATAAATGAAAATATTTATGAAGAATTTAAACATCAACTGGATATTCGATTTAATAATTAAGTTTAACTTTGATTTTTACATGAAATGGCTATTACAGAATCAATATACCTGGGTTTAAATACTATCTTGTCAGTTTAACTAGTTAGAGTATTGTTTTATGTACTTATCTAATGTTTTTGTATTCTCTCATTGCTTACTAAACAGAGGCTTAAGTAGCTATGGAAGAATGCATGGATAAATATTGAATCTTCGACATTATTTGGAATAATAATCCAAAAATGGATCTTTTGAACCATTTCATTAGTTTGCTGCTAATGCCCGCCACTCCACGTAGCATTTTAGCGTCTATCATGCTTCACTGATCGATTTGTGCTCCAATTCATCGATTTAAAATTTAACCGCTTAATTATTTTTTCCCGCGCGGCTACGAAGGCTCAGCTGACACGTGGGATATCTCTTTAAAATCCTCACTGGAATAAGGCCTTCTATTTCAAGCATTTTGACTGAGTAATCATAACTCATGGCCGTGCTGTGATGAATGTTTACTCTCTAAAAATATTCACTTTTGGGTTTAAAGTTGGGAAGAAGTATGTTCGAGCTAGATATTCGTCATGCACACTACGTTAAATAATTAAAGTATAGAATAAAACATTTATATGTCACCCGGTGCTCATCATCTCTCTTATTTCAGTAAATTTTTATTATAAACACCACATTACAGGTATGTTTTACCAGCTTCAAGTTTGGAAAGATTTTTGCTTACATTTCAACCTGATGTAATCCTAAATGATGTATCCTAGCCGTATGTATGGGGGTCACAATTTAATGAATTATCTCACTCACATCTTCAGATTTACATAAATCCAAGTCATTGATAGAAATGCAACTGTAAATTTACTATTATATTATTATTGCTATCATATTTATGATACTATATTAGTATTATATTTACATTCCTGCGCTAAAATCTTATCTAATCTCACTGAATACTTATTAAATGAGGCAAACATTTTTCTTACTTTCATCTCACAAAATTTCTGAGCTTCTTTCGTTTATAGGAATATTTATTTATTTCCTACTGAATAGATGTCATGAAGATTCCTCTATCCGTATCTTATATTTATGATATACTTTATGAATGATGATATAGTGAAACAAATAATGCGTATATAACCCTTTCCCATATAACTTTGAGTATTTTTTGCCAGAATATTTCTGACATTTAGTCCATAATTTTAGGTGTAATCTACTTCTAATACTCTTAACTTTTACTTAATTTTTTAACATCTTCTTTATTATTCCATACATTCCTTTATATAAGAAATGTTCAGAACCACCCGAAACATTTTTAACGCGATTTTCATGAAAACGGATGACGTTTTCACAACGTATGTTTCAATGTCTCCAATTCTAACAAATCTTCAGTGTATCCTTGAATTCCCTTTACTCTCCAAATAATAATAAAAATTTCTTCGCTAATTCCATCTAGCCTCAGCGATAACAAATGTAGACCACATAGATTGTTTTTCACTATAGTACGCTAAGAAAATCTTTCGTTATTTTATCATTACTTAATGTTTGCGCTTTGTATTATATTTACAAAATTAAAGCATATACATATAAATGTAAATGTTTATAAATATTTTTATTCATTGATTTATTGATGTATTTGTTTTATGAAAATGAATTAAACTAACACATAAACCACTAATGTGGACATAAATAAATGAAAAAAATAAATATAACATAACATAACAATATATAGAAATGAATTTCCGAAATAAACACACGAAAAATTTATATTTATTCATAGGCTCGGAAATTCGAATGAGGAAGGCCTCTGCGGAGGAAATCGGAGTTTCGGTTAATTTTCGAACGACGAGCGGAAGCCCCGTTTTTTTTCCTCGGCGCCGCTGTCTAGTCGCTCTCAACTCCAGAACGATAGATAAAAAACCTTTCACATGGAGCCCACGTCCCCATGAAAAGTTTCCTGCCGTACGTACGGCGTTTCCATTTAACTCCGCTAATCCTTCTTGCGGCGCTGCGATCGGGAATCCGTGCCTACACTCGAAGCGGTTTTGGAAGACAGCGTTCGATAGTCGGCGAAATAGAGATAACTCTCCTTTCGCACTCGAAAAACCCTCCTCTTTCGTCCCTACGCCAACATTCCATTCTCGACTGTTTTAACAGCGCTAGCACTCGAAATATCATGCATATCGAGCGGGAGGGAGCGCTCTTTGACGCTGCACCCCACTGCAAGAGGTCTTTGTCGGTAAGTGGCAAAAAGTAGGAGTGAAAAAGTAATCGCAGATGGTGGCGATTCGGTGGAATCTTTCGATTAGGACTGATTCTGCGGCTGGAGAGGATCGCGTTATTCAAAATTACGTATTCCTATCGGAAGCAAATGTAAAGAGGGTGATTTTTCAGTGCTTTGCTCGAGCTAAGTGAGGTGGGGAATCTTGGTAGGATAACGAGGTAGCAATTGGAGCCATCTTAACAAGTATTTCATTTCAGAAATATAATTATGAGAGCTAATGGATATGGAAAAATTTAGATAATTTAATTCTATTTTATTAGTATAAGATTAACTGAAGAGAAGAAATCTTAGTACGAGTGATATCCCAAACATTTTTTATTTGGTCCGAATAAAACTAAATTTTGACTAAGACTGAATTTTGACTGAATAACAAACTTTTGTGGATAATACCATGTTTTACCTTATCTTCTGTAGGTGATTTAATTGAGATAATTTAATAAAATCAAATAAGTTTAGTTTCATTAAAGAACAATATATTATTTTGTTAATTAAATGTATCAAAAGCTAAGCAAAATATATATGGCAGCAAACAGCACTTGTTTGCAGCTAATTTTTATGCGAATATTAGGAATTTTTCTAATTTTTTATGATTTATCACATATCTCTATAAAAGAGTTATGAACAGACTTCGCTAGATGTAATTCATAGCGCAATTCTCACGTCTACTCTATACAAGTAAAGATGAAGGCAGAAGATCATAGGCTCTCGACATTAAACCCCTGTTTGAATAACAGATATCACCTTCCCATTTCCAAAACAGCTCCTGCTAGAGATATGCAGTGAATTCCGTTGAAGCTATACTTGGTAGAAACTGCGCGTAAATTTATTCTCGTCTTTTGAACGATCCGACTTTGAATACAGGAATGAATAATATAAGTTCGTAAGGTTACGCGTGCATTGTTTTGATCTTTTGAGCAGATCATCAAATCGAAAGTAGTACAATTAAGTACTTAATTTACGGCATGAGATTATTTTGTAATAAATAAGTACACATCTTAACTTTAATATTATGAAAACATATCCAAATATTATTCAGAATTATGAATTCTTATGCTTGTGAATTAATTTAACCCGATAATTTCCTCAAGTTGATGAATTGATATAAATGAAAATGATGAATATGATTTTAATCTCTAGCTGATTCTTCAGTTGATGCAATATATATATATATACGCTTTCATTCAACATAGACAGAATCTATGGAGAATATTCAGCTGGTTATGGGAGTAGAAGTTACTGTTCTAGTTAAAATTCCATAAAAACTTTAAAACCTATAATTCAGAAATATTTTACGGAAAAAAATAATTACAGGTAAATTAGATGTTCCAAATTATTTTCCTGTCTACTTTTTATCAATTCGTGAGATTGAGGCGCTTTTCAAAAGTCACGGGATAATAATTCAACTATGATATCACGTTCTTTAAATTCCATTGAGTGAAATGACATTCTTCCACTCCACAAGAATTTTTCGATACCGTGGATGTGTCAACTCTGCTTTAATTTGTTTCTTCCTTCCATTAAATGTCCCCGAGGTGATTCGTTTTCTAATATCGGCATATTTTCTCTGTGATACACATTAGTTATCAACTTCTTAGGTGATGTATGCTCATGCGGAACAGTTTGTTCCTGAGTTGTTTATTCCAGTTTTCTTTAGCTTAGGATATTTCAAAATTGAATGCCAGTACTGAAACTGTAATCCTACAACCCTTGATGAGCAAGATTTACTTAATAGTATATACTCTCCTCCCTTTACTTTATATTTTTTGTCTTAAAAAAATGCGGCTTGGAGATGGAGGGTATTTTGCCTATAATATTTCTAAAGCTCAACGATCAAGGAGTGTCTAGTTGACTTATTTGCTGTAATAGTCAACAGGCTTGTATTATTGTGGTTAGTATTGATCGATGTATACAGTAGTAAGGACATTTTATATAAATTAGCATTTTTATGATGTTTTCACCGGACTATTGGCTCCTCTGTAACAAAATAATCAACTGTAATACTAATATTATCGAGGACCATGTGACGTTGAAAATAAAATCTTTTTTAACCAATATGTATAGAGTTACATGAATTTGAAAGTTCAACCACTACTTATTAGAGCCAAAAACAAAATATTTAATTGTTAGAAGCAAAACATAAATCATTCAAAGGGCCTTATCATGCACTAAGTAACCGTCCCTCATAAAATTTAGGAGACTATGGTGCAAACAAAATACATAAAAATTGTAATAAATTGAGTGATTTTAATGGCCGTGTGGCAGTCTACAAATTCAAATGGACGTCCCTGCCTTGTTTACGGTAGTGGTAGCATTTTATACATGTTTATTGAGATATAAGCGAAAGTTATTGTATAAGACAGTGTGTTATGCTCTCATGTATTGAAATTAGAGTGAACATGCACACTAGTTACCTAATTCGTGGTCCTTGTTTGCTCAGACAGCTAGTTAAGTTCCTCACGTTCGACAGTTTTCAGTGATTTCGTCTAGTCTCTCAGTAATGTCATAGGATTTGTTTCATCCAAATGCTACTTCCTACACTCAACCCCATCCACCCCAAATGCTCTCGCCACCCTTTAGAAGTAATTCCCCCCTCATTTTTTTCTCCAACCCATTATAAGAGAGGGTTTCCTTCCCCACCCCCTCTTCCCTTTTTTTCCCTCCGAAGCCCCGAAGAGAGAGGCCTCCCTCGCAGATGTTACCAGAGGATGGACTCCCGTAGGGAGAAATATCTCTTCCCTAGGCACACATTCTGTGAATATCCCGCTCAGATGTACTTTTTTACAGCACCTAATCAGTTACCGACCATCCTAGCCTTCCATCGCGGCTGCTACGTTCTCGCAGGGTTTGAATAAAAAAGTACGACGGATAAATGCGCCAGATTCTTTTGACGCGGCTCATTTCGTCGGGAGATGTCTTCCGGGCTCGGTACCTCTTTGTTCATGGACCGGCGATGAGGAAAAATCGTCAAACGGCCACATTTTGTGCCCGTGTTTTGTATCCGTCTTCCGCGTGGTGGATGGATCGGTCTAGTTGGTTCTCCGTAAACGGGAAACGGTAAGGATACATTATGACGGCCGTGGGGTGGAGTTGATCTTGTGTCGCGAGGGTATTGAATTGTTAAATGTCGTCATCAAAGCTGTCTGATTGGTGTGGGTTTTAATATTTCCGTCTGGAGGAAATTCAAACGGAAGATATCTCGCGATACATGGACATTGAAGAGATTCTATGGAAAGTACGGACAACTTTTTAATTAGTGCTTCGGGTGTGAGAAACGTTTTGTCGAGAAACATGAAAGATTTGCTGGAATTTTTTTTGTTATTTATAAATCGAAGGAGAGAAATTTAGATACTTCTTGCATACCTATGCATTTTTCGTCTGTAGACAATCAGAAGAACTTTACGTAGTATATCATAACATTGCCTTCTTGTACATAAATATTTGAATTATTGTAAGACAATTATTTTTGTATTTCCTAACTTAGCACTTCCTAATTTTGTATTTCCTTGATTTCTTTTAGATAGAATCGTAAGAGTATACTAATAGTTAAATAAATAAGAATAAATATACATATAATTATTAATTTTTGGGCAGAATAATGCATATTAATATGCTCTATGTCAAATTAAAATAAAAGTTAATGTATGTCTGAGCTCAAAAATCATCAAAAATTACATTTTTATGTTGTCGAATAAATATATAAACTCAAACAAGGAAAACCACCAATTGCTGCAACATATTAGTAGTCTACATACATTCAAAAGTACGCCTGACATGGTCCATTGTGACTAATTGGATGGAAAGTTTTACGATATAATTTGCATACAATATTTCAAGTTATATTGAAGAAAATAACAATTGTATGTTAACCAAAATTTAAATTGAATCACTAAATTGAAATCATTGCGTCCATCCAGAAAGTAGAAATGGAATGTTTAGTTTTGAACAGAAAATATGGGAGAATGAGAAAATATTTTATCATATTTTATGAGTTTATAGTTGTGTCTAATAATAGTTTATATCATTAAATTCCAAAATCGTGCCAGTTGCGTTCTTTCATCTATTCAAAACAGTATTGTGTTTAGTGTGTTATGAATAACCTTGATTAGTTTTTCGTACTATATTTCGAAACTTAAAAATGACTTTCAGAAGCAAAGATACGCTAGTTATCAATATGATGTACAACATCGAAATTTAAATACTAGCCCGATCATTTTCTACTCAGTATTTAATTACGCCGCTACATGTAACTCGGAATTCAGTTATATTTAAATTTCGATAAAACATCGTAACTCGATTCACTTTATTATTTTCGCTACGGATCTCGCAAATTTGGCACCGTTTTAATTAGCCGCATCAGCAGCTTTCCCCTGAAAGAATAAACTGGAATATATTCTGTTGATTGAGACGATTCATGAAATCATTTCTATGGAAACTACAAGTGTCGAAAAAGTTCGGCGGGCAAATTTTCAAAACTCAACCATGGGTGAAATTTGAAATCGAGATCCACTTCAAAAAGGGCTGATTATGACGTTTAATCTGATTAAAAATGTTTTCGGTAATTGACGGTCGTTTCCGAAAATATTGGACGAAATGGAAAATGGATCGAGTTTCTAGGAATCGCACGTTTCCATGAACGATTCGTCACGGATCGCTTTACAGAAATAAAATGGATCGGAATGGTATGGATGTTGAAATTTTCGGAATGCAGCCACGTTTTTAGTGCACGCGTTAAGGCTCCTATAAAAAGTGTAGCACGTGATGCATTCCTCTACTGATGCTTTTACTGTTTTCTGCACCAATTTTTCCAACACAAAGTTCAAGTATCTGATGGATGATGTAAACAGTTATTCTGTTTCCTCTGTGGAATGAGTTTATTTTTTAGCAGATGTGTGTTATACTTTTTGCAATTAGACGTGACTACATTCTCAAAAAGAGAAAAAAAAATTTCCTATTTATTAATCGTCTGCTATGTTCTCACGTCATATTCAAGCTAAACAAATGCATTTACTAACATTCTTCTTTAAACTAGCACATTTATTTCTAAAATATTTAGGTATGATTGTAGGCTTATAGATTCAGAGATTGATGTGGGTAAATAATCAACAACTCCTTTAACTATTCTGTGGAAAAACCTTAAATTGGTCGAACTCCGTATTCAGGATCATATTAAATAAAAGATGCGTATTTCACAAAAACTGCAAACGTTCCACTAACTTTTTTTGTGGGATTTGTATCTTTTATTTGATATGATCCCTTTAAATATTTCTTGTTGAAAGTAAACGATAATATATGATGATACGACGATAAGTCAAATTAAAGATAATATTTTAGTGATAAGTAATTAGTGGTTTAAAACTTCTCCAAGGCTTTCAAAAACGTATGATTGAGACATAGTTGTAGCATTCATACATCCCAAGAATGAAGCTAGGGTAGAAACGAAATGAAATATCGTTTTATTGCGATTTGGAAATAATATTTATCACCAAAATTGAGCGCTTTCGCTGTAGAATAATATTTTTATAAGAAATATATATATTGATAATATATAAAATATTTGTCTTTTTAGCGAATTTGGCTCTCATTAAAACACTTAAATTAATCCATTTAAGTCAACTAACACAAATTAAAATCTGGTGAATTGAAGCCAAAAATCTCGGTGTTTCTAGGGTACCACGTCCAATATTTATCATTTATTGTAGATTATATTTATTATTTTCATTTGTAATATGGGTGAATATATTCAGTGATGTACCGATGTTAAAGAATCTCCAGATATCAAAAGAATATTCTGCAAAATAGGTGCATTTAAGGTAAATCCAAAAGGGATATAAAGGCATGCGTACGCCATTACCGGCATATGCGTCAACGAGCGACCGCATCGACCTTTTCCTTCTTCACGCTCGCGATAAAAATAAATAATTCCGCGTGAATCCATTTACAGCCGTTTCTAGAGAATGGAAATCCTTTTGTTTCACGCAAGCCACTCAAAATTCTTATGGAAACCCTAGCACCACAGCAGCCTGTGACTTCCACGCTTCCGTCACCCCTACAGCCCTACTTACGTCGATTCCTTAAACATATTTTTTCTCTATCGATCGACGAATGTTTAAGCGCTTTGATTGTCCCATATGCCACGCAAAAGGCTTCCGCACGAGTTGCAGTTTGAAAGGTAGTCCTACGGCCTCTGTGAAAAGGATTTTCATAAGAAATTAACTCTGCTTATGCTGTCAACTGGACAAAATTAATTCGTGATGTTTCTAAGAATTCAGGGCGGGAAATAATGTGGGTGGGCAATTGTAGAAAAAATCGGATTGAGTGGCCTTTTGAAGACTTAACCCTTTCGGATTTGAATTTGTTTCCAAGAGGAAAAAATTTCTTTGGAATTTATTTGTCTTTTTAGATATATTTATACTTATTCCCATTATTAAACATTGAAATATATTTTTAGTTAACATTTTATGAGATTTTCAATATTTTGGACACCTATTTTTAACTGTCACTAAATATAAAGTTATGAATTGAAAGTTTTATCATAGCGTAAAACACATTTCGTAATTTAAATTACATTACTTCACCTACATTTCTTTGCAGGAGATTTGACATTTTCATCTCATACAGTTGTTTACATGGTAGAAAATTACAAAGTGCACCAAAAATATTAACCTTATATTCATTTCCATCGTGTATAACAATCTTTCCTAAAACCTAGCGAAATATATCTTTATCCAGTAAAAATGCATCCATCGAGGAATAACAATTGTTTGGTAAAATTTAATTTAAAATTCCCTGGAAACTTTTTTCCTTGTAAGGAAATAATATTTTCGCAAAGAACTTTGTGGAATTTTTTAATAAAGTTTTATACCCATGTAATATGGAGATACATCAATAATAAAATATCACTGGTCTAAATTAATATTTTATAATTAAAAAACAATAGTATTCCATTAATCTAATAAAGTGTTTTGGGTTTACCTAACCTCTGGTGTTTGCAAACTCTGAGAAATTCAAGGCACTTTATCGCAATGGCTGATAGTATGTCTTTCTGACCTGAATCTTAACTTCTATTAAGAGATTTTTGCGTTTTCTTCGATGGCCTATTTCCGTACGTTTCTGGTCAAAAGTTCTGGTGCGAGAACTTAACTTTGTCTAGTATTTCTGCAGATACATCGGCTCTTTAAAATACATAATTTCAAGTCTTGATGTCCTATTTTGTTTCCAATGTAGTTATGAGAAATAGCAGGAATTGTTTATCACGCATATTCCAGGAGCTCCCTTTTCCTTGATATTCACACATAGTAACGATACAATAAGGAAATACGGAAATAGTAGCGAACTCACGGCAAGTGATGGATCATAAAATATCCAGTAAAAGACTTCTAAATCACTCGTCCATAGATCATATAAAATAATACCTAAGTGAAAGACGTGTGTCAGGGTCAATAAACTTTGACCTTTTCAAAGTTCAATTTTCTCGTTTATCTTAGTGGATCCTTCCACCAAGAGTTGCGATTCTGAGATTGTACTTTTATTATTTTTTTCACCTTAAAATGCAAGAAATATTTTTAATAGTTACGATGCTTAATTGCTTAATTTATTTGTATTTTACTGAATATGAAATGCATTTTTCCACCAAATAAGCAATAAATCATTTATGCGGCCAACCTGAATATCAGCTTTCACCTTACGTTAAATCAGTGTTTCACATTTCGGCAGGTTCACGTTCCTTTAATTTCCTATTAAATTCCATTTCTTTCATTTCTAATCCTGTCGGATATTCCTATGCCATCTTCTACCATGGTCACTCTATTACTTATTTATTCTCCGTCAATATTTTACACCTTTGTATGCAGTCCTTAAGATAGCCAATCTAAAGTTAAATTTTGGTAATTAGATAAAAAACTCAGTAGTACTTGATTTTTTTATTTGTACCCTCCCATGATGATGTCGCATATCGCGCCAAACCAACTCATTTCTCAAAAACTTAGTTGAAAGATCGATCTTTTGTTACAGTGGTAAAACTTAATTAGTTAGAGGTTTAAAATCTCCAAAAGCCGTCTTTGTCGGCGTTCCTCCTCTTCCTTCCCGGTAGTCGGATAAAGCAAAAACTGAATACCGCACTATAATTGTACCCAAAGATCTTTTCAATAGCAATGCTACCGTCTTCAGGGATCGTAAAATGCCCCTGAGAACGGTAAAATTGCAATTGAAAAGATCTTTTGGTACCATTATAGGACGGACGGCTTTTGGAAATTATAAACCTCTAACTCATTAACAGCCATGTTCCAATATTTCTTTCTTTACAGTGGTAAAACTATCGAAGGGTTATATTTCAGTTGCATATTTTTCCGAAATATACGAAAAAAAGCACGATTTCATATGTGCTTACGTCTTACAAGCTGGGAAATACGATAGTAAAATATTGGCCAAACTGTGAACTCGCATGAGATAGCAATTACATTAAAGAAAGTGGCTGGAAGTAGGTATTACTGAAAATAGAAATATCCCTGAATACAATATTATTGAGGTTATAACCCTGGCTAAAAATAAATATTATCGGCAATTTTAGTTGTTAGTCTCATTGCGTGTAGATCGGAAGTATAGGGAGTTTGTTTTGAAAAAGTCGTCCTTCTCTCTCGCTTAAATGAGCGAACCATCAAATTGGAGTGCAGACTCGTATTCCCGTATTACTCGAACGCCTTTTCCTAAAAGGAGGCTTTAACGAGCTTGCTTACGTCTTCTCGCGCATCGTGCATTCAGCGGTGAATTAGTTGGTGCGACCAGTGAACACAAGTCGGTATAGTCGGAGGCCGAGGGAGCTAGAAGTCAGTCAGAAGGGCCATCGGTGTTGAACGGAGCGAAGAAATCCGGTGTGAGACCCGGCGAAGCCGAAGAAGTCGAAGAATCCACGCCTCAGAGGCATTGCCTGGAAGACAGTGGAATAGCAGAAAGTTCAAAGGTGAACGCTAGAATGAGCTGGTTGCTCTTTATGATATCTGTAGTAGGTTCGGGATGAGCAGGTTGACCTTTCGGAGGAGGTCGGTAGGAAAAACAACAGAGGCAGAAACGTTATGAATCTCATTGAGATGGAAACGGGGTCAGGCTGCGGATTTCACGTATTTTATTATCTCTCGAATTAGGAAAATGGTTCTGATTAAAAGATTTACCGAGCGATTCATTTTTGCGTTGCTTCCTCGGATGCTTAACTATTTAGTTGAATGCGTTTGTTGTTTGTTCCACTTAAGGTTTTAATTTGTTGGTTTTGATGGTTTATTTTCGTTTGTTGTTTACTTTATTGATTGGTATTCCCTTTCCCCCTTTATGTTGTCTCAATAAGGTATAAACTTCAAATCCGTAAATAAGTACATCATAATTCGTATCAATTTCATCAATTATCCCTTATTTAAACCAGTATTTCATGATAATCTTGAATCATATTCGACTCTTGCTATTAGTGGGGCTACTGTTACATCCATTGCATGCTCTTCCACATCAATTTTTTGCCTTGTATTCATCAAATTGATTGACTATATCCCTGAATAATGCTTTAAATAGGAGGTTACCGCAGTTTTATTTCACGTAAAAATAAATGTCAGAGAGAGCTGCGAAGACTCTTGTAAAAATAACATTACTAACGGAGAATAGTTGGGAAGAGGTCTTTGGTATATACACCGCACGTGATGAAATCATTCAGTACATTCAATGGAATAAAAACTTCCTCAATTTCACTATCGGTGGCTCTCCTTGAAAATTACTCGTAATAAAGGATATGAAGGGCTTCCTAGAGCCTATTTCACCCAATGGACGTGATAAAAGTTTGTGTTTGGAATCTCTCTTCTGTTTGTTTTGTCCTTTTCCAATCATTGTTTCCTTTACTGGAACATTAGAAGATCTTAAGTCTATGTAAATTGGGAAAGGTATTGTAAAAAATATATTTATATTTTTCCTCGAATTTTACTTCTCTGTAAACCTGCAACACATTAGAATAGAGAGCCAGGTAATTCTAGGTAACTTCGAAGGGAAAATTGCTCACAAAATGTTTACGAAAGTGTATTCGAGCGTCAGTTGTAGAATTTTTAAATTCCACCAAATTCATTGCCACCTGCCTCGAAGAGTCCTCTCCAGAGGCGGAAAGCTTTTGAGCATTTGAGATACATCCGAACAAAAGAAAACATGACCTAACCAAGAGACAGTGGGTACGGAAGTAACTGGAAGAGCTGGTCGGGAAAGAATTGCCTCAGGACGTGGAGCATAAATAACCCTGCCCTAGAGACAAGATGCGGATGTTACCCATAGCGTTCACTAAAAAATATGGCCAGGGTGGCTTGCTGGACATCCGGACCTTCTTCAGGGAGAATGCTTTGGGATTGTCGAACCAGAGAAGGGTTTAAGCTGTTGCCAAGGAATTGAACGAATGTACAGTGCAACTATTGACAATAGATCTTGAGGAAGCATTAAGTTTTTATTCGATTACTCGGTTGATGTATTCATATTAAAGCGATCGATAATGAGTGAATTTGCAAAATCGAGCATCAAAATTATTATTGCACCTCTGCAAAATTTTTACCCTTCATCTTCTTTTTAAAATATTCCAATTTTTGTCATTTAATTAGTTTTTAAATCCAGATCCATCCGCATACCAGAAAAAAGAAACACTTTTTATAATAATTTCACATTAGAGTTTTCTACTCAAAAAGGTTTTACATAAATTTTTTACTTGAATTTTAAAATACTTTGACTATCATTAAATTTTCTGAAAAAATAAAAGCTTTACATATTTCTTAAGAAGGTTAGGTCATTTAATTAGTTTTCAAATCCAGATCCATCCGAATACCAGAAAAAAGATACATTTTTTCAAATAATTTCACATTAGAGTTTTCTACTCAAAAAAGTTTTACTTATTTTTTTTTTATTTCGGTACTAAGGCTCTCTTCAGAAAAAGCCCTGCTAGTCGAGTCAAAAATTAGTCAGTTCGATTAAATTCTGATGTGGGTGGATTACAGAACGAAAGGAAACAAGCCACTTAATATTTGATTAATTTGTTTAATGTACCATTAATTCGATGAAAGTTTAGCTTGCCTGTTTGTAAATTCATTAGCTTGAAGGCGGATTGGAAAAGCAATGAGTGACTTTTGGTTTTATTTCCGTCATTCGTTCCAGGCAAAGCGTTTAGCACTCTTTTTTTTTGAAACTCGACAAGAGTTTGTAGGAAGATGCTCTAAATACATCGAGCATGTATTCCGGTCTTATTATACGACATCTATCTTTGTAACTTTTATCTGTGCTATGATACGCACTATTCAGTTAATCGATATTATACCTGATATAGAACTTATTTAATATATAAAAGAAATCACAGTATTCAATCCATTTTAGGAAGAAATTCACTGAAATATGATTTAAAGAAATTGTGATAAAATCGATAATGTCGGCCTTCACCTGGTGATATTTCATGACGATAAGAACGAACAGCATAACTAGAACACGTTTAATTTACACAGATACAATACCACAATATTAAAAATATCACGACCTTACGCTGTTCGTTCTTAGTAAGAGATAAAACTTTTTCCAGTGCCTCATAAGTTTTATTAAGTAAACGTAAAATTAAAAAGTTTTATTTTCATTTCCTCGCGTTTTAAACTCCAGCCTAATACAATTTATGGCATGAATATGATTACGTATTTATATAGTAGAATTAGGAAGTTTTTATCTTTTCATTTCTTCGCGCTGTAGAATCCTAATACAAAGTAATGCCTGAAACAATTGATAGTATTTACGTATTTACTGTATTTACGTATTTACTGTACATTTGGGACTAGTTAATATATTCCTACCGACTTTCTTAGAATGTGGTATATAAATTCACAATGATGGTCAGTATGTGGGTGTTTGGTTTTCCGGGCATTTTAGATTAACTCCTTTGTATGGGAAATTAGTAAGAATTAGATGTTGAGGATTGTGCGACCTGTTGCGCTCGCGGTTGTCTTCCACGGAAATCACTCCTTTTTCTTGTCATCGAAAATTATTGAAGATCGAAGTAAAAGAAAGGCCGGCGACGACTCTATCCCATGCAATCATTTACTTCTTTCTATCGACAGAGGCTGATGTTCTCGCATTAACCCGAGAAACGCGTCTATCCTTTTCGATAACGCGCTCGGGACGGCTTTCAAGGAAATGAATGCGTTTTTTTTATCCCCTCGTTTGCAGCATTTCGTATATAGAAAATCGATCCGGGAGAATCGCGCTATCCACTCATTGGGAATGAAACGCCGCTATATTGGGAGTATTAGCGGCTGTATCCACGAAAATGTCAGCTCGAGCCCTCGTGCGGGATTTTTTCAAAAAGAAGAGGTTGTTAAGATTGAGAGGGGAATGCTAGTGGATGAATAACAGTGCAATTTGGGGAAACTCTTTTACGATATTCGAAGACGCATTTGCTCTGAGTGTTGCCTCGTGGGGAAAGCGGTAAATGGCGTGCATGCGCCATTCCCGTATTATATCGCAGCTGTTCGTGTATGAGTTCTGTATGAACAGGAGCCTTTACTGAGATTAAAAGCCCTTGTAATTTCGGTAATGATAGCATACTCGTTATTCATTTATGTTATTGTCATTGATTGTTTTGGGAATTTTTGTTTCCCTTCCTTCGTTCGTATAATTGATTTTGCTTACTTTCATTGATTTTTATTCTATATCAATATATTACTTTTGGATAAATTTCGTACATTTTTAACGTTACATGATATTTATTGATGCAATTTTTAATATACAAACAAAAAATATTGTTAATTCTGTAATCCTGCACAAACAATTCATGGTGATAAGTGAATATACTCAGGTAAATTTAATAATTCGAAAATGTATGCCAATTAATGTAATTACGAAAGAAACTCTCAAAGTAGTCGGTACTATCTTTTGATTAATTGAACTAATCATTATGGGATCAAATTAAGAGAATATTTTAGTAGAGCATCAATAAAGATTACAAATTCTAAATGCAATTGCATCAATGATCACTTACTTAACTTGCTCATTGACTATTTATTTCAGTTATTTATATTTTTTTCGAATTTATTTATAATATTTGATGAATGATTTATTTGTAATCAATTCACTGTTTTAATGTGATTTCATCGAAAACATGCTCTATTTTGACTATAAACGGCATAAATAAATGATCCAATAGGCTTATAAAGGATTAAATTAAGGATTTCAACCAAATTTTCCATAATAATAACTCAAGTTAGTGATTTTATGAACGTTTAATTCATTATAAAAACGAAATATTCTTTTGATACTTAACACAATGATTTTTGACATCCTCTGATATGTATTTCTAAGAGTAATTACTTCAAATATCGATAATTTATACACAGCTACAAAAGCGAAACAATGGCATATCCTTTTAATCCATTCATGATTTTACTGTGCGGCGGTATTGGATGCGTAAAAGATAATATAGATATTAACGGATTATGAATTATCATAAGTTCGATTGATTCTGTTTCTCTCTATAGTAGCGGTAATTGCAAAAGTTATGATTAAATGTACGCATGGATAACTAAATAAACGCTTTTAAATACAATTCAGATAGAGCTTTTTTATATAGCAACATGTTTTTTGTTCACCCGAAATAATTTTGAAACCTCTTTTGGAAAACATCCTCTAGATGTGTTTTCCGACTTTGGCATTGATCGCGTAATATTTGCCGAATTTCTTTCCATTCCTATTCCTCGGACAATCAACGGAAAGCGTTTCGTTTCGGCGTCCCTTTTCATTCGATCGGAATGATCTATGTCGTAAAATTCGGGAGCTTGATTGCCTCGACATCGATCGAGAATTTTCGGAAACACTCGGAGGACGCCGAAATATCGCGGGCATTCATTGCGTCCGCGCGTATAAATTACCTCGCCTCCCTCTCTTAGAGATTTTTATGAAAAACTTATTCGTCGAATAACTGTCACCATCAGGTTCTCACATAAGGACGTTTGAGGGGTTATTTATGAGTTGACATGATGATGGAAATGGCGATGGTTTGGTGGGGTTAGTGGAAGACGGATATGCTATTGTGTTCAGGCAGTTGGTTGCCGATGTAAAAGACTGAAAAGGTGAACTGGGTATTTTGAATTGACTCGGCGATCAAGGTTATTAAAAGAATTATTCGGATGTTTTGTTTGTAGATGACCGCTCCATTAGCGTGTGTTATATTGAATAGAGTGCTGCCATAACGGTCTGGTTTTATGTGTGAGAAACTTAATGATTTCAACCATCAAAATTTTAAAATATAGTAACTCTTAGCTTAAATGAAATTGTATTTTGAAACTTTTTAAAATGAAATTTTTACATCCTCTGATGTGTAACTTTACAAAATAACAGCTTTAAACACCGATTATATATTTCGAGTTATAAAAGCAAACTTTGCCATATCCTCACAATCATTTCTTCATCTGCAAATTATATTTTCATAGCGTAAAAGATAATATAAATAAATTATTCTGTTTTTAATAGTCAGAATTTTTATAATTGAGATGGTTTCAATGGTCATATATACCACTTACAGTTAGCTTGTTAGGTTCTAACTTCACCTGTATTATTTATAACAGTTTTCATTAGTACAAATTAATGTTTAGCTCAAATATATTAACTTACAATTATTATTTCAGAATATATTTTGATAGTTATGTTAAAATATGACCTAATACTATTTTAAAAATAAATCTAGTGAACTATTTAATGATCCATCTCCAAATTTAACCGTTTCAACGTATGAGTCCTATGAGGCAACTAAGGTATGGCAATGAATCATATATAAGCAAATATAGTATATGTCGTATCCATTTATATATATCATACCAATTTCCCGGTATTTAGACCATTAGTATTTCCATCCTTGAGAACTCAATGTAGTCAATCCCAAGTAGAGTTCGATATTTCGTTTTAAATATTTTTTATTTGAGTAGTCGGAGGTTATGATTGATAAAATAACCTCATTAGGAGGTTATAAGGATCAAGCTAAGGATGGAAATGCGACATTCTGAACACGTTTTATTGGAGATAGATTGAGGACTTGAGAACTTGACTTGCAATACGGATTGACGTTTCCATGTAAGCTACAAACCTCCAAACATTCTTCGCTTGTCTACCTAACGAACACTTAAACGTATGCTTTCTAATTTAATATATTATTGATACCAATCCGCCGAATATCCTTCTAGGGTTTCAAGAACCACTTACGTTTAACCCCAAATTCCAAATAACGAAATCCATCTACAGATTTCTGAGTGGATACACAATAATAATATTTTATTTTAGATATACAGGAAAATTGCAAATCATAGGTGTTAGAGATTCTTAAAAATATACAATAAAGATTGAAAAAGTAATCAAAATACGAATAATAAGAATAAATGTCAATGTTACCGGTCTTGGTGGCCAAGTGGATAGCATTTCATATACCCCAAGGTCCCCGCACAATGGAATGATTGTGTGTTCGCTGTAACTGTTGCCTCGGCAAAGCACCTCCTGACACGTTCATCAGAGCTTTGGAGGACTTAAATGTTGAAGGGCAACAGTAGCTTAGCATGAAAAAAAATGTCAAATGTAGGTATAAAGACAATTAAGGTACGGAAGAAAACAGTAAAAGTACAAATATTATATAAGATTGTTGAAGTTTCCTTAAAATCCTATTTAAATAATACGTATTATGAACAAGAATAACAAGAGAACAAATATATAAAGATAATAGCACTTAATATGTAGAGAACAAAAGAGAAAGTACAAAAATTACAAAAGATGAAACGGCTGGAGAAATTTACTTCGTATCACCGATAAAAAGTCACCAAAAGTTGGAATAGATGAAGAATGGAGGAAACTATAGAAAAATAAGGAGAGTAGCAAAGAATTTAAGGAGAGGAGAATAAGTGGAAGGAGAAAAGAATTGGAAGAAACCGTCTAAAGGGATTATGGAAATTAAAAAGGGGGAACACTTGTCCGAGAGGATTGGGAAAGGAAGTGTAGAAGGAAGGGAAGCAAAGAATTGGAGCTAAAGATAGAGAGGAGGAAAGAAACCAACCGATCGAAAAGGAGGGAGGAAGCGGCTTTCTCGACAATAAGTCAGAAAATCATTATATCAACGACAGATTTTTATTGGGAGGAGAGGATTTGTGAAGAGATGCGGAAATACACAAAGACGAATGGAGTCGCTTCGAAGCGTTTGTCTCACAAAACATCGATTTAAGTCCGTCCGCTCGACGTTCAGTCGAAAGGACGTATTTTTTCGGATGCTCGATCTCATCTGCTCCAAAGGATATTTCTATGGAGCGACCATTGCCCGCCGACGGATCGCGTTTCAAATATGTCCTCTCCTCGTTCCGCGCAATAAATTTAATTAAATGTAGTCAATTTCCCTTTGTATTCGGTCTTGGAAATTATTGGCTGCTAGGAAGTTGAATTTGTTTCTTTAATTTCAATGCGCATTATTTTGGGTCCTATGAAGATTTTTCTTTGAACGCTGAAAGCTTTGAGGTTTTCAAAGCAGTTAAATTAATAAATTAAGTTCGCTCTCCATCTAACTAACATTTAGCTATAGGGTAAGTATTGGTAACTTTTCGGTATTGGTAAGTTCGTGATAAGTTTTCAAACATCCGGTACGCATTTCCAGGGGTTACATCAAAATCCATATTAAGAAAACCTTTACTAGACCACAGAGAAGGTACATAAGCGACCATGGTTTCGCAGCATGGCTTCATCATCAGGCAAAATGATAGGAAACAATACAGAATATGTACAAAAAGAGACAAACCAGGTGGCGAATCAGAAAACAGTAATGGTGGGAAGGGAGGGGGGAAGGAAGAAGGAGTAAGGTGAGGTGGGGGAGGGGAAGGAGACAAAGGAAAGAATTCAAGTCAAAGGATACAAAAACAGGGGAACAGCATAGATACAAAGTAACATATTAAGTGAAAAAGGTAGGGGAGGAGGGGGTGAGGTGGGAAACGATAGTTTTCAAAATGGGAGAGGGATTGGGAAAAAGGTATTCATTGACAATGCTCGAGGAAGAACCTCTCAGAATTTTAACTGCATCTAATAAATCTTCTCCTTAAATTTTTAAACTGGGTCAACAACTTTTCAAACGAAAAAATCTTTGAAATAATAAAATTAATTTTATTCCAGAGGAGTCAATCAGGGTTTAATTTAAAACATTATAATAAAATAGAGTAATTTCTACGCTGAAATTCGAATTTATGATTTTGTGTCCAATCATTCTATAGCAACAAAATAAAACATTTAGATATGGTTATTACTAGCTATAGGAAAATATACATATACACAACAGATTTTAAAAAGGAGGGGTGAATATATGTATAATACAAAACGCTCCCTATCAACTCCTAAATACCTACTATTTCAAAATGTATGTTTGAAAACTTATAATAGTGCAGGTTAACATACCAGTAGGTACACTTGTAATCCGATCTTTTATGCAAAACATACATTGGAAAAATCCTTTACCAAGTACTTTACTATCTTAGGATTAGTATTATACGTAGTGTAATGTTTGTGTTAATAAAATGCAACATAAGAGCATCTCACGCAAAGTAATTGAATCCCCACAGGAATGAATAAGTAGAGCGACGTTAGGCATTTTTTAAATCCCCTAGCAAAACGTGATTCATTATTCAGACCCTGTTTTCATTAAGACGGGGATGATTTAAATAGGGGGATAAGGAATCAATTGGGGGAAGCCCCTCATTAATATTTACTTGTGGACTCTTTCATTCAATCCAAACTGACCCTCGCGGAATCGAATTCAAACCGCAGAGGACTAAGTGGAAGCTCTCATCTGTATGAAAATGATTTTATATTACTGGAAATGTCGAGTGTAATTGCATTACCGGAGTCTTTGATTTGCATTTTGAAATTGGATTCAAAAATTATTTCCTTTTATTTAACCTCGGTAATTGTATCGGAGGAGTTTCTGTTTGCGCGAAGCGATCGAAAATACGCTAAAAATGCTAATAACGCTGTTTATTATTTAGATAACGGTCTGCATGACAATCAGTTTCCTCGTATTTCGCTGGGACACGTATGGACGCGGATATCTTTCAGCGACATGATGAAAGCCTATTTAAAGATTTCGCGGGATTGGATTTTTGAAACATTAGAGCGAATATTCCATCGGGATTAATAGGGTTTATGTGTGTAAAAAGTCACACAGGACTATTATGTGTCTCCCGAATTCAGCTTATGTATTGATATTATGTTTGACCCCGTAAGTTCTTTTGGATTCCTAGTGAATTCTGTATGATTTTTCATTCGTTCGTCGAAAAAGTTTGTATTTATCCGATATGTTTTGCCAATTTTATCGTGAAATTATGACAAAAGGGTATTATTATCGATGGTGTAGCATTTTTCAATGTTGACGCGTTTTCGATACAGAATTTTTACTTTGATGAAATGTGAACCAAATGGTTTTTTAACAATACACATTGCCAGTTTTGCATTGTAAATTAGAAAGATATAAATCCTCATTTAGAAAGGTATAAATCTATTGCAGGTTAATGATTTTTAATATTTATAATTTCTTATTATTGCATAAGCGAAGGAAAATTAGTGAAGTTTATTACAGTCCGTAGCTCCCAGAGGGAAATTTTGAAGATTTTTCATGGTTAAATTGATTGCATTTCGGCAACCTAGCTCAACATTTTGTTAAAAATTAGGTCATATTTAAGACGTATTAATGTTCACAAAGTATAGACACAATTTCTACTAGAATATTAGGATTGCTACTAAATATATTAACTTTTGGTTATTGTGGTAGGGTACATAACATTTATTCAGTCTCAAATGCTTCCTAAATTAAAATACAACTTAGCAAGAAATTACTATCCTGTGTTATGTGAATACTATGCAGTTGATGTATTAATTTGGGATGATTTTTATAACCCATATCTTTTCAGTGATTCTAGGTAGCATATTAGACATGATAGTTACTGTTATTGTTAACTTAAAAGACTTAAGGATTTATGCTGTTGGATTACACAGAGCTCTACTACGCTTTTTAATACCTCTTCGTGCATATTTTGTGCTTCTCAGTCACATTTTTAAGGAAATTACGTGGTTGATGGGTATACTCCCATTAATTCATAAATGTTACATTCTTCATAATGGATCTATTATTGATATGAGCGTGCATAAATATTTATCTTTGGAATCGAGAACTGGAAATTCTGTCACTTGCGGTATCGTATCGATCCATGTTTCTTCATGTAAAACGTTCATTTAGCGTTCAACTTGGAAATGTCCTGAGCATAGAAATGCATGAAATGAATAACCAAATGCAGAAGACCAAAATGTTGCCTATTTTTAAGGCAGAAGTATCTATGGTGGAAATCACTAAGCAAAAGTTTTACAAAATATTTTGTTCAATGCTACCGGACAGTTCAATTATTAATAGTTATCATCAGACCAAAACTGACAAAAATGGTTTAGTGACACTTTCCTCAATATTTTGCAAACATTTTGCTAAATTTTTGCGACATTAGAGACAGTTTTAAAAATCTAATTTGCTCCATTAGAGGTTTAAATCTCCGATAGCCGTCTACGTCGGCGTTCCTCGTCTCATTCACCGGTTTTCGGAGAAAACAAGAAAGAACACCGCGCTTTTAAGAACACCCAATAGGTAGTACGAAAGCGATGCTTTCATCTTCAGGAATGATTATGTACGATAGGTATGACAGAGTGATTAGATACGTTTCTTTCTACGTTCAGCATCATAATGCTGTTACTCCAAGTAACGGTTTCTTCGATTAATTATATTAGAAGCATCTATATTAGTACCTTGGTACAATAGCATTTTATTCCATAAATAAAGATACCGTTATGAAAAGTTATCCTTAATTTGCGTCGTCTAAAATTTGATTGAAATCCTTTAATTATTTGAAATGCCGTACATATTAGTTTTGTATGATTGCTTAGGCCCTGAATTTCGATACATACTGACTGTTTTATGGAACCTAGTCATAAGGTAGTTCATTCGTAGCATAACGTTATCGGAGCATCGAAATTCTATGAGAAAAGGAATGCTGTTTCAGGTGCAGGATCCTTGGAAGTTGCTTGTACCTTACTTCCTAGACACACACCTTCTCTCGGCGCGCGCACCGGAGCTCTAGAAATACTCCCATGAATTTGGTGTAGTGCTCCGTTCTTTGAGCTTGGTTTTTGAATTTAATTTTCCCCAAAATTTCCTTAGGGAATTCTGATATATAGGTGTATTAAACAGCAATAAAGAGGTGGTATCTCGTGAGAATGTAAGGCTTCGTATTGTTTCCAAGAAAATTTTGCTTGTTTATTTCTTCCCGTCTGAAATGCTTGGAAAATTAATATTGTGAAATTATTGGAAGATTAAACCGATGTTGCGTTTATTGCAACGCTCGGTATGTAGGCGTTAGTTTAATTCAGCGAACCTTTTCTGTTCTGTATCTTAATCGTAAAATTAGGGTATAGGTTTGACCTAGTTTGAAATTTGCTTATACATTTACTATTTCCCTTAGTGAATCATTATTGCAATAATTCTTTTGAGTTCTTATAAGTACGTAGATGAATATAAGAAGAGTTATTGTACATTAGCTAACTCTACGTTTGCTTGAAAAATATAACAATTGCCTAAATCAACCAGTAAGATATATATTTCAGTATTAAAACTGGATTATGCTCTTACTTGCTCTTATATCAGATAAGATTTAATATTTTCTATTTATATCCTACAAAATTTATTTTAGCGTGAAAGGCCAAATACATCTGCTAGAATCAAATAAAATAAAAATTACAACATATTAGTGAATCCGGTATTCTGATCCATACATAACTCCTTTTATCTTCATTATTTATAAAATTTGCGTACATTTTCCCGTGAAGAAGCTCCTAACATTCTATGTACATCTTAGTATTAACATCATTATTAAGAAATATCATGACCATCACATGTAAGGAAAACCCTTAGCAACCACTTTAGCAGAATGTAAAATGGAAAACTCTTAATATCCCTGATTAATAAATTTCCTAGATTCATAGATGATATAGTTAGCATATGATTTTTGTTCGTTCGTTTAAACTTATAAATACCATTTCCTTTGATTACTTAAAATTGTGACTGTTAGAGATCTAAATTTTGGCGTCATAACAACTTGGAAAATTAAAATAATTTTGACCTCTACTGAGGTTATGTTAGGATTATAATATATAGTGGGATTATTTAAGGATTGTAGTATTGTAGTTAGGTTATAGGATACAACGAAAGATAATAGAACTTTTCACTATCTTAAAGTATAGATATATGAGGCCTCGTCTTCAAGCATCGAATTCGTCCATTTTCTCCGCTTGATCTCATTAGTGTCACGAAATGTGTGGTCTAACGAAAAACTTCGCTTGGATCTGATTTTAAAGATTAACGGTGCAATGTGGGGCAATATCGGTAACAAGAACGCCCCCTAACGTGGGTGCGTACCATCTGATACGAGTGGCTCCATACCATCATGTCATCGTTCCTCCGTCCCGTGTAATCGCTGATACTCGTAAAACCACGAGATTTTATTGGGTTTTCGTAACTTTGCTCATCACCGTGACGGCTAAGCGTCGGAGTAGTTCTTACGGGGTACTCGATTAGCCTATTCCAAGGGTATCGTTGCCCTCTCTAGGTCAAAGGTCAATTCGAGTACGCCTCTGCGATTAAAGATAAATTTTACAGTGTCATGCGGGAAATCACAGGTGAAGGATGGAGGTGCTAGCTTTTATCTAAAGAGGCTTTATTTGACAGGAGAATACGATGAAAGTTTAAAAGTATCAGGGTGGGGATTTTTACTCTGAGTGGATCTTGTTTAAGGTAGAAGGCTTGCTCTTTTTTTGTATATATTGCGATGAAACGTACACTTAAAAGAGAAATATGATTATATTTATGCTCACTTAAGGTGAGTTTCAATAGAAATATTTCATTATCCTAATCATATAAATATGTATGTATACAAAACTTTGGTGGCCCATGAAAATGCAAATTAATTGCATTTGTCCCTCTTTATCCTTTGCTTTGCTTGCTTTCCACACCCATACTTCGTATTCATGCACTACTTTTACATGTTCGAAATAGGGTTGTCACATTCTGGTTATTCCTTTTTTCTTTAATTACCTAATTTCCGATATTCTGTAGGCTTATAATGACAAAAGGTTGAATACTAAAGTAGAATTTTTACTCTCAGGATTTTTTCAGGAAAAATATGTATCTAATTTAAATTCATATGGAAGTAAAATACCTATTTGCATATGGAATTTGGTAAAAAGTCAAGGACTTATCAGCTCGATTTCAGAATTGATATATAAGGTCGACCTACATCGATTGAAAATCACATTTAAGAGGTTTCTGGATATTTATCAAATTAAATTGATACGTGAATTCAAATATTCTTTATCAAGATAATAAAGCTAGGAAGACTTCTTTTCCAAACACGTACTTTGATCATTTGTCTAAAACAGATACGCATTTCTTTGCACAACTCCTAATTTATCATTTCTCAAGAATCTATGATAGTATGTGTCTTCTAATTATTTCGTTAATTATTGACTAATTTTGCAGCTACTTGCTCTCGTTGTTCATTTATAAAGGATAACCTTATTTGACACCTAAAGCTCTGCATGTTTGATAAAACTATATGAATTTATATTTTAATACGTTTGTATTGTATTACTTTATATGTAGTATTCAGAGCAAACATAAATACATTCATTCATTCACATTTGTATTTCCAAATGCCTCTTCTGTACCTGAAACATCGGTACCCTTTTCTTTTCTCACACCCTATAGGTCTCTTCTATGTAACATTTCACTCTCAACATTCCTGCAGTTTCCTTTGGTCAACCCGTTTCTTATGGTTCACATTTTTATTTTGAAAAGCCATTTGTTTTAATTAGGCATATATCAATCCTATCCATCAGTCCACCTCAACATAACTCTCTCTTACTCTCAACCACGACAGTAATGCACATTTATCCAAAACGAAATGTTTTTTCGAATACCAAAAGGTTCGCATCGAATAACCGAGGCTCCTGGAAAACGCCCAGCATTCGCCCGACTGATTACGTGCACCACCAGGCAGGTGGATTACATCCAACGTCCTCGATTATTGCCCGCGTTAACACAACAAAATCCCCAAATTAACCGGTCCGAAAGGAGGAGGGAAAACCTCGTCCACCGACGCGTTATTGGAACCCGGACGAGGAAAAAGCGTCCGCATCGCCCCCCGGCGGAAAGAAGGCAAAGAGTTAAGCGGGTCGCAGAGACCATTGCATTCCACCGCCGCCGCAACCGGGGACAGAGGGAAAAATTTGGCGCTCTGGGCGTTCAATTCGTCACCGGGCATCCCCGCCTTCGCGACCGGTGGCATAACACGCAGCGCCGATGACCCGGAGCCAAATGAATATGGAACGGACGGAAATTATTCGGACGCCGATATAGGCAGGGAAAGAGGGGTGGAAAATAAGGAAAAAAGTTGGCATTTATGCCCGATAAATTTAGTCCAAGACCGGGGCGGGGAGGGGAGGAAGCCCTTTCGGGTCGAAAAAAGGGCGCCAAAGAATAATACCACATAGGAAGTGGCCTTCGAAGGTAGGAAAAAGGAGTTTGTTCTTCGGATGAGGAAAGGGTACCGACCATGGAGGTTTTGTGTCTGTCTCCGGACTCGGCTGGGGATGGAGTTGTTGGGGTCGAATAATTTATTGACAAGTGGTTGCGATCCTTGCTGACCGATTTATCATAGTGGGCTGTTGAAAAAAGTGTGAGATTAATCAATAGATGCTTATATGAGGAGGGAAAGGGGTTGACCGCCCATTAATTAACCAATACCCTTTTAGGTAGAGATTTTTTGACGGCGGATACGGTGTTCCTGTTCAGAAACGTGTTAAAATAATCAGTGAATATTTATTTAATGAGAAAAAGGGGTTCCTTATGTTTCATCCACTCTTAACCAATACCTCGTTTGGTCGACAGGATTTGACCTAAAAGTCTTCTGCAGTATGTATTTTTAAGTATCATATAAACTGATTTTTAATATTGATTTCGACATAATTAGTTATCCGTAAATTGAGTAGTTGAGTCAGACATTTCCCTGGTTATAATTTTGACTTATTTGTAATACTTTCCTTATTAATAGTTGATAATATGGCGAAAATACTCCATGGAACTTATTTTTCTCTCACATTCTTTTTAACTCAACAGAGGATTGTGGAGTAATAAGCTTAATATTATGTATACCTTCAGAGAAGAATTTAGTATCTCTCTGGTTGGTAGATACGTGGAAAATATCCATTTAGTTGCTTTGGGCGTTAAATTGCTTCACTTTTCGTTTTTTAATTTGTATAATATTTTACATTATGAAGGAATGGATTAATATTTATTATCCTAAGCATGGCGCTGGTGAAATGTTGCTCGTTTGTAGACTCGGAAAATCGAGAAAAGATATTACCGACTAAGCATAGGTTTTTCGTTTCTCTAAAGTGAGTGGTTGTATCATATAGAGTTGTCTGAGCGAAATAATTTACTGAAAATAGATTTAAATCATTAAAAATCTTTTAAATATGATTCAGTAGGAAATAAATAAAGAGAAATGAAATTTGGTAAAATATTTACATTTTTTTCTACCTTAAAGCATCATTGGAGCGAAAAAATACTTTTAGAGATTACATGTGCTCAGCTTTCAGTAAAAGAGTTCTGCTTTGAAAGTGGAAGTATTATCTTATCATCCAAATAATTTAGCGATTATATCGATGATTTTTCAAATCATGATAATGCACCGCCGGGTGTCGTAGTATGTTTTCGTTCCATAAAGTTACCAGGAGATTAAATAGACTCACATTCCAGTACTAAATTGATAGATGTTCTAACGCGTTGTATGAATAAAACAGCAAAACCAAATTCCTATCACCCGATTCAATGGCTATTTAACGTCCAATATATACGTGTATGATAGCGGGAAGAGATATTATGAAGAATTATACGAAGAAATTAAATGAAATTTGTTTTCATTGCCAGCGTAGCAAGTACTAAAATATCGTAGGATACTAAAGGAGTACTAAAATATTTAAGGATTTGAAAGATGTCCGTAAATTTTTAATTAAAGCTTTCAAAAGCTATAATGACTATTGTTACTGATATGTTTTCTATACACTCAAGAACAAAACAGCTAAATTAGGTTATGCATCTGACGGGATGTTATGGTAACAGAAATTGTAAGGATCTGGAGCGTGGGCTATTGCCCCGGGGAGAGGGCAGATCCGGGAGTAAATATATTTGTAACTAGCAGGCTTTCGTGTGATTTATCTCTGATTTCACAAGCACACTAAAATATTCACATAATTAATAAGGGAAATGAAAAATAAGAGGTGTCATATATCACTAGGCTCCAAACCGTGCCTCAGGTGGTTCTCTAATCTCGAAAATGTATCGCATTCTTGAGATAAAATTAGATATGTCGAAGCATCAAGACATGTATTAATGTAGAGCAACAATTTTGATGTCTCAATCAGGTGCTATATTTTATAATTTCCTCCCTGAGGTGTGGTAGCTATTAATGGCCCTTAGATTAAGGGTGTAGCCCCCTGAGGTTATATATAAAAAATATGCACAAATCAAACAAACTTAGTTCTAGATGTATAAGCCGTTTAACCCTCATATGGATTTACAAATTTAGTTACGTTGTTGGATTTTCGGCGCCGCAGAGGCGCTGTGGTATTTTTTTTCATTATCTTCCAAATTTGGCTCTTCTTAGCAATTTTTTTCATTGTTAATGCTACCAACTTCTATATTCTTTATTTTTAACTGTGTTTTGTTCGATTGAACCCATTATTACAGAAGTTATAAATAAAAACTTTAACACTGCATTCTTTTCCGTTTGCTGTCAAATAATGACAGAGGCCATAGAAATAACACCCTTAGGTTAGCCACGAATTTCTAAAATCTATTATTGTATTTAGATGAAGTTTTGTAAAAGAACATTGTAAAAAAGAAAAATTTATGATACTTGGATAATAGATGAAAGAAATTTGGCATAGCAAACTTGGCTCTATGTTAAACAATTTTAAATGATTTAGAAAGCTTCATCGTTTAAATATTATGATTATAAATATAATATACCATTTCATGCGTAAAATAAGAACTATTAAATAAGTATTGACAGACCGACATAGTGACGAGAAAACTCGCGTAGCCGCAGCGGCGCCGTAAATCCAACGACGTAACTTTTTCCATTAGTGGCCTATAAAATGAAAACTATACGCACTATGCGGGCAAAATTAAACTTGTAGACTAAGAATGCAGAAAAAATAGACTACTGAAAGTTTCAGCAAGATCCATGCGATTGGGCAGTATTAAAAGCATTTTAAAAACCACGAGCGCCGCAAAGGCGCAGAGAATCCATATGAGGGTTAAAAGTGATTCCATAGGGAACCTCACTTTATATTTACGAAATTATAGGCTTCATATAGCAATATATATAATTTAAAAACTTAATAATATTAATTTTTCAATAATTACAGAGGAAATATAGTGAACAATATGAGTAATGTTATAATAATAGTAGATAATGTTCAATGATTATTTTTTACATCATACGATATACTACTCTCTCGATATATAACACTCTCTACTCGATATTTTTACGGAATGAAATTAATTACATATCAATCTTATATGGTTCGTAGCGCTAAATATTTTTATTTCTTGAATAGGTGATTTTTTGACGAATTTCTTGGAATATTAATGCAGTTTGAGTATCAACAATTAATTATAAGTATGTTGATATTTGATATGTGTGACAATATATTAGCAAGAGTCAATTGTGCTGGGCTTTTGAGAGAGAAGAATTGAAATGTATATTCATATCCAGCTTCTCCATATTATGCTTTCAAACAAAAACATTTGAGGAACATATTTTAATGAACAACTCAATGATATATGTGTTTAGGATTTTTTTAAATATTGGGTCTGAATGAAATACGTTATTAAAATTTTAATTGCTAACTTTAGCATCAATCAAAGCAAAAAGAAGTCAATCGTTGATCTAATTTCAGTTTATTCACATCCCTGAATTTTTAACAGTCCTACTACTTCTTACGGCATTTTTGAGATAAATCAATACATACATCGATCGAATCAATCAAAATCTGAAATGTATGTTTATCTACAGAATCCTTACAAATCGAAAACTTCTATCGGTCGATACATATATTTTTAAATTTGTAGACCCACCATATAAAACTGAATGTTATCAAAGGTAAATAAATATATTTTCCTGCTTCTTTGTTAGATCACTTACGGCTTAAATTAATAAAGGTATTAGGCGATTTACCTCTAGATTAAATTCTCTTACTATTCCGTAACGTGAATTAAAACGCCGACAATATGGAAAAATCATAGCATCCCGAGAATCAATTAGGATCACCCGACCGAGATGGAATAAAACATTCATCCTCGCGAGCGATTTACGGTTTTTTTTTTTTTGAAGACCCAACAAAAACATATTTATTTTCCCCGATGCAGACAAAAGGTTAAACGGTGAGGAGAGATAATCACTGGCAATGAAAATATCGCGTCAAAGCGGAGAGCTCGGCGGAGCGTCGATTATTTCAAGTTGGCAATGCGAGGGAAAGGTGACGGATAGCATATGGAAAAAGGCCGCCCAGCCGTTTTTCCGCCTTTTTCACCAATCTCCGTTTTTATCCAGGAGCGGAGAGCATAAAAGGTCATGCAATCCGAAATGTCAGGGTGAATGCGACCTCAGTTCCGAGTGTCCACCACAGAGGCCGCCTCCTCCTTCCTATTATTATATGGACCGATTCATTCCTTTTTGGGTAATTGGCCCCTCCAGAAAGGCAGGTATTCTTCCTGTATGCGAGCCTCCAGTAGGTATGTGATCTACCGGCGCGATTTTATTCACTACGCCCAGACGGGGATCTGCTGTCACGTTCAATTGGGTTGGGTTGTCTATGTCAATGAAATTGTCTCTTTAAGGATATCAAGTAAAGTTGTCTAGGTTGGGTTGTCTAGTTTCTTTTACTGATAAAGTCCCCGGAATCTGGAATAACTATGTGGTATTCCATGAAAGATAAAAGAAGTGAGGAACTAATATAGAGAGTAGATTTAAGCAAAGATACTATTAAAACTGGTTCAGTTAATAGTAGTGTATATAGTTTCCTAAAATTATTAATTCTGTTTTATTTCTTGTAATAATTTAATGAACGGTATTTCCAGGCTTAAAAATAGCACAAAAAATCATGAATAGTTTGTGTATCTTCATGAAAATAATCATACTGGATTGTTAGGTTTAAGGTTTATCTCTCAGAAAATTATTTAATTTTAGTAACTATTACAAATAAATCGACTTTTATACAAGCAAAAGGCGAACAGGAACTAATTTTTCTTCCTAGATCTAAAATGTGAAAGGTATTAGAAAATACTATTGCAATTAATAAATTGTAACCTATATAAAGGCTCTTCAGTGAGTAGAAAAAAAATTCACGTTACTTAGTATACATACATGGATATCGTTTGAGTAAGTGGATTAAAACCGGGCGTAATAATTAAAAGGACGGAAAAATAATTATTAACTGAAAGAGGTGTGTCTTTCGTGAACACGTTTTGGCATAAATGTAAGCCAAAATAGTTAGGATGAAAGATACATTTATCTCTATACTGTATCAAACGACAAATCAAAAATATTCTATTCATCAAGACAGGATATCAGGAGCTTTGATTGCTTATATTTAAACTTTAATGATATTTGTAAACAAGTGAAGGAGGAAAATCAGAGTAAACAAACATTTGATATAGTTCCGTAATTTCTCTGTAGTGGGTTGCGTAAATTAAGTAAGTAAGGCCGCTTATTGGAATAAAAAATGCATGGTAGATCACACATTGAAAGGGTACCCCTTCATTCGAGGACCTCCCCCCGTTTTTAAAAGCGTGGAATGGAGACGAGAGACACGTGGGGAACGTAGAATCCACCCAAGAATCCGCTAACTGCCTAACCGTGGGGTCAGCATATGGCGCCCAGAGACCCCGCCCCCGTACGCAAAACATCTTTCGAAAAACGTCCCGTAACATTACCCCCAATGCGTGGGGGGGGTAATTCGACCAAGAGGATAGGAAAGGCCACCGTGGAACGATTTTTTTGGGCTATTTAAAAAACATTATTGACTTAAATTACCGCGTCGTGGAATCTCTTCACGGTCGGCAGAAGTGGCAGGAATTTCGGCGTAAATTCCCGCCCCTGGGCTTAAATTGCCATCGCCGATACTTTTTCAAAATTATATACTGGGGATAAATATAGCCATTTGGTTGTCGCGTTTTCGTGTCGCCCTGAAATCGAAATCCTATTATTTTTCGGGCACTTAATGAATCTGCTTCACGCTCCGGTTGCTATTTCGGGCCGCGGGGATTACGCGCTGCGACGTAAACGAATATTGAGTTATACGAAGACGTGTTACAACCAACAAAATGGCTCCCGGACGTAAAAAAGCTCAAATTTGAGAGAGCGGTTCATCGCTCGTACTAATATTTTTCATTACGGTCATCTTCAAAACAATGTCGGTCCAATTTTTCCTACGGTGCTTTCGCATCGTCGTTTTCAATTTTTTCCTGAATAACGTTATCTATCAATGATGACATCGTCACCGGGAAATTGTTGGTAAACAAAGCCATTTCACGAATCGATTGCTCGCAAATTTGGTTGTTCTACTTCTGAGCTAATCTTCATTAATACTGTAGCGGGAGAGTATCGCAAATTGGTACGAGTAAATATTTTGTCTGACGTCAGAAGCTAATTGGTCATTTTAGGAAACAGGAAATGAATATAAAATAAAGTCGAATAGATGGGATTCATTCTACATTGGTTTGAAAATGTCAATGGAGTTATAATGTATATTTCAAAAATGTCTTATTACATGCTCCTAATGATATATTTGATTGGTGGAATAATATTTGTGGAAACAACGAATAATGTATTTTATATAAATCAGGAAGTTAAATCTGCGGACGATGATTAAGTAAATTACTTTTCAGAATTAAAACTATCTTATAGTTACAATTACAGACTCATGTAAAGAGATAAGAAAGCCATTCAATACCTCAAAAATACGGTTTTGGTCGAAATAAACAGCAATTTGCATGTATTGGTTAGGTTTGTAGTTGGGTTTTAAGTTACACGCCTAATCGTTCTTGAATACATTTACGAATACCTATTTTCGTAATTTTATCTTTGAAATAAACTTAAGTTTTTAACGCAGCAAATTTTATTGACTGGCATTGTGAATGAGGCATCTTCAAGGGAGTATTTACAGAAGTACAGGAATTAAATAAATAACTATAATAAATACCAAGAGCTTTAATAAATATTACAGCAGTGAAGGTACTGTGAATTACATCAAACTCACCCTTGACCATATCAATTATTACGTTTACCCTAATCCTTTCAAATTAGCTTGAATATTGATTTCGAAAGTACAAGGTACGTGATAAGTGATCTATTGTATCAACGTAAACAAGTTAGTAATTTACGTTTCGAGGTTTGGGAACGTTGGCGGTACGCTTTGTAACTTTCAAGGATCGCATCCTGGCCCGTTGATCGCTAGTTGGATAACTTTGTTTTAAATTCTTAACATTTTAGTCTGCTCTGTTTTCCTTCCCCAATCACTAATCTTGTGCTGACCACGGTGAATTATACGTTGATTAAATTCCTCCGTATTTCTCCGAAGTAATCGAATGTTAAGAGGTTTTCCACGAGCGGGAAGCAATATCCGAAGAGAATAAAACTACCTGTTTACCGAGTTCTCCGCTGTTCCACGGATAGTCTATTCCTCTTCGCAAAAAAGGCATCTCCAACTTGCTCCCCCAATTTCACTCCGAATGCCCTCCGATTGGGGCTAATGAACTCCAATCGCTTGTCCATTCAAATCTCTTCCCGTGATATTTTACGCGACGGCAATGCATTGAAACAAATGGGTAAACGTGAATCGAATGCGAAATTTATATTATTTTGGCCTCTCGACGTTTTTATTATGGCTCACACTCTGGGAATTCATAAATATATCTTCTTTTTGTTGTTGATTTCGGTTACATTCATTTATTTATTATTTTTATTTATATCGATACATTATTTTAAAATCATTTAACATTGCTGTTTTTATTCTTATGCATTTATTGTCAATATCCACATAATATTCATTACAGATTCTAAACCACTAATTCACTAAAAGCGGTATTCCAATACCTTTCCTTGTAACTTATAGCAATGATACCTATGTATGCACATACACAAGCATTCATATGGAGTTTTAGTTTTTTTTCTCTTGTGTTGATATGTTTATGGCGATTAAAAACAACCGTATTGTTACAGATAAACTAAACAACTTACTATTTTGTCTCATTGTCATATTATTACGCCATTCTATAAGATTTATAAACATAAATCTTTTTTATATTGAGCTTTTAGGTTGAAATATTTATCAATGGGTGCTAATTGCCATGTATCCGTGCAGATATTAAAAAAATCTGTTATATATTTAGAAAGATACACATTAAAACTTTTATACTGTTTTAATGTTCTCATAGCTAATATTCCTCATCTTTAGGTTTTCAGCCAAAATTGCACTAAAAAATCGCAAAATTCTGGTAAATATTTGCAAAATCATTGCTACTGTATAAATGTTTGAGTGGTACCGAATTTAGTCCACCTATGTTAGATTTTTTCCGATATTGTACTTACTAATATTCTTTTAAATTATTTATTTTAAATCGTGTCATATAAAATGGGCGTAAATGTAGGCTTAATATATATTTTAATGAAAGAATGACGGTTAATAGGCAATTCATTCATTTCTACAGTTTGAAATAGTCTTAATCCTCGTAGGTATGATAAAATGAAAATATTAATATGAAATAAGTTGCGCAGAAATGAAAATGCTGTATCCCTTAACCCATTTCATAGAGCTATTAAGAATTTAAGAGGTAATCGGGGTTGCTAAGCCGCTTCTATATTTCTCGATGCTAAACAAATCACCCTCGATAGAAAGTCATAATCGTGGCAATAAAGGGAAATGAGTTATTACATTCCGAGGATGTACCTCACGATTCACCCTCGAGAACGAAGCATGTCATCAGCATAGTTTTCCATTATTCACCGAAATATTTCCATTAATTACGTCCCCGGTTTTATCTGCGACTGTTATTTCGCCTCGCTAGGTAACCCAGCTATTTTACGGTCGACGTTTACGCAAGAATTAAAACTCTAATCCAAATTAATAGTGTCAAAACTAATTTCCTTAATGACGCAATTTCGTTCCCGAAAAGACTTCGGGTCGAGTCTTCTTTTTTCCGGACCTAACGCTTTTCGCAATTCGTTCCCTTATTTTCGGGCCACTTCTTCACCCCCTCCTCCGCCTTAATTTATAAAGCCTTAACCATTCGAATCGTCTCTGTTATTCCGTCGATTCCGCCGTAAACTCGGCTGTGGGTCCTCCGCTGACTCGGACGACGCTCTCTTAAGGCCGTAAACCTGATTGGTCCAATTCGTGTTCTCATCCACTCTATCTAGGCGCCACCTCACACGTCTTCTCCTCCCTCCCATTCTTTTTTCCGTCCACCGCTTCTCCGTAACTGTCTTTCTCATTCTGTTCGCACACTCCTCCCTTCAAACATTTCACCGGTCTTACTGTTAAATGGGGAATTTTTCCGTCCACATTTTCACGTTACTCCGACCTTATCTCCGTGAATGTAAGAATAGAATGTTTTCGTTTCCTTTTGATACCGGATAAAAAATAATTCCATTAATACCTTAATAGTCCTACACATTGAAGCTTTTTCGAAGCGAAGGGAGCTGATGAATATAGGTATCGATAAAGTAATGAGGAAAAGATTGAGAAAATACTACGTGAGGAGTATTTTGTTGTATGGGTATGAAATATGGACCTTATGAAATAATAATGATAATGGGCTTTATTTAGAGTGAGATTGTGACTATAAAGTCTCTTAATACATATATCCCTTCGTCATATCATTTTTTTTAGAAATAGCTTGAAAAATCAGTACACAGAATGTGTCTTCTTTGTGGATTCAAAAAACCTAATCTAAGAGATAAGGAAAATATTTTCACTGTAGAAAAGCACTCTCAAGAAAAGGGTGTGAAAACCTGCGAAACCTTCAAATAGGAAAACTAAATTCAGTGATGAAATCAGATTAAATGAGATTTTAAATCACTAGAAGACATACCAATAATATCATATAAAACAAAATATAACGAATGGTTACATATTTACATTTAGTTAACTTTCCATAAAAGAGGAAATTGAAAGTTGTAGGCTGTCTAAGTGTGGGGATGGCGTTGAATGGAACAGATAATTTGGGTTGATAGGAAAAGAAATATGGAGGTGCAATTTATGATTGGAGAAGTGCGAGCATTAATTGAATTAATTGAGAATTGACGGAGAAAATGGATGGATCAAATACTAAGAGGAAAGGGACTCCTCAATAAAGTAATTGAGAATGCCAAGGAAAGGATAGAACAGAAGGCGAAGGAAAAATATGTTAGATGAGATAAGGGGTCGAGTGAGTTAACAGGAAACGAAAGAAATGTTATTAAATAGAGAATATTGAGGCAAATAAACAGAAAAGTGGAGCTCATATATATTTAATTTCCAGTTTAACCTTTGACCACTCGTTCTCCTCTACCTTTTTTCAGAACATGCAACCATTAATGTTTCCAAAATTCAGAAAACAATCTCCATTTGCTTTTAATCGGATGTTCAACGAAGGAAACTCAAATAAATGTATTGATTTTAATAATAAAAATATTTAACTGATTTGGTTTCTTTTGGGACCTGAATGAATGAAAATATTATGTTTTTTATCAAATATTCTTCGATTCTCTGTTGCATAAGTAGTATTCTTCAAATTTTTTTCTAAATTCCAGAGTATTAAAGTGTTATGTTTATCGTTTATCAAAATGTTTCACTTTTGTGTGAGAGATTTAAACAAAAATCGGTGCTTATCTAGCAACATATCGAATAAACTGAAATCGGAGATTTTATATCATTTTACCGTCCATAACACTTAAAACATCAATCCCGGGAAATTCCCGGAAATGCTACTCATCTTACCCTCATCGTGCGTGTATAAAATCAAATTTAATGGCAGCTGACACAACAGCACGCAATTCCTTTTCATCCGTGCTCATTATTCTAAACTACAATGTGACTCGTAACGCACAGTAAATATAATCTCTTCCATTGCCGTTAGCAATCGCATATGGATATAATCATCAACAATTTATTTTCATCCAAACTTCTCCCATATCCTAATCCAACACCCTTCTTTCCCTCCTTTAAATAGATTGCTTTAATTCCCCCTGCAGATCTCTTTTCTCCTCTGATGATTTATGAAACGAGATCAGTTTATTTACGCCTTAGCACAACGAAAATTCTTCACCCCATACTAAAATACGACTTCAGTCAACAAGTCTCAACTTAAGGTAAATATTTTCCATCTCGTCCTTCCTGATTTGAGAATGAAAACTAAAAGGGGATTTGTCCCGTTCTAGCCCTCAGAGTGAAACTCTCGATTTCCTGTTTTCCTCTTCTTTAAGCTTTCCTTTCTCCATCTGCTCCTGTATTGTTTCACATTTCTCCTTTTTCTTACTATTTATTCCGTTGATTTGACCTTTACCGTTCTTTGTAGCTGTACATATGGACAGATGTCTTTATTTCTCTCTGATTATCTCTTTATTTTCATCTATGACCTTTCATTTTGAACCTAACGGCTTCACCCCATCATCCTACACCTACACTTCTCATCTTATGCTCCCAACTTGTCTATTTACTCCTCAAACTCCTTTACGCACTTGCCTGGTGATGACAAGTAATTATCGTATCCGATGACACGAAAAAATAAGGTTATGGTCATATTTTTCAAGCTTCCATTATTTTAGGGCTCTAAATATGTATAGTCAGAATAAACTTAATACACTAAGCGTACAGAGGAATAAATAAGGAAATAAATTTGACATAAATTAAAGCAAGCGTCATTGATACATGCAAAGAATAACTGTTTACGACACAATGGGAGGTCCTTATATTTAGTTTGCGTATTAGAAGTCCTATTATGCTATTCTCAGAGCGAGTTACATAAGGTTTATGGCAAAATTGTTACAACATATTTTCTTTGATCTTAAAAAAACTCAGAGCAGGCACTTTTATATTTTTCTTTAACATAAACATTAATTTAAAATGAAAAATCAACTCAATTGAAGCGAAACGTTCCGCGTAAGGTCAATATCTTATTAAAATGCCTTATAAATAAAATCCAATGCAATTAATTCGTAAATTTTCGTAACTATAAAAGAATACAGACTAAAAGCTTTGCTAGATCAACGTGTAAATTCATTTGAGAAATTTATCGGTTCGAGTGTACCAAAGTTATCATATATTTAATATGACATAATTGTTTTCTGCCATTCAATACGTCTATTCAATATGTCTTAATGTTCCCTATTCATTATCGTTTCCTCATATATTTGTAGCTTACTCTACCCTTTAATTCATCTAACATCTTCTGCCATTCTCCTCCCAATACTTTTTTTCTTCTATTTTTCCTTACAAAGCAACTTCTTACGGTATTCCATGGGAAAATGAAATTTTTTCCTTAATAAATACATTTCTAATGTAATAATTATCGTAAATCCATGTTACAAATACGTTAAGTTTTAATAGCATGCCCAAAAGCGATCTTTGATGCATTATTTGCAAGTAATGTGAATTTAAATTCGATGTGAGAAGGCGTTACCTCGTGGAAGGCCATTATGAATGAAAAAGAATGGAAGTGTACTAGTGTTATTTTCATTCATAATGTTAATTTGTTTTATTTTCCCTGCAGCGTATTCCTTTCTAAGGTCTTTCCGCGGGCAATTGATTTCCTTTTCATGGCCCTCCTTTCATGTTTTCCTCTCGATCTCTTTTTTCGTCTCCTCTCTGATCCGTACTCCGGCAATTATTCACTTTGCAGAGTTCCGCCTTTCCTCGCACACACGTCGCGCCATTTTATTATGCCTTCTGCTCGCACCGTGTGATTTGTAGCGCACCGCTTTATTGGATCTTCTTCCGCTTTTATTCTTATTGCCGTTAATTTGTTGACGAATAATTTCGTCGCTTTCCTTTTGCTGGAATGTCCCACCCTTTTCCCTTGAGACACGGTCGAATATAATGATTTGTTAGATGCATGTCTATAAAAGGATTACTCCAAATCTTCCGTATCATTTTGACGTGAATTTTAAGACCTGTTAGTTACACTGATGATACAATACGTTTCAAGATCCTTAGCAAATCACTTGATATATTTATGCTCACTATGAGATACTTATGTATCTTGGATGATGAAAATAATTCGCTTAAGAATCTTCTAGTATTACATAAATTTTCATTAGCAAAATATGTTTTTTCTAGGAAGGTTTCTGAAATCAAGTTTAGTGCAAGATTGCAAAGTATTGACGCAATCTCGTTAGGAGGACGGATTGTTTACAAGTTCGAAGTTTCACTGCATCTTCATATATTTTATCCGATCTATCCCAATGTCCAATCTAAAACGATAATCCACGACCGAAATAAAAATTCATATTCAATCTCCGTTTCTTCTGATACTTGTCTCAATGTTTAAAGATCGTTACTTCAAATTAAATTACCTTAGATATGCTATAGGTAGATATATAGGAGAGATAGCACCTTAGGGGTGCTAAATTCTCATTCCCCATAGTTATGTGGTTATTTCCTAACCTAATATTACGTTTTCTTTGAATTTTTAGAAATTTCCAAGTAGTTGCTCTTTTATAGCTTACTACAATATGTTTTTCATAATTTATTGAGCATGTCTATCATCAATTAATTAATATATGGTTGTAGTGTGGTTTTTTGCTTGAATTACAGATTTTTATTTTCCTTTTAGGCTTAATCTATTTTCATAATTGTGGTCCTTTTTCATTTAGTTTCTGTAGATTTATTCCTATTTTCGTCTATATTATGAGCGTATTTGTTTTCATTGGTTGAATAATTTCGCTTAAACGGTTTTGCTTCGTTAAGTATTCACTTTTTTCTGTTAGTTTTCCTTCATTTGGAGGTACTCTAATTTACTAAGTTTCTGCTTGAGTTAGTATCAGAAATGTGAAAGCCAACAGCCACTTCTACTCTTATAGGATAACCTTGTGGATGTTAGTGAAAGTTTTTGATGGCCTAAGTAACTTCCTCACTTGTGGATATACTTCTTAAAGTGGTATCCCTTTCACTTCCTTCCACGGCAAGTCCTCCTCATCACCTTCTTCTCTTGCACTACAGAAAAGTGTAACCCTCAGCCAGGAGTGAAAGGAACTCTGTTATTCCATTCCGGAAAATAGAGCAAGTTAGCGATGCGGCTAGCAAAATAGCACGATCATACAGTAAGGGGAAATTACTCTAAGTTGCAGTGGACTGCGTAGTAAAAGGCTACTGAAAACTGATCTAGCGGTGGTATCTGTCTTAAAAGCAGACATTAAAATATTTACCGCTACTTGCTATAATTTAGATCATAGGTTCCCAAACTTCAATTTTCGATGTACCCGCTAGCCTGCCTAATATCGAAATGACTCCGATTGTAAAATAAAACGAAGTTTAAAAAATACAATGCAATAACTTTTACTGATCCACATATATAAAGTATTCAAGGCTTGAATAAGACTTTCATTAGTCGAAACTTGTCACGTACGAAAATTTTCGTATTGTGTTTTGAACTTCATTTTGCTTAACAGTTGGAGTTATGTCGGAATTCCACGAATTTACGGACTCCACCGTGAATTTTAATATTGATTTTTCTTGAAACAGAGTCATACCTCGTTTCTATTTGATTATGGTATCTTTTAAAAAGGGATCTTTGTCTTCCAAGAACACTAAAACACTCAAAAATTGAAAAAAAACCTGGACTCACATTTTTTTCTCCCTCTTATGTACTCCCTTTAAATCTATAAGGACCAATTTGGGAATCTATGATTTAGATTTACATCCTCAATCTTCGAGATTCTGACGGAAGATATCCGACAAGTGAATCGCAATTACTAAACAAGATATAAAAAATGAGCAATATTTTATATACGCTCTCCCCATGGTTAAATGAGTGAAGGGCTTCCGGGAAGTGAAGGCGGAAGTATTCGTGTATATTTTGAAACAAAGGAAGGATACGCATACGCCGGGAAAACACTAAATCCTTCAAAGCAAAGAAAGCCTTTACTTTTCGGAAGGTCTTCGCCAAACAACGACTGGCTTCTTTAATCATTCTTGTAATAGCATTTGCTTGGAAAGACGATTTACATCGAATTGCGTCGCAATTTCTGCAAACTGCTCTTCAGCCGCTGTTTTTACAGAAACCTTTTACGTCAACCTAAATACCCCGCACTGTTTTTCACACAGATCTTCCGCTGTACAATTTTCCTCTTTGGGTAGTAATGTTTTTATTTAGATGAAAGGAGCTCAAAAGAGATGAGTGAAGGGGACTGATGACAGATATTGATTATAAAATAAAATAAAGATTGGTTTGGTTTATTTTGCTCTATGGATGTGAAACTTGACCGTAAGAAACAGGGACTTCAAAAGATTGGAGGTATCTGAGGCGTGGGTGAAAATGGAAAAACAGGATTTATTTTATAGCGAAACTAACCCGGAAGTTCCAAAGACGCGGGATAACACAGGGTTTTGATTGAAGTAATAAAACCGTTGCAGAGGAAGTGGAGCAATGAAATATTAAGTGAAGGCTTGTTAAAAAAGGTGATTTTGAATATATGATGATAAGAAAAAAGTGCAATGAAAAGTAAGCAGATGAAATAATGTGCGGAATAAGTTATCGAAAAGATAAAGACGTTAATTAGAGAATTTTGGGACGTATGAGTCCACCGAAAAATACAAGATTCACCCATGTATTACCCATTAAGATAGCTACTACTTGGAAAGAAAGTAGAAGTAGTTGCAGGGTTTTCATATTTATGTTTTTATTCTGTGTATTTATATTCAGGTTTTATATTCTGTGTTTTGGCCCTCAACGCGTACTTTTGAGCTTTTCTGTATTCCTAGATTTCTTTCATTGACAATGCCTATCAATCCCACTATCTCGCTTTTATTCTTGCAATCGATTATCCTACTTCTACTACAGCTTTTCTCATCAACCCTCTATGACTTATCTACTCCAGATCACATCTCGCGTTTGCCCCAGACTTCACGTCCATTTTAACGATTTCTCCGGCAACACCGGAACCGGCTCCTTTACATATTCATGAGTTATAGATGGTGTATATTTTGTAGGACTTTTCTAAAGAAGGAAAACTGAAACTCTCTCTTTGGACTCAAAATTTTGAAGGTCTGCCTTTGTCTTAAATGATGGAAGTTATGTACGCCTTCACACTCATTCGTCCTTTACATGCTTCATGATTTTATGTTTATCAAAGTCTTTAAATGGTAGTTTATAGTTCTCTGTTATTTTTTGAACTCTTTCTCTGTCTTCTGTAACATATCATTAACATGTTAATGACATTAACACCTCATTGGCACTTCAAGATGCAAATCCTTGCTTTGATATCCTCCAATGACCACACCAGATTGTCTTATTATTGTTTCCAAACCCTATCAACTTGTTCACAGTAAGGTTTTTCTGTATGTTTTACTTTCTCCTACTTCATTCTTTTGAGTGGCAGAACGAAAATTTTACTATAAAATCTTAACATCCCATCATTTTAGTCTGTGTATAAACTACCATTTTAGACATTTTTTTTAAACAAAGTATGGAAATAAGTTGTCACCCATGCACCATTTTTCTTTCTTTTCTGTGTAATAATTTTCAAAAATTTACATGCGTCTATGTATTTTTTATTGCAACATAAGGATTTCTATTGTTTTAAATCTGTTATTACTCCATTTTAAATAATTTTATTCGGCTTAGTTTGAGCCATTGTCGCCGCTCCGTGAGGTCTAATCTCTCCTTGAGTTTCTTTTTGACTTATCTCCTCTTAAAAGAGACTTTTCAATATATACATTCATTTACGTAACTAGTAAATAATATTACTATAATGGTATTATTCGGTAATAAATTTTTATGGTTCTTAAAAGCCCCTCTGAACCATTGGTTGATCTTCTAAACTATATGCGCAGTAAGAATAGAGCAGGAAAAATTACAAACCCATGATTTCGAGGGAATATTTTCTCGTTGAGAATTTATAATACTTTCGTTATAGTTTTTAAATTCTTACCGATTCTTCTGAGTCACAGCGTCTTGTTTAGTATATAATGAAATACTATAAAACGGCGCTCATGTCTACTCAGTCCCATAAAGGACAACTCTGTATGCAGAAAGGAGAAAAGGAACTCCATAGCCCCGGCAATTAAGAAACAGAATCAAAATTACATAACTCGTCTGGGCGCAGTTGGAAGCGGTTCAAAATCCGGGGAAAGATTCCGCTAACAAGTCCGTAAACACGCGAAATGCAAGCAAACGTGCATCGTCGCATTAAAAAGGACACAACCGGTGGATGTTTTCGGTGTTATCCGCGTCAGAAACTAGACAGGGACGAAAGGCTGTTGGTAAGTGCTCGGTTAGGGGGGTATCCCTTCTAAACGGAACGGTTGAAGAAGTTCTCTCCAGCATTTGCGGTTCCATCGAAGTCTTCGCACTGGAATTCCCTCGCCAATCCAAGCAGCCACCGCATCTAGAAGAGACCCCCTCCCGCTCGCAAGTTTCTCTTCCTTCCTCAAAACTCACAAGTCTCCCAACAAAGACACGGACTCCGAGGCGCAGACATCCTATTGCTCGGTTTATCCATTACGGTCCTTCCGCTCGTCTCATCCACAGGAGTTTCGGGAGCGAGTTAAGGAGTATTCGACACACAGTCATCTTTTTCGGTCATAAGTAGGGCGCTCGTACTCGGGGTCGGTGATAAAGGCGGATGGGCACGAGTGACTCTCTCTCCCTGAAGGTTTTGTGCGGTCAATGCGTTGTGGTTCTGGTGGTGGTTCTTTTGTTCATCGCAAGCTGTATTCAAATACATGAAAATCCGTTTTGATTAAGGTTAATTCTCGCTTACTTACTTTTAAATTTATTTGGGTCCATTGGCAAGTTCCAGGATCTGAGGCTAAGGAGGCAATCGGCCTTCTTAGCCTATTTTTACCGCAAACTGCAAAGCCTGCAAAGACTGCAAAGTAATGCCTAGTACTGCAAAACCTTCCTTGGTGGCTTTGCAGTACTATATCAATTTCCTAGGATCATATATAGAGCTTAAAATTAATTTCAATCCCATAGTTTCACCAAAATCCCAATCATATATTACTACCGACTATATTCATCTCGACAAAATGACATTTTAATAGTTGATTGGAAGTTGTATTTATCTGCCTTGGGAAGTTGATCAATTAGCAATAAGATACTTAATGAATGAAGAATAAGTACGACAAATACCTCAATGTAGTTCCATTATATGCATCTAAAAATATTTTTTAAATATTACGTTTAAGAAATAACATAGTAAATGGTTGAATCAAACATTGAGAAGAGAGAGATTTTTAATAAATGCATTTTAGGATATTAAGGATATGGCAGTTATTGTGACACCTTGGATATTGACAGTAATAAATGGCGGAGTAAATGGATAAAATGGTAAATAATAGATAAGTAAATAAGTTACAAAATATTAAATGAATTAAGTGGGAAATTTTAGTGCACAAAAATCTTTAGGGAGGATAAAGAACTATGGTTGAAAACATGCTTGGAATTATAATTATGAAAATCTCCCAGTTAGGCCGCATATGACTGGAAGGTTCACACCTTTATCAATATCATAACATTCGTCATTTGGATATATCGAAGATGCATTTTTCTTGACAATGTAATAAGTATGTACTAAAATGCAGTCTTAAAAGATTCTTTCTATAAATCTTTCAATTGAGCAAACCAATGCGTGTAAGAAAAGTATAGATGAGGTTAGGATATATGAAGCATAGTAGAAAGGGATTTTTTTGTCTTTCTTTTTTTGGTTACTCGGACGGCAAAGTCAAGGGAAAGAGAGACGAAAGAAAATGACTTTGTGGCGGAAAGCACCCCGTCAATAATGGATGCTATCGATTGTTTTTTCAGTGGAAATTGGAAGATTGGGTTCAGGTGGAGGAAAGATGGGAGAGGCATCTTCTCTTTGGAGAGGGAATAAGAGAGATGGAAGCTCATCTTTGCCGAATTCCTCCATCGCGTCTTCAACTCCTGTGTTATCTTTTTCCAACTCGAAGGTCTTTCGACATTTTCGAGAAGAAAAACCGAGATGGAGGCGTCGGGAATCATGAGGCGGAATTTGTCAGAGCAGTTCCCGTGCATGTTTTCTCTTTTTACGGCGGTTACCGCTGCGGATCTTTTTTGCGAGATGAAAACGTATTCGCGTTTCGCGAGCTCGTTCTCTTCGGTGTCTTGATTGGTCGTTGTGGTCGGTTATGTTCTCGGTGTCCTGAAAAAGGATTTGTTCAGAATTGGGGTTTATTTTCACTTATTGAAGCCACGGTGACGCAGAATCTGGTCATGCAACAAAATGCGGTGCACTAAATCTGCCCGCCAATTTTTCTGAAGCTGGAACAAATTTTGATTCCTTAAACTTGCATTTGTAGACATTTCTATGTGTTTTCTCTTGAGTATATTTTACCATTTTTAATATTATAAATCAGAAATAAGCTGTCTATTAAATTTGTGTTTCAAATTCTAAAACTTCATTTTATTTGGGAGCTTAGTCATATCTGATATACTCAATGCAGCTACCAGGGTAAAAAAGCAAATTGTCGCCTTCTCTACATAGTGTCGTAAAGAATAATCCAGAGAAATTGAATTAGAACATATAATTACAAATTTAAGCAATCCATTTTTACACTAAATATATTATTATATATCGTATTATTAACATCTCGTAGAAGTAATAGATAGGACAAGGAAGGGATTTGAAATCACCAAATTATTTTCTTCTTTTAAGAAACAGATTTGAAAAGTAATTATGTACCTCGTATTTGCAATGTCCCAAAATATTTAGATATTACGCATAATGAGAAAAAAAATCAAAGCTCTTAGAAAAATAATTTATGTAATACCCATATATCTATGTCTTTTTTATTCGCAAGATTTATATCTTGTATTAACGTCAATTTTGAACATTTTTCTCGTTCTTCTATCCTGCAGCCACTGTGGTATTCAAAGCTTGCTTACCCTCTTGAGGTGGTCCTATTCTTTGTAATATATTTTTATTTGTGAACTTAAACATCTATAAGAGCAAAGGTGTGGTCAAAAGCTGAGGTTTTTATCTGATTTGCCGTAAGCAGAGCGTTTGGAGAGATTAAAACTGAATACGTAATCAAGACATTGATTTAAAGGTATTCAAACCGACTATCTTATTCTGTTAATAGCTCCTGGAAAATTGAACAACTTTAGTCGTTAAATTGTCAGAGTTTACTACGCTTCCCTTCTTTTATTCCTCTAGGACTTATCGCTTTTATTTTCGTTTTCCTTCTGTTCAATATATACTGATAAACAGACAGAAGCAGAGGTTTAAAACGAGTCAAATGATAAGACAGATACGAGATGAGGTCCGAGAGAGTGTCATTGGCCTCGTATCTCTTTACATACAATATTCTTGCTCTCAGAAAGTTCATGTGCCCTAAATTCCCCACTGTTGTTAGGGGACACCCAAATTCTTCGAAAACGAATTTCTCGAAAACTAATTCTTCGAATGAACAATTCTTCGAATGACATATTCTTTTAAAATAATTAATACTCTAATGAATCTGAAATCATCCAAAATTTATACTAAAAGAACTGATTTGGAGTTGAAATCTATTCAGTAAAGTTATGAACCACCTTAAGGTTGGGTTGGGTTTTGGCATTATATTTGTTTTTTTTTTCGAAGAATTTTTCATTCGAAGAATTAATCGTCCAAAGATTTCGTTTTCGAAGAATATGCTTGTAGCTCCTACTATCATATCCTCTACTTATTGTTACTAAATTCCTTTCTTTTAAATCATCCATCCACGTTTGTCCTTGGAACCCCTAATTAATGAAATATTGTCATAATAATCGCAAACTATGATTGAACAAGAGGCTGACGTAGGAATAGGGAGATAAGATGGAGGTAATCGACCCCCTATTAATTATTTTTGAGTCATCTTAATGGGTTTCTACATGATAAAGAACATAATGAATGCTAGCAAATAGTATATATTTTAAATACTTTAATCTATTCGACTATTGAAATTCTGCTGTAATTCCAGTTCATATTTTCGAAGTAGTATACACAACGAAACAAAACAACACACAGCTCCACCAAATTAACATATTCCCTAAGATCGCCGCTAGCTATTTTTCTACATCAACTAGTAGACATGTAAGGTCATTTAGCAACCACTTAATTTTCCGTTATCGCAAAATATGCATCTTCGTTTTCATAACTGAGGGCAATTTTAACCTCCAATCATCCCGCAACGACTGACAGTCCTCTAATTTTATCACAAATATCGTATCGCTTCATCGTTGGCAATAATTAAGATATCGTTCGTAATGGATGAGAAAACATATAAGACAAACGATCCGGTATTAATCTCGACGCCAAAAAGCACAGGGAAAATGCCGAATGCGAGGGGACTCGATGGGTATCGGTATTTACGAGCCCTTCGACCGGTATTTCATTGGACGCCTTCCAAAATGCAGTCAAGACCGGAAATTATCTGTATATGGAGTACTCGGGAGGTGCGAGGTAGTTTATGGGAAATCACTTCTGCAGTTTGGATCACTCGTCAACTCCCGTACTTTGACGCATGGAGAAAAAGCCGAGTCAGGCCAATAGCGAGAAAGGGTGGGTGACCGGGGTTAGTTGATAAAGGGGTAATAGGGGTAAATCTCCAATATCCTTCTTTGCCGGCGTTCCTCGTCTCATTCAGCGGTATTCCGAGGAAACTAGAAAGAACAACGTACTTTTTATGAGCGCCCTATATGTATTTCGAATGCGATGCATTCCTCTTCAGGAGTGAATAGTGTAGATGAATGTATCACATTCGAATTACGATATTAGGTGCTCCTAAAGAGTGCGGTGTCATTTCTACTTTCCTCGGAATACCGGTGAATGAGAAGACGAACGCCGACAAAGATGGCTATTGGAGATTTTAAACCTGTAATTCCTTAACAGCCGTGTTCCAAATTTTCATTCTTTACATAAGGGAGTAGTTGACACACAGCTTTTATTTCCTGCAAAAATGTAGCTAGATCGCTGTCATCTTCTTAGTGCAGAGTGCATTTAGAGGTGCACCATCCACCGTAATTTCAGTCTAGTAGGAATGAACACATTTTCGTCATTTTTCTGACTGGTGAGTAATTTTTTTCATCGTCAATATTTTTGTTCTGGTAAACCTATAGATAAAATTGAGGTGCTCCTGATAGTGTTTTTCGATACATTAGTTAACTGTGGTTCTATGCATGTATTATAATCTTTTATTTTTTATGTATGGGTTTGTGCTGTATCCGTCTTGTTTTGGATATCCCTGTGGGGCTAGTTGGGCATGGGATCAGTTGGCATACCCATGACAACTCGTCCCACACTCAGCACCAAAAATTCATTTGAAATCCAAATCGTTTGCTTAGTAATAACAAACAACTGCTTTTGATTAATCTTATTTGATTAACCCATTATCGGCCGAAACTATTCGCCATCGATGAATTTTGATGTTATTTAAAATTTTAGACGTTATGGAATTGTTTAATACATAGATGTCCTGAAAAATCCAAATTTTTTGCGTTATCTTAGTTTTTGGACGTGTTCGAAATTTCGTACGGTGGCCGTAAGGGGGTAAAATATATAAATTAAACGTCATGATGTTTATTAACATTTTTATTACAGTAAACGTTAAAAATCTCTTTTTTAAAAAACTATACGTGGTAGTAAAACAGAATATCTTTTTATAAATCAGCAGAAAAGTCCATTCTGCGCGTTTTACATAATCATATCTTAAGGATTTCAAGCGCATTTCGCTATAATACTTACCAAGTAATCAAGAACAATAAACTCACATTGTTGTCAATTTTCAAATCACATTGTTAATCATTTTCAAATCACATTGTTAATCATTTTCAAATCACTTGTTTTCTTTCACGAATTTAGCGCGTGAGAAAGGTGACAAAGCATCCCTTTGGGTGAAGTCCTATATTACATTTAATACAGTAAAATGAAGCAGTCTTGTGACAATTTCCACAACGCCTCGGTTTCTCAATACCATCAACTAGATGGTCAATACCGTCAAAACGAATTTCTGGAGGTACAAGAGACGTTTTTTAAGGAATAACTGGGACGGGGCCGGGTTTGTTCGGCAGGGTTGGGGTAGATAGTAAAGCAATTACAATTCTTCGGACAAACTCAAGAAGAGAAATATCTTTTTCCTTGTACCGGAACAACATTCAAGCGTTTACAACACTGCCGTTTAGCATAAACCTGATCAAGGGCCAGTACCAACACTTTTTTCGGATTTTGATTCGATATATGGCACGTTGTTGATCGAATGTATTCACACCGCCCATCCGCGGTAGTAGTAGGTAGGGTAGTTTTAGTCCATTTTCTTGTGACTGATTTCTTGCTTTGGGATGTTTTCTTCTGTCTTTGAGACGTTTTATTCTGTATTTGAGACATTTTATTCTGTATTTGAGACGTTTTATTCTGTCTTTGAGACGTTTTCTTCGTCCATTTTTTTCTTAGCGGGAGGTTCATACTCAGGCTCGGGCTCATATTCTTCTGAATCCGGTGTGTTGTCTTCAGAACCACTGGTGTCTACAATTATAGCTCTCATGATCGGCCGAAGGTTATCTTGAGATCGCAGTCCCCTAACTTCAATAGGCTGTGCTAAAACTTCCTTCCCAATATCGCGAATACTGATGACGTCATCTGGCCCTGCTTCACTATGTGCATCGTCTTGATCAGAGTCATTGCCGTCATTAGGTGGGAATAAAACGAACTCAAGCGCGTCCATTTCGGAAATATCTTTGGCCAGCTCATCCTCTTCGACAAGTTGCTCCAATATATTAACAATGGCCTCGCCATCCTTGTTCAAATTGTACCTGCAAACAATACCACATTTTTTACCCCCTTCCGGCCAGCGTACGAAATTTCGAACAGTCAACAAAAACCACATGCCTGACTGACATTATTATAACCTTCCATCAAATGACCTCTCATACATGTAGTTTATGGTCTAAACAAGCCAGTAACACACTCAGGAACAGAATTCAGATTATTTTTACCAATAAAAAATAAACCAATACTCACCGGCGCACTGTGGTCCAAAATCGAAAAAAGCCGGACAAAAGTCCAAAATTGCTTTTTTTGAGATACAAATTTGAAACTTTGCATGTATACAGCCAAATGATTGCTGATTATGGAACAGTAAGTCGTTTTCCATAAATCGTATGCGTTACTTAGATACGAAGGGTCAAACATGACTAAACTTTCAAAAACACGCCCGATTCTATTTTTCGTCGAAAATCTTATAAGTTAAGCTAATAGTGGACTTGTGGAAGGAGTTTAGTGGAATAAAAAACATTATATTCGATCAGAATGGTACTTTATCTATACTATCCATCAGTTTCAAGGATATTGGTCAACATTTACGTAGTGTTCCATCACAAAATGGCGGACGCTTTTTTCAGACAAATTTTGACATAAAGTAGTCGATATCTTTTGTTTAAAAAATATGTGCAGCGGGAAATTACACCAGAGTATTGGGTGAAGACAGTTTAAGAATATCCAGCATAGATCTTATATGAAAGTTACCGACCACGAAAATAAACGCGATTTTTCGATCGCGCTGCACGATCCGGGTCCGAGCTGCTGGGTCTGGAAGCACGGCGGCTTTGTTGGATTGTTTTAGTTTTTAGGACCTTAAATCTTTAAAATCACCGTTTTTAAGCTATGTATGCTGTCACTATCACTGTCACTGTTCAGAAATTCCATATCAAAGATATGGAGAGGATATTTGATCGTGCGAATGAGTCAATGGATGCGGTACTCTGGTAAATACGATAAGTTTTGGATACTTTACGGATTCTTGCCGCGAGTTAGAAATATCCTTCTACTTTTGAGACACTTAGTAAGTTCGAATGTACGGTAACGGGTTCATGCATTGCAGAAAGGGCACCATCTGATTGTTTTTCTACCACTTACCCTTTCCACCCTCGCTGACGAGAGCCACGCGACAGGGGGCTTTTGTGACACCGCGCAGCCTTTAACGGCATTTACCGGGTATTGATAAAGAAGTATAGATAAAGTACCATTCTGATCGAATATAATGTTTTTTATTCCACTAAATTCCTTCCACAAGTCCACTATTAGCTTAACTTATAAGATTTTCGACGAAAAATAGAATCGGGCGTGTTTTTGAAAGTTTAGTCATGTTTGACCCTTCGTATCTAAGTAACGCATACGATTTATGGAAAACGACTTACTGTTCCATAATCAGCAATCATTTGGCTGTATACATGCAAAGTTTCAAATTTGTATCTCAAAAAAAGCAATTTTGGACTTTTGTCCGGCTTTTTTCGATTTTGGACCACTGTGCGGCGTGGCATTTTGCGTCGCGCGCCAACCTAGACGAAATCTGACTGCGTGGGAAATGGAGGGAAAGTGGCGCAGCCCCAAGCCAGGCGGCTCTGGTGAATGGTTGGACCTTTCCCTCAAAAATAATAAGCTAGCGAACTCGATGCAATGACACATCGCGTCACGGCACCGGTTTGTTTACCTCCTTGTTTAGCGTACGAAATTTCGTACGGTGGCCAGTAATGGGTTAAGAGAAAGTCTCCTGGTACTTTATCCACCTAAATAAAAAATCTTCTGGAATATCCCATAATGCTCGCCTCCAGAATTAATAGTCTCCCGGAATGAACCAGTAGCAAGGTGGTTACCCCAAGTTTTGATAAAATAAAATATTTTTTCCCCTTCGAAAATTGTTGTTTGGGTAAATATCCATACCTTAAGCCAACTCACCCCTAGAATTTATGCCAACAAACACGGGTTTAAAGCTGCTAGCTTATAGTGAAAGTGTTTTCGGGATTACCTAAACTCGTATTTTATTAATGGGCTATACATGATTTTGTAGTCAAATAAATGGTCAGCCATATGCCGGTTTCTTTTTTATTAGGTCTCTAAAGAAAATTATTATTGAATATAATACTGTTTCTATTTTATTTATTATATGTATATAATATTGTATTATATATATTATAAATTTATTTATAACTTATTAAATTATTGTAAAATACAATAAATAGAAAATATTAAAAAGAAACTTCTAAATAGCTGAACCTACAGTTATCAGCTATCCACTCCATTCACCAGAATCTCTCCAAGTATTGAAAAAAATAGCAAAATAAAAACCAAACACAACACAACACCCGGTCTTCTCTACTTTTACGCATCGATAGAAACCCAAGTAAGGCCAATAACGAGAGATAATAACAGTGTCCAAGATAATGACTCGATGTTATCAGTTATGATGGATGCGGATCTCTCAGTGTGGGTCGGGCCCTGTTTTAGGCGTGGGCAACTGCCCAGGGCGAGCTGATCGCGGGGGCAATCACCGGTCTGACAGCTTCCAAAAGGATCAACCGTGGGATGATGGAGCATTTTATCGCGGAAGTAGCATAAAATTCTCCCTTAATATCCGCCGCAGTCGAGGAGTGGAGAGGCCGTCGCGAAACTTGCGGAATTGGGCCCTTGCGACCAAACTTCATCACGGCGCTGCTTCCTGGATTACGCAAGACTGTAAAGTTTCCATTTATTGCTCCGCTTTGAAATGCATCAAAAAATTCGGCGCTGTTTAAGAAAATGAAGCTGGAACTGAGTAGGCGATTTCGGTGCATTCAAGCCTGTTTTTTAAGTTATTTCAAATGTTATAATTAAAGATTTAGCTGAAGAATTTATTATTAGAATCGTTAACAGAGTAGTCTTGTTTTAAAAAAGTGAAGTCAAAATTTAAGTAAAAATCCTGCCTCCAATGCCTGATGAATTAAAATGTTCAGGTTTCGAAATTTATGTGAAGTTCATTCTGTTGAAATTCCCCTTGTATACTAAATTACTAGTAGTGTCCTCAACTTTGTTTTATCGCAAGGCATTTTAAAACCGAGGCACATTTTATTCAAAAGGTGCACGTTTCTTTGCCTTAGTTAAGATGGTTGGGAAAAATATTTTTTCGCTGGATAGCCACACATCATATGATCATTTCCATCGGTTCCATTCCTACTCAATTCAAACACAATTACATTTATTCCATTCATATTTTTCACGTGTAAGGTACCTCATACAAAACAAAATAAGATTTCGCCTATATTCATTATAGTACAGACATAGGGGGAATACTTGTCTATCACTACACATCTTTGCGAAACATTCCATACATTTATTCGAAATAAAGAAAAAAATAAGCTCCAGTTTCTGAACATAAATTTTCACGTATCTACTTAAATGTTCCTCGTATCATCATAAGTTATTTAATCCGCAGAAGATAATTTCTTTACTTTCCAATCGAATGCATTTTTTCTATTAGCATTCTCACTTCTTTTCAATGCGGATTAACCATTTTCGTCTTGATATCCGATTACCGTGTTTCAGATTTGTAAACAGCAATTGCTTTTATTAGTTTTAACTTTTGTATCTATCTAATCACATTATATATTTATATCTGTCTCAATATCAATGCATCAAATACTGAAAACAATATTTCTACTGGATGTCTTATTGATATGTCAGTATACTTTTGAGAATTGGCTCAAAACTGCAGTCAGTGTAGTAGAGTAGTGAAAAAATTTACTCAATGTAATCAGTGAGCAAAAATAAATTAATGCGGATTTTTTTTTCTCGCTGAACGTAATACTTTGGAGGAAAAAACTGAATAGTTAATATATCTGAGTTTGAATGAGGCAGCTTTGCACGGTTTAAAAGTCCGCAGTTTTCCCAGCCCTGGGATAGATAAATTTAAACTCGATTTTTATAAAAATGAGTCATTTTAAGTCCTACATGTGCGTTAATCAACCAGCGACCAATGTATTATGTTTCGACTCTGGTAAAGACTCTCTGGTCTCGAAACTAGTGGAAGATTTATCATTGCTCGTCTTATCGTGAGGGCCCTTCTGGTATTTATTACTGTTCCAGAGCCAGCCAGACACGAGATACTGCGCCTTTATGCTTTTATATTCCACGAGCAAAGTGCCTTTGGTTCGATTCCAGAATTTCGGAAACTTTCGTTTTTTTTTCCGGTGTGGCGCGACATTTTTGCTGCCGCCGTCGGAATCTTCTCTTTAACTTATAGAAATTAAATTTATGTGTTTGCGAGCCTGGTGAAAGGGAAAGTTGGAAGCAAATTTAATAAGTTTCATGGGTTTGAGGGTAGAGGCGCCTGGATCAGTCTGCAAAAGAGGATTGGAGAAAGGAAACCAAAGATAAGGCGGAGATAAAGGAAATAAAGGGATAAAGCTTTCGATGCTTTTAGATAACGTGAAAAAGAGGAAGCCAATATGGGAATAGTTCAAGCGTGGGTTTATTGGGGGTTTGCTCTGCGTAGAGACATTCAGCATTAAATTGTAAGACTATTGATTGTTGTTTTAGCTCAAATTGTGTCTTGTTTTTTTAGATGTATGAAGACAATACTCTATGACAATAGTTCCCGTAGATTCCATTGCTAATGTATCAATCACAATAGTTTAGTTTATTTATTAACTTGTAACATTCACAATAAATTCAGATATTGCAGTGAATAGATGTCTCATCAGATACAAAACAGTACAGTAGTAAAATATTTTACTAATTAAATGAGATAATTTCACGTTATCAATATTGCAGTCAGGTACAATTATGTACATATTACCAAATAAATATATAAATTGCATATTTACGTATAAAAGGTGCATAATTTTTCATAAAAGAAGATAAAGATCACTAACTTAGTAGTAGTAGTATTATTAAAAGTGCTTCGACAGCTTAGGTCATTTCGCACATTGGCTCCCACCGGGAATCGAACCCGGGACCTCTTTTACCGAAGGCAAACGCACTGTCCACATGACTATCCGGGAGCCCCTCACTAACTTAATTACAATAAGATGACAGTAAATTAATTTAGTTAAATTTTTTTCAAGAAAGTTTAAACTTAAAGAAACCATATTCTGCGGCTCTAGAACACGGAACTTCAACTATATTCAAAGTCGTACTTACTATTGGTGCTGCTATGATTCAAATAAAGCGTAGTAAATTTCGAAGAATAATAGTAATTGAGTAAAATATTTGATGAATTTATCTAATACTTATAGATAATATAAAACGATTTTAGTAAAAACATAATAATTCGTGAAATCCTATTTTTTGTCTAACTTCATATTTAAGTAGATAGAATATTCTCAAGCTTCTGTGGTAAGAGTTTTTAACAGACATCTCACTACGAATAAAGTCAGTAATCTAGGAAATGTCACTTAGCTACTAAACTAGCTTTTTTGAATTTTAACTTCAATAGGTATCACTTCAACTTTGTAACCATAGTGAAATTGATATGTAACATTATTGTAAAATATTATTTTTTTTTACTTTTCCACATCTTTAAGAAATTTCGCATAAAAAGAATTATCAATTCATTTAATACTTTTTTCTAATTCGTCGAGGTAGATAATGTGATATAAATATATCTATTATATATAGACGCTTCTCCGGATATACCTATATATAAGTTATATATATATATATATATATATAGGGGATCAAAAGTTTTACCATGTTCCACAAGTGCCAAAGACTTGAAATTTTTACGACGTATTGGCCATAACGTGTAACCTCCAGGAAAAAGCCGACATTGAACCTCGGTGTCATTGGTTCGATTCCAGAAGGCCCCAAAGGCCCGATTTTCTCCATAAGGATACATGGTGGCGATTTTCAAAATTTTTTAAATAATACTTCCCGGACAGGTAGAGAATCGAAATTCAAGGAGCTTAGAGATATGGTCAATAACTATTATAAACATTAATGATTACTAATGAGAACGTCCTGGGTTCGACGCTAGGACGATGCAAAAATCCCGCATTTAAAATGCATGGGGATAGTTTTTCATTAATTTTTTTGATGCACTTACCGAAATGTAAGGAACTTTTCGCTCAGCTGGAAGATATATATGAAGAATTGGATTCAGAAAAAAATTTCTTAAGCCCGTACTATTCCTGGGTTCGATGCCAGAGCACATTAACATTTCTCTCATAAGGAATATAAGGGAAAAGTAGGACGCCGTTTGAGGCAGTTGCAGCCAATATTTCTGCTCGAATTTTCACACATAATTAGAGATAGTGATCTTCTATTATGTTGCATAGGAAGAATTACCAGAAAGATCCGGGTTCGACGCCGGGCGGCAAATATGTCTCCCGTTTAAAATACATAGGGTTAATATTTCATTATTTTTTTGATGCACTTATCGAAATGATAGGAAGTTCGTACTCGGCTGGAAGATGTATGAAAAGAATTGGTTTTTGAAAAAAAATCAGATAACACCGTACTATTCCTGGGTTCGATACCAGAGCACATTAGCATTCTATCATAAGGAATATAAGGGAAACGTAGGACGTCGTTTGAGGCAGTTGCAGTTAATATTTCTACTTGAATTTTCACACATAGTTACAGATGGTGATCTTCTATGGTTCTGCATAGTAAGTATGACCGGGAAGACCTGGGTTCGATGCCAGACGAATAAATTGCAGCGGAAATTAAGAATATTTTCTAACCATTTTTTTTTCTTTTGAGGACTCACTCTATGTGATGCCGACAAAAAACTTTTGTTATCGATGTGCTTGCAGTATGCAAGCAACATTTTACTCGTATATATATATATCTATTATATATAGACGCTTCTCCGGATATACTTATATATATATACACTGGGGATCAAAAGTCTAAGCATGTTCCACAAGTACCACCGACTTGAAATTTTTACGACATATTGGCCATAACGTGTAACCTCCAGGAAAAAGCCGACATTGAACCTCGGTGCCATGGGTTCGATTCCAGAAGGCCCCAAAGTCGCGATTTTCCCCATAAGATTACATGGCAGGGATTTTCAAAAATTTTTTTGAGGCACTTCCCGGAAAAGCAGAGAGTTGAAACTCGAGGGACCGCTAAATGCCGTGCATAGCCAACGAAAATCGGAAAGACATCTTCGAATATTGTCCTTGGTTCGATGCTAAGCCGGGGCAAAAATCGGCCGTTTAAAATGCATTGCGGCGATTTTTAAGATTTTTTTTGGATCCTTTCCCGATAACATGGATACTTGAAACTCGGCAAGTCGATAGATATCATGAATTTATTATATAATCGAATTTTACATATTAGCTTATGGTCCTTGGTTCGATCCCAGAGGACCATTTGCACTTCTCAATGCTTTTCTTACGGAGATAACGGAAACAAATTTTAGGTACTTCCCGGTACGATATCGACTTCAAACTTTGCAAGTAGAAAGATCAAGTCCATACAAATCAAACAGTGCATTCACAGCTATCAAAGTGTCCTGGGTTCGACACCAGGTGTCTCTGCAATCAGAAGTTGATCCGATTTTTAGGAATTATTTTGAAACCTTTGCCAATAATATAGAAACTTCAAATTCGGCATATAGATAGTGATCATAAATAACTTTCAGACACATTTTTTAGATTTCCAAAATCGTCCTTGGTTCGAATCCAGAGAGCCATTTAATTTCGTGAAAATTAGAACGTCTTTTGAGTCAGTTGTAGCCCATATTTCTGCTTGAATTTTCACACATAGTTAGAGATGGTGTTGTTCTATTGTGCTGCACGGTAAGTTCTCAGTAAAGACCCGGGTTCGAGGCCAGACGATGGAATTTACGCAAATTTTAAGAAAAATTTCAATCCATTTTTTTCTTCTGATGGCCGTCCGGATATGATGCCGACATGAAAATAGTGTTGTCGATTTGCTTGCAGTATGCAAGCAACATTTTACTCGTATATATATATATATATATATATATATATATATATATATATATATATATACGAGTAAAATGTAGCTTGCATACTGCAAGCAGATCGGCAATACTAATTTCATATCGGCATCATATCGGGAAAGTCCTCAAAAGAAAAAAAAAAGGATTCATATTTTTCTTAATATTCGCTGAAATTTCATCGTCTGGCATAGAACCCAGATCTTACAGGTGAACTTACTATGTAGCACAATAGAAGATCACCATCTCTAACTATGTGTGAAAATTCAAGCAGAAATATTGGCTACAACTGCCTCAAAAGACGCTCTAATGTTCACGAATGTAAATGGCTCTCGGGACTCGAACCAAGGACGATCTTGGAAATTTAAAAAATGTTTCTGAAATTTATTAATGATCTCAATCCATATGCCAAATTTCAATTTTCTATATTATTGGGAAAGGTTTCAAAATAATTCCTAAAAATCGGATCAACTTCTGATTGTAGAGACACCTGGTGTCGAACCCAGGACACATTGATAGCTATGAATGCAAAGTTTGATTTGTTAAGACTGGTTCTTCTATCATGCTTAGTTTTAAGTCGATAGCATGCCGGGAATTACCTAAAATTTGTTTCCGTTATCTCCATAAGAAATGCATTGAGAAATGTAAATGGCGCCCTGGGATCGATCCAAGGATCATCAGCGAATATGTAAAGTTTGATTATGAAATTAATTTATAATCTCCAACTCCATGCCGAATTTCAAGTTTCCATGCCATCGGGAAGGGGTCCAAAAAAAATCTTAAAAATCGCCACAATACATTTTAAACGGCCGATTTTTGCCTCGACCTAGCATCGAACCCAGGATATTTTCCGTAAAACTCATTTATGTTTTCGATAGATCATGACAATATATAAAGGCTCCTAGATTTTCGATTCTCTACCTATCCCGGAAGTATTTTTTAAAAATTCCCGAAAATCAAAGCAATGCATTTAAACGGGAAAAATCGAGACTTTGGGGCCCTCTGGAATCGAACCCATGACACTGAGGTTTAAAATCGCAATTTTTCTGTGGGTTACACTCTATGGCCAATATGTCGTAAAAATTTCAAGTCAATGACGCTTGTGGTTTGGCCTGTGAGTTTGTATCCTCTCTATATATATATATGAATATATATATGGATACATGAATGAATCCGGAGAAGCATCTATATATAATAGATATATATATTCAACTCCATCTTCTTCATTTATTGGTAGCTTACCCCATTATTTATGCCTTCTAACATCTCCTGTCTTTAACTTTCCTTCTGTCATTTTCCTTTATTCTGCTCTCAATTACTTTTTTATCATACTCTCTCTTCTCCATACTTGACCCATCCATTTCCTCCGTCGATTCTTAATTGTTTCAATTAAAACTCTGTCTTCCCCAACCATCACCAGCACCACCGAGATTGTTTTCTTATCAATAGAACTAAATATTTTCCTATAGTAAATAGCCTATATTTTCAAAAGAGAAAAATGCAGCTATTTCTCATTCAATATAAATTTAATATGAGATATCAGTATATGAAACATCAAAGTTGAATGTAATTCAAGCCTGAAAATGGATTTTAAGTAGGTATTATTTTAAAAATGAATTAATTGAATGATGTATTGTAACCTATAGGTCCTGCCACCCTTCATTCAATAATTGCCAATTAAAAAGTGCTGCCGCTAACCCTCTGCTGCCGACACCTTCTGCTTCTTTCTCCGCCGACGTATTCGAAGAAGAGCACAGATTTTTCCGGTTCAATTTTAAATAGCATACGGTCCTCGGCTGATCTGGCGGGCCTTGGACTAAGGCGAAGTGGGTAGGTGGTCGGGCCGGGAATGCTGGGAAGTGTCAGCGGGACAGAGCCACTGCTGGGCGTAGCCGTGGATGTATGGTTTCCCGAGAGGCATAAGGTTACCACATGGCATCAAAACCTCAGCTCCAAAAAACAGAGGTTCGGGGAGGGATGGAAAATTACGCCACGAAAACTTGTTTCGTCCGCTAGGATTGGTTTATCATTCGAAGAGTGCGTCACCAGAGAGAATCGAGGCCCCGGGGCTAAAGGCAGGGTCCCGATGCGCGTTCTTTTGGCCCCAGAGGTTGTTAATTCCTTGGCGGTCGCATCGATGAAATTTCGGCCTAAATTATAAGGCGCCGACGCCCATCTAAAAGCTGTAATTAAAGTTTTGTTTCCGTCAACTGTCCGGTTGATTCGAATTTTTTCCCACTTTGATTCTCTTGGTCCAGGTATGCTCCAATTTTTGCCAAATTACAGTCGGGGGACTCGTCCGATGATTAGGGAGGCTCGTGCGTTTCTTCCGTACGAATTAATTTCGGGAAGTTGCGTTTTTTTAGAGAGAGGAGTTGTTTAGAAAATTGGGGATTGAATCTTTTTCGCCACTCTCTGCCACGCACGTAAAATAAGCGTAGGAAAATGAGCGTGAGTCATCTTTAGGTCGATTTATGCAGATTGGACGTCCTATTATTGGAATTGGCCGCCTTGAACAAAAATCGTTTGCTTATTTTCTATGATCATCTATCATCCTGAGAAAAGTATAGGTACGTCATCTTTCTATACATCATCTTTCTTTATATTTCTACGATCAGTTTACTTTAAGGTCGATAATCTTCTTTTTTGGGGGATGTTATGTCCGACGAAGTTATAAAAGGTAAACAGAAATTTCGATTTTTGTTTACCGATAGTCTAAAAACGAGTGTCTACTAACTACAGTTTATACATAGGATACCCGCGATTGAATCAACTATTCTGAATTCTGGTGATTTTACAAAACACGGTCGTTGTTTTTGGTAATAATAAGGTGAAAGGTAATACTAATAGCAAGGGTTTTCTAAGGTAACTACAGTCATGAAATTTTACACAAAAAGAAAGTATCTTAGCAGCCATTTTTAGAGAAATAATGCCCAGGTATTTTTGGTACTTTAAGATTGTTATTTGAGTAATTTCTCCAAACTGGTTGTTCCTTGGAAAGTTTTTGATCCACCCCCTTGACATGTGATATTCTTCCTGGAATCGTGTCATCGAAATGACGTGCGTGAATTAAGGACTTCCAAGAACGTAGCAGATTGAAGCTCTATCGTATGGTTTCAAATTAAGGCAATCATTCTGATTCAATATTGTGTTGATGATTTTCATTAAATTCTAAAATCAGGCTTGGAATTATGTTTATTCTCTGCTCATCTACTGTTTAAAGCGTGGATATATGAGAGCTAATAGAAAAATAGATTTCTAGTAGAGGCTGTTGTGGTATTGCAATAGGCAACAAATCTGACAGATTATGTAATCATAGATGTATTTTACCTGTCTATATTATAAGATTGAACCTATGTTTCTGTCTGGTTCAGATCCCAAATTCAGATCAATATCTTCGATGGATTCGGTAAAACTTAGCGGTCGGCAGATTCCTAAATTTATTGTAACAGGAATATCTGGACTTAGTTCGCCTGAAGAGCGCTGCCATTTTTAATATGAAGGTACAATATATGAAATTTCTCTAGGATTTCTCTAAAATAAAGATGAATATGTACTACCTTGGCTCCATCTTCTTAACCACAACTATCAGCCTTGCTAGATATTTCTTGTTATGAAAATATGTGAAGTAAATATGTCGTCAATGTAAGTTAAGGCTAACAAGGAAGCTTCTTCCCGAAGGCTCACCTTAAAAACATTGTTTACCGATTCAAAGTGTCTCACCAAATAACCAGAGGGTGTTGTCTTCCATTTTCATCGGTATAAATTAAGGCCCTGTTTCCTCTTACTTCCATCAGATTGCTTTGATTGCTTTTTCATCTGTCAAAACTGGTTTTCGCCATTTTTCACCAGATCCACGCTTGTGCTGTTAGTATCTTAACATCTTGTTTCGCCCTATCGTCGCTGCATCAAAATCTTAATTGAGAACATTTCATACCGGTGACACGTGATTACCTGTAATAAATACACGTCAATAAATTCTTGTATTGCTGGAAAGCTTTTTGTCAGGGGAAATATTAGTCAATACGTACGTAAACACTTATTTTTACTGGTTATGAATTTCTTGAAAACAAATTGAAGTCATTTCATTAGCGGAATGCAATGTGTGTAAGATTAATCAGTATCTATTTACATTCGACGTTTCATTATTAGTATTGTATTATCTTATAGTTGGTTTATAGAGTCTTAATAATTTTGTGCTATCTAAATTGTCTAAATTTCAGATTTCGCTTACTTTATTGAAGGAGAAGCTGTGTCAAAGTCATTACGTTTCATAAGTTTGATTTTTTACGTTATTCTTTCTCGTAGTTATGTAGCTGAGATATTTAGTTTCTTCCGACTTGTAGCGTACATTTAAGGTGCTTCCGAATTTTACGGATAAGCATCATTCTTATGAGAGGCAAAAAATTAAAGCAACGTCGGGAAATTATGAATTTGCAGGAGCGTGAAAAGGAGAGACAGATATTTCATCGCACTTAATGAAATTTATGCTTAACTGCTCTCAAGCGGATCACGTGATGCATAAACAAGGTCGCATAATTTCGTTCTAGATGAGATAATGAAGAAATGAATACCACATGACCCATCCCTGCTGGGTGGGAATTATTGCGTAGAATTTTGTGAAATTATAAAGATTATCAGTGAAAATATGTAGTACAGTATAGCTATGTAAGCTTCAAAAGTAAATAAATAATGGTCGTATTCTCTACAGTATTATATTTCTGGTTATATCATTTTGAAGTATGTCTGGCTTACATCATGGAGATATTGTGTACGAAGATAGCATGCAAACAGATATCAACTTATATCCATATGGTGAAGGAAATTTTGGAAGCGAAATAGTATTATCTTCCTTAAAAAATATTAAAATAAAATAGTCCTCTATATTGCTCCATATTTTTATATTTTAGAAAAATATTCTTTTGCAATAACTGAATCAAAAGGCACAAGTTTTTAAAACATCCTCTGAATTTATAAACAAACATAGTTACTACTAAGTTATTCCAAAATTACCATTAAAGAGGAAAACTTTTGTCTTTTTCATCTTTCAAGTAATTATTAATTATACCTTACTCTGAAAATTAATAAGTTACAACGATGTTCATTTTAAAAATGCTTATTTTTCTTCCTTTAATAATAATAATAATAATAATAATAATATTTATTAATCCAGAGACATACATAGGCATGTATAGGACAAGTCAATCAACATATTCACAGACAGTCAATACATAATGAATAGAATACATAATGTACATAATAATTTTGGAATAATGAATAATAAAAATTCAATACATAATGAATTACAATAACATAACACACTCAAAATACATGATATTCAGTAGCAATATACAGTTTAATCACACTTTCTTTTCGATTATAAATTCTTCTACGCTGTAGTAAACTTTATCTGTTAAAAATATTTTCATTTTGTTTGAAAATGCATTGATATTACTCTCCTTTATTGCACAAGGTAAGGCATTAAATATTCTAAGAGCCATTACCTGGAAGCTCCTTGCATATAGGCTAAGCCTGTGAGAAGGAGTTCTCAAAGACAACCTTCCTCTAGTGTCATGGGGATGTTCGATTCTGCCAAGTTCAAACTTACTTAAGTTCGATTTAACATACATAGCAGAAGCATAAATATAGGCTGAGGGCATTGTGAGTATCCCCAAGTGCTTAAAAAAGGGCCTACAAGATTGCCTTCTTCCAATCTTAGCAATTACTCTTATAACCCTTTTTTGCAGTATAAAGATGGTTTTCCAATTAACAGAATTACCCCATATTATAATACCATAAGTCATCACAGAATGAAAAGTGGCAAAATATGCAGTTCTCAGCACATTAATGTCTACTACTGAAGTTAATTTTCCTATCAGGTATGTTGCTTTGCTCAACTTTGTTCCAAGATATTTAATGTGGTCATACCAGCTTAATCTTGGGTCAATTACAATTCCTAAATATGTTATTGGGGTTTGATTTGTGTTTTGAGCATTCTTGGCTAGAGAAATTTTTAAACATTTTTTTAAAACATTTACCATATTCTATTTCAGGTACTGAAAAGTGATACATAAATAATCCATCTTATATTTTAAAATGAGTTACAAATAATTTAAAATCTACACAACAGTTATATGCAAGGCAATTGCGTCTTTCTTTCATATTCACTTAATATTTCTCCAATTTGATCTTCGAAATCTCTACTTAAAGGTTCTTTTAGAAATAAATTTTAGAAGGAACATTGTCAGTAGTTGTTTCCGTGCGGTTAAATGGTAAACACCTGAGTAGTGACACATTTATGACATTTACATACTTCGTTAATTATTGCTGATTTTATCATCATCAGAAACAAGTAATCAATACGTTATCTCCTTGATATAATATATGAATAAATTTCAATTATTCATACGTCATATGTTACACGGAAGACTATAATAAATGATTAGTATTCCACGGTTTGAATCAAGATTATCTGTGCATACATTGCTGTATTGAGCAGAGTATATTATATCATTATTATGAAAATAGCTAAATAATGAGCGAAAATTTCATAAGGAAATATTATAATGTTTTGTAGTCGAATGAATCTATGGCCAAAAATCATTATCATGGAAAGAAGTTTTATCCTTTAATTATTCCCTGTAGAGGACATATTCTCTTTCGAATTATCATACTCTGGATAGGTAAAGGCTGATGGAATCGATTGTGTTGCATAATTAATTTCATTGATTAATTTTTCGTGCACGTCTATAGAGACAATCTAATACATTAGTGAATTAGAAATTCAAAAAGAAGTTTTATCAAAAGATAAGGCTTTCAGTAATGAATTGTTGACAAAGCTGGTCATTTTTTTATTTTTAATCTTTTGTTGATTTCGTAAGATCATTTTTTTAGATTTATAGCTTTAACGTGTTACATAGCTTTAGTGTGTTACAAAATTTTATGATGAACTTTTGAACCCAGCAAAGACAGAAAAAATTTATAGAGTTAATGAAATAAAGTTTCTCTGTTTTTTTGAACGGGGTCTACATTCGTGAGAATTAAGGATTGAATATATCACTAAAATTTTCAAAATATTAGCGTTCCTTTGAAGTATAATTGGAAGTATATATTAATTATCCATTAATCTTTTGAAAAAACCCGCTATTCCTTATCACAGGATCATATTGTTTGCCTTGAGCATGTGATTTAAATTAAGGAAAAGGTTAAGCACGATAGGATTCTGTTTTCTTTCTTTTCAAAAGACCTTTCCTATTATGAGGCCATTTTGTCCGCAAATTCATAATTTTATGATAAGCTATCGCTCACTCAACGAGAACAGAGACCTTTCTTGTGACTAAAAGGTTTCCTATTCCGTGTAATATTATTATATCACGAAAGGAATTTTCTTTTACGAAATTAATACGGTCAAAATATAAAGTAATAAATGGATTCATATTTAATATAGATATTCGATGACAGAGAAAGGTAAACACTCCTTTTTACTTACTTGTTACTTATAATTTTATTATACGGCAGATAATTCTTCAAGCTGGCATGTCGTCCGTTATTTCGTATATTTATGAATTTTAAGAAGCGTACCTACAGTTTCGACACTCATCCTTTTCATCGATGTTGTCAGTTTCAACCGGAAGCTTATTATTTACCTCGCGTCTTGATGTAATTCTGCATCTTCTGTTTAATCCGGCATCTTTTCTCTGATCCGTCATCTTATTTATTTTTTCGGCATCTTCCCCACTTTATAATCCATCTTGTTAGTTTCACGTATGGAATCTTGCTTGTCTCATATGCCTTCTTGTTCAATTTATACACCATCTTATTGTCCTCAACATTGCTTGTTTGATTAGATATATAATATAGAAGGATTCTCGGTAAAAATGAATTCATTGGCATGGGAAAAGGAATGGTGAAGGGGGTGGAGTATTTGAAATTTTTCTAGTAAATCTAATTTGCTTGTATTGGGGCAGGAATGGACGATTATAGATGAAAAACTTGCATCGAAGGCATGGTCGCTCAAATAAATCTCAGTTGGATGTAAACATTGTATTTCTTTTTCGTTTTTGATTAGGTTTCCTTACTAGTGAGTTGATATGCATTCTTTATGAAGGTACCTTTTTCTAAAACCTATTTTTATCGATTATTCAATTTCCTCTGTTCATTGTCGCCATTTACCGGCCGTTTTTAAGAGAAGAAAATCTTTAAATTTTCCAGTCTTTGTTTCAGCTTTAAGATATAAGTTAGACGTGCCAGGGGTATGTACAAATCTTTCCCCGGAAAAGTTTTTAGATCCCCATTTAATGAACCAAATTCGCTAAAACTCTCGCGCATAATTAAGACCCGTTTACTGTTTACCCAATGCATGTGTAACTATTCGGATCCTTCTCATGAAATTGGAGCAGTACATTTTTTCCCAAAATGAAGTACAAAAACGGATGACTTAAAAGGTTTGTGCACCGCCTCGTTATGTCGCCTTTAGAAACTTTTCCTGGCGGAACAATACGGAGGAGAAAGAAAAAAAATTCCGATTTATGTCAAAATAAAGTCCTAAAGCCGCGGAGATATTTTATGGAGGCAAACTTTTGAGAAGTCCTTTGGGAAATATATCCCGTTCTTCGCCAGGGCAAGGAAGAAGAGATTATGTCTAATCCAATAATTCTCATCCTTTTATTATTTGCGGAAGGCTTACAGCGTGATCATAATAACCCTCTCTTCTTTCCGTACGTATAAGATCGCGTATGGTGAACGAGGAGCTCCCATTATCAAGTAACTAGCATCTCCGTTAGCTGCAGAAATAGCGGCTATGTTAAAATTAACAAAACTTCAACCATTCAAGGTCATTTTTATGCATAACATATTTGCATTATTTCTGCGATTCCACAAGAAATGAAACCGAAATTAATTACACTAAAACATCCGGAATCGCCTTTTTAGTCAACTATGGATCCTTTAAAATATTTATCTACCTAACTTGTTAAATTCAAATGTTGCAACAGTAAGGACTATTTCCCAATAAGGAATAAGATATCCATTAAAAATTGCTTGCAAAGGTAAATGGAGATTAATTAAATTTAAGTTCTGCATGGCATTAATCGCTTATGTATTTTTGGCAAGTCAAGCTGAAATATCTCCAGAGAATTCTGATTTGTGTAACAGTAGCAGTTATAAATATTTGCATTTATTGACATTTTTATTTAGGTTCCATATTTAATTGCTATCTCGGTTAAAACTGAAATATGTACAAACATAATGGGTTATATAGTGATATAATGTCTGTAGAAAAAGCGAAAATATGCCTCATAACTTATAAAACATTTTGGTTTCTAAAACACTTTGCTAAAATTTTAAATTTTCTTATGTAGTATTTTATTATCATTTAATTTTCTATTCTGGTCGCTCGTTAGTGTGTGTAAAGTTAAAATCAATAAAAAGTTACTCAAGATAGAAAATTCCCCGAAAGAGGCAGACAGGTTAATGTAATCTATTGACCAAACATGAAGAAGTTGATATTTTATTAATATGTTTAAGAAATCTGAAAACAGCATATGGTGTTAACATAGGATACTAATAATAACAGACAGATATAAAAATCAACAAGAAGGAACGATAAACCATGTAATCAGAAAGAAATATAGAAAAGAGATACGATCGATTAATGAAATGTAATCGACAATTTTGATCGAAATAAGACGAGAAAAATAAATATGTAAATAATGATGATCGTATTATTCTTCTTTAATTAATTTATTTCTCTAGGTCTTAAGAATAAGCTTTGGAGTGTATCTTTTCACATATTGGAAAAATAATTCCACCTCTAAAAATTAAAATTTTTAGTAAACATTCTGCTATTTTAAGTAGGGTCCCTAGAGGCTGCTATAATATTGCAATGCAACTGGTCGTAAAACCCCTTCCTCGTGCAGAATAGCATCGATAAGTATGAATAAGTCATTTTTCCGCTGCTCTTTATGACTTCTATGGAGTTTTTGCCCGTCGGACGATGCTTTCGGAAAACTTTGTGTATTTCGAGAGAGAAAATTGTTTTGGACATTTTGATGAATGGCCACGTTTAACATGTCTCTTGGTATGAAAAGGATGTTTTCGCCACGTCGTAGGTTGGGCCGATTCAATTCATATCGCGCAAACGACTGGGCAGAATCAGTTGATATCTGGTACATCATTTTGGCATCAATCCAAGTGGAAAGTCGACTCTACGACTACGGCCTATTGTTTTTTCTGGGTTATATAAACAAAATAACAATTCTTTCGCGTCGGACTGGGAGAACCGCCGTCAATTCAGGAGCATTTTTCTCAATTGGTCTGCTAATGAAATATCTCACACGTAATTGGGGCTCTGAAACAAACAATTATTGGATGATTTGTATGTTAATGGGTGGGTGTGAAGAGACGGAAATTATCATGCGTGTCAAATATTTTAGATGTAGATTTATTAATTTTGGTAACTAGCAAATAATACTTATCCTCAATTTAAATTACAGTTTAAAGGGTTATAATGATGCTGAAACTATAGCAATTGTGGAGTTGAAAATTTCGTGACTATGACAATTGATGCCTATTACTTGAATAGGGAGCAATCCTATTCGAGAAAAATAGCCTCTGTATAATCTAATGTTAGAATAAGGAATCGACTGATTATTGTATTTTGTATTTGGACCTTTTGCGACTGTGAGAAATGAAGGTAGTAAATAATTATTTGCTTAGAATCATTGAGTGAAGCCGTAGCATTGTTAAATTCCTTAACTCGAAACAAATTTAACACCTTTTAAATTGTAGAATTTGCTGATATTCTCCAAAACTTCGCTTTATAAATGTCACTAGTAATTTTTTAATATTTTATTCCATTTGGAATATTAATAATTTAGTCGTTTTTTTAACTAGAGCGAGACCTGGATCGAAAATAATCTCGACTCTACCCTGACCTGATCTAAGGAAGTGTTATTTGTTACGATCGTTCACAATTTCTTTTCATTCTCAAAAAAATACTCCATTTGTAAAGATATGGTAGCAGTGGTGCCTGTACTTAACAGGCCATGACTGTTCACCTTTGGCTATTTGACATATGGTCACCCAAATTTTGTTATAACTTTAAAAACGAGGAAAATCTGCTGACGGACTTCCTCGCACGTTGTTCAGAACCCAATTTTAGGTAGTAGCTCGGATAGGTGAATAGAGGTTCACTCGGCCGTAGTTTGCCACGCAGTAATCATATACGTAGGACACATGATAGGCGATGAAAAGAGACTACCCCAATACCGATATTTGGTTGATTGTTCAAGTTACGAGGAAAAAAATTTGGAAGAGCCCTCACTGGAACGGGTTCGTCCTCCTAAGGAAGGCTTCTGACCTTTTTCAAGTCCTAAAAAGTCGATGGGTTTCAAAGTTTTCCAATCATATATACGTCTAGGCCCATAGAAAAGCTAATTCAATGTTGATTTGGAAATCAAGCATCTGCTGATGATTTATTTCTAAATCGATATTTATTTCTAATCGATATTGATTTTTATTACGATGAAGGTTAGTGTTACGAAGCTTTTGTAAAAAAATAAACCTTCCATCTTAAACCTTTTACTATTACATCGGAATGCAATCCTACTTGTGTATCAGATGATCAAATTTTATAAAAGTACGCAATTTGACTGTAAATTGTATGGTAGGATTACTCTGTAGAAGTGTAGAATGTACATTTCTATGTAAAGGAGTCCTTCAATGATATGTCGACTTTTTTGGGTTTCTTCACCTTTATCTTTTAAAAAGTGTCTAAGGATTCTTCAAACCTCCCGGCGCTAGGTATCCTATTTCAAACCATACACCTTCTGTCACTAAATGTTAATAAATGGTTTCGCTGACGAGTTCCGTTTGCGTTCTTAGAATTGTCGTCAACTATCTTAAAATAAAAACGAGGCTAGTCGACAATATCCTTAAACGAAAAAGTATCACTTTGGAAGATTATTTAATGAGACTACTATTAAATTGAAAATTATTAAGGTTCCTGCCAATTAGTAGCAATGAATAACGGATTGCCCTTAAGACAATCAGAGAGTAACAATAAAATATATAACAAAATAAGATTAGATAATTAAAGGAAAAAAGCGTCAATTACTCTAAATTTCTGAATTAAATTTTCCTAATTTTCTAATTAAATTATTATAAACTTCAATTAATTAAATGAGCGAAACTAAGGCCCATTAAGAAGAACCTCCATTTCGTTCTGTGAAATTCCATCTTCTCTGCCATAAATAAATATTTCCGCAAGATTTAATAGGAAACACATCTTGTAGATTGAAATCTCCAATGCATGCATCTTCGAAAGGCGGGAAGCCTCTGTCATGCCACAGTCTGAGGAATCACCTCGTTTAATCCCAGCTCAGAATTCGTCGTTAGGAAAAAGGGTATTAGGCTAATAAGACGAAAGGGCATTCTTTTTGGTGGTCTTGACCCAGAATCCCCGCGACAGCCTCATCTGCGGCCGTCCAAATCCTCCTTGCAAGCTCGGTGCTGCATCTCATGCTAATGTGGCTCCAACTAAGGGGAAAAGGGCCCAACTAAAAAGGAGGAAAAACCTGACCAGACAACTGGGAGTGCGACAACTCATCGGACCCGATAACTGACCGTGCGACTACACACCGGCAACAGATAGCTACGAAAATTGCAATAATATTAAATTTTCAACGTTAAAACAGCTGAGTGGTAGTCTAATTACTGATTAAAGTAGTTAATAATTTATTTTCTATGTAAGAACCCTGCAGGCCGCCTTTCGACGTGTGGCAGGGCCTGCAAGCATTTTGATTTTCCTAATAGGTTTCTTTCGTGTATCGTTCGCGGAAAAAATGAATTCTTGAAACGATTCCTTCTAGCAGTATTTCCCCAATCTTCCTTGTAGTATCAGAACGACCTAATTAACAGGGAGGTGGTTTTTTATAGGTAACATCTTATGAGAACATACTTTCTCTGAACTTATTTAGTATATTTATCCTTTGAATTAGTAATCTATCTTCTAATGATTCCCATCCCGCGTCCTATACCATCTGAGTTAAACTGTAAGCAATTCTTTACATATTGCATTGCCTTTCGTTGTAATATTTATAAATCCCGAAAATGACATTTTTCGGCAGGGTCCCATACATGCATACTCAAGGTGAGGCTTTACTAGCGCCAACTAACATAGCTCGCGAGCATTTTCTTCGCTCCTACCGACTATTCTTCTGACGAAGCCGAGTTTTTTAAGTACTTTATTAATAAAAATTGTCGTAGCGATCTGTTATCAGCACGATGAGTATTCGCTCGGTGAGTTGTCGAAACCATGAGTTGTCGTACTCTAAGTTGTTGCATTCTGAGTTGTCGCACTCTGAGTTGCCTCGGAACCGAGGAACAGTTGAAGATCGAAAGAGCGTACCGAACAAAAAATAGCTAAGAGCGAGCGCCGGATTCGGAAAGGGAAAAATTGTATGAAAAACGTCGAGGCACACCTGCGGAGGATGAGGGATATGAAAAGAAGTGGAGCGAAAGGGTATAAAGGAAAGAATGGCAGGACTTTTCAGGATCTTTTTTTATCATTGGGAGCGCGAGAGAGAGATCATTCTTGCCGTTACGAGCGTGGCTTAATTGTTTGTCGGACGAAGGCGTGGGAAATTGAATTGAAGGGGTGATGCTCGGGGAAAAAGACGGAGGCGTTGCGAAAGCTGTTCCTTTTTTTCCCTTAATTTCTTCCCTCGCGAGAAATTAACAATCTGTGGACGAATTCCCTCTTTCTTTCTTTCTTTCTCTGGCCCCGAATGACGACAAAATTGCGCCCTCGTAGAGCCTTTGTTTGTTTCGAAAAATTCGGCTATATCGGACGTGAAAAGGGAACTCCGTACGGCGTATTTTAATTTTTCGTTCAAGTTTTGGAGGTTTCAAAGGGTTTGTATTTTTTTCGCCGAATGTGTCGTTCGATTGACGAGAATTCCATGGAAAACAAAGTTATAAGCGTCAAAGTTGTTCGTTATGAAGCGGCGTAGAGGTATTCCGGATGTATCTGTTCTGAGGGAACAGTAGTGTGTATTGTGCGCGTGTGTAGGAGAGTAAATGTTTTCTATGAAGCTTATCGCCCCGTTTTCTACTACGCCTCGCATAAAGGCCGTCCAAATCCGAACGAAACGGTGTGACTTTTCATACGTTCCGTTTTTATGTTACTATAGCGTATTTAGTAGAGAGCAAAAGGACCATATGTCGTCCTCGAAAAATGTCAAAGAGAGAGCACCATTTATGCTTGAGGTGATTTTGAGGTCAATTTTAGCTGCGTTATAATAAACTCGCGATAATTCTGTTCACATTTTACTATAATTAATATGCATGAAATTGATTGAACGCTTCCTTAGTTAATACGTCTTTCTTAACTCACACCCAAGAAATATATATACTAAAGTACTAAGCCCTGATATCCCTTTGAAGGCTCTTCTACAAGAAGTAGGAAATTTTTATAGTAGTTTTCCTGGAATTCATTGTGTGGAGTTCTGATAACGGAGTGGCGGAAAAATTAAAGTATTCTCTCCTTCTCAACTTTATTCCATTTTGTTTGTGTCTGCTGATGTATTTAACGATTACTGTGATGATTATTAAAATGGTTTTGGTAGTGATATGTACAGTATGATGTCCCTCGTGCCTCCAACCCTCTAATCGGGAAAATTGAACTCAAACACAACCATTATCTAAATAGAGAAATCCGATTATTCGGGAATCGAACCCGGGATTTAAGGTTTGGAGCGTTAGCATGCCGTCACCTCTGCCACCGCGACAAGTTGATGAAAAAAAATTAAAATGATTGAGCAATATATCCTAATAAGTTTTGTTGCACTATATATAACCTCTATACAAGACACATTTTGGCAATAAATTTAGGTTTAGAAAATGCAGTGAGACTTCTTCAAAGATTAAGGTAGCTAATTTTAATTAGAAGTTGAAGATGCATCTGGCCTTAGAACTGATTTATCTACCTACAAGTATCCTAAGAAATTGATCGCACTGTTCGGAGGCAGTACTGATATGATTCCCTTTGTTGGCTAAGGATTCTCAGCTGCTATGAAATGGACAATGTATTTGTGTTACATATCATGGAGACATATAAGTCGCGAATTCCAATAGTATAATAAAATTATAGAGAGGAATGCTTCTATCTTTATTTAGGGCTAAAGTAACGCGTTGGTTAAGTTACTCTCATCAACCCCACTTATCGCCTCATCAAAGGTTGAGCGCTCTCTATCAAAATTTTCCTTTCACTTTTCCGAATCAGAATGAACTCTAACCTTCCATCAAATTGCCAGGAGGTTTGAAATTTTCACGGTTCTTCTCATTTCTTCATGTTATTCTTAATTCTGTTGAGTTTAGTGCTTACATTACGCAACTAGGAAGCCCTTTGGTTTTTGCTCTTTCAGTTTCGTGCTTCCCTCGTTCTATACATTTTATTCATCGTTACTTTGTGCTGTTGTTAATCTTGTTGACACGAAACCATACATTCAAAGACACTGCAGCACGCTATACGAGTAAGAACGAGTTTCATCCTCAGTTAAAGAAAAATAACTTGTTTTTTCAGCGGACCTTGGGAAATCGACTCTAGATGCAGATTAACGTAAGACAATAAACACAATGGTTGTAGTTGCTGCATTTGGGACCTGAAAATTTCAACCTAAGATACGGGAAAGCGTAAGAAACGAGAAAGTATGATTGGGATTACAATATATATGGATATCTGAAAATGGGAGGAAGGCATGAAAATTTACTAAGAAGGACAATTGAAATCTGGATTGTCAAATATTAGTACTGATAAATAATTAACGAGTTCGTACGCCGAAATACGAGAGATTTTTATTACAGCATATGTCTCTCAAAAACTGAAAAATTTCCAATGTAAAGTATTTTTAATTCGGACGCAAAGTGCAGCAATTCATGACTTTAACCTAAATAGGATTATAGTATCGAATTAATGATTAAATTATTCCCTTCGTACGATATCTATAATCCTAATGTTGACCTTTTGAAGGCAGTCATCCAATCTCGTATATAACCAGCAATAGGATTTCCAATCTCCATGCAATCGCCAAACAAAGAGATTATCTTATTTTATCATCTCTGTTGAAACCTCTCCAAACCTTCATAAAGCTTCTCACCCTTGACCTTAAGCGGCAGTTTAATTTTCTGCACTCCTCTTCACGCCCACTTCCGCATACGTTCTAAATACCTTATGACATACTTCCCTAGGTTACAGGTCTTGATGTAAAGAAATGCCGCATCCGTGACCTGGCTCCAGATTCGATAGTATTCTCTCGGGATATTTTGGCTCAAGCAACGCTCGAACTATAGGACAGCATACAAAACTTATGGGGAAGGTTTTTAGTAATATCTATAAAATAAATCGATTACATTACAGTTTTTGATAATGACACTCAGATCTTCACGTTACCATATGTAGTATATATATGCTTTCAATTTTATTTAACATATTTATAAAAGTTTAGTGGTTATGTCTAAAAAAATAAGCTATTGAATCGTTGATACTTTCACGAGTGTTTTGCGACCACAGTGTAAGGACTAAAAATATGTTGAGGTATATTTGACAGTGTTGAGTCACGTTGATAATTTATTGTTGAGCCAAAGTACTGAAAGATTTGATTGTTTTTTTCATCGTAATAGCTCAAATTTTAGCTTTAGTAGCTCAAGCCTCTCAAGTTTTCCTTTCTATTTGAATGCATTCTAACGTTGTTTGTGTTTTACTGCAATATTCATGAGTATAGGCTAGGTCTAGATTGTTTAATATTGTAATATTTCCTAGTTTCGACTGCTATTATTTCATTACTGTAATTTACTGTTGTCCTTAGGTGGCCACAGGACATCATAAAAATTTGTTTATTTATAGGCTATGTCAAAGTTGAGATACATTGATATTCATCCAAAGGCAGAATCTACTCCCACGTCCATATAAAACCATTAGGATGGAAGTTACATCATCAGATCCTCTGTAGATTTTCTTAAAATTAACCGATTGACTTGCGTGTAAAGTCATTTTTGTTTGAATTTAAGTTGTTGAAAAAATTTCATTTTGTTCTAGTAGAAAGTTGTTTCAAAAACTAACGGAATGGCAGACGGGTCTGAAGGTCACGTGATTCCCCTCTTTTTGCTAGAGGAAACAAGAGACTTTATAACAATAGAAGGTTACACAAAGCAATTTTTTATGAGTAACCTTCTGTTGCTATTATGGAATTCAAACAAGTAAAGGCTGATACTATTCCATGAATTATTTTATAGTCCCTGTCTCCCATAAAGAAATTCATCATTATAATTATTAATATTATTATGCTCTTGTTTTCTAAGCACTCATCTGTGCCATTATAAAATAAATTACAGAATGAAAGGACTGTCAGCGAAAGAAAAAAAAAACTGTGAAACACAGCGGTTGTTATCTCTCCCTAGAGATAATACGTCTGAGACTACCCCCCTCGCATAAAGAGCCCCCATCCTATTAATTAATCAAATCCCTTAGAAGAAGAGATATTCATCCACGTTTTAACCCGGTTCAATTCCTCATTTTTTTCCCATCATCGGCGGAAGGCATTGGCATTTTCCCGCAGAAAATCCCTTAAAAACTTCCGCCGCTTAAAAAATTAAGTCCGCTCTTTCTTTTTAGGATCCGTTTTGTCTTCGCGTGATGACCCAACGTTACCACGAGAGGGAGATCGATAGCACGGCGCGATGCGTAACAATGGAGAGGACAATGGGAGACGTAGGGAGAGAGAAAAAAAGAAAGTGGGATGAAAAGGGAAATCACAGGGCTGTAAACAAGGGAGAGAGCAGCGGAGACCATGAAAGTTTATTTTATTTTCTGTCGAGAGCAGTCTAGGAAATAAGAGGTCCAAGATGAAGCAGTCTGCAAATAAAGGATTTTACGCGTTACAAGGAGATAAATTTCGCTCTCTAGGTCTCGCGAAATTAGAAAGGGGAATTTTTACGGGATACTAATATTGTTTCCTAACACTACTTTTGTAAACACTATACCCAATCAACATCAATTTCTCTTCATAAATAGAATATATTTAATTGGTCTTTTGGTGAAGAATGGTTGAAAATATACTGTATTCATTTTATTATTTTCTCCTTCTGTATGGCTGTGATAAATGGAAGATAATGAGTCACATGCATTAGTATTATACCCATCGCTACGTTTATGTGCCTCAATATTCCTTATACAATGTCATTTCTTTCGTTATAAAGTTCGAGTGAAATGAGTGATGTAATACTACCTATAGTAACTAATAATAATGGTGTTTTTCAAATAAACTTCTGAGCTGTGGCTTCATTAGTATCAGAACTGTTGGTGGCAGGAACTAAAATTGGCCCTTTTTACATCAAAATAAATTTCCATGTGTTTAAAAAGAAATAGAACTTTTAGTGGTGAGAATTCATATTGACGTACATTTTCACCACGGACAGTTTTAAAAGTAGAAAAAGTGCTTTTAATGACATAAAGGGCGAGTCGAAAAAATTTTGATTAATACGTCCTTTTTTTGAAAGTTTACGTAGCAAATTTCAGTAAATATTTGCGTTACTATCAATAAATTTTGTTGCTACAACAGCTACTGCTAGCCCCCTTTTATTCCGGTGTTTATTTACACTGGTTACCATGTTAACGGCTCGAGGTGTTTTGGTGCCCCAAGCGAAGAATGTATCAGGTGACCTGCCTTTCACTATTTTTCAAATTCCAGCCATTCTAACAGGTTTTAGATCAGTATTATTTAAATTAGTAGAGTATAGGTTTTCCGAAAAGACATTATATGAGAAATTCCGTGTAATCTGCTGTATAGCTACATTTTGACTGCTGATATTAATGACTAATTAATGCTAGTGAGAATTCCAAAATGAAAGAAGAATTTTCACATCCCCATTCATATTAGGCCGTTATGTTTTAGAAACCTGTAAGTTTTTTCTATCAAACTTGACGTAATGGCTCACTTTTGCCATTGTAACAGAGCAAGTATATTGTCTTGTGAATTCAAATTTTCGTTGCGATTTTGCTTGGGCCGATTTTTATTGAGCCGGTCCTGTCGGTTACTTACTCATTGTCGTCAATGTTCACCAAAGTTATTACCGAGAAAACAAAGAAAACATCCAATAAATATTTAATTGAATGACAAATTAAAATTCACTTTAGGCTGTCAAATACAAAAACATTACAATAACTCGGTAAATTACGGTTTCTGTCTTCTAACTAACAAATTGAAATTAAAATCCTTTTCTATTTATGTATTTTTAAGAATTGTAAAGAATTCAGTGTTACATTTCGAAATACATATAATCAGGTGTAATCCTACCGAAACTTATAACTTACTTTTTGTTTGGATATCACATATTCCCAATGATGAAATTAAATGTCATGTTATAACGTAACACGTATTTTACTGCATAATTACTGTAAACATTTTGAAATACATATAATCAGGTGTAATCCTACCGAAACTTATAACTAACTTTTTGGTTGGATCCCACATTTTCCCAATGATGAAATTAAATGTCTTGTTATAACGTAACACGTATTTTACTACATAAGAAACATCTCAGTCATTTTTGACTGCAAAAGCTACTAGTAGATGGATGAATTCACTACAATAAGTTAACGCAACTTCAGTGATGCTCTGAAATAAACAGATTACTCCCACGAAGTTGTTAAACGCGGCAACTTCGTAGCGAGCCAAGAAAATCGACAAAATCGGCTTGTATCACCTAAAAACGTTTCCTTGTTAGGGTGACAGGGGAAGAGGTAAGAGTGAGTGGAAGAAGCGGTGAATGACGGGGGTTCATCGGGAGAGGCACCGTACTCCGGTAGAGTTCACCGTCTCCGCAGTACGCAGGCGGAAGGACCGGACCTAGGTCATTAATTACGTGAGGAAGAGGAGAGAGAGGAAAGTGATGGGGTGAGTAAATGCGGTAGAGAGAGAAAAAATAGGGAGAAAAGAGACAAGAGGTAGGGAGAGAGTCGGAGAAGGGCTGGAGAGGGGTTGTTTTAAACAGACAGAGCGACAAACGACTTAACCCGAACTAAATTGGGACAAAACTCTGCTACCTCATGATTCATTCTTTGTTTTAATTTACGACGAGGTGATCGCTGGTACCAATATTCGGATTTTACGGTGATGAAAGTTCTTACGGGAATAATCCCGTTTCTCTTTCTGCCTTGTTAAATAGCCTTACTGCAATCATCAACTCAGTTTCGGGTTTTAGGATCGTTAGTCTTTGCAATTAGGCAAAACTAGGATGTTTTGTAAGATAGATTATTATTACTAAATGTAAATCAAAGGTGAGCTTTTTTTAACTTGTATAAATAGTTGTTATTTTGTATTTTTAATGGGAATTGAAAGATACCCGAGTTTTCCTGTTTTCGAAAATAATTTGAAACTATTACCAAGAAGCAATTAATTCTATAACAATGATAGTTATAGAGCAAATATTGCAACTGATTGCCTATTAATCATATCTAGCTCTAGGGAATATCATCCATCATTTAATTTCGTGGAATTAAAGTAGATTCCAGAGTTTTTCTGTTTTCGAAAATCATTTGAAATTATTACCAAGATGCAATCAATTCGATTTCAATAAAAGTGTTAGTGAAATTATTACAAATAATTGCACGTAAATAATAGGAAGCTGTGGGGAATATAATATTTCATTGAATTTCCTGGAATTAGTAATTTATTGGCTTTGGGAGTCATGAGTCGATTTATGAAGTTCACCGCATTATTATTACATTTAACTGATTTGTAATTCCCATTGTTTACCATAATTAATGCAATCAATTGGATATATTAATACCTCTGTAGCTTTTACAATTTCACAGCTTTGAACTTGGCTGAGAGTCATATTAAATGAAGGATTTTCGGTTTCCTGATAACGAATGAAGAAAGTTCTTTATGCAACTCACATCCACCGATTTTTCTAAGTATTAAACCTTTCCAAGTATATTAACCTAAAAGCGTTGTCATTTGCTTCTTCAAGGCCTAGACAAACCGCAAAAGGGACCAAAATAATGTATTGCTGTCGCTAGTCTACAGTGATGACGAATTGCAAACGTCTGTACCACCGGCTGCATAAGATTCAGGGAGCAGAATAAGCCTCCGTTAGTTTTTTTGTGTAACTGATTGTTCATCATCAGCTATTATTAAACTAAAAAAAATTAAAATTATTCTAATAATCAAGATAAAATAGAAAGAATTTCCTTAGATTGAAGGTTAAATAGCCCTTGATTCAGAGATAAAATCAGTGAATAACCACAAACCAATGAATTTTAACACGTTTTATTTCCTGAAAGCGAACGGAAGGAGTCCAGATTTATATTCCACATGTAGGAACGTTGAAAAAATAATAGTTTTGTCTCTAATCAAACTTTATTTTATTCTAATTAACACTCACACAACTCTTAATTGTCTTACGTCTAGAGCGGAAAAAAGAGAAAATCCATTACACCTATGCAAGGCTCGTGCAAGGCTCTACGTGACATTTCGACGTTGGTCGAAAATGGGGAAAGACGCGGAGGAAGTTAAACGTGTAAGGGAAACGTTTGAGGGTGAGGTTTGAAGTGCAGAAGGGAGAGTTGGAGAGGGACAGCGAGTCCCTCCCCTCAAGAGGCAGTCCGTGAGGTACAAGGGATGCGAAAGAGAGGGGCCAGTGAAAAAAGGGGGAAGGATAAGGCGAATTAAGGAAAGGAAGAAGAGGAAGGAAAGGAGAGAGACTTGGGAGAGAGAGAATAAAACGCAAGTAGGTGGAGGAGGGCATGGAGAATGATTAAGGGTCAGGGAATGAAAAGAAGACAAAGGAAGGCAATGGAAATATACTCACGCAAGGGAATGCTGCGGAATACACGCCGTGAATATAAAAGGGAAAAAAGTAGGGCTTGCTAATTCCATCTTTCTCCGACACCTTTCTCCACGTCTATTATGTCTAATAGAGTAAACAGCCCCTCACTCTGGCAACGAAAGGTTTATTTATTCCATGGAGGGAGTATAAATCTCATCATCCTTTTTAAATGACGTTTTTCTTTTCATAACTTTCAAACCCTATTATGGTGGTAATGGACACGGAGTCATTGTTTAGCGCAGAGATTGGAACTATTACCATTGGAAGGTTGTATGTATGTTCTATTTGGCCGTATGAGAAACCATTAGGCTATATTTGAAGCTCGTATTGTCAGTTATTTATCAGCAATACGAGCCGCCAAGGTGGAGTAAGGAAAAATGTAGGCCCTGCTAGCCTTGAAATTCCGCCGAAGTCCTGGGTTCAAAACCTGGTTAGTGCATGGTTGTTTATGTTAGTATTGGATGAATGTTAGAATTAAATGTAATGGTGGTCTCATTTGACTAAATGGACCCTAAAGACTTTATTCTTATAAGCAAAGAGCAAAACATTGAAATTAAACGCGAAGAAGAATTCCTTAATTGAATTTAAAGGGAATATTTTGTACTTGTACAAAAGTGAAAAATTGGGTATGGTTGGGTTGGGACTCAAACCCAGTTCTCTCAGTTTCTGGGTAGGTCTTTTTTAGAATAAATCATATGTTGCGTTTTCTTTATGTCAATAGGGAGTTTGGGAAACTATATTTTACATTATGATTTTATTTTTAAGGCCAAAATGGGTGGATTTGTCAAGGTTTTGGAGGAGGTTGTTTTAATTCTGTTCATCAATCACTGTGAGATTACCACTGAAATGTCAATTCTGCTAAAATAGCAATGTTCATTGATTTCAAAAAGAAGCGGCTAAAATGAAAGCTTTCATTTGATTACTCATACCTCAGTAACTTTTGATAATATCACAGTTATAAAGGAGCAGAAATAGATGAGGCTGGATGCTTCTGTAGCCGGAGCGATAAGAAATATGTTCCATTTTCGAAGAATATATGAAAGGAATATTATATCATCAGTAATGACGAATAACGTAAAAAAGTTAAAATCTAAAAAACGAGAAATGAGGAAAAATATCTTTAAAGAGATCCCGGACATTTTAAGAGATAATTTATAGGCAAAATTATTTCTGAATCTGGTTTGTAATTCCACTTTGCCACAATAATATTTAATTCCCATGTTTAGCTCCTTTTCAGCATTTCATTGTTACAAAATATTCTTGTGATAGCGGAAAATGCCTACTTTCCTGCCACACAGTCTCTTACGTAGGATTCCAGTTGTTTTGGACACCTTGGTTTGTGTGAAAGGCGTCAAGTCAACGTGACGGCGTTTATTCATATTATTCATCCAGTTTATTTTATTCCGCCTTTGATTTTATTTTTTCGGAAAGTCAGGTTTTGACGTGGAAAATTATAATTTGACGAGCGCCCTACCTCTGTAAGGGTGTAAGGCAAAGAAATGAATATATTTTAATGTGGAATCTTGTTACATTTTCTGTTTCTCGTGGAAGTGGAAAGTGACGGATTGCAATTCTTTAATGAAAGGGCCGTTAGTATAACTTTGAAAATCAACTACCGAAACGTTGTCGAGGCATACTTTCGATTTCGAGGTATATTCATGCTTTTAAGATATTTGTGCCAAACATGTATTCAATCGTGAAAAAGTATAATAGACATTGATAAATATAGATACTACTTTCTTCTTTTAAGGGTAAGGTTTAATAAATACCAAATTAGGTATAAGTGTATCATCTCGTTTGACAAGTTATTATAACCATTAGTGAACTGATTGGTCAAAGTAGACCTCGCTTCCTACCTTTGCAGAATCATATCTATAAAGCTATTTTTATTCTTTTTAATATTTTACTGAACTTTATCGATTAAAATATTTTATCAACTCATATCTATTAAAACATGTCATCTATATATTTCTTTCCAAAAAATGAAAAAACTTGGTATCATCCACAGTGATTTGTCTGTGGAAAAATCACTGTGGAAGATACCAAGTTTTTTCATTTTTTGAAATGTCTATTCCGTTCCACGAAGTCACTCTTCAGCATATTAATTTTATATATTTCTTTTTGAATATTTTATCTATGTGTATTTATTTATGTACGTATTAGTCATTCTACTGACTTATATAAAATAACAAACTGCTTACTCTCTATGAATCGGAACAGTTCTTTCTATACGATTTTCAGGGTTATTAGTTTAGTTTATTTATTAAAATGTAACATTCACAATAAATTCAGATATTGGACTTAAGTGAATTGATATCTCCTCAGATACAAAAACAGTACAGAAGTAAAATACATTACTAATTACATATACCAATGTCACATTCAGAATGAATGTTAGTCTATAAAACTATTTTAATATATTTTTGTTTTAATATTTTACTGAACTGAACAGATTTAAGTATCTCATCAACACATATAAATAAGTAGAATAAGTAAAATGTGCATAAATAAAAGTTATATGGATAACATATTTCAAAATAAATATTTTAATAGAAATATGATAATCAACTGCTTACACTCTAGAAATCGGGGGAGTTTTTATAAAGTTTCAGGGTTATTCAAGGCATATACTTAGCCTTTTACAAAGCCTATAAATCTCTCATCAATTTTCCACCTAAATTTTGAAGGAATCGCCATTCCACCAAGCGTTATGATGCGTGATCAGATTCCTCAGCTTCTCTAGCGGCGCCTTTAGCTCAGGAAATTCTATTTCTCCCCAAGAAGTTACCTTTATAACGAGTACTTTTCGTTTACGATGATAGGCCGGAGTCATGATGGCGAAAAGAGCGTTATATCCGATCAGGCGCCGGAGTAAAGTCCCAAGTGATCCTAAGGATGATCATAACTTACGGGCGTATTCGGAGAGGCCAGCCGAGATTAAAATCGAACCACGAGCCGGCATTATGGACTCGTAGGAGTCATATGCGGCATGCATCGACTTGCATTAATACGAGAATGGTGCGCCGGGCTTTTAAGGGGGCGTGAAATCACTCGGGTACCGAAGTAACCGTCTTAAAACTAGAAGGAACGAAATTCGCTCAACCTGGAAGGACGGGAAGTGGTCATTTGACCACTTCGCTTCTCAGTACCTATTTCATTGCTTCTTTGCATCTTGGAGGAGTTTAACAGTTTATTTTAGGTATATCTATTTACTTATATAAACATTGAATTACTTTTTGCATCTGTCGATAGTTTATAAACAAATTTCTAGATTCTGCCAAGAGTTTATCATTTACACTATATCATCATCATGAGTGTTAAACCTTTCGGTAGGTTCATGTACACTCAAAAATCCCTATTCGACGCCATCTGCTTCTTTACCTTGAAGCTTACCCCACCCTTTAATTCATCAAACATCTATTTTCTTTTCTTTCCCTCTGCTTTTTCCCCTGAATTCTGTCTTCAATTACAGTCTTCACCAATCCCTCTCTCCTCAATACTTGACCCACCCATTTCTTCACATTGCTTTAAAAAACGTATTTCTAATAAGAATTTGTAAGACTTTCCTGTTTACCTAATTTTAATCTTGTATTAAAGTTGATTTTGAACATATTTTTCTCATTTTTCTTCCCTGCAGCTTGTGAGGTATGCAAAACTTGCACGCCCACGTGGTCCTATACTTAGTATTATATTTTGTTTACAATTGCAGTCTTCACCAATCCCTCTCCCTTCAATATTTGGCCCACCCATTTCTTCTGTCGGTGTTTAATTAATTCAATAAAAGCCGTATCCTCCCAAACCATCTCCAGAACTTCCCCTTTTATTCTCCTCTCAAGCCAATTTACTTTATAGGGCTATGAATAATAATCACGCTCTACTTAATTTCCGAAGAAACACCATTTAAATAAATATATATTTATATATATAATAAAGTATTCAAATATAACTATCTGCAGGAAAATATTTATAATATCGGTATAAGAGATAGTGGTCAGATGACCACCAGCCGTTCTTCTAGGGATAACAAGAAGTAAAAATGCCCTTATGTGCAAAATACCACTAACCCTTTCCTTATGATGTAGAAATTACCACATTAGTGTTAGCAAAATTTTAATTCGTTCATATTAAATTAGGGATGGCATCACACGAAGTCAAAGAGATTTTTGTTTTAATTGAAAATAGTTTACATTAAAAAATTTCGAAGTGAAACGCTGAAAGTGGTTCAATAACCACCGCTGTGCTTCTAGTGTAAACTTACGGCCATGTTTGGAAAGATCAGCTGAGATTAAAATCGAACCAAAATCCGGCATTATGGACTCGTATAGGAGTCATAAGTGGTATGCATCGCCTTGCATTATTACGGAAATGGCGCGCAGGTCTTTTAAGGGACGTTAAATCACTCACGTTAGATGCCGATGTAACCATCTTAAAGGGAGTTTCCTATATGGCGCGAGTATGGCTGCCGAAGACGTCGGGGCTCTTACAGAGCGCCTTTGATTAGAAGGCCGAGGGTCGGATTTCAAAGCATCCCTGGCCAGCAACCAAATTGCCAATCGGGCCCAAAGGATATCTTTTCTCGTCTAATGCGGAGTTTTGTAGGAGCCAAAGGGATTCCTAGGAATTCGATTGAGCGACAGTGTCTAAGTTCTTTCCTCTCTACGGTTCGAGAAATCCGTTTCAAGAAATGGTTTGCTAGGAAGTTCAGTTTCTTTGATTTGTGTTTAAACGATATCGCCTTCGCGAGAAAATTTTCATCTCTATCTTTTAAATTTATTGAATGGAAAAGATAAAGAACGTTACAGTGTTAAAATAAGTGAAGGAAATGAGGCAATTGATAAATGTATTGGAGAAAAGGAAAGTAAAATTCCTGGGTCATCTATTGAGACATAACACTATGAAAGGGATAAAGCTACAATGAAAAGAGTTGAGAAAGAAAGGAAGGGAATAACCTAGGAAGAAATATGTTGAAGATATCCAGACAAGGATGGAAGTGAATAGGTGCTGCCAACTCAAGGGAATGGCAGAAATCAAGAGCTCCTGGATGCAGATACAAGGCTTTTAGATAATGGATAATGTATGGATGAATCTATTAGAATGTCTCAGAAATGGTGATTTTAAAATTCAACTATTCACATGAAAATTCCCCGCCGTCTTTCGGAAGGTGGCAGGGAGAGCAAGAAACTTGGGTGTATTTAAAAAAATTTGTTACTCCTTTATCTTTTCCGTGGCAAGAATTAATCTTGGAAGCGGCTACTTCTAGCATTTATTTGCCTAAATTCCCTCGCTGCATGGAATCGATTGTGGGATACGTGGTGGACGCATAATACCAATCCTTGCATGCATACCTCTATTGAATAATTATTCTTATGGTACAGATATGGACATCATATCTTAAATTATTTGTAAATATTACCAAAGTTACCTATCTTTTTTGTTAAGCATGCTCTCTTAATAAGTTAACGAATTTTTCTGTAAAAGATGAGTTAATTTTAATTCAAAACTATGTAGGAAATATTCTTTTCCGAATATAAAATTTTAAATCGAGTTTCGTAAAAAAATAAGAAAATGAAAAACAGTGTTAGATGCCTTAATTTAGTGGTATTCCATACTAAAAATAATAAATCCGTAAGATACAATTTATTTATATTGTATCACAAAAAATTACAACGTACGCGACCTAGGGTTCAGAGTGTAGCTTGATCCTCGTGCAAGTGAAACCCTGGTAATAAAGTTGTTTGTTGTTGATTTTAGAGTAATTTTTGTTTTATATTATTCTCCCCTTTGTTTTTAATATGTATTGCTGCTATTTTGTTTTTCACCTGCCTGATGATGGAGTTCCGCTCTGAAACCTAGTTACAGCATAGGCTGTAATTTTTTCTATGGTTTAATATAAAGAAATTGTCTTAATGCTTTATTATTCTTGAAAAATTGTCAATGAGGCATTAAAATAGACCTAATAGGTATTGCTTGTAAATTTTTAGAGCATCACTCTATGCCTAGTTTTCACGAAAACAGGGGCTATTTTGAATTCTCTGAACGTAAAGGCATGTTCTAAAAAAAATTAAATATAAATAGCACATTATTTTACCAGTAAACATTTGCAGAAGCAAGAGAATAGTTCGTTTTTGACTTCAAAAATGTTTTCGTTGACGTGAAGCTTCCACAAAAATCGAAACCGTTACGGAATGATTTTTTTCTGCATATTGTCAAAAACACAGAAAAGCTTTCAGCGCACTGTTTTCCATTTTTTTTTATTGAAGCGGTTGTTTCAGCAGAAATGGTATTTCGTATTATTTCATATTCGTTCTTAGTTTGAATAATCATAGAAATTTTGGGGAAAACGTTTCCTGCTGAAAAAGTATTGGTGATGTAGTGAAGCACGATTTTAGGAATGGAAATTTAAATTTTATTTTCCTTCCAACACGTCTGGTATGTTTTTATAGTATGGAGTAAAATATACCTTTTGGTCACTTTCCTCTCAATTCTGCTCATAGTTTATAAAGTATTGAAGCTACCGAGGTATTAACAATGATGAAAAATTGGGATTATTTTGGTCACTATTTATGTTCTATAAAATGCTGTACATACAATCCCTGTATTGCATTTATATGTGCTCTAATAGAAAATAAAAGGCAAACTTCCTAACTACTCATCATATCTAGTAAAAATGATTCCTTCTCAGTGTTGTTGTAGCTAATTTAGAAGGGTTTAAGGTTCAAATAGGGCCCAAGACTCTCTCTAAAGAAAAAATGTTAATGTTAATATCCAGAATGTAGTATATTCATGTCTTTGGAAAACTAATGATTAATATGTGATGGGATTGAACTCTCTCATCTTGTTTTGAGATAACGGCAGTTCAGTATTTAAACTCATCACCTCCAGTTACATCGTGGAAACTTCCTGAGTAAAGCTCTCGATTAGCTAAATTAATTGCCGTATGTAGGTAGAAGTTATATGAACCTGTGGAATGTAACCGGCTTATTTATAAGACTGCTTTCGAGAACCCTGATAATATACTCAACCCAGTATGAAATATTAAACTGTTGTTATTGAAATCAATCTATGCAAACAAGGCAACAGTGAAAAAATATAACTTTTAATCGGCAAGCACGTGGACTCCTGCATACTTTAGCGTCATTGCTACTGAATCTTATGCTTTCATTGGAAATTAAATCTCTTTTAATTCGAATCATTTCCCTAAAGCAATTTCCCTGCGAGTAATATGCTTCCTTTAAAAGTTCGAGAAAATAGAATCCTAGAAAATCCAATACCCAATTTTATTTGATTCGGCAGATTTCGTCCAAGGTTTTAATTTCTTTAGGCGATGTATAAGATTTTAAAGCCTTAGACGAAATAAGTAGCATTGAAATATATATTCTGGTGAAATTACAAGGTTATTTTTTCTCTATTATGTTACCTCTCTTCTTCGGCTGAAGGTACCCTTCGTGATGAACGGTTGGTTGTATTTAAGTTATTGGTGTATGTGTAATATTTACGATTTTTTGTCAAAGCTATTTGATCCTCCTGATAAGTTGTATTCCCAAAGGAATAAAACGGAAAGAAAATAAATTTATATGTCATCGATTTTTAACAATAATTAGTATTATTCTAAGATTAATTCTAATGCTAAATATTCTGATATAGGATTCTACAGTTATATAAACTTGTCCTTTTATTTAAATATAGAGCGGCACAGATAGCACTCTCGTACTGAATAAATATTTAATTAGCGCCTTTTATTTTATTATTTTATTAATATAAGTTGCTATTCACCGAATATTCTCTATTATTTTTTGTATTAGGCTCCCCGTCTTACCAATTGCTTCTTATATTTACATTGTTCCTCTTGCTTTCCATTCTGTCTTGATGTCTAATATTTTATCGCGCGATATATAGAATTACCAGAAAATCTTCTATATCCTTGCAACCGCATTACTTCCTTCTGGAATAACTTTCAGCGGAGCGCAGTTGAGTACGATATCTTGCTGAAAAGGGCTGGAGAACTCAAAGTCCTTCGGTACCTGAAACACCTACTTAGATGTGAAGTTCAATATTTACGCATTCATCTCCAAAAATATTCTCAGTGTACGGTATGAGTTACAGCGCTCGCGTAACCTTAGGAACACGGTCGCATTTCATTCCACGTCTCTCTGAGCATTCTCGGAATTCCTCGCAAAAGCATAATATTGCAATTAAACACAAATTAGACTCCCCGCCCTGTATATTAGCTTTAAAAAGCGGGGCTCACAAGGGCGCAAAGGTTCTCATACCTGGATGAAATACGTCCTGATTATCTGATTCCATATTCTGAAAAAAATATCATCCTACTTCTCCTGGATGTATCTAATCCGATATAACTGGTATATCCGCGAGTTTTCGGATATACAAAACCGGGTTGTCCTCTTCGGTTAATTTATTTGTTCCATTTTAGAACATCACTTGGATCATAGCAAGAAACTGCAAATACCACTTCTTTAAGACATTTTAATGAACTATAAACTTAGAACGTAATATCTGTTTCATGTTCTTAGTATCCCATGTTAAATTGTAGAAAAATGTTACCGTCAAAAATTAAAATAACTGCCGCTAATTAACGTTACCATAAGAATCTCTTGGCCTTCCTTTCGTTTAATTGCGCGGCTTGTACTCAATCCGTCAACGGACTTGAGTATGAATATATTTACATAGGCTTCAAATTAAGGTCTTATTTTTTGCAGTTTGCTATATATTAGTTCTTCCGAGGAAGAAATGTGATATAAAATGAGTATTTAACGATCGATTTTTTTTGCGGTTAACCGTAAATATTGTGGTAGTAAACCGATGAATCCGCATATATCTTATGTCCACAGGTTAATTTGGTGATTGGCTTAACCCAGAGTTTCCCGAACTATGGTCCGCGGAACACCGGTGTTCCGCTGAACCTGAATAGGTGTTCCGCGACAATTTGGAGTGTCAATGGAGAATTGGAGAATAGAAGACATTAAATGCTTTATTGATTCATATTTTAAGTTTTATTTCAATATCATAGTTTTATATTCAAAAATAATTACCAAATAAATAATTTGTTGTAATTAAATGATTTTTTTATTTTACAAGTACAATTACGTAACCTAAATATAAGCTTAGTGTTCTGTTAAACTTCCCAGGTTTGCAAAGTGTTCCGTTGCAGAAAAAGTTTGGGAAACCCTGGCTTAACCTGTTCGTTCGGATAATCGGTTTACTGGAACATATGGTAGATATCACGGCCCCTGTCCGGTTAACCGTGGAAAGTTTTATCGGTTAACCGGTTAATTTGGACCTCGGTTTTACGATTTCCTGTATCTAGGATGCTGGTTGTATTTGTTACGGTATTCACGGCTCCCGGAATTCACATTTTCATTCACTTTCATCGATCCCTCCGACTTGGGACCGTAAGCGTTAAAAATTCCGATTGACCCATTTAAGGTTCCTTCATATCTCATTCTTATTCATCTATTATAAAACGGCGTACTCCGCCGGCGTAATCACGTTAATGGTAACGTAACTCGGCGTGCTATTTCATTAATTTCGCCGAGAAAAGCAGTCCCCGAATTTAATCAATGTGCATTTATTTCGCCAAGGTAGGCACGCAGTAGCTCGTCACGTAACTGCATCAAGTCGTGATTCGAACGAAATTAATTTTGCCGAAAATCAAGGGAGAATCCAAAGCGGGGAGTCACGAAAATGATTACGGCATAATTGCACTTAAAAATGGATTTTAAGCACATTATTCGTCTCGCAGACTGTGCATTTGATTAATACCAAAAGAATCGTAGGATTTATATTAGTATTCGCCTTGATATTTTTTTATTTAATGAAATATTTAAAGATTCACGTACAGTAAGCCATTTTACAGTGAATAAAAGCAAAAACCAAAGAATATAACAAATTTAAAGCAAATATACACGATTGCATGAAACAAAAATAGAAACACCAACAAAAAATAACATGGATAAATATACATAATACGTATACCATTTACGGAGGAAATTATCGACAAGAATCTACCAACAGACATTCTTTTAGTTATAGATAAACTTTTTATACTCCACTGCGTTAGTTACGCGGAAATTAACCCACCATCCTATTAGTATAAATCAGAAGTGTAATATTAAGATTTCACGGTGATACATGTAAGGAATAAAATAAAATTGAGGCAAAATCTTACTGACGGGATACCCCATTACTCCTAGAATGACTCATTCTTCGGAGTTGACGCATGACTTCCTTCTTCAAACTAGAAGGATCAGGATTTCCTCCTTCTAATATTAGAATTTTGAACTCCTTTGCATTCAAATAGCTAAAGGACGAATGGGGATTTGAAAAGGATGAGAATATTTCTCTGGGTAAGAAAACCTTAAAAGTATTCTATATAATTCCCAAGGAAAAACTGACTTGAAAAAGTCTGACATTGCCGGGAATCGAACAAGTCCACAAAACGGCTTGTTAAAATGTTCTTGCCGGGTAGCCTAGATGGTTAAGGTAGCCTCTCGGATAGAGAAAGATCCCGGGTTTGATTCCCGGCCCCCTGTCAGACTTTTTTCAAGTCCGGTTTTCCTTGGGAATTTTCCTGGGCTCACGCCCTTATGTGCAAAGTCACCTCAACCCTTTACTTATATGAAACTCTACAAAACTTTAATATCAATGTTGATAGTTAGGTACTGCGTAGTATGCCAATTAAAGCGCATATTTCCCATTATATTTTACATAGTTAGCAATTAACTAAAACCTTTTCACTTATATTACCCAACTGCTCACTATTTATAATTGTTTGTCTGACGCAATGCCAACCAAACTTTCTTCAACGAACAAAGTATCTTGATATGAGAAATTATACTTGTGTTACTTTATTTTGTATTGTGCATGTTATGATTGCTTGTATTTGTTCGGGCATTTTCAATGTTTTTTTTCCAATTTTTAGTTTTCTTATTGATCTTTTTTGTATCTACTTTAATTTTTTGAAATATTACTCTTTAATAGCGGCACAGCGACAGTTTTTTTTGTTGTTTTCTGTATTTCTTTGGACCAGAAGAGTCTGTTAACTCCAAACAGGATGTTATCCTAGGGGAACCTATGTCCCTCGATTTAAATTTTTGTAATAATTACTTATAAGTATGTTTTTATACATGGAAAAAATAAATAATACTACTAATAATAATAATATCCAAAACTAATATATTGTTTTAGTGTCATGTTATCAATACGCTTAAAGATATAAATATCCGACATATTTTATCGTTGGATGGGATTTTGTCGGGACAGTGCAAGATTGAACTTTTTAATCTATGAGCATCACTTACTGTTTCTAAAATGAAATATATACCACAGACGTCAATAAAATGGTTTTAATTTCATAAGAAGTTTGAGTTACTTGAGAAAGTACGTCCTGGGCTCGAGTACCACTCGTTTCGTTATTTTTCGCTTTCAAGCATCCCTGCGATTTGAGTTGCACGCACGCAAGTATTTCCATCACCTGTTCCTTTTCAGAATTCAAACTTGCTGACAATAAGGTCCATGGTTTGAGTCCTGGCAAATTGTGATTTTCCTAGTTAGAGCATAGCTATTCCTCGTTTGACAATTGTTACTTTTTACATTCCTCCCACAGTTGTCCAAAATCTAGGTTTTTGAGAACCTGGAAATAAGTAATTAAAATAAAATTTTCGAAGGTTCATCGCGTAGGATAATATATCTCCTAGCTTCTTGTCGCTTTATTTACTCGAAGTAGAATTATTATTCTTCTGTCGAAGCTATTTTCCTCGGGCACACAAATTTTAAAATCGCGGAGTAACGGAAATAAATTCTTTGCCTTTTAACGGTCCGCTCGAAATGATGACACAAATTTTCATCGAGAACTCCATTTCGGGAGTTTTGTACCGTTTCTTTCGCTATGCATCCAATCATTCAATTCCCGTATCACATTCTGAAATTTCGGTAAACAAGAGCCGAAATGAAAAAATATCAGACAACGAGGAGGAGCGTAAGTGGGCATAAAGGCGGGAAATTGACGATTCCAAAGACAATTGGTCCATCGATCCAAGTTTAAAAAGGTACATGTCCTCAACGGAGATAACAGCTTACGTATCCATTATAAGTTCATAGTCTATCAGAGGAGAACTATTCATCTGAAAAAGCGGGTAATCCGGATGGCAGAGGATTTTCCACCGTTTACGGGAACAATAGCACGATGATATGCGCTCGTGTGCTCATTCCTGTTTTCTAAATTCCTGTTTCGCGGAACACTATTGTGTGTACAATCAATAAACCGGAAGCTCATCGGGATCTCATTTTTCGTCACTCATACCTCTAAACTTTCGTAAATAACGAATGGTTCGGAAATTTCGGAAAAGCTTTTGACGTGATCAGTTCAAAATATCAGGGTGATTGAAATGAATGTGTTTTATTCAGTTTTTTCTCTTTATGTATCTGTATTTAACTAATTTTATGTGTCTAACTGTGTTCTCTTCAAAAATTTCTTTTATTTTACAATGATAAGGGATTTCAACAGAAATTATCATAATCATTATGAAGGAAGTTAACGTAGGAAATACTATAGGAAATACATGGAGAATATCATAATTTTAATAGTAATAATGATAAGAATATTGTAGGAGTTATTACTTCTATAATTTTCAAAGTAAGCAAAATAAATATTATCATATGATATTGAATATTGTTGCAACTAATACAAATTTCCACTGGTATTATTGCGGGAATAATTATGAAAATTATGATAGTATAGCTATTGGAATAATCGGTAGGAAAATAAACTAGATAGGTGTTTGCTAAGCTGAAAATGGCATCTAAATAAATAGTTGTTCCATATAATTACATAGTCGGTATAGTCATGGTAATTTTAGCATTTTATTGATAGCTTAAAATTTGAAATTTCTTAATTCTATTCACCTCTGACCATTTTACAGATCATGGTAAACTGTTTTGCGTTCAGCAAAGATTTTCGTCACTAAAATCTCTATATTATATTTCTAAAATATTGATTAACCGTTGTTATACTTTCTAAATACTGAGTTATATTTATAGCGACGTAAAGTGACTAATTTGAAAAATTATTAATCCTCCATTTTTTCATTATTCGTGGTTTTTCCTTATTTTTAACTTTTATATACCAATTACTACTATATTCTATGTACGTTAGAATCTGATGAAATTTTCAACTTCATTTCTCTCAATGCAGTTTTTGAGTTCTTTAAGAACAGTTGACAATTGCGTTGGATGAAATTAATTTGCGTGGATAATAATTCTATACCCACACAAGATTTCAATGTTGATTTTACATTACTTTGTAGGTGGATGATTCGCAGTGACCTAGTATATCAAATTGCATAATTCTATATTAAAGAAATTCCGTGGAATTTATATGTGCATAGTAGGTCACGAGAAACTATGGCAAATATAAAGAGAGGTCATACGAAAAAAAATAATTAATTTACTCATGTGATATCAGAAGGAACTTCATTATGATATAAATCAGAAGTCAATGTTATTATTTCCATACATCACTATTTCAAAGAATTTATTTAACAATTAATTCAATAAATTATAAAATATTGGACCGGCTCAATACAATTAAAGGTTTGATGCCCAACGAAACTAGTGATAGCAAATTGTTCTGAACAAAGTTACTTTTACATTATTGATATCATTATTGATATAAATTCTACGAAACTGGTATTTGCATATTCATGTCATCCTCATCCTCGATTATATTATGAATGTGCCGGATTTATAATTAAGCTGTAGACGAGGCCAAAGAATTGAGTAAATGTGTTTCTCTGGATAACTTCAACTCTGTTCATTTACTATACGTTACATTCGTTAGAGTTATTTATTTCACGTAAATTATTCTAATCATTATTTGTTTTAGAAAGATTTAATAATAATTTAGTCATAACTTATATTCACCATTTCATCGGATTGAAACTATTTTCGAACATATATTATTGATATATCTCATCGTTGTAGGGGAAATGCATCACTGAAATATTAACTAGTTTGTATTTCTTATCTGTTTGCCTCTTGTAAGTATTATTTTAGATAAAGATTCGTTTCCATATTTATGATAATTTTTCTAATAGGGGCTATAGATGGCCTTAGCATCTTGTCGTAACTTCATGCCTATGGCAGTATAATTTCCTTCTTCTCCTAAAGATGACGCTTGTACACATAAAGCGTTTTCCTTCTGCTTCATAATCAAAGTGCAATATACTATAACCACAGATGTCTACATTAAAATTCATTCTTTCGTTCATGTGCATTTTTAAATAATTTAGTTTAAATTAAAAATAACTTATCTATTTTAAACTTTAATTTAAATTAATTTGTACTAAACAAATTTATAGTTTTGAAAAAAGAATCATCGGAAAGTCTCCGATAGTAGAATCACATCCCCGAATGAGCACAATTGTCGCTCAGATTACGTAAAAGCATTCGTGGCGATCATAATACCATAAGAAAAGCACATTCAATTACGGGAAGTAGGCTTCATAAATTTATTTCCAACAAATAAAAAATTCGACGAGCGGAGCGACGGAAAAAACGACAGCCGGCGGTTTTATTGAAATGCGAGCATCGTAATATATATATAAAAACCATCGCGAGGAGAGAGAGAGACGGAATTAATATTCACGCGGAACGATAAATAATTTTATTGGGGATATTTAATAAAAAAGCGAGGAGTGGAAGAGGATGCCGTGAGGCGCATACTTCCCGTCGATTTCTCCGCTCACAACGAGGAGCGGCGTGCAGTCCGTGTCATATCGCAGCGGCGAATTTTTTCGCGACGGCATTAGCCGTAGGGAAACAGTACGGAGGATGGATGCGGAAGAATCAAAATTGTATAACCGCGCAATAAAGCCAATCAAAAATATGGGGCGAAAAAGCGAAGGGAAAAAATGTATTCCGCGGAAAGAGAAGTCGAATACGCGGCGGAGGGAAATTATTGAATGATTCGGGATCACGAATGCCACTCCGAGTGACGTGTATCGGACTCTATTACTAGGTCTGGGTAAGAACAAGGTCTAAGTTGGGTGGTAAATAATTAACTGGTTGTCGGAACGCTTTGGCTGTGGCGTTTGTTACCATCGAGCGATTCTTTTTGAGGCTATTTTATTTTGTGCGTCTTTACTTGCCATTAACTAAGGAGAGGTTGTTCTGTTCGAATTCTTAAAAGAGTAAAGTTATGGTGAAGTAAGTTAAAGTGAACGCTTAAATTCTCATTACATGTTTTACTTTAATTACAGAAAAATTATTGACCAAGTCCACAAGAGACGAACGTGTTATGCGTTTGTAAAATAAGTTTAACTAACCATTCCTGCACAATTATTTAAATTTCTTCTCATTTTATTTGTAAATTTTTCTTTAGAGTTAATAATGGAATAGTAAGTCTATGGGATTAATTGAGATTCTCACCTGTACACTTCCTAAAAATTTGCCGCTGGATTTAAGTTATATTTTTTTCAAAAGAAATACTCATCTTTTTATCAAAGAACGGCCTTCATTTTTAATCGCCGTTTATTTTAAACGAAAAGCTCTTATTCTGATTGGCCTACTTTAAACTCATCCCTGTTTTCTGTTAGTGTAAGAAAAACTAATATTGCTCTTATTGATAGATTGTATAATGTATCCATTTAATGTAATTTATTTAATGTAATTTATTAGTAGTATGCTGACTCAAGGAGGAAAGAAACAGCAAAATACCATACTCCTCATATTGCTTAATCATCTCATCCCAACCTCACGGTTGTCTTTAGATAAAGGTGGAGGCGTTAAATACTAACCAGCCGCTGGGCTGAAATTTGTAATGACAGATTAAATATGTACAAGATATGTGAAGCTAATTAGGATTGGTATATCAATATCCACATAATCATCCATAATTGCAATAATAACGCTATCAGTAATTAATGATTAGTTTTTATGAATATTATTAAAGCTTAATAATTATTATAAATTATTATAATAATAAGTGATTTCGATGTAAATATTTTCAATTTTGTAGTAAGTGCATTCCTTTCCGTTCATCTTGAAAGGTGAAGGAACTTATGAGAATAATTGCACACCTCAGTTCAAGAGTATGAATTTAAGATGTATAATTAGCATGGTCTAATTCTATCTTAAAATAACAATTTATCTCTGTTACTAATTACCCACAACAACTAGGTCGAGAGGAATTTCAGTAGACACTCCACATTAAATTTCCACCAGAATATATTTGATAGATGAGATTTCAAAGATAACGCCTCGTTACCACCCACTGGATGCATTAATACGGCACATTCGCCAAGCACGTTCAACAACTTAAAACCCGGAAAATTGCACATACTCACACGCACAAAAATCGAAAAGGTTTTGGTGGAATCGGGAGAGGCATTTCGGGAAAAGAAAGTCCCATTGGGTATGTGTAGGCTTAATTAGTGGCGGGAGGCGTTCAAACGAATGCGTACAGGGATCGAAAACCCTGTGATCCTTCTCAAGGCCCTTAAGAGGAAGGAGTTCTTTTGAAGGGCAGGAATGCGCGAACCACGATTAGCGACGGCGACGGTCTGTCGTTCAATCAGCGGGGGAGGAAAGATCGTGATTTTAAATAGGCGTAGACGGAGAGGTTTTTCGGAGGAACATAATGTTAACGAGCGATTTCTCTCTCTCTCACTACGAGCGACCATCTCCGGAATGGGGTTGCGAAAGGGATGTAATTAGTAAAAGGATGTTTGGATAGGAGTTTACCGAAAGGGAATTTTTCGAGAGCGATTCTTCGCAGGTGAATTCTTCGGAAATGAATATTAAGTAAAGAGTCCCGGTGAGAGCTGGGATTTCTTTCTTTATTCGGGAGAGAGTCACGGTTGAGGCTGTTTTTCGGATGTATACTCTTCCAAAGGGAGTCGTACGGAAAGTAGGATTCTGGGAAATATTTCATTTCAGTTTACAGGTAATGAATATCAAGACATTTTCATCAGATACGTCGTAATTCTTCACAAAATACTTTCTTACTTTACTTGTATAAAATATTCCAACAACTCATACCATGATAGTAAATCACTTAAAGAGTATAAGACGTTGCAAATCACAATGCCATGCAGCTGTCAGGAACAATTATTTTTGTACTTTAGAATCCTCAACTAATCTAATAGGAGTGTAAACATTTTCCAGGTATTGAGGGCCCAAGAAGAAGGGTTAAAAAAACAAATTTCTCTTTCAATCGCTGTTATTTTTGTTTGTGTTGGGATTATGTATGTAAAAGGGAGGGAAATATATCTTTTTTTAAATTATTTTTTTTTGGATATAGAAAGATATTTTAGAAAGTTTATGGCCATGGAATTTGAAGCTTTATTTAGATAGGGGTTTGATATATATCTCAAATTCCTCGTTCAATTGCTGTTATTCAAGTTTGTGTTAGTATTATTTTCTACGACGCAGGAAAATTTATTTTAAAATTATTATATACGGTTGGAATAATTTTTTTAGAAAAATAATGTCATGGAATTTAAAGGTATATTAAGGTAAGATTTTGATGGAAATTTTTAAATGGAGGCTAACTCAAAATAATTTTTGAGAATTTATTTGAAAGTTATCGAATTTTTAATAGTGGCTTGTTCAAACAAAGTGAATTTTGAAATATATTTTAAAACCATCGGAAATTTTAATTCTTAAATTATATTTTAAGTCTAGATCTTTTTGACATGGTTTCCTTGTTGGGGATTAGCAAAAATTGATTACACTGAAAATCAACTTTTATTGGACAAAAGGGAAATATTTTGGTTAAAAGAAAGCAATTATCTGCGGAATTTGCGTTCTAATTTTCACCAATATTTTCGGATAATTATTTTCTCATTTCACATACCTGCAATGTTTACGAATAAAACAGAAAGGACTCTCACCTCAGTAATTAACTTTCGTAAAAAGCAGTTCGAAAAAGTGATGTCTCGAGTTTAGAGGAAATTTTTCACTCGTTAATTTCCTTTTTGGGCAATATAACGATACTTTCGCTTTCCCATGAGATTAAAAGAAAACATTTTGTACCACATCTCGTCATAATTGAACTACATTTACGTAGATAAGCAATGAAGCATGCTCACATTGATCCTTGACACGAATCGATTCTGCTTTCCTATTGAAAATATTTTTATTTACCTCTATTCTACTCACCTCGATATCAATCGGTTCTAATGTTAATATTGGTGAAAGGAAATCTTTGACTTGATAAAGTAATAGTTTTATTGAAAAGTTAGATTTAATTTTCGAAGGAGAGCGAGAAAATATCTACTAATATGAATATTATGAATTACTATTCCCGTGTTTTGGCGTTAACTATATTTCGGTATTTCATTCTAAAAACGTTTTTCCGTTAGTTAATCATAAAAAATGCTTAAGATTGAGAGTAAAACGTTGTTGAAGGTAATGTATATTAATCTGCATTAATACCCTACAAACAACCATTCGGCGTATGAAGTTATCTTTCCTATGAATGATATTATAATTGCTAAGTATTCAGTTTCCCATTTTATTGTAGATGATGCTTGAAGTTAGTCATATTTAAATAAAAACTTGACTAGAATAATTCAGTCGTGGATAACAACTAGCTCATTTTGATAATAACTAATTATTACATTTGATTTTATAAATATATGTGCATCTAATTTTCTTTTTTCTTTCTAGGTAAGTGAATTCCATTTTTCTGGTATCATATCAAACTTGGAGCGTCCTAACATTGGCGTGCTTTTCAGAAGGAAGAGGGAAATAGAAAGGGGTATGTAAAATTCGTTTGTTTTTTCTCTCTCTCAATATTCTTAAATTATACATTTCAATAGTCTTCTAAAATTGCAAGCGGTCTGTTTGTGAAGAAAAATATGTTACGGGAATGAATTGGTGAAATACTTTAAGCTTTTAATTAATTAATTTTCTTATATAAAATTCATTGAATTTCGACCTGTCTGATACCTTTCCATTGTCCCTTCCTACTAGAAAATTAAAGTCAATGTTTCAGTCATTCTCCCTATAAAGTAATATTTGCCCCTTCAATGCCAACGAACAGAATGGTTGAACACTCCAATTCGCAATTCACAACATAGGATAATGAATCCGCAATTGTAGGAGTTTGTACGGACGAAATTTATGAATAAGAAATTAGTCGACGACCAGATCGATGTACTATCTTTTGATATTTTTCTTTGAATATATGTATAAGGTATAAACAGAAAGTTGCATTAAGTTATTCAAAAATTATAAGAATTTCTTTACTTAAGCACGTAGATAATAATTAAACACACCAAATCATTTCTAAGACATCCAATTTGTGAAATTTTTATTCATAATAATTTTTGTTGCTTTCCTATCCTTGAGAACATTTTTCTCTTCATTCTTTGCTTCATGTTTTTTAACACATTCACACATATTTCCATACTTAAATCTCAATCTTTATTTGCCTTTTCTCTTGAGTTTCTCGATGATTGCTTTCAACCAGTTGATTTTCCCAGTCTTTGCCATTTCATTAGGCATTCATTCATTCATTACCTCGCCCTAATTGACTTCAACTCTTCTCAAAATACCACACATACTTGTTATATGATTAATTTCCACTGTAACTGTTACTGTTGAATTCACTTTCACCGCCGTACAAGTAGGTTGGAGTATTAACTCGAAGTTTATTTTTGAATCTCTCTAATTGCTGAATCAATCAATGGATGACCATATGGATAAAAAGGCAAATATTCATTACATCTATCCATCCCAGCTGTACATAAACAAAGGGTGCTAATTATTTGTGGAAAATAGAACGGCATTTTTGTAGGTATTGCTCCAATGTAATGACAGATTCGTCACACGATTAGATTCATACGTACGATCTTGTTGACATATGGTTGGATATACGGTTTCCTTATAGACTAGGGGTTCCAGGGGTATTAACTCTTATAGAAGTATCCAAAATCTTTAACTACTTTCAAATTTAAATTTTTTGCTATTCGAAATATTTTTATTTCAAACTACGTGGAAAAATCAAGTTTAAATGGAACTAATTCTATCAGATTTCGTATCTCTACTTTCTCTTATACGAAGTTAACCATGAAAATTTGGTTCCAAGCGATACATAAAAAAACATATACTTCACCTCATAATCAAATCATTGAATGCAGTGGATACTTCTCTCGAACTTGAGAGATGAAATGAATTGAAACGGAGAAAGTGAGAAACTTCTGGAATGCGCAGTCAGTGAGCTTCATGATGGGCATGGAAAGACATCGTTCCAAGTCTATTGAAACCTCTTAACATTTTAGGTGGTATTCGACGAAGTTAGTTCGCCAGTCTAAGTTATCCAAAGAGCGGGAATTGAGCTGCGTTCTCTCTGTCATGAGTTGATTCGCGGATCATTAACCTGGATTTACGAATGGATTTTCGACAGAAACCAAACCATTAAATTATTATCGGATTGTGTTTGAGGTTAGAGATGAAGAAATATTATTTTTTCAGAAGATCATGGCTCAGGATTTCTTTGGTTTGAATAAGTAAGGTCGTAGAACATGTATCCGGAGGTGTGATGGTAAACATAGGAGAAAAAGTGCATTCCTGAGTTGTGAGCTCCTCATAGGGTGCGTGAAGCTTGGGGAACCTTTCTTTGTATAAAGAAAATTTTAGAAGAATATTTCTGTTCTATTTTCACTAAGTATCATTAGTGAGACTTATAGATAAAATAATGTAGTTCCTGACTACGTATCAAAACAGGAGAAACGCGGCAATAACGTAAAAATAGTTTAAGATGTAAGGCGTGATCTGTCTCATATTGTCTTTGGGCTGCATGGGACTATGGGTGCGGTTTCATTGGGGCCTCACTAAAATAAAGCATAAATATTTTGATAAGTTGGATATTTTTCAATTCCAAGTTCATATGACTATTATTTGAAATAGGTTAGTATATTTTTAAACTACCTGTTTAAGCTTAAGGTAATTATGGAAGAATAGTAAAAGAAATGATTTTTTTCAATATCTTTCTAGCTTCAATTTTGGCAAATAATTAAATATTTTTATTTATCAATTTATCAACTTCCACGTATTCAAATGACTAAATTCTATAATTCTGTAATTCTGTCAGCCTCTCTAAAGAAATATTAAAATGACTCACATGATTCGAAACTGGTTATGAAGTAAAATTTCTAATGGTAACTACCAAGCAATTTCATATTTATTGCATTATTGCGTTCCCGTAAATTAAGCTATCATATTGATGACATTCGATCTCCAGTAACACGTAACTATTAAAATCATGTTTATTTACGTAACTATTAGTTTTAACATTGAATAAGATTCCTCAGGTGATATCACACTCATTGACATTGCTATTATTACTCTAAGGAGTATTCCTGCGATTCAGTAAACTTCTTTTAACCTCATTACGTGAGCAGACTCTCAAAGGCTCTAGCACCCAGAATCAGGGCCCCCATAGGACTTGGGCCCGTTATAACTGCCCCAAGGTTTCAGATGGTTCTACTCTCCATAGCCTCTCCTTTTAAAAATAATAATTATTAGCTCATTTGCACCCATGAAACGATAGTAAAAATGGTCTAATTCTCGCTCTTCAAAGTGTTACTAACTGTGTAAAACAAGAGCGTCTCAAGAATCCGCCCAAGGCCATCCACCGACCCACGTCTGCTCTCCAATCGCCGATTTGCATGGCTTAAGAACTCACAAGTATTCCATTTACAATTTAAATAATCCTTCGCTTAATTTCAATCGGGCGGGGCCCCTTTGTTTTTCGCCCCGCTCCTTTTTTCGCTCCGGAGGTGAATAGTTCAAAGACCCCATTCTTATGCCCAGCGGCAGTTAGCGGCGGAAATTTTCGAAATCCGCTCGAGTGACTGCCTAAACGCGATTTTCCTCCCTCGATGACACGCATCCGGCAGAAGATTCCTTTCGGACGACGCCATAAACGAAACGTATCGGAAGCTAACGACGTTACCTCGGAAACAAAGTTAACTCTCCCCCTTCTTCTTTGTAGATAACGAGTATATGCGTGGAAAGGGATTCCTTCCCCAGTAAACCGGTCTCATCGAATATTACTTTCATCTCCCGATTGGATGTAATCTCAATCTCGAAGCCTTTCCTGTCGTCGTAAGGTGTTTTCAAGAACTTTAAGAATTTTTGATTTCCAATTAAACGTAGTTAAGTGGAAAAGTTGCTATATCGAAAAAAATATTAATGATCGCAGTTGTTTAGAAAAATCTAGGTTTGCTGATGAATAGGCAATATTCCTGGCATTTTAAAGGGCATCAAGGTTTCGCTAAATGACATATTTCTTATAAATTGTTGATAATTGTGATTTTTATGAAACGTTATTATCTTGAATGAAATTTTGAGTAGAATGAGCGGTGATGAGTAAGAAATGGAACTGAATAGGGAATATTAAGGCACATAAACCTACCGAAGGGTACAACTTTTGTGTATGTATAAATATAATTTCGTAGACAGACACTTCGTTTAAGTAAATGAATATCAAATCACTTTAAACGCACTCCTCAAAATGTATAGATTTCGTTAATGACTATTAGCCTCAACTTAAATATATGTTCAAATTTTTCCTACACCTTTCGAAGGTTTTTCTCACCCATCTTCTCTTAATGGGTGTTTTTCTGAAGTTGAAATATTTTTCTGTGATCAAAATTATACCAACTCCATACTTACTCCGCAAAACCATACTAACTTTCCTTATATCCTTTGTATTTCCCTTTAATGTTATGGAATCTGTTTATATTATAAGTTATATTCATGTTTAAAAGCCGTACTCTTTTTATGCATTTTGTATTAAATAAAGTTTTGAATGGATAATGGGACTTCCTAGACCCAACTTCCTCCAACAAAGGCATGTATATGTATGCGATAACTATACTTTTAAAAATTTCATCACATATAGATGTTGTATGGCTCATTTTACACATGGCAATTCAAAAGATACCTAATTGAAGATTGACTCCTAAGAAAAATTTACTTCAACCCTATTGAAAGTTATTAGATCCGTTCCTGTCGATGACAATATTTTTCTACAAATTTTTCAAAAAATCATCAGTGAAGATGTTGAAGGAAGCGACTTTTCCGACCACTTCCCGTGTTTACCAAAATGTATCCAATCGATACCCTCTCCCCCATCAAGATATCTCCGTCCCTTAATTCCCAGAAAATTTCGCCCTTGGAAGAACCGCCGATCGAAAAGTCCTGACGAAAGTCCCTTCTACGGGGGCAACTCAATTCCGTGACATCTCCGCCGGCGCCCCGGGCGGAATAAGTCCCCCATTATAATCTCCAGGGCCGGCTTCAGACGGCAAGTGAGGCAATCGCCCTAGGGCGCACACTATAAAGGGGCGGTCTATTGCTATTTGTGCCTACAACGGCACGCTTCTTCTTTCTCACCGATGCAAATCTCGCAGCAGCATCTTTAAAGGGATTTTTCGGGAAAATGAAGAAATACAGCTACCTTCAAAAATTTTGGAACTTATTATTTTCCGCAAAGACTCCGAGCAGGAGAAATTTAAAATTCTGGTGGTAGATGGCGCAAGATATTGCGGGTGCAGCTACTCACAACCTAACTATTAACAACCAAAATTTTAAATATCTCCTGCTCGGCGTTTCCGCGGGAAAAATAAGTTAGGGAACTTTTTGAACGTAGTGGTATGGCTCAATATATATCAATATGGTTGCTACCTTTCAAGTGGCTAATTCCGGGAGATTTTTTTATTTAGATACCCAAAGTTCTAGGAGACTTTCTATAAGTCAAAAAGAGATACGTTGCAAGCAATTGTTGCCATTGATAAGCTAACATTTCGTATTCCAATCGAATTTCCGTGGTGCTGTGCTTCGGTCTACATACTTGTTGAGGTAAATAGATGGTCAGAGACGGAATTTAAATATAAGGGCGTGTAAATAAAATAATTGTATGATTGGATATTTTTCAAGCAATGGGTTACATCTGCCGGGCTAAATAAATTTAAAAATTTCAGATGATAACGACGTTGTCTTCACCGAATTCGATCTCCAGAATAAAAGAAACCATTTGAGTATATCATAGTATGCCAGATTTTGTGGATAGCCATTATAGATGGTTAAAGAATAACTTTTTGATTTCCGTAGAATTTTTACACGACTGATTTCAACTACAACACTATCATTAGGTCAGGCGATGAAACCGGTTGTCCAAATAAAAAATTATTGTGGAAATCACAAAGTTATTCATCACTAATTTTGAGCGGAAAAGGCGTTTCTATGATATTTGGGGGTCAGATTTCCCGTTATTTCACCCGTTTCATCTAACAACATAATATTATGAGTGAAAATTTGCATTAGAAAAGCAGGCTAATCTAGTCGTGTATAACGGAAAGTTAATGTTGGGTGAATTTCCAGTCACAGTTTTAAATGAGAGTAACCCATACAAGTGCGATCTTTTACCCCAATTCTTTCCAACCGGTTTGACGTTGCATGCTGTCCTGCTGAGAGTACTTGGTGTGCATCGTAAAGTCTGAGAATAACGTGTTCTACAGCTTTTGAGTTTTATATGTGCTTCATTTTCCAAGATAACTTTCTTCTAGAAGACTCAAACAGGAGAGCCTTAAAACATCTCATTCTGAAAAATTAATTTCTTCTTTTAAATTGGAATTCAGAATTAAACTAATAGTTATAACGGTATAATTGTATAAAGTACTTCCACAGCTTATTGTAATGAAAATTGTTTGAGAAGTATTCCACAGATATATTCTTTCTTTTAATTTACGAGGTGGCTATCGCAGGTACTAATATTCTGGGTTGTCAGGAAGTGAAAGTTCTTACTAGAGTAATCCCGTTTCATTTTTTGCTATATTAAATGGTCCTACTCCAATTATCCAATGGGATTTCAGGTTTTAGGATTTAGATTTTCGTCTTAACAAATAGGCAAAACTCGAATGTTTTGTAAAATATAAATTATTATCAAATATAAATCTCTGTTGAGTTTCTCGAAAAATTAGGTTTAAAATTATTATTTTGGAATTATTTTTTGGGAAATAGAAATATGTTCATGAGTTTCTCTGTTTCCTAAAACTCATTGTAAATGTTACAAGGAAAAGTAGTAGCGTAAAATAACATCGTAAATATTCACTAATAGTTTAAAGTGCTTTTATTTCGTCCATAGTCTCCCATTGGGAGTCGAATCCAGTACCGTTTTCACAAAAGCCAAACGTTTTTCCCACTTGGCTATTCGAGGGGCTATTAAATAATATATTAGTATTAGTAAAATATAGTAATAATTATTAGCAACTAAAAAGGGATAGAGTTCCATATAAGAGCATGGTGCTCCCAGGAAAAATCTCAAGGAAAAACGGACTTGAAAAAATTTGACGTGACCGGGATCGAATGATTAATAGTAAATAAATCAACAAAAGTCCTTTGCAGATTTCCTCACTTTTAATTTTTCGAAACGACCATTTTGAGTTATTTATTTAGATGACGTTCCACAATATTAGGCCAGAACGTCTTGAGATAAATGGTAATGTTAAGTGTTTCTCAATGCTTTTGTCAACACCAAGTGTACCATGGAGGACGCAAGGTTAGGAAGCACGGCTCTACACATCTAGTTGTAAATGGCGGTCAAATATCTCAGTGGTAGGAAATCTGTAGCCATCCCGGATAACCTCCTCCTGTTTCAACCATCTCCGGCACGAAGGGGGGGGGGCCGTTGTTAGTTTTGAAGACGTGCAAACGCCGGAAGTCGTGGTGGGTTCGACCAGCCACTGCGAGAGGTCAAAGTTCCGAAAAGATGGATAATCCGCGGGGATGTAAACAAAAAGCCGGTGAGGTCGCCGGATTCCTCGGGTCGTGAGAGGCGGCAACGTGGCCTTGCTCTTCTTTCCCCCTCCAAAAACACGGGTTCCACATGCCTCAGGAGCCCCCCGCCCATTAAGAACGCCTCCCTCAAAAACCTGCTTGGGAGCGCCTCGGGGTCGAGTAGCTGCCTCCTCTCACCGCAGGATCCTTCGGCGGTCTGCAGGTCCCCTCCGCCTCCCCCACCTCACAGCACGCCTTCACCAGCACACGCCTACGTCGCATCTCTTTCTTCCGCCCCTAACTTCCCCTCCATCGACGTATGCCTAGCCGTCTGCCCCCAGTCTCTCGCCCTTCTCCCTGGCGTCAGCACGTTCGTACCGTCCCGTGGGGTCTGTTGGAACGAGTTTTCATCGCGCGACCCGTCCCCATTTTACCCGGCGATCGGCAGCGACGCGGCCGGGCGCAGGTTTGGCCCACGTCCCCGCTCCCGGAGGGTGAATGTTCAACGGCCTCTAACGCGGATGTTCGGCGACATGTGGGATTATTGGTGGGAAAGGTGACGAGGATTGTTGTTGTTATTTTTGATATGTGTGTTGTGATCTGACCATGGGAAAAGTTACTCGAGTGAGAGTGGATTGCCTGTGTGGAGAACGGTTGAGGGTGCCAAAATGTGAGGAGGATACGAGGTCGTGGATGTCGGATACCGTAACCAAGGTAAATCGGTGTTTTGTTTATCTGTTGACCCGTTGTTTTGTGCGGAATGTTGGTTACAGTGGAAAAATTCGTGTGTTTACACTTAGCGAGCGTGGTCGATGGCTTAGGCCCCTGAGGATTATATGTATTGCCATAACCCGCTGTGTTGTGCAGAATTTCGACCCGTTGTTATACGCACGTGTTATGGATCAGAAATTTTAATTAGTCATCGATTCTAATGACTGTGCTTCGATATGGTGTAAATCAACTGAAATTGTGGTTGTTGTTTTTAGGTTTTGTTTGGATTAGTGAGTAGCGTGTAGTGGTGTGAGGTTGTGTTGCTACCGTCGCTGGTTCGAATCCCGCCGAGGGCATTGAAGTTACCGTTCGGTCTAGCTTTGTTGTTTTGTCGTGTCGAAATTTGTGTTAGATCAGTGGTGGACTTAATTTTTTCGATATACGTGGACTGTTCTGTCTCGGATTTTAGTCTGTTTGTATGTTGTTATCGCCTTTGGCCATCGAGGTTGCAAATATTTTGTTGTTAGCGCGGAGGACTGTTGAGAACCGATGCTATTTTACGATTGTTTTTCTTTCCTGTTTTCGGCCCAATGGATTACGACGTAAGGCGTCGAAAACAGTTTAAATCCTCCTACTTTCAGTGATACATTGTTTTTTAGTGCTGCGCTAGTAAACATAATCAAAAACCAGTATATCTCGAGGTACAATTACGTAAAGAGAACAAAGGATTTGGAGTTGCCTTCTTCTCAAATTCTTCCCGTTTGTGATATCGCCGTGTTTCCCTGGATATAACTCATATCAGAGTGTAGCACGCTCTTCACACACCTCTTGTTCCATGTTTCACCGTTTCGCTTTGCGTAGCGTGTAACAACAACTCTGCCGCCGATACGAAGAGTAGTCACGCTGCAGCGCAGGCGTACTAGGCACCTGACCCTCTCGGAAGTTGCGAGTGGCAATCTCGCTCGGTGGATCTATCGAGAGCAGATTTACAATCGGAAGCAGAGCGCTTCGTGAGAAAATGATGAGTGCATGGAAAATAGTTTATAGTTCGAGATAGCATTGTTTGTAAACACCAAATGCAGTAGAACAATTTACGATAATATCTAATGGGATAAGTTGGGTGGACCTTGTAGTACGCTAACCCCATAGACTATTACGTGGAAGCTAGTGATGAATTTTTAAGCAGATACTTCGTAGTTTTCTGTGGTTATTGACATTATCGCTAACGTTTGGGAATGAGATTCGGTCTGATTAAAATATGATTTTAAAATAATTTTTATGTAGTTTAATTTTTTTTCGTTGAAAAGTTTCAATTAAATTTTTGTCATTAAAACTGTCCGTGATTTAGTGCCAAATTCCACGCTCTCTTCTTAACGGAATTATTTATGCGAGTCTTCCACGTTGTTCCGCTAGGGCTACCACACGTAATTATATTAGCACCACTGAAGTGTTAAGTAGAAGTTGATAGTGTACGTTAATATCAGTTTTATTCATCGATAGAAGAATTTTTCTGGTGCTCTCTTGATCGCTTATCGCTCGGAGTGAAAATTCGGGAGGTCTTAGGACAGTTATATTTGTTAAGAAAATAACGAGATCATATGGTATAAATACATAAAGGTATTTTATTTATAATTTCGGTAGGTTTAACTTCAGCTTACTCACGAAATACTTAACCTTTGGATATGATATAACTGCCGAACTTTATATGGGAAAGTTTTAGTGCTAATGTGGTCTACTTTGACAGTAGGCAGTACTCTATTAGAACAGTGCTTCTCAGGATGTCGTAATTAAGCTCGGTGTGCCGCATAATATATCTAGTTGCGAAAGTTGGTGTAGTTACACATTACATATGCTGTGTATTCCGTGATATATTTTTTCGTTCAAATGGGATTTGATTTCAAAAAACGTTTCATATACCAATAAGTTATTTCTTATTTCGCAATTAGAATTTAGATTATGGTTGATAGATCCGTGATTTCGTGTAGAGCGAAATTTGAGTTAATACGTTAGTTTGCCGCGGAGGAAAGAGGATTGGAGGACTGCATTATACGATACTCCTCCGAGGCTATCTAGAGCAGTCACCTTTCCAAGGAGGTAGCTGGGCGAGTTCGTAGCACTTAGAATATCTCCGAGAATATCATCATTAGGCCCAATTCGTTTCAGAATTTCGCCCGGAAATTCTTTCGACACGAGCCGATGACCGTCCCACCCAATTCAATCCGAAATTTGAAAAATGCCCGGAGTCAACTGGCTCGAGAACCACGTCCCGCTACCGTTAGCTTCCACCATCTTCGTGGACGCCCCACCGAGTATCTCATCCTCAAGCAGAGCGACGATGGAGGTAGAAATGAGCCGAAAGGCCTTCGGTACCAATCCATCGCTTCCGATGGCACCAAACCCGTGAAAAATGGAAAAACGAGATTCGGAGTCTAATGGGATATTTTTTCGGCCCTGCAAATTTTCCGCGGAATGAAGTCTGCAAGGAAGTGAAGCGTGACGGGACGGCGTCGCCAGGAAATGGCTTTTCTTTTAAAGATCTAGAAAGGCGTTTGAGGAGCGATCGGAGGTCGTGCTGCGGGCGAAGGGAGCGATTCCCCCGCAGGTGCACGCCGTGATTCGAAGGGACGTGAATGGGGAGGCGTAGGGGCGACTCGGGAGGATTTATTCATCGGCCGCAAAGCAGATCTCGGATTCCTAACGGATTCTTCTTCGATGCAATTAGTGCTACGTGAAAGGACGGTGGTAGCTTCTGAGCTTCATGTAGCTCCACATCCCTGTTTCGATTTCAAATCGAATAGTTGCTTAGAGATTACGTGGCTCGCGAGCAACTTGTGGCTCGTACCCCTTATATGCACTCCTAAGGTGCCGGAAGGTGCATCTAAAACATAACTAATGTTTCCCTTCCAACATGACTTCCCACTATCGCATATGTTGCTAGGAAAATATGTGGCTCGCGAGCAACTTGTCGCTCGAACCCCCTAAAATAATTCCTCGAGTTCGAATAAATGTTAAGAACCTATGTGGCTCCCTATATTTTTGTGTCTTTCTTCGACCTGAATATGCCAATCCTCCGTCTATTTCCCGAGTGATCACCAATGGTCAGTCTACCGTCGAATGCTGTTCAATATAGTTGATCCAAATTCTGAGATGTTTTACCCAGATTCTCTTCTAGCAGAATCTCGCTTCTCGTCTAATCTGCTTTTAGTACGACTGTTCTTCTAAATAGCCATCTTTTACCTTAAACCAGGCAGAAAGAATGTTGAGTAGGATATTGGTCCAATATAATAAGATACTAGATTAATACATGAAAATAGCTTCAACAGTAAATGAAGGAAAACTTTTTCGATGATGATGATGTTAACGAATATAATGTATTTTTTCCGGGTGTTGGATATTGACTCGAATATTCAAACTTGCGTTTCATTTTCACCGTTTCATCTGGTTTGTTAGTATATGAATATGACATTGTGATTCTTGCCCGTATCTTTTATGTAAAACTCAGTTCGTAATTCAGCAAATGATGTGATTCAAATAATTTTTACGCTTACGAAATTGAGTAGAGCGTCTTGAGAACGTATATCCGAACTCGTTCAGTATCTCGATCTTGCTTGGATGAAGTTGGAATTTTAACGGTTGATTCTTCAGATCGTTGATGCTATTAATGGACATATGAACATTGGTGGCACGCGAGTAGCTTGTGCCTCTATATCCCTTTAGGCGAATTGTCACTATCAACATTACAAAATATACTTGCATTTTGTATACGTGTATTTTAATTTCAGTTTTATTCGCTAGTAACTTAATTCAGAGAATATTTGAAAACTCAGATTCATGAATAAATCGCTTCCGATTAAAATATTTTGCGTTAGTATATTTTCGGAACAGAAATAACTTTTATTTTTTAAACCTTACGTGGAATTATTCTCTACTGAAGATTTCGAGAAGAGCTTTAACGTGTGAATATACGTAACCAAGAATTTTACTTTACGTAGCTATTTCCTTCCCCGCAGTAAAAATAGTAACTAATATCATTTTTATTTAGAATACTTCTGTATCTACTGGTACGTTCCCAACGTTGACTAAATCCACACTCGAGGAATAATTGGATGGTGTGTGCTTCGTCTTCTCGTAGTTGGAGTTTCTAATGAAGTGGAGTTTGACTCCCCTTCTCGTCCGGAATAAAAAGTGGTTTTTCATCGTCGGTTTTACATCGAGTTGCGGGCGCTAGGCGAGAGTTTGTCGACCTCTTTCTCATGAAGGATGCTCGCTGCCGGAGGTCGCGCCTTCGAAACCAGATTAAGAAGCTGCCGAAGTAGCCTCTGAGTACTCAGCGAAGCATTCCGAAGAAAGTGATTAATCCGTTACCAAACGTTTCCTCCATAAATTTTGGAGATTTTATTGTTAATTTTCGAGTGGGCGTGTTATGGTTAATCGCACGTAGAATTGTCCTATTCATAGGTCAGATTTTCCAGAGCACGTTAAAGAGTTTATAGAGCGAGTTTTTAAACTACTTTGTGACTTCAGTATAGTGATTGTGATTTCAATGTATATATATTTTATTACTTATTTATTTACTTTCAATGTATATCTCGCAATTTACACATGCATATAAATTGCGAGATACAAGGAAATATCGAATTTATATGCATGTATAAATTGCGAGATACAAGGAAATATCGATCTAACGCTTCTTTACCGAACCAAGGGATATCGACTTTGGATTAGGAAAAACGTAAGATGCGAGTAACAGAGTATTTATTGTAGTTGGGATCTCGGGAAAACGTTGGAAACGAGAACGATCGGGGTTTCGCTCTATTGGGCACTTTTTATTTCAACGAAGTATGTCGGTATATAAGTATATCTTTGTATTTCTCAGTATCATGTTCAGGAAGCTACCAATATCTTTGCATGCGTTCCTTGTGACAGTGATATTAGCTGGCTTAAATTAAAACATTCCTAGAAAAAAAATGTGTTTGTACAATGAAATTCAACTGTATTGTTCATTTCTCTTCCTGTTGGTAATCCGGTGAAAACTGTAATACAAAGCGATTTCTTTGGCCGTGACTTCGTGGTAGAACTCAATGAAGGAACAAGGAGAAGACGTTGTTTTACCAACTACAGTATATATTATAAAGGAATAGTCGCTTCTTAAATCTTCTTATCTTTTCCTCTTTCCATACACTCTCCACTAGTTGAGTAAGGCTTCTCACTCTTCAAGTAGGTCTTGTTTCGGTTCCTTTTAGTATGGGATGATTAAGTCCGTTGTTATTCCTCGTAGAGAATGTTGAAGATCCCGTCGGATATGCCAGGCATCTCCACCTGGATTGCTGCCAGAGTTGATCTTTATATTCGGCGTCAAGGAATTAAATGAGATTTTTTGGGGCTACATTCCGCTCATGCTGATGAGGGAAAGAGTGGGCGACGAAGAGTCATTAGAGTATTCGCGAACATATAGCAATGAATTAATTAAACAGTTTTGGCTTCGTGGAAGAAATAGCTGAGATTTTGGGTGAAATACATTAAGCTGCACGTGTTCACTATAGTATGAGGATGGGAATATCGTGTGTTTGAATATATCAAGAGCTCTATTTTATGTGGTAAAGGAATATGAAATATCAAGTTTATAGTAAACACGTATGAATTGCTAGATATTATTATCGTCAGCTTTGTTTATCGTTATTATATTGTCGTTGCAGAGTTAGATTTACATCCTTTCCAGAAATAATCATTCAATCTGAGTACTTGATTTGTATGAGTATCATTGTGTTTTTGTGTGAAATGTTTAGATTCTTACTTTTGTTGAACCTTGGAAACTGGTTTCGTGGATGATAGGTTTTGGACGTATTTTATTTCTACTTTTTCGTAAGCATTGCGCTTTTACGTATTCATTTCAGTCTTACTTGGCTATCAGCGCTTAGGTTCCGGGTTTTAGTCCCGGGGTTTTCCTTCTTAGGGAAAGTTTGTTAGCTTTTGTTACTTTTCACATCTAATGTAACTTTTTAATATTTAGATTGTGAAATCACATGAAGAATAAATAAATAAAGTTTATTATTTCCATGTACTATATGTGGAATGTCTTAACTTTGTGAAGTTCCACAACTGGGTGTAGGTGAAATAAGTTTTGTTTAGTTAAAAAGTTTTAGTTGAAGGTTAAAAGTATCAGTTGAATATTGAAAATTTCATTTTATTTCTACCCAATTACTTTTTCCATTCGTAAGGAACTTCGCATCGGAGTAATCGAAGTTGAATTTACATTATAACGTCCCTCATCAAGCGCCAGAACATTTCATAGACATTTTTCTGTATCTCGGGCCAAAGATAACATACATATCCGCCCCCACCTAACCCAAGCGGGGCGCAAATTCACCCAAAAAACTCAGTTGACCTTCGCAGAAGGCATTAGCAACCCCCACAATTGGGAGCGCGAACACGTTTTCCCTCCATAATCCATCCGAATTCACAACCTCGTCGAAGGGGAGCAAAAACCCTCCCTTCCCACAATTCCTCGCGCGATTGTCAGTCTTCCAGCGAACACAAATCACGAAGGCGGGCGAGCCAGGAGATCGAGCGGAGTAGACGGTGATGACCTCTGTCGGCGTAAAACGGAACTACTACTGCGCTCATGGCGGCAGGGCGGGAGGGAAAAGGCGGGAAAAGGTTGAGAGATTCTTTTTAGGGCCATCAAGGGGGTTCGGAAGGGCGGAAAGGATAGAACGGGCAAGGGCCTTTTCTCTTTGGCAAAGGCGTGGGAAGAATGACTGTCACACAATCCATACAAATGATAGGAGGACAACGGTTTTGAAGAGGTGGCGCCTAGGCGTCAAAAGGGGACGGTGGAAACTTTTTCTTCGGGGGGCGGTGGAAGTGATTTTGTGCGTCGTATTTGGGGTCGTCCTCCCACTCCGGGGCCCCCAGAGAGTGTTAAGGCAGTAAAAGAGTAGGGATTTCCTAAAATTGGGAACGCTCCCAGAGGGGGGATGGACGTGACAAAGATTTGGGATTACAATGTGTACGGATCTCATCTCTCTTGCTCCATCCAGCTCTCGGCAATTTGGAGCACTTTTGTGCATCCGGAGAGTTACATCGGAGCACGTTTCTTTTCGCGGGCGGAGCAATTTTCGGGTTATCGAGTGCATTTCGGTCGAATGCAGTTTTTTTTGGGACGGTGTGTGAAAGAGGAGAATGGGTACGCAATTTTCGACGGCGTGTACCTCCGTCCGGTCGTGATGGGTTGTAGGGGGTTTTGGGTTGCGATGGTGATTAGAGGTGTTGTTTGTTTATCGGTGTGACGCCGGTTTCGCTGTGAGATGACTACGGCGGTGAGGAGCTTAATCCATATGCGAGTGCTATTTGGGAAGATGGTGAAGCACGCATTTCCGTGATGTCGGTCGTGAATAACTCAGCGGTGGAAAACAGCAGTAATGCTGAATTTTAAATAGCCAATGTCCAATTTAAGAGTGGTTTAAATTTTATATTGATGAACATTTTTTGGTTAATTTTATTCGGTTATTTGCTTAAAAGTAAGTGTGATTAATAAATTTCGATTTTCTTCCATTACAATTATTATGTATGCCTCTGAATTATAATTGGTAGATAAATTATATACCATTAGATATTAGAATGAGTTATAAAAATAAAATATATAATTGAAGGCGTTAGAGATAAAAAATAGTTTTTTTATATACTGTATCTATTTAGCTCCAAATTTGTTTAAATTTTCTAGAGAATTTAGAGATAATTCGTTTACGTTACGTTACAATTGAATTGCTCCCATTATATTAAAGCATAGATAGGTTCATACTTAATGGCTGTCAATGTACGAAAGTGTTTTCTGGAGAATTCTTGGACATATAAATAAATAGCAGGTGTATCTGATCGAGTTAGAAGGCTATATTCTTATTAAGAAAGCGGGGTTCAATAAGACTTACTTTTTTGTTTGGATGCTTAGCAAAAAGTTAGAGTAATTAAGGAAAAACCTTCAATAGTACTTTATTATCAATTTCTTATTAATGATATCATTCTAACTCCCCGAAAGAATAGACATAGATCGTTAAAGATTACTCGAATTTTTTTAGATTGTAGAAAAATGTATGAATTGAGTACTTCGGATATCCTTATGGAATTACTAGTAACATATTATTTGAAATATATAACCACTATAATATTTCATGCGATTTGCTTAAATAATACACCGGATCTAATTGATTCATGATATTATTATAAATGTATTCCATATTAATTAATACGAACTTTTGTTAGCTCTTGTACTTTAATTGAAAATAGAAGCATTTTCAAGTGAACTTTTCTGTCGACATTTGTGTGTGCAGTCGCTGATAAAAAGCAAATGAGCGTCGGACGTGGCAATACATCGACCGAAATCTTAAATTAATGGACGTCGGAAGAGGAAATTGCAGAAATCAGTCATGGAAATTATTAACTACCTAATTTTTTTCTTCGGTGCCGTTACTGTCAGCCTTTTTTGAGTCGCTCGATAACGCATCGCCATATTTACGCGAACAGGGCTGCCAACTGTGCGGAATCATTCCGGATGGGGCGTAATTGGAGCGATTCTCTTTCGATTTGTCACAGCGTTAATTGTTCAACCTTGGGATGAGAATTGTTCCTAGACTTAAGAAATATATTCATTTGATTGAGAAATCTTTAAAAATTTTCATAAATCCATTTCGTTATTTTTAATTTAGTTGAGTGGAAAGTAAAACTGACAATGAGTACCGAACTTTGTTGCAAGTCAGCTAGTAACTATTTGAGTATTTCGTATTTTCAACTTCCTTGACTTGATCGGAGATTAAACTAAGCTTAAAGTTGATAAGAACTAATTAAAAGTTTTAATAAAACAATTTAGTTATTTTGAATTTAGTTGAATGGGAAAGAAATATATGGTACCATACGTTGTTCCAAGTTTACTATATTACTACTATATAAGACTATCGAGTATTCGAGTATTTTATATTTTTGCGTTTCCTCCACATTTTCTGAGATTAAGCCGAACTTAGAGATTTTTCTTTGGTCCTTCATTTAACAAAGGAGATAAGGCGTACTCTTAAAATTTATCTTGTACGTACACAGTATTTTCTTCTATTTTTGAGGGTGTACAGAAAACTAATTATCAAAGCTGAAAAACAGCATCCTGAATTAAATAAGAATTCGGCATAGGAAATTAAAGTCTTCAAATTCAGTCTGCAGGTAACCAAGTCTTAAGGAATGTTTCGCATATGAATACATATTGTCTTCTATTTTGCGAGGATATACAGACAAATAATTCTCATATGAATGAAAACTTATCCTAAATCAAATAAGAATCTGATTTAGGAAATTAAAATCTTAAAATTTTGTAAGCAAATAACAAAGTTTTGGTTCTCTTTAATGTGGCATTCGCTCATAAAGATATGACGACAGATATACCGCTGCTGTAAAAACATCATCAAATTCTAGATGTATTCTCGTATTCACAGATTCCTTTCAATCCGGATTAACGAAGTAAGGAATAATCTCTCTTCTCTCGAGGAAACCAAATGAGTTCACCCCCAATAAAAACGAACCCATTTCAGAAAATGAATAATTCATCTCCTTTTTTTATAAATGCAATTTCTAATGGTGTTTCGGCGGGGCGTAAATGAAAACGCATCGCCCGTAAATTAAAAGGCAATCCGACTTAAATGAAAAACGGACCGCGGATTAAACGCGGAGTGAAAATCACCCTGGAAAAATTCCTCGAAGACGTTAATGTTTCTCTCTTCTCCTTAGTGCTACATTTGCATTCTCCCTTAATGGGACTGCTCTTCCCTGACTTATAAACCTCCTGCATCATCGCCTCATCCCCTTATCTGCATTCGTGTGTTTCCTCTCATAAATGCCTCCTGTTACGTCTCTCTCGGGGAAGTTAAATTGGGGGACTTCTCTCATTCCTTGTGTTGCTGATTAGTTCCTTCGTAGAAGTATTTCGGTTGCTGATCATGCTCTTCGTTGATTGTGCCGTAAACGGTTGTGTTCTGCTCTGCGTTCTTCAAGAATTTTCTTCACCAAGGCTTGCTCTGAGAAATTACTATTATGAAATATTTTTAGCTTGATACAAACCACGTAGTCATCGTATTTAATGAATAAAGACTATAATTTAAGATTTATTTTTATTAATTAAAAGATTAATATTAAATTAAGAATAATTCAATGAGATAAAGAGTCTTTATTCATTAAACATACTAAAATAAGTAAGCTTTGTAGCTTTCCAGCTTCCAAATTTTAATATTGTTATATCAACTTTCCACGAAGTGAAGATAGAACATATTAATTTTATATCCATTCATTATCATTTTTAGACATTTTAGTGAAACGATTCCCCAGATTAATCCGATTCAGTTATGTATGAAAAATAATGCGGAGAAAAATTAAAGGGAAAAGAAAGTCTCTAGGTCTTCTGGCCTAACATTGTGGAACGCCAACTAAAAATAATTCACGTTGTACCTACTTTGTATTTTCCACAAATTTATTTTCAATCAAATTTTGAATTATTTTTTGAAAGAGAGGTTCAATGCGCAATGGAGAATCTGTGGCCTCTTGGATAGCTTGCTAACCGATACTTCATGCCATTCTTTCCATTTTGTGTAGTTCGCGCTGATTAGATTTAAAAAATTAATCGAAAATAAAAATCGGAAATAATTATTATGGGAAGAAGTAATAGTATTAATCCTCGTAAATAGGAAGTTTTTTGATGCAAAAAAATTTTTTTACTTATGAGAAACGTGTTTTTCAAAAGCAATTATCTTTTTGCGTGTTTTTAATACTGAAGTTTCAACTTACAATTAGTGATAAACATATTTTTAATTAGTTTCAATCCATAATGATTTTACTATCCCCCTTTAGATAACAACTGCAACTGTTACTGTTTTACTTAATTTTATTTTAAGGTTTAATGTCTCATATTCTTTAGATAATTTTATGACACGATTAAATAAATAATTTTTCTACCTGGCGTATTTGGATGTACGTTAGTTATTTTCTGCTATATCAAGAACCGTTAAGCTCTAACATTCCATTAGTTATAGCAGCTTTGGTTGTTTAATTTCTATTAAAGTTGAAAAAGTTTGAATTCCCTTTAATTTAACCACCTCCGGATTAAATCATTTCATTCATTCAAGAATTCGTATTCTCTGTCATGTTACGCATTGAGTTTAGTCCCTTGATTTCTCCACCCTTTCATGTCCTCTACGCCTGTGTACCTCATTGACAGCGGTCGTTTCGTATAGAAAACCAGCCGCCTTCACCCCACTACCAGTTTCCAATTGCATGCATCACGCTCTTTCATCTCATTCCCGCAATTTTTCATTTATATTTCTCCTTTTCTCTCACCCCGTTTCTCGCCACCATTTTATCCTTCTCGCAGCGATCTCGTTACGTTGAAAAGTGTCCAACCGAGAGCCGCGTTTATTATCCGTCGCTTAGCAACCGGAAGTGTCGCTGATGCATCGCCCCGGATCGCGATAAGCATTGATAAGTATTATCTCCTCGCCAGATCTACCTAATGAATCCAAAGCGCTGGTTTCCGCGAAGCATCCTCTCCGTCACCGCTCCATACGCTGTTAGCCGCTCGACGCCTCGTATTTCTCAAGTTTGAGCCGCTTCCGGATTGCGCTGGAGCAATTATTATCCGCTACTCAAGTGGTCGCTCGAAAGAAATCGCGCTGCAATGTGTATACGTCACACCAGCGGAAAATTGATTAGGTGAGAGTGCACATCTGGATTTCTGGGATTTATTTGGATATACCATGATCGATGTTGGTTGGTCTGGACAGGTACTCAAGCGCTTATCCTCTATAAAATTTTCTGTAGTAACGTGTGTATACGATTTTGGGAAGTGTTACATTTTATCTTGCGGAATTTGGTCTTTGTTTTACCTGAGCCCCCTGGAAGGGTTGATGTCTGTAAATTTGAACCACTTAAAGGGGTGAGGTGACTAATGACGTCCTGGGTAGGAACAACAGGATTGATTTATTTAATGTCGACCCCGCATCCTTGAAATGCAAGCTCTAATCGACTTTGCTCTGTAGTTGACTTTTTCTCTTCGCATTTTTAGCCTTCTCATTTATCTTCTTCCTTAGGTGAATTTTATTTTTATTTTTTGTGCTTCTTTTTAATTATTTATTTATGTTTATTGTATTTCATGTAATTAGAGCATTTCCTACCCTCTTTGTGATGAGTAGTATTATTATGTTGAGGCATTATCAGAAGAAGGTAAATTCATATGAAAAAGATGATTTATAAAATTCAATAAAATGTAAAATATTGAGCACGGTGAACTGTTTGGAAGCCTCTTCAACTAGCTGCTATTGTTTTGGATAGAAAATGAGGCGATTAGAAAATAAGAAGTAAGGTAGTTTCCTTAATTAATTTTATGAAATTTTTCACATTTTTCCTAAATAATGAATCCGCGATTTTGATTTATGATAATTATACTGCAAAGCCCCTACAATAAACGCTTTATTGGGAGATGTAAATGAATGTGTTAAGGGAGAAATTAACGGTAATTTCCGAAGCATTTCGGAATGTCTTTCTCTATTTATTCGACTGTTTTAGTTCTTCAGCTATTCTCCGAAAATAAATGGGATGGTTGCAAACGATGTCATTGATTGCTTTTTATTCGACTGTTTTAGTTCTTCAGCTATTCTCCGAAAATAAATGGGATGGTTGCAAACGATGTCATTGATTGCTTTGGATTTCATTTCTCAAACTCGTACAAAACTAAAGCAAGGGGTGAGTCGTTCTGAGACGAGGGAAGGATTGATAGTGCTCGATCTCAGTTACCAGAAACTTTCAGGTCATTGGCGTTTCACAGTTCAGCAAACTGGGTGTAGTTCCTATAATGTATATCAAAATTATACCTTTGGACTCTCAATCCGGATCTCCCTTCTCTTTGTCCGCAGCCCCCGTTCCGCGCAGAAAGCTCGCCCGAGCGCGATTGGTCGTTTCCTCTTCGCAAAAAGAAGTTGCATTCTCATTTCCGCTAATAGTCGGCGCCCTTTGTTTTTCTATTTGTTTCATTCCCGAAATTCCTCCGAAAACACGCGCGCCTCAAACATTCAAATATTTCAAAGCGCTTCCCTTATCTCATTCCATTTCCTTTGTCATACAAAACCGAGGGCGGAATTAGAAAGAAAGGGCCGATTCCCGATCCTTGTGATTCGCAGGGGGGCGCCCAAGGGAAGGAGTTTTAGGATTTCGAAGGGAAATGAGTTTGCGGGGCAGAAGGGGTCGTGGGGGTGGATTTGGGGTCGGGATAAGGCGGATGCAAATTAGGGAGGAAGCAAAAGTAACGGAACGTCTACACTGTGTAGATGCGATGGAGAGACGTAATCTAAACCGTTCCTCTCCGGTCTTTTCTTATTAAACAGTCAAATGGGGCGTTTCAGTCGGCGAAAAGAGGGTTGAATGGGAGATATCTTTGGTGTCTGAGAAAAATTGTGGATGATGAGGGATCGTTATTGCAAATTGTCTGCGTAGTAGTCCATACATTCATGAGTTATTATTAACTAACATTATAATGGCATAACCAACCGTGAACTGATATTCTTCCATCCAAACTCACCGTCTTATGTTTCCTTTACACTACTAAATGAAAAATTATTTCCAGTAGTTTCAATACCTTTTTGATGTATCTATTATGATTTAGATGTGAATGATCGTAAGATTGAAATACTTGAATATCTATAATATTTCACTTATAGGTCCTCTTTTGTAGTTCGATTAAAATTTATAATGTTCAAATCTGTGATTTTGATCTTCAGATTAAAATAAATGAATAAGCTATTATAATTCAGTTATAAGTTCTCCTTTGAGTATCGCTTTATGAAGTTCAAATCTATTTCACTTTACATCTTTACCAACATCAACACCCTGCAAGCCTTTTGGCGTGTGGCAGGGGGTATAAACACTCAGTCTTTGAACTGCCTCATAAGTTCGTCATCATCGTGTATCGTTTGTTGAAAGAATGCATTTTTATTCGACTTTCGGTAGCATCAAAATCTCCTAAGGTTATTGTTGGATCTGTTAATATAGAAAGGTAATCGAATAATCCTGATTGTTTTTTATTGCAAATGTAAATTTTCTGAATGTATGAAGCAATCGTAGCCTTGCTTCTAATATAAGCTAAGATTAAAAGAAAAAATATTTGAATATTTAATTTACTAAATTTGCTAACTAATTATCTCACTGGATATTATACACTACTGTAAATTTAACAAAATAAAGAAATTTCGCCTATCCGTAATGAATAAAGTTTACATGATATCTAGACATTCTCTTCATAATACTTATAATATCACCTCCCAATGTTTATTGATTTTTCCGAATAAGTGCTTGCACTGTTCCTACCAAAGGACTTGGCATATTCAGTCATCATCCTTAGCGTCCTTAGCAAATTGTAAGCAATGTTATTCAATTGCGATGCTTATGGCGAAATACTACAACCTTCTCTGTGTATTAGCGATAGGAAAGAATTACTAAGCTGTCATTTATTGTTGACTTACGGGTATGACAAACTTAATTAAGCGAGAGGAGAATTAGGCACGAAATAAAACAGGTCGATTAAGCCGCGATGTAAATCAATTCAGGACTGTTCGTCGTGGGATCCAATTAACAGCTTTAAGCGATTCACATCCCCTTACGACACGACATGATTATGAGATTAAGCTCGTCATACATCGGATCTTTAGAGCGAGGTTGCAGTAAGGATTCGACTTTGACAAATGTCATTTGATTTATACTGGAGTGTTATCGTCGTCGCCCGGATGTCTAAATGCGTTGCCCTTATTTAATGCCTAGGATTTCCGCCACGTCACGTTCCCGTCCTGTTATTACTTTGTTTGGATTGAAAAACATCCCATTAAATCCTTTTCAGTGTCTAATAGATGCAGTGCTGTAACGATGTCGCGACAATACAATTTTATGGCTTTTTTATGGGAGCACTGAATTTAACGGTTTGAAAGAAACGGGTACAGGTACATATGGAACAGCTGGGCACAGCTGATGTGAAAAACAAAAGTCGTAAATGTAAATATCGTTAATTTTTTTTCTCACCTCGTGCGTATTGTGCTTAGTTCATTTTATTTTAAATTTATAACTTGGTCCAGCGGAGTGATGCGAATGAAGTTTTGTCTATTTCAAGTTTTATTACTATTATTATTATTTGTTTGAAATAACTTATGTTTTAAAAATTATGATAACGGTAATATGAAATTATTTATTTTAATTTAGATATCAGCTACATTAATGCTTAAGTATTTTTATACTTTTTTACGGTGTATCAAATGAGTATCCTTAGGATAGACATGGATTTTTATTCTAAAATCTATTCATAAAATAACAAATAGATTGAAAATTCTATAGCTAGATGGATGTTGTTAGTTCTCACTACGAATATTACTTGAAAATGCCCCTAAAATTCTTCTTCGATCTATTTCTATAAAAATTTTAGCCATTAAATATTTTTAATCTAACCATGTAACAATGGCTATTCAAAAAATCCCTATGTAAATGCATGAGAAAACACGAAGTTTTAATCACTTAGCATTGCGTAAGGTTTCAGAAATGAGACTAAGAAATGAGGGCTCTCCATCAAATCTGTAAAAACGCATGAAAATTATTTTTGCTGCGTCTTAGGTAATTGGCTGTAAAAATGACTTCACTCAACACTGAGATCACTTCAACTTCCGGGGAACTTCTCTGTAATATTGATATTTAATATAAGAGAGGCAGTATAAAGGTATTGAACCAGTTATTTTAGAGAAAAAGGTAACATCGGTCCGTTGTTGCAGAGAGCTCTAGGAGATTTGACAACCTCTAACTCATTATCAGCCGTGTTCCAAATTCTCTTCCATTACATATTTCTGTCGAAAACCATGAAAATAAATATTTAATTAATATTAATAATATAGAAAAAGCACCTAAATGGTGTCCAATATATCGTACGCAGAGTTTTTGTTTATTTATTTATTTTCAAATGACGCTGCGATTAGGCCATTAGGCCTGGTGACATCGGTGGAGGGGGAAATACTATATTACAAAGGAAGGGCTAAAACAATGCCTAGTGCTACAGATACGTCTAATCATACCCATGTAATCCTTCCTTTTGCCCGGAATACCATAATCCTCTATGAATACAGAATACGTCGATTTCAAAGCCTTCCAGGATACACGGATAATTCTCCCCGCAGACCAGTCTGAGAGATAGCCCTCGAAGAAGAGGACATCAAATCTTCCAAGCGAATTCCGACATCCCCCTTAACACCGCCATTCGTCCCGCGATTGGAAAGTGTATCGGCCCAATCCCGCCGATAACGCGTTCGTTAAGACAGCTGATGGAGCGGTAGGCCCGCAATCCACTGTCGCCTCCACTAAGCACACACTCGTTCCTCGCTCGCCGATGCTGCCTTATTATTTGTTCTGCGAAAATGGCCGATCGATGCACACTTGTTTGTATCTGGGTCGAGGGATTTGGCGAGGGCGCGTGAGGCTAGGAGATTAGACCGGGAACACAAGGATAATCAGCTTACTTATCAAGCAGGAGTCGATCCCTGGGCAAACACACGCAGGTCAGGGTGGGCGAGGAACAAATGAGTCCGGCGAACTTTTCTCCCCCTCTCCATGTCCCAAATTCAACCAAATACAACCCTTGATCCTCGAGGGGCTTTGGTAATCCCAACCTCTGCCATCCCATTAGGTCCCGACGAAGGTAGATTTCACGAGCGTGTCCTCTCTGCCACTGTGTCGCTATTCTTCATCCTTCCGTATCCCTCGCGGATTCATCTTCTATTCCTAGGCGACCCATTCAGTCCCCTCGATTCCCTGCCGTATTAGCCGGGAATAAAATCCTTTTGTCTTTCTGATGCTGGGATCATTTGGGGCACCTCTCCCGGTGTCGAAAGAGTAGACGTCAAAATGGAGGTCGGAATGCCCGTAGAATTGGGGGTGCCTGTGAAATATCGAAAGACTAATTTTCGACCCGGAATGGCGGGAATGGAGGAATCTAATTGAGTACCTTGGAACAAGTGCAGGTTTCCGAGTGCTTAAGGGATGAATGGGTTGAGGAAAATTCTGTCTTCGCGGGGAGTATCAAAGAAAAAATACGATGGAACGAAGATGGAGATGATGTAGAGTACTCTATTTATAAGGACAAATTTGTCTTCGTTAAGGTTACTATTGGATTAAATTAATGTATATATAGCTAGTTATTTCAGCTGATTGCCACTTCTCAAATCCCAAGCGTCATCGTTCCTTATCGTCCCAATCTTTTGGTTCTAAAACTCTTTTTCTCATCTCGATCTCTATATTTTCTCACCATTTTTTCCTCGTTTATTTATTTCATCTATTTCATTTCCAAACATTCAAAGGTATCTTTTCTTCTTTCATACGTCTCAGATCTCTATACCGTTTGAGTTATTCGTGATTCATTGTTTCAAAAACTGGTTTTCTTGCCAACATATTTTCCCTATGCAATAATTTCTAACGTGGTCTAATGAAGTTACACTACAGAATTTCCTCCAATACGTCATTTCTGCTGAAAGTGGTCAGGATGAAAACTGCTTTGAAAATCGATTTCTTCTCGATTAATTTATTCTGATAAATTAAAAGAAATAGTTTAAATGGTGTGGGGTTGCGAAAATGTGAATAATTTTTTTTTGTTTAAATCGATATTTACACACATTCCCTCTACATATTCTCTCCAATAATTAGGGAAGACATTTTTATTTTATATTTAAAATTTACAAATTACTAATATGATATTATAAAAGTTATACATAAGAGTTTCTGGTAGTTACAACTTGAGCAATAATATGACTGCGAAAGTATCCTTTGGGTCCCCCTGAGCCAATATACTCATCAGGAATTGCCCCAGTTAACAACATAAAAGTTAATCAGCCGTCAATTAAAATAATATCTATAATAAGAATAGGTAAAAAAATATTGCTCAGAGAATGTAAAATGAGACAGTGATTTCTCTAAGAAGATGACAAAGTTTTGAAGGTGGAAAAAAGTATCAATTACTGCTTTCAAAGCATGCGCTTCGTACGAAGCATCTCGTAACTAAACATTTACCACGGAGTCTCGTTAATCAACGCAGCTTCTTTGTCCCGTAATCAACTATCGCAAATGTACGGCTCGTGAAAACTCGGAGCTAACGAATCAGCATTTGAGAGCGTCAATAGTTACTTCATCAGATATAACGGGATAAACGACGTGATCCCGGACAATCAGTCATATGTAGTCGGCCGGCGCCTCTATATTTTCCCCGCTCTAATACCACTACTTTCGCTCTTTGTTCCCCTTTGATCCGCAATTTCCAACTGCTCGTTTTCCGACGTAGCGGTTTGTCTGAGGGGAAAAAGTCGTACAATGTGAACGTATTTCGGACAAGAGAGGGAAAAGAATCCAACCCTCTCCACAAGCGGTGGAGCTTCGTTTAAAAATGTCCGTTTCATTTACTGCGTGGAGGCAGAAAGAATACGCGTTTCTTTCGAATCCACCAAGTAGAGTACCTAGATCGCCCCAAGGTGCTTGACAGTAAGAATTATTCGTTTACACACATTTATAGTTTTTTATTTACTTTTGAGTGTTAACCCATTCTTTCTTTGACAGTTCACACGTACAATTATTTATACATTCTCTCTAGATTATATCTCTTATAAAATATTCTCTATTATAAATTCTACTTAGATGTATATGCGTGCAGTTAATATATTTTTTAGTATCACTCTACAATTTCTTGGATATAATCCTACGCTTAGTCCTATAGCTTTTTATGTTTATTTTAATAAATTCTTTCGCTCTAAAATAGATACAATTGCTCTTTTCCACGGTTAATATTTTTGTTTGAAAGTATTTGCGTGTTTACTTATTATAAAAATTACAGTTTACGAAGCGCTCATTCTAATCTCAATTCCATCCAAATTTATAAATATTGGAGGCATCTAAAATATTAGGTTCAGAATTATGTATGGATTGTCTGCCGTAAAATTAGATGGTTTATGCCGTAAAATTAGATGGTTAAACTTATAATTTTGGCAATTAATCTGACATTTATCAGATTTATCCTTTCTGTAAGACTGAATTACTATTTATATTACAGGTTAGAATTTTTGAATCTAATTTTAGGTAGTTAATTACACAAGTGAGATATTTTTTTGATGTAATGAACCCACTTCTCCACTTTTAACTTCGTGCTCTACATCGAATTTTCTTTATTATCCTTCATTGTAAGAGTTAATCTCTAGGATAAGGGTTCATTATTCATTACAATTACTTCGTGGTTTGACCATAAAAATGTTTGTATTGTTCCCCAGAATTCGGTAAGGATTAATTCACTTATTTTTCATGTCTTCTTTTTCACTCTTACTTCAATAGACATTTGATTACGGTGGAAATATTTTATTTTGAAAAGATGATAATTTAATTATATCCTTGAGATCATCCTAGTGGAAAAGACAGTTATATTTCTTCACTACGTTTCTTTTACTTTAATAAAAAAACTGAGGTACCACGTCGAATTTATATTCCATTTTTTAGTCATTCCCATAACAATACAAGGAATTAAAGAATCGCGCACCAATATTTTAGTTCTTTTATTCGATAGCACTACCCGAGATCGCCAGTTCTTAACTTTCAATTCATGCCATCGAAGTACTTCTTTTATGTATCGGGAAGAATGAGTGAGGGGAGAGTTCCCTCATTTACAATAGGCGAGTGGAGAAAAGCCCAAAGCGAGGAAACTAAAAGAAGCGGAGTGAATCCGCATCGAATATGTTTGAATTCGAAGAGATTCAGCGAAAAAAAGGGGAAAGGGAGGGACTGAATGCGTGGTGCAGATCGGGAACATTGAAACCAGTTGGGCGAAGGAATGCAAAACGAAAAGTATCGGAGGATCGAATTAAAGAAGTGGGAAAGGTTTGCTGAAGGTGAAAGAAAGGAGTTATGTAAATGAGGGTGTTGCTTTGTTTTCGCTACACCATTAATTTGTATTTACTACGCCGTTGATTTTTGTCTAGTACACACACACAAACTAGAATGAAGTTGATCGAAAAGGTTAAATATTGCGACAGCAAACGTTTTCTATTCGATAAAATATTTTTATGTATAATTAATTACAATGGTTCTAAAAGGAAAAACTACAGTTAAATGGAAAAAAACGCATGCAATTTTAATGAACGATTGAAAGGGAAAGAATACTTACATTTAAGAAGGAAAAATACGGCGATGGGTTAGCGAGAAACGCGATATTAATTTTTATTAAAAAATTAAATTATAAGGGAATTATCATATTACTATAGAACCCAATTTTAATGAGCATACTGAAAGTTTTTCTATCAGGTATATTCTTACCGTTATTAACCAGAGCACTGCGTGATGAGTTATTCCATGCTGCCTAGGAGAGAGTCTAATGATATTGAAGTGCTATGAATATTTTTGCGTGAATATATGTACATAATTTCTATTAATAGTATCAATAGGTTAATTTGTAGTTACACAGAAGAATAACAATACCTGAAAAAAAATTAGAGGTGGAAATAAAAAAAATGGAGTAGTGGTATTTGGGGAATGGGTTAGTGGTATTATTTATTGAATTAGCAGATTACAGTATTATTTATTGAATTGGTTTCTCAAGAAATAAGAGAAGGAACCAGTAGCGCATTAAGAAGAAAAATTCAAAGAAATTATACATTTGAGACGGAAAACTCATCAAAGCAGATGAGGGACATTCGGAGAAATAATCGAACGGAACCGGAATGGAGAAATATTTTAGAAAGGGTTTCAGAAATTAATACTCATATAAGCGCGGAAAAGAGAATATACCCATCGGGGGAACCAAAGCAACGAAGGGAATAATTCCTTGAGAACCGCGGAGGAAAATTTAAGGACATCCCCCCGGTGGGAATAAGATGACCGGTAATATCGGATGGGAAACGGTATAAGGGAATCGGTTTGAATGGGGGAAACTGCAATAAAAGGGAAGAAAAAACGAGGGCGAAAAGAAAACGGATCCGTCCGCGTTTAGAACACAAAACATAGGGAGATTGGGAAGAAGGGGGCGTAGTGGGGGCGGTGGTGTGGGCGAGAGAGGCGACCCATTTCCTTATTGGACAATCCTACACTCTCCACAAATCAATTCTTTCGGTCGATAGCCCGCTCGGAATCGGGAAGTGGCAAGAGGGGAGAGGTCAAAGGAACTGGTGGGTGAACCGCTGGAAAGGGTGCTCGCGAAAGATGGGACATGTTGCGAATATGTAGGTCCCTCCGAGGACCGTGATTTCGACCTTCGCGGGCCTCTTTTGATGAGCCCACTTGCGGTCCTGTTTCGAGTGCGAGTTTGTTGAGGTGTATTTTGTTAGGTGTACTCGAAAGAAAGATGGATAATTTATGGGTTTAAAGCTCTTCCATTGTTGTTAATGGTCTTACTCTTAATTGAAATGAGCGCCGATGTTGAATGATGATTCAAATTTCAGTATGATAAATTACACTATGTTATCAATATTGTGTATACAGAAATAGATAATTTTTCTCTACTCTGTAATAATAGCATTAAAAGTTGAGAATGTTTTGTTCTAACTTTAATTTTCTAATTAAAACTAAATTATTTGATAAACGTTCCAATTTATATCAAATGTAACCTCAAATTAATCTTCCGAATATAAATGCATATTCAGTCTATGAAAACTTAGTACTAATAAGTATACTGATTTTATGAGTTCAATAATATTGATTTTCGTTGTAATATTTACTGTAAAGTATCAAATTTATTAACTTACATTACCTTTACATTAATTATATAGGATGGACTAAAATGGCTTTTGTTGCTGTAATGAGCTTTCTAAGAATATGTATTGAAAACGTTTAAAGAAATATGTGATTAAATGCTTTCTTTCTGTAATTTATTTTGGAGAAGTCCAGGAAAAAGATAGTTGTTTTAAATTCGCTGCTTGTATTTTTACGAAAATAAGAGATACAAAATAAATTATAGTTAATGGAGAAAGATGTTGGATTATAAAACTCACTTCCGAAGGAACTTTCGCAAACGAAGATTCATATATAACCCAAATGTGTTTTCAACCACGGTTTCTGGAAATATCGCGATAGGTTTAGCATGGGTTTCAAATCGGCCTCAGATTGAAGTCCGCTCCGAATTTGAGACGAATGTGACGCAGATCCCGATGCTTTTCACCACGGCAGGGACCGCCAGACCGCGGTCTAGAGTCTCCGTCCAAGAGGACGTGACTCTCTGGAAAATTAAGCAAAAAAGTATCCGTATATTTCAGACGCGATTGCTTTTGATTCGTGCGGGTCGTTTTGTGTCAGTCTCTCTCGCGAGGGCTGACCGGCGGGAATTCCTTTTTTTCCGGGGAGAATGTTTCTTTGAGGTCCGGGAATGGAGTCGGGTTCCGGTCATACACAGGGTCCGAAATCCCACGTCCGGTGCAATTCCTCACGAATTTATATTACGGTGCTTTCTCAATGCTTTTCCCCGCGAGGAATCGACTGGCCTCCGCGGAATTTATTTCCCGCCGCGTACACACCGCACGCGAAAATTGTTTCTGTAGAACGTGGGAAAACAATCTTTCTTCGGACGCTATTGGAATTTTCGTACCAGAGTTACGTTATTTACATGTAAATGTATAACTATTTGTTCTTTTTTGTTTTGTTTATGATATTATTGTTCTGTTTAGGATTTATAGTCTTCTTGTCTTTTACATCTCATTTAATCTGAATAAACTCAATGAAAGTAGCCTTAATTCGGTGGAATTTCGTAATCGGGATCATATTGAAATAACTAAGCGAATTCAACAAAAAAAATTAATTTTGTATTCTTATAAAACGACATTTCGTTTTCTAGTACCTGAAGGTGAGCGATCAGCTCGAAACTGGTCGTGCAATTAAAACGTTTTTTGTGGAATTTGCAGTTTTTTTTTCAAAGTGATCCACCATTTAATCTGATTTTAATTTTAAATTTTGTTTTCCTATCTGTAGGTTTTGCAGTTTTTAAACACCCTTTCTTGAGGTTATTTTCCATCATTAATTTTTTTTCTAAGCTCTTAGATTAGATTTTTTGATCCACAAAGTAGTTTTCTTCTCTGTACTTTTTGAAGCTACCTTTTTCTAAATTTACATGACGAAGGGTTAGATGTAAGAAGAGACTCAAGTCTTAATCTCGACTTGAATAAAGTACCATATTATTATTATGTTATTCTCTTTCGGGAGTTTTTTTTATAAATCGGGTTTTCATAATTGCATCGATGGTTGTTTGTCGCGTTGTGTACGGAAAAATTCCATCGACCCGCGTTTCCTATGTAAACGGTTCTCCGATACTTGTGCTATCGAATGCCGCCAATGGAATCGAGAAATCCAATTCTTGGATTATAACGATTTCCAATAATTTAAATTACCACCAAGGTTGGTTCAAAAGTTTTTTGAAGGTCAAGGAAACACCGTTTTCTCAAGTCGAAAGTGATTCCGATGCGTGAGAGAAAAGGTACCTTTTTTGTGTAATTTTTATGCTTTCTCTCTTTGAATAAAATGATTTTGTCAGAAAGGAAGGAGTAGAGAATGGAGTAGTACCCCATTTAGTAGAAAATATTCATTCCTGTGAAAAGAATAAAGATAAAGTGCAATTTGAACCCATGCTTTAACCCTTATCTTCGCTTTTTGTCGTACTTGGGTTTTTTTAGATCCCTGAAATTGTTTCGCAGGGCATTATGGGCCGAGAAAATGTTTATTTGAGAATCAGAATTTATTTCCGTAAAATATCGCATTCGAGATTTTATTTTATTAACTTTCTTCAACTCTTAGCTTGATTATTTATTTCTTTGGTTTTTTTATGAAGTTTCCGCTTATTTATAAAACAATTAGTCTGGTTTCATTATTGGATAGGTGTGAAACGTAAAAACTAATCAAGTGAACGGTTTGTCAATAGGAAGGGTATGTCAAAACAAAGAAAAGGAAAGGAGCAGGAGATGATAGAGAGAAACGGATTTTTACCGGAAATAAATGAATGGAGAATGAATTGGCTTCCAAGACTTAGGGAGTGAATGATTTGCTAAAATAATGAAGTTAAGATGCAGGGGAAAATACAATAGGGGAAGGCAAAACGTTATGGTGGGAAAGGGAAAAATAAGTCATCAAGTATGCACATAAGCATATATCGAGTAAGAGAAAGAGTGCTAGGTAGAAAATTCAAGGCGCATTAACTCTCTTTGATATGGAACTCATTTACTCATAAAACTGCAACGTAGTATCACTTTAAGTATTTTCTTCTTTTAAAACCTGTGTTCATCAAATCGAGATGTATACTAAAATCCATGTCTAAATCTGCGTTACTTAATGGTTTCTTAGCGTGAAGCTCCCTAAATTTTAGCTGACTAAAACGGTTTGTGTTGGTGCATCCATCTCTCAACTCAGCGCCACCCTTTATGAGTTAGGAAATGGGATGGCGGGGGGCGTTGATAGGAAGAAAAATGAGGTTACTAGAGTGACGAAGGAGAATTGTTTACGCCGCTTACTTCGGCTTGGCACTTAGGTTTTATTTCTTCGAATATTTCGCCGAAGTGGGGCGTCAGCGAGAACGGTCCTTGTCAGCATCTGAGTCGGATATATTGCAAGTCCTGACGAACCATCAATTTTATCGTCGGGGAAGATTTATTCCATCTATGTTTACGACTCTGTTCTCGGGGCCTTCGACGCTTCGCTGACGTTTAATCTTCTCCTCGGGAAGATATGTCCGTTTTTAATGGAAAATTTAGCCTTTCGCAGTAAAATGGAAGAGCATACATGAATTACCTCAGATAAATTCCAAGTCTGAGCGTTTATTTATCCGTTTTTTTCGTTCCTTAACCGAAACTCTTCTTCGGAATGTGTATTCGGGCCTCGAAGCCTTTACTGCCTTTAAAGGATGACATTTATTGCAATCCTGGGAAATAAAGTTACCTATATCGATTCGGCAGCTTATCTATCGAACTTTTTTGTTTTCATTCTCCGAAATTTCGGAGGCGGACTTTTATTCCGGAAGTATCGCTCGGAGCCGATAATTTCCACGCGGCCGACGGCCCGGCCAAGAAAATGTTACTTCTCCTTTGTTTGGGACGCATTTATCTCTCCCGCGGAGCTTTTTCTCTCTATTTCTGGGAGTCTATTGAGATACCGAAATTATGTGGATTGTCCCGATACAGTGCGATAAAAGTGTTCCTATTTTCTTTCCCTGGTAGAGCAGTTGGTGCCGGAATGGGTCTCAAACGCGTTTTGATCAGGGTAGCGTGGCTTTGATACGGTCCACGGAGAGGAAGCTAGAAACTGATTAAATTCATTTGATGAATAGGCCGGTTGTTGCAGGCACCCCTGTCGGTCGGCAAATAGACTAACATATTTATTTTAATAATAGTAATAATTATGAATACTTTATTTATTAGTCGTAAAGTGAGGAAATGATGAAATACGGAGAGAAATAAGAAAATAAAACACAAATAAAGTACAGGATCTGAAATGGCTTACAAAACAAAAATAATACAAAATGTATGACCTTTGAGTCACCCTTAGCTAATTCTAGCTAATCAGCTCATCAAAATGTATGATTTAGTTCACCAATTAGTTGTGTAGGTGTTTTTCTCATATTCTTCTTCACCTCAGACAGTGTATTGAGACGGTACAGTCAGCCAGACGGTTAGAATATATAGTCTGGCAGATTTAAAAAAAAATTGGAACTACAATATTGAATCTATTAGCTAAGTATTGATTATTAAATCTTTCTACATCAAAGTTAAACATTTTCCTAGTATCTAAACTGTGTGCTTTACTTTTTTACGATTTTAACTTGAAATTATAATAGTACTCAGCAAAAAGTAAGTATAGCAATAAGTCAGCTAAGGGAAGTAATTCCAGAGATATATACATGACTTTAACATAACAGTATTAATCACGGTTTAATTAACCGACACATTAATCTGTTATAAATTGTTTAAATCATTAACTAATAATAATAAAGGACTTTATTCAGGACTATATTGAGAATACAAGGTCTCTTCTTACATCTAACTTTTCGTCGTATAATTTTTCTAAGTATATAGATTTAAAAAAGTACCCAGAAGAAGACTACTTTTTGGATTTAAAAAACCTAATCTAAGAACTTTGGAAAAAATTCCACTGCTGGAAAACACCTTCAAGAAGGGGGTTGTGCGAAACCTACAGACAGGAAAACTAAATTTAGCGATGAAATCAGGTAAATGAGATGTAAAAGACTAGAAGACAAACCAATAATATCATACAAAAACAAAAATAAAATATTAATACATTTGCGTGTAAGTTAAAATAGACTGGTAAATAAGCCAAAAAATGAACAATCAAAAACTGTCTAAACAATTAAATTGACAAAAAGAAGAAAATAATAAATAAAGTAATAAACTATGAAAGATAAAACTATTCGGTGTCTCGGCTCGGAAAGGCGATACTTCTGTGGACCGGCTCCAGCGGAATTATTCTCGTATCTTCTCCACTTCGTTTCTCCCTTCCAAAGCTGCGCTTCGATGGCGAAAAATACCGGAGGAAATAATGACGGGGTGAAGCCGTATTTATCCCACTCCTATGTTATATTCGGACGGCCAATATCAATCAAAAAGAGATGGGAACTAGAATGGAGATAAAATACCTAATGTTCACTGACTTGGAAGTTTCATCGAGTATCGCTCCAACAATATTTTGCAGCAGGTCCAACTTTTTTATTTGAATATTCGGAAAGAATTCATTTGATGTAGGAATTTTCACAATAAACAGGAAGAACAAACTTGGAGATATGTTTTGATTTACATTCGTTTTATCGGAATCATGAGCTAGTCTTTAATTGATACATTTCTTATTTATCCGATATTTACAGACAACGTGTATAGACGTTTACAGAAATGGATGCGATATTGTATTTGATAATTTTTATATTTTAATAGAATTATCTCGATCTCTTTTGGTTATTTGATGGTTCTATTTTCTTTCTCTCCATGTGTACCCTCGAAAAGAGGGTCAAATTTGCGCAAGAAATTTTTATCGGTCATCAATAAGAATTAAATTTGCTTAATAAATGAAGAGAGCTAAATTTTACCAAACGGTACATATATTTGTAAGAGAATATGCCATAAGAGTGGACGAACTGGGTTCGATATCCGGCCTTCTCCGTTATATTTCTTTTTTTATTCTTTAGTTTTTTTCCACGTCCCATACATTAAATTACAAATTTCAGTATCCTTTCCTTTTCGATTGAAAAAAACTTAAGCTTCATAAATCCTCCTTCAAAAGAGAGAGATATTTATAGAAATTCAGCAATATCATTGTATATTTTAATATAGTGATAGCATTTCATTTTTTAACTATTTCTAGCCATAAACTACCTCTATTTTATAAATTTAGACTAGTTTATTATATAAAGAATTTAATTCCTGCAATATTATTCGCCAGTTAATTAGATACCTATGCCTTATAAAAATAATAATATGATAGGATTGAGAAATTATTTGTATAGGAAGGAGATATAAGGAAACTTTTTCCCTCAAATTTGGTATTGTTTCGGGTATGATGGACAGTAGCATTTACGATCGCAATTTACGGCAGTCACACAGTCTTGGAATTTTCAGACCAGCTCACAGAATACTCATTAGTCGAATGAGGCCATACTCCGTAGTTTCCTCTGGTATTTCCGGAAACAGCAGTGCGCGAGCAGAAATTTGTATAATATTTCTTTCAGCTTATCGCTCCTAGAGGGACATCCATCATCTCGCAAGACAAAACGTGCCCTGCACAGAATCTTACTTCGCCCGGTAATGATCTGGATGCATGGGTAACTACGTCTGAAACCGCAGAACGTCGATTTGCAGGGTGAACCCAGAAAATTTATGACACGGGCACTCCTTTTCCTTTTTGCGCACATATCGCCGAGGAAAATTTTCTTTTCGGCCGAATACTTTGTCATCCGAAGACAAACGTTCTTCGCTAGGGAAGGAAGCGGATACAAACAACAGCGGAGCAAGTTTCCTATTCAAAACTTTGTCTCTAAGTTCAGAGTAAGGCGTAGATCTCCTTCGCTTCTTTCCGTATTAAGATTGGCTCGGTATCGAGACTGCTGACTGAGCAGCGATCTTTGAAATTACAATTTCAATCGTGATCTGAACATCGAAGTATTCTAATGTAATTGGTATCATCAAAATGAACTATAGCAGAGGTTTTTTGTTTAGCCAGATGCTTGTATGCATTAACCGTGCTTGAGTTAATGAAGTAAATCCCCTACAAAAGAAAAAGAATTCGAAAATTAATGTTTATATTTCTTGTCGATCTTTCCTTAAATTAAATTAATCTTAAGGCTTGTGTAAATCTTCTAAATAGTAGGTGAGAAGACATGTACTCTTTGTTATGTTACTTTCAAAATGTGGATTAAAAAACGAATTCTATAGTATCTTTTGGAAACTTCCTTTAGCTAATTTTTCAAGTCGTTTCGGTGTAACAAGTAAGATTCACAGAAATCTAAAACTAATACTTGGGTTTTGAATTTCTATTTTAATGCATAGTACCGCATAAATATCGTTTTTCTGTCGAATTTAAACTCCGTTTATTTCTGAATGTCTGGAAATAATCATCTCTCAATTATTTTATATCCCCCCACCCTTCCGCAGATTTCGATAAGTATGATATAATTATGAAATATGTCGAAAATATATTTCTAATATATTTATACAATAGTTTGCTCGAATCTCGGCTTTCAAATTTTATCCATAATAAAAATTCAGCTAGTACTAAGAATTCGTCCACTTCTCCTTATGACAGAAAGCAATGGGATTTAGAGGAAATCGCGAGCTCGCCAACACATCTAGAATTCCCGGAAAACCAAAACAGCACATTCACATATTTATGAGCAGGAACATCGCAATGCCCGTTTTTCCGGGCGCAGCAAGTCCTCTCTCCGCGTATTTCAGGAAGCATTAACGCGTTCCATACCAACTCGACACGCTTCAGCCTCAGACATCGGTTAATCCACCGAAACTTTTTCCATTAATTCCGAAAATCGATCACCTTTTGCACCGGCGCTCTTCCCGGCGAAAATATATAACTTAGCTAGAAATTTCGATCGCCAGTAATTCCCGGCACAAAAAGACCCGCTCGCGCTCCACTTTTTCACAAAGCGGAATGTCGAATCATTAGATCAGCCATCCCTGTGAAACCTCCCCGATGATATATAGTTCAATAGGAAAAAAGCGTTTTCGCATGCCAGGCGGCAGTAAATCTCTTTTTTGGAGAAGAGCTTTCATTTCAATCGCGCACCTCGCATCACCATCTCTCAAGCGATTTTTTCTTCTCTTCCTCTCCCAGCCGAAGCCACTTTTCACCCAGGAAGCGGCTTCGCTTTTACGTAATAGGAAATGGACTAGATTTTCAACAAACAGCGCTCTCCGGGGCTTCCTTGTTTATTCCCTGTTCCACCCCCGTTCAAACTTCATCCTCGAAAGACGATTTTGAAGGCCTCCCAAGTCTACCCGCGTTTCCGCTCGAAAAGTTTCCAGCGACTCAGAAAAAGCCGCGTTAGAGATGTGACAAAACAGGAAGACTTGCAAGTGTGCCCAGGGGAGGGTGGAAATGGGTCGAGAAGCGTTTGTGAGGAGGTTAGCGTGAATCGTTCTTCGCCCGTTAGACTCGCCCGCGCTCTTCGCTAATGACTCGGTGACCTAATAGGTCGGAGCTGTCGCCGAGATTGATGGATAGCGACGGACCACACGCTGACGTGAGGCTTCTACCTCTTGGTGTGTTCATGTGCACTAAATTTAACCGTTTACTGCCCTTTATTTTCGTGGGCCTACTACCTCCTGTTGTTACATCCAACAGACTACCATATCGTAGCTTCAAAATTTTTTTGTTAATAATTCCTTTTGGTATGTAAGTGAAGAATATTCGCATGATACACATGCTTGAATTTTGGGAAGAAATGTAGGAGAAAAAACTCTTGGCTGCGGCAGACTTTTTCTCCTTCATTTCTTCTTATTCCTCTCAGTGTTCAGCCAACTTTTTACGGCTGGTTCCCGCTTTCTTTTCTACTTAATTGGCAATGCTTTCGCATTTTGTTGAAGTGGTTGCAGGTTCATATATCTTGGGAGCATAATTTTCCCAATGAGGATCGGCTGCAGGAAGGAAATTCGATTCTAAAAACGTCTTGCAAAATCAAATTCATCTTTATTTCTAATCACCATAATCTTTAGCCATTTTTTCTGCCGCCCTTCGTCTGCCTTACTCGTTCCATTTCCTTTCTCCTTCCGTATAGTCTCCTATGCAATTTACTCACATATTATTCCCGTCTCTTCTTCTCAGCTCTCAATAACTTTTATGTTATTGCAGTGAGATACAATGGCTTAATTGTGATAAAGCATACGAACCCATAAAAGAACCAAGAATCGTTTTTTTTTTTTTTTGACGTGGTGCGGGCAGTCTAGGTTTCAGGCGCAACACGCCAAGGTAACTCAGGGATTGATGAATTGGATACTAATATGGTATGAGAGCTAACAACCAAGGTATATTATAGCTAAAGGGTTTCTGACCCGGAGAACCGAAATTATACACTAGGAATTCGAGGGTTGATTTTAGATTTTCGCTAGTGATATAAGGAGCTCCGAAGACGTGATTCCTACATTCTCTTTCGGGAAATAATCTCCGACAAATCCATATTTTTTGTCATTTGGAGTCGTATTTTCAATTCAGCTATAGCTCCATCCAAAGGAATATGGAGGAAGAGTTTTCAGAATCTTTTATTTTTAGTTGTTTCGTATAGTTTCTAAGTGTAAAACTAGTCAGAAAGATTTAGAAGTTCGGATTGGTGGGTTAGTTCAATCTATTCATCGCGAATAGTTCTGACCCTTTCCTGCACTCGGTGTTTGAAAATTAGACCATCAGAGCGTAAATTACGTTTTCAGGAGCGATTCTGATAAATACAACGGAACATCATTGGAAGGATTAATTAGTTCTAAAAGAAAAAAATTCTATGGTATTAGGTCGGACTTCGTGGAAAGCCATAATAAGAAATTAGTAAAGCACTTCGTAATTTCCACCATATTATTTATTAAAAAAAAACGACCGGTTTCGGCTAACGCCATCATCAGGAAATTACGAATTGCTTTACTAATTTCTTAGCTCTAAAACAGTTCATATCAGGAAATCAGTGAACGATTTCCACGTTACAGTCCCGGATTTCACGAAGATGAGCGCAGCGAATAGAGGTAAAATATTTTTCGAGCTACGTTCTCCAGTTTCGCGGGACAAAATAACATCCGCCGCAAAAAAGAATGGCCCGAGAAGAGGCGGAAATTCAATTCAGTCTCCGGCAAACATCGACTTCTGCGGAGAATAAAAAGTACGTGTTAAGGTTATCTTTAGGAATTCCGGTCTCGCCGCGTCGAAAGTGTTAAAACGGCAGGGCATTACGAAACAGAGCGGCGACCCGAAATATGTTGCAGATCGATGGCCCGAAAGAGGAAATCTCTATTAAATTTCGATGTGCAAACGAAGGAGGAATGCAAATGAACGTTTAAAAACCGATTGGGAATGGGGGAGATTCTTCTGCAGACAATTCCAACAGTTCGCACTAGTAACGGTCAATGTAGGAGCGAGTTAGTTCATACGATCGACTCGACGAACTGTGCTGTGAGGGGAGGGAGTCGTATTCAATGAGTTTCGACTCCTTTCGCTTAAACGACTCCCTACCTTCACTCCTGTCTAGGATAACAAGACTCATTCTTCGCTCACGACTCTTCCTCCGCTCACAGATTATTCTTCGCACACGACTCTTTATTCACTCACAGCTCATTCGTTGCACTCGACTCTTGCTTCACACACGACTCATACTTCGCTCACAGCACAGACTCCGTGGACGACTATTTCATCGTATATGACTATTCCTATGCTTTGATTTGATATTTTTGAGTTTAAATATTTTGTATTACATCGTGAAGCTTCATCAATTCATCTCTGTATTTAATGAATCTTCCTTCAAATGAATTATAACATACTTTTAGGATTTTACCTTATCCCCCATCCCTCACCATCTCAGAAGTATATATTTATTCGATTCATCGAAGGAATGTTTTCATTTGATTCAGCATATTTCGATTCCATTTATCGCATATACTTTTCGATTCAATATATCGAATTTACTTATTAATTAAATTTTATCGTAGATATATTTAATCGATTTATGGAATGGTATTTGGAGTTGTATTAGTCTGATTCAATTTGAATCCTCTAACGAATATTATGAATCGAATTTATATCATAATTGTTATTTTTTCTATTAGCATTTCATTCATAATTGACCATATACAATCCATCGCATAATTATTTTTTAATTTAGTTATTTGGTTAATAAATTAGTTTATCGTTAGGAGTAGGTATTTCCGTTTTATCAGGAGCATACCTCTCTCTGGGATTCGTTTTCGAGAGCGACTCTTTTTAGTAAGCTTTTCGAGGCGACTCACTAAAAAGAGTCACATTTGCCATCACCAGTTCGTTCCCCGACGTACTCCACCCGTCGTTACGCAACCCCGCTTTGTTTATCAATCCCGCTTCGTTTCCATCTGGCGCCCCATTATCTGACCGGAAGACAGCATCTCCCGTAATCCCCGTCTTAGCGATTCTGTTGGGAGCAAAGGGAGGGTTTGTGCCACGTTGCTACGTGACCCGCCTTCGGGAGCGCATCGCTACTTCATCTGCATTTGTCCTCTGCAGACCCCCTTCCCCCGCCGGTGCGCGGATCACGTTCCCATCGCCCAGAGGGACCAGCGCCACGTAGCTTCGGTGCGCGCCTAAAAGAAAGGGCATCGCACGTGTCGACCGGTCGATCGATTCCTTTTCGAGCTCCTTTATCATTTTCTCCTTCCTCTCTGGATCTCTTCCCACGCCGTTCCGGGGTACGTCCGCTCTCGAAAACGTCTCTCTTCCTCGCAGGTTTTTTTTTCGCGTAAACTAGCGAGGACGGGTGTCGAATGGGTAAAACTACTCGATTTATCGAGCGGACGATCTCGTTCGATTTATCGAGCAGGCGTTATCGTTCGATAAATCGAAAGAATATTTTCAATTGTTTTATGCGGGTTTAATTCGATATTTCGCTAATGACTTTAGATTAAAAATATCGAAATGATTTATTAATTTTATTTATCAAAAGTAGAAATTTTATTCGATTTATCAAAGGGAAATTTCCTTTTGCTTCTTCATAGATTGATTCGATTTCTTGCTCAAACATTTCTATTCAATACATCAAAATTACATATTAATTCTGGTTATTCGATTAAATTTATCAATTTGATCTTTTAATTCTATTTATTAAAAGAAAATTTTCCTCCAATTTATGAAAGGATTTTTTTTCCATTAGATTTATCGATAATTTCATTCTGTGTGATTTCTCAAACGAATGTTTTCCTTCTATTCATTATTTTAATTGTTATTATTTAATTATCTCCGATCCATTCATCGTGGGTTGTGCTCAACCCGTCACAAAAATATTTTTATCTATCAAAGAAATGGGTTGATCGATAACAGGCGGTATTTCCGTATTTTAGAGAACATCGGAAGAATTTAATTAACACAAATGACGAGGATAAAACTCAATTAAGAGAGGGACACCTAAGGTGCTCTATCTCAGAAGCCTGCAAAGAGTGTATGAATCGGAAAGGATTCAATCAAGTTTGTAATCAAAGCTTGTTGTTGAATTTGTTGTCTTTACGAAAACAATTAATTGCGTCAGCCTAGAGGAAGTGGCATTATTCTTACCGAGTGTGGATGTGCCAGGTGTTCTCGAATTTTGTGGATTTTTTTACAACTATTGTTTTCAAAATAATAATTAATTATGTGTAAATTACTGAAGGTTAAAAAATAATTAATATTGATTCAACCTTGGGCTTGAAGAATTTATGTAATGATTAAATCTCAGCATTAAATCACTTGAGAGATAATAATGATTTATTATGCTCTGGGTAGATTCCCATAGAGCCACACAAAATACCAACATACTTCAATAAAAAGTACAAAATATTTCAAAAAAATACAAAATAAAAAAGTACAAAAATGTATGGAAAGTTAAAAGAATGCACTAAGAAAAATACAAAATTCCAAATCAAAGAAAAACACAACATAAGTAAACAGAGAATTTATAACTTAAAGATAAGAAATAGTTAAATAATAGTGTGTTTTCTCCAATTCCATCATTTGTTTCTATCTAAAATTGCCGAATTAATAGATAGTCGTTAAAGGTAGACTCTGTAATTACTCTAGCAAAGATAAATTCCTATGGTTTTTACTTACGTTTTTTCCCATAATATTATCTCTAGACTCCGAAAATCACCGTCGTAACAGTATGGGAAATGTTAGTTTTCCAGGAGTTTGAGCGAACCCAGCAGATGAACGACACATTTTCTGTCACTTTTGACAGAAGGAATAACATACGAGGAGTTTTCCCATATCTTTCACCAAATGATAATCTACATCCTTGGAGACTTGCGAGTTCACGACGGCGATGAAGAAAAGCTCTTTTACTTAATGAGCACTCGGAATCATCTTCGTTTATCGGTTAACCCCTTTTACGTTTCCGGCGGCTTCCAACCCTCCAAATACTGCGACCCTCACGCATAGCCATGTTTTCTCGTTAAGAAACATTTTTTCCCCTCTCGACTGTCAGTGAAAATTAAACGCGGGGAAGAGGGCGGAAACTGAAAAAATTTCGTGGCAATTGCTTGATACACGCTCTCGGTCGGAACGGTAGAAAAAGTGTTATCCTTTCCCATGGAAACAGAATGGGCGCACATCCTTTACATCTCTGGGCGGGACGAATGATTTTCCGCGGTGAATACTTGTAAATTATCACGATATTTTCTTCCTCGGGCTTATTATAGTGCCCGTCTATTATATGGCTGTAATAAGGAGACGGGATGGTTTTTTTGGAGAATAAGTTATATCTTCGAATATTTCGTGAATTTTAAATTATGCTCTTTTCGAGATTCTTCGGTTCATTACGAAGGGAATATTTCTTCTTAGCTTCTGTTGTGTTCTTCCTGACTTACTTCAAAGTATTCATATGATTGATGCTTGGTCTATTGGTTACCAAGATAGGAAATAAATGACATTTAATAGGGGATATTGAGGCTCATGAACTTACCTTGAATACCCATATTAGCATATTGTTGATTAGAACAACTATCTTGTCTTAAATGTCGTAAATAGTTGGTTGGGATCAGGTGATTCTTGATGTTGCGTTTTATAATAAGGCGTAAAATATGTATTTTTCCATTTTTTGTACGAGTCAAACTACGTAAATATACGAAATAATTGCACTAAATTAGCTTACCAATTCAGTCAAAATTTTCGTAAGTTTAAATTAAAATAATTTATCCTCAGGGAACAACCTCCTGAATTTTTCTAAATTCCCTTATCTTTAATAGTATAAAAACATGTCTTAGATTGTTTATCGATGTGAAAAAATACTCGGAATCCTTTTCACCAACGTTAAGTTGTTGTTAAGTTTTACAAGGACGATTAACTAAGGGTTGAGACCACTTTCACGAATTGCTGTGGCATTGATTTTTCTATAAAATTAAAAGATAGCAATTTACTAAGAAATAGTTGGCGGGATGTCACGCACGGACTAGATTTACTCTCGTGCCCTTCTCATTAACCTGAGCTGACGTCGAAGGAGGAGAAAATGGTCGCTTTTGTAAGATCCGGTGCAGCTGTGTACCTTCTCACCTTCGCGATTATATAATCTCCCATTCTCGCTGGAATGAGATTTATCCTTCCATGCGATCACGCAGTAGGAATTTGCTTCTCTCAAGAACATTTCAGGAATTTTTATCATATTTACCGAGATGATCTGAGGAATTTGGGAAATTCAAAGGAGGTATCAAGAAGCATTGGCTACTTCTTTATGGAATTTACTGCCATGGATACAACTTCTTCATGAGATATTTCTTTGCATATTTTGAGAGGAGGTTAGGGAGATTTCTTCGTCAGAAAATCTCTGAAATGCGGCGGAATTGTGCTTAGTTTTCCGGACTTGGGGAAAGTGCCCTTCTAATACAGTTTCCTTTCGAGATAAATAACTTTTGTGTGCAATGGTGGAATGGTTTTCGTTGTACACCTATCTAAAAGTGACCTCTCTATGACAGAAAATGCAAATCGCTCGAAGTAGTAAGTCCGTCTGTTTACAGAATTGTTAACGTTTAAATTACAGCTACTTGTCTACCTTGTTTCACTTGCATTACACCTTGATCGGTTATTCAATTGATGTGAACTTTATTCTAATTTAATGTAAGAATGAAGTGTTATCGTCGAAATATTTCAGTTACCTTCGTAAAAAACGGATGAGTAAAATAATTATTCATGAAGAATATCATTCTTTTATACGGAAGTAGCTTTAGGAGCAAAGTCGATGAAAGTTTTCTGTATTACCACTGACTTGACTGAAGTCAATCAGTAAATTAACATGGCCTTCTCTTGCATGTTTTGGTAAGGAAACCTCTTGAAATTCCTAAATTCAGATTATGTATCACCACGCTACTTGGGAAAGTGACCCCTTAGACTCACTTAAACTAACCTTAAACCTTATCACGCGTATAATGTCTGGTCTCATATACGACCGATGAAGATGGTAATAGAGAAGTCGTAAGGGCCTAAAGTACAGTGGATCTGAATGATTAAACAGCAAATGTCCTTAAGATGCTCTTTAACTCTGGTTGAGGACAAGGAGAGAAAGGCGTGTTGGAAACGTGATTAAGTCACTTAGCATCTAAATGGAATATTTTCGAAAAAACAGTTACAGCAGCTATCTTAGCCTTTCAAATCACTAGGGAAAGGCAGAGGGACAAGTATGTGGAAGGTTAGATTTTATAAATCCCATCTGCGGAAAAATTGGTAGTAATGATACACTTACTAGATAGATAGAGTTGAAGAGCGATGCATAACTTTCTACCACACAAGGAGCTGGAGTCTAGAGTAGCCATTATGCAAATGTCCAGATATCTTAAGCCGGGACCCATGATGAAGGCTGGAATCCTCGGATCTAGGGACGATTGTTATTATCGAAATAATTGCAGCAGAAAGGGCGCTAAACGATTAAGGAATCCTCTTTAAAAATTCAGGAATTTCTTCTACCGAATTGGGTTGACAGTGATTTGTCGCCCCAGGCACCAGTAGCACTGGGATCAGGCCTACAATTAACAACGGTAATAAGACCTAGCCAACCCAAAATTTTACGTCTTCACTTAGTAGAAGATCTTTCCGGAGGAGCTAATTAACTACTTAATCGATGGTTTTAGGATATAACGACAGAGGTTGTTAGAGCTGGAATGAAACCCGAACCTTAGTTCATCCTGCCGCATCGTCTCCTCGGATGTGATACCGATGTAACTTCTTCTTTGACATGGAATCTTTTCCCAATGCGGAAGCCCTTCGGTAGAGATACATACATTTTTTATGCAATGCTCGATTTATCGTGAGCCGTTGGGAAATAACGGGGATCTCGCAACGATGTCATTTTGCGGTCTTAAGTCCGGTTAGGCGAACCAGATGCGGGAATCTCGTGTGCCTTTCTAACTTATAGCCATCGAGGACGACGAATACGATACGTTCGTGGTCGTTGTTGTGAAAACAGAGCGTGTTTCACTGGTGATGAGCAGTCTTAGGAAGTGGGGCGGTCGAGCTTGATACGAATGAGCAAGGACGGACGCGTTACGGGATATCGGCTGAATTGCGGCAGATCCGTATCCCGTCTGGTACTACCTGAGAATGCATGAGGTTGGGCAGGAATGGAAGGTAGCCGGGGTCTTCTGTCTCGAGAGAAACGGAATTCTCAATCATAAGAGGAGAATTACGGAAACTGGGGTTCAAGTGAGAGGTACAGACGGTTGGCTTTCGATCCTTGAATGTTTACGTAATTCTGAATCGTGTAGGAAGTAGGATTTTCACTTAAGACTTACTTCGATGAATATGCATCGATTTGAGTTGAATTTTATCATGGTACTCTAAAATATCTCGGTCGTTCCATTGATTTTAATTACACTTTATTGTTTTATGTGATATTATATTCAACATCTGGGATTAGATTAGTCATATTTAACTGAATACGTTACGTCATTAAGTAATACAGTACGTTATGTAACTAGTATAATTCTGAACCATACAGGAAGCTGGTGTAAGATTCTCCTTTAATATTTACTGGTCTTCTTAGATTTGAGTTGAATTTTCCTCTTGTCCTCTATTATCCCTCTCTCATTTTACAGATTTATGACTAATCTTTTTCTTTTTATGTCAAATGCCGTTTGACTTAACATATGGAAGTATAACATGCGTATTCACCTACATACTTCGTCTATAGATTAATTCTTCATTTATCTATTAAGTTCTTTGACATCATACATTTATGCTAATGTAGTACACTAATCTCAATTTCGTATTTATTCCTTGAAACATCAAAAATCAGTATGAATGAATATTTGTAAATAAGCTTGGAGTACCAAAGGTAATGTGTACATTTCCAACAAAATTATGATGTCCATAAGATTGCTAGGATATAAAATTATATCTATGTACCCTTTAGATTCATGATGGTTTCTGTCTTAACATTTAATTAGGTCGTTAATGGTTACGCTTGTAAGATCTCATCCATGGGTAACCAGCAATCACTTTACTTTTGAAGGAGTTCGCAATCTGCTAAATGCCAAATGCGCCTCGTGGGGATAACTTCCATTTTCTGTATTTATGTTTCCCGCTGTGAGGACATCTCTGGTAGGTGTCGGCGAGCCTTTGGTGTTTGTCTGCGCGTGCGCACGCCACTTCGACTCGTATTAAATGGAACACGTTGGCCGCTACGTTTTCCCTCTCCACTCCATCGCAAATTTATTTATCCCTCCGAATCCTCCAACGTAATGGACCGTGGTGAGCCTGGGAAAGTGCATTCGCATGCAAGATGCCACGCTGACTTCATCTACTTGCATTCGACGAAATTTTTACATTTTTGTATTTTCCTATAAACCCGCTTGTTTGACGAACTTGTTGTCTCAAATTGCTTTCTGAAATAGTCCTTCCAATATTACAAGTTTTGCTGGATGTCCTATAATGAGCAGTGAAATCATCGCTGTATTGATCTCTTTTGCTTCTTAGGGGAAAGCTTACTGTATGGGTAATAATTTCGTTTCGCTTACCCATTTTTTGGGAAATATTTTCCCAGTCTATGTAAACTATAACGTTGACTTCTGTTTGTAGTTCTCGTATGATTTAATTGGTTTTGATAGAGATTGGTAAGTGGTTTGGTTTTTATGTTATATCTAAGTGGTCGTAGTTTAAAATTTTATCTTGCAATATTCGTGAGAGTTTTCATCTATTCATCATTGTTTTCGTTTACGTTAAACAAGGTTCTACACAGAGTTCTTGTAATACCTTTGTTGGAAGTTCCCTGAGATAGAAAATTGGTTAGTTTTTCGCACTGGTACGAAGAATTATGTTTAATGACTTTTGATGTAGTTTTTACAACTTAAGTTGGAGTGCGTATGAGAGTAAACATAGTAAATAGAAGAATTAAAGTAATTTTTGGTATCATAAAGATAGAGTACCTAAGTAATAGAATTATATCATAAAACAAAATTAGATAATACTCAACAAATCGATAAAACGTTGGAAATACATATAATTATGAGACTTGATCGAATCAAGTAAAATCCGATCACATCTCATAAACGTGTATCGCATACTTTAACTTTATGCCGTTCTCTTTGAATGATATCTTTCCAGTTTAGACACTTAAAATTACACAACGATGTCCGTTTGCATGTTCCACCATTCTTTCTATGGCGGTTAGATACCTAGGGTCACCCTTGTGTATTCAAGAAATTCCTTAATTCGATTCCCATACTCTTCTCACCTGAAAAATAAATAACGATAATGGCGGTAGATTAAACGAAGTAAGACGCAAATTGAAAAGGAAAACACTTTTTACCAGACTAGGAGCAAATATTGCGTTTTTGCACAATGGTGCGAAGCTGGGTTTTATGGCGGATTAGCCGGTGTCCCTCCTTTCGAAGCTATACACCGTTTCACCTCAGAACTTTCCTCAGTCTCCTCCGACAATAAAAAGGGCCCGAAAAACTTTCTCGCCGTCTGCAAGTGCTCCTAAAGGCGCCGACGCACTCTTCAGAGCATAATGCACGTGATTGCGTCGCTGGGGATTTTTAAGAGTGAAATGATCTGCTCGAGAGAGGTTACACTTGTGCGAGGCGACAAATGTGGGATTAGGGAGCGAAAGGTGGCGCTGGAGAAGGATGAGGGTTGGCAATAAGGTTGAAGAATGTGAGAGGCTTTCGAGGACATGCCTGCCTTAGAAAGGGCAAACGATCGCCCGTTCATGGGGGAAGGATTTTTTTGCGGAGGTATTTTTTATGAAAGTGCACAGACCGTTCATATGTTTAGATTCTTTCACTTTATAGTTCTCGTGACCTTAGGCTGTGTGCTTTTCTATTCAGGTATTCTAGTCCAATAAGGTTGCCCCGTCGAATATTGAAATTTATCTGAAGAGGGATTTGGCGCATCGCTCCATCTTCTCATACTATCTTTTTGGGAGACGGAGTATCTTTTAGTATTTGCTGTTCTTCTTTAGGTCTCTGTGAATTATGCCGATGTTTATAATTTAAACTACTTCATAATTATTTCATATTCACTGTATTAATTATTTCACTAAACAATGAACTAAGGAGAGAACAAAGCCAAGGAAACAGCGGTGAAGGGAATAATACATTCAAATAGACAATCTAGATGAAAGTGGATCAATGTATTTTATAGAAAATTAAATAAAAATATCAGAGATTAATATTAGTGATAGAATTCTCGAAATTACTAAGAACTAAAATAAATGGCATTGACTAGCGAATTACTTGACACATGAACCTATAGAAGGGTTGATTAATCATGTATACTTCGTTTGAATGGTAGATATTTGCATATTTATTTTTTATGATGAATGTGTCAAATGGAGACTCTACTTTTTTATCCATTTAAATAAATCATTTATACTCATTTTTGAATAAGTAAGATTTAGATAATTAATTTACTTCCAACAGAAATATTATACAGGAATATTTAATAAAAGCATTGCAATCTCAAGGTTTATCTAATAGAAGTAAAAATTCCTCTCTCAAAAAAGAGAAAGAACTCGTGAGCTTTATAAGAATTGGAAAACTTACGTTGGTTATAGTTCCTAAGTACTGTTTTATTTGAACCCCTCAACTGTATGAAGCTTTCAACTAGCCTCTAGAAGCATTACTGCTCTGCAAGGCCGACAGAGTGTAAGAAATGAATTTTACGCACCTCACGTCGTTATTTCGAAACTCGAGTAGTAATTGTCGAAGTAAAAAATGGAGGGGAACGACGTTCGATGAGAAGATGCGAGCAAACGGCGCGAAAAGCGGATAAGGGCGAAGGAAATTGGCGCCACTGATAAATAAATGAAGCGAAAGTCCCCTTCGGTTTGAAAAGGTTGATGAAGGGAGAGTGTGCGTAATTTATTCGCGATGGGAATAGGGGTCGAAGCAGGGGGAAGAAAGTTACGAAAAGCCATCTCGCTCGTATCGATAAGTATTCCTTATGCCTGGTCTTACGGCGGTTTATCTTTCATGGAGTGGTTTCATCTTTGCGATTCACAAAATTGTCAAAAGTAACCCTTGGATGGAACTGGTGGCGAAATTTTGTTTTTTACATGTGCCCTACTATAAATTCTAAAAATAATTAAACAAAATAGTGTTTAAATGATGACAAGATGAATAATTTTAATGAAAGAAATGTTATTAGTTTTCCTTAATAGTTATTGTTCATGAAGTGCACGTTACACACCTATGCAATAAAACACTCTACACCAAGATTTTTACCAATCCTGTAAAAAGGTTTTAATTACTTCAATTAAAACCCTCTCCTTCCAACCATCGCTAGCGCCTGCAGGTTTGTTTTCCTTTCAAATCAATTTACTTTTTCCATTCCACGTCACACCCACATCTTTAAGGTCTCCTTTCCTTGTATTTACTCTTTTCTGAATGTCCGCGTTTCACACCCATGTAGTAGTACTTTAATGATATAACCGATATTTTCCTGATTTCTTTTTTGATATATTTAGTCATTTACTCTATTTGCTTCATGAAGGCTACTTTGGTTAGTTATATTCTTTTTTAACCTTATCTTTGCACCTTCAGTCTCAAGAAAGAGTACAAACCAAGTAAGAGAATCTGTTCTTGTTTTTTTTCCAATTCACCCTTATCGTTAGCTTTCTTTCGTCAGTTAAAGATTAAATACTTAATTAAGTGATGAGGTTAAAGTAATAAATGTTACTCTGGTACATACTTATCCAGTATATTCTTTAGTAGTAATATGGTTTTTCCAAAGTTTTTCTCTTAAGTTTTCTTACGTCTTAAACTATCTTACTGTATCCTTTATTGATGCAAATGAGTATCTGTGCTACAAAAGCAGTGAAAACGAGAAAGTATAGAATACCATTGATGGTCTCACAGAAAGAAGTTTTCTACCCGAAAAGGGAAAATACTGAATATTATTTATGCATGAATTCGCCTCAAGGTTGCACGTTGATATTTAACGATTTTTCACCTTCTCCCTTTTAGTTTTAATAACAACAGAGGAGGTCGCCTCGGATCTAGATACGCCTTTTAAAGTCAACTAAACAATATTATTGGAGCGGAAGAGAGTCTGGGCTTCGAGAAGCGTATGGTAATGCTCTTTTATCGAAAAAAGGAGAAACCGCGGGAGGAGAAGGGTTTTCCCGAATTCCGAGCGATTCTTCTCTCTCAGAGTTTCCTTTTTTCCTCTATCCGCACCGTAATCTGCCTCTATCCTCCCTTTCTTTTAAAAATAACCCGAAATCTTCTCTTTCCTTTCCATTTCACCCCAAAGGCCCTTTCCGCCCCCTTCAAATCCTTCGGCTAGGCCTGCCCCGTGTTCAACATTTCCCCGATGCATTCGCTTTGTAGCGCGATATTCTTTCAAGTTTAGCGACATCGTTATTTCGGCCTTTGGGTTACGACTGTTTCGAGTCCGTGTTTTATTTAAGGAGGCGTTCAGAGAAATATGACGCGAGGTGAGGGGTTCCATCGGCGAAAGGTTCGCATTCGTGACTTATCATCGGTCTACTAATTGGTATTGGTTCCCTCTTTCTTTTGTTGTGCTCTCTGACGGAATCTGGGCGTGTTTTCTCTCGTGTTTTATTTTCTGAAGCGTTTTGTGAATAAGTTTGCGGGGGTGGAGAGATTTATTTCTTTTTTCCGAAAATAATGGCTGTATTTCCGCGATAGTCGTCGATGTTCCTGAGGGAATACAGTTGTAAAGCGCAATTTAATTTGGGAGGTTTTTTACGCTGCCTCTGCCCTGTCCGTCTTGTCCTGCGACAGTTTCATCAGCTTCCTGCTGACCTAACGAGCATTAAAATATCCTATAATAACTTTATAGTTGTGGGCCTCCTTGTCATGTTCAGTGCCAAGAGTTTAGTACAAGTTTTCAATTTCCTCTTCGCTGCTTGCCGCTGTTGGTGAGTAGACTTGGATGACCTGTACTGAGTAACGCTCATTGATCTTTAGTATTAGTTTACAAATTCTATACGATACACCTTCGATTTTTATCACATTATCCTTCCATCTCTTGTTGATCAAGAATGCAACGCCTCAATTTCTTCCATCCTTGGTACCCCTGTAAAAGAATAAATGTCCTTCCTTCATTGTAAGTAGCTCTTCCGATTTTCTTCTGACTTCGCTGAGACCGATGACATCCCATTTTATCTTCTCTGCTTCATTGAATAGTCCCAGCAATCGTTCTTCACTCTTCAAGCTGCGGCAGTTGTAGGTTGTGAACTGCAGGGTAGTAATTCTTTTCTTCATGATGGACCTCTTTAATGCCACCACCTCCCGGGCATCCGAATGGGTGGTGCTTTTACGTCCGGATAAATTTCCATTAAAGAAGCTCATCCTGAAAATTGTACTTGTATTTGGGGGGGTTAGGACAATAATTCACTAGGCTGTCCTACTGCCGGTTGGTGAATACCACTTTCATTATTCTTTTTCATTCTTAGCATGGTTGAACCTGGGCTATACTTCGCTTCCAACCTCCGTTAACACCCCTCCGCCCCGATAAGGCAATGAACTTCGGCGGTAATGAGAAGGGGATATATATATATAATCACAGTCCTCAGGCCAATCATTCTCATTCATTACATTATTTATTCATTACAAGGACCGCCAGCATCTTATTTTTAATCCACCTCTACTTCTTACATATTACGAAATAAGGATCCTCTTCCATAAACTATAAAAATAAGTACGCCGTATTACTTGATTTATTTGTATAAGAAAACAGAATTGTATTTGTCAATGCTTCACTATATAAGCTTGCCATACTCACCGATTTTCCTTCGGTTCCGATCTCGAATGTTGCCTTGCAGTTTATTATCACCAAGATATCTTCTCATGACTAATATTTACGACGCAGGTCCGAACGAAAACCTCAAGGCTAAGAAACTGCTGCAGAAAGGGATCTGTCGATTAATCTTAGCATTTCGTTATCATCTCTTGATATTTGCCGTAGGGTTAGAGCAGAATCAGCATCAGTTCATTCACGCTGAGTTTGAAAATTATAATCTAGGCGTGGGTATCTGTGCTTTCATTGACTATCATTCAGCTGAGCACTTAGGTTTGTGTTTTCAATGAATGATAGCTGGACTGCGACGTAATGAATTTGGCCTCCTGGGAAAGTTTACTGCCGAAGCACTTTTGTACGTTATCCTTTGATAGTGAGCTTCGTTTGTTTCTAGCTGATAGGTTGAATCTGCTAGCTCCTTCAACTGATATCACGTATCCTATCGTAAGTACGTGAGTTAAAGGGGCCAGGGCCGCAAGATATAAAAGATTTAATTGAACTTTGCTGTAAGTTCATATTGTCACGACAGGGTTTACCCTTGAGACTCTCTGAGTTATCTCAGAGCTACCTCTCCTATATAGAACGCTGTGATTTATGCATAAGAATGTCACTCAACATTGGATAAGAATACAATACACTCTTTGATAATCGTGAAATACTTTGATTGAATTTTGAAAAACTTCAAACAAACATATATAACCTGAAAGAATTGACATTAATTTCATAGCAATACTTTTATTCCAACTTGGCTTGCATTCTAGGGAAGGATGAAATTTTAATTCGATATTTTTTCAATAGCGCTCCTATGAAATGATATCTATGATGCTAAAATAATTTTCATCTTTAAACTCAAAGAGTACTGGATTAGCTGTTTGAAACACTGTTTAAATTGGAAGCAACCAAACTTAGTATTTCCCCAAGTTTTTAATTATCAGCCAACCACTTGATGCAGAATTTTTCGTCGTTTCATTGGTGTAACTTAGAAATGTCCAACAACAACTGAACCTAGTAAGGATATCATAAGCCATTGCCGTACATGCTGTAATTATTACTTCTTTTGCAATTGTAATTCGAGTTTTTCTATTGAACGTTAACGGGCCAATGAAAATAATCGTACCCATTCGTGAAGCTAGACAACGCAATGCATAGAGAAAAGAAAGGAATATTTAACACAATGGTAAGGGTAGCGAAGCAGGGAAATCTCCGAGTAGGGAAGGAATATAAAGGACTGCAGAGATTTCTGAAGGGGGAAAAGAATTTAATAAAGAATGGGTATGAAAGGAGGCGACGTCTTAGAAAAAATGGAACGGAATATATGGCAAGAATGGAAAAGAATGCCGGGAATGAGCGAATGAAAGTGGTCGTTGGAAAGAGGGGCATTTCGCTGGTTCGGTGATGAGTGTGGTTTCGTGACAACTTAGCGACAATTCAGGGTTGAACAACTCAGATTGTGACAACTGAAGCTTTGTAGATTGGCTTGGCAAAAGACACATCATAGACCATTGTCGTTTACCTAGTTGTTTTCCTTACATTATCTCTAAATTTAGCCGAAAATGGGTCCACAATTTTGTTGCTTTTACTAAGCTAATACTCATCGTTAAGCACAAAAACTAAATTTAATCTATACACAATAATTGGTACTGGATAACTGCATCGTCATTTTCTCCAACAGTGTCTTCCAAAAGCCTCCATAAATCAACGAATTTGAATGTTTCTCCGAATAATCCGAGACTTTCATTTTCTGTGAAACTCTCTAAAAATTGACGCCTGATAATATAAAAAATGAAAAACGGAAACATAAAATCCGATTTTTTTGCAATAACTATTCAAAGTTTCAAATTCCGCACTAAAAATAAACATTTTTGACTCTATGTCCGGCTTTTTTCGATTACAGCCCGCTGTGTGACCGAACGGTAGCTCATCGCGCGATTTATTTCTTATTAAATTTATTATTAATGACTTATTAACTAGTTAAATCAATTGGTAAAAAGACGACCGCTCCATTGCTTTACTGTTATTTTTTTATAATTTAAATTATTGTAGCGATCTGTTCTTCGCGCAGTGAGCTGTCGCCCACTCAGTTGTCGAACGGTTAGTTGTCATACTCTAAATTGTCGCTGAGTTGTCGGGTCTGGCTGAAAAGCCTGGAAAAGCATTTTGCTGGTTCGGTGTTGAGTAGGCTCTGAGAGGGAATGTTAAAAACGTACGACAACTCAGAGGAATATGAGGACAAGTGTTTGCGGGGCAAATTCAGAAGTTAGACGATCCGATCGGCGTTCTGCGGTGAAAGGAGAGCCCGTGCTGCCCTCTCGAGGAGGGTTTGTGATGCTGAAAGTGGCGAAGTTTGCGTCTGACAGTTTTTTCTCGGAGGAAAAAACGTTATTCCTATCCGATATGCAGTGCCTTAGTGTACAGTTCCAACGCCTCGGACTTGGGTTATTGTCCGTTTGTGAGGAAAGGGCTTATGCCGATCTATGCTGTAGTCATGTTTTGGATGTTTCTCGGGCTGGAATTGGCGATTCGATGAAAGCCTACGAGTCTTATTGAATATTTTATTCCTTATGCAAGAAACATCCTCAAGTATAACCTCTTACCTTAGGCTACTTCAATTTCTGTATATCTCTTACCGCGTCTATGCCTTGCTATTAAGCAAACGTTAAGCGTTGTTACTCTTCACATTCTAATTTGATCATACTGAATTTCGCCAAGTGATATTTTTCGTTTTCAAACTTCAATGATATATCAATGTACATTTACCATTACATCTACAATATACCATTACCAAGTACCAGTATTTAAACATTAATACATAAACTAAAGAACATTTTTTGTGTCGGGGTTCTTTTATTCTCGAAAGATTAACACATGCCTCTTTTAATATATAAATTAAGCTTTCCGTGAAATGCTGAATACAATTCAAAAGCAATATCAAACTACATTTGGAGAAGTATTTTAATAAAATATTAAAATAAATGTACGAAAGAAAAATCAAAAAAGAACTATCAATAGAAAAGTGTATGAAAATCGGAATACTTACAATTTTAAAAATAGTATGAAATAAAAATGTTAAATAATGACTATGATAATGAAAAATATTTACAAAACAATAATTATTAAAATTCCTATGAGTCATGATAAGAAGTATGTTTTTTATTCTATTTCACTGCGAATTCCGAATTGAATGAATTTTCCTTATCAACTTGCAAATTTCTGACATTTTACCTCTAATACTGCTCATTTCATTGTCCAAACGGCAAAATTCTTCAATGCTCCCAAGTGTGACCATCACGACTTTTACAATATCCCCTCATCAAAAATATTCGAGGAAATACATGGTGGAAGTGTCAGACATTTTCCTTGTATATTTAAACTCTTCCATCGGCGACACGAACGAGTAAAGATCGTAAGCAACGAACGTAGGGCGATTTAAAGAGTGGGAAAAACTCTTCAAAAGTCAATCCATTAGAGACGGTCGGACTTCGGAGATTCGTATCCACGATTCAAAAGTCTCCATCGAGGAAAGGGATGAAGAAAAAAAGCATTCTTTCACGGATGCTCCTCCAGATGTCGGCCTCTATGTAATGAGGCGATCTCTCACATGTACGCCCTCGATGATTTGGACCACGGAGAATTTAAGGGGCTTCTCGGGGAAGTGGAGACGTCATCCGAGCGCCACTGATGGCACCGTGTTTCGGGAAGGGCTGTAAATTCCGAGGGAGAAAAAGTTGGGAGAAAGGGTGGGGGATAAGGAAACAGAAGCAGAAGTGATAGCATTTTCCTGGGACGTTACGCCGACGTCGACTTTGCTGAGAGATACTTTTCGGCTGTTTCTACGCCAAGAACTTTTGAGGAATTGAAATACCTGCGTACTTGTGGATTATATGACATGTTTTCATTCGATTAGTTACATTGAAGAAAGGTAATTCTTAGTTCAAGTCAAGTGTTCTTTGTAAATAAGAGAGGACTTAACCCTTTCAGACCTGATTTTTTTCTGTGAAGAAAATATTGTTTTTGAATTTAGTTGATGTTTCCGTTATTCAATAAGCAGTGACATCTTATTATGAATATTCTTTGACACAGGGCTGACATAATATTAAAGTAAAAATAGCAAAACCATAAAAATAAATATCAAATAAATATGAATACTGCACAATAAGCACTGAAAATGGTGTCCAATATATTAGACACAGGTCTTAAAGGCTTAATGAAAACAATTCCCTCTAAATACATTAAAATGACAAATCTGTAATAGAATTAAGTATCACTGTCTGATAGCAAATACAGTTCATTTACTTACGCGTTTTACCTTTCGATAGGTTCTCGTTACTTAATATTCCATATTATATGCATTTTATTTCCGTTTTTTCTTAATTATTCCACCTCTTATACAACATATTTTGCCTTTGTATTTTCCATTGCATTTTACACTCATTCTCTTTTTTTGGAAGCACATCTTCTCTCAATATTTGACCAACACATTTTCTCTGTCTACGCCTAATCTTATTCATCAACACCTATCAACCAAAATCACGTTTCTCATTCTACGCAACACCCAATCCTCGAGAACTTCTAAATTTTCGATTTCCTCTTTTTTAAGGTCCACGTTTCCATTTTTCACTCGTCCATGATTCACACTCATATACAAATACTAAATTTTTATGCGTTCAGAAAAGTTTCCCATACGTGCATTTATAATGGCCATAAAGCGCGTATGAATTCCTCATGGATACGAGAGGGATTCTATTCGTCGATAAGCGATAATGCGTAGCACACGTGTCGAAATGACGTCGGCCAATTGTCCTACACACGTTCCGGGTCGTAAATTCCGGAGGAGAAAAAGCGTGTGGGGCAAAGGGAGGAGGACACGGGAATTACCGAAGGAAATGGTAGCGGAGGGCATTTTCCTTGGGATGCCTCTTGGCTACGCAAGGGCTTAAGAAAACGTGACCAGAAGTAGAAGAACGCCTCGGGAATCCCACGAGGGGTACTTAGGGAGGGAACCCGTGTTTGCGGAGAGGGAATCGAGTGAGTGCCTCCGAAGTGGGAGGGCCTTCGATTGGCGGAGGATAGATGACGTCAGCAGATACGCTCTTGTTTTGTAGCGAAAGATGGAGCTGTTTTCGGTCCGTAACCCCTTCTCTTCCCCCGATGCCCTTTCGCGGACTGGTCGAAATCAAATCGGGGCGGTTAAGGGAAAGGTTATTCAACAACAGAAGGTATAAAAAGGGCCTTCCAGCGAGGGTATTGCGAATGGGTGGGCTTTAATGAAAGGGCAGAGAACGACGCGTGCCGGTTGGAACAAGGTGGATGATGATTGGTACCGATTGATGAGTTTTAGTACCTTCGCGGTTGGGCGTGGATCTTCAATCTCGCGGAAGCAATTAGGAAGGGTTACCGTACTCTGATGGTAATTCTGAAGGCAATAAAGCGGGGCTTAGGGTGGGTAAAACTGGTGCGTTGGCTTATAAAATTAGTCTGAATTGATCTAATTTGGTTTCAAGATACACTAAATGTGTTTAGCGTCGCTATTTATTGAAGGTTTGTCTATTAGAACAGATTTCTGTGATTGAAATCTCCATATTTCACATTATATGTTTGCGATAGGCTTTTCTTAGATGGGGGAATACGGTATTTGAATTCGCAAATTTAAGGGAGAGAATTTAAGATAGTGATATATTTCTGGCTCCAGTTGACAGCTCACCAAATCGAGAGCGTATACGCCCATACCTGATATTACCTTAAGCTAGATCAATTCCTATTGATAGAATGATGGACGAAAACCTATGGTTTATATTTTTACTAATTTCATTTATTTGCTTCCTGGAGTCGAGACATACTTTTCTCATTTATAAAATTGAAAGTTATTCGGCATTAGTAGTTGAGGAATGTGCCAGAGCTGAATTCGATTGATTGAATACTTCCTGTTGTGCTTCGGGTTGAAAATAACTGTACGATCCGAAAATTTCGTAGTAAATCTTATCCTTTTCTTGGTGTAGCTCTGCTTTGGTGATCCTGGTGCTCGTTTATGAATGCTTACGCCTCGCGTTCTTAATCCGCAAAAAACATCGTCGCTGGAGAATCTATCGGAGGGATCAATGACTTCGCAAGACGCTACGCTTGGTCATCCTTCTTATAAATGTTATTTCTTTTCTTTGGAAACAAAATACACAACGATAATGAAGTGAATCTGGCTTAATACTACCGATACGTTTGTATACCGATGTCGTTTATACAACTAAATTGAACTTTAAAAGGAAAGCAGGATATTTTTAATAAATAAACCCTCTATGTATCAACTAAGTGAATCCTAAGGATAACTTATAGCTGAAATCTAAAGAAAGGTCGCGTACTTGATCACCTCAAGTTAATCAAATTTTCATCAGTCTGCTATCAAAAGCATCAATCTTCCATTAGATGCCCAACCCAGCAGTGCATCCACGAATTCTAATCAGGAAAAATTCGTCTAATATTCCTTCTGCTTGGAAAGAGCATGGTCCAAATCTCCGAGACTGGGAAAAGGCTTTGGTTTATGAACAAAAAATTCACTTTGAAATTGAATTTGCGAAAGATCTATGCGTCCATAAACAACTCAATGGCGCACGGTTTTAATGCGGAACATTCGAGAAATATCGTAATTGACGTATTTATTTTCTTTCATAACGTTCGGAATCAGGTCATCGTATTCCCCATTTCTCACGCGTCGGAAAGATTGTGATAAGTCATGATGATCAATCATCCGAAGCAAATAATCTTTTTAAATGGCGCGGGGCGACGTCGACTAATGGCAGAAAGTCGAGAGTCATCGATATCGGATCGAGCGATTAATTACGGAAGATTTAATTTACCTTTAAATTGAGCGATGGCATTTTTCATAATGGTCCGCTTTTAGTTTTGATATCCCTTGCTCTCATTTTGTCCGATTCCTCGCCAAATATTTGTTGGTTTTTTATTTGACGCGACAAATCTCCGACGAACGTAGTATCTGCGAAGTGTCAATATTTTGAGCCAGATTTTCATCATCGACGTTACGGACCGTTTAAGATGTCGGATGCGTATTTAATTTTTTTACGAATGTGGTTTGGTGACTTTGACAAAGTGGATTGGCATATCATATCAAATAGGGGTTGGTCAGATGTTTACAATAAGGAAATGATCCTTAACATTTTTGAGTTGCTATTTATTGAGGATTGATACTACGATACCGATACTAACTTATATAATATATTATAATTATTCAGATATTACTGAAAACAATACAATCTACTAAGTTATATTATAGCTTCTACTGAAGCTGGGAATCTAGTGTAGAATTTAACCTTTTCACTTCAATGTAACTGATATATTTTTATTTATTATCACACCTTACTAAAAACATTATCTATAGAAGGAAAGTGTTAAAGGATCCTATGAACCTAGTTATCTCATTTATAACTTAAACTTATCTTCTTAAAACCGTGTATGAGTTTTTAATCCTTCATAAAGGACACGTATAGGTATTATTTAATTGTTGCTTCCATTTTGTTTAATTTAAGAAAACCCAAAAACCATTAACATGTTGAAACTTTGACAACCAAAGAATCATAGTAGCATCTTCGGGGCAGAATTTCTTTGTTTTACCTTTGTTTTGCTATTGGTCTATAGATAATTGTTGATGCTTTTATTTATTTCCTTTTCCAACCTATTATACTCTGACGTATTTAGCTATTTTAGGACCACATAAATAGATTGTGAATAAATAAAAGCTGCGTGTGTAGGTGTTTATAAGAAATAGTATAAACTGTGAATTTAAAGCAGTCTTTTATCGTCTATATAACACCAATGCATTTTAGGGCTTCGAAATACTAACTCCGGATGGAATTTTGATGAATGTAAGCTCTTTAAACTAGGGATTTGATGCTTTCTCCCTGCCATTCTCACCTCCACGAACCGAAGAAAATCAAATCCGACACGATTAGAGAAAACAAGGAATAAATCATACGAAACACACCCACTTCCAAATGCATCCCGTTCCCATGGAAATTTACAGCCTCGTAACATTTATTCCCACCGTCTTCCCCTACCAACGAAACATGTCTCCGAGAACGCGAAACCTCACGCGTTATGTAACACACCACGACTTATACGATACACTGATTTACGGTCCGGTCGCAACGTCTTCGGAGAGGAGAAACAACCCGCGGAGTCTTTTAAAAACAAAAAGGGAGTCGGAACAGGTGTCCGAAGGGGCTGAGGATGAATGGAAGTGACGCAAGAAGGAGAAAAAAATCATTCACCAGTCGCGGAAGGGGTGCGGGCCAAGGGGAGGTGTCAGGGCGGGAGGAAAACAGTTGGTGGCACATGTTGTCGGAGAAGGCGTTATTTTTTCTTTCAGGAAAGAATAGGAACTATTATGCTAGGGCTTTGTACGGCGTGACCCGACAACGCAGGGTGCGACTTTTCAGGGTGCGGCAACTCATTGGACGCGACAACTCACCGTGCGAAAGCTCATTGCGCGAATAACAGATCGCTGTTTGTCTGTGAAGTATTCAGCCCAAAGGCTGGTTGGTACCTCATCCCCTCCTAAATTAGATACTAAGTGCTAGTTATTCCTAAGAGAGGAATGAGGTTCACTAGGCAAGATGAGGAGTGAGGTAATTTGACATTGCTTTCCTCACTGAGCCACAATTCTATAAGCGGAACATGCCCACACAAGTGAAGCACAATTACTCTATGAGTAGCACTTTCTTGGCATTCTGTAAGGAGAGACCTTAATTAGTGCAATTATTCACTCATACCTCTGTAGCTTTCATTTCATCACAGCCATGATCAAGACTGGGACCAAAAAAAATGAGAAATACAATTTTATCTACTCTGTAACAAATGACGGAATTCCATTCCATTTCCAATATGATAACAGGAACAAACAGATCGCTACGAAAATTGAAATAATATCATATTTTGAGCGTTAAAGCAATTGAGAGGTTATCTTTTTACCAGTTACTTGTTTAACAAATAAGTAAGTTATTTAGAATATATTTAATAATGAATAAATCGCGCTATGAGCTGTCTTCCGGTCAGTTGACGCACGATGAGTTGTTGGGTCCGATGAGTATCCGGAACTCTTTGTTGTCGAACTCTTGAGTTGTCGTACTCTGAATTGTCGCTCTCTAAGTTGTCACGGACCCGCGGGCCAAGGGGGAACGTGAAAGCAGTTGGCAGCACATGTTGTCGAGACAGAAGGCGTTATTTTTTCTCGCAGGAAAGAATAGGAACAGTTATGCGATGGGTTCGGTGGGAGACGACGGGTGACCGGGGAACAGTATACACGCGGGAAAAAGCAGCCCAAGACCATATGCATCTTTCCATTAACGAAAAAAGAAGATTGTCTTCCGCTTGCGTATTTTGCCAGGCGCTGTTTTTTCGCGTGGCTTATGGGAGTGTTGACTGTCGAAGACGTATACATCCGTTTGCATGCGTCAGGGTGCGTTGAAGGTTGCGAGGGGTCATAACCTCTCCTTCGATAACAGCCCGAGTTATCGTGAGGGAGTCTTGTGTCAGCTCGACCGAGCGGGGGTTGATTCGGTTGTCGTGATTGCAGGTTTCCGCATGCGGTCGGGTAAATATTTACCGCGTGACTTACTCATCCGTGCGTGATTTACGGTGAACGCCGCTTGTCGTCGTATCTCGGTGCGATTTGAATATTTGTTTGAATGCATTACGTGAAAAAAAAGGGTTCCCGTTTTCTGAGGTTGATTCACGGTGAATGATTCACCTTCTGGGTCTCAATGGTTGATGTCTCTCTGGATTAAAATTTCAACTATTTGGGTGTTTCATGAAGCGATTTTTCGTGAGAACTATTTTTCGCAGCTCGATTAATTTTCAAGTGCAATCATGATATGTCTCTTCTTATAATTATTTAGAAGTAAATTGATATTTTTCTATCTTGAGTGAAATCAGACTATTAGCTAATGAAGCAAACCGTCATTGTCGGCGTTAATCAACTGGTTCAAGTTTTCCATTGCCACAATTGCGTGCTGAGACAATTGCGTAGCTAGTTAACTGTCTGTTTTCGGTATTTCAGAGTTATAAATAGAATATCATTCATAATTATTAAAATAAAAATTTTCAAGTCAAAATTCCGAACACATCTGATCGCGTGAGCCGTAAATATCTACAAACATATAACTGGTTTCTAAAAATATACAAAATAATAGTGTAAATTATAAATATAATTATACTTGAGATAGCATGATTCATTCCGGTCATATTGCGTACATATTATTTTAAGATTTCAATATAAATTGGGAATTTTTTAAAGCTAACAACATCCTTAATTTCCAATTTAATAGAACTAATAGTAAATAAAAAATATCACTTATATAAAAAGGTATAATATCAATTGAAGCTACCAGAAGAATCACTCAATGTTTCATTCAATGCTCGTTAATAAAATAATGCTCTTGGAACATAATCTCATCTTCTGAGCGAAGGTACTCGCGAGAAGACAGTAAATGCAACCATCTTCCCTCCCGCTGCAACGCACAGAAATGAGGCAATCAAAAGTCCTCTCCCATGGACATAACTGCTTCATCGCGTAGCTTTATAAAGAAACCGTTTTCGAGAGCTGTGCCATTAAATAATGTTAGGATTAAACAAGGAAACCCGCTATCTTGAATGTTTCCCACTGTTTCTACGCCACCAATAAATTTTCTAAATTTTTATCTCCTTATTTTAAGCAGTAAGCATCCTCACGTCTCCTATCTGTTTGGAACGCGTTCCCCATTAGATCGCTAGGAGGCGCTCTCAGCACTTCCTTTGCTTGTGTCAGTTCTTAGTCGCCATAAATTTTCTTTCGAGAGCCACAGAGACAGCCAAGCTATAATCTCCGTTTGAAATGAATGGATGGACCGAGCAGTCTCGAGAGTTAAGCCATTCGGCCGTAATGGACGTCCCCGATAAGCGGTACAAATAGCTGAAGTCGTTAAAAAAACAACGAATCAGTCATTTCAAGCCACGAATCGAAATCATGCTCTCGACAAAGGTATATATACAGATCGAATAATAGGGGCGGTTTTAACAGCAGGGCGTGAAGGAGTTACTATGCTGAGTCGAAGTTGGGTGGCGATGAGAGTGACCCTTCCGTTCGGGATTTAATTAAGCGTAACATAAGCCAGATGCAGCTAAACGTAAACAGAGAAAAGAGGGGAGAAATAATCACCTCTCAGTCCGAGCATGGAGCGGTACGGAATAAATATTACAACTCCCGAAGATCTTGGGCACCAAAGCGCATCTGAAACTATAAATCACAACTTCACGCCCCGGAAGGAGTTTAAATTCAACGGGGCGCTAATTAATTTCCGGAATGGGTTCTGAATTTATTCCCTCCAGTTATAAACTTAATACAGGATTAGCCGAAGCATTTCGGACTTCTCTCGTGATGAATCCTTTGATTTGTTCGCAGCAGCTTAGATAACACGCGCTCCCCTTTCTTCTCGGTTCTCCGCCTTCCTTTTCATTTCTTCATACGCCCTGCATCTCACATCCTTTATAATTTGCTCTATAAACTGCAATCTTGGTTTTACCCTGGGACTTTTTCCATCCATATGTCCCTTAAGTATTTTCTTATGGATTCCTTGATGTCTCAATACATGTCATATAAGTTGTACTCGTCTGTCTACGATATGTTTCCACAACCTTCTTTTCTCGTTCATTTCGTTTAGTACTTCTTCATTGGAAATCTCATCTTTGCCCTTGATTTATCAGCATACGTCTTTAACACCACATCTCAAATGCGTTCAGTCACCTCTCTCCATTCCTCCATTGTGTCCAAGTTTTACACCCTTATGTGGCCACACTCACGTATGCTTTAAGAAACATTTGCCTAAATTCAAAGCTGATATTTTTGGACGTTAAGATCTTCTATTTGCTAAAATCATTTTTCCTGAGCAATTCTGCTTCTAACTTCTTCCATCTCTGATGATCGGACTCCATAAATAGGTAAACTCGTTCACTTGTTCATGTTGTTCATTGTCAACACCGATTCGCATTATCATATCTTCTTCTTTATCACTCACCATTACTTTTGTTTTTGATTTATTTATTTTCACGTTGTATTCTTCTCCCATAATATCATTCAAGTTATTTAGAATGTTCTTTAGTTAGAAATTCCTGACTCTCGCCAAGGACTGCAATGCCATCAACATGTCTTATCATTGCTATTTTTTCATCATGTATCAATACACCTGTGTCCAGTTCCTCCTCGATTCTTTTGACGCATCGGTAGAAGCAATGACTTCTCAACGCGCGTTGAGTGGTTCACCGTCCTCAGAGATTCATCATGTATACTTAAGTAATGGGGTTCTGGGGTCCATCCAACTCACAATGCTATCCTTTTTTGGGCCCGGACCCCGGACGGAACAGTTGGGACGTATTTTTCAAGACTGCTCGGAATGCGTGCAGCAGAATGCTAGAAAGGGGTAAGAGGAAAGCCGACGTCTTCCCAGGCTAGAAGGGAGATTTTTCCCGTCCAACAAAAATCCAGAATGAAAGGAAGAAGGAAATCTCATTTATCGGGGTGTAAAAATAACCCGGGGAGAAGTTGCTCATGTGAAAAGCTGCCAGCGGACTCTCGGAACGTTGAAGACACGACAAGTATCAAACTCTAATTTTACACAATTTTTGGAATGCTTTCCTCGAAATTAATTTTTCTCGAATCGTATTATTGCGGAGATGGAAGCTTCTTTTGTTGTCGTATGAGATGGAAATGCTTGTCCGTAATTAATGCGTTGGAGCGACAGAGAGGGGTGGTGGAAAATTCGAGATTTGATTACCTTATACTCTATGATCATTATTTATCGCTGAATTATACATTACAATTCTAAGTTTTAAAAGGACTACAAAATATTTTAGATTAATTTTTATGTTTGCTTACTTCTCTACTAAAACTAAATAGTTCTGCCTTTTAATGAAGTCTACGGGAATCAATTTTAATGTTAGAGATGGAAAATGGAAATTTTTTCGTATGCTTCTCCAGATGTCAAAAAGGAACGGAAATTATCAAAGTTTAACCATATAGCATTTCAATTCTGGTATTATTACAAATTTAATACAGCTTGAGCTGTTATTAAAATCAAGTTATGGCTTCATAAATTCTTATCTGTACGTTCTCCTAAGAATCAAAAAGCTACTACTCGCTACTACAGTCATGTCTAATCGCTTACAATCACTTTGGTAAATTAATATCTTTTCTTTTAGTAATGATAATATCATGATCAGCGATAGTGGTACCATGGAAAGCAGTTTAGTACCACTATAAATCTAGTGGGCCTGAATGCGAATTCTTACGTAATATCATGGTCATTTAGGTATTTTGAAGTCAACCAATCAAATTTATCTTTTAAAATATCTCAGTAATTAAATTTTCTTTATCAAATAAAAAGATTTCATGATAGCCGCAACCGAGAGGCAGACCTAAAGTTAGGAATGGATGAGAACTTTCCTAGTTTTTCGAACATTTTCAGGAAGCCTTTATTTAGCTATTTCCAAGAACGTTGATATGGCTTTGAAAAGACGGTTGAAGAATTTCAGACCACGTCCCGATCGAAAAATTGCGGAAATTCTAAAGTCTTCTCGACTACATGTTTAAACTTATTTATAAATAAAATAGATATATTATTCTTCATATACTCGCTATTACAATCAGGAACAAATAAAAAGATAAAACTGAACAAACCACAAGAAATTTTATTTTGATGCGACTATGGTTTCGACTCATGGAGTCATCACCAGTAAAAGCTCATATTTTTGTTTGTTCCTAGTGGAGACTTACCACTAAGTCACAGACCAAGCAGTTGACTCTATCGTTAATACGATTTTAAATTAATTTAATTAATTTTAAATGTAGTAATGGCATAATTTACATCAAAAGTTTCCTTATTCATCAAAGTTTTCATGGTTGCTCATATTGATGTAAGTATTTTTGGCAAAATTGAAGGTTTGGGTTGGAATCATGCTGAAGTCGTGATTATTTACGTCCGTTTACCATACTTCCCTGATACACAAATCCCTTAGTCATCAATCATGGTAGTCATCATGCATGAGATATTCTACAGCTACAAAACCTTCGTAAGGCCAAACCCATCCGAGAGAACGACCTATGACCCAAAAAACCACCAACGGAGCGCAAAGGCGAAGACGCTGCACCGGCGAGGGATTTAAAAGAAGGAAGACATCGGTCCATCTCAGCCTCCATGAGAAAGAGAGATCCGTTTGGCAGGTGGAATTGTTGTCAGGTATAAGAGGAATCCATCGCCATAATGGAGAGCACCATTTTCCCCTTTCAAAGGCGTCGCTTACGTGGGCGGGAGTTTAAGAGGATTGCAAGATTTTTAGATTCCCTGCTAAATGTCTCTTTCCACTCTCACGGATCTCTTCGCTCCCCTTCGTTTCCCCCGTTCTCTCCTTCTACTAAACACCGCAGGAAAATTTCCATCCCCCCTCATTACTAACTCAAACATTTTCTCCTCCGGTTCCTTTGTATGTAATCAAACATTGATTTTATCCCCGGAGCTCTTTCTTCTCAGCCTCGTTTTTTTCCTCTCCAAGGAAGGAGTTATTAGTTTCGACGAAGGGAGAGATCTTTTATTTTTGATATTTTCGTTTATTTTCCTGATTGCACCACCGTTTGCAGAAATACGGGTTAATTGTGCTTAGCGAGGCCTGGGTCTTTTATACTTACTGGCTAACGAATGGGCAGAGCTTTTTAAAGGGAAGGAGTTGTGAGTTGTCTTTAATCACCGCTCTAATTATGATATTAATACCGTTTACCAAAATGTACGGAAAATTGTAGTGCAATCGTTAATGTGTTTGAACAGTTTGTGCTTGCTCCTAGTAGAGGTTCTGGCACGTTTCAATGATGGAATAATATTTAATGATTGCATTTCTCTTATTTTTTAAAGATATTTAATGAGTTTTTTCCTAAACTAGCTTAAAATTTAATTCCTTCTTTTCTTGACATTTAAGTGAAATTTATTCATACTGGCTATCGAGACTATACCGTCACCCTTACATCACTCCTTAAGAAATCAATGATTTTGTAATTTAAATAGGGGAATAGCGTACACTTGTGCAAAAAATTAATAAATTTGTATTTATGGTAATATTTTAACAGTTATTACTAATAAGAAGTATTTTTATTTGGTTCATCCGAAGCAATTCTTTTTTTATTTCATCCTTGTGTGCATTACTAAGATGATAATAACTTAGACACACTAATAAAGAGTATAGTCTTTCAGTTTACCGAATAAAAATCATCGTTCCATAATTTTTGACATCTAGCCATCCAGGCGGGATTTCTGTCAACTTTCCAAAATCTTATTTAACCTCTCTGAAAAGATATCCCCACTTCTCTCATCTAGATCCTCGACGACAAATGGGTCATTTCATAGATACCCACGGCCATAGAAGCGAGTGTTACTCGCTCTATTAAATCTCCGCACCACTAAATGTCCGATTTCTTTCCGAGTGATAAAAAAATCCAGACAAGAGAGCTAAATCTTTCCGCGTCCACCGGTTAATTTAACCACTAAGAAGTATTCACTACTTGAGGTCCCGCAGTGGTAGTTGTAATCCTCGGTAGAGTAGGCAGGGTGAGAATTTTTTCCTATCTTTCCATCGTTTCATTTTAGTTTTTTCCGTCCTTAGAAACGTCACTGCTCCTCGTTGTGAACACTTCGTTGATCATAGAGAAGGATTCTTTTTAGATTTTTCTCTCCACTCACTTAAACAATTTTCCGGATATCACTTCATACTAATGAATTCTGTGGAGGAGATACTAAATGACGTTAATGGTCTAGTAACTCGCTTCCCTTTCACTAAAGTAATTCACAGATGAATTGGATGACTATATGATCTTTAAAAAAACAGGAAGTTTTGGAAACTACGAAGATTTATACTCAACCACATTTACCAAGAAACTTTATGTGTGTGTTAGAATGTATGAGTGGTTAGTATTCACAAGCTATGTCCATTAAAGCGTGGCTTATTCGTAAATATTACTCAAGAGTATTAACGTAGATAGGTTTGCTTTTATAATGGTTTCATCTTGTTACTCGCATCTAATGAAATGGTGAGATGTTTATTAAATTAAGCTTTCAGTTATATGCGCCCACTTCGAACTCTTGTATCCCTTTTTAGAATACAGTGTGTTCATTGAAATTTTGAAAACAGAAACTTGTACAGGAAATATCATGGTCAAATTTTAATTTCTTGGAAGTAGCGTTAAATAAATATTCATTCATTAAATATATATCTATATATTTATTCTTATATAGTTGCAATTCGTTTAGGGTACCAGTAGTTAACGATGTAATTATGACTAAAATTAATATAATTAACTATGAAAGCTATGAACTTAGAAATACTTGTTGCTGTTAATGATAAATACTGAATAAAGTTTTATTTTATAAAGTATTATTGTGGTATCAATCAATTATATTACTGTTGAAAGTTATCGAGCAATATTTAAATATGGAGTAATTAGGAAGTATGATGATATAACTTAACGTAACTTCCACTCGTAGAATTATCGTAACTACTTGTTACAATTAAATCAACTAATTGTCGCATTATCATGAATAATTATATAATTTCACTAAAAATAATATTTCTTTATAATCACCTTACTTATTGCTCGCTCATTTCATTACTTAAACCGATTACGTTCCTCCATTGCATCACACCGCTAGATCGGAAGGAAATCGATAGAATATCGGGAAAGGACTTTGGGAACAGTGACAAGAGACTTTCAAGGGAGGTGTTAGGAAAAGAGGGAGAGTCGGCATTTAATGGAAAAACTTACGTTAAATAGAGTCGCCGGAGGAGAGGATCCTAATGAGGACCGATTCCCAAAGACAAGGGAATGCATCAAAAAGGGAATCGGTTTTAAAAACGGAAACTTAATTGGAAATCCGGGAGGGGATCGCAAACAGTAGTCCACCCCTTTCATGTCCACGCTTTGATTGTGTTGCACGCCGAAAAATTGTTCTCAATAGATATCGCCTTCCGATATCCACCTGATCATTATAGGATTGGGAAGTTGGGGAACTCTTCCCTCGGAGGACAATCGCCTCGTCATCGGCTGAGCGATCATAATAAAATAAGATTCTTCCCTTTGCATCCCAACCCCGCACATGCTGCTCTTTCTCCCAGAGACGGAACACGACTCTGCTTTATAGCCTTTCCGTCATAGCCCCTTCCCCTTTGCCCGCAAAAGTTCTCCTTCCCGGCCGTAAAAAAGGGTTACCAACTCTTAGGAAATGGGTGGATATTTTTTTGAATCTCCCGCCTCTTTGACGCGTTTATCCCCCGATTGTACTCTACCGTAATGTAATCCCAAGGTTCGCATACCAATTTATCGACCCATCCAATCTCCGCAACTTATTTTCATTTTAGTTTAATTCCACCAGACTTCCAAGTATGTTCTATCTTTGTCTCGAGATATTTGGTGATATTTTGGAATTTTTCAGGGATAATGGCGTTATCGGCTAATTTATGTGATTCTGATGCTGAAATCACCTTGAATCATTCAATATTACGTCTTCAATTGCGATCGAATTCAATTCCTACTTTGTTCATTGTGGAGGAAAACGTAATCTATGGTTGTTGCATTTATATTCTTAGAATCCAGAATCTCCTATAATCTAATTATTTGTATTTTATTATTATATTTTTTAGATTATTACTCCATCCTATTTTACTGCAAACAGGATGGAATTTTTATTTACCGAAATCAGGGGCAGATTTTTACAGGACAATTTAGATTAAACTAGAGATATTCTGATCCATTTTACATAAGTTAAAATAAATTTAAAGGAAAATAAATGTATGTCTCCATACAATGTATATTCTACCCACACACGACTTGTTTTATTGACAGAAAATATGTTTAATAGTTGCAATAATTTACCGATGTGAAGTCACTTAATTTTTTGAGATATGTACAACCTTATATTCACTATAAATTCATTTTTTTTATCATACTATCACTAGTCATTATGGTACAATGTGGATCACGATGGATTAGAGTAGATGGACGATAATGTTCAATCTAAATTTCGACGAGGTAAAGAATTTTTATTATAATAGTTATTTGTATGCACTTAAAACAAAATGGGCCTATTTTGATGCGAAGATTTTTGATAATAGTTGTTATAATGAATTTAAAACAACATGGGCCTATTCTAATGCGAAGATTTCTGATAAAGGCTTAGATTAGATATTTGCGCTTCTAGTCTCTTTTAGCCTGAATCTAATTCTCGGGAGTTGGCAGCCTTGGTCCCTGCCCTCCCCCCTCGACTCAAACTTCTTCTCCGCCCTTAAAAAAGTGTCCCCTAAACTACCCGCTCCTCCTCCGAACCCCTTTCCCTCCATAACTCGCAATTGGCGTCACCATTCGGCCGGATGTCATGTCCTTCAAAACTTGGGGAGAAAATCCTCTCACCACCTCTGGCCATTGGAATCGGGACCGTTTTTAACTTTCTTTTCTATTTCTCCTTTCTCTCCTGCGGTGGAGAGGAGTTGGGCAAAAGGTTAAACCAGCCCTCGTAAGAGGAAATACATCCGAGTCAGCAGGAATCATTCTCCGAAGGCCCTTTGTACTCCCTTGTCTCTTCCCCCTTTTTTCTTTTCGCCTCCTTATCCCCCTGCTTTCTTTTTTATGTTTTTATTGGTCCATGAGTTGGGGGTTTTGAAGGATTGGTTGTATAAAGGGGCGGGGCAGACCCTCAGGGTATCAATGGGGAGTCAGTACTCGAGGATATAGGGAGGTTGAATGAACGCTGTGAGCTAAAAAATTGTCGACGTACAGTTTTTAATTAATCATAACAATAATGCGATGGGGGGATTGATTCTGTCAGAGAAGTGGATAAACACCACCCTTTGTCCTAGATGATTTTACAATACAAGCAGTTTGCTTAGGGTATGATGAAGTCAATATAAAAGTTAATAGCTAACTGTTTCTACGTTTACTTTACGTCGCGACGTAAGGAAACGTAAAATCGAGCATACGCGTCGGCTCGATTTCTGACGAAGAATGGAGTGAATTGGAGTGAAATAAGAAACAAATATCGTAGTTAATTTAAATAATAACGTAAGGGAATCGTAAAAAACAGTCTCCATAGTAAGTTTCTTGATTCGCAGCAGAAATTTAGAAGCAACGGAAATGTTGTAAATGAAAAGTAGCCATTAGGTAATAATACTCGGATAGAGAAAAATTATACGTATAATTTGCAAAAAATATTTTTAGTGAATATTTTTCAAAGTCAACACTGTTATATTTAGACTATTAGATACATAGATTTATTCTTAGTCCAGTGTTTGTACATGCAATTTAAATTTAATTGTTGGTTATTTTATATATCCGTCAAAATTATTGCATTTGATATCATGTTGAGAAGCAAAGATGGTAGATTGCAACTAGTGTATAGTGTCGTGATAATCGTAGATGCAGAATTTGTAGAAATATTTGCCTCAAATAGATGGATGTACAATTAAGCAGACTAGTTTCCTATAAATTTTGAATTGAGTAAAATCAATCGGTGCCCAATATTCCTATTGTGTGAGGCAAGAGGAAACATCTTACAATTAAGGCCAAAAACGTTTTCCTCAGGAAAGATACGCCTACAAATTGGGTACAGTAAAAGAGTAGTTTCGGTATTGAGTCACTCAAGTGAACGGATTGCCCAATAATTTGTTTCTGAGTGGGGCTAAGAATTGCTTTACAGCGTCTCGTAATTATCTCTGACTTTTTTAAGGCCCTAGTTGGGGATTTCTCAAGTTGTCAGCGAGTACAGTTTTTTTTCGGCGTTAGGTCATAGCTGGTTTTATCTCAAGGCCAGGTTTTCGCAAGTTGCAGTTTTCAAGGTCTTCCAGATTGAATTACGGTGTTTTTATCAAAGGTAAAGCACAGCATAAAATAATAAAATATGATTTGCTACAGAATATCCCACATAATGGGAGCATGATGACCTTACCCCGTGTTTATTTCCCCGGATGGAATATAATTAGGGTGCTCCGTAGATAAAAGTAATTTTGTTTGGAGGACTTAATCAAATTGCTTCCTACGTATATGAAAACTGATTATTGTATATTCATAGAGGTTCTAGTTAACTCTGTGGCAGATGAGATAATTAACTTCCAGCTCCCATATTTATTAGCATCATAATTGGAATCCTCCCGAAATAATAGTTGAATTAAGTATGAGTTTGTAAGAGCGAAAAATTCTTAATTATGTAATTTATGAATATTAAGCAAAACAAAACAATTTGGCTTGCATTGTGCTCTATGACGTAAATCACAAATTGCAGGAATCTGCGATTATGCCAGATTTAAATCCCCCATTATGGAGCTCTGACCTATTTTTGAAGAATTGATAAAGAAAAAGAAACCTTTTTTTCCCGCCAAAATTATTTTAAATGACTGAAAAAGGACGAATCTAATGAATCTTACATAAGCACATCTCCATGTTTACGCATGTATCAATTTATTGTTGAAGCAGTTGGCAAGATATTATCTCCTGCTAGTTAATGTTGACTTTCCCTTCTTTAATATTTAACATTTTATGAAGTATTATTTTCACTCTAAAATGCTGGAATCACTGTATTTGAATCATTTAATTAAAACACTTTATAATGAATATTCCGAATCTGAAGACGGTGGAACTTAGAGAATTTGTACTTGAGAGAATTTGTTTTGAAACATAATGTTTTTCTAAGTTCAAATAGTTGTAAATAATTTAAATAGAGAATTAATATAGTGCCTGTACTTGTTGTTAATCCCACGTGGAATGCTTGAGAATACATCTTTCTCATAAATTACCTTTGTACACATGTAATCAAGTGAAAATGCTTATTAATATTTAAAACAACTATGTATTTGTAATTAACTACATTTAAAATACTAAGTACAAGTACCTGTACATAAGTGCAAATAATCTTTATTCAATTTTTCTGTAAATTTACAATTATAACTCAGTCGTGTTAGCACAATCTATGCTCGTATTATACACTAATACAGTTTATCAATTTTATGAAAAATATAATTTTGCATCTATACTTATGTAAAAGTTCTTGCATTCAAGTAAAAATTTCCTTTAGTAAATATTACTCTGATTTGACAGTTTTCACAAAGCAGTACTAGCACAAAACGTGCTCGTACATTACATTAATATGACTCATAATTTTAGTAAAAGTATGATTTAAATTAATTAAAATATTCAGGCGGCTATACATTAATCCCCATTTGTTCTCCCTCTTTGTCCCTTTTCCTTTCGTTTGGATGGATTGAAGGGACGGAGGATTGCGATCCGCTCTCACAGACCCGTTCGCGCGGGAGTAATGCATTCGTTTCTGCACACAATAGTTTTAAGTCCGCAGAATTTCGTTCTCCGCTCGAGGTTTTTCTCTCCTGCTCATCTCCCAAGAACCGGAACAATGTAACTAACGAAGCTTTTATGATTGTTGATGTCATTCATTTCCGAGACGGATCTTTTTCATCGCTGTTTCAGACGCGACGAATTTGGACTCGCTCTTACTTTCTGGGGGATCCTCTCCACTGTGACCTAACCCTAGTTTCGCTTTAAAGTTTTAGTTGCAGAATCAATTAAAATTTATTTTGGTTAAGGAAAATAATCGGTAGTGTTAATGTCAATCTAACAGTAACTGAGGGACAGCTCAATGATCTTCCAAATGGCAAGAGAAGGGCCTAGGTTCGATTCCCAGTCTTGCCGGAATGTTTCTGGCCCGTTGAGAGGAAAGGAACTCTTTAGTAAAGCGATTGAGGGTAGAAATTAAGGGAAAAGATTAAGAGGAAGGCAATGAAAAAAGATCAGGTATTATTCCATTCTAAACACTAGTGCCAATACAAATATATTGCGTTTTTATTTACGATTATCCAGTTTTATTTTTTTCCGCCTGAATCAATCCAACTGCATCGAGTTTTTATAGCAAGGAACTCTCCAGTCTGATCGTCCTCTATATACTAAATTTTACAGTTAATTTCTTCGTTTATCAGAGGTTACTCTTATCTTTAATCTTTAAAACAAATTGAGTTTTAAAAATTTATTTTTGGAGTATCATTCATCAGGGTAAAATAATTGTATGGTTTAACAATGTCGTTAACACACTTTCAGTCTGTGAAAATATAGGCTGTACGGAAGTCAAGTACCACCTGCTCATGGGAAAGATTTCCCAACCCTAGTATATGTTTTCCTTTAACAATGATTCAAATTGCAGCCCTTAAATGTCTTTGTCGCATTTCCGGTCCATTTTATTGTATTCTTCACATCCTCATCAATTCATTTTCGCGCGTATTGTCGTATTCAGAAGAAACGTCTTGAACAATCTTCCTCCCAATGAAAAACCCATTGTATGGAAATGCTCGGCTCAATGCTGATGTAGTAGTTGAAACTCAGGGTTGTTAACCTGCTTGCAGATGAGGCTTGCGTGATACTACGCTAAGACCTCATTTCTATCCGTTTTCGAACTTAATCAAAATTGTCAATTCAATTCAAAAGTAGGGAAAACTGCAATTCTTGAACTGTTTTACGTGGATCTAAATGCGATGGGAGAGTGGAAGGCGGATCTTGGCGAAGATGAATCGGGCAACTCGTGAAAAAAAGCGGAAACTCCTATAATTTTAATTCGAGTTAGAGCGAGAAACCCTCAGTCGCTCAATGCGACGGAAATGGAGGATGTCTACGAGATGGAAGATACTCTGGCTCTGTGTTGGATTTGCTAACCAGGGATGCGAGAGAATACGGTGGGCCGGCGATTCAATAAATACGCTGAAAAATGTGGAGCGAAAAGATTTGATGCCATAAAGGATGAATAAAATTTTCTCTTTCCTCTTTTTTCACCCGGATAGCGTTTTTTTTTATTTTACACTTTCCGCGAAATGTTTTCCAGGTTTTTAAGGTTCCGAAGCCATCTCGCAGATTTAATAGCGGAGTATTTTGATCCAATCTTTCAATTATAATCACTGGAAATTTGGGCATAAGGGTATTAATACTGTACGGTAGCAGTAGCAAGACCTTTTTCTCTCTTGCAAGGTTATGAAATGAAATAAATTCTTCACATAACTTAAATAATCAAATATAAGGGCCTTTATATAATTTAAATTCCTTTACGAGAGAGGCTAATTGGTAAATGAGAAAGACAATATCTTTGCGAAAGGTTACTAAAAATGACTATAAATCCTTATTCAATATGACGTTTTATATCGTTATTTTTAATAAAACTTTAGATTCAGTTGCTTTTATAATATCGATATTATTTTTATAGATTAATATATGTTGCTCTTTATTCAGTTTGTTAATTACGAACATATCTATATAAATTTATAAAATATATCTTCTATAAAACACACATACAATCAAGTATATAGGTACATCTAAATTCAAGGACAAACAGAAGCACAAAATAATGAAATAAAGATTAGGTTACACTGATGTAAATGCTAAGATGTTTACCCGATTAACATTATTATCTACATCTATTTAAATATTCTACATTACTCTCATTGCATCTATCTATATACTCTGGTTCATTATCAGCATTCTCTACATCTAAATTGTTAATTTACGAACGAAGTCATTCTTTCGCCGAAATGCAAAATATATGTTGCCCGTCACATCCTTTTTTCTTATATTCGTCCTAATTAAGGTGTTTAGATCAGAAATACCATATTAATACAGTATAAGTGCAAGAATATCAATTCCAGATTTAACCTAGGTGACCTGGCCGTGCTAAGGAATTATTTAAAACAGTGCTCGAAGTGTCGGTGTACTCTGTTGATCATTAAATTATTCGTCTGCTGATGCGCAGTACTTGATTACTTAACGTTACGTAATCTATAGCTGAAGAATAAACTCGCAAGACGCAAGAAGGAAATACCCTCAGTCCAGTAGTCTCCTCTCTCTCTCTGATGAGAGCCTCCATCACCTTAATGGGCTCGCCGGAGATTCGAACCGAAGACACGATCCCCACTCCTCGCGGTTTTTCTTCCGTTGGCGGCGGTTGCGGCTTCGGTCAGTCCTCTGCAAAATGGACGAGGAAAGGCACCTCACTACGCCATTCTCGGCCACCTCGGTCTACTGCCTAAACCGTTTTCAGGTGCTGCCTCGTTTAATGCGTGGTTTTCTTTCTGACGAAGGAATAGGACCTGCATAAATTGTTATGTATTTTTTCGTTGAATGGGGTTAGAATAAAGTGTTGTTTTGTTGTTCATTCCCATGCACATAACGATTATATGTTTGCAAGGATTTTTCCCGGTGGTTATTTATTTTTTGTACATTACGAGCAAAGTCAATAAAAAGATTACAGTATTAAAAGAAGATTTACGATAAAAGATTCTGGTGCTAATGACCATGCGAATAATCTAAATATAATTGTTCATACATGTTTCATATTTACTATAAATCAATCCATCTACAAAATTTTAAACATTAACAACAAATATATATATATGCAGAAATATATACAAGGAAATGCAAAATATATAAAATTTAACAACAATGAAACTGTTGGTTAGGAGAACAAAAAATATGTTTCAAGAGTTAACAAATGACTTCCTATATGATTTTGCGTCGAATATCAGAATAAGAAGTACTATACGTGATCTAAAACAAAAATCTGCAGTAGATATTCTTCATGCATCATCTCCAAAATTCTGCTATAAAGATAGGAGATAGTTATATTTCGGGCGATATTCATTTATTGTAGTTAATTTTGATTGATGAGACATTTTTATGACGATTCTTTTATTATTGGTAATTTTATTTTAGATTTATTTCTTTGTAATTTCATATTCTTTTTTCATTTTCTCGTTGCGACGTATAACAATGGATTCCATTGTAAACTACGTGGGTTACAGTTAGAGATAAAGTTCCATTTTCCCTATTTATATTCGCTCATTTACATATTATGAAACTCGAGGAACTTTTCAAATATCCCTCGGACGCTAGAAACCCTTTGGCGATCCGTGACAGAAATCGGGACCTCTGGCACGTAAGAAAGGGAAGAAGCGAAAAGGAAGGGTCATCTCTTCTCATCTCCCTGCGTATCCATCCCTCCCCGTGTTCTTCCCCAGCCACCCGCAAAACCCCCAACATTTCTTCCACAGCATCCCGAGATGAAATTCCATCCGGGCACGCGTAACCTCCTGACCCTTGGAAGACTCTCCCCAGCTCCCCGACGTCCTGCCCGAGCCTATTTGCGCGCTGTTCCTTCTTCTTTGACCACGGGGGGTCCACCCCTCCACCCTCTGCAATCTCGATGCTGCGGGCCTTCTCCGAATATAGCTTCCCATAGCGGTCTCGCCTCGAGTAACGCGGCTCAACGCTATGCGTTTTATTGGGGGAATCGCAAGGATAGAAAAATCGGGGTGCAGCTGTTGGAATAGGAGTTTGAGCCTTAACTTCGGAGATGCTAGATAAGGTCTCTAGTCGGTGCCGCATTCCGTAAGCAATTTGCGCTATGAGTTCTGGAGTCCACTGCTGTGGTAACGTTCCTCTCTGCCCACGCTCGATTGTCGCTTGAAGTTAATGCACTAGTTGGCGGAAGTGGAATTTGAAGGTGGGAGTTTGATGAATATTTATTCAGCTCAGATGATGCTGATGAATTTTAATAGCTATTCCAATGTTGTTATATTCAGTTCTCTTATAAATACATGTAGTATTTCTTATTTATTCTTATTATTAGTTTTCTATTTATATACATCAACAATTTCTTCTGAGTTTAGTTTATATCTAGGGTTTTCATTCAAATTGTTACGTCTGTTTATTAGTTGTGCGATATTTTGTATCAATACTTATGTTAATTATTCAGATCATCATTTATAATTTCCTGATAAGGAATAAGTTTTGGGTAGAGGTACTGCCTTCTGATTCTATATGTTTCTCCTTTAAGAATTAGCTATTGCAAATTCGATCTATGAAGTTGTTCAAGATATTATGCAATTTCTGAACGAGTGTGAGAACTTAATGTGAGATCAAACTTAAAATATATTTCTTAGTTACACATTTTTATATTTGTTGTATCTAATTCTTACATTTCATTCGTATAATTTATCAATCAAAAATTGCTAAAATTTGTGGACTGTTTTTTCTACCCTTAATTCTTACCTCGGTATTGTAGTATATGCAATAGCAATGCCTTGGTATTGTGATAAAAGGAGTAGTAATACCTTGGCATTGATGTGATTCATGATCCGTTCTTATAACATTAGGTTATACGTAACGCTTTTTCTCTCGTTGATGGCGCAGTAATAGCGGGAGGCACCGGAATGAGAAATTTTCAATCTCTAAATGGAAACGTACGCTCTGCTCCTTCGATAAGGGGAGCAGCTTTCCGAGCAAAGAGCAGTAAACGCCGCACTCGGCGTGGGAGTCGAGCGGAAAAAGTGTCGCAAACATCATCGCAAACAGTTGTAAAACAAATTACCATGAGCGCACAAATTCCGTTCTACCCGTAGAACTTAATTTCTCAAATTAGCCGGGCGAAATGGAGAAGTTTCTCTGTTTAACAAAATGCGGAGCGGCCCTAAGTGAAATCTTGCAAAATGAGTTGCACAAATACACGGGGATTACACGGATTGGCTTCCCGCGCGTTTTAAGTCCCCTCCCTCCCATTCCTAAACAATTTATAACCGAATCTCCGCTTTCATTCCGACAATGTAACAATCCAGCTAGCGCGAGATCCCCATCCCGCCGAAACAGTGCGACAAACCTAACGGGGATGAGGTGTTTTGAGGGAGTTGCGGCGCTCACTTTCGGAGGAAGTTCTCGAGTGACATTTTTGGGCCTCCTTTCCACTCCTTCCCACTTTCCTAATTCTCTTTTATCCTCTCTTTTCTCTTATTCACTTTCTGGAACTTCCCCAGACTTCTTTCTCAACTTTCCTACCAATCCACCCCTTCCTCTCTGAGCCTCGGGTCTTCTAGTTGCCCACGCCGAGATGTGGAAGTGTAAGAGAGAATTCAATATCCTCGATTCGATGAAGCACGTCGATCAGGAGTAATTGGTGGAGAAATACATACGGAACTCATTGCACTTAAGTCTTTTGCTATCTTCTCGGTTTGGCATTTGAAGAAGTATTTTCAATCGTTAATTTCCTCTGTTTTTATACCTCCTCATTCCAACATATCTCTTTTCCCATGTACTATTTTCCGTCGGTAATTCTAAGGTCTTATATCCATTGCATTGCTAACATCATCTTTAATTACTCTCTTAACTGCTCAGTAATGAATTACGTACATTAATACATTTCTTCCAGGTATACTTAACTGTCCTCAATTTTGAGTTATTATTCCTTATTTTCACTTATTCATTGCTCGTTTGTCTGCCTCTTTTACAGAGTAAAACTTATTACTTGAACTAAATCTTATCTCTGTTTCTAGTACCATCTCTATCTACAAATCTTTCCATCGTCCATTATTTCAATGATCTAACATCTAATAGATGATATATATTTATTTACAATCTCATTCACTAATTAGTCTAACTAGTCCTTATCTGTATCACTGTATCAGTCATTTCTATAATTCATTGTTCATTTAATGTCTGAATTTCTATTTAGGAGTTACTTGCCGTTTTGCCTAATTATATTTCGGATTTACTACTGGAGTTAGAATATCTATACTAGGCTCAGAGAGACAATTAACCAACCGATTTTCCCTAACGATTCTATCTTATTATAAGCTTAGCTTGTCATTGAATACTCGATTCACTACAGGTTAATTAATATTAATAACGATGCAAGTGTAAAAAAGAGGAGGTGGATGATTGCGAAAGAACAGTTACAAGGTCTTTGAATGTGAGATGAAAAGGTTATGAAGGCACAGGAAGCTCACTACTAATCATATAATCTTTTGCTTCCGCTTGACTAAATCTCATTGCGAAATATTCACGATTGGTATAATAATCTCTACCAATCCTCTGCTAGAGATGAAACAATTTGAATTGCGAAACATCCTTTACATTGAGGAAAGAGATCATGGGAAATATTGCGTCTCCTGGGAATCAGAGGAATTTAATAATCACACGAGGAAATGCTTAGTCATACAGAAAATAGAGGAATAGTTATAGGCTGGTGGAAGATGTAAATGAGAGTTGGCTAACGGTTCATGGTTGGTACGCCATTTATTCTATTTTTATTTGAGTTAAGAGTACATCACATTACAGTGATGACAATATAAGTATGATTATCCTAGTTACATCCATTTCAAAAGATTGTATTTGTTATTGTTTGTTTTTATTTTCGTCACAAGTTTGCCATCCTTGTTGTTAATTAAATAGCTATTCTTTCCGCGTAATATTTCCATCACCTTGTTGTGTCTCATCTCTCGTTTTCTATCCTTCGCTCAAAGCGCATTGGGCGTATCCTTACTTTTCGATGTAAAATGAAGGAAACGAGATAGTACTCATTCCACAGGATTTTTAGTGTGCTACCGGTTCCAACGGAGAAACGTCATCTTCGGGCAAATATTACAAAAATCAAGGAAGTAAGAAAAAGTACTATCATGTTCCCTTCATTTTACACGATGGATACCCACCACATCTCGCCTCATTCTATGAATTTCTTACTTTTGGAGTTTACGCCATAGGTTCGCTATCCTTGATGCTGATAAAGAACCTCTTTACGCGTAAGGTTCCCATCACCTTGTTGTGTTACATCTTGTCTACTATCCTTCGCCTATTGCACATTGGCTGTTCCCCTCCTCTATCCCATGCATTTCACATCCTTTTTCATCTTCCCATCCTCTTCCCCTTTCTTCGCACCCAGAACTCCATTTCTGTCTTCCTTTACGGGAGTGGATGCTCTCTCGCGGAATTCCCTCAGCTCCCGAACCTTCTCCTCGCAGATTATATTCCCTCTCCTATTTCTCCATCTTCCTCTTTCAGCCGACAAAAATTATATCCTTTTGCTCTCCGTACTTCCTTGTGGTCGACTGCACGCCGTTTCCCCTTTCATAACTACCTCTCGGTGTTTCCTTCTGCTCCCTCTATCCTAAATTCCTCTCTCACGCTCATTATTTCTCTCAAACATTCCTCCTCCCTCTGATGTTTCATCTCTGGCTTACGCATCTGTCTCTCTCCTCTGTTTCATCTTACTGTTTCGTAATACGGTTGCTAACGGCTATAACAAAGGCTGCAGCGGTTGCAGCAGTCGTAATGATAAGGTTTGTTATTGGATATCTATTTCCATCTGTTGACTAATTATTGCGATCCCTAACGGTAAATACAAACTATGGCTATGATAATATTCGCAAAGATATGCTATCTCATATCTCTACTACGCATCGGGGTAGTAAAAGCAGGATTTTCTTACGGGGAACAAATAATGCTATATATAACACTTATTCGAGAGTTTGCGTTTTTGTCATCTTCTAGATGTCTACGAATATTCATGCGTTTATTGATAATCGTTTTTTTATTGTTTCAAGTTAAAAACGAAAGAATTTGTATTGTAACAGTAATTAAACCACGACTTCTGCAACCCAATGATTAATCTCATACGACTGAGAGACGTGGTTGTATCCTCTATCATTTCCATATATGTTAATAACAACAATATTATTACTTTCTCACAATATTTGCTTATAGAAGGTCAATTTTAAGTTTTTTTAGATACTCATGCCAAATTAGCAAACTATTAATTGAGTCTGATATCCATCACATACTCCAAATCAACCTTATACTCAACCTTATATAACTCCTGTACAACCTTATCAACCAATACTCCCTATCAACCTTAATTCAAATGTTTTTCGGATTCTATCTCTCTTCTATGGCTCTGTATTAGTTGTTAAATTTAGACTAATGAAATCCTTTAGAAATGCACATCCTTATAAAAATTGATCATCCATAAGTTTTATATTAGTACAACTTACTATTATATATCTTTAACGGCTTGATACTACGTAACTTCTTTTATGTGTTGTACGTGATGAGGTAGATCTACTCGTACAGGAAAAAACACATCCTGCTCAAAATATTCTAGATGTGTATTTTCGTTTAACTCTATTATTCTAGTTTCGTTTACCTAGTCCAATTTTTCTGCCAAATATATGTCCTTCGGAGGTCATTAAGTTCACAAATATTGACAGTTTACTTTCTCTGTTTAACCGAAGATAGGTTCCTTTGTCTGCCGTCGACAATTTTAACCTCTCTCCCATTCTCTTCTCTCCTATTGGACTTCTCTCGCCCACTTCTCTTTCTTCATCTTCTTCCTCATCCTCTTTCTCCGCATCCCTATCAATCTCTCTGTTTCTCATCTCCTCTACTCCACCTTAACTCTCGCCATAATTCGATCCTCTTTCACTGCGACCCGCTTCAATCAGTTTCTTATCTCTTCTCTCTCTTCCCACTTCTCTTTCCATTGATCTTTTCCCCTTCGCTCTCTCCCCTTCATCTCTGTCCGCTTCCCACAACTTCTTCGATTTTCTTCCCTCCGTTTCCTTCCCTTCCGTATTGACCTCGTATATCACACCTTATTTTCTTCCCTAAAATGATAGGAAGAGGAGGATCTGATTATATGACCGTGGATTCATTTCCTCATTGCATCGCTGCCCATTAGGTTGATGAATTCTGTTACCCGCAGCAGATAATGTTTTCAATCCAAAGACAATCGAACTATGAATCATAATTTATCGCAATCCATAATCATGATTACTCATCAATCACTGTATAAACCAGATAGTTAAATCATTGAATTTGTTCATCTCTCAGAGTGACATAATTATAATGCTTTTCAATTCTATTTCGGAATGAAGAGATAACTACAGAACCTCATTAGTTCTCGAGTAGGTTTGCCTAAGATGTAGCCAAAAACCGTATTAGATTAAAAAAAATTCTTTAAATTAAATAATAAATCTAAATAAATTAGCTAATATATCTTCGCGAATACTCAGGAAGTTACTATTCATTTTATTACTTGATGTTTCATGCATCAATATCTGTGAATCAGGAAAAGACATTACGTTCAAGAGTGTTGACCGGACTTATTGCTCATTACTTGGAGTTAGTTAATTCGCTGTATAAATTATATGAATCACTTACGAAACATAGGTTACTTGAATATTAGAATGTGTGCAGAGGAGGTTTTGCAAATATTCCTCGTTATTCGTTCGTAAAAATTAATCTTACATAAGACAAAACTGGTTTTTATATGAACTTAACTTAGATGTATACAAACATACACGAAAATACACACAGGCAATCATAGAAGTACTTATAATAATAATAAGAAAAGTAAACATAAACGGATTAGCTCCATCTTCTTACTTTTTACACTCTTATTGATTACATATCGCTTATTTGTTATGAATTGTCATCATTAATAATTTGAATAATTAAATACTAGGTACTACACTGATTCTTGGGATTTACTCATGTAATAACTTTCTCACAATTTCATACAAACAAACACGTACATATATATGTACTTATGCCCCTAAAAACATACACACACATACTTTCTCATATATCACTACACATGCGTGCAATATTTTCCCTGCTAGCACTTTAATATTCTTTTCTATCACGTATCCGCTTTCACTTTTTATCCCTTTCCTTCTCTTATTACTTCCTTTCATATCCCTTGCACCACTTTCTTCCATCTGTCTACTCATCCTATATTATAGCCTAACCCATAGCCCCTAAGGATTTCCGACCATTTTTTTCCTTTCACAAAATCTTTTTTTGCTGTCTCCTCCGTTTCCTCTCTCCATGCCATTTTCATACCACCACTATAAATATTGTGTTATTTTACGCCTCATATATATATATCTCCGATCATTCGATTCCCCCTTGTAATCTACTTTCCTAGGCTTATTCATCCTTCATTTGACGTCTGATGCTTTTTATATTTCTTATCCATCAAAATTGTACGTTTTTCTGCACGTTTCATTCAAGATTGCCTGTTTACAAGTTTAAGATCATTGTGATATGCAATAATTCGTGACAATTGCTTTAGGATGCCTACATCGCGGACATGCTCTATACGATGCTATATTTCGGTTAATTTGCTTGGAGTACTGTGTTTCAGTTGTCTTCTGTTACTTTTTCTGTTCAACGTATTTCGAAAATAAGAAAATTTAGAAATATAGCAGTATCTTTTTGAGAACTGACAGGTTTCTATGATAGTTTTTTTCATTGGTTTATCTCCGGTTATTGAATGTTACCTAATATTAGGAATGTGAATCCAGAATACTTCTTGACCATTACAGGTTAGCTGAAAAATATTTGTTGAGTAGTATTTTCCTAGATACAGTTACAACTCACAAATAAATAGAGGGCCCTTGGAAACTTTACTGAAATCATTTTGAATAAAATTGTGTAAGATTAGATTTACCATATCTGGTATCTCTTTTTTAATAGTTGATTGAGATATTTTTGTGAATGCATTACTTACTTGAATTTTTAAATGCATACCTATAGTAATGATTTTCTTCAAATTTTAGTTATAATTTACGTATTGATACAATCAGGAATAGTGTTACATTTCTACATATAAAGAGACAGATAAGAATATATAGCAGATATTTATCATAATATTACTGATTGATATGCGAAAAAGAACTAAATCGACTTAATTTTATCTAAAATGTCTTCCTGAATTATTCGTAACATTCGTAACTTTGTCTTTGTTTGAATTAAATCTCATTTTATTTTCACAAGCGGTAATGGAAGAGAGAGAAAGATAGATGCTTCTATGATAGGTTTTTTCCTTTTTTTCTCTAACTCTATTACGCGAAGATGCGTATTAGAGTATGAAAAACTTGTTTCGTTTAACCAGAAAACCTTAGCTTCTCTCTGTATCTGTATTGTCTCCCTTATTTGCTACCTTAGTGTCTAAATTAAAATGAAATTCATTGTGATACACGTTATACAGACTTATTTCGACGAATGTATAATTGCGGTTCTTTATCATCTCGCATCGAAAAAAGGACGGGGCGCAAAAAGGGCTACGCCGTTCTCCGTTTCAGAATTCATAGCGGGCATAAAAGCTCATCTCTCAGATTTTAATGAAAGTTGCACGAAAAATACTTGACTAAAGGATCGGCGCCATACCCGGCCGGTGGAAATCGAAAAAATGTACGCAATCCGCGACTCGAAAATCCATCCTTTAAATTCGCAACCAACAGCTTAACTCGCTCAAATGATCCCGCCTCTACAAAGATCCCGCGAGTTATTCCCCGCACCTTTAATCCGCGTAGCAATCTCATCATTTTTACGCTTTCATAGACACGGAGTCCTCTAACAATTTCTATATCGCCTTATTCGCTCTACTTGCGAACAAACGCGAATCGGTTTTCCATTCCCCAAGTTCGTCTCCGCGCCGCCTGCGGCGCTGACGCTCCCTATGATCTCCGCCAATCGAGAGATATGGTATTTATTTCTCGTCTAGCCGCCCAAGGCGGGATTTTATTCCGCTGACAAGCAGTAAATGTAATCAAAGGAAGTTATATAGCGGGAGCGGTACAATGCGGCGATTGGAACAGTACATTTCCTATGATTAAGGATGGAGGTGATCTTTTTTGCTATGAGCTAGTATATTCCGCGAAAAGCTCTGAAACGGGAAGCTTTACCGAGGCGTGCGTTGATTAGAGTTGCTCATAAATATTCTAACGAGATTAAAGCGTATGTATGCGTATTGATGGTGGATAAAACCGCCTGAAACGTGACTAAATGGAAGATAATGACGGTTTGAAAAGTGCGATCGCTTTTGCAGCGATGAAACGCGCTACTTAGAGGTTCGTCTCTGGTAATTCCTTCAGCATCTTTGGCGCTTCTCAGCAGATGATCTGCTTTTCTCCTCCAGCTATAAAATGATGAGGGAACCAGAGATACATTACGTTGAGAAGAGAGATAAGTTCGCAGTTTTTGCAGTGCAGTCACGTGATCAGTCGCTGGTTTCCTTTGCCGATTTACTGTCTAAAAGAAGGCTTTTTGATGTAATTATGTTTTAAAAAAAGCCTTAATAGAGGTTTTAATTTAGAAATATAGAAAAATATAATTGGCGGAGTGATCAAATTGGCTTTCTGGTATGAATTTGATTCATTCGTTTCTTTATATTGGAGAATGGAATTGAAATAAAACACGCTTGATAAATTGCAAACATTCGATACACATAAAAATGACAATAGTGATAATGATATTTGTTACAGAATTATAGTTAGAAGTGAAAAGTTTAGAAGGTAACTTCGCAGTGATTCAATTTTAGTATGCTTTTTTCCTATGCTGGAGAAATTGCCCCCAAAGCAAATAAAGGGCACGACTTTATTGCTAAACAAATTCCACCATATTTTTGATAGAAATGATCAGCCACATAATCTATTTAATATTTATTAATTTCTTAGCAAAAATGAATCGGTAAATATTACGTGTTTTTCCTTATACGAGTCCCCAAAGAGATTGAAGAATCGCATTAGAGCAGTTTTTAAATTCTCCGTTTTAACTTCTACCGAAGAAAAATGTATCATATTTGATTTTCTCTTTTTTATAGGTTACTGAGATTTAATCTCATTCAAATCTATCACTTGAATCAATTACTGTCATAACGATTTTGGCTAAATTAAATATTTTTCTATCATGTTCACAAATTACACTGCTTGGCGATATTCAAAAGTGATTCTTTGCATTTCATTTTGCATCCGTTGATTGGTCGAAAGTATCGAATAATTATCATATCACTCAATTATTTTAACACTCGTCGGCCATTTCGTAACATACATAACAATGAGAGATAAACAAGGATTGAACCATGCTTAAACGGCAACGTAAAATTTATGTAAATAACCTCTGTTTTTCCCGTGTGACAGCTCTCTCGAACACAATAAATGTTTCGCCCGGCCTCAAATAAACTATTTCACTCTTTCGCCTCTCATGCATCATAATAACGAGGCGATCGAGCGATGGTTTATGCTCCGAAAATCACCAGCCCTCAGCAGGTTGGCCTTTTTCACCTTCCATTATTGTTTTCTCTTTCGCCGTTTGCGAGAATTTATTCGATTCGGCCGATGGTCGTCATTCGCCCAGGTTCCCACGTTCCTAGGATCGAAACCTCATCATGCCCTCTGAAAAGACCGTTACATTTTTCAGTCACGGAAAGCTGTACATCATGTTAAAAGATTTATCCGCCTCTCTCTATATATATGTATATGTATTAAATAAACAATCTTCCCGGAGTAATCGATATATCCGTGAGGGAGGCCGACAATTACTTCCTCCCGATGTATTTCGCGGCGAGATGGATGCTTCCATCTTGCTCCGACAACTACTTCTCGGAACCTTTCAATCGAATAACAAGTTGGATTCCTCCAAGTTTTTTTCCACCTGTGAGGGAAGTGAGTTATTATGGGAAAAAAGCGGATTCGATTGTTGACTCTGAAAAGAGGCACGGTACGGGTTTTCCTATTTGCCCTCTTCCCCAAGTCCTATTACTATTTCGTCAAATAGGATGTCAGGTAGTTTAACCCAGGGAAATGGGTCCAATATCTGGAATAAGTTTTCTTGTTACGGAGTTACTCGCGGAGAATGGACATTATCTTCGGATGTGGAAGAGTTTTTTGCCGCGCATGTGTGCTGAACTATATTGAACATCCCCGTAGTACTTTTTACTGCGCTTTTATCTGTATTATAATCTTCGTGTGCTAGTTTCGAATTTTCTGCGCTGTTGCGCGCGATGCAATAAGTAGTAACATTCAATGTATATTTAGCAATGTTTTTTTATCTATTTTTACTAACAACGTATTTTTTCTCTCTTTGCAGGTGAGTTTCCGATTTGGAATTCTGTGGCTTAGAAATTAGAGAAACGTGAGTACTAATTTAAGTATTATAAGGAGAAGAAATAGACGGTTTTATTTTCGCTGGATGTGTTCTTTGTGACACATTTGCACGATTATTTTAATTTGTTACTATTCTTATGATATAAAGAAAATTCCAGAATTCCGTTATCTACCTGAGGTTTCAAATATGTTCTTATTAGTTCGAATTCAACGAAAATTGTTTCAGAATCTGTATTGCATAATTCTCTCTGTGAGATCGTAGATTGTCATTTCAATTCATCGAGGGGTTTGTTAGCTATTCAGACGGAAAATTTAAACATCAAATTCAGAATACTTCAAGATTAATTCGATATTCATAATATTTTACTTACAAGAACGCTTGAATGTTTTCCATTTGAAAGACTTTGAAATTGACAGAATCTCTAGTAGTATCATTGATCATCTTTCTTTATAAGTCTGGATGTTGGTTGAGACTGATGAGACAGAGTATGGAAACTCAATTGCGAGAAGAAAATCCAGACTCTTTTACGTAACAATTACATTTAATTTTGTCAATTTTCATTCCACTTCAGAGACGTTTATACTCATCCAAAGATCCACATGTGGCTCGTTTGATTCGGTTTGTCAATATCAGACCTTGTTGTCATTGTGAAAATTATTTAACTTCAAAGTCTCGAGTACTCAAATAATCAGCACAGTGTGGCTTGCGGGTAGGAGTTTGCCAAACTCTGACACTGATCATCATTGTTCTTGAAAATCGAGTGAAATCAGCGTTATAGTAAAAGATTTGAAATATTGAGCCACATTAATGTAAGAGGCAGAGAAAGGGATTTAGTGATATAACAGGCGTGAAAGGACACGAAGTCGATGCACGAATCGGCGAGCTCCTTTCCCGGTTGAGGTTTGCTTCCGAACGAGAGATGAGAGATTTAACTAACGGAGTGCCGAATGCCATGAATACGTGCTCCTCTCGCCGATTCCCCGTTAATACCCGCTCCCTTTCTTCTCTGCGATCATTATTACAACCATTTTCCTTTCCGCCGCTTCCTCGTGTAATCCTCCCTGTTTACGATATCTCCCTCTTCCGTCGGCAGTTGCTCTTCCTCTCCTTTTTCTAGGAATTCCTTTCCATTGACAATCGGATTTCCAAATTTCTCGTTTGTCTTTCCTCGGCGATCGCTTTAATTAATTCCGTCGTTATCTGGCCTTAAAATTCGCGGAAATTCGGATAAATACTTAAATCGGTTGAGAGGAGACCGTTTTCCGAAGGGCGGACGTTTTGTAAAAGTTTAATTGCGAAATGGGTCGAGAGAAAAATGTGGAGTGCGAAAGAGAAAGGATTTTCATCGTTTTCTGTTGTTTATTTAAAAATTTTGGTTAATGCGAAACAATGCTAGAAATAGAATGCGAAAATCGTCCCTTTCATTTATATCGAATGTTGATTTCAAGAATAAGATAAAAGGTGTTTCTAATACCTTCCAAGAAGTAGAGTAGAGAGATTTAATAATTAAATAACATCCCTCTACTGGCGCTATCGAGTCTTGAAAGTATTTTTTATCAAACAACTCTTTTTTAATGTAAATTAATGTAATATAGAAGCTAATGATGATTAATATTATAGATACAAAATTATTTAACCGATAATTATCGTTTTAATTTTATTACGGGAGACTAATCTGTAAAGTAAAGAAAATGATTTGCAGTAAAATTAATTTATAAATCTATCAATCTATTTCATAAATTATCGACACGTCATATTCCAATAATTTATCTATGAATCTTATAATGAAAATGCTAAACAATCTCAGCAGATTTGTTTAGGACGAATCACAACTTGACATTAATTCGTAGAGTCACTTTCCTTAATTTCAGTTATGCAGTTGTATTTAAAATTTATGTCATGTCCAACGATTTTCAAGAAAAATATTTAAAATATTAATAATCCTTTTGAAGCTATTTAAAATAATTTTGATTAACTTCGAATGCTGTTTTAAATGCGAATACTACAGAGAAATCTGTTTGTGTCCTGGTTATATTACGACGTTGTTATCATTTAAATTAATATTTTCTTGTCAGTTTTAACGTATGTATTTCATATTGATTCTGTAGCTGCTGTTGCTTTTTACAACTGCGCGAGTGATTAAGCTCGAAATTGAAAGGCACCAAGCCGTACTCCCACGCAGCGTAAGGCATTGCGTTCTCGCAAATCAAGTGACTCAGATGATCTGTGCGTTTCAGCAGAACTACTTGATCGGAGAAGCCATTCCGACGCATTACGTCCCATTAACTGGTGCAGATTGAAGCGAACGATGCTCTCCTTGTCATCCCCCAGAAATGAATGAGATCACGGGTCTACGCCGACGACTGCGTCTCTCGAAAGCGCCTCTCTAGGAAAACACGCTAAATTTCGCGATAAGGAGAAGGTGCAGGAGTGGTTTCACAAAAACTGAAGTCGATGCTTCTCCAATTCCATAAATACATGATTTTTACGACGAGATATGCCTCTTTGTAGCATCAAATGAATATCCATCGTCCCTATGATTATCGTTGAGATGTAAGACCTCCCTGAGATGTGAACTACGAGGTTATGAGCTGCTGTCGAAATCAATAACGTTGATCGAATTGAGATATAACTCTATTAACATGAACGTCAGGGTGTATGTTGAATCTATTCTTAATTGCATATGGTTTAGTGCATTTAAGCATTATAGCCCTATTAATCAATTTTATCGAATCAATTGGTAGAAAAAAGGGGAAATGGTATTATTGGTTGGAATTTCCTCCAAAAGTTAATATTTATGTTCAATTTACCTCATTTTAAATAGAAAAAAATATTTTTGACGAATAATTATTTATATTATACCACAACAAAGTAGATTCTGCGGTTCACGAAATCTTTGTATGAGTTATAGTCATGTGTAAATGAGGATGTATCAAGAATGTTATCTCTTGGGTGATTTAGTTTGTTTAAACGGTTTCCCACAATGTTAAAAACATACTTGAATATTGCTAAGAGAGCAGAAATAGAGAATATGAAAAGGCTTTGAGGAAACTATATGCAAATCATTTTTTTTGTAGGTTTTAGCTGAAATATAGACAAAATGTTGCCCTTGAATGCCAAGGAATACAAGTACTTTTCCATCCACCCTTCCCATCTTACGAATATATGATTCACAAAAGATAGACTTCAAGGGTCAAATTGGTCTCCAACGCGTTCGCCATCACATTTCGGAGAGCACACATTTCGTATTGTACTCGAAAACACACGAGTTTTATTTCGCTATATGTTACGGTTCAACATACTCGCATGTATCGAAAGAGCATAAAATCGAATGATAAGCGTTTTATTCTCATCGGCCGAGGATTTTTACGACGTAAACGATGCAATTGCAGAGGAGTGGCGTATAAGAGCAAAAACGAATATAGCATGGAAATAGTGACGTAATAATCATAAAGTACACGTTGGCAGCGGTGCGTACGCCAGGATTATGAGTGTTGGATACGAGATCGTAATTTTATGATCGCATCAGGTCAGCCCCGAGTTCAAAGCGATAGAGATTTTCCAGCTCCACTCTCGCTGCGATCTCATATTTGGCGAATAAAACATCCCTCGATTCGAAGACTGCGTGCCCCGTTTCGTTTTTACGATCCAAATTGACGATCAGTGGAGTATCGCGCATAAAACATATACGGTCGATTTTATTTATTCCGTTGTCTTTCACAGTCTGGGAAGCGTTTTACGAGATTGGTAACTCGTGGCCGAATACAGGAAGTCCAACCGGGAAAACAAAGCGGATTACTGATTAAAACCGGGCAGGGAATCCGGATTGAGAATTCGAAATATGAACCCGAATCGAAACTAGATACCGTTATTGAATCCGTTCCAATTTTCGGTTCAGAGAAAAGCCATGGAACTTTCATTTCAGAATATCGTTTATTGATAAAATTAACATGGTCAATTCTTAACTGTGTGGAACTGAACATACATATGCTATCTATACTGAAAGAAAGAATACTTCGTAATTTTCAAATCAGGTTTATTGTTTGAGTTAGTCGAAAAATATTCGACTAATTTCGTCATAGAAACTAGTCAAACAATAATCCTGCTGTAGAAATTACTAAGTATTCTTCCTTTCAACATCGTTTATTGATGCCTGTTAGAACTGTTTTGGGGCGAAATGTCAGGCGAAGTAAGAATTAACGCTAACCAAAATGAAGAAGAACATTTAATGCAATATCTTAAGGTTTTCATTATCACTATAAATCTCAGTGCATGATTTCTTCTTCATATAAAAGTCAATATATAAACCCCATTTCACTAATAGTTTATTCAATATAGCTATTATGTTATCCATACTTTCATGTTAGTTTCAGGTATAAGCTTTCCGGCATGGCTTTTTATGTACTTTAAATACTAAGAAAGCAATAAACGATATTTATCTATAGATAGTTCCTGGTTCGAATCCTGTTAAGAGTTCGAATCTTTTAATGCATATATAAAAATTGTTAGAGTGGTATCATTAGACTAAATTCATCAAAAAAGACATGATTATTAATAATATCATAAAATTTAATGACTTACAAATATAGCTTTTTCTGTTTTTATCATTTTAAGGAACTAAAATCATTCCTATCCATATTTATATTGTCATTTAAATTACGGGTTAGAATCCTTGTTTGAGTTTAGCTGCGTTACTTATTTAAAATCTGTTGGCAATGTCTCATTAAACTAAAATTTATAAAAAAAGTCATGACCATTAGCATTATGAATAAAATCGTGGCGTTTCCTGGTAGCTAGGTTTTCATGTTTGGAGCGGAAAATCCGGCTCGAGTCGACTCGATAATGGAGTTGAAACCGGACCGAGATATCACGTTCCCATTGAGCCGGTGCGTAAACCGAAGCTAAAAAAGTACGGTTTGATGGGGTGCTGGTGGCCAAATATCATTCGCCGTGACTCTTAACCAAAGAGCCTTCAACTTGCCTAACTTTCGTCCCACCGCCTTCCCGGGCCCGCCGACCCATCCTGACCGCACGCCCGTTCAAGTTTAGGGGCGGATGCGGAGTTTTACAGGAAGGGCGGTTAAGGGGAAGGGGTTTGAGGGAAGGGAATGTTCACAAAGGGCCGTCCCAGGGTCAGTCGAGTAAGGAATGGGTTGTCCTTATAGTTTTGGACGTGTAGAAAGGGGCCGATTAGTTGCAATATGTCGCAGTTCTTCCTCTCTCCCTTCTTCCGCTAATCTTCTTCGTGTTTACTTAAGAGGTTCTCCTGATTCATGTAGGTTTGATTTTTATTTTATCTTTCTAGACTTGAATCATTGCAGTATAAGGTGTATCAATACTATCAATAGATCGCAATAGTAATGCGGACTTTATTACGGTTTATCTGAGATTTAGGAGTCCCATTTTACAATCACCTGTTCATTATTCAACTTAGAACGGGTTGAACCTCAAGCCCTCCACCATTGGAGGGAATGAGGTACACTAGGCAGGACAAGGAGGAAGAGGGTTTATCTTTCCCTTGTTGATTGAGAATATGTTTATATGGAACAAGTCTAATTAAGTGCAGAACAATGAACATATATTTTCATAGCGTATTATAGTGACCAAAATTAATGGCACTACCGGCTTCACTCATACCTCATTAGCTTTCGCATTATCAAAAGGTACTGTTTTCTGTATCGTGCTCCAAGTGATAAATATTTAAGTTTCATTCATCAATACATGGTCAGAGAAATCTTCTTACTATATCTCTGTACTTGCCCAAGCTGTTATTTTTCAATTCCGCTCACCAACGTGTCAGTTCAGTTTTATTCAATTTACGTACCAAGTTTAGAAAAATATTTAATACCAAATGATTCATTGTAGGCAATGTAAGATCTGAGTCCACTATTCCAAGCATGTTTAATCTACCTAGGTGAAGAGAACAATCTTAAGGAAATCAAAGTAAAATTTGGTAAACCCAGAGAATTGTGAATGCATTGAGGAGGTTAACCTGCCATCAATCAACTTTTAGAGAGTTTGGAGGATAATTGACCCTATATTTCCGAATCACTTTCGATACAACTGCTAATCGAAGTTTGTTGTTTCTGTTAGTTACTCTCGCGATTGCTGCAATTCAGGAGTTCTTTTAAATGTTTGGGCAATTAATTTCCGTCATTGAAATCAATCACACAGCACAATTTCCTTGTTTGGACTGCTGGTGAAAACTCCCAGACCCGTTGTAAATCCGAATCTGTAGATTAAACAAGGCATTATTCCGTAGAAAAGTTTCATTTATTTTATCAATTAATTAGTAAGTGATAAATTAAGATGAGAATTGAATAACTCAATAAAGTTTCACTAATTTATTTTATGAATGCTACTAGTTTCGATTCATCTTTAAGTCATCGTTAGTTATTCAATTCTCATCCTTGTTATGGAGTTTCACTAAGTGACGGCTTCAAACATCGATGTTATTCAGTGATCATTTTTTAAATTTATTGTACCCATAAGAAAATAGAACTAAGAAAGATTTCAAAGATAAAATCTAAGGGGTGAAGGAGTTTAGCAAACAGTATCATCGACTGATAGAGAAACAAAGGGACGAATTCCATCGTAAACATTTCCAAGAAAGGGATGCGGGAACAACAAAAGATGTTGTTATTTTGAACGCCTTTTCCTACGCTAACCTCACAATTAGTCGTTATCCACACAGACTCCCGATTGGGCATCAGTCATTCCGTCCGCTTATCTCCACGTGAAATAGGTCGGAATCTCCTTTACTTGGGTAGCAATCACCCTACTTCAAAAGCGGCTTTCCGAAGCCAATTCCCAAGATTATTCCAGCTATGTACACGGTTTGCATAGTGCAATGAGAGGGACTGTATGCCCACGTCGGAAAGCAACGGTTATCGGCGATCCTCTGAGGATGGAGAAATGGTTTCCAAGGAGATCTTCTTATCAGTCATCTCATGGGCTCATCTTTTAAACATTCACTCCCTCTATCGTCACTTCCGATCAGTTCCAACTCAACGGTCTAATAAAGCATTGTTGCGCGGATGGTGTCTTATCCATCCCTTTTGATGGTCCATCGGGAGGTACCCTATTCTCTCTATACCCCGATGGAAAACATCCGAATTTAATGACCTGCATTGTCTTTCTAATGGTGTTTCCTATTGCCGAATCCTTGTGTTTATGAATCTGTTTTATCGGTTCCATCTCGCGGTGTTTCCGTCCTTCCTTTTCACCCTATGTTCTTCAAGAGAACGCCCTTATTTAATCGCCAGAATTGACTTTATAATGCTGTTTTTCTATTGTCTAATTCCAGCGATGATGTAGCTATTTCGTCGCGTCATTGTGTGGTCTGTTTTATCCTGAAAGGTTATGCGGTTATCTGAGGGAGTACATGGACTGGTTAGGGTAAAGAAATTGAGTTTTCTAACTCGAAACTGTATAAAATTTTGCCTTATTTTCCTTGTAGTTCCTCTTCTTTACATGAGTTTTCTGAAATAGTTATTTTCTCTCAGAAGAAAAATTACTTTTTGGCTTGTTACGGTTAGATTAGGCTTTGGAATTTAAGGGAAAACAGAGAAGAAAGACAAAGACAAAATTTTAGGTGACATAAAGGCTGGGGTAAGCTACGTAAGGAAGTAGTACGTACGTAGTAAGCTGGGTGAGGAAGAGAAGGAGATGGCGTTGAATAGCGATCTTTGAGTGCCCATGAACCTACCGAAAGGTAGAATACTCATATATATTTATGTATAATATGATTACCAAAAACTTTTCTTTTTTTATTCATTATTTATGAACAATATATATGAGTTAACACTCCTATATTTAATATTATTAATTTTCCCCGTTTTAAATGTATTTTTGGTTGTTTCACTACGATTAATCCTCATCAGTTAAAGTCGACTCCTAGTGGAATCATTTCTGAGTTTCCTTTCCTTGTATAGAACAAGACCCTTTCAATTAGCTCTCAAGCCAGGATCGAGGAAAACCGAGACCTTAATCTATTTTAATTCTCCACTGGACTTCGGCGTTCCTTTCTTTTAAACAATATTGCGAATCAAATACTCAAAAGGAATTCGCCCAAGAGAGAATTGCCTAAGGCTATTATTTTCTCTCAGCTGTCAAAAGGAAGCAGGAGGTATTTAAGGATTTTAATGTATTAACTAAGAGCCGGCCGATAAACTGTTTGCATCTTGTAAATACTGCGTTACGAGCTTTTAGTATTACAGGGAATGCAGTACCTTACGTAACAAAACCTTAGGGCCTGCTACTTAACGCTACGAATTTGTTTGTCGCAGAGTTAAACTCATCTTATAATCTATTTGTGCCGGAAATGCCTTTGAATGTTACAAATTGGTAATAACAGTGATATTATAAATCAGTAAATATAATTTTCATGAATTTACTGATTTAGGTAGATGTAATTGGATGCCTGGTAAGCTCTTGTGAAGTAATGAAATTTATGTTGTAAGTCTACTTATACTTGATTATTTGGCCATAATGCGATTCGTTTCCTTATCATTTAAATGCTTATTGTTAATTTAAGATCAGTTTAAGTTGAGAATTATTGCTTTGGAATACATGAGCTTTGATAGAATTTAGATATAACAGGATAACAAATTAATATAATCCTATTGCAGAGTCGAAACTTGAGTATATTGGAAAACTCAGTGTATAAACACCTTACATACCGAAAATATATCAATAATGGTGATTGTGTACTTTTTGGGGGTTGATTAGGATAATGAATCTGCCTATGATACACCTTTCAGAAATATTATATAATAAAAATGCTGTTGTTAATTATATCTTCCAAATCGTCTTTATGGTTTAACTTTGGTGTCACACTGGCATGATAAATAATTCTTATGAACATGAGTTATGATAAATAACACTAATAGAAAAACATCGCCAATCTTACATCCATTTTCCTTCTCTACGCCAAGATTAGAGCCAATCTATCCATTGTAATTCGCGTTACGGATGCTTGAAAAATTATTTCTATTTTATTTTATAAACAAAATCACGAAATTACCAATTTTTACCCTATCTAAATTTAATAACGTACAACTTATTTTACTGTCACAATTTTTCTGAATAACGTTCAATCATGATAAATAACCCTGACATCTGTGTTTGTTTTAAAATAACTCCAAAAAAGGTTTTCGAGTTAAAAATCGTTTCGCTGATGTATTAAGTTAGTCAGCCTCCCGCTTTTGGTCACACTCTCTCAACAGCCCGTGGTCCAGAAATCTCCAACCCTCATTCTTTCCATGTCCAATTCCCCCACAATCTCTCTCTTATCTGCAGGGATGCTCCCTTCCAAGCAACACCCCTCTTATCGCCATCCCTCGGATACAACCTTTCGACCGGCGATATCATTCTCGCAGCCCTTAAAGCACTGTCGCGACCACGGAAGGGTAGTGGTTTGCCTCAGGGTGCCCCGGGGAGCGCTTCCCAAATTGTCCTTGCCTTATTAACGAGTCGGACACGCTCGCTCCCTGTCCGAACTTTCACACGAGCCAATTCCCATCTCACGACCGAATTGCATTCAAAGTTCGCCGTTTCGCTTGCTACCGCACCCGTTTTTACGGAAATGTGGGAAGATGGCCCCGTGTCCGTCTGGGAGGTTTTTTTTTAATCCTCGTGTACCCTGGAGAATACTGGGAGTTATGGGAATGCTCGCTGGGCGGCATCATGAGGATGCAAGGTGTAATTGAATCATAGTTAACCCAGGATGGAGTTTATCTAAAAGCGAACGGCATAAATTTTACTTAGTGGTATTATTATTGACAATACCAAGTTAGGCTCAGCTGTCGGAAGCTTTTAAATTATTAAGTTAACGTAGTTATTTAAAAGTTGATTAATGTATTCACTTTAAGTTACTTAAAAGTACATTCATCACGGTTTCCTATAAGATAATTTCTAGCTAAAATCCTGCAAATGAAATATGAATATCGTATTATAAAATTGTACCAATGAAGACTTAATGCCATTCGTAGTGGTACGTCTAATAAGAAACCGCAGTTAAGTATTTTCGTCAAATGCTCAAGTCAGTCTAGCATTACCATTTCGATTGTTTCTATTAATTATATTATCTTTATTCTTATAGTGAAAAGATTATGAAGCTGTGCCAATGGCATTATACAATTAAAACTATTGTTTCTTTGGTTATATATTTTATCGATTTACCAAAATTACGGCTCTATTTTAATTATATTATAAATTTGATAATTATCACACATTAATAGATAATTGAACTAAAGTTAATCGAACAAGCTATTTGGAAAATATATTACATTGGGATGTGTCTGCATCTCATCGCTGATTCTTTGTCATGGATTAGTCAGTAACTTCCGGTAATTCGTAAAAAAGTGCGTAATATTTGGCGTATATTATAGATAATGATGTTCACGCTGTAAACATATATTGATTCACCAATAAAGGTGCAAGAACTTACGCTTGCTCGTAGAAATGAATGGAATATCCGCCATTGAACTATTTTTTGTTGTAAATATCGTCATCATAGTGTAATATGATGATAACTCTATCATTCGATTGGTTCTTTTACCCCAAAATTTCCTTTGTTTCACTAAATATTTAAATTTCAACAGTTTGAAGCCACTACAGTTGAGAAGCCATATTAATAAACGTCCTCAAATCCTCCCGCTTGTCATATAATTGCGAATAAACCCGCTCCACGTTGGCGGATATGACGCATCTTCGTCCCGTAACCCGAATTCCGCATTGTTTAGTTGTCCTCCTCGCCACTCGATGTCGCGCCGAGGGCCCTCTCTCCGTTGAAGGACCGATAAATCGTTAGTGTGTTCTACTACGTCAAAACGAGCCTTTTTTCATACGCGAGGAATGGAAAAGCATCGAGTTTTGGCCATTCATTTTTACGGTGATTAAGAGCTCGCGTCCGAGGTTTGCGGTCAAATGGGACAAATCGAGAGCCCTCGAAGGAGCGGAAGCCATTGTATCGGAGAGCTGAATGTCAGCGCGGGAAAAAAGGCGGGAATACAATGGAATCGTCGTTGCGTTGCATTTTTGGAGCGTTTTCGATATGTCGCCGCGTCAAGCCCGCGCCCGAATGCATCAAGGCCCAAATAATTGGATCTGCGAAATGGCGCGACTTCCTAACGCACAACTACGCCCACTAAGGAAATGTTTTGATTATCACGCGGCATCATCTGCGAGGAGGAATGTTAGTTTTAAATGCGATGAGAATATGGCCGGAGGAGTGGAATGTGTAGGTGTGGGAATTGGTGGCGAAAAATTAAACTCTGCGCGCGGAGGCGTTGCGTGTAGTTTCCATTCTGTGAATGAGTGATAAAGATTTTTTCTATAGAGCGATTCGTCAGAAAGGGAATATTTCTGGGCTACATTGCGGCTAACTGGCATTATTATTTGAAGAATATTCATAAATGGCTTGCCTAAAGTATTCCGTTTTTATCCAAAGTAGTTCGTACTGATTTCTGATACAGGCTTTTTTTAGTGTGATGAGGTATTTGGAATACGTGGCACAAAGTATTAAATGAGCTATAAATAAAGCGTTAAGTGTATATGATATCAAAGAAAGAACTGTAAACTTTACGTATGCGGGACTCGAATACAGATCATTCATTTGCTGGGCAGTTGATCTAACAATTTGAGCTTCCATATCAGACAAAAAATACTATTACTAATGAATTGGTTAAATATAATGGTTAATATTCTTTTTATTTAACTTGAATAAAGATTTACTCATCGGATCGACCATTAATTGACGATGGGGTGGATGGAGACTTTTAAGCCTAAATTTTTCCCAAAATGAAGACGCTATTTATTAACTTCCACATCGATTAGATTGCATCCACGAGCTCATCATACATGCAAATAAAAAAAATAAAGAGAAAACAGGACAAAATATGAGCCACTTAATAGCACGCGCGAGCGCGAAATTTGCTCTTCCGCGGATAAACGTATCAAACACTCTAATTATCATATTGATAACCAATTCAGCGAAAACAACACTCTCCTTCTCTTTCCATTAACATAAAGGACCATTCCTCCGAGCGAAACATTCCCGCTGCGGAAGCTTTTTGTTTAATTCTCCGCAAAAATCGAACGGGAGATATATCGTCGCGAAATAATGGAGTCGTATCAATTTCGACCTTCGGGAACAAAAATGGAGCCATTGGATGAATACCGCCATTAATCAGGCCATTCGATTTTCCATCCAGGAATCACTAAAGCCGTACGTCTTACGCGCAAAAAAAAACAGAAGACAAACGGCTCGCGCAATTATTGCTCGATCGCAATCAGGGTAGGGATGTGACGACCTCTTTCGCGACCGAATGAATATCAATATAGGGGCATCAATCACGGGGAAAACGCTGTCCCCTTCGTGTCATCCCATAACTCACAATAAGCGATAAGACTTGGCCGTTTCCTCTTGGTCAGTTTTCCTCGGAAAAATATGTCCCACCTTCGACGCGCTCGGCGCTATTCAACTGTCGTCAATCGTCGCTTCTTTCGCTAGCCGGATTGGCGTATATTTACGGGGATAAAGTTGAGCGCGGCGTCGATTCTTCGGGATCGAATGCACTCCTTCTGGTGACGATTTAAAATTTTCACGTTCACGGAATAACGGCGAATGAAATCAGTTGACTTGGATATTTCTTTGAGAAGCTGCTACCTTCATAGATTGAGGGGCAAATTTGAAGGAAATGAATGAATGAAGACATTTATCCCATCTTTTTAGTAAAATACGAGCAATCGATAAAAATTTTACAAAATGTAGGTAGTATTTAATTTTTGCTGTATATTTTTTCTCTATTGTGATATCACTATTATTATCTGTAATAATAAATATCTGTAATGAATTAAATAAATTATATAATTTATGCGTTCGTCTCTTCAATAGAATATCTATGGTAATTGTAAAAAATAATAATTTAATGTGTAAATCATTTTTATTTACATTAAGGATTTTATTTAAATATTTAGTTGTAATCGCAAGCCTATCTTAGGTATGATATACTTCTATAACTATTGTAATACAGTATTTGCAATGAATTTAAATTTTCAATGCTCAAAAACTACAAGAAAATACTGAGATTCAACGCTAAATAACCATGACTCAAGAAGGAAAATATTTCAGAGTAATATATCATAAAACATAATAAAACATATAACATACCGTATCATTAAACATAATATCCTATTAAATATAACGATGATAGAAGATGAACGCATTGTTCACATGCTTGACTTTAGATAAAAAACGAAAGAGAAAAAGTGAACATATTAAGTGAACGAAAAATTATCCGTTCGAGTTAAATTACCAATCTCAGGAGTGATTGTCCTTATAGAAAACGAAATGCATTGAAACAGCGCTGGTATTTTATTTTCCAGAAAAGGTCATCCTTCCTTCAGGTAATCTGCTCCGAATTCCCACGCTCCCCTTTATTTAGTTCCTTCCTCTTATCTTCAAGTTTCATTCCCTCAGCATCGTTAATCGCTTTCATTTTCTTTTAAATTTCACGCTCCCTACCAAGCCTTTCTTTTTTTGCCCTTAAAATATCTGCGGAAAGACCTTGACGAAACCTTTCGTTTTCACTTCTTGCGGATTCGTTTTATATTCAGCGGGATATACTTCTCGGGAATTTTTTATATCCACTTCCAACATTCCTCTTCACAATCCTTAATTTCGTATTGTAATATAGTCCGATTTTTTCACTCATTCCGGAATGCATTCTAATGCCTGCGCCTCAATTCCAGCTCGTCAAATTTTCGGCGAGAATCCCAAATTAAATATTTACGAAGTCGCTAAACTTATCGGCTTAATATGCCCACTTTATATCAGAGTTCTCGAAGATTTCCCAAGTCCTTATGTATGTTAACTGCCTCATTAGCGAGTTGCAGTAAAACGCTTTCCAGAACTTTCCTTTTCGCCATTCAGCTGATTTGGATTTTATCTACATAATGTCACTTTTTGTATGTAATGTAGTTAGTGTGATCTGCAAAATATCTATTCGCTATGTATTTAATGGTAAATACAGCTCCAGAGGAATATTTCTTAATGGTAGGAAGGATGACTTTTATAGGCATTGGAAACTTTTGGACTGTTAAGTTACTTTCGGTATTTTGTCCTTTCGAATAACTGTTCCTTTGCGCGTTCCTAAAATGATTGGGCGGTAAAACGCCTTATATTGGTAACATGTCTCTTAGTATCACAGAATCAATATGCCATTCATCGACTTATTGCCCTAAAAGTGAAAAATAAAAGTTCCATTAACTTAATTCACATCCAGGGTTGATCTCTCAAACATTGTTCTAAGAAAACTAAGAATATGATTTATAACCATTCTACGAGGTTATTCGTATACTCGTATTCGTATACTCGTATGTATTAAGTGTATATATTTGTATGAGGTGAATGTACGAAGTGGGTACCTACAAATAGTATTTGGGAGAAAGAGTAGTTATGATGTGGTTATGTGGAAGATGGAAAGAAAAACATTTTAAAAACTTATGAACTTGTGTTTAAATGTATAATAATTGGCAATATGTCATTTAGTCTGTCATTTAATGAAATATTTCTATAGGATATAACGTTTATTACGCAACTTACACTTGATGTTATCTGTCTTTTGCATATGAAGATATGAATGCAACATTCATTCACATTTCGTTTAAAATAGGACGTGAAGCTCGCAGTAAATTTTACTTAACTATCAAATTAATTTTTTTGATAAAATTAAACTTTCCTACTTTCTGGAATTAAAGCAATTTCCGTGTAAAAACTATGCTTTGAGGCGTTCTTCATCCCGCTCTCCATAAATAAGATTTTATCCTTTGAAGAAACGTTCCTCAAATAGTCGCCCAAGTGTCACAAGATATTGTCCTAATTTACCTTCGCTTCGAAAGTAATAGAATTTTCCCGAAGCATTTCCGCAAATCGCATTCTGTCTTTTTTCCACTCCAAATACTCTTTGTAAGAAGTCCGCCGGAGCGCGGTAACGATCCACAGCGTAACAGGCATCCACTTTGTCGATATCCTTAGAAACAAGACGCCGAGAATTTATGACGAAACTTCAACTCCTTGCACAGTCAGTGTTTTGCGTACGAAGGCTACAGGATGCTTCTTTACTCAGGAGAACACTCGAACGTGTGAACTCAACATCCTTTCTGGAATGATCAAACCGAATGAGCAACAAAGAGAAACTAGTTTTTTTTCCTGGAGGAGATCTTAAGTTCCCGGGAGCGGAGTAAGTGTCGAAAGAAACAGCGTGCCGCGTTTTGTCGATGCAGATTAGCCTATTGACGTGCATAAGAAGGAAAAGTAGGGAGCGATCAATTATTCCGAAAGTTTCTTGTTTGCAGTGGAAAGATTGAGTGCCTGAGCGGAGTTTTGAAGCCGGGGTTTTGAAACAGCGGAGGTGATTGATGGCGAGAAGTTGTAAATTCCGTCGGATTCCCATGGAAATTTCGTAAATAGAATTTCCCGGAATGGAACATTTTGAATGCAAGAATTCTGGTGTTGGAATTCGTTTAGGAGGGTGATAATGCTAGTCAACTGCGAAACTTAGGAAAGTAGCGAGTTTGAGGAACAACATTGGATTTTACTCGTCGTTCGTTTGGGGCGGATGTTACGTTTCGTTGATTCGTCGCTTGATGCTGTAAAAATGTTACGTTAATTAATTGCTCAAGAGTATTTCTACGATGCAGTTCAATTTATTCTGCGACTCTACCTAGATTAATGTGTGATATTCAAGTTTGATTGAAGCACTCGAATTATTCCTTACTTTCTTTATATGGGTCTATAAATCAGCAGCAATATCGTTTGTCTCAGTAAATACTGGGAATTTTACGGAAGTAATGACAATTTAAGTAACAATTTTGACCACAAAATGCAAAATAATCCCATGAATACAGGTCATATATAAGTAGATTACACATTTGTCGATCATTGATTTTTATTTACATACGTATTTCAGTAATGGAAAGAATAAGCGATGTAAGCTTAATATTTTAAGTAAGCGCAATAATTAGCTTTGAAATTTTGGATATTACTTTCATTCTCACCGAAAACGTATTATTGACTAAATGTTCCAAATCCTTCTCGTCTTAAAGATGACACAAAGTTTTCCTAGGCCTTACAAATATCCATAAATTTATCACAGTTTACTTTATAGTAACTATACCGGTCATTTTTAATCGTACAGGCTTTAACGAGCATATAATTAGCTATTTTATTGCTTAAATTTAAAAAAATATATCCTTGATTGTTAATCGAAGAAATCGATTGTTACCTCGTTTTAATGGCCAAATTAAACGTAGAAAATAAAATGTAAGTCTTCATCGAAACTGTGTATCCCGGAATTGCGTAACTTTAAAGGGAGATGAATGCATTTTAAGAATACCCAATTAAAGAAGCTCTCTCAGGTTCAAAATAGCGAAAAGACTTTTAATGTAAAGAAAGCACCGAGGTATTTGTAGGCCACGTTCTACTTCCTTTCCGCACACCTCGAAAATAAGAATGCACGGGGCCACATATGCAAGAAACAATACTCCTCCTATTAATCATAGGGCGCTTGTCACTCAAGACAAAACAATTTCGGAAACAATGTGTGGAACTTGGGAAGCGGCGGAAAAATGCAGGGGAAAAGAAAATAAGAGAAAGAAGGCGAAGATGGGGAGGAAAGTTGGGCTAAATCGCTTCCTCGCCATGTAGTTGGGAACAAATAGGCGTAGTTGGAGGAAAGGGGACCCCCAACACCTTCTAATTACAACTCCATACATCTACCTCTCGTATTTCAACTCCTACGCACTCCTCCTCCTTCTCATTACAGTCTCCAGCCCTTAGCTCGCGATTTTCCATCTCCCCGAAGAGGAAATTCGCACTCGAAGCAATTTGCACGATTGAGAAGCCGCAAAGCGTTCCCGTCCTGCACTGTTTCTTACGATCTCCTATATATTTATGGAGAAAGAGTATTTTTCCCGTCTAAATACATTCTCTTTACGTTTTACACTTTATAGTAATTTTATTAATAAGTTTTTTTATGAGGCGAGTGTCTGAGTGTATGGATTTTCTTGGTTTTACTGCTTTAAAGTATATCAATAAAACGTTACTTGCTCATTGTGGCTTTACCTTTGAATTTTTAAAATCCCCTCCTTATTTTTTTAATATTTGGAGGAAAAGTGAGATAATATTATTAATGATATTTTATTTTTATCGATTTAGCTACGTAAATATATATCTATATTGTTTATTTGCATTTAAGACCTGTCTTATACTGGTTTCTCTTTACTATTTTACTTAACTATTTGGGGATTTCACAGATTTTTCAAGCCACAATTCATTTCGAATGTTTATTGAATGTGGTGTATTTTCCTAAGTAAAAACTTAGGTTTTTAAACCTATAAAGTGATTTTCTTCTGTTCCATATTTTTACCTTTGTTTCAAGCTATCTCTTTCTTTTAAAACTTATATTTCGAGCGGTTAGACGTAATAAGATATTAATAATTAGTCAAGATCTCGCCCAAATAGAAGTCACGTTATTATTATTATTCTGTGATCCGTAATTCTATTATTATATATATTATATTGTGAATCTTACTGTTCAACCTCCAATGAATAAGAATGTCTATGTTCTGATGCATATTTTATCGGCAAGTACCTTTGCTAATTTTTATTATACTCTATATTCCGATCTATATCTTTTTTACTTTTTTATGCTTTTGTACCTTCTAAATTTATAAGATAGACTTCAACTCTTCCATATGTGTTTTGGCAGAAGGATGGTACATAGAGGAAACTGAATGACACAATGGTTCCTTAGACTTGCAAACACTATTCTCTATCTCGTCCTAAAGAAAATAGGCTAGTTCTGAGAAGCGTTATACCCACAGTAAGATAGTGGGCCGTAGGTCACGGTCTTTGAAGCAACACAGTTGCACCTCAGAGTCAGCCAAGATATATCGTATCTCTAGGGCCATCCTATCAGTGCTTATTCGTCAATATAAGCTGTCCACTGATAATTGTTCTCGAAAAAATACGGAGGCAACAAATTCTGGCTTTGCCAAGCAGTTATTATCTTTTTATGGACCTACCATGCCACTGGACCAACGTTTGAGCAGACAGAACATTTGCTTTAAAATACTTTGGTGTCTGGCTCTAGACCACGTATAATTATGCATCCTTCTAAGGACTGGAACAAGGAAAGATTAGAAATTTCCTAGTGATAAATGTACCTACTTGTATTCCTTACTGCTGGTATTAGTACATATTTTTCGTTGTACTTTGTCAACTTTAATTCTTAAGTCTTTTAATGCATTCAAAGATTGAAAAGCTTCTTACATTAAATGTTTGAAGTCTATATTTATATAGTTGAAAGATTCAGTATGTTTTCTTATTTTTAAGAATAATAATATTTAACATATTCAGGAAAATATAACACCAAATGAGTTAAAATAGCATATCGATATATAAGAAAGATAAAAAAATAATTTGTAAGTGTAAAACAACGACAAAGATATAAATATAATAAAAATAAGGTTTGGAGAAGTGCAGTAAAAATGCAAAAATTGTAAAAAAATACGTTTGGTGAATTTTCCTCCGTATCGCCGATGGAAAGTTACAAAAAAGTGGTTAGAGAAATTTATGCGTCTGAATTTAGTTATGTTAATCTCAACATTACTCTATTTACTCAATATGCTAAGAATTACGTATGGCATTTCATAAGTTCAAAATTACACTCAATGGAAATAGCCATTCAAGTTTTATTGCAATAAATTAAGAAGGACACAAACCAGGTTTTCCATTCATTCTGACTCATCCTTCATTACTTTCAGTTTTATTCATAGCAACATCAGCTTCCGTCTCAAAAATAAACTCCATCAACCCCAAACTGTCCCTTATCGCCATACCACCATTAAAACCGTTTCCTTATTTTTGCATTTAGCGCGCGAATTTTATATTTTCGAGAGGGACGAGGAGATAATGCGAATAGTTCTGCGAAGAAACTTTCTCTATCCATTTAACATAATAATTCACGTCAGAAGAGTAGTCCGCATTGTTCATGAGCACGCGTTTAATTGATGGCGAACTTTAGCTCTATTTAATCTATCTTTCGGCCCTGCAAATTCATAGCGGGAGAGGAAAAATGTGTCGGCGAAGTTAAAAAGTTTCGACATTAAAGGAAATTCTGGACGTATCGCGAGAGCTCCCGTTAATTTAGCATTTTCGGGGATATAAAAGCCCGTCCCTTCTCACCCACCGCCGTTCTTAATCCCCCGCAAAAAATGTTGGCTAATTTCTACGCCACTCACGTATCCTGTGTTGCTGTTGTTGCCTATTCAACACCGCTTTTACTTCTCCATAAACATGCACTCTCTCGCAATACGCTATTCCCCTTCTACTTCTCACTATTCTCGCGCGTTTAATCATTTATATTCTATTCCAAAACAAGCTGAGCCTTTTTCCTACTCCTCGTCTTGCCGAATCCACTCCACGCTTTTACCCATGCCTTACCTGCATCCTTGTCTATTTTGTACGTGTTTTCGATTCTCGTTTTACCATCTTCAAAACGTTATTCCGGTTCGGTTTTCAATTAGGTTAACGGATAACTATGCTAACCTTGCTCTACTGTTCCATAAATCGGCTAAGGAGGCACATAGAAATAATTAAAAAGTGAGAAGTTTAATGTTAACAGCCCATTCTTGCACACCTGCAAAAGTTTGTAATATTTTTTAGACATATTTGTACGATTTCGGATGTAAGAATAATCGTCTCTTTGTCGATATTTCGCTGTGATGAGTAGCATGATATCATAGATGCTCATAGATGTCGCTTCTAAGATTCCTGTTACACTTATTTTGGGTATTCATTAAAAAATATTTCTGTATTACATTGACGGAATAGGCACTCTTTGATTGATATTTTTTTTCTTTTCAGAGGTTCACCATTGAATATTAATTTCGATATTAGTAAGATAAGATACACTACAACGATAGCTGTGATTTTCTTGATTCATTATTTTATCTCTTAGTATAAGGTTTTTAGTCTTTTCTGCCCACTTCCTCTCGGTGAATCACACTATTCAAAATATGAGTAAGAAGTTTAAACGTAAAGAACTTAAATATCGAGGAATTTCAAAGTAAATTATTAAATATTCCTGATGGTTATAGATCAGGAAAGGTATTTTGAGTTGATAGAGAAAGAAAGGAGAAGGATAATGAATTAGTAGAGAAGAACTGTAGCAGGGGAGGATCCAAAAACCTTGCCAAAGGGTGGGCTCCATTTAGGCTATCACTTCATGTAGAACGTACATTAAAGTAACAGCGATATCAGTGCCTTAATTTTCTCCAATGATCTTTTAAAATACTATGCTGTCGTGGAAATAACTGACGATTACTTTTTAGCACAAACCTCTCGACAAGAAAATTGGTTGTTTAGCAAAATCATCAAGGGAGCGCTCACAGCCTCCTCCTATGGATACAGTAATAGAGGAGACTGTCAGAAACTATGATAATGAATCGTTGAATAAAACCATTGAATCAGGAAGTAATTAAAGGATAAAGGAGAAGACAAAGGCTTAAGGTAATGTACGATACAATAGAGAAGTAGTATTAAACGAAAACAGGAAGTAAAACAGGGAATGTATGGGGACAGGAACTAACCGAGATCTGTGAGTGCAAGCACATGTATGCAATACACAAAATTAGATAAAATATTTATAAAAATTATCAAAAACAGCAATTCCTTTCACGTCTTTTTTGATAATGTACAAATATGTGTATAACTTGTACATATTACGATTAAATTGTAAACAATAATGTCCTCAAATAATATGCTTAAAATAATTATTAATAATTATGCAATTATGTTTAGGTACTTTTAAGATATTAATTTTAAAGGTGCATCAATACTATTGTTATATCGGTGCCAGTCACATATTTTTGCAATGGTCGAGGTATGCAATTTTTTATAACGCACATTACGCCACCAGTTGGTAAATGTGCCCAAGCGTTGTTGTAAAATTAATAAATACATGAGTTTTAAAACGCATAGAAAATAAGAGAAATGTTGATTTAAGGTTCTCGTTAAGAAAAGACATCCCTCTAGATATGTTTCCTAATGGGCATGTATGGGAGGAATTAACCAAGGTCAGCTTTGCGCTAATAATTTACTCCATAGTACTTGTACGTGTATGTAAGTTTTAAAGAAAATAAGAGAATTGATGATTTTCAGTCCTCGTATATGAAACGACATTCCTCTAGATAAGTTTACTAATGGGTATGTGTAGGAGGAACTAACCAAGTACAGCTTTGCGCTAATAATTTACTCTGTGTGTCATATATCCTTCGATCCCTTCTCCCCCTTCTGATGTTCCCTTACTTTCCTCATGTTTCCTTCCGCCCTTACATACACCCTTCATTTTCTCACCCTTGTCTTTCCCCTTCCACCGTCTTGTCCCATATCTCTCTCCCGTACTTCTCCTGTTCGCTGTCGCCTCCCCTTCTAATTCCTCTTCCCCTCATAACTCTTTCCCCTTATGTTTGTATAATTCTCGCTTAATAATTTGTGGCCCTTTTTATTTATCCGGCGTTTGAAAAGTTTTCTAATGTTGGCTCTGCGAGGGTTGCTTTAGGTTGGTGGTGAGCTCCCTTAGTGAAGTTTCGGGTCTGTATGTTTTGCCTTGTTTATTTAGCCGCAGTGTGTATTCCTATATTGATATAAAGAGTAATTTCAAATATGCAAACTGGACATGGTTTCCCCTTAATTAATTTGCTTCCAAGCTCAGTGTTATGCTTTTTAAAATTTTAGGAATGATACATAAATAAGGGAAAATTGACGCACCCGGAAGTAGAAACAGACCTAGCTTTATAGTTTGTGCAGCATACGTACAAATTTTTTTTTTCATTATTGGTTCGAAATTTAAATATTCGAAGTAGTTTTCTCATTTTGTGGCTGTTTTACGATTTATCCTTCTTGTATTCTCATAAACTTCGTAGCTGAGCAGAATATATCTTCAAATTTATTTAGATTCTTTGAAATTTACATGGAACTTGAAAGAAAAATAAACTTCCTAGAAAAGGAAATTAAAGCAGTACGGTGATAAAATAGGAAGTATGACATAATGGGAGAGATAAGCAAAATAGTTCTGAAAAATTGAATTTGAAATATAATTAATCCCTCATTTTTGTCTTCTTCCTTCCGAATCTGTTTTCTTCTAGACGTTCATACCCAAATCTGACACATATAGACACAATTAGAAAGAAACACAAATTAAGAAAACACTTTACGTATTTAGGAATTATAGGAGTGCTTAGAAATATTGCAATGCACTATTGTTTTATCATTGCTAAACTATTGTGCATACGTTTCTACGTTTGATACTAGTCTTATACACTATATAGGTCTAAAGGTACTCTAATTAATAAAAAAGGACATTGATAACATGTGAAAAACTTGTTATTGATTGTTTTGGGTTCATGACAGGCCTCAGCTGTTACTGTAACAAGATCTATTATGGTCGCTGATCTATAATAAGATTTATAATTATACTTACTTATTTATACCTCTTGCTGAACTAAGACAGTTGCCTGGTGAAAGCCTTAACCCTTTCACATCAATTCCTTAACATCACGTAGTATATTTACATTAATGTACCTTGCATAGATAACCATAATATTTAAAATTTATTGTCAATCATATTTTTTTTATTTTTAACTCCCAATTTGTTACTAAGTGCTAACAGATAGTTCCAGATTCAAAATATCATCTCATAGACTCCGGGTATAGTCTTAGAGGACATGTGTTAAAATTCTTAAGACTGTTACTAACGGAGTTCTCTCTTCTCTAAGGAGGAATTCGAGGAGAGGGTGGCTTTTCTCCTTCCTCCAATCCCACCGGATAGTATTCACTCCCCTCCTCCCTCCATTTGGTATTTTTATCCCCCCCCCAAAATCCACTCCGACTCTCTCTCCTCATGCGTATCCAGCCTCCTTTATCCCGCACTTCGCCTTCGCGACCTCATTTGTCATGCACCGCGCTCTCTCCACCCATTTTCCCTTCCACCGCCTTCCCGAGTAATTTTCAGGAGGTTACAGCTCCCACTACCTTTAATGCCTCTGGTTGGCGAGCTTCATTACACTCCCTCTCTCTCCGCTGCTAATCCCGCCCTCAATGTGTGCTGGGTCACCGTCGCATGTCTTCCCCGCCAAAATGCTCGCACCGCGTCACCCCCGAGAGTGTCTACACCGCCGCGTATCTCCATTCATTTGTCACGGGGAGCTCTCCGGCTTAATGTGCCGATTCGGGAGGGGGGCGTGGTTCACGGGGTTTCGAGTTTGGTTTTTTCGGTTTCCGCGGGATCGGAGGGTTGGGAATTGTGTTCGGCCGATTGCTGGATCCGTCGGTTTTCAATTAACCGGTTTGCTCCGATATCGACGGATTCGGGTTGCCTTTTGGTCGGGTCCGTGGCTAGGTTCGGATGCTGATTAGAGTCTAGCGTCTTCCCATCAAGGAGACGGTGCGCCGGAATCGCTATGATTATGAATTCATTTACTAGTGTAAAGGGCTCGGATGGTGTTGGAATCGGGTACAGATTTAGCCTCAAATAAAGGGAGTGATAAAAATGTGTACTTTGATTATCTAATACGTGTGAATTTGCTTACTGTTTTTATGATTTAAGCTTGTATATTAATCTTCTAACCACATATCCGATTTTTGATTCAGTATAATAACATTAAAATTCTCAGCGCAATTCCAATAATAATATTGACAAAATTACAATAATAATATAGCTAATGAACATATCGTGACAAATATAATGTATTTATAATTGTTTATGGTATTTTTATTTTATATTATCTTTTGATATGACTTATTTATCTAAAAAATCGTAAAAAAATCCTAGAATGTTTAAATTGAGTATTAAAACGAAATATTTAACAGAATTAATGCTAATTAAATGCAAGAAAAATAAATAAACGTTTCAACAAACATAGTAATAATAAGCTAATGAATTATAAATTTAACTAAAATTAACTTACTGAAATTAGATTCTTGAGTTATGAGATGAAGGAAATTTTCAGAAGTATTATTTATAATAAAACCGAATTTCGTTACATCTATCAATCAAAAGTTTTGATTTAATGCAATTTATGCTTTATGTGTTTGGTCGTGCTGTGGAAATACAAAACATTTTCAATGATATAGCTTTTGATGATTGGTTAAAGCTAATTATAAGTTGAGGCACTAAATAAGATATTCAATTTCACTTGTGAATCGCTTTGAATCACATATTTGTTTATCGGCACTAAATAAGATGAATATTTTCCGTATACATGGCGGCTTTCTCACGTAATTAAACGAGATATTTGTAGTGTAGGGTTTCCCATCGCTTCAGTTTACGCACAACTTCCTCCTCCAAATTCAAAGGGGGAAATTCCTAAAATAACCTCTCCTCATAAGGTCACATTTTTAGTGAAAGCAATACATTCCTGGCTCCTGAATAGAGTAAATAAAAGTGAAGCAAAACACGTGTGACATATAGATGTGCAAATTACAGCGAAGAAATAAGGATGGATAGGTATTGACGGAAATAGTTTCTGATGAAAAGATGATGTTAATTGTGTAGACCTGGTTTTCTTTCTCTAAATTTTGATAATCATGCATATATATGATTATGGTTTGCTTCAAATCTTTAGGCTTAGAAGGTATAAAAAGATTAACTATATATCGTGTAGATCCTGTCACTCCAACCGTTAAATTCTTCTTCTGACTGTTTAAATTATTTTTTAAATAGAATATCTATTTTCTTAATACTTCGAAATGAGCGTTCTAACTTTAGGTAAGATCTAAAATTCCCAAAAAGAAACCATATTTTCGTATAACTATTTCCACCCTTCATGTAATTAACATCTTTTGCCTCTATCATCATCCCTGTTTTTCCCTTGCGCCCTACCTCTAAAAACGTTTCTCCTCTCAGTATTTGACCCTACCATTTCCTCAGCCGTCGCTTAATTACTTCAATCAAAATCCCCTTTTCTTTCATCGTCTTCCATTAGCACCTCCATGTTTGCTCTCCTGTCAACCCAACTTACTTTATCCGTTCTACGACACTCTCACATTTCGAATGCCTACAATCTTTTGATGTCCTCTCTTAGGTTTAGGGTCGTTGGATTTTCTTAGTCCTTGCTTCACAATTTTTCTTCAATACATGGATTTATATTATCAGTAGACGTCAGAAATACCAGACAACTTGCGCGTTAGTCTATTTCGATATGTATAGTTGAGGGATTCAACTCTTTCTCGAAATAGTAAATAAATACCTATAGTAGTATAGTAAACAGCAAATTCCAGAGTATTGCTTGTGGCTTATCCGTCAGTTATGCAATTAACTGCCTCGTAAAAAATCAGTATGTATATAACATTACAAAATATTTGACATGGGTTACATACTCAAAATGACCGCATCTCATCTCTTTTAAGCATATCAAACTAAAAAAGTAAAACACTTGGTAGTTTTCACCGAGTGATGTTTTTTTGTGAATGCGACCAGTTTCGTCCAAACCGATTTATACATAAACATGTGTATTTTCTGCTTGAAGATGTCTATTTTTGAACGAAAAAAGTCGCCTTTACAAAAAAATACACCCTGACAATTACCTAGTGTGTTTTACTTCTTCGGTATGGCTCTCGTGCACAAAGTCCAGCTTGAACATATCAGATTTAAGTATTTTATTTTAAATACATTGAAAATATTAAAAAATAATATCTTATAACATAATAGTACTCAGAAAAATGTTATGTAATGACCCTATTTATTTATACCAAAATATCCCTATGCACAGCTTACGTATCTGATCGGAATTGTTGACGAGATCAAAGAAAATATCGCTCAGCCAGCTATAGTTTTCGGCAGCGAGTGAATTCTTTACCTTATTCTTTATCTCAGAAATCAAGAAATCCGAAAATAACCTTCAAAGGTTTCCAAAAACTCGAGGAAATTCCGGGAGCGTGAACTAGACCAGTGATTGATGCAACATTTGATACCTCACGACGTAATTTCTCGTTTCACTTGCTTCGAAAGCATAAAAGTTGAAGCGTCATTAGGTGGCCTCTATGGAAGGGCTTTGGTACCAAATTGGGCATTCTCAAAAAGGAGATTAGAGGCGGCGATGAGAGTAGGAGATGAGCGATAAGACCGAACGAGGTGCAACAGTGGAATATGAGGTAAAAGGGATCCTGAGATAAGAACGGTGAGGCAGCAACTTTTGGGCTCAGATAGCACTGCGCGAAATTTTCACTCCCCGCTTCTCTACGCCATTTCACCCTCAGTCGCCTTATTTCCATTCTCTATTCTCCTTTAGTCTCATTTATCCCCTCCACTTCTTCTTAGGTCCAACTTTCGTCTAATTCCTCCCTAAACAACTTGTTTACTATCCGCTTTCGGAATTTCTAGTTATTTCTCTCCGTTTTCCTCCGTTAATTTCGAGTCCTTACTTTACCCTTTCTCTTATCGTAGCTTATTCCATTCTTCCACCACTTGCCTCTTTACTTTCCATTTTCCTACATTCCTTCTCTGCTACAATTTTGTTATAACTAGCTTTAATAGGGCTCTATATAAAACGTGCTAGAGCAGTAGCTGTATTGATCAGCATCATTGGAATTTTATTCGTTATTTTATTCCTAAATTTCTCCATAAAGTGTCCCTTATTATTATATTACATAAGTATATAATATTATATTACATAAAGTATCCCTTATCCTCTTATTAAAACGTATTAGAATAATAATAGAATTAATGTCACTTTGTTACTACCTGATGATATGCACGCAACAAAACCTGGGTTGTATAGTTAAAATACATATGGAAGTATAAAGTGACTTTTATTCTATAATCATGAAGAACTTCCATAAGATAACGCCAGAAACTATTTTATTAATTTTAATCGTATTAGAATAGCCAAAAATATAACTTTGTCTTGCAAATCAAATCTTTGCGTTATATTTCAGACATTATTGACATTAAATAATAGTTAGGGAACAGTAGTTAGCAATAAATTCAAATTAAAAAACGCATACATTAACCATTTTTCGTTGATAAAATATTATATGCATCGTCATTCTCGTCACTGAAAGTTCACTTGGAAATCACGTGAAAGAGAATAAGTTCTTCTCTAATCTTATTACTTAGAATCAGTATTAATGGGAAGATTCCTCAAACTCAAGCATGACAACTTTTTAACGTACAGTCTTATTTATTGACGTACTGATGTACAAATACGAATGTCTCATTTAATAGGATTTCATTCACTGTAAATGGTATTTATAGATCCAGGTATGGAAATTTTCATGTTTCTCATACTAGTCTATTTTTTATAACGAAGCAAGTTATCGCCGTATTCAGTACTCTAATGTGTATTAATTTTTATATTCAACCACGCCATGCCCCATTTTCCAACTATTTCACACTTTTATTTTTCTTCCTTGAATATTTATTAACTTTGTTCTTCCTATAGAATATTCATATTCTTCTACACCATCGATGACTACTTAAACGTTCCACTCCACCTGTAACTATATTTCTACCTCAAATATTTTACATTTCTCCAGTTTCCCATCCAACATCATTAAAAATTTCGTTCCCTATTTGAAGTTTACGGCGATTACTTAAAAAATGCTTCTCATCTTCCCCGTTTCGTCCACTCTTTTGTCTTTAATGATTCAAATCTTTTCTCTCTTAATCCCCGATGAAGGAATCATATCTCACTCTCTTTCCTCTTCATAATTCCAAGTTTTATGCTCCACTCCAATTTTTCCCTTCATTCATTCCGTCTGCCTGTCTTTATCACCTCTGTGAATTTTAACTTCTCTTTGCTCTTTCTCTTCGAAATTCTTCACCGCAACTTTACGGTCGCCCATCCTAATTCCTTCACTCACACGGTTTATTTGATGTGTATTCTCGTTTATTTCTTTCGCCCTTTCTTTTCTTTATCTTTAGTCCCTCATTCCCTCTCATATTAATACAGTTATTCATGTTCCATTCTTATCTTCAGGGGTTTATCTTCGTCCTTTAGTCTTATCATTCATCTGACTCCCATTATTCACTCTGTTAAGTGGGTTATTTCTCTTTTACGCATTAGTGGCATGATTTTATTTTATTAATGCTTTGATCGTCGTGTTTACTTTCCTTGGGCAAAAAATGGGACTTTGCTCAATCATTTGTTCGCTGTTTGAGTTTATTTATGATCTAACGCATTTAATCTAAAAGAGATGTTTTCATTTCAAGAATTCTCGAATGTATTCCGTTGATTTAGATATATTAAAGATAGAAAAAATGGAAAACTTTGGTCTATTCATTGGGTATTTTATTAATTCTCCTTTTTAATTAATTTCCTTATTAATTCTCCTCTATTCACAGCTAATTAAATGGGGAACTTAGTATTAAATGGAAATTTATACTACTGGATGAATTGAATTAAAAATTCTCATGTTGGATTACAATGATTTTTTTCCTGTAGTGCTTATTTTTTGTTTAATTTCTTTTTTATGCATTGCATATTATAAATTCTTGTGTACATTCTTCTACCAGATAGAGGAACAATGGTCCAGTCAGACTTAACTTTCCCTAATAATGGGTTATATTTTATGATAATAAATGATTTTTCCCATTTCTTAGACTTTTAAACTTGTAGATCTTTTTATCCCTATGATGTTATTCGTAGATATAGCAACAATTTATGTATAGATATTTATTTATTCAAAGATTCACATACAATTTAGACACAATTTCAAAGTGAATACAAGCAACAACAAAGAATACAACAAATTTAAAATAAATTTACATGATTGTACGAAGTACAAATAGAACCAAAATATACAAAAATACCATAGATAAATGTATACAGAAAACGACCTACGCAGAAAATGATTTACAAGAATGTATTAACAGACATTCTTATAATAATGCGTCAATGTATGTAAACATAAATAGACGTTACTACATTAATAGACATTACATAGAATACACCATTGCATAGATATAACATAACACACATCACATTTACATAGGCATAACTACAGTACATTCGACAGTATCACCGATTTTATTTAACGCGCTTGTTGCATTAATAGCAAGGAGCTTTCAGTACGGCGTTAAAGAACTTCACGTAATTCCAGATACTATCAGTTCAGGATTACGAGTAATTCTCGGTACGTTGAATGCTCTCAGTTCATTGAGGATTAAACAATAAAGTCCCCTCGTTCCCCGCTTCACTCTTTTCGAACTTTCTCTCTTCACTCTCCTCTTAATCGTCCTCCTCCTTTCTTCTTCTTCTTTATCTCTTCCCACATTCCTGTTAGGTTTACATTGCGGATAACGAACACATTCTGGCGCACAATGAGCTGGGAAGAGTGGGGATTATGAGAGAGAGAGTTGTGGGTTAAAAAGAGAGGGGCGAAGTAGCTGCGCCAAGTAATGGGGTGATTACGCCGGGACTAAGTGCTCGGCGTAGTTAAGAAGGGAGGAAAATTCTCCGCGAAATTACGATATCGCCTCAGGGGTGGGATATTCAACGCGGCGATAATTCCTAAATCTGATATTGTCTTTCTTTGGCCCCGAGCGACGCTTCCATACGAATGTTTTGTCATCCGCTACCGAATGATTTATGTCCCTCGCCCCAAGGATGTGTGCGAACATTAGGGATGTTTGAACAAACGGATAAGTTTTCGAGTTCAATTGCTTGGGATGGTTATCTTGGTGTTCGAAGATGAGGATCGATTAGGGTAAATAGATGCGATTATGATTCTGCTGTAAGTTCTCCCAATCATGTGTTAAATGGGGATTCTAATATCCCTTTTGACTTAAAACAACGTAGATCGATTCATTAGGAATCCCAAAGTAATGATGATCATTTAGGGTGGTGTTTAGGATAACATACGAAGAAAGGAAAACGGAGTTAATATTAGATCCGTCACAATAACATAAAATAATATTTCTGATATGTAATCACAAATCTAAGGAAATTCAGAAAACTGGTAATAACGATGATGATTTTGATATCAATCCTTTGTTTAATTTTTACTTCGTACCTTTTTAAGCAAATTTGAAATCGGATACATTAAATACAATTTTCAAGTAATAGACGAGTAGCAAAAGATTTGTTCCAAGGAAGAAACTGGGTTGTAGTAGGTGGTAGAAGCATTGTCACGTTATTTTAATGCTTTACTTTATCTTACTGTTATATTCTTAATTTCGTTTTACAGTTATAATTTAGTTAATAACAGTCTTAACCTAGTAACTCCTTAAGTCCTTGATATTTTATGTTGGGAAACAAGTATTTATTACTATTAATAATCCTATTAAAAATTATCCAGATAACGAATATTTTATCCCTCTTTGGTACCAAAAAAGGATTCAGCTAACAAATACTAGAATGAATTCTTGCTTATTCACATGTGAATGAAGAATCCACCCTGACCATTGCTTATATGTAAGGGAGTTGGGTAGTATTTTGGAAGCTTAATTTATGTGTACGGAGGAGTTGGCAACTTTTTAAAAATAGATTATCTGCTGACAAATGGGATTACAGAACGAATTATTCTTAATCGCCGATGCATCATTTAACGCGCTTTGAAATTGCAAAAATATTTATACTCTGGGGAATTGGACGAACTGCACCAAATGGTGCATTGTTTATGGATGACGAGGCGGTTATATTATAGGATATATGCGCGAGTGTTTAGCAGCCACTTAACATGATTCGATTTCCACAAGTACGCCAGCTGTGGCAATCAACTCGCCGATTGCGGCGTCGAGAGAACTTGTGCGGAGATCGCTTGCTCAAATCAAACGCAGACTGCGATGAGTCACTTCTCCCAGGAGACAAAAGATCCTTCCTATTGTACATCGTGGATAATCGATACGGAATTCGCAAAAAACGTCAAATTATGCATCGCCGAAGAGAAATTATATGGGAAATTTTGATGATATTTTTCGAAAAAAGAAAAAATGAATGTAATTATCAAATAATTTCATGAACTTTATTAATGCTCCCTTGCCTTATAATACATATTTTGGTCAAGAATAATTTTTATTTTGTTTGCTGTTACATTAATAATTATCTATTTCATACTCTTAAGCCACCTATTATTATCAAAGTGGTGTGTGCGATATTCCGTTATAAAATGGCCTTGAAATTTCATCGTGGTTTTATGATGCATACTTATGTTACATAAGTAGAACTCCTTGAATCTGGTTTTGTAGATTGGTTTCCCTGGGTGAGGTTTTACTTTTCATTTGTAGCTAAGCGTGTTTGCTGATGGAAGCTTCTGGCATAGACATGGCTTCACTCCCGCTTGTTGTATGATGTAAGAGAATTTCAAATAATTGTGGCAATCACGGCTGTTGATCTATTATTATAAAGGTAATTTAAAATGGGGTATAAAGACTGTACTCTTAGCTTAAGGATCCAATCGGTTATAGCGTGAAAATTTTCATTCCACAGTTATATTACTGCTACCTATGAGTGTAATACACTATCTGGAACATTTAATATCTAACATTCAGGTTTAATTAGGAGAAGAATCTGTTGAATCACTGCAGAGTTCAGGAATTAAAATTAATCCAATACAAACTTTTGCTTTATTTGGAAAGTATTCATTGTCAATTTCAGGTAAAAAAATTCATTTAAAATATAACTCAGTAATGCATCTAGTATATTGTTTTTAATCATCTTTGAAATATTGTAGGATCATTTATGTTATGCTGAATATATTTTATCAACAAAAAATCTTCGATAAAAAGCCTAGAATTGATTCCTGTTTCGTTATTTGGATTTAAATATATACCCCTCAAGCCACCAGTGCTATATGACATAGGGCCTTCCTTTGGAAACTATTTTACTAAATTTCGATTCAAATTTCCATCAGATTAATCATTGGTAACTTGGTTAATGCAAGTATAGTGTTGAACTACGAACATAGGTAGGTACAGCCATTAGTTGTCAGGTGTAAGGATACCGAAAGATTTAGAAGAATCATCATCCCTATAAGTGCGATGTTTGAATATTCCCATTCTCGGCCCCTTTTTCTCTTCGGAAACCTCATTCGACATTGATCCCTTCCAATAAACTTCACGATCACCGCCTATTTTCCTTCCCAGATAACATTCCCCTTTATCTCCATCGCCTTTCTCTCCCCCCGAACGACGGTGTCGCCTAAATGTCCGAGAAACCGCTCAAAGCGGGGGAGGCTCGCCACCAGGCACAGACGAAGAAGAACTGCGGAAGGAAGAAGATAAGAGCGGGCACAATATAAAGGAGCAGTTGGAGAGGGCTTTAGTTTGACGCGGCCGACACCGGGAGAAGTGGCCGGAGAGAATAGCCTCGGCGAAATGAGCCGCCTCGGCATTTTTCCGCTCTTTTGTTTCATTTTTGCCTCGACACCCACGACCCCCTGCGGCGACGCCATTCAACCGCACATGTCGCAAGGAGTAATGAAAGCGGGGGTGGAGCGACGTTGCCAGATGGACGCTTTTTCTATGCCACTTCCGGGACTATCTGATTTATGTAACGATCTCTCAGAAGGAGATGACGGAATCGCTTACAGGGGATTAAAGTTCGCGAGCTTTTCCGTGTTTTTAATTATCTGTTGATTTGCGGTGTCTCAGTGGGGAATGGGATAGGATTTTCGGGAAGTTTTTCGTATTTCTTATGATTCGAGGGTTTATTTCAAGGAGATAAGTCTTAGGGTGCATGAAAGGTTTGCACTAATGAATGTTAGTTATTCGTGAGGGAAATGGTTCTATAAGGAAAGGAAGACTTGATTAAATTAGGTGGACAATATCTTGAGTAATTAAAAAAATTAAAGAAATGTAAGCTCACTGTACGGATAAATATATGAGTTTGTGAAATGTGAAGTAAATGCTATGATAGGAAAGTAAGGAAGATTGTTGTGGAAAATCGGGACAAATATTGTCCTTATTCATGTAATAAATAGTTTAGTTCGTACTTACGTACACGTATGGGTCCCTGAAAATTTGAGTTAATCAAAATATATTCGTTATAGATATAGTAATAGCTTTTTTGTGGGCATTCACCCTGTGTAAAGGTGAAATTATTCGTGTCGCATCATCGACGCAACTTTCATAATGAATTATAAATGTTTGTGGTTCATGGAGTTCTTTCATATTTTATTTTAGTACACAAAGGAAGAAATTATTGATCATAGTGAGTTGTATATTAGAAGAGTTGGTATTACTTACCAGAATCATAACTCTTTCCGAGTAAAATGAAATCAAGCTGCTAATAATGATTTTTCGGTATGATATGACGGTTGTACTTCGAGTAATAAAAATTGTAACATTAAAATAGAAAAAATGTTGTAGATTGCAGGGATGACAAAGTTACCCTTTTTAGACGGTGTACAAAGCATTTAGACTGTATAGATGGTTGTATGATTACGGTTCAATCCTCGAAGAAATACGCCTAAGTATAATTCCTATATACAGTAAAAAGTATTCAGTGCGGTCAATTCAATATACTGAAGTAATGAATATATATCTATCATTTCCCCGTAGCCCGCAGTGTTCCTTTGGGAGTCGCATTCCGTTATTACTCCTTAGGAATCCCAATTCCCCCCCTGGATTCAGTAACTGTGTGTCCATAAACATGTAGCACCCCATCACACACTATCATCCACTGGGTTCTTCGTGCTATATTTTGGCTGAAATGTTCTGTGAAATTTCTGTCGTAGGAGACTATTCCTCAGGCTAAATTTCGTCCAGTTTCTCACCGTATAGTGCCCGTAAGAGTTACGGTAGCAGTAGCAAGGAGAACAATCTAGACTCATTGAACTGACAGATATTGCGTAGAGAAGGAAATATGAGAATTAGGAGGCTTAGATTCTCAATAAGAAATAATTTTTATTAATATTTTAAAAGCCTATATCGTATAGTATTATAGACTATAATAGATTATTTCAGGCCACTTATCGCAACGCATAGTAGTATCACAAATAAAAATGATATGGAAACATAATTATATGTATTTAAATAAACGACCATTCTAATTTTTATCATTGGCATGATTTTTATAGTGTTTGGAAAAGGAATCTCCTTGATTAATTAAAAAGACTGAGATTGCAATTAATATTACCGATATATATTTCTCGAAAATTAATTAATTACCTTAGATAATTCAAAACCTATATTGGAGACCCTTCTTACCAAAGGTGGTTAAGGTATGTAATGCAATAAAAAACTTTAAATTTTGGATTTTTCCATCTCCAAGCTGCTAATTTTATTACGTATACTTTAAAGCCTAACTATAAATCTAAATATATAACTATATGTAGAGTTAGTATACCTTAATAAGCAATCTTGTTAAATTTATTTAGCGAAAACGTTAATGGTGAAGCTATATAATGGTTGCTATAAATCTAGTATCTCCATTTATCTTTGCTTGTAATATTGATGTTTCCTGTCAAATTTAGGAATCTATGAATAGTTTACAGAGATAAATTTCGAAATACAAATCCTTGTTAATCATATTTATTTACTAAAAGCGATGATGATTTAAGTGTATAATAAACGAAACTAAGGTGATTTAAAATGGGATTTTCTCATATTATAATTATATTAGGTAGCCTTTAGTCGAACATTTCTTTTGTATTCCACATCCTGTTTTTGTTATTAAACCAAAGATCGCCATTTCTTTCCTCTGGAGTTTTTACAAGCTAATATCTCCTCCGCCATCCCCACAGTTTTGATAACGTTTTTTATCTTCTTTAGAGTGTATTTCTGGGGCTGCCTAAAATTTCTCTTGGCAACACTGGGGATGTGCTAACGGACGGAAGGGAAATATTAGAGAGGGAAGAACGAGCGGGGAGAGACACCAGCCGCGAAGTATTCTGTACATTGCGGCAATGGCGGAGGATTATGGGAAATATGGTGGAAGTGTAACGTTCTCAGGGACGTGGAGGGATCTGGGAAGACGGGGAATTGGATAAGGGCGTCCTGGCCCTGAGGTTCCAGGTCCAAATGGCCTCCCACTATATCATCCGAGCAACAAACGATCTTCCGTGAACCTTGTCCTATAGCATTTTGTCTTGGTTTCACAATCTTGGAAATTCCGCGACTCGTATTCCTCGAGATGTGTAAGAGGGGAGTTTTCTGGTTGACTCAAATGCGTTCGTTGATTAAGGATCGGAAATGATTCGAAATTCGTTCAAAGATTTGAATTTATGGAAGAGTTTACGTATGTGGTCCGACATTATCAGATGCTTCCTCTAATCAAGAAGAATGTAGTTGGGGGTTGAATCTATTATATCAGGTTTCATCGTAATTAAATAGGATTCTTATACTCGGTCCAAAGTCATGAAGGCGTTTAAAATGTAGTGGGCCGTGTATATTTTACAGGAGAAACTCGGGCGGTCTGTTACAAATGTTATGCAATAATATAAAGTTAGTCAAAATCGTTTATGAAATGTTCAGTATTAAATGAAAGTGATGCCGAAAATTACCGTTAATGCTAATCCACACTAGTAGAGTAAAGCAACAGTTCTTTGGAATATACGAAAGTGACAGTCATTTTACTGAATCATCATCCCTACTCTAATGTACGGCTAAATCATCTCCAGATAGTAAAGTGTTTTTTTTTATTAATTTCATACCTAAAAGAATATTTATAAGTTAGTGCTAACATGATAGTACATTTTCAAAATGAAAGAAATAGCAATATAAATTTGCTATTGACTTATTCAGAGACCTTCGTAATAATTATAAGAAAGATGTAAATATTCATTCAACCTGTTCATATCATTAATATTTCATTTAAATATCTGCAGTTTAAAAAACATAATCTAATTAGTATTATCATATATACAACCGATTCCAATTTTCCAAATTAAAAATAAGTAAGAAGCTCATGACACAGCATTATTAGAGCATTCCTCAAATTATCCCTATTATTAGCGTTTTATATATTCCTATTATCTTGTAGTAAAGTTGTAAAAATTCAACCCTATGCAAACGTTATTCTCTAATGATGAGTGATAGCAGTTGCGCTTTGCCAGTGTTCCAGATTTATCATCTAAAATATCAAAATATGATTATCAAGCAGGTGAATGTTGGCTCGAACCGATGAATCGATGCATATAGAAAATCTAGCCTCAAGAACAATAACTTGGACATAAAGCAGAATCGGAAAAAGGAGAAATTTGAAAAAAATGCTCACGCCAGATATCGTACGAGCCTTGCGTAATTCTCTGGGCAAAGGACAATATCCAATGAACCTCTCCGTTGATCTATACAAAATTTGGCATCGATAATTAAACCGAGTATCCAAGAGCTAAAAAAAACACAATAGAAGATCATTTAGTATAACTTGCACGTCCTCAAAGACCGAACCTCATTGTAGCCTGGGTATACCGTGGTAGAAGGTGAAATTGAAATAGAATAAACAATTGGAACTGCTTTCACAAATCCCAGACTAGAGAACAACAGAGCGATTATTTCACAGTAAATTCCACGCATATTTTCAGAGACTTTGTTTTTATACCTTGATTTCGCTAGATAAGCGTGAAAATATAATCTTGCATCAAAATAAGGAAATTGGGTATTTTACTTGCTCGGTTGGCCCCTGGTGTTTAGACGCAATAGGACAAAAAATACATACGTACGCTCTTTTGAATCATTTGCTAGACTTCGGTATTTAAAACGCAGTCTATAGACGACCTACAAATGTTTACAGTCGTACCGTTTAATTATTTATGATAATCAATAGGTATAGCAAATTATAGTTTTTATTAAAGTGTTTCTATTGGATTACTTCCCGAGAAAGAGTCTCGAGTTATTTTCCTCACTTTGATTAGAAATCTTTATCCGTAACGAATAGATACTATTCTGTGTGCAATGTGTCTTTATGAAGTCATACTGGTGTCCCAAAAGATTTAGCTACCTTTATCACTGTCCTGGTCGCCATGTTTAGCCATTTTTCGGGCTGTACCTCCTCTATTAGTTAAGAAATTGAACTGATACAAAGTTATGTATATGCTATTAAGTGAATAGTGAAATACATATCAATGGTATATTAAAACGGATTAACGCACAATCACATGGTAAAACAATTCTATTTCTCCTTATGATTCGACCATTCAAACCCAACCGGTGTAATTATCGTGGGCAGAAAGTGGAAAGTTTCCCAGAAAACCAGGCAATCTCTCACCCCATTGTAGAGATTTTCGCGCCTGCATATTACTGGCGGGATCTCATTTCATTAATTAACCGCAGCATTTTATTCAAGCTGTTACGGCGATAGCTATCGCGTATTGCGCCACAAGGGTTGCCGGCCGAGATGTTTCAATTCCATTCGAAAACGTAGATTGCCTTCTGAAAGCGAAAGTTTTTCGGCTCAACATAATATAGCGTAGTTCTGGGATAGATGTATTGTGCCCTTGTAGCGCTATTTCACTCAAATACTATTATTTATTTATTCAAAGTTTCACATACAGTTTGAAACCATTTTAAAGTGAATACAAGCAACGAACAAAGAATATTCATACCTTGTACCTTTCGGTAGGTTCATGTTCAATCAAATATCCCTATTAAGCCCAATCTCCTTCATTTCCTCATAGTAAACCCCATTATTATTATATCATCCAACATCTTTTGTCTTTGTCTTCCCCTCTTTTCTTTCCCCTTTATTTTACCCTTAATTAATAACAAATTTAAAATAAATACACTTGATTGTACGAAATAAAAAGCGAATCAAAATAGAAAAATAACAAAGATGGATATATACAGAGGACGAGCAGGACAGGACCTGAGCAGGACATTTTTTACTAGAATATACATGTATAGACATTCGTTTAAGAATGAGTCTAGTGGCAGTCTGAAAGAGTCTATGTAGGGAGGTAGGGAATTAAGAAGGTTTGGAAAGCTATATGGTAGGGAACGTTGAGTTACTTTAATTTTAGTAACTTATTAGTGTACCAATAGGTATTTAATTTTAGAAATTCTATGGTCGAATCAAGAAGAAGAAAAGGTGCATTTTAGGATCATTGTAAGAAGGTTACGTCTGCATAATATTTACATCGGAACGGGAAATGAAATTATCCTTATCTCTGGAATCCTTGGCTTTCTCTGACTTTTATCGCCGTGACATCGTGCTCCCGTGAGGGCTATAATCGAGCCAATTGTTTTCGTGCGATGAAATAACCTCACGAATGCAAAGCTGGGGAATCACTTGCCCAGAGAAAGGAGTAGAATATTTTGAGAAATGCTAAATTCCGTGAATTGAGATGATTAAGAATTCGCCTTGGGTACCTTAATAAAGATAAATTGTTTGAAACTAAATATCATTACTGTTTCTAAAACCTGCGTATAGTTAAGAGCTTAAGTTAATGCTTAGCCGAAGCCTAGTTTAATGATTAATAGCAGAAACTACCTTCACAACTAAAAGCGAACACGTGTGAGCGGATGCTATTTGTCAAATATCCTAGCATCTCAAAGAAATTCTATTTCTGTATATTTTTCAAACTAAACAATAGGTTTGATTAGAGGAAAAGATATTTACGTACGTATTTGCCAATCCCAAAAATATCTTAAGTATACTAACTGCATACATTTAATTCCAAAATAATCTCATTCGGAACAGCTAAATTATAACTTCCGGTAATTTACATTTTTCGATAAGTTCCCTTCATCTTGTTAAGATCAAAAGTATTTGCATGGGGATGCAATGTTAGCGATTATAAATAAAATATCATTCTATCTTGAATTTTGTTAAACGGTTATTTTTAGTCAAATCAGTTATTCAGAAATCATTATATACTGGAGGAGTTTTCTGTTCTGGTATCTACTATTAAATACCCAAAGGAAAAACTAACTTTTCTGTAAAACTTACATGTGATATTTAACCTCCTACTACTGTTTAATCATTATATACGAAGATACGACTCCTACTACGAATTTTTAATAGGGAAAATGTGAATATACTTTGGTAAAAATGCAGCGTGAATTCTTTGTTTAATTTCTGCTAAACTGGAATTATTTCGTAAAATACTTTCTAATGCTCCAACGTATGCTTATAATTGAAGAATGATTTTTATCAAAGTAGGATATTATAATGATAAACTAGGATAAAAAATCCCTTGCGACAGAAAGGTATGTGATGCTTCATAAGTGTGCAGTAATTGTATAATTAGAGGTATAAAATCTCAAAACCCCGAAAAAGACGGCTTTTGGAGATTTTAAACCTATAATTCATTGAATAAAGCAAATTCTCTAATTCATTAACAACCGTGTTCCAATATTTCCTTCTTTACAACAATTGTATAGTACACAGAATACCTGTTGTAATATTTAATAAACCTGGGATGGATTTGACATTTAAGAAATGAGTGCCTCTAATCTAGATTTATATCACACTCTCTGAGAGAGTTTTCCGAGAGTTCCATCCCCTTATTTTGCTCTTAATTTGAACCAGGAAACCAATGAAAATTAATTATTTCCTATATGGGGACCAAAATACTCTTATTTATCTTTTTGGGATTCCTACAGTCGAGTTATTGAGTTTATAAAGTACATCTCTGATCAGTAGGCAATACTTCAGCTAACGGAAGAACCCTGATTAATTAGAAGTGTAACAATCGCATTCCTATTCCGAATAATAAAAAGCATTGTGAGCATGGACCACCTACCGCGGACCGCATTGGAAAAAAATGCTTCTTTTGTTCCACAACGCGACGCCGTACACTCCCGTCTTTCCCCCATTCCCGTCCATCATATCTCCCCCAGCATCCGCCCCCATCTCCCGCCCCCGGCTTCTGTTCCGCCCCGCACCACCAACCCTTTCCACCGCCGCCTCATGACCACTTCCCCATCACGGAAAACAGACCCACCCCCGCTCCTTTGAAAACACACTCCCCCACACCCCTCGCTTTGCATTTACTCAACGAGATTGCTGCCCGGAGGTTGCAGGAGGACGGTGGGGATGTTCCCATGCAAACCCATTGCCCGTTCTGCAGATGCTCCCTTTTCTATATAGCCGAGTGAAGTGTTAGAGATTTGGGGAGCACATGATAGGGAGGGTGTCGCGCCGCATGGCGAACGGAGCCTGCCCAATTTGACGGCTCCCAGTGACCTCTGGTGTGAAGATTGTATCGGCGGCGGGGGCGTTGCAGGGTATCAAAATAGGCTCTCGAACAACTGCCGCTTTTCGGTGGCGTGTTGGGAGTCTGGTTGGCTCGAAATTGGGCTCGGCGGGGTTGGCTCGTGTGTCCGAAACATCGTCTTGGTGATAAATTCGTAGGAAATCGTGATTTAACTTTTTCATTCGTCATTATATACGCGAGTGCTTCAACTCTTCGTCTCCTCATATGGATCTGTCCTTTATGAAATTTTATTCGATTAATTTAAGTCAAATCTAATAGATAAGATTCCACGATACTTGGTAGAATGTCATACTAAAAAGAGTTAACTGCAAGTAAACTTTTTTTACAGGTTTGGCAGTAACGATTTTTAGGTCTACTCAATTAATGTAATAGCGAGCGGGAAAATTTGTTGCCTTTAGGTCATACGTGGTCTTTTGGGGTATTCACCGCGACCTCTAGGTAATTTCCTGAAACAAATTTCCGTGTTTCGATGATTTTGTTTTCCAATCTCGATAATAATGCCGAGGGAAAACTGTGGTGGAAATATTCTCTTTCAGTTTCCCTATTTACCATTTGTTTTCTCATTTGATTTCGATGCTAAACTATTCAGTTTTGTTGCAAAACAAGAGTGGGTTGATGTTTTCTCATGCGGCATTTATTATGAAACAGAATGCTAAATGCTGCTTTTCAATGAAGAGTGTCCCCCACCCCTTCCTTGGTAAATACCTATGCTGCCAACTTGCGATCAGTTAGATTGGTTAAAAAAATGCAAAAATGATGGGTTGTGCATGAAAATATCAGTTCTTTCCATGCTGGGCTTTTATTCCTAGAATTCTTTTATCGTTTTATCGTCGTATGCCATCATCAAGGGGTTTTATAAACACTCATATCAGTACTTAATAAAGAATTAATAAATTTATAATTACGCTTCGTTAAAATAAATATAATGGATGGGACTTTGTTCTCCAAAAATAGATGCAGGCATTCGCTTGTTTACTCTGACGGATATCATTTTGTCTTTATTCGTCCGAGTACGACGTAGGGTTATTGTTTTTCATGGTTTCAACGAAAGTTTTGCATTTCAAAATTTAGATCCCACAATTTTCTCTTTCCTTTCATGCAAATTTGTTGCAAGCGAATTTCAAAGGACCTCTTGCTTTTTTCTCTCCGGTGATGTTTTTTCTAAGCAGTTTTTTTTTAACAGAAGAGAATATATACGCGGAATCCCTTTCCTCAAATCTCTTCGATCTGATATCCATTTGAATCATAAGATTTCGAGAGACTTATTTCATTAATGACGATCTCTAGCGGGAAAGTTCACCCGTAATTGTCATTGAAATCATTTCACCACGAATCAAAGAATAACCAGTCCAATTAAGTGATGGAAAAGTGGAGCTTGTTATCGCAAAAACGCAGTAGAGGCATGAATCATTGTGACTTCTCACACCTTTTACTTCCAGTCCATCGATCGATTATTTATGCCTCCTTCACTAGTTGGAGCCATTGTATTAGTTTCTCATTTGATCGTTAATGCTTGGGGTGTAAACCTCTGCTTTGAAGCATGTCGCTCAACCGAGCGAGCGTTCACATTTTGAAAGAGAGTTTGAGAACATGGGCAAAGGGTGTCATTTGACAGAGGCCGTTTAAGTCCAGGTCTTTTCCTTCCTCTCTGTTGATAGACTGCGCTATACATTCTCTCGTCCATGTTAGAGGAAAGCATCTGTTCATCTGATACAAAAATACGGTGTTTAGGATCATAGGTTTTAACAGCTCAGCGTCTCGATCAAATACTGTTATTTGTAAAATATTTTATGGCATTAAAAATATTTTATCAACACCTGTTTTAATCAATACCCGTTTTTTTGTCGTAACATCAGCAATACTGTAAACTTCAAGGACATTGATTTTTTTTAGTTCTATTACTTTTTAACGCAATCTTTAAAGTTTTGGATTTAGACTTTGTGAGATCACTTACAACTTAAAAAAGAAGCGAAAATTGACAGAAAAGGAATTTAGTTTTAATAAATCATTTATAAGACTCAAAGAATCTTCCTTCTGGGATATTTTTCGATTCTTTCAAAGCAGCCATCGATTTTACAATTATATTCTAATTTATCGTAGGTTTATTTCAACAGAAATCCATCTCTTTTTAATTTGTTTAATTTTGTTAATCTCCAAAGATATTTAAAAATTCTGTTACGTAACTTTCCAGGGAATTGGTGCGGATTTCTCCATTATTATTACAAAAAGCCGTAATGTTACGGAACGATTGCATTAGTTCCTTTACGAAATAAAAGTAGACAATATAATAGAAACTAATAGAGGCACTCAAACTTGTCTTTTTCTGTCATTAAAGTATTCGGTCTAAAGGCAGGTTTAAATCTTGATTTCTCCTACAGTAGCACGACTACAGTAGTACGATTTTAAGAGGGATTAAGGCTTACTAGGTAAGATGTGGAGTTATGTTCTTCCTCCCTCACTGAGCCATAATGATTTGAGTTCTTAATTCGAATGCAGTACCATACGGATAACAGATTTTGCTGAATTCAAATGGGAATGGCTAGAATGAAGGCGGTTAATTGGCTGTAGTCATAACTCACTAGTTACCTCTAGTTCTCGTTTAAACTATAATCACATCAAGAGTTACATTAAATTTAACTGAAGATGCATTTCCTTCTTTCCTGCACAAAAGGCAAATGAAAAGCATTCCATTTCTCACTATAGGGAAACAGGAACCGCTTGAGTCTTACCAAGGACTTAATGACAGTTACACCACTAAGTACAAAATTGCATTCCCACCCCGTTGTTATTTTCGTGGGGCGTAGGATTCGAAAAAGGGTTTACAACAACTTTAGCCGGTTCGGCGTTGTTTAACTTACTCTTCGGAAATTACCAACTCCATTCCAGCCATAAAATCGCTCGCGTCCCGAGTTGGGAGAACTTTGTAAAGGCTGCGTCGCGTTCGTGTTTACTTCGGCGGGAAATAACGCGGTAAACACCAAGAGATTGATTGAGGATAGCCTTGGAGTTTACAATACGGTAACACTCTTCTCCCACATGATTTAGGGCACATGAAAGGGTGTCTGAGTATGGACAGCTAATAGTCCCCCAGCCATTTCATCAACGCGGTTAAACATCCGATTTCGTGCCGAATATTTATTTCATTTCCATCCGATTTTTGTCAAGTCTCCACTTTTTGTTTGAATTCCCCCCCGCGTGTCTTTCAGCTACGCTTTGTGTCGCAGTGTATTTTTGTGCAATTTTACGTAACAGCTCTCAGGTATACTATGAATGTTTTGTTGGGAAAGTGATAAATGGTCGAGAAATCGTAAATACTTCAGAGTGGGAAAGGGAACGTTGAGAGAGATGCCTTTTCAGCTCTTATCGATAGGTTTTTATTGCGTTTTAAGGTTTTCGTTCCACATAAACTATTGATGTAAGCATTTCATCGATAACATAAAGTAATTGTTTATTTATGCTGGACTGTTTTCTGTGTTTCTATTTTTAGTAACTTCACAAACTGCCTGTCATTTTGGCTGTAAAATGAATTTAAAATACTTGCATTTTCGATGCACGTGTTCTACAGGTTGCATCGCCTCTGCTTTTCATATACATAGTTTTTATCAATCACATCTTACCTTTCTTAAATATTTCCGATTATTTTTCTTATTTTATCCTTAAATTCTTCTTTTTCCTCTTTTTTCTCAGTGCTGTGTTATAATAGTCTAATCTCCATAACTTACAAGTAAGCAATGTTATGTAACTTATTCTTTAAACTTGTTTCCCATTGTCCTTCGCCGATAGGTTTTTCTAAGTTAAAATATATTTTTACTTGGAAACCAGTTCTAAAATAATAGGAAATTTATGCTAGTAATATTTTATTAGGAGTGAGAGAGTGTAATCTATCCAATGGTTACATATTATATTTTTTGTTACCTTGAGTGCTGTTACATTAGACTAATCTGCTACGAAATTTTAATTCTCATATTTATTTATGATCTCTAATTTTTCTTTCTTTTAAATTTTAATGATGATGAATTACAAAAATTTTCTCGCGCCATTTTTCAATAAAAGTTTTGAAATAGTTTTACTACTATACGTTAATCCAAAATATCAATCTAAATATAAATTGATAACGTAGTAATATAAAAAAAATAATAATCTACTAAATTCCTCCAAAATTTGAAGTGTATAATAGCCGATACCATCAAATAATGAAATTTCTCGCATCGGATTTCTAGCTATCGGATAATGTGAAATTATAACCAAATGATAGCTTCCTGAAATCATAGGGGGCCCAGAAAGCTTCCTTGTGGTACTCCCTTGAGAATCTGATTGTTATCAGGCAGTTTCTGCGAGAGATTCCCCGAACCTTAAGAGGAAAATATCTTCTAATTCAGCGATGCAATTTAAGACTCAATTGAAGCACAAGTTTTCTTTAAAGATGGTCCCTCACATTCGAAATAAATTCCAATGAATGCATGTCTTCACTCATCCGAGTGCACACTTTCCTTCTGTTTTCCCAATCCCTCCCTCCAGTCCCCCCTCTTGCTTTCCCCCTCCAATTCTCATTTCGTATTCTCCTCTGCCAGACTCAATCCTTTTCCCTTATCATCATAATATATTCCGCACCGCTATTCCCATTTCTCTTCTCCCTCTTTTAAGATCTTTTTTCCCCATTCCTTCCAGGCCATCGCCTCGGAAATATCTTCTTACGGCAAATGCGAAAGAAATGCCCGCTGTGATTTTGGGCGGGGAATTCAGAATGTGTTTCTGTATTATTTCCACCGCTAACTCGACGATAATGCGGGAATAAGGTCTTTGTCACCGTCTTTTGCCGAGCGTTTAATGGGAATGCCTTTCCGGCCGCGTTATTTTTCCCTCGTGGTAGACAAAACACACGATTTGGCTTGGGACTCTTCGTGTACTTTAAATATTTGAGTTTTTTGCCGGTTATTAAATGGTCAAATGAATGTTCTCAAATCTTTCTCTTCGTCATAGCTAAAATCACTTGAAATCTGAATTCTTAGGAGGTGCGTATTAATGTATAACTAGTTTTCAACTTTAATGATTTATTATTGTTTTTATGTAACAAACAAGAAATTACACTAAGGAGAATTATCATATAAAATTTTGGTGGAAATTTAACGAATTGATATATTTTAAACCATGATTAAAGATTGGATGATACAATTCTTTACTGGTATAGAAAAAAATCACGATCTTGCAAATGTGTGTCTTAGGGTTTAAAAAATTTAATTGTTGATATTGAATTTTATTTAACTTTTCAGAAATAATACTAACCTGAATTGTAGTGATTTATACGTGTATTGGGGGAACTTTTAGGATTATTTATTTCTACAGACGCGATGATGAAATGATTTTAGATTGGATGAGATAATTACTTAATGACGTGGATGAAAATTTTATTATCTTGCAAATGTGTTTTAGAGTTATTTAAGGCTTCCATGCTCAATGAAGTTCTTATGAAAGCATATTCATTTATAATTAGTTTCCAAATTTAATGATTGATGATTAGTATTATTTAATAGGAAATAAATAATACTGACGTTAATAGATTTAGTGGAACTTTTAAGAGTTTATTTATTTCTTATGCAACGAGGATGGCTTGCTTTTAGATTGGCTGAGATAATTTTACTAAGATAAAATTCGAATCATCTTGCAAATTAGTATTTAGGGTGATTATAAATTTCCATGTTTTATAGAAAGTACATAGAATTAAACAACCCCATATTGGCAATAAAGAATAAGTATTAGAAACTAATTCCAGAGAGGAATATTTGAGTAGAAGGCATACGTATTTTCTCGAGAATTGCTTTAGGAAAAAGACAGCAATGCTGTCCTGAAAGAACATATCCAGCATTGAAACGAAAATTGGAGAAATGAGATTTCCGGTGTACCTAGCTGGTAAAAAGGAGTTTCTATTCAATCTTTCCGCTTCTAAATGTCTGTCAGTCTCAAATAAAAGTTCTTTCTATGAGGAAGGAACGAATTTTCCTTGCCTGTCAGTGCCAATTTTCGTATCCCGTAAGAACTTGTGCAATTCGAACCGTATGAGATGTAGTATGTTCTATAATATTCGCAAATGTAAAAATGCGAGAGTATGAGTATTAGTAGGATATATTTTTTATTTTTCTTACAATCGTCACAATTCCTTGCAAAATGTTTGCATCAAGGCAATCCGGAAAATGTTCTCAAAAGGGTATTTTTAAATGTTAATGGATCTGTTATTGATTGATAGTTTTATAAATTCTCTTATAATCTCACAAGTTACAGTGGTGAAATTTTGATCCTCAGTAACGTAAGATGCTACCAGGAATAACAACCATACGTAAAATACTGTGAAGAACATGATCTAATAATAATATTGAAAAATTATGAAAATATGCTTACAAGAATAATCTTTCTAATTTTGATTATTATTTTTGAGATGGAATATAGAGGTTCAGGCAATTCGTTAGGCAATATTTTAACGAAGGGGAAGTAACCTCACTAACACATCCCTGAAACAATTTCATACGGCCTTAATGGGGAAATTCGTTTAAAATTTCCGTCGCGAGCGAAATTGCTCAAACGAGGAAAATTAGATTCTTTCTTATGACCCTCTAGCATAATTGGTCCGTGGCACAAATAAGCTGTCTTACCGCTTTAATGAGAAGTACTAGCTGAGATACTCGGCGCTACCCTAGCAAAAAGTAAAGTCTATTCCTCAAGGGAAATTTTACGCAAGACAAAATATCCTCAGAAGTTAAAATTTTAAACTAGCTATGAAGTTTTTGTGACACAATATATCGTCTTAATTTCATGTTTTGTTTGAGAATATTCAATGATGAACGAAGTTGAAAACTGCCAGCTGTGTTTCGTGAAGTATTGTCCTCGTGGGTGTATCAATGTGTCCATTTAATTTAATATGAAGAGATGGAGTTTTAACTGAAAGGTTGACAGCAGCTCTGAAAATCATGGCAGTTGAAGTCTTTTACGAAGTATGGCATTTTTGCCATTTGCTTGATTTCAATCCGATATTAAAACCTTCAGGAAAATTTTTACAAAAATGGAGCATGAAGGACGTGCAAAACCTACTATTAATAAAATTTGAATGCAACTTTTATAAAGAAGAATGAAACAAAAGTAGTTAAAAAGATGAGGAAAGGCTATGAATCTAATCCGAAAAGTGACAATATAGGATATGTATTAAATACGTACCCTTATTTTTTATATATGTCACACAGAAAATAAAGAATATGTATTAAATGGATACCCTATATTAAAAAATGTCTATCGTGCGAATTTTACACAATACTTTCAAATGTGTTTTGCGTACATCATTATCAGCCATTTTCGATGCGACGTCGAATGAAGTCTTCCTCAAACACTTTCCAATTTTATCTGAACTTCTCGTTGCTGCATTAATTATATGTATACAATACAGGAAATGTACTATCGAGGTGTTACGCAGAGTTATCCTTTCAATTCTCCATTTCTCCCGAAATGAAAACGTTATTTGTTTATGAAACATTGCACCAAATATGAAATTAACTGTATAGTAAATTTAGGAGCCTTTTAAATCATAAACATTATTCATCTCTATTATACATCTACTAATAATTATCTGAACTTCTCGTTGCCAAATTAATTACATGCAGACGTTGCAGGATATGTGTTATAATCATAGAATACCTGATGTATTACTCATAGTAATAATAATTATATGTAATAGTATGTAAAAATACAACAACAAGCAAGGACAAGAATTCGGAAAGAAAAGTTCTTAAGTTTAATCTACGTGCTTCCAAAATATAAAACAAAATATTGGAAAGCCAATTTATCCCCTCAGCTTATTAGCTGCGACTTTCTGCCACAAACAAGGCGTATCTAAATCGGAAATTTCTCGGTTAGCGGCGATTTTTAGAAGAGAGGGGTTATTAGCAGGAAGAGGAAAGCAAACGGGAGGGTGAGGTAGGGTCTTAAAACGCGCCCGAGGCGAAAAATAACACGTGTGGGCGTCGTCCTGGGGATAGAGACGGCGGAGGATGATTTTGGGGAATAAAAAGAAGGATGTGACGAGACAAAAAGAAGGAGGAAGTGTGGGAAGGATCCGGGAAGGAGCAGAAAGGATGCAGGTCAGGGATGAGAAACCCTGGAAGGATCCCTTTGTCCTCTCTCCGTCATATTATCCAGTTCCGGGATCAAGACGCCTCCGCGTGCAAAGACTGTTTCCGCCGTCTTTTTTTACACACCCCATAGTCTCCACGGGAAGTGTTCTGGCTGTATAATCATTCAGCTATACAAGGAGAAGTTCTCAGAGTTCCTCAATATATGGGATATTGCGTCGCGAGGGAGGCGTTAGGAAAAGAGTTATCCGATGAAGTTGCTCCTTCGAATCAGCGCTCGAAAAAGGGAAGTAAAAAAATCGGCTTTGTTTGTTATATTTTCAAATATCATAATTAGATTCCGCTGCCGAATTTGGTTTGTTTTTTCATGTTCGTTAGGACTTTTACCTTAGGTTGGTAATTTCAAGTAACATTATCATCACGATAATGTTACCTGAAATCTAGATGATCAGACCTTACTTTGTGGAAAGTCAATATACAATAAAAATAAGGAAGATAAAAACACAAATTTTCCGCACAATTTTATTTTAAATCAGAAGATGCTACTCCGGCAGCGAAACTGGTCGTCGATTAAAAAATTTGTATAGAAAATTTACCAAGTTTTTCGTCATTATTATAATGTTTAATAAATGTTATTTTAACTTGAGGAAGGAAATGGAAAATTATACTTTGAAGTCTCTATTTCTCCAAAAGCAAGAATTCATTTGTTTATTAAACTTTTTAGTTAACAATTTTTCTCTGGCGGATTTATTATTTTCTGTTGGAAACATGGAACAGGATTATATTAGTTCCATTTGGAGATACATTTTCTTCCTAAATTACGTTTTTTTTTCTTTCCATTCATCTAAACGTATTCTAAAATCTTATTCTTTGAAAAGTAGTCGCGACCTTAGGTACTAGCCTTACTCTATAGTACTACTTTAGTAATAAATCATTACGCCCATTTGAATATCGCCGAGGTGTCTTCACGAGTTTAATATCGCATTCTTGTTTCTAAATCTCATTTTGAATAAAGTAGAATTTACGCCTGTTATACTGCTTAGGAAGCTAAATTACTTACTGAGTTTCCGCAGATTCGCTTTACGGTACTGGTATCCATTATCAGTTTAAACGACGCGACCCCGGTTCGTGAAATCGGTTTAATAATAGGTTTTTCATATAATTATCGTTCTGTACACAATGCAACCCTTTCAAATTCGGACCCTTTATTTGTCTCTCTTCTCCCATTACCCCATCCCAGTTCTATTTTTCCTTAATTCCCGAATCGTTCTTCTCCCCTTTAATTTGCCCATTAAAAACGTCCCTTTTCCCATTCCACTCAATCACATTCTTCTTTTCATCGCAGTTTCAATTCGCTCCCAGTCTTTCCTTGTCACATAAAATTCACACCCCCATTTTGTCATTCGGAATTCTTTTTTCCCCAAGTTTCTCGGCTCCGAATTAGATTTCGGCCCGTCCAACCTTTGATGAGATTATTTGGAATGATGCGTAAATCCTTAATTTCTATCGACGGGCTGGGAAAGCTCGCAGGTTTTAATCATGCTCCTCTCCATTCCGGATTCTTCTAACGAAAATGGACGTTCGATTAATTATCTATTTGCGGAGGACGGAATGAGATTTGTGCGGATGTCAATTATTTTCGACGTCCATTATTTAATTTCGATGTTTTTCGTTTCAAACGAAATGCTTTTTTTTCGAATAATTTCCGTCGACGAGAGCGATGTGTGTATACGAGCTGCGTTTTTTCTCGTCATTAAAAACGTTTGTACTTTTGCTTGTCTTATTCAATTCTGACAATACTTTTCATTATTTTAATTTTCATTGTTTCCTGTCGAATGGTAAGTTAGGATTGGATGTGTGAAACATCCAAATATGCTGAATACGAATGTGCTGATGCGTTGTTGCATGAACTTAAATTTTAACTATGATTAGGAACATAGAATTATAATACTTAAAACTGCTGTTACGTTTTGTATAAAGTTGATCGAGTGATGGTTTTAATGTTATTTGATGTTACATTTGTATTGGTTTTCACGATTTTTCTTAAGATGCTCGCGCTAATTGTAAGTGCCATTCATTTCCTGGCTTACAGCTTTAGTTCATTTCAAGAATACTCGTAACTGACCAACATAAAATATTTCTTTAAATGGTACCATCGAGTATTTGACATTTGGAATGTAATCTATCATTAGACAGAGAGGTTATAGTTGCTGCAAAATAAAATTATATGATACACAGTATATATGACAAAAAATACAAGTCATGCATATATGCAAAGTATAACTCTTCTAACTCTGAGAAAATGTGTATATTTAGGCATGCCGGACGAATATCAAGCATTTCACCTAGATAAAATAAGAATGAGGCCGGACTCAATAGTACGTCTGTTGATGTTGATTTGTAAAAGAAAAGTCTTTCAATATAGAAAAGCAGTAGTTTTGTTGTTATCGTTCCCTAAATAAATAATGCGTACCTATTTTATGACGTAAATACAGGCTTTATACGTCAAGAAATATAAGCAAATATTTCCATACCCAGTAGATATAATTATTTCGTAGATGTTTTAAATAAAATGCAGCTCAATATTTAAGAGTCTCATTGGACTAATCGATGCCGTTGTTCAGGTAACCCGGAACGGTTTGCATGTTTCACTTCCCAGGTATTTATAAGTATAGCAAAACAAATGACTCGAACCGAAAGCCACTTATAGTTCCCGGATTACCTGGGGGGAAATGGTGGAACCCCTTGGGAAATGTAAAGAACAGGGTTTCATAACCTTTCGTTCCTAAACCTCTCCTAAGGGAACAGAAGTCTCCCCGAATCACCCCACGTAAATACACCTAAGGCCGGAAATTTGACCATTCCACGTTCGAGCTATTCGACCGCCTTAAATTATAACCTTAATTTGAGTAGGGACCGCTTGGATTCCTCTGTTTGATCGTTTGGTTGGGATTTAGCTGTGTCGTTTTTACACGTGTTTCCTCGGTGAGGAGTTTTCCCCTCGAATTCCTACGTTATCTTCCGAAAGGCGTTATAGGTTGACGATATCCCTACCCAAACCTTTTACTAGTTCATGAACGCATTCGAATGCCCTTTTTTGACTCGAACTTCGGTCGTATTTTATTCCAGGCTACTATTGTTTCAAGATCTTTTAAATTTTAGAAATGTTATGCCCTATTTCGACTCGACTTTTGATTGTATTTTATTTAAGGCTGGTATTGACTCATTGGTATTGGTGGTTGGTGTTCTATTTACAAATTTTACCAATTAAAATGAAATAAAATCACATATCGATATTCATCTTCAACCAATGAAATCAACATTTTCGGTGTTTGCTAGGCAGACAGAGATCTTATGTAAGATGCAACACTTTATGATATCTTCATGACTAATACATTCCATTTCAATTTGATTCTCAGCAGATATCTTTCATAAGAGACAATGTTTACTTATGAGTATCAACATGTGATTTAGTTTATGTTAAATGGTAACATTACTATAAAGTTGACCAAAGTCTATTGAAACAATATCAGTTAGAAATTAAATATGATCAAGAATCGAGTCAAATAGGGCATGAAAATAGATTCTTAATTTCCACAGCGTTTATGGATTCAATTTCTCTGATTACATATTTTAAATAAAATTAGTAAAAATTACAAGGTATTGTCGTAGACCAATTTTAATTGAAGTTTATTTAACTTATTTCAATTCTATTAGAAGTATGGCGAGTTTTCTTGGAAAACTAAAAGTACAAGTCGCTATGATATCAGCTCAGCATTCTGGTTTTGTTTAAGTTATGGATTGGTCTAAAATAAATGCTCACAGTATAATCTCATCAGAAGATTTTACGATAAGAAAATAAAGTTACGAGTCGCATCTGTCTCTTATATTGCCAGCTACTTTATGGGCGATGCATTAGGAAGGATGAATTTCATCGTCTTGATCACTTCTCAGCTTCCCGGAAAGCATTTCTATAATGAGGAAGTGCGAAGAATAACCCGAAGTTCGTGTTGCATCTGGGCTATCAGAAAGGGAGGCACTTCACCCTTTCCCAATGGACCCGCAGAAGAGGGTAACAACGACTCTCCGTCTCGACCTTGCGTCATCGCCCGTTTCCGGTGTTTGGCCATGTGTCGGCAACAAAATAGAGAAGAAATAAAAGGATGAATGGCTTCTAGGAAAGGCAGGCCTAGCTATGTTTGTTGGTTGATGTTGAGGAAATGCTAGGGAAGAAGGATGCTCGAAATACGATTGTACAAGGCGTCGCAGTGCTTTTGTTTGTTGGCTGTTTAATGTCCTGTGAGAAGCCTAGTGAACATGTTCGTGGTTGTGTTGTAATTAGTAATTATTTCAGTTAATCCAGATGATAACGTATCACTTTTCTTGCTGAAGAATACAATTAGACATGAAATTTTCTTGTTTTATTGCTGGACAGTTTTCCAATGATCAACCGGATGTCAGTCCTTAGGTTTGATGTGGGAAGAATTTTCTGAAGGTTAATTGACGTAGGCAAATAGAAATATGTGTCTGAGTGTTGATCATAGTTAGCTGCTCAATCTGAAAAATATTTCACATAACTAGAAGTTATCATTGAAATATTAGTTTCTTTTTGTTCTCTACTAATTACTGGATTTACTTCGCAGTAGTTCAGGAGACATCCTTGAATAGAACGAGAAGCAGTAAATTCAATTTTCTCAGTCTTCAGAGTTTTAGTACTTATACTAAGTAAATTTTTTTACCGTAAAAAACTATACTCGTTAGCAATGTTGTGAACCATACAACAACATGGGTTTGAGTTAGATGTATAAGACATTAGATTTATGTTATAGCTATTCTTAAGGTGTAAGTAGTTTTCTCCCTGCCTTTTAAAAATTTTGAAATCTTTCCTTTCGAGCATCCTTATCCGATACGTGTGATGGATATGAGCACTGTAATTACTGTTACTTCTGCCGGAAGAACTGGTTTCACTAATGAATATATCGAATCACAATAGGCAACAAAGCTAAAAACAGGGGGCACTTTCTAACCATCGCTATACTAGTGAAGGGAAAAAGCAATAATCTGCTTCAAAAGCCACAATTGGCTGAATCAGAAGCTCATCCTTGTAATGTTAATTTCTAGTATTTGTACTATCTGCGTGGATCCACTTCAAATGCTGATTCTAGAAACGGAAGAGAACGAGGAAGTAACTCCAATCTTCTGCTCGTGTAACGCAGCAAGGAGACATAAGCGTGGCCACGTGTAAGGTCGTGGGAAGGCGTAAACCACGATTCCCTAAACAACCCCTCGACCCTTTTCCCAATTTCTGAGGGAAACCGCCCCTAACATTAACGATTCCGGTCTCCCCATGTCATAAAAACAACGGCACGAGTCACGAGAATACTCCTTCCGGGATGCAAAACCAACAGAGTAACAAGAAAATAAATCTGACATCGGCGTCTTTTCTTTGAGGTTGCAATTGTTGCATTTGGGTGCCGCAGTAAGGGTAAGGTGTTCGGAAGTGTTGCAAGTGTGAACGTAGAGGGCTAGTGTTTGCCTGAGTTTTAGTTTAAATTATTGTTTGAGAGCTAAAATTTAAATTGACCAGCACCTTCAAGCTAATCAAGACAATTTTATTATTTTTTTAAATTTATCATGGTGCTGAACTTCTCTAGAGTGATAAACCGAAGATACATATAAGATTTAAAATACCCCGTATTGATTTTAAATAATTTGTGAGTTTTTTTTAGAGTACTACTTAAAGCGAATTTGTAATATTGGTGGCTTTAATATATTTTTCAGCGCTTTACGTAGTCTTCATTGAATTTAGAAGCTCAGTGAGTCTTAAAGAATTCTGTTAAGTGCCCCGCTATGTTTGTATTTTGACACTGCGGTAAGTAAGAAAGATGATATAAGTTATAACCCTTTATGGATAAGTGACAATTGTGTAATAGTAATAGTTGATTTTAGAAATATAGTGTACAATTAGAGGTGAATCTAGCCTACTAGACAGGGGAGAATTTCAGCAATTAGAAGTCCTAGATACTAAGATCACATTTAGGCCCATACAAGATATTATTCATATAAGTAAATATATAAAGATAAAACTTAAACTAAACTGATTAAACCATCAAGTTTCTTGATGGTTTTTGGAGTTTATTCTTTATATATAACATAACCATTAGCAACCGCTTTGCTTTATTTATAAAAGTAAATGATTAAAAGTGAGATCCTAAGCCTGCGCCCAGTGCATCTTGTGGCAAATCCGTCAATGGTACTGCATTATAGAGACATATCATTTCGTTCAATCTACTATTGGTTTATGTCGAAATTATACTTTAACTTACGTTGTGAGCTAAATACGCGACCACTAATATTGAGATTTTGCTACCCCAAATTGTTAACATGAAAATCAGGGATTCAGGCCTCCTACTCGAACGTGGATTTTCGACAAAAAAGTCCGAGAATTTTTTTCGTAATTTTTAACCCCATTTTTTTCCATTCTTTAACCCGTTTTTTCACTCTAGTCTTTCTCGCGGGAGAGAACGGCGCCAGAAGACGCTCTCCCCCGTGATCTTCCAATTCACGGAACCCCGTTTCCCTCCAGACATCTCCCCTCACAGCCCTTATCACATGAGGAGCGTGAGCGGGGCCCATTCGCTCCCCGCGGCGGAAGCCTCGCCAGGATTGCCCCCGCTCACGCATCCATCTCCTCGGGCCCACAGACAAAAGACGATACACATCTGTCCGTAAAATTTAGAGGGTGCATTTCCTCCTCCTTGAAATACACGCAACAACGTCTACCCCCACTGAACGTTCGTTTTAAACGCGGTATCTCCCGTGTGCGGGTATCGATTGCACGAAGACTCCTTCCACTACGTCGTCCCATCAGTTGGAGTTTAAAAATCTACAATAGCCGTTTTTGTCGCCGTTCCCCGCCTCCTTCACCGGTATTCGGAGAGACCAAGAAAGGATCAACCGCATTTTAAGAAACGTCCAATGCAGTTTTATATAATCTATTTATATATACAGAGAACCCCCTACACATTTATTTTATTTATTTATTTAAATCATGATTTCAAACAGCTTTAATTGAACTGATTAAGCATCAACAGAAGAAATTGGTGTGGCGAATATTAAGGAAAAGAGGGGCTGCGGATGACTGTAATTGAGGGTAGAATTCAGGGGAAAAAACACAGGGGTAGACAAAGACAAAAGATGTTGGATGATTTAAAGGGAGGGATAAGCTACAAGGAAGTGAAGGAGATGGCGTTGATTAGCGTTTTTTGAATGCACATGAACATACCGAAAAGTTGAACACTCATGTATGTTTCTATTACAGCAAGTTAGCCAATGTACAGTGAAATAGAAACTATTGTTGATACAAATAAAGAAGAAAAACAATAAAAACAAATAAGATATAAGAAACACTGCATAACATGGAAGGCCATTAGTAAGTGAGTAAGAAAATCTATTTTTCTGATGAAAGGAAACTCCTTGCTTTAGTAAGGAATTTTTTGCCAATGAATGGATCCTCATCAGTTAGAAGAAAATTTAATAAGGAAGGAAGACGATAGAAGAGTGAGCGTTTAACAAGAGATATTTTGTGAGTAAGATAGTGAAATAGAAAAGAAAAACGGGTAGTTCTACTAAGAACTCAAAAAAGAAATTGGGCAAGTTAATTGGGACTATCAGTAATGGAATTTAAAATAATATGTGTAAATGCATTTTATGCGTTTCTAAACTTTTTTACCCTATGGTCCCTGATGAAGAAAGGATCGCTTTCGAAATGTACATTGGGCTTTTATAAAATGTTTGGTGATCCCTTCCTGGTCTCTCCGAATACCGGTGAATGAGGCGAGGAACGTCGACAAAGACGGCTACAGGAGATTTTCAACTTCTAATTCATTAACATCCGTGCTCCAAATTTTCTTTCATTACTTCGCCCCAAAAGCTCTGGGGATTATCCCTGTACGTTTGAATCCCCGCGATAACAAAACCAATCGACGAATGTGCTCCGATTCGCTCCAACAACATCACAACCTTTAACACAATATAAATTCAGTTTTTTTCGTGCGACAAGCGAGTTTCCCTCCCCTTTTCCAATACTTTTCTCCTTTGATGAGATCAAGGGAATTTTTTTCTCGTTTTCTCAGCAAAAAGTTTACGCATCGTACTGGATGTGAAGGATGTCGATAAGTTTCGTAAACAAGTTACTCATAAGAAATCATCTCCAGACTTTTGACGTTGCGTTTTATTCTCGGTAATTTGCTTAAGAGCTCAGAGCAATTCATTAGACTAAAGGAGAGAAGGTAACCGCAGGAAGAAGTATCGTTTAACTTTTCCGAGAATCGTTCGCGAATATCTCTTTCATGAGGAACAGTGGTGAATGCCCTTTTCTGTTTTTCTTAGCAGATATTGCAGAGAAATTCTTCATGATAATTTCTCGGTACTGCAAGGCAATTCATGCTAGAATAATTGGTATTAAATGTGATATCATGTAATGTAATATAACAATATTATAGCAATAAATACGTCAAGAAACATACGTAACGAGAAAGAGATCAATTTTTAACTAATAAATCAGGCCAAATAACTATGAAAATCAACTTTAATAGTGATTTTTGCTGTATATTTAAATCATTATATATCACTTTTGTATGATAACTTTCCATAGTATGGGTAGAAATTTTCAAGGCTTACTTTAAGTTTAAAATAAATGGGATGTTGTACGGTAAATATTGTATTTCCTATATTCTCCGTTATTGGTAATAGTGGTGTGGCTTCGAATGGAATTAGTAAGTTAGATTTATAGGAAACCAAATATGAAGGTGTTAAAGATGGTTATGGAAAAGATTTTATTAATTAAGGTAATTGAGCGTCGACAGAGGTGATTAGTAGGTCAAATATTGAGAGGAGAGGGATTGCTAAAAAGAAGTGATTTCGGGTAAAATTCAAGAGGAAGACAAACTCAAAAGGTGTTAGATAACAGAAAGAGTGGAGTTCTACTGAAGCGTAGAGTACTTATATATGTTCTTACTATATTTCGGTAAAATTTACGATGGCTAAGTAGCAAAATGATACCACATAACACTAATAAACTCCAAGGAGTATAATAAACTCGTCTTTATAGTTCATTACACTGTATTCACTCGCATACCACACGAGGGATTGTAGAATCATTTCTGATAATCAAGAGGTTAGCTTCAAGAACGGCATAGGGCTATATAGGGCTATAGCTTCAGGAATGTTTGGTAGCCCTATTAACGCTAACAGCGGCTTCTGAGCATCTCCTTTGCTCATGATATCCACCGCTTTGGCTCACGCAGCATAAATGTATCCCTCCGACGTAATGGCACTGTGCACAAAGGCTTTTGGCCTCTAAGATTGAGGAAGCATCGGTGCGCAAAACTAGATTAGAATCCGATGGCTCTTCAGTTAATAGTTTAAAGCATTTCTCAGTGTACTATCATCGCATCATTACCCGTAGTTGTGTACGCATTAGCAATATTCTCATGATGGAACCTTAACCTTAAGTTTTAACTTGAGTCATAAACTTTTTTAAACTCCCGAATTTTTTGTTTGAAGAAATTGTCCACTTCCTTCCATTCGGTGGGTGTGAGGATAATCTGAGGAAACAATTACTCGCTACACATTGTTGGCGCGAATAATGCACGAAATAATTATGCGGAAGCGGAAACGGTCTCATTGGTGTGAGCATCTCGCAAAAAAATTCAGAGCAGAGAAGTTACATGCCATGTAAATGGTATACACTGCCTGAAAATGGCCAGTTAAAGGGTACAAAACATTAATGAGTCGAAACTGTCCCGCAGAAATCTGGAGAATTTGCGGAGTTGTTGAGCTGATATATCGAGATAATGATGTACAAAGTTTGTAAAAAGAGTTGCAATGATGTCATTTCTGTCAATCATTTTTATTTCTAATGTGTATGAGGTATAACTTTAGAGACCTCGGCAATGGGAGTGTAAAATATTAAAGTATTTTGAAAAATTCTTACAAAAGACTTTTTTGCTTTTAATATGTCGTTTCGTAAATTATCTTAAGAATATCAATCTTACCCAAAAATATTGCTGGATCAGATATATACTTTTTAAAGGAGCATTTTTAACTTAGAATTAAAGAAGTTGCTTTCCCTTGAGATGTTTGAACCTAATTAAAACATAACATGTGACACAATCATTCTCAACCTTATTGTATTTTATTTGCCCTAAATATACTTATAATCCTCATTAATATTATGACATTATTATTATTTTATCTTATTTTATAAAATATAATTATTCATGGGGAATAATATTAGAATTTTCTACAAAGTGAAGAATTAAGTAATCCATTTTTTTAAGTTTGAAAATTGCATAATTATTCAAACGTAGTATAATTTACACTAATATAGTCTGAATTTATTAAGCACCAACAACATTTCTTTTCCAGAACCACTCTCTTACACGAAAAACACAGTGGTAAAGGGATAATGCAAAGGGGTAGAGCGCTACAAACAACCCCACGCCGCTCACCGAAACGCGGCTAATCGAGTATTTATGTACTCGCAGCCGTACACGAATATACCAGTCTCGATCGCTCGCGACATATATTTGCGCGTCCGAAAAAAAGCTCTCCCGGAACGTCGTTTCATTTGTTGCCGGAAAAAAATCGGTGTGACACCTTTCTTCTCGGCGGAAAGGAATAGCCGAGTGACGCGACATTCCCGAATCCCTTCCATTCTCCCTTTTTTCGCCTCTCCTTCGATCAATCGATCAATTCGGGCCCAACCTTCCCTCTCGATTCATCCCTCCAGGCCCTCTCCGACCCCTCCAGGCCCTCCCAGATCGATCGCCCCCTAACGGATACCCTCTTCTCACCACCACCACTGTTTTGTGTTCTTTACAGCTGGGTCCCCACGATTAACCCCTTCCCCGCTCCACCCCCGGATCCCCATATCTCATAGCTACATCTATTTTCATAAGGTTCCTTTTTCAGTGTCCCGAACACCCTGTACCGTGGACCCTCCATCATGGCGCCTAGCCCTCCCTTCTCCCCGCTCAACCCCTCGGACCTTTGACCTCTCTTCTGGATGGACCGAATTCCTCGAGCCCTCGCTTTCCTTACGTCCCTCCTGTACCCAGCATCCCGCTCATTTTAGACGTGGGTCCCGGATATAAATCTCGGCTAAACAAATAAGGCGAATGGTAACTAACGTTGCCAAAGCGGGCCTAATATTCCTTTGACCTACGTGGTTGGTATCCGTAAGCGATGGTTTTTGAGCTAAAAAGCGTGTTTTTATGTTTTAGCTGGTTCTTGTACAGGTCGGAATCGATTCATTGGTTTTTTGGTGCTGTTGGTAAACAAATAAAGAGAATGGTTAACTAACGTAACGCAAGCAGTCCATTAATTTCCCCCGTATTTCTTTGACCTGTCGACGTCGCACAGTGGGCTGTAACAAAAAAAAGCTGGACATTGGGTTGAAAAGGTTTTTTTTAGTGTAGGACTTAAAACTTCTCATATTAATTGCAAAAAGATCGAATTTTATGTTTCCGTTTGTTGTTTTTAATATTTCCAGGCGTCAAAAAAGATACAGAACGTTAATTTTGTGTTATAATGAGTAATTTTATTGCTTTCAATAAGCAAAGACTCATCTTTAAGCGCAAAAGCTTCAACGAATTGGAAGGTAAAGGCTTATTCTAGATTACTGCATCGTTGTTTTTTCCAGTAGTTTATCTTGAAAGCATCTATACATCAACGAACTTGAATGTTTCTCCAAAAAATCCGAAACTCATTTTCTGTAAAAATTCCTCAAGTTTGGGGTATTATATCTTTTCGACTACTAGAAATATTAAAAACCTATTTACGGAATTATAAAATTCGATCTTCTTTGCAATTAATTTTACGAATTTAAGTCTCGCACTCGAAAACCCAGTTTTGACCCAATGTCCAGCTTTTGTCGATTTCTGCCTACTGTGCGTCGTAGGTATTCGTCCACGATGGTTTTTCAACAAGAAGAGCGAGTTTTTATATTTAAGTGGGTTCTTGTACAGGTCGGCATCGATTGATTGGTTTTCCGGTGGTGTTGGTGCTATTTTCCCGTAGGAGGGTTTGATACGTGCCTGAATTATATGGCCGAAGTTTACTTCCGCGCGGTGGGAAGTGTTACTTCCCCTCAGGGAAATTCGGTGCAGTTATTCCGGCGGAAAAATAGTTTTGTCTCGAATGCAATTTGAGGGAAAAAATCGTGTCCGGCGTAAAAGTTGTCCAGTTGCTATGGAGATCGATTCATACGAACGGACTTCGCCGGAGGGGTTGTCAGCCATGTCGAGGAATTTTTTGGTCTTGCTATTTATTTCCCTAAATGATACATTTGAAGTTGCTCAGTAGGTAAGAGATCTCTTTTTGAAAAATTTTCATTCCGTTGCTCTTTTTTGCTATTTGTTTCTGTAAAGTATACATTTAAAGTTGATATATTAGGAAGAAATTCAGTTTTAGAAAACACTCATGCCATTGCTTTATCAATTGCATATTAATTTTAATTTCTTCAAGTAATAATTTTAAAGCTGATATGCTGCAAAGAGATTCTTGTCTAAGTATTTGTATGCCTTTGCTTTATCTGTAGTAGTCTGAGGATTGCTGAGTAGTTTCATCTCTTATGCAACTTCGATTTACCGAAAAAAGATTGGTTTAATCTATTTTACTGTGTAAAATGGTAGTGTTATTAGGAGTTGTATTTTTGTTCAATGTATCGCAAACAGAATTTATTCTTAATCTTATTATCATTGGTAAGCCTTAATAATTTATTTCATGGTTAAAAGGCTTTAATTCTGAAGGATAATTCTTTATTTCAGAGGAAGTTATTCCTATACGATGTAGTTCAACTTGAAATTTGCTAGAGAAAATTTTAGTTTTTGTAATTACTGGTAACCTTAGATCTAAGTTTTTCAATAAGAAATATTTAATTCTTGAATTAATACATTCAGAACCATTTAGCATGGGACGTAGTTAATTTCTAAGTGAGGTTATTTAGTTTTTAGCGTAATATGCTGAGTTATAGCATGATTCCTAAAAGTGAAGAAACTTTTTAAATTGCTAAAAATCCCATTGAAGTGCATAATCACGGAGTGAGTGCACTTTTTCGTTTCAAAGTATCGAAAACTTTGATACGAGGTTAATTTTTCGTGTATCGATCCAATAAGTGTGTGTGTATTCTTCGTATCAAATTCGTTGGAAGCCTTCCCTGCCGTGAATGATATTCCCAGATCCGTCGGTCCCGTCCGATGATGAACTTAATCAATCAATCACCTCCCGATACGCGTCAAAAGAGACGAGTGACAGTGGAAGCTCATTTAATCGATCCCAATATAATCGCATCCATTCGCCTACTCCCCTGTATACCCCGTTAACACTCGACATATGTCGTTGCGAACATGACGTGATTGGGCGAGTACGGCGTTCGACTCCCTCCCGTGTGAATTACTCGAAAATCACACCATAAATATAAATAATTAATAATCAATGACTTGATTTCAGGGCGAGATTGTCATCTCTCTCTTCTTGTATCCAACCCTGTGACATTAAATATTTAAAAGTGCTTGAAGACACGAGAAAAAAAAATAACGCAAAATTAGGGTAGCATTTTATATCCATTTCCAAAAAAAAACTATTCCAACTCTTAGGAAAAGAAGCAAAAACTCTCACTTGATAAATCTGTGAAACCTACTGAAAGTTGCAATTATTTTTTTTAAATAAAGAAATAGGAAAATATTTCAAATGAAAGTTACCTGGGTACTATCATGAGATGTGCCAGGGTATTACAAAGTGACCTACTGTTGCAATACGAAATCAGTACCCAATATATTTTTAGCTGTGGGCGACTGGCTTTAAAATTCTTCTTGAGATTATGGAAATGAATCTCCGTCTTTTAAATGGTGCTATTTATTAAGAGAAAAAACAAATTTTATGAAAAATATATTCAATGAATCGGAAAATAACATAAAATCACAAACGTTTACCCCGTGTGCATTTTTTGAAAAAATGATCAGCAAGAACTGATTTTAACAATAAATTAGCGAAGATAAGCAGTAAAATGAAGATAGTAATAAGAATCAAGATAAAACAAAAATAATATCTAAAATATAAAACCCAAGGTCCAGGGTCCTATTCAAATTTTTCTTGTTGTGGCATTGTTGCGTATTTTAGACCTTTGTATTGTTATGTCAATCAATGTCCATAAATCGAAGTTTGTGGGGACTTTCCAATACATTCTTTTAAATACTGAAATAATGAGAAACTTGAAAAATAATCAATACTGTTAGTCGCTTATAACTATACCAGAGGCAACGTCAATTTATCGAATGAAGATTAATCAAAACCCATTACGTCCCCTTGACAAAAACCCCCAACAAACGCATCCCAAAAATTACATTTATCGTCGAGGGAGAAGAAAAAACTTTCCGTCAATGCAACATGGCGGCGGATGGCGTGTTGCTGGGAAAAAAGGGCAGACGATCATAAAATCCCTTTTGAGGGCGAAGGCGAGAATGGTCAGAAACGAGAGGCGATTTAAAGGAAGAAGAAGTCTCTCGTGCACACACGGGAAAGCGATTTCAGTCTTGAGAATGGCGGTGATTCCGCCACAGTTCCTTTTCCTTCCTCTGCATTTGCATTCCCTCGAGGACAGCTTCCGGACTTGCAAAGGGCGCCTTCTTCTTTCCTTTTAACCCCCGCCCGAAACTCTTTAACTCCTTCAACTCCTCGACACATCCATACTCAAACGGTGGCCAACTTGATCGTACTCTCTCCGCCCCCTTTCCGACTCCTTTGGCGGTCCCTCTCCGTTGGGCTTTTTCGCCGTCCGAGATTGCGAGATTGAAAATTATCGGGCCTTTGGTAATTCGGGGAGCGATTGACGATGTTGCGTTTGTGTCAGGACCTTTCAAAGTGCGACGTTTTTATAGAGTGATGTTTGTGAATGCTTGGTTGGGTGGAATGGTAGATAAGTTAAAGGTCCATTTGTTCAATATTGCAAAAATTATTTTACGAGTACTTCTTAGCGACACGTTTTATTTATATAAATGTTAAATTCAGAGAAAACCAGCCAATCTCCTTCGAGCCATAAAAATGCTAAAATCTGTATTGACTATGCAAAGGTATCATGTGGTTGCGGAATTGGGAAATATAAAGTAATGATATCAAATAATTTGCTCATTGAGGGTGAAATTGAGATTGAAGTATTTTTTTTTTTACTCCTGTGACCTTCTTCTTGTTCATATTAGCCATAAACTGTATTGACTGTCCAAAGGTATCATGTAGTTTCGGGATAAATTTCGAAAAAATAGAATAGAAATATCAATATCCTGTTCATATCAATTCATATCCAGATAAATTATCCTCATTGTAGATAAGGTAATAATAGGAATGAAATCAAAATGGTCATCCGATGATGACATGTCCTAACTAATACCTTTTTAGGTAAATATATACGTTAAATGAAGTATTGCCACTAATTACGAAGGTTGATATACTATAAACTAAGAATTGAGAAAGAAAAGAAGTTTGAAGATGAATCAATCAAGAATCAACACTTCAAATTTCTCTGAATTTAAGTAGCCACATACAACGAATTTCTGATTAGTCAATCTTCTGGGTCAGTATAAACAGCAAGCATTTTTTTTCTTGGTTTTATGATGAATTGTATTCATCTCAGAATCAGAAAATATATTTTTTACTCACGATACATACATCAATACATACATAGATGGGATAACCTATTTTCCAGAAATCCTTTTTCCGCTCAGAATCTCAGCATGACTGCCACCTCTAGTACGTCCTTAGAATTTTTCTATTACTTCTTCCATCTTCTTCCCCGAGAAGCACCTCTGCAAGACTTCCGATAACACCGTTCGTCATATTCAATACTGTGAGGAAAAGATCCTTTAAATTAAAGTGGATCGGGGAAAGTAACTGTAATCGATAGGTAATGTGGCACATCTGTGTTCCGTCGACGTGGGCGAGATTTACGGCCGGATTTTTTTTCTCTTTTTTTTGGGCCCTCGATGCAATCCTATATTTGGACCTTATTTACGATGCTGTAATTGTCTGGAAAATCAGGTGAGAATGTGTACGGGGGGCGATAATCAAATAGCGAGAGAATGTATGTAAGATGATAGGGAACAACCCGCTTTCATCGAATACATGATTCTTTCAAAGCTGCTATAAATCACGTGTTAATGAGCGTAGCGTGAGAATTCTGTGTGTTTTGATGCCATTTATCACCGAGGGTATGTTTGTGTGTTTAAAAAGGAAAAAAAGCTTAAAGCCCCTACATTTGAATTCGTTTCAAATTTAATTTTTCCGAATTTTGTGATGTTTTTTTTATTATTTTGTTGATGGCTTCTAGCTATCTTAATTAAATTAAAAGATACGAACTTAAAGTTAAAATATATTATATTTGGAAGTATGATACTAAAGATTTTAATTACGAAAATAATAAAATAATATTAAAATTTTTGAAATTGAATTCGAAGAGAAATGAAATTAATGTAGTTCCTTAGAATTTAATTAACTCTATTCCATATCAATCTTCATTAATTCCTAGTAGAACCCATTTGTTAAATCCCCTCATATGTGTCTAAAACCATTAGAAATAATTGAAAAGAATGCCAGTATTAAAAGACTCAACTTGTATTTTTTCATTAAATGCTCGAACTACCATACAATTTGTTAAACAACAGGAATGCCCACTATCTATTTCCTCTATTTAAATCTATAAGATTTGAATCATCATAACAATTATAACTTTTATCCAATTATGCCGTACTCATTTAATCTACACCTAAAACTAAAAATGTATGACATATTTCAAATAATAATGAACCATTTGTATTTGGTAAGTAAATAACTTATCGGGTTCACAGTGTCTATTCCTCATTGAAATTTCAGTCATTGACTAAATTAGAGTAAGAATTTCATCTCATTTAATAATGCTACGTTCTACTTAGCTTTATGGCGCACTCTGTGTGTCTCAAGTAGTAGTTTTGAAAACATATATAGGAAATCACTCCAATTACGGGTCCCACTTGGAATCTACCTAGTGTGCTTAGTGCCTTTATCGTGTTTTCGCTTCACTGATAGCTTAAGTTTTCGTCTCCGAACAGTTTAGACCCACCTTTGGGTCGGCGCTAATGGTCCCTTTGAAGAAAGAGAAAGTTTTTCTTTCCTTATCTCTTCTCGACGAGGCCCCAGGTGGTGCGTTGTGCACCCTTACTTCTCTTGCCATGTCCTCACATCCTTAACAAGTAAACAGCAGTCACATACAAGTTTACCATTTAATTAATCCATAAAAATACATCTGGTGTATTCCAAATGGATTACGCCTGTCCCAATTACTACTAATCGTTGATATAAGTTTTACTATGAAAGTGATCATTTAATAAGTAAAACATAGGAGTGATACATGAATAACCATATCCATATACGAGTGGGATATTAGATTTCTACTAATTAAAATACTCGTTGATTGTCAACGGGGAATGGAAATTGATAAAAACCAGCATAAAAGCATTGATCCGAAAACTTGTTTCAAATGTGTTGGTATACTTCCTTTCAAACCATTAAAAAAAGAAAAATAAAGCCATGATTAACTCCAAAGATGCACTTCATCTTCGATATTCAGTCTATAATATATGTTCTATGAAAAATGTCATTAATTTTGGCAACATGCATTTAATGATAAACAAATTTACTAGAAAGTTATATCCAATTCAGCGCCAAATTTACGGATAATCATTCAAAATGGCAACTGAAGATAAAGGAAATTAAGATGATAACACAAAAGTGTGAAATTAATGGGCACTCTCAAAACCAACGATGTTGAATGTAGCATTATTATTATTAATAATTTGTTATTATAACATATGTTACATATTTTATACGTTATAATGTAATGTAAATATTAAATTGTTTACAGAACATAAGTGTGTCATAAAGCTGAGTGGCACTTCAATACTGGAATTCATAACATATACAGAGAACACAATCAAATAACACAAACAAAGGGAACGAAGCGGGATTGGAAACAAAAAATACGCTATTTCCTTTACTCTAGATGAGAATATGCATAACGATTTCCACGTAAGAGAGAGATTTTGAGCATTAGCAAATTTATAAGTATGGTCATTTATGGGGATGTGATTATCTCACAGCATAATGCACTATCGCATGTGCAATTTTATCCCTCTTAGCGGGAAATTACTTCAATGGAAAGTTTTTAAAAGTAGAATTTACTCTTCCCTTTCATATCCACCCATTTTATTCCGCGGATTTGCCCTTTTCAGCCGGCTTTTAACGTCTCCCATTCCAATCACATTTCGGGCACTCTTTTTATAAATTTCAAGCAATTTTATTCCATCCATCGCCCCTTCCCGCATTACTTCCCCGGATTTATTTTCCCATCATTTTCCAGACTCAGTATCATCAGATGGTGCAAAGGGTCTTTCATCCCATCACCTAAAGGGAAATCCAACTTCAAGACGAATTTATCCCCCATCTCTTTTCGAATGCATCTTCATCAGTTCAAGGGGAACGGTTTCCCCTCTTCGCAAAACACCCCTCTTTATAATAATCTATCAATTGATCATGTTTGCACTGTTTTGAGGGGAGAGATGTTAGTTTAAAATGTGTTAAAGCCCCAACACCTTAAGGGGAGGAAAAAGCGCGCTTACTTTTCTGATAATACATACTAGAGTTTTCTAACTTTCGGTAGGTTCATGTGCATTCAAAAATTCCTATACAACGCCTTCTCCTTAATTTCCTTATAGCTAACCCCACCCTTTTAAGTCGTCTAAAATCTGTCTTTGTCTTTCCCTGTTTTTTTTTCCCTGAATTCTACCCTGATTTACAGACTTTAGCAGTCCGTCCCCTCTCATTGTTTGACCCACCCAATTCCTCTGCCGATGCTTAATCTTTTCAATCAAAGCCCTTTCCTTCCTAACCATCTCCAACAATTCCGTGTTTGTTTTCCTCTCAACCCAACTTACTTTTTCGATTTTACGCAATAATCACATTTCGAAAACCTCCAAATGTTTGTCTTCCTCCTTTCTTAATGTCCACGTTTCGCACCCGTAAAGCAGCACACTCCAAACCAAGGATGTCACCATTATTTTTCTGATTCCCTTGCCTAGACATTTGGTCATCAATTCCCTTCCCTTCACAAAGGCTTCCTTGGCTAAGGTTTTTACTATCTTCATCTTTGTATCTTTCATTCCAAGATAGAGTAATTCCCAAGTAAGAAAATGTATCCACCTGCTCTAGCTTTTCCCCTTCCTCCCTTAATGTTGTTGTAGGCTTAGACTTATTTCCCTTAGTGAACTGCGATACTTGGGGTCCACGTTTCGCACCCATAAAGGAAAAACTTCCACAACAAGGATTTTACCAATCTTTTCCTGATTTCTTTGTCAAGACCTTTGGCCATCAATTCGCATAACATCCCTCTTTATGATTATATATCAATTGGTCATGTTTGCAATGTTCTGAAGGGGAAGGTTAGGTAAAAAACGTGTTAAGGCCCCAACACCATAAGGGGAGAAAAAAGCGCGCTTACTATTCTGATAATAGAAAAGGGAACCCCGGGACAGCGGGGGAATATTAATCGGGAGCTTGCCCCCAGAACCCCGTTCCTCCGGCCGCGTAGGCATGGGGCATAAAAGCAGGCGAGACGCGACGAAGATGAAGTTCTGTTTCCTTATTTATTGGGCCATTAAATCCCGCAATCTTAACGAAACCTTTTATTTAGCCCTCCCCCGCGTGGGCGGAGATAAAGCGAGTTAAAAAAAGTCGCCATTAAAGAGAATAAAAAGGGCGTAAAAAATTCGCGGGCCTTTGAAACCGTGGGGTAGTGGGAGGCATCGCTCGGATATCGTTTCCATTATACCCCGTTCGACTTTTATTTCGATTGGGGATCTTTTATTCCTCAGCCTTTTGATTCCTTTCGTTCTACCCCCTCCGCCGTGTTTCAACCCTCTCTCTCTCGAGTTCTTTTTTATCCGCCGCTATTCTTTCGAGTCTCACAAAGTTCTTCACCTCCGTTTCCGCTTTTCCAGTTCCGGAGTTTAGGGATAAAGGGGCTGCCCTTTTTACCCCTTGCTATCCAAAAGGGGGCGTTTTTAACTTTTCTCCCCGCGCTTCAAGTCGTTCGGATTACTTGTACTCAAAGGGGGGGCAATGGATGATGGGAAAGGCGGCTTCATTGGGCGGGTCTGGACGGTGTGTTTAAATGCCCGGGTGTAAAGGAATGCATCATGCTATCCCATCTGAAGATTATCGTCCGCCGAAAGTGCGAGGAAGTTGATTTGGAGAACTTTGAGGCTGGAATAGCGGGGATGCTCGAAAGCGAAGTCGAGCATTTGAGACTGTCCGTAAGAAGTGTTTATTTTGAGGTTTATGCGATAAAATGGCGTCGGAAACCTTCGAAGAATGGCATCTCTTTGTAAAAGGCGCTTTGAGTACGGACGTATCTTTCTTAAGCTTCATATAGGACCATGTTGTTAGTTAGGAAGCAAAATAGTTGAATTTAATGTATGAATTTATTTACATTGTGAATAAATCTTCATATATCTAACTTATTGAGCAGTCGTTGAAAAGAGGTCAGAATGTTCAAAAGTAAATAATATCGTAATAATACAAACGGTATTTAAACTTCCAGGAGCTGAAATTTCATGAAAGGGCGTTGGATTTATTATAATTTACGCTTTATTCAATCGAAGGATCATAATAAACTGAATTTAAGTATATTAAGGTACTTCCCAAGGAAAAACGTACTTGAAAAAAGTCTGACGGCCGGGAAAGTCCGTTTTTCCTTGGGAAGTTTCCTGGGTGCACGCCCTTAAGTGCAAAGTCACCTTAACCCTTTCCTTATTTATATTAAGGTAATTGAATACATTATTGAGATTCATTTTATGTCAAGATTTAATGAGGGAGAAATATCATATTTTTGAGGAGCTTCTTTAAACAATAAATAAAATTTCTGCCTGAGCATATTAGCAGTTTATAGATATAGGACACTTTTGCTGTCTTCATTATAGTCTTTTCAATATTTTCAGTTGAAATTGGACGTATTCTTTACGGTAAATGTTGCAGTATTTTGCAAAATTGATTTCCTTACAAGTTAAGGAATGATTATGCTCTTATCCAGTAGGTGATCTAAATGTAAAGATGCAGAAGAAAGTAATTTCGAATATTTAAAAATTTACAGATTAACTCTTCCGTTCCTTTGCATTTATCTAGGGCATATTTAGAAGACAGATATATTACAGCTTGCAGAATTTGACGTAACAACTTTCGTCAACTTCAAAAATGTTCCACACCAATCTTTACTAAAAATTCGTACCTTGTCCACCTAAATCTCCTAAGTAAAAATTACCAATTAAGAAATTTCGGTTGAGATACTTCGGACGCTATCGTTACGTCTAATCTCCATGCAAGAGCGTAACTAAATTTTTGAGGTATTTTTAGCCACGCGAAGGATAGAGTAGGCATCCTCTTTTTGACCGAGCGAAAAGGGGTATCAGTTTTTTGATGGAGAAGGCTATCAGCCTTAGGAACTGAGTGAACTCTTGAAACAAAGAGTAATTGACCGTGCAGTAATCTCCTGGTTAACGGAAACCTCTGGGAACAAAGCTCTTTTGCAGGGAAAAGGATTGGGTGCTTTCACGGCGAAAGAGGCGAAAAAATCGAGAGAAAATCCTCCGAAATAACTCGAAGCAAAGCAAATGTGTCACAGGAATTATGGAGCCCTTCTACGAGGCTCTCTTTTCAAAGATCACCGAAACCATGGTCACCAGAGGCCAAACCTCTTCCGGGGGTACCTTGGAAACTAATTACGTACGTTTTAAAGAGATGGTGAAGCATAAAAGGGACAAGGGGATTCGAATTTTAAATTGGAATGTTAAAGGGAAGTAGAATTTTTGTCGTTGCTTCTACCTTTGTGTAAGTTAGAGTTCTTTTTAAGGTGTAATTTCAGTATGTTGATAGGATTACTTGGACAGGGACTGAAAAATCTCAGTTTCACTTAGTATAGTCGTTAAGTAATTATTCGGTGTTAGATCTATTTGTGGCCTCTATTATCAACGTACACTATAAAAGCTTTATCTATTTGCTGTTAGGATTATTCTTAACATAAATTTAGGCTGTTTTATATATTTCTGGAAGCAGTAATATTTCTTGTTCCGTGTGTTTGTTATGTATTCATAGCCTAACTAATTAACTAATCCCTCATCAAAAGTGACAAATGTAAATTAATAAAAAAATGTCCAACTATCATTTTATATTCCTGTCCTCCTGAATAATTAAAATTTGATATGAGATTCGAGTTCAACAATCGGCTAAAGGGGACTGGTTATTTATAATTTCAAAATTATTTTACAAACTTTTCTTCTTTTTTGGTTATTTCTCGCAATTTCGAATATATAACAATGTTACACGACCAAAATAAGTCTCCTCAATTTCCCATATTTTTGTACTCGCCTCGATTTCGTAAGACATCATATCTGATTTAAATTTGCAAATGAATTGAACCTTTAAAATTCTAAAATTTAACCTTATAAGTATTTTTTATGAAGGAATTGTCATCCCATGACACATTTGGAAAATATATCTCGATTTGTAACAGATCATTAGCCCTCTAATTAATCCTTAAATATCAAATTTAATTTTCATCTCAAAGAAACTTTCTATCTCATCGGGAAGCGAAATGAAATTCATCTATTTCAAATGCTCCTATACTTATCTTACGAATAGCTTATGTCTTGAATGAATAAATATATAAATACATACACAACGGTTATTATCATGTAAGATAACAATAGAAGAATATACCCTTCCATAAAGGTGAATACAGCAGGGGAACATTTGTATCTAAAAATACGGCACCTTATTTATATCTCCGAGGGAACCATGTTCAAAAAAGCACATATCCCCCGATACAATCATTTTTCTCTCCTTCCGTCGTCGATCAAACACGGAATTATTTCTGCACTCCTTTTAAGCATTTACTCCCCGATCCTCCTCACGTATCCCCGAATTCCTTTTCCTCTGAAATACGCCGTTCCTTTTATATTCGAGGGCACCTCGCGGCCTATGCAAAGGAATCTATTCAGAATGAGACAGGGAGGAGCTTAAGCCCAGCGGAATTGACTTTGTCACCCATTTAGATAAACAATAGGGGTTCGCTACCGCAGTATATTTCCGGTCCCTCCCTTCTTTTCCGAACTCTTCTTCTCATTTCGATTGCTCTTCCATCGACCCTTTAGCCATTCCCGCGTTTGCTTCAGTTCCATTTATTTCTCCGTTTCCGGCGATAATCTCCATGGCGTCGGGCGTTATCTCGTCAATGTTTTTTCCGGAAGTAAGGATTCCCAGATGATCTCTGTTTATTCTTTCGTTAGAAATGATCATTTCAAGATCGGCGTTACTCCCGCATTCTCTCTGTTTCTCCTCTCCTGTCGTTATCTTTGATTAGCTCAAGGATGGGGAGTAGTATTTGAAATTTATCTGTAAATTGAAGGAATCCATCCTTCCATTTAATATACAAGATGAGATTCTTTGAGTAAACATGCAACGTTGATCCAAATTTGCGACTATAATGAAAATAAAATAAACGAAAGATGTTGGATGACATAAGGAAAACTGATGAAGAAGATTCTAAATATACTACCCTTTACAAATGATAGAACCAAGTTTGGCTAGACCCTAGCTCGTAAAATAAGTGGAAAATAGTGACTTGGCTGGAACTTGAACCTCGGGTAATTTATTGTATTCCAAGTATATAAAAACCAAACTTTGAATTTTATGTTTTCATAAATTTACCTATGTACTACATTTACCACTGTAGATACATTCTTTAGGACACTCCCTGAGTTTATATAATCTATAGAAGAGTAGGAAATTTGAAATTCATGTAAATTTATGTAATTTTTGATAATGATCCCTCAATGATTGGTACTTGAAAACTTTCTTCCTATCGGCTGTAGGACTGCAATTCTCTATGGACTTTGAAGCTTAAACATTAATGTATCGACCTTACGTTTTTTTCATAAAAAACGTGAGTAATTATTCTTTATCTTCTTATTGTTATAAGAATTCCATCGCGTTAACCACGGGACTTGATTTAGGCCACCAATTTTCCCGATTAAAATTATTCCATAAATATTATAGTATTTCCCCTCTCTTCATATACCCCTTATTCTGCGAATACAAACTTTCACTGGGACATGTGAGTCATTTGACGTCTCTGATTGTCATGCCGTCAGTGCCCGTCGGCTTCCTTCCCCCACTACCTCTTCAATTCATCCCGTCCAAGTACCATTTTTGCATATCTCTTACCTTTCTGCCCAATCTCCATTCCCTTTCTCCCTGTTATTTGCCTCTCGCGCCGTGAGCCCCTCTCCCATGCACGCCACCATGCATCAACGTGAGGGAGAAAAGACTTCCGACCTTAGCTCAATAATTCTTCCGTTTTCCTCTCCGTTTTATTTCGGAATAAAAAAAGGTTTAATTTTTTCCCTCTGCTCCTTCCCACTGAAGCGATGGGAAATGGCATGCGGATTCCCTTGGATATCGACGAGGCGCCGGCCATTTTCCCCCTTTTAGGATTCTTTTTCGAGAGCGACATCTGTGAATGGATTCCTCGAACTCCTCAGGATACTTCCTCTTAATTATCTGCTCTTTTTTTCGGAACGGATATTTTTTCAACTCGATTTTTTCCCTTTTTTTTTAGTTTTCGTTGTTTGTAGCCGTGAGAGTTAATGTGTCGCGAGTTTTCCTCTGTGGAAGTTTTCGAATCGAGCTTGATGGATAACCTCGTTTAATATCTTTGCTGTCATTCTTAGCGGCAACTTTTTCCTCGAAATGAAAAATTTTGTTTTCCCGCTTCCGAGCGAGATCACGCCTTCCCATTCCTGAATTAAGTATCCCACTCTCTTTCTCTCGAGAAATTTTCATCGACAAACCAAACAGTTGTTGCCTTCGTTCAAACGTCGCATAAGAGAGTAATGAACACTCGAAAAGCGTTTTTAATAACGCATTGTTCCATCAGTTTTTCTTCCGGACGTCCTCAAGCGTGAAGGGATTAGAAGTTTGCGGTCGTAGTTAATTATGCAGAAAGCTTCAATCCCGAAAAAGGACAGGTCGGCGTTATTTTTTAAACAGTCGTGTAAATGGAAAGCGCATTATGAAATGCGGTCTTTTCGTTGATCATAATCTCTTTTAAGGGATTGGGGGAAGAGTTGGGAATTCACTTTGTTATCGATTCAATGCCTGCTTTCTCTTTTTTTTATTGATATGTGGCTTTGTCGGTGAATCGGAGAAATGTATTCGCGAAGACCGACACTTCATACTCGTGGCACTTTAGAGAAATGGGCGTTAATTGATTGCCTTGAGAATAGCCAACAGTGTATAGGGAAACTTTATTATAAAGTTTTCTATGAATGATCTAGTAGTTAGTCCACTAATATCTTGAATATCTCTCACGCCTATAAGTGTGCCAAATTCAGAAGTTTCCATTTCATAAGGGATACAATTTCGGCAAGTGCTAACCATTCCTTAAATGAGGTGTCGCTTTAGTTTAGAGAAAAATTAATTTTGGAGAGAATTAAATTTTATTATTTAACGTATTATATACTATTTAAATCAATAAGTTTATTTCTAATCGTCTCAAATGTATGTATGATTGACATATACCTCAATCACTTACAATACTGTTACTAACGATTTATATTTATTATGTTTAATTCAAATTTAAATGTAATTTTTTAATCGAAATTATGGGTTTACAAATTTCCAAGTGCATTTGTGTTAAAATTTCTACAACTTCCATAAATTATGAAATATTGCAAACTGATAGGAAAATGATGAACGTAATACAACGCACTTGTCATATACTATAATAAACACTTATTTCAACCTTTTATTAAAGATTTATTGGCATTTGGTTACAAACTAGAAAACATGGGTATACATAGGAAGCAATGGAAACGGGGACCAATAAGTCGATGATTTCATTGGACTCATCAAAGAGCTTTTACTAATGATGATGAAATTTTGCCTCACCAAATTCAATACGTTTTCTAACGCAATTCTCTTAATTTTTCTCTCAGGTTAATCCGATGGTCAACATGGAGGAGCACCGGTGCGAAGACCACAGACTGCCTTGCTTCGGCACCCCTCCTCCCCAAACAGAGTCCTCCACACCCCCGTCGACCCCCTTCCCACCTCCCTCCACCCTCCTCCCCCTCCAACCCCCGCCTACATCGCCTCGCTACCTCCTCCTCCTCCTCACCACGTGCTCCACGCACCTCCTGCACCATTTAAAAGCAATAACCTCGATCGAACGACTCGACCGCCGACCCCTCCGGGAAGCGCGGGGTCGTCGGCGGGATATCACTCGTTCCTACGCGTTCCTCATGCTCTCCTGGCTGCTCGTCGCTTGGGCGCCCTACGCCGCCGCGGAGCAGAAGTTCGCGATGCAGCCCATGGACCAGACGGCCATCGTCAGCAGCAGGGTGACCCTCCCGTGCAGAATCACCGGGAGGGCCGGAGCGCCGCAGTGGACGAAGGACGACTTCGCGCTGGGAACGGACAGGAACCTTTCGGGTTTCGACAGATACGCCATGATCGGAAGCGATGAAGAAGGTAGGTTGGATGGTTAAGTTCTAAATGAACTGGTAGTCTCTACGACTAGGTTTCCCCCGAAGTTGGACTCCAAGGTTGGCAACCTTGAAGAGTCTTCAGAAATAAAATCAATTCAGAAATAAAGCAATTATCAAAAAGGAAGATATAGGACCAAAGATTACACATCTAATTCCAGTAGATGTTTTTGGGCTTTTTTTGCCGTATAACAGATGTGGATATTTCTTGTGGAAATATGTAAAAGGTTAATCTTTGTTCCTTCAAAATTATTCTTTACTTGAAACATCACTACTAAGCAAGGTAACCTTATGAGAATTCAATGACTCCTTTTACCATTTCAAGAATGCTCTCAAGTTTCCAATAAAGTCGATTTTAATTAATATGTTTAAGGATCACTTTTTGGGAAAACGTAGCACGGAAGAATTTTTTTACAAATTTTACTTGATAACACTTATGCATTCCTGTAGTAAAACCCCTTAATTAAATTGGAGATAACTGGTTTCTCTACAATCTACTCAGCAGTTTTACAAAATGCTCAATTTCGTGAGTATTGACGTTATCCTCTATTGTACATGTTAGAAAAATAATAACATTATCACAAACATTTTAATGTGATAATGTTTTCACGAATTCGCACTTCTTAATGTAAAGATCGCAATTTCGTTAATATGAAACCATCGCTCTAAAAATTGTTCACTAGAAGCTTAGGTTTCCTTGATAACAATTTTTTCTAAAACTCTTTCTGAAAAACATTCATTAGGGAAGAGGTTGAACATAGAAGTATTTGAAAGTATTTTCCATGGCTACTCCAAGATTCAACGGTCCCAAACTTTAATCCCTCGTGTTATTTGCTACTGACGTCCCCCATATTTTCCTTTTCGCCTTCGGGAAAGATTTTCACGCTTCATAATAGGAGAATCTTTAACCAGAAGAGTCACACGACGTTTTAATTGCATTACGTTACCCGCAACCCCTCTCATCCGCTCTTGGGCGGATCCTGATTAATCTGTTTCGGGGTTATAATAAATTTAAGTTCAAATTGTATTGGTTTCCCTCCCTCATCGCTCTCCGTCTCCCCCAAAATACACCCCTCCTCCGATGCAGGGGTTAATGAAGAAAATTCAAAGCGAACGCCATGAGTAATACAGTCTCGTGGACGAAGTAGATTCAAAGGAGCGTAAATCTCAATGTTGTGACATGATCCAAATGGAGATATACGTGGTACATGAATTTTGTAATCAGTTATTATTTTAAAAGATATTTACCGCTCGGAGCTATCTTTATAGCGGAATTGATTCGTTAATATTAGACGGAAAATAATTTGATGGGAAGATATTCTGTTCAAAATCATTCTTTATTTTTTAGCAGATGTTTAAATTAATAAAATCAGTGTTTCTTAAAATCTTTCAATAGATATCACCGTAAAAAATACAAATGAGAATGGCTCAATATTTTAGTCCATCATTATTAAATTAAATTAATTAAAGAAAATTCTAAATTAAACAAAAACACGAATATGTTTTCCTATTTTTTCTAACTTTTATGTGTCTTATGCAGCTAAAGCGATTTTACAGCAATTAAAAATCTTAAAAATTAAAAATATCACCTTGGCTCTAAAAATATTGCAGTGGACATCATCATAATAAAAATTACAACTGAAATAAATTTAATATCTTGGACCGTCATTTGAAGTAAAAAACATACAGATATTTTTACAATTTTTATAACATTTTATGTATCTTACCTATATCTATAGCGATGTTACATCTATTATTTTCTGGGAGGTTGTGATTATGGAAATTCACTTTGATCAATCATTGCCGAACGCTATGAAAAAGTTTACTCCCAGATCATAGTATTGCATGTCTGTTGACTTATTCCGTCTATATCTCGATGACTTATTGTTGAAAGAAACAGCAAACTACCTCACTCCTCATCTCGCCTAGAAAACCTCATTCTCACTTTTGGTTACTGGTTTTGTGGGGCTTGATATCAGCCTTCGGACTGAATAGTTAACTAATTGGTTTATCAGATACAAGGCACTCAGCCGATTAAAGGAATTATAGTATCAAAAATTGTTATGAAAATAAATTAATGTATCATGATTCCAATAGCAGCACTAACTGTGATTTTCCTTTCAGGTGATTATTCTTTGGATATTCATCCAGTGAGGCTAGAGGACGATGCAAGGTATCAATGCCAAGTGGCTGCAGGGCCAAATGGAGAGCCCGGGATAAGATCTAGGTTCGCCACATTGACTGTGCTGGTCCCGCCCGAGCCTCCGAGGATTTTGCCGCAGCCAGGAGATGTGGTGACTCCTGCGGGCACCGAATCCGCTGGGAAAGGATCGTTCATCCCCAGCAACCCCATGTCTCTCCTCACCACCGAGGACAGGGAAATCCAATTGGAGTGCGTCTCCAAGGGAGGAAAGCCAGCCGCGGAGGTGAGATAGTCACCAAATCATGTGTCATGATGCAATTGAAGCACTCATTTTAAACTAAACAATAAGCAGTATGAAACAAAATTTTAGCAGGAAAAGTTTTACAATCCTTAACCCGGACTTTCAGTGTTTTCATATACGATTAAAAATTCACTTTCTGTAGCAGTTAATTGTTTTAATATCAAGTAGAATGTTATTGCTGAAAAGTTCATTAAAGTAACACAAATGGCCTTAATTTGAAATCTAAATTACTAGGTTTTAATACGTGATGCTCAATTATTCTACTAGCTCTGCAAATACTAGCGCGCTCCTGGATAGCACTAATAATTATATCAAAGCAATCTTCACCTTTTGATGCATTTTCTTATTAATTATGTTATATTCTAAATGTATAATTACCATACTAAGTAATTGCCTGAAACATATGCATACATTTATATACTTAAATATCGATGTCATGAGGGTCTGGACGGTATATTTTAAGGAATAAGACAAAATTTTAAGTGAGACATCAAACTCAGGGCAGGGAAATCGATATTACCTCAAATTTTGTGCTGATATAACTATCAATTAGAATATTATTAGAATTTAAACTGATATAATTATTAAAGTTTTGAAATTAAGATTATCAATATTAAATATGGGAAAAATGTTGTGATTATTGAAATTTAAAAAGTCAATACCAGCAGTCGCAATGTCTTATAAGTGTGATTTTCATCATCTGAAATCTGCAGTTTGCGCTGATTTACAAATACTCCTTGCTTATATTGAATAAAAGAAATTTTTAGAAAAATTTTAATTATAATCCCAGGAGAAGCAACCAGAAAAAGCGATATGACTAACTACAGCACAGGTTTCTCTTTTGCTACTTGGTTCGAGTCCCAGTCATGTCGGTATTTTCGCTGCTGTTTCTCCTCTTTCTCTCCCCTGTAAAGCCACACAGCTTTACGTGCAATGATATCCATTTCTTTTTCCCCCATTCTTATCTTTCTGGAATTAATAAAGCTAATCTTTCTGGAATTAATAGAGCTAATCCTTTATTCCTTCACTCTCCTCCTCAGATCACTTGGATCGACGGACTAGGGAACGTCCTCAAGGACGGGGTGGAGTACATGACCGAACTCCTTCCGGACAAGAAGCGCCTCACCGCTAAATCAATCCTAAGGCTGACCCCGAGGAGGGAACACCACCGACAGGTCTTTACCTGTCAGGCGCAGAACGCGGCGGACAGGACATACCGCTCCGCAAGGGTCCGCCTTCTGGTCAACTACGCCCCGAAGGTCACTGTCAACGTGTCAGCCATCAGGAGACCGATCCCTCCGCCCATCCACAGGCCTGAGGATGAGGTCGAAGAGGGAGGCGGAGTGTATGCCCTCGCAGGGGGTCCAGAAGCGGGCGTTGCCCTCGGTTCTTCAACAGCCATGGCGTCCTCCGCATCCCACACACCGTCTACAACCACCATCACCACCGGCTCCCTCATCAGGGAGTTCGACGAGGTGCGGCTCACCTGTTTGGCGGATGCGAATCCAGACACGGATTTGGTTTATCGGTGGTTCATCAACGAGGAACCGGTGGTGGGTGGCGTGATATCCGGTACGGGGGCCCCTCCTGGTATCCATGGCGAGCCCTTGGATGGTGGTAACCTGGTGGCTTCGGCCGTGGCGGTGGACCCCACCGTGCTGGTCATCTCCAACGTGAGTCGAGGGTTCCATGACGCCATCGTGAAGTGCGAGGTCCACAACGCTGTTGGGAAGAGCGAGGAGTCCGAAACGCTGGATATAAGCTGTGAGTACCAATTTAAAGCATTTTTCGTCTTTTTAATTGCCTCAGAAATATAGGAAGAATCGCGTGTAAATAGCCATGAACGCGTTCGCTTTTAAAATAAGCGGTCCTTAAAGTCCATAAAGTATATTGATATCATCATAGTGAATGTCGACGATAATTATCGTCCATATAAGCGCGTTCCTTTATTTCATAAGGTAAAGCTTAATAGTTGTTGACTAATTATTGTATTTAATGTTGGGGTTAAGACTAGTAGATAATGAATATTTAGGCTGATAGGGACCCTTTAATAATCAGCGATTTTGTTGAAATTACCAGTACAGATGCGTTAAAGACAAGTAATTAGAGTCTTTTATCTAAGTTCATTATGATTGGAGAAACTGTCAGATGATGCAGTGATAATCTTCTTTAACTTCTTTGGAAGAATATGACATTAAACCATGTAAAATAGATAATGGATATTAAAAATTTAGGGTCACTTGAAATAATGGACACTTTTGTTGAAATTACAAGTATGTATGCATTGGAGATAAGTAATTAGAGTCTTATACTTAAGTTTTTCGTAATTGGAGAAACTGGCAGATACTGTAATGATAATCTTCACCAACTTCTTTTGAAGAGTATGATATAGAATTATATAAAATAAGGAATATATTTGTAAAAGGTTACCAGTATCCCTGTTATGTTATCATAATTACTAGAAGAAAGGAGTAACAACCTCTGTAAGAACTGTACATAAGAACCACCAAGCCCAAAATTTAGAAAGGATTAGGAAAAGCACGTTTACTTTTAGTCATTTTAGTCGTAACTTATGTGAAAACTTGGTAAAATCTAGAGATTTTCCTTCGAGAGGGTGGATATAGGCTTAAGAGGGTAGAAGTTCCTTTCCGAGAATCTTTTAGGAGATGATTTGAAATTATGGGAAAAGTTCCAAAACCGAGCAAGTTGGGTTTCGTGCAATAAATTGATCAGTGGTATCTAAATTATAATATTGTCCAATGGCTAAAAGAAACGTTAATGCTCTCTCAAGAACGTTTCCACTAATTTATTGTTTGGGTTCTCTTTATGTTTATTCCATAACATGTCATGCTATAAGGTTTACGATTGCTTCTCAGTATCTTAACTTAAATTGAGGAGCTAGGAAACTCTCTCTTTTCTAACATCCCCATTGCATTTGAGTGTGCGTTTCTCACTGCACTTCTGTTTGCGAATTGTTCAGTATATCAGGTCAGAAAACTCAGTTTTTACTTGATGTACCTGGTTTCATTAGTAAATTATCACTATTTTATTAAACCTTTGTGTGGCTGAAAGTTGTGGTTTTGAAAGAATGAGGTGTATATTTTGTATTATTTTTTTGTACATCATTACATAAAGTAATACAAAATAATGATTATTTCATCATTTAGTATCAACCTATTGCATGAAACTTGAATACGAGAAGACTTAACAAAATTCTTTTCAGTTATATCATGATTTTTAAAAATTCCCATGGAAAATAATGCAGCCAAAAATATGATCAGAGAATAACCAGAGAATTTATTATATTTTAAATATATCAGATAGTTTCATTATTAATTAAAGATTGGTGTATTGATTGAAAAATAGTTGATATATGTACGAACAACAATTGATTTAATTGCTAAATCTATCGTGAAATTTAAAAATATGGGATTTTCAACGTCATTTTTTTAATAATACAGGTAATATCACAATAACCATTTTGAGATTACCATGATTTTTCTATCGAACAAAATTTTAACATTTTTGGAGAGTGCATAGTATTTGATTAGTTGTTGGACTTATGCGATGTTTATCTAGTATAGCTGTTAAAACTCCTCCTTGTAGATGGCTTTATCGGAGAAATCTATCTTTTTAAGATCTTGTTGTCCAGACTGCCACCCTCTGCCTAATTTTGGCCCACAGAGGGCCAAGTTTGATAGCAGTCAACATCGTTAATAATCATTTAATCATGAGAAATTTAAGAATTAACGATGGCATATAACTAACCTTTGCTTATATCAAATAAAAAATCTTTGCAACAAACGCATCTTCACCTGGTCTAGTAAAACTATGGGCCCACTGTTTTATGCCTCAAGATTCACTATTTATCACTCGTACCCGAGAAAATATTCCCTCCTTTGAGCACCGTACGGATACATCAGCGGTAATAGAGGCGAAAGAGGGGTAATTAGACAAGGACAGATGGCCGCGCATAGCGTACGCTATCTCTCCGTCTCGGTAGAATAGCGGCGGACAAGTAGCGCCAAGATTCCATCGGATCCAAATCGCCCCGCTTAGTAAAACGGCGGATGAGTAATGGGCCTAAGTGAGAAACGTCATAAGCAAGGCTAATGCGCCCCACACTGAATACGTGTCGCTGACACCCATTTCCTCTAACGCCTTCGGATCACCGCATCCCCACCGATTCGTCGTGAAACACTTTGCATCTCTAATATCGCCTCGAACGAGGGCATTTCTTCAGTGTCATCTCGCGGTCTTGCGTCTCCCGCGTCGAGGGATGCATAATTTATCAGCGTCGGCGTCGGGGAGGTGGGCGGGCGGACCCTAATTCCCTCGGTCCACTTAATACGCGCTAAATACGGCTCCCAGTGGGGATGTGATTAGAAAGCGGACGATTAAAATTTAATGAGCGTTTTCGGATATCTGGGCGAGGTCGTAGATCATAGGGAGTCTTAAAGAGGTGCTCTTTTGTATATAAAGGGCATTGACTCGTCGACGAGGATTGCCGTATCGGTTAATCATCCGGAAATGCGTGAGCTATTCATCCGAGTTGACACATTTTCTCACTGTTCTTTCAAGAACGAATGGGCATCCAGCGTAATATAATGTTTATTATGTTATTCTATCAAATAATGCGGGGTTTTCCAACAAATATTTCATTAGCGTATTATTTCTAGAAAGTTTCATTTAAATTACTAGCCTGTATTTGAAGTGGTACAAATTTTATTTGTATTATGCCGTGAATTAATAAAACACAATACTTGCTTTCGATTATTTTGTATTAAAAATATTAACCAAACGATTATTGATAAACAATAATTTATAAAATACAGTGAAAAATGAGTACCATTGGCAAAGTATGGTGGTATAGGTTCAATTCGTATTGGTTCAGTATAAATTACTGAAAATGTCTTAGGAGGTAATTGTCTATGAAAGGAGTACACATTTTTATTCGCGCAATCTGAATTCAATGTAACTCTAAATAATCGGATTTTAGGCGAATTAATCTAAAGCTGTCTCCAATTAAGCATTATCAATTACTTTTATTGAAATTATGTTACATTAGACCAATCATCAATTTTAGCTCAATATTATTAGCTTATTAATTGCGTTGATAAAGGGAATATTATATAAAATTTTAGTCAATCTAATATACTGGTAAAAGTCATATTCACCAACGTCCATTACATTAATATTAGCTCTTCTAAAGATAAAAAATATACATCTTCATCTAGGGAATCTAATAGAGAAGTAAAAGTATAACCTTTGGTCCCCTCTTAATATATCGGCGCTAAATTACTTTAAAAAAATGAACCCTTAAAAATTAGATTTATCATCCAAACTAAGCTATTAACCATACGTGGACCCCCACCCTCACAAAAAATACTTCGTTTACCAAGCAGCAACACTTCCATGAGGCCAAATTGACAAATGCCTTCTCCATCCAGGGTCTCGACGCCTTTTAAATTGACGAATATCCAGGGGCTGCTCCGGAAAGGCTATCTCCTTAAAGAGCCCTTGGAAGATCTCTTTTTTCCTCAGCCCTCATTAAGACGGAGGGGAAATACAGCGGAGATTTAATCAGAGAATAGGCGTTAAAGATTGGGCCTACAAATTCCGAAGTGGCAAAGCGAGACCGGACTCATTTTCGGGGTAATTAAGCGGAAAGCTGCTACTTCCGGTGGTATTTTCAGCGATAATATTTACGCAGGAATAATTCCGTCTCATTAATTGAGAGACGCCCCCTATCGCCCGCCTTGAAAGAGATTTTTTACACATTTAAATATCCACGCCTTTTTGCTTCAAATTTCACGCATTCACACTTCCAGACACGCAATCTTCGCTCAGAACGTTATCTGATGCCTTTTTAAGGAGATGACGTTCAATAGGGCTTCTAACGAAGCTAAAATGCATAATACATTTCAATGTGACGTTTGAATACATTTTGCAGTGTAGTGTGTTCCGGTTCAGAAATAAGTCCAATTGAAATAAGTGTTTCTCAGCTTATTATTGTTTCATCCTTTTGTATTCTTAACGTTGTGAGACTTTCAAGTTTATTTTTAGAAAACGTTTTGAAGCTATTTCAAAAGCGGTAGTATTCTATAAGGTAATATTCTCCATATCAGTAACTACAAATTTCGATTTTAGATTACGTTTTTATATGTTCCTTATAGAAGTTGACTCTTACTATAGTTTATAGCAATACTATGGTTTATATATTAATTTTTTGTACTAATACTTCGATGCTAAATAATAATAGCTTCTTTTCCACCAAATAAGAATGGTAGCTTTCTTAAGATTAAGTCATAGTCTTCCAAAACTTGAACTAATTTATTAAATGTGCATAACGTTGCTGAATATAATATTAAATGGTAACTATTAGCATCGTATGACGAAGTAGCCCAGACATTTATATCGGCAGCTTCTTTGCTCGAGTTTTAAAATTAAGTATCACAGCGAAGTTATTTTACCAAGAAATGAAATAAAAAATTAATTAGATAATACTAAGGCATATGAACCTACCGAATTGCGGAGAAATCATGTTGATATAAAAATGTTAATTTAACATTCTTATGGGCGTTTCTTATTTTGATAACAAGTAATCTCGGCGTAATCCATTGATTCCATTGGTTTATCTTACATATTTATGTAACGTCAACATTATTCCATACGAAGAAGTATTGCCTCAAAAGGCTTTGATTCAAATGTAACTTTTGAAAGGTGCTGAAGAGTGGCATTACTCACCTTTTGAGAGCAGGCTGAGTCCCACGGCTTAGTTGAAACTTTCTGGAGGAGAAATGCTTTGACCAGAAGTATAGTCCAGATTATTTCTTCTTCGAACTCCTCGAATCCGATTTAAAGGCGTCATTCCGACGGAAGATTTGCTGCCACATTCTGTCCCCGCTAAGCGCATCTCTTGTGTGCGTGGAATACTCAACAAGATTTCTCTGGCGGATTCTTACGGACGAAAGTTTTCTTCACCTCTTGCTGGCGTCGCTGTTATGATATTCGCAAGGGAGATGCCTAGCGGTAAATCTGGAAAATCTAAGAGAAAATCCAACTTCAAGGAAAATTGTATTGGAATAAAAAAATAAATTGTAAATTTAAAGTCAATTATTTATTGAATGTCTATAGGATTGTCATTGATTTATTCTCGAAATTATTGAGAATAATGTAGGTATATAGAAAAAAAATTAAAAATTAAATTAGAGCACCTGCTTGGAAGGTAGGAGACCTTGGTTCGAGCCCCAGCCAAGTCACTAATTTTAACTTTCTGAATAACCATGGGTAAAGATATCTTTTAAATTCGATCCAGTTTCGATTGAGTGCAAGGAACCGGATAATATTTGGTTTTACGAGGACTGGTTCCTAAATTTACAATCGACTAAATTAATTATGTCTTGTATTCTTCATACCAAACGCTATACTTTGCGGAATTGAAATTACTTCCATCTTTGTAATTGGTAGAAGCCTTGATGTTTATTACTGCTTCATTGATAGGCTGCTTGTTACGAAGAATTGCGTTCATCGATAAAGGTATCGGTGTTTATGAATATTTAATTTAAGTTATAATCCCCGGTTTGATTACAAAGCTAGTTTGATTGAAAATCGAGTTGCAATGTGTTAAATATCCATTTCACGTGAAAACTCGCGATTCGTAGGTTTATTTTGAAATTTATACTCAAATATATTAAATTTCAACTAAAGTTAGAAATGTGCATTAAAAGTTGCAATACAAATGAAATTGAGAAAATTAAAAGTAGAATAGCTTGAAATACTATTTCAATCTACAGACGAGGTCAATATTTTGTAGAAGTTCATTGCAAATTTGGAAAGAATGCCAATCAATTTACTCCTACAAAATGTTTTAATGGTTTAACTAGTTTAAGCTTATAGTATCCAGCATTAGGTACCAACGCAGAAACTGCTTCTAACTTTTCTAAGAAGTAATGTTTTTCGTGATTTACTTGTTTCTATTTTGCTATAAGATTTGATCTAATTACAAGTTAACTTTCTCGATGTTTGTTAACATTTCGAGTTATGATGCTAAAATTCATGTCAATGCCTTGCTCAGGTGCGAGGTCATCCCAAGGTAAAGATTTTCACCGATTTTCTTTATTGCCGAGTTCTTCCTGTTCGATGCAAGGTACGAACAATTCTGATGCTACGTTACGAAACGGTCTAGTTGACGCCTTGCTTTTCTTCGTCCTAAAGCCTTACTCACTTTCCGAAGTTACCCTTGAATCACAGTTTTATTTTTGAATTGCAAATTGCATACATATTCCAGGGCATAAAAGAGCAAGATCTATATGCAACGAAGATTTAATTGAGTCATAAACTCTTTTTATTCTTAAATCCTCAGTACAATGATTACTTCTTTTACGAGTGCAGATGCGTACAGTGAAAACCATTTCATAAAATTACTTCCAGGAATAAACTACTGAAAAAAATTGTCGCGTATCAGGAAGTATATGTTTTGCTACTAGACGAAATGGATGTTCTGCGAGCATCTGCAAAATCGACGGCCTTTGCAACCTCTTCGAGGAATCAATCTTTTAGACGTATTTGCTCTCTAATAATCTCGTGAGTCACCGTCTAGACGAGTTCATCGTTATCAGTTTCAAATGGCGAACCGCGAAAGGAAAACAAGAGGAGGATGCAGCTTCAGAGAAGTCGTAAATGGAATGATGTTGTTCTTGGAATAAGAGGAAAGTCAGCGGGCAAGCAGGGAGTGATGGAAACCAATGGCCATTGACTGGATTGTGGAAGTGAATTGGCGCTACAGCGTTTCCTAGCGGTCTAGTAATCGCCGTGTGCTTTATGGTCGCAATAAACTGGCTTTGACGAGGACATGCGGAGCTCATTCGATTATTGAGCGGGGGAAGTAAGGACGGGGATGTTTTTCCTAGGGACGAATGAAAAACGACCTTCAGCTCTCTCAGAATAGGGATGATGATGATGCTGTATTTATTGTTGTTTTTCTGTGCTTATCTTTGGATAAGGATATCTGATGTCGAAAGCAGGGTAAAAATAAAATTAAACTATTCAGCTATTTTTTGTTAAAATACGGTTGGCTAACCGGTTACATATTCATTAATTAATCCAGTCATAGATTCATTAATTCATTGATGATTTTGGTGTTGAGTGACAGTTTATTCTACAACCAGTTATATAGAATTACTATAATAGCATAATCAATAAATGAGTATTTTGTACTAGTTTTCGTAGTAAAGATTCTTCTTTCTACAATACCTTTCAGGGTAATTTAACTGAGGAATGTATACAGCCCTGATGTTAAGTCGTTTATGAACGTTAAATAGACGGATTATGATCAACTAGATTACTCTGTAGAGGACAACTGTGAAATATCATGTACTCGATAATTAAATGAAAATACTCAAATTTTCGTCGCTAAGACGGTTGCTATTATAACGGATTTTAAATTAAAAATATATTATTACGTAATTGACGAAAGTCTTAATTCGTATCTAATAGAAAGTACATTGAAATATATGTCTAGCAATTTTTAATTAAATTATGTTTAAACTATTTTAAATCAATTTCATCGATCATACAAAATTGTTTTACTAATAATATTCAAAGCGTAAATTGTTCACATTCTCTCCATTATAAATTTCATGTCATATCGTTTTTCAAAAGTGGTACACTTCTTAACATAACGAAAAGGGATGAATTTAATAACTTTTGATTCCCACTCGGAGTAATCTTCGTCATTCACTAGCATCCCCTACAGAGATACCCTTGTCATTCGGGGTACAATATATCATCGCCTTCACATCCCCTCTTGACACCATGCCAATGTCTTTCTACGCAGCTTCGCTTCATCCATTTCTCTTATTTCCTGTTCCTACGAACAAGCTATACATTCAATTTTTCTTCCATCTCTTGCATTCAATTTATCGTAGTTATGTAATTAGGCTCATTAAATTACCCTCCCTTATTATTTCATTATTTTGTTAATCTTTCTGTAGGTTTACTTCTATACACATAAAAGTCCGCTGATTTAATTTTATCGTCATTTCTTCGTTTTCAATTGTATTTAATAAAGTCTTTATCTTACTCTACTTCTTTTTATCCTAATATACTGATCTATAAAACTTTTATTATTATATTATGGAGTTCTGCAGTAGTATGATATACGTTGATTAAAGAGTTTTGTCTTTACGGAATAAATACCTTTTTAATCCCAAAATTATTGCAAGATAAGAACATTTTATCCGTAAGTAAATATCATTAAATAACTTCAAGCTCTATCAATAACCGGCCGTGGTGGCGGAGTGGTTAACGTGCTAGCGCGTTAACGCTCCAACCTCACGGTCCCGGGTTCGAGTCCCGGCTAATCGGATTTTTCCGGTTAGGGAATGGTTGTGCGTGTGTGATATTAATAAAATAAAAATGCAAAAAAAATGAATAAAATTAATAAAAGGGGTTAATTGGAGGAATAGCCTTCCTAGGCTAAAATTCGCCCAAAAAAGAAAGACGGCATTATTATTATTATTATTATTAACCCTGGAGTGGAAATGAGGTTTACTAGGTGTAGTGTGAGGTTGTTCATTTTTGCTTATCTTGGCAAATCAGATTAGTGTAAGTGGGAAAAATTCGTGAAAGTGAAGAAAAATGACATTAAGAATAATACTTCTCACACCATTCGATAAAGAGAGACAAACTAATCGCCATATTCAGCTTTGATCATACTTCAGTAGATTTCTTACTATCCTGATTCAATTAAGTGAATCAATGAATTGATAGTTGTGTGTAATACGTTCCATTTAACGGAAAAATTCCTTAAGACAGTACAGAACATCTTCATTATCTTCGTCGCGGTACGCATGGAGCTAATTTCGCAATACTCTCAATGTCGTTTCATACTAACAGCCATAGGAGGATGGGCAAGACTGGAAGCAGCACCACCGAAGTCGAATTATATATATAACGAGATCCACTCTTCTTTTTCATCTAAATTCGTCCGTTAGGCTTAAATTTACCCACTGAATTATTTCGCGCGGTCGGAATAAAACGCTAACCCATCCGGTTCCGGAGGAAAGCACCAAATAATACGGGACGTGCCCCGTTTACACAAGGTCGTGCATCACATCTCCCTGTTTTGCCACAGCGATCCGCGGAGTCTATCCATAATACATCCATGTTTATATTCCCCCCCCACGCACTTCCCCCACCCCTAATAAACGTACTTTACATCAGTCGTCGTTTGCACCGGAATAACCCCGGGGCGGATTCAACTGGGAGGGTTATCACGTCCCCACCGAAACCAAGAAGTCTTCGGGAAAACGGCGAGGAAGTTTGGCGGCGCGGGGCAAACATCGCGAGGCGCGAGTGCTCGAGGGATACGGGAGAAGAAGCTCGGTTAACTCCGTCAGAGACAACACAATTAGTTTAGGAAAGACACAGGGGTTGGAAAAGGCGGGTGATGTATTAAGGAGTCGCGTAGCAACGGGGAAAGAGATGCGGAAGAGGGGATTTATAAATATGAGGGGCTGCGGAGGATTGCGGGAAGGTGTTTGAGGAGTTGGGAAGAAATGAGGGTCGGAGAAGTTGCGTTTCCCACGCGCGTGCTCGTGTCTTGAGGATCTGTGTGTTTCCCTCCTCGAGATGTTCTTTTGAATTTGAGAATTTACGCGCTCTTAGAGGTTTGTTCTTCTCCGCGTTTGAATGCGTTTTAATCGTCTTTCAGAAGAAGTCTTCCCCAGTCTATTTCTGTATGAAAGATTGGTTGGTGGTAGTTAATGCTTTAGGAGTTATTTTAGAGCCCCACGATGTCAATTGTCTGGTGTTCTTCCTGTTGGGGAGTCATGGTCCGCAGTAGGAATAGAATCTGAGATTACAGTTGGAGAAGCTACCATCTGCAATACATACATTTATAGACATTTATTATTTGAATATTTACTTTTGACATTGCATTTATGATATACATTCTGAGAGTTAACTTACCTTTTATAGATCGTTTCTACTTTTGAAGGAAAAAAGAATCCTCTGTATGATCTCTAATTATCTTAGGTGGAAAGTTTTATTTGCTTTAGCTGTAATTCGAGGGTGCAGCTAAATGTACTGAAAGATTGATAAAATCGCTAACAGTAGCATTTTGCTAATCAGTAAAAATTGGTATGGTCTATAAATTAGAATCACATCTACGGATGGAATGCAATTCAGGCAATCAGCTGCCCATTCACGTAGTCTTAGCTATTTTTATCGTAATTTTCTATGAAGAACTCATCTCTTAAAATAGTTTGCGTTACAACGATAACATTTTCTGTATGATATCTCAAGAAGTAGTGCAATATCTCTGTGGAATAGAATCTCTCTGTATAATATACATTACCCCTTTCCTTTAATCCATAACAAAAATTCAATCCATGACTTGAATCCGTAGAACATTTTATATCCTTTTAAAGATCTGTTGATCATTCTTTATATTGACGTCCATTATTCTTGAAGTAAATTCTTTCGTAAAAAAATAACCCGTTAAACAGAAAATCATGCGTAATTGAAGTAAACCTTTGTTTAATCTTTGGAAAGATTATCCTCTTCTCAAAAAAAATACTATCGGGTTTCATTAATTACCTAATTATGCCATCAGAGGCAGAACTTAATGATGTAACGTCTCACGCAACATATATGTGCATGTCGGCTGATGATGAAATAGAACAAGGCCACTCGGCAGAAAAATCCCGAATTAAATATGCATGCGAAACCGCGTAGCCTCGACATTTTAAACCGCGGCTGCGGAAGATATATGCATTTCACCAACCACGCGTATTCGAAACCGCGGTCGGGAATAAAAAGGAAGCAGGATGGACGATGGCATAAAAAAGCGAGACTTGGTTAGAAGAGTATCCTTGAAATTTCGTTTAGGAAGCCTTTGCGTAAATGCGTGAGGGAACCCCAATTTATCGAAAGCCTTTCCGTATTATAGTACCACATATAAGAGAACCTGCGTGGAAAATTTCGCGCATCCCTTCCTCGGAGGGGTATACCCCCACTCATGCGATATCCTTACCCCTGTGTATTCCACGGGACGACCTTCACTTCCTCGCAAAATATCGTGGATCGAGAGAATTTGTCAACACTGCTGTGTACTGAATTGATCCAATGCATGAGAATGGTGGAAGGGATACCGAAAGTGGAGGTATTCGGAGGTGGGGTAGGTTTTCGTTGCTCCTCCCTCTGGTACCGAAAAAGTCTCTTTACTATTAGGTCATTATTAACCCTCCAAGGCCGGAATATTTTTTTTTGTAATTATTTTAAATTTCTTACGTATTTTGCTTTGTGATTGTCTGAGAATAATACCCATAAAATATTATGCCAAACATATTTATAAAACCAGCCAAACCAATACAAAATTGCAACATTGTCGTCGAGCTCTTCTATTCTGTGATACAAAAGGAAATAACAATAGGTGTGGGATGATGTCATATGGCATCCGTAGTCAGTCGAGGGTTAAGGCGAGATTGAGACTGAAAAGTCTATTCTTCCATCTAACTCTTCGTAAATGATATTAGAAACATAAAAAGTTATGTTTAGTTGAATAGAAATGGAGAGGAAAACTTTAGGAGTGGATGTAAAAAACCTAAGGTAACCTAACCTAAAATATTTTAGGAAAAATGATCCAATCCAGGAAAACATCCACGAAGAAGGGGGTGTGAAAAACCTGCGCAAACCTACTAATAGTACAAGCTAAAAGATATAAAAGAAAGCCGTGTCTAACATGGAAATTGCAAAAGCAGTACTGCAACGAAATTACAAAAATGAGTTATTTAAAATAAAAAAGGAAAAATTGCAATAGTAGTACATTATGAGGAAATAATAAATATCACAAAAAAATATATAAAACATTACTACGCGTTGCTATTATAGAAAGCCTTTGCGTAAAGGCGTGAAGAGAGCCCAATTTTACCAAGCCTTTATGTAGTCAAACTATAGAATAGTCGTCAGGGAGAAATGTAGTGGAGATGAGGAAGCGTTAAGAGAACGTGAGATGAGGCTATAAAGAGTGCTCTGGGGGAGTGGTCGCCGGATTAGCTAGGAAGCGAACGCCGGAGGACCCGGAAAAATTAATTAGCGTAGCTCCGGGGAAAGGAGTGGCGAGAGGAAAGATGGGGAAACATGACAACCGAAGGAGGGGGTGATCCGCTCGCCTCTTATGCGGGATTATAATCTATTTCGATAATTGAACGCATCCCTCCCGTAGCAACGTCGTTGGGTGGGGAAGCGTCGCTATGCGAACGCAAGAGGAAAGTCGATGAAAAATCGTATTTCCTGGATTTTTCACTCGCCTAAATCTTCGTTTTTTTTTCTCTTTTAAACAGAAATCCAAGGTATGTTTCATTGTAAATCTTCCCCGAAGCTTGCGCCTTTTTTTTAAACTTTGCTATACACCCCTAGTGGTAAATAAGAAATGGTATGATAGATGATGTAAATGGAGTTAGACATAGCACTTTAAAGCGTGCGACTTGCCCTTTGGTATGATAGATGTTCATTACAATATGTTTTTTTATAAGAAAAAACGTTAAATTTCCTTTTGAAAGGTATTTTTCTTTCTCATATTTGGCCTTATTTTAGGTAGTATGAATAATTCAATTGCTTAAATATTTCCTCTGAAAATTGCCGAAATTGTATTTTAGAAAAATATTCCCCGCAGAATTGGAAGATTTCATTGGCGGTAAATGCTGATGCAATCAGTTTCATCTTATATTGCTGTTATCTTTCCGTACACGTCCTTTTTCGCCTAAAAATGTATGCCTATCCCTAACCAAACCATTCCTTATTTTGTCCAAATTATCTGTCGTTCCCAATTGAAATGCTTTTAGAATAGAACATTAAATGTTTGGTTTATGATTATGATCACTTCCTTAAATTCCGTTTTAATGAGTTAAGCTACGTTTATATTCCACCATACTTAGTTACCATTTCTGTACGTCGTAACCAACCTTTTCATATGCCTTAGGACCCTAGTATTTTAACCCATGATTCAAACTATGGAATCTAAATAGAAAAATTTTCTACACCCACCTGAATTTCCTTTATTGTAAGAAACGTTATTGATATAGTATGTCGATTGTAATGCCACTAAAATTAATATTTAATAATTTAAACTTAAATTTAACAGTTAAAATCGGAGATGTCATTGGATACTGTTAGAGAGAAGAGTAACTTATCAAGGAGTAAACGAGAGAGAGTTAAGTAGGGGTTTTAGTCGTAGGAATTTGCCGCGAGTATTCATATAGTGAAGATATACGTAATATAGTTCCATATGAAGACTCACGTAATATAAGTTCGGTGAAATTCGAAGAGATGAAATTTGAATATTCGATTCCAAGAACGCTTTTGCCATTCCATAGAGATCCTAATCCCGGAAATTCAGCCGTGCATTTCTCCGGGACATATTAAAAAGTCACCGTCGGAGACGACATAGAGCATGAAGCACTAGGATCCTTTCTTTTTTGTGAATTATATCGGGATGAATATCGAACTTGTACTATCCCCAATCCCGGATTAATCAAAAAGAGAAAGCGCTGGCGTACGGGAGGCACCTGGGAAGGCGGGAATCAATAGCTTACGTGTTTGTCACCGCTTAAAAATATCCCAAATCTGGGGCCTGATATCTCCTGTCGTTTGTTCGGAAAAGAATCTAGAACTCTCGATCAGCGAATTGCCGTTCAAATGAACACAGGGCTTTACGGCGGAGTCCTCGACGCCCGTTTTATTTCCCGAGTGGAGGATAAAAGAATTCCGGGGGATGGCCTGGCGGGGAAATTTCAACGCGCCTGACAAATGAAGAGAGGAAATAATTTCGAAAAGTGTCCCCGAGCAGTTCTCTCCGTTGATGCCGGATTAAGCGTCCTGCAGTTAGACGCTGTTTCGAGCTCGCGCTTTCGTAGAAAGGAGGAAATATTGTAAACATTGAGGTGTATAATTCGGGAAGTGTTTCCTCTCCGAAGGGATTCAAAGGCTTCCTTAATTAAAAACTGGGATGCGTCGGGAAGTACTTCGATTCTTAGTCGACATGATTTGCATATCTTCGGCTGGAATTGCTCCAGCATAAGCTCATCATCGGAGGTGCGACGTATGAAATTTTGAGTGGGGTCGTGTTGCTAAAGCTGCCTAGTTCCGTCAAATTTAGCACGCTGTACGAGCATTGAAAATTCAAAGTTGATAATGCTTCATTGAGATTCATGAAATTATTTGTACTTTTTAAATACTAGCCCTTCTGTAATTTATAAAATATACTTCGAGTTTTATTTTGTATAATAATGTATCTATTTGTAAGTTTGTTTCGTATAAGAAGCTTTCTGTTAAGAATTTCCTTCATAATTAAATTATTGGTGTAAGAAACCATAAAGGGATGGTACAAAATGTAGATAGCTCACCTACCTGTAGATAAATAGGTTGTATTTATGCTCTAAAAAAATTAATTATTATTATTAAATTAAAATATCATGGCAATAGGAGATTAAACGATTTTTCTATACAATCACTGCTGGATGTTTTTTTAGTAATTCTAATAAGCATCTATGAAGCATGAATGCACCACAAATACTGTCCTCGTATTTCTTACGATTGAAGTCTTTGTTTTATATTTTTCATCGACGTCATTTTTAACTTATTCCTTTTTAATTATAGTCAGTATTTTATTGCTATTATTGATCTGTTAATCGAGGTTTATCTTGCTAGATACATAAGTCTTAAAATCTTATCTATTCGAAAGTGATCTTCTTTGCAATTACTTTGAAACCTAATACTTATCAGTGTTTGAATATTTCGCAATGCGCGAAAGCCATATCAACATTATTTTATGAGACATTTTCGTAATATTAGTTCCACAACAGAACAACCGTTAAAAATCCATTAATAAATCCAGTAATTATCCAGTAGGTATAAAATAAAAATAAAAGAAATTGCATCCCAAAATTTGTTAATATGCAAATTAAGAAGTAAGAAAGAAAGCACAGCAAACTAAGACATTTTAGTTAATTTGTCTATTATCTCTTTTCCTTATATGTTAATTAAAGCATTCCAAAACCTAATTGCTCAGTTTTTTCGACTCGAGCGATTCTTTATCCATAACTCTCCCGCGCCCCGCTTCTCATTCCGCGTACATTCCTCCTTAACTCGTTTCAATTTGGATTCCGGATCCCCAGCAAGAGAGAGGAAGATAGAAAAAACGGGCTCCCCGCACGTGAATTAGGCCCTCGAACGGCAGTATTTAAGCGAGCCATAGTCACCATTCAGGAGCCTAATTCGAATTCACCATCAGGAATTCACATCGCGGCATCCCCCGCCATCGCAAGGGATAAAAAACCTCGGTTCCGGGGAGAAAAAAACGTTCGACAGGGAGGAGAAGAAACAAATGAGATCGTCAGTTTAAGGAAAGGGGCGCCTCTGCGGAAAGACGCGGGAGATAGTGGCTCAACTGCCGCCATCTCTCTCTCTTCGACCCCTCGCAAAAAGCAATTGAATCCGCTGAAGGGAAATGAAGAGACGTTGAATAATGCACGGCCAACAGGAGGTTGGCCGTACGCCTTCTTCCTAGCCCTTGCGCTATCCCTCACACCACCGCTCCCTTCCTCTTTCTCCAACTTTGATCCTCGCTGTCCATCTCCCTCCAGCTCTTTCCAATTTCGGCCGGCATTAATTTTCATCGCTCCGTTATTCCGCTGCATAAAACATAAATTTCCTTTTGTCCGCACCTATATTTGTGGGCGCAATTTTCTTCGCGCGCCGGTCGGCGATTGAGTTTGGTCGGATAATTGAATGGATGGTAAATTTCAAATTTCGGCACAAAATGCATTTTTGTTCTGTATACGAGATTAAGGTGGTATTTTTTAATTTTTTAACAATTAGGGTTCTATTAGGAGGCTGTTCAACAGGAAATCTTTGTATGAATACAGAATTTCGTAAATGGTATAGGCATATACTTGGGAATTTCCTCACTTGTATTAGGGACTAAAAATTTTGAAACTTTTTGAAGAATGTGAAATGTCATTTCATCTACTTCAGCTCCTGATGATATTTCTTTTAAGTTAAATTGAGAGCTTCAATATCGAGCCCTTTATCACAACTTGGACTAGTTGTATTTTTAAAACAACGAGGAGCTTAATGTACAGTTTAACGTTAAATACTCAATAATAATTGATATTTTTGTCTTTTAATTACATTTTTGTCGTTGATAAATTTATAATATTATCTCATCATCATTTGAAGAAGAAATAACTAATAACGTTTACTGAGGATTTAAAATTAAAGAGAAGAAGCAAAACTTGGTATGCGTTTTGTTCTTACTGAATTTTATTCAAAACGTCTAAAAAATATTTTGGTGAAAAAATCATACAAATATTTGAGCAAAGTCGAATTTGTAGAAGATTAAGAAAATAATATCACTGACATGTAAAGATAGTAACATAATTTGATTTCATAGCTTTGACAAAAGTTTTTCGTCATAAATTTCGGTGTGATAATAAAGTTTATCCATAAGAGAGAAATTTCACCCAACGTAATATATCCAACCCAGTGTTAACAGGAGAGGAAAATAGAATCATCTCCATTTATTCGCCTTCTGTAATCATTGAATCTTTCTTTCTTGTTTTGGGATTTTACTTTGTTCTTAACCTGAAAGCAATGGGTATCTAGGACAGATTATCTTATCACGTACTCAAAACTCAGTTCTCAAGGTGCAAATTTTCGTTCATTCTCCTCATATTCTACGTTCAAATTGCAGGATTATTCTTTTGTCGCTTTCCTTTGTCATTATGTCTCATATATGAGAGAGAGGGCGGATTAGTCTCAGTTTCGCACAATAAAGTCGTTTTCTTCCCCTTTCTCCGAGACAAACACGTTACCCTTTGCTTCCAACTTTTCCAATTCTCCCTGCGCACTCTCCCTTTGACTAATTCCCACCCTTATTCCCCACCTTTTTAACTCTATCCCTTACGTTTCAATTCAACCCTCTCAGTGTCTCTCTTTCCCTCTCTAATTTCCCATTCTCTACGCAATCTCCATCCTTCTCTCGTTCTCCCCATTACCTCTTTTATATTCCCCTCTTTCTCTTTCGACAGCCCTCTCCGTACTCCATTTCCTTTACCTCTTCAACATTTTCCCACTTCCTTTCTCTCCACCCCATCTCCATCTTCAACGTATTCATTTCCTCGTTGCGAAGTCCAATTGAAATCCCTTGATCTATACTAGTTGTCCTTCTTCTTCTAGCTGTTCCTCTTATCCTTGCAAATTTCGTTCAGCTCATCACCACCTTTTATCCACTATCCTCTATTCTCGATTTTATGATACCTTGCTTCCTCATCTATCGTCTCTTTCTATACATGGATGCCTTTTGTTGCTCGTATTTTCTAGATTTCTGATTATCCGAAAATTATGTTGTTGTTTCTTGACTCTAGTAACGAATACAAATTCGACAAATGATTTTTTATATACGTGTGCCATGAAAATATAGTTGGGAAATTCCTCCAGGACTGAGGAATATGCTGGGTTCAATTCCCGGCCCCGTCAGACATTTTCAAGTCCGTTTTTCCTTGGGAATTGAGGAAATAATTTACACCGATAGAATGCAACCCATTTACGAAATCATTTGGGAATTCTACCTTTAATTAATTTATCAAACAAGTTATTTGACTAGAGTGTGACGAGGAATTCAGACAATTAATGATAGCAATAAACCAGGTAGTTATCGGTCCACGGACTGGCTCAAGGTTAGAAAATTGCCTTTAGGATTATTAAGATTTTGATTCGTCTATTGGAGATTTTAGGATAATATGATAATTCCTGAATTAGATAGTTTGAATTCTTAAAATTTCCGGAACATATTTTTGTTACTTTAAGATAGGTAGGTAAAGTATGTGTGTAAACCTCGTGTGTTCATTTATCTCCCTTTTAGACATTTTTCTAGATCAGCTTATTATGAAGTATAATCTTGCTGTTGTCTTTTAGGTGTGATGCATATTTTATTGTTTGCAAGCCAATATCAAATCCCATTATCGTAAATCAATGTCTCTTCAGTATGAATTAACATAAGTTATTGTTGCTCATCTATTCTCTCTCTTCCTATCATTCCTTCTCTTTGTATTCCCTTTATTTGTGTCCCTCTTTAACCCTCTTTGCCTATTTGTTCTCCTATCTTTGTTCTTCCCTGTTCATCCTCTTAGATTAATCAGGTTTTCTCCAGGTATTTTCATTACTTAGCGCGAAAGCTACTCGGATTTGGTTCTCGTTTTCGCCACGTCCCGAGAGAAAACTCTCTCAAAATGGGACGTCTTTGCGTCTATTGTGTGCGTAAGTTATTTTCCCTGCTACAGGGGAGCAATAATGGAAATCTGAACAAGAATCTAATTAGAACTTGTTGCTGAAGATTAACAATTATGTAAGGATAAATTCCTGCCCTCTGAAATGCAATTTCTCTATCCACTTTTAGCGTTGCTCTTGGTAGTTTGTTTCACTCCAATCTAGGAGGAGCATTTCATTGGGAATACCTTAGTTTATCTGGTTCTTTAGGGCGTCTTTTAAAGTTAGATAAGAGGTCAAGATATTTAAGACTTTAATGAAAATTAATATTCTGTAACTCCCCTAACAGTTTATAATCTATTCCAGGGGAAAAGTGCATTATTTTCTCTATTCATTGAATTATCGTCATCATAATTTGGAGTAAAAATACCTTCTGAAACACCTCTCGCAAAGCCATTAAGTGAGAATTTTTTAATTTCTTAGCTTCTTCCATATCAATTCTTTGCATACTTTAGAGCAATATTGAGTTTTTCTGAAGTTTAAATTTCAGAAAGCATCTACCTGAATAGTGTATTATCTAGGTTAGTGTCCCGGTTACAAAAACTATTTCACCTCTCTTTATTATATAACATTCAAGTTTACTGCAACAACAATATCCTTTGTGATTTTCAAGCACTGAAGTTACTACGAATTAAAATACATACGTATCTAATCGAGTATTCCATTAATAAAATTGTGTTATTATTACAGATTGGATAATGAAGATGTTAATCTCATTTCTTTCAATTAAAAATAAATTGTAGCTCCTCATTTTCATTACCTATTGTGATTGATCGGTACTGACCTGGTCGATCATATTCACATAGACAAGATCGGAAATGTCAAAAACTGTATACGCTATATGCTTTGAATTATGAAAACTAAGAGTACCATTTTTTTTAGTCCTGTACAATGTTAGCCCAGGTCACAGAGGAAACCTTCACGGAACCTAGCATAAGTACCTCTAAACGCAATTAAGCCGAAAATCTTCGACTTTCAATCTCAAGGCAATATCACTTCGAGTCACGCATCATAAATATTCCCATTCCCACGATTCCACCCTCCTTAAAAATTCATGAATTTCTCGAAAGCCTCATTGTCTCCCCATTGCTGTAACAAAGAGGCCTCTCAGATATTCCTTTTGGTGCGGCCGATCGTCACGAACCGCAAATCGAGGGACGACAAACGAAGATCAGCAGCTGACTTCTTTCCCGAAGTGAGAAACGGGGGAGAGGGAGATGGAGGAAGGAAACGGAAAAGTGATGGGGATAGGATAAAATGGGGAAGCGAAGGGAAGAGGGAGAGTTAATGGGAATGCAGGAATGAAACAGACGTTCTAAGGAGGCGACTCGTCTTAGCTCGAATTCAACCAGATTCAAATAACAACCCATTTTATAATTTATCTTAAGCTTTTCCGTTGAATTTATATCTATAAACGTAACGTGAAACGTAAAACGTAACGTAAAACGTAACGTGAAACGTAAAAACGTAAAACGTAACGCGAAACGTAAAACGTAAAACGTGAAACGCGAAACGTAAAAACGTAAACGCGTTTATTAAATTACATGGTTTTAAATTACTGCGGTTTTGTATTAAAATATCAGGGTGCCGTAGAACTTTCGGAATATAACTACTCATGTGTTCCTTTATTTGGGAATCTCTTTCCTCTTTCAGGCTTACATGCCTTCTACAGTTCACTTGTTATAACGCTGCCTACGTGGAATTTTATCGTTCAAAAGCGGTTTAAGCGGATATCGCCGCGTCATAAATGCGTAAATTGGGTCAGAGGTCAGGGGGATCCCGCCTAGGGGACAAAAATGCCGAATCTTTGACCCCAATGAAGATCACTTGGGACGCGGCGCAGTTTGTGGGCGGAATCAAAGGCAAACCGATCCCGAAATAGAGGCAATCCGTTCTCTGTCGTCAAAATGTCCGCCGACTTCCGTCCGCAGCGTAATTTTAAAGAGCGAAATTCCTCGAACGCAACACGTCCTATTAATTTCAATTTGCCAAAATCCCTACATCCGGCAGATTAGGAAGTGGAGGTAGCCCCGGCGCTAGATCCCGCCACGGTTAATCCGCAAAGCGGTTAATCGGCACCGGACTGTGGATCTAATCCGGAATTATCCGTAGTCTTTAGCGATTTATGCAGGTGCGGCGCTGTCGCGACGGAAGAACCGCCGCGTACATCAGCGGCGCCAAAAAGTGGACGCTTTTAATTGAAGTCTTTGTTAGTTCATAGAATGAGGGGATTTGGCAAGATTATGAAGAGGATGTTGCGGATATCCGTAGGTGGCAATTAACTGTGTTTTTGTGAAAGAATTAATGCGACGTGGAATCGATTTCCCGAAGGTCGGGTCAAATCGCGGGCTCGATGGAATGGAATTGAGTGAGAGAACATGAAGCGGAAAGCTCGAGGATATAATATTCGGTTCCGTGTAGTGGATGCTTTCTTCTGTCTTCTCTGAGTTGCCACAATCCTATATAGGGTACTCATACGGTATTTACGGGTAAATACAGGTATTTTAGTAGAAACTTTAAGTTTGGATAAGGATATCTTCCACGAAATTTTATAAGCATTTATCTTCTTCAATTCCTTTATTTCAAATCCAATAATTTCATTTTCAACGTTAAATCCTTTTGAACGCGTAGTCTAGGATTCAAATTGTTTTCCTTGTGCAGCAACTGAAAATATTAATCTTATTTTTATTAATTAAAATACGATCCCAACTTTTAAAATGCTTCTAAAATCGAAAATAAACTATTCCGATATCTTTCCTACTTTAATTTTAATGACTTATTGTGCCGAGAATATGGGTTGAAATTTTCTGAGTCTCTTTTTATAAAACTACTGATGTATCGTAGTAAAAAATAATCGATATATCGATACATCGAAATTTCTCGAAATTGAATTTTTTTCAGCCAAAAAAATAAAACGAGAAAAATATCAGGAATAAATGATTGGACCGCCCGCCAAGCGGGTTCGAGGGCAGCGCGGGGTCTGAGGCTCCCGCAACACTAAATGTACGGGTTCGAATCCGATTCAGACGAAAAACGAAATTAGGATGGACCTCCGGTGGGTTTGGCGGCCCTCTAATCCCGGAGGATGCTCCCGACCGGATTCGAACAGTCAGCGTCGCACCTAGGTGCCTCGACCCACTGCCACCAGTCGAACGATTAAAGCCGAGCAAAATAAGCTCATGTTTCGTCCGAAACCTTCCCCTCCCCTACCTTCAACTCTTTTCGCCTGAAGCGGGAATTCAAAAAGGAAAGCGTGCACTTAAAACCGCAGATAGCCGTCCTTACACATTCAAGCGAAAAGGATCCCTAAAATTAAATATGACGGAAATTAATTTATCTTATTACACAGAGAGTATATCTATTATTTAATACTTCGGATCCCTCTAAACTAAATTAAGTTACTCGATTGTCCAATAAAATTGCTACTACATCTTTTGTAGGTAGATAAATTTTCTTGTTTATAATAATGAAATCATTCAAATAATTGATCTCCAGTTTTTTGCATTAAAATTAGTTTCTTAATAAGTGTAAACAATATTACTTTTGTCCTAAATTAGGATAGTATGAACTGAAGATCTTATTTTTCTGGGCTCAAAATGTCTTATAGTAACAGTTTCTAGTAAAATATTCGTACTTTAATATTTTCGAAAAATGTTTTTGACCGAAATTTTATCGCCATGACTTATTTGTCACGTAACACGAGCGTACATCGTATTTAAGGTTCAAGAACCGGTCATGTTGAGGTCACCCACATACTAGGTGCTGTTTTGCCTCGCAAATGAATTTGAACTTTGGAATATATTTAAATTAAATTTCGGATTACCTCAGAGAAGAGTGTCATCTAGCGTTGGGAGGTCTACGGAATCCAACATATATTTTTCGAGCCCTTGTGCTATTTAGTGCCGTGTTGAAGAGAAGAAAAATTCTAGCTCTCGCAAAAAGGTGTCTGGCAAATCCTTTTTCCTACTACAAACAGTGTAAGCTTTAAAAGCTTCCGGGTGGTGTTTCTTTGAAATCAAAGGGAAAGGCAGCTCATTAATTATACGGCGAAATATGTTTAATTACTCATGGTGCCTTTTGCTGGGTTTCAGAGGACAAACTCGCCTAAACAGTGAATAGTTTAAATCTTGAAGAGAGTCGCTATTCGCCAACTACGTGATAACTACAGGATCAGATTATGAATCACGCAAAGATAAAATTGCAAAAATATTTTATCATGAATGTGAACCTTATTGATATTCTCAAATATTTAAACTATTATCACGGATAAGGCTTGTTTATTCTTGTATGTTCAGTTATTTAAGGTAAATATTCTAAATAATATTATATTTGTTCATTTCATAATTTATACTACTAATGGATGATTGTAATGAAAAAGTATCAAGGATATGCGTTGTATAATGGCGATGTTGTAACACTAAATACCTTTTATTACTATTTACCATCTTATTTTATTCTCTTATGGCATTCCAACAAGTAAATGCCGAAATCATCAACGCCACATGACCTTGCATCATATATCAATATCAATCATCATACGTCATATATCAATAAAGAGCCGATTATGTTTAGGTTGCCCATGTACAAGCACGAATCGCAATTTCAATGAAGATTGTATACAGGTTTACGATCTCCTTAAGATTAACCCTCCGTCAGTCGCGCTGTTGTACTACACAGACGGTTTTTTGGGACGTTTCTACCTGGGTGGTCCCTTGAACCTCATGCCCGGGTCTATTCCTTTATCGCACTTACCATTAACTTGTAAAGTCAGCAAATGCTTCTTTTTAGTCTTAAACCGACTACGAAAGCGAGTAAATCTGCGAAGTGACGGCTGTTGAAACACATACAACGCGCAACCGCTTCGGTAGGTTTTTCGTTGGTGAACTCTATTTTTTGCATATTATAACCTTTATTTGGAGTTTTTCACTTATTTCCTCTCAAACTTTATTAGACGCATTTCAATTTCGGAACTTACAGATATCTAACTTTTTAGGTACTCTCTGAACGCATGTAAATAAATAAAGGTGAATAATAATATTTTTTTACTTATATTATCCTCTTATATTATAACTATTATTACCTAAACTTTAGTACCCCTAAATATTAGTTCAATTAATTTTACAATTTTGGCCGAAAAACAATCTGTTGTATGGAATACAACGCGCGACTGCTCGTGTTATGAAAATAGGCGCGACTGATGAAAGGTTAAAATTTATTCTGGCTCAAACAATAGCTCATCCGAATAGATTGCAATAATGACCCATGGATGCAGAGTGGAAGCATGGGTCTTCGACGTCCAAGGCCTCATTTCGGCATTCGACTCCCCGGTGCATTAAGCGACCCCCGGTCAAGAAAAATCCCTTGTCTAGAGCAGGGCCGTTTGATAGCCGATTCATCACTCATCCTTTGTGGATGTCACGCCCCCTTTTGGCGCGCGCTTCCGCTCGTCACGGCCGCATCCTCGACCCCGCATGCATATCTTCCATGCAAGCGGCATTCAAGGCAGCCTCGCCCGCCAAACACGCGTATCCACCTCCCCTCAAAGAGCCCTTTCAAGTATTGAGTCAGGGTAGTCTAATGCCAGCGCGAAGCACTTGTCGTCGAATGGGGCCTTCTAATGGAACTGCATGCGTCCTTCCGTGCGAAGCTCCCGTTTAGCCCTTTCCCTCCACGGCTCTTGATTAATTCACTGTTTTTCTTGGCCGCCATGAATACCTGCGTTCCTATTTCGGCGTCCATTTCCTTGGCGTGGATTGAAAGGGATTACCCTTCCGTTGAATTGCGTCGGACCTGAAGTGAAAACGACGGTAAGGGATTGACGCCGCTATACTGGATGGCGGGTCTTATTTTGCTAGGGTTGCGAGATGACCACTTCGAACTTTCACCTGGAATTGCCTCGCCCCGAGTTGATTTTCCGTGGATTTAGAGCGGAGTAGCGTAGGAAGCAAAAATGGGAGGAAGATAAATAGGAATTGTAGTATGGATGTTATCCCATTGTACGTGCTAAACCATTGCTATTGAATGTAAAATTATATGTACCAAAATAATGCATATAGAAATGCTATTCCTCTTGAAAGCGTTAAGCTCACAATTTTGATGGCTTCGTATGAAAATTTTAAAATAATTATCTATGGCGATGCACAAAAATTTCAAATATTAAATTGCTATTTTGTTATAAAAATGGACCTATAAAAAATCCAAGTAGCATATTATCTCTTTGATTGATAAGGATTTACGCTAATTAAAATTACCAGGATTTCACGCAAACCATCATTTTAACCTTCGTTATTCAAATTGTAGTAGTAAACGGGTTAGCATGGTTTTACTAAACCTTCGCTTCAATTTAGAATAATTTCACTTTTTTATTTATTTTTCTGTTATGTCACATAACCGAATATATCATATATACAAGCATGCCACCTAATTACTATCGCCGTATTATTTCTAAGCAGGCTCCTGGATAGTCATGTGGACAGCGCGTTTGCCTTTGGTGAAAGCGGTCCCGGGTTCGAATCCCGGTGGGAGCCAATGTGCGAAATGACCTAAGGTGTCGAAGTACTTTTAACAATACTACTACTACTACTACTATTTCTAAGTAAAGTTAAAATGAAATTGCATCAGCAGATGCAACATTGGAAAGGATAGTACACCCGGAAAAAGATGTTTCCTTTTTTAAACAAGTTAGACGTAAATTTAAAACTCCCATATTTGACATGAGCACCTACTAAACTCTATTATATCATTCACCCGATAGTTCAAATTAGAATGGAGGTAATGCAGGCGGAATAACCTATATTTTCGCGCCTTTGAAGCTCCTGTTATCCTCTTACTTACACTTTACAACTTCGAATCATTTCTCTTTCAGGAGCCTTCTCAAAGCCAAGATAATTTTCTCCAAATCTGAAGCGGTACGTAACTGAACGAGAATGTGTGACAAATCGTTATCTCGAGATGGCTATCTCCATGGAAATAAATATTTCCTCGTTCCGCAGCGCCTTGTTCTTTCTCTCGGCATAATTAGAGCCCAGAGGTTGAATTAAGAATATAGATGGAGGGTCGAAATGAATGGGAACGTCACATTTGCCAACTCAAGTTCAGCGTCCCCTGAATTGGGATAATTACCCGCCCTTGCATTCGACTGTAGGTGTTCAAACAATGGCTCGTGGCGTAAGTGGCCTCGAGTTAAAAAGGACTCTCCCACCCGGCGAAATACGGAATATTTTTCGAGTGAAATCATTAAATGTGTTTGCTGGAAATTCTTGTAATGCATAAGGTAAAAGCCAGTTACATTATGATGGGGATTTTGTTACCATTTTTTCATATTCTCCCAGCATAATCTTGTTATAATCCACCCTTATGTTGGGTAGAGTTTAAGGCATGAGTTTTATCATACTGGATAACCATGATATTGTTAAATTACTATACCTACAAAGAATATGAGTACCCTCTACATGTATATTAGGAGTGGTTTTGTCAAAAGTGTTTCGACAGCTTTGTTAATTCCGCACATGGCCTAGCACTGGAATTATCCTCTTTAAAACTGATAAACGTCGTGTCTTAAGCATTTATATTAGTAGTTATTATTATAAATTCATAGTTTATTTCATATTTTTATTACGATGCAGCGTCTTCAGCATTTCGGTCTTCAGAACTTCGATGATAAACTAATTAATACACCAGTCATTACTATTAAAACATAACATAAACTCATAAACGATGAGCAGGCTCATAAATATAGAGTAGGTATAAATCAATCCCTGTCTTTATAATAAATCAGGTCTAGTTTACTTTCAGTACGTAATAGTTACGTCTTTATTTTATGCAGTTATACTTAAAAGTCATCAATGTTTTGGTACATGCAGATTTATAAAGCTCTGATACCCATAAATGATGCATTATAGTAGATTGATATATTGTTTGAGACATTTTGGGAAGCAATGGCCATCTCTCAGAATTTTCGGGAAATTGGGTGTTGGGGGTTGTTGATATGTCGCTAACACCCACAGATGTTCCAGGTGTATAAAAATAGCCGGATCACAACCATAGGTTTCGGAAGAATGACTTGGTCGTTAGATTAAACTTAATCCGCACAGATATAGCTCGATCAACCCACAATTTCTCTAGTGGCGATGGCGTACGAGGAAGCTGTCTTTGCCTGTTTTCGTCCATCAATACATTTTTGAAGACTATCCGTATTCATCATTATGTCGTTATATTATACCTTTATGTGCCTCAAAGGGCTGACGTGGCTACATGTCATTCCAACTAAAACAGCAAGTTTCCAAAAATGCCCTCCGTAGTATAAACGGTTGCCCATAACCGCTAATGGAACTTTTACTGCTCGCGTGACAGTCTACAATCCTATCAATTACCGGTATTCTTAGATGCCTTTGGGCAATATCCCACCGAATTATGTGTGTCTTTCTTTTTTGATGATAGCGTAGGAGTCATCTCAGTTTCACCTATGATCTCTTTAGGGCGGTAGTTTACCGAAGCGTGAGCGATCTGAATAGAAATTTTCCTGAAATATTTCCAAACATGTTGATCCAAAGATTTTCAGATCTTTTTGCCAGTTTATCACTTTTATTATATTCTCAAATATCAGCATACGTCCTAATTGGAATTTTTATTTTCCTAATCTCATATAAGTACGCTTTTTGTTATATTTTTCCACATTTAGTTTTTTAAGCGGTGTTAATATTTGGATGTTTTGTAGTACGTTTTAAAGATGTTAATTTCCTCGTGATTTATATTTTTTTCGATAATTGAGTTACTGCTTCGTATCGAGTTGTTGATGCCATTTGTTGTGAATTTTAATTAGCATTGCTTTGTTATTTCTATGTGATACACAGCTTTCCTTTACATCCTTAAGCTTGTGATATCAGTAGATTTTCGCTAGTTTTCTCACTCCCCATTTTTTGTGGATTTTCTTACAGTTGATTCATAAAATAGGACGTGTTTGTTTTTTTAAATTCTCCATTTTTCACAATTCTTCAATTTTCAAGAGGTTTTCCTCTCTATTTAAGTATATTAACCACGGCATTATTTATGTTATGACGATAGGATAGAAGGAAGAGGAGACTTTTTAGTCTCGATCTTTCCTTAGTGAAGATTTTAAAAACGCTAAATTGGATTTATATTTTTGAGATTATACCCTAGGTTTTTTTAGATCCAATTCTCCTAAACTTTTACTCTATTTTTATTCACTACTACATTGTTATGCTTTGATAAGAGATGGAAGAGTCAATCATGATTATTTTCAATATCTATCTCTCGTTAGTGAAGACCATAAAGAACATCTATTTTCCTGATATAGTAACTCGGGTTTTTTCACATCCATTTATCATGTTTACATTTCAATTCCTTTTGACCTATGTATTATTTATGCTTTTATTAATATCATTGATGATAGATTCGATGCCAATTTAGTCTCAAACTTGCCTTAAAGACAAATAAAAGATGAACACCCGGTGAAGGAAAGGTCGAAAAGGAACAGGTCACGCGTGTCCGCCGGTCGATATAGCGTACATTCATTCTCTCTCCTGCCGCATCTTTCCACATTCTCTCGCCTCTCCCGAACGCGGCGTAAGTCTCCGTAACGGCACGTGATTGTAAATTAAATGTCACGGACATGAACTAGCTAACTTTCCGGTATCGGGGGCGTAATCGATTTAAGCGCCCCCCTCTTCGATTTACGATCGCCCGAGTGCGTAACTCGAGACGCGGCCCGCATTCGAAAGATTTTTTTCAGGAAGGTGTCGCCTCCGCACGAAACTTGAGCGTTAGTGGATCGGAGATTTTAATTGGGCGTGAATTTTAAGGTTCGGGCGAGTGTGGGTCAAGGTCGCTCTTTCATCTGGGAAAACGGGGACGATTGCGTGTCCTGAAAAGGATTACGTGGAATCGATGTTAATATTAGGAGGGGAATGAATTATAGAGCGGGGAATATGTTCGTGGATATGATTTATCATTGCAGTATGCTAATTATCCGAATGTTTTTGACTTATGTGACAGTTGGGGAGTTTAACTGCGAAAAGTTCTGTGGAGGAGACATGGATTTGAATTTAGAACCGAATAATTTTGTCCCAACAATTTGCTATCTGAAAATTTGATGTATAGAGAATTTTAAAAATAAAATAAATTTAGATAGAATTAGAATTAATAATAATAAATCATAATATATAAATATTACTAATAATAAAAAGAATAGTAAAAACATAATTAGATAGAATTTTAAATATAGAGAAAATTTAAATATAGAGCATCAGCGTTTAAGCGAAATTAATGCATGTGATATTAATATGTTTACCATTTTACATTTTTTCCAAATAGGGAAATTATAAAGAATAGGAATGCATGGATGTAAGTATTTCTAGGACCATAGTATTGCTTTGTTTTGTCACCTGGAACATTTCAGTTTGGTATTTGCTGTTATAAAAGCTAAATATATTGTATATCTCTATAAATGCGATCTAAATCTTCAATGAGCTAGCAATGGTAGTCTATGGTGTGATGGATGCCGCAATGAATGAAGACAGGCATCATTTCCTTGATCAGAAAAAAACCTACAAGTCTGGACACAAACCTAGGACATAAGTGTAGATAATACTGATGAAATAGAAGTTTTTGAGTTTGACGATGCATTGATGTAAACACCGCATTATTCTCACGTAATTCCAGTGATTGCTTTGATCTTCAACTTTATTCGTATTCCATGCGAAGATTTATCAAAGCCGGAAATTTCGAAGATTTCCCATATCCCCATCATTTAAAGCTTTAACGAGCCCACGCACATCTTAGTATCATTGCTTTTCACGGGCGATTTACTCCATCTTCGCAACTTTCTGCGCACCTCATTCGAACGATTAGCATCTCAAATCCCCCTCGTCTCAGCGAAATCAGTTGCGACTAGCATCCGAGGGAAGCCCGTTCTTTTATCTGCGCCAACTGGCTGTTTATTTCGACTTCCATTCCCGCCTCCGCGTTTATTAAAGAGGTCCTCTCTCTAGCTCACCTTTTCTCCCCCGCGAAAACGGTTAAAACCGGTAATCCTCGCATAAATTATTTAGGAGGACCTTCCCCCCTTTCCCAATCCCGCGGTTGCCTCCTCTTTTCTTTCCGCATTGCAGAAAAATGCCTCGGTCCATTCTTCCCTTCGCTTTACATTCTCGCCATTTCGCACATCCATCACCGCGGCTTTTTTCCCTTCCGCGTTCCATATCCGTTGGGTGTATCGCGGGAAGAGGTTTTTCGGGAGATTATTCGAGCGATGAGCGTGATGGAAGAACAAGCGGGCGGAAAAGGGTCAGGACCAGGTTTTGCGGGATATTCCCCTTGCACATCTGTCGGGATGTTGATCCAGCGTAACCCACGGTTCGCCTACTTACATATTTTCACCCGAGCGGGAAAAATGGGAATCTTTTAAGTCTGCGAAAATCCCGTGGAATTAAAATCCCAAGACTCGTGGTTTGGATTCGTAAGTCGCCGGTCGTGATTGAAACCGTGCGTGAGGAACGCTTTTGAATCGAAGTGTGCGCATTTCGTTCGTGAGCTTTAATGTAGCATTGCACAGGGCGTTTTTATTGTAAGCTTATTTTCGTTGATGTTAGTACCCTTAGAGAAAGGGTTTTCTTTGAGCTGAGCCTAGGTACTCCTCATAAGGAGTCTTCGTGCAATAACGCTGTTCCTTAAAACTTATAACATAAAGCTTTACATGACTTCGAATGTTCATAGTACGGCTTTTTCATAATTATACTGAATTAGGGAATAAAATGCTACAATAGGACATTTACCTGTCTGTACAGATGGAAGATGGGATTCCACGAAGTAACGCCGAAACACATTGATTTTATCTTTTATATAAACCGACCGAAAGGTAGAATACTCATGAATGTATTATAAAGTAATGGTTAAGCCATCGGAGATAACCTTACGGGTTTAATGATTATTAACTTTATTTTTGAATTCCGTTTGAATTGAAGTCTTTGTACATTCGTACTTGCATGCTCTTGGCTTTATATCCTAGGATGCTAAACAGTTATTCCTTTATCGTTGCAGACGGCCCAAGGTTCCGAATCCGTCCTCAAAGTGTGGAGGCGGAGGAAGGCTCAACGGTGTCCATGTCCTGTGACGTGGACGGTAATCCACCAGCGGACATCCTCTGGGTCCATGAGCCAACGGACAAGGTAAGCTCCTTCAAAGGGCTCGAACTCTCCTCAAATTCCGATTCGAGGAACATTTATACAGTGATAAAATAAGCGTGTCATCGTAAGCCTTGATTGAATTCTTTGAAAATTTCTTGTTTCACTCAAATCTTTCATTTGATTTACTAAATGGAAATCTATCTCTCAGGAAAGGTTACTTTTATTTTAACGAAGCACCAGATCCTTTAACTTTTATATCACATTTAAATATGTTAATGGCTGTCTTAATTACGTGAATTTTAAAAAAAAAAGAAATGGTTTCTCCATGATAAGGAATTCTCTTGTAAATACTTTTACAAAATATGAATGTTTTAACCTAAAAAGGGTCAGACTGGTCAGCTTGTAGAACTGGTTTAATAAATATTTTGTTTATCTTTGGGGAAGAGTAGCTTTCATTTTATACTCAAACGTTCGTTTGCGTGTTGACTGCCATGATGACATGAATAATTTGCGAAAAACGGTATCTCGATGATAAGGAATACAAATGCAAATACTTGAATGAAATTGGAATGTTTTCTACATACGAAACCTTGCTAGCCGTCTTGGCTGATAAAATCTCTTAGCGTCCCTTAGCAAATAAGGTAGCACATCCCTGTCCAAATTAGATAAACTTTCCGCTTTAATTTGGAGAAAAAGAAGCATCGGAATCCGCCACGCAAAAAGGGAATCTTAAAAGCCACGAGAAAATCACTTTCCTTTAACGCGGACAATCAATTATTTATCGGTATCTCACCTCATCAATCATTCCCTTCCAAAACTGATTAGTTAACCTGGCCCTAATTTCTTCCCCAGGTCGGCGGGATGACGTTTCCCACGACCTTTCCGCCTTAATATAAAAACTAGGGAATAAAAACAGAGAGAGCGGAACCCAAAAGTCGTCGCGGAAACTTTCTTATATATCCTCTCTCCCAAGACTTCCGATTCAGCGAGTCGAGAGTGGGATCCGTGGAGATCCCTGCATTTGAGTTTCAGGGAGAGATCGGCCTAAAAGCAGTCTACTTGGTCACTACCAATCAGGTGAAGATCACCACAATCCTCGAGAGGGACTCGGAATCCCTGCCTAAGGCCTCGCCTGATTAATTATATGGGGAGGGATGAAGGCCCTCCGTTATGATGGATGGCTCTCTTAGCCAAGGGGATCCCCTTGCGAAGTGCGTTTGCGGCCGCCGCTATTTTCCTTCGGATGGAAGTTGCTCAGGAGGGGGTGGGGCCCCGAAACCGCCGGCCGTTTGGGAGCGTCTTAGAGGAGTCGAAAGTTTCCCCTTAAAGGAGCTGATAATTTTATTTGGGCATGATTAAGATCGTAATCGATGGTCTTAGCTAAGTGAAATAACAAGGAGGGCGAAGGATGTAAGGCTAAATATAGCATGCGACCCTTACTTTTTTCTGTGTGTGCACAGGATGCTGATGGTTCATTTAAGTTTGTTTAGGTTCGCATCGTTCAAGGACTATTAGTGCGGTGTTTTTAGCATTCCCGGAGCATTTAGAGAACTACTGTGGCATACAAAACCGTGAGCACATTTATGACTAATGATCCTAATAATTGTAAAAATCGCTTTTCAGTCAATATATAATTTATCTCAATCGCTACATTTTAATGGACACATGTCTGTAAAGTATTCAGCCCAAAGATAGGTTTTAACATAATCTTTTCTTCCATTAGCTTCCAAGAGCTAATAAAATGGAATGAGACATACTAGACAAGGTGAGGAGTAATATAGTTTGCACCTGCTTTTCTCAATAGGCGAACTATTGATGCATAACTGAGTCGTGTACGTTCGATAGTTCTGCACGCTACCCTATCATATACTTCTTGATAACTAAACTCACTATATATAACTAAAGAAACTCCTTTACCAGTCCTTCTTCTTGAATCCTGACTTTAATTTCCGTGACAATTCCTCTCAGTAATAATATCTCATATATTTCTCTGCTTCCTTATTTTATTGTTTGTTGGAAAACATTATTTTATCTCCCTTCACTCCCAGCATTTCCTCGATTACTCTCTATCAACTCGGCATACTTATAAATCCCAACAATCAAATCAAAACTCCTTTAATCCATAAGTAGCCTCCCAAGTCCATCTTTCACACCCGTACCAAAAACTTTTCAAACTAATGATTTCAAATTTCTTTTCCTGGTAAATATGCAATATGCCACACTTCTCATATTTTTGTTTCATCATTACAGTTCTATAAATTCATTTCTATTATTTTGAGGTAAACAACTCGCTTACATTCACGCCCCTTTGATCTCTGCGCCCTGAGACGGCTGCCAAGCAAACCGGCCCTTGTCAGTCACCTCCGGCTCGGTACTTGCTTTTGCTAATCTCGTTTGAAGAAGTTTCTCCGGCCGGTTACTTACCGAGCTTAATTTCGAGGTGATGATGGGTCAAAAATGTTGTTTGAGGATGCTGAAACAGTTCGGCGAAGGTGGAAAAGGGGCGTTTTCGTCTCGGAAGACTTGGTTTCTAATTTACTTAGGCCGAAAATGTGCATTTTACTCACCCGTGAGTTTATAAGAGGCCCGATGAATATTTTGCGGCCAACTGCTCAAAGACTCAAAACACCTCATCCAGCTGCGAATAATATTTTAAGTGAAATCCCTGCCTATGTAGAGTACCCTGAATCTTTCAGCCTCTTTACTTCTTGATACGGGGGCGGCAGGAGCTTAATTTATGGTCACGGAGCGACAGGCGCCTTAAATACCCTAGGAGTTCTTGATTTCAGCACTAAGAAGTTTTAAATTATTCCCCTGGAATTCCGAATGGTGGAGGCCGAAAGTTTTTCGTCTGCGTGGGAATTTTGCGCTCTACATTAAGTTCGACTCGGTTTAAATCTTACTTTTTAAAAGGCAGTCGATTGTTTTGTTTCAGAGCGGAAACGGTTAGATTTAAGGCTCTCTGAAACTTTAATTTCGAGTCGCCTGGCTTTAATTTAGCTGCGCTTAAAATTAGGTTTGAAGACACCAGAAGTACGGTGCGCGCAAAGTTTGCTTTGACTCCCCGTCTAGTTTTCTTGTTTAGGAATTTTAATTCGATGGAGACGACGATACAGGGAGTGTATTAAGCCTTATTGGACTAAACACTTTATTCTTTGTTATTTCGCATGGTTAGATTTTTCAGCTCTTCATTAGTTTGCCGCCTTTGCGATGAATATAATTTTCCAATATTTTTGGCATGGTCTATCTTGATTATATTTACTATTCCGTAATGTATTCTTAAATTTAGTAAAGTTCATTTTCAGTTTAACTCACAATACCTTCCTACATTTGAAAGATATATCCATGGCTTTGATAACCTAGTTTTCTTGCTACCACATGTCGATGAAGGGTGTTTTTTTTAAATTTGTACTTTGATGATAGAGAAAAATATATATTTCGGGCATATTTTTCAATACCATGTTCCTTGCTGTAAGGGCATGAAAGCAAATCAAGTATGAAATTAATCAGCTAGAATCTCAATATTTGTTTCCCTATCGATCCAAATTACTTTCTCGTTTGACTTCCGCCTTTCTCAGGGTCCACATTTCACACCCATACAGCAAAACACGAGGATTTTACCAATATTTTCCTTATTCCTTTATCAAGACCTTTGTTCATCAATTCCATTCACTTCCAGGGGAAGGCTATTCTTCATTGAATCACATATTTGCATCTTTCGTACAAAAAAGAGTACTATATAAACGATTATCCACTTGCTCTAAATTTTCTTAAGACCCATGCATCCGTCTCAATTAGAGATTTTAGAGGATTTCGTTTTCAACTCCTCTTTAGATCTAACCGCACCTCTGGATACCTCACCCCACGAAATTTCGCCCCTAAATCCATCCCTCACCGAATCATCTGGAGCAAAAAAGAAAATCGCCTCAACCAATTCATCCCCCGAATCCGAAAATCGTGAGGGCGAAAGTTCTCAAATCTAGCGGAAAGGGCCCGAGTTGGAGCAGACGGTTAAGGGACCGAATGCGGACGAAAATAGTGAGAAGAATATCTCGGTAAATCAGTCCAGAAGGGCGTGGGGAGAACGTCTGAGAAGCCCCGGAGAAGTTTTGGGGCGGGGAGGAGATAATACGCGGCCCCCGTAAGGTTCGGGGAAAATTTTCCTTCGGGATGTAGAGAATAGTTGGTAGACTCGCGATGATTAAGTGGAATAGTATTGAGAGGTGAGGGAGATAGGATCGGGTTTTAAAATAAGGGCTTTTCACGGAGGATAGCGTGTCGCCAAAGGAGGTTCCCCCACTGGAATCCACGCGCACAAAGCCGGAGTTTTAAGCAGTTGGATTGCTTTATGCGAGAGGAAATTCGCATCTGCGGGGAAACTGCTTTTCGCGCTCGCTTCTTTTGCCGGTGGAGTTCTTTCCCCTCCGTCCCTCTTACCTTTGGGGATTTATCGGTCGTCGGGGATTCATTTCAGGTATTCCGAGACTAATATCGTTCTCTCGTGCGTTATGGCTGCCGTTAATAATTCGGTGCCGAATGGGCTGTGGGGCCTGGATTCCCGAAAATAATCGTTGATGTTTCTATCTGTAGCGGTTGAAAAAGGTTTCAAATCTGCGAGTTTTTGTGAATCGGCAAAATGCCAAAATCTTTGTGTCATTGCATAGGATATGCATTCTTCAAACATACTCACTTCTCTCTGTTCATTTCTCAGTGGATGATTCTGAAGTCTTCAAACAACTTACTTGTAAAATTTCATTTCTAATGTATGCATCTTGTTGTTCAAGTAACTAAGCGGTGGCTGAGAAAATGGGTAGGTGAAATAAGAGGAAGGATTGCCAAAGAAAGACGAGTGTGATTTTTAAAGAAAGTATTTGAAGGTAAATGCAATGTTGGGCCAGGGGCTAAGGAATTCTTATGTGAAGATGAAGTTAAACGATCTAAAATGACAGTAAGAGCGAAATAAGTTATGAATAAATGGAAATAAATCATTGTGTAAGCAATTTTAGGCAACATAAACCAGCCGAAAGATAGAACACTTATGATCGAAATTAAATGCTTCTATTCCATCCTCAAATTATCACATGAGTAAGATAACTCATGAGTCAAAAGCTTGTAACTAAAAACCATCTCTTAAGAACCATTTTTAATTTATTACTTATCATCAATAATTGTACAAGAAGAAATCCCCAGTCTCGTAAACTGGAGAGAATATATTACAATACATAGGGCCTGCAGTTTTACACCATTTCTTCATCTGAAAAACTTAATCTTTTCTGTTGTAAACGTTTCATCCTCCATATCCCGATTAGGTCATTATCCGCTTCTGAGGCGATTTTCCCTTCCGCCAACCGATGCCTTCCTCTTTCAGCTCGCGAGTTGTTTGATCTAAATAGCGCAGCCTCCCGTTTGATTGAAATGTCTCTGGAACAGATGCTGATCTTACACTCCAGCGCACAGTTTGTACTTTGACTCTCATCATACATACATCACCTACAAAGAGATGCTGAGTGATTTATATTTATCGGTATCAATTAAAACGAAACTACGGCAGGAGGTAGCGGAGGAAGCCAATTTAGAGGGAAAATATGTACACCAAAAGAAGTTACAAAAGGAACATTTCGTAGTTAAAACCATCCTCACCCTTTGAAAGCAGACCGCTTAACAGAAGTTGAATAGCCCATTCTAAACTATGCCAATTACTTTGACCTTCAGAGCGGGATTTCATTGCAACGAATGTGGGTTTAAGACAAAAGGAACTGTACAACTCTCAAACTACATTACTCCAGTTGAACGAGAGATGTCTCAATTTAGAAACTCCACCAGAGTTACTTACCGCTTTTCTTCGCTCGCAACTCAATGATAACTTTCTTTCGAGCTGTTATCTGAGATAACTTTCAATTATTCTTCATGCAACAACTATAAGTAGATTCACGAAGTTCGAGCGAGTATTATCTGTGGCTCAAATAACGGTTTAGTGCCATTTACGTTAAGGTTAGGAATAAAGAGAACATTTTGTGCCACAAGATATTGGCATTTAATGTTTTATCGGTTCTTAACTCCTCGATACATGCATCATGGTACATACATATATCATGGTTTGAATTAGTTTTGGGCCCCAAATTTAACTGCTTAACTGCTTTATAATTAACTACCTATTTGTGATAGCTTATTTGAGTTTTTTTGCATTGCTTACATGTTACATTAAAAAGTAATTAACCGTAGAAAAAGACCGAGTGGAAGACAAAATGGGGGGTGGATCCCAAGAAAGGAAATAAATAATATTGATTGGGAATATTGAGGTACGTGAACTTATCTAAAGATAGAACGCTTACTTATGTATGCATCTTGTGTTCATAGAATTACCAGGAAAGCTATCCTTATTTTTCGGATTATGATTAGAAGACAAGTTACCTTACTTAGCCGACTGGTTTAGTTCACTATAAATGTAATATTGTAGACTTACTCCGGTACTTTACTTGTAAATTATCCTATTAATGAATATTGGATCAAAGTATTTCAGAAAAGTATTTGAATTCACTCGCTCCTAATCGGTAATCTATTTCTCTTATTCAGTCAAGAGGAAGTACTTTAAAAAATTACGCGCAGAATATAGGAAGATTAAAACATTCCTAGAGAATATATATTTTAGGGAAGAGATGAGTTATCAAGGAGGGGACGAATCTATGGGACCAAAAAGGGCCTTCGATGCGTTGGAAGGGGGGCGGGAGCTAGCGAAAAATACATAATGAACGATTTTCTAACTCCGGAGGAAAGTCTCGTAAATTAGGCCGAAGAAGAAGGGAGGCCCTCGGGCGCAAGAGGTAACGAGGCGATTCCAATTACGCGTGGGCATTCGCGGAGTGGCGATCCGATGAGAATTATCCCCAGTGATGACACCGAGCGTTGATGTACGGCGCCCGAAAACTCGGCAATCCCCGGTCAAGGCGCATTTTTCTGACCTTTCGATGACCTCAATTAACATTCCCCTATTCGCGTCTTTTAAACGCTCCTATGAATAATTGGGCCCGGTTTAGATGCAAAACTGTCGCCGGGGGTCGGTTCTTAAAATCAGGAAATCTTCCAAGTAGCTCACCTTACTCTGCTCCCAATTCGTGTGCTAATAGTATCTTATTCATTAGGTTCATAAAACGAATTGGTCAATGAAGTTAGGTAGGCAACGATGTTATTGGAAGAAATCGAGACAAGAACAATAATCTGTTAGACCCATTGTATTTCTTCCTAATTATTTTATTTACTACAAATAAATATGTAAATAACACCTTCACCTCGGCTTGATTGAGACTTAATAGTCTCTTCTTCCATCTTACCCACCGAAAGATTCATAGATATTCCTATAGAGAACTCATGAGTTTTTGTATAGAGTGGAATCTACTACGTTAATTTCTCGCCTTTCCATAATGAAAGAATTCCAGGAATTCCATTCCTTATATTTAAAGGTTGCTTATTATATAGGTTAAGTAGAATAACATTAATTTTTGCTATTAGAATACAACGTTTAGGATATATTAATTATATTAAAAATCACATACAAATTCATCATTCTATTCTTCATTTTATTTTACGTTAAAAGCATCGTAATATTACTCTGAAAAATAACATGTAATAATATTTTCACACACTACTACAACAAAGTAATACTTTTCTTTTTCTATTTAATTTCAATCATTTATTCTATTCTTTTTCAATCTCCTTATTGGCTACATATTTTATAGGAGAATAGTTCATTTCAAACTCGTCTAAACATACCGTGTATTATAATTATTATATATTTCATTATTACCATATATATAGCATGTATGTTAATTGTATTTAATAGGTACATTTAGAAAAAGATCATTTATTTATTTTATTATTACAGTCCTACTTTAATGTTTGATCGGTTTATCGGTATTTTTACCTTTGTTTCTCCTTTAATACCTACCTTGTCACGCGGGTTTTTATAAAAGTGGCAGCCTTCATTCCGAAAATCAATCAGTCCATTCCGTCACACGTAAGCTGTCAATAGCCAAAGAAGGCTATTTTAAGGAGACGCAGATCTTTCCGTGACCGTTCGCTTATCAGCTGCTTGTTCTCGAATCTCAGGTGGTGGGAACTTCGCCGAACCTGACGCTGCACGCAGGGCCGGACACCGCGGGGAGATATCGGTGCACGGCGCGGGTTCCGACGCCCAACTCCGCCCAACAGCCGCAGCCGGACCTCCGGAAGCCGGGAGCGCCGCAGAGCTTCGAGTTTCCCGTGGCCACCGCGTGGGCGTGGCTCCGACTCCGCGGGCCGCCCTCTATCGTCTCGCGGAAGACGCAGTTCGGGGTGCGGGGCGACACGGTGCGACTCGAATGCGTGGCGCTATCGGTCCCGCGCCCTGAGAGGGTGGTGTGGACCAGGGCCGGCAGAGATGTGGACGCAAGTGAGTTCTCTCATTATCATATTTTATCTATAATTAACAATTTAATATTAATATAATGCAATTAATTATTAATATTTGATATTAAATATTCATTCCATAAAATTCCTTATCGTGTCCGCAATTGATGCATACATATTACCATAAGTTCTGACCTTCTGGTATCTGTTATTGTTTTAGTTAACTATTTTCTATTTTTTCCTGATTTTTTGGAGTAATTCTTTTACATTTGGAGATATTTTTTTGGCATTTGAAATTTTTAATTTCGTTGTTCCAAAAGTTATTAATAAGTTCGAAAAGACACGCAATCGTAAATCAACTTGATAACTCATGTACACTCCGACATGTCATCGACATCTATTGCTTTTGCTTACTAATATAGGTAAAAGATAAAAAATTATTAATTTCAATGTTAATTATAAATACTAGAAAAAATAAAATGATAAAGATTAAATAATTAGCATACGGGAAGCATGTCTCCCTCCCGGGCGTCGTCATGATGGAAGTGTTCCTTTGACCCACCCAGCTAAACTTACTGGAGATTTGCTCCTGCTTAGGTTAATCACGCCAGGAAAGTGTAATTTATTTAATGTACGAGTCGTAAGGTACTTTTTCTGTAGCTAGACCTGTAATGAAATTATTTTTAATTATCATGGAACCTTAAATTATTGCCTTACATCTTTTGTGGACACAAAGTATTCATCAGTGCAAGGGATAAATGATTTTTTGGAGCTCTGTAGAATTCGAAAAAAGAAAAATATATGTATTATTGTGTTATCTCAAATAAGGAAAAAACAAACCATTACTTTATACTTAAAAAGTGAAGATTGTTTATTCATTTTTAATTTATCTCTGTTAATTAATGAATATAATCGCTTTGGATAATTTATACATGACAATTGCTTTTAATTTTAATGGCGTTTAATATAAATGGATTTCTGAGAACTGTTAATTATCTTAAAATATGAAATGAATAATTAGGTAATTATTTTCAAATAACCGGAGTTCTTGGTATATTATAATATTTTATCATCCGTTAATAACTTATATAGTTTATCAATATAATATATTGCATATATATATTATATATAGTTTATAAATATACATGGTGAAATTAATTAATCACTTATCCATGATATTAGTAAAAAATAGTCAATATTTCATACAGTTCAACCCATAAAATAAAGTGTTATAAGAATTCATTAATTACCCCTTTGAAATATAGCTCATGAACCTCTTTCATCTGTCTTAGTAGCCCAGTGAACTAGTTTCATCAGTCACCCTCCCACTCATCCATTCCTAACATCACAAACGCCTTCTTATTCATGGCAAACTGACTTCTTCCCTCTGCAAGAGACGTCTCTCTTACGCGCCGGTTTGTTTGCTCAGGTATCATACCTTTGTAACTGCCGCGAATAAGAATTTTTCACGTGTGCTACCTTGGAGGAGTTTGAGATGTGTTTTTCGTCAAAGACTCCTTTCCTCAGGTCAGCGCAGTCGAATTCACATTCATTAAGCAGTCTTTTTGCTCTTTGCAGACGACCGGGAGTTCTCCGTGCTGGAAGATCCGCTTCCCGAAGGCATCAAAAGCACTCTGGTCATAAGGGATTCGCAAGACCAGCATTTCGGACCCTACAACTGCACCGTCACTAACCCTTACGGCAGCGATGGCCTCGAGATTATCCTCAAGAAACAAAGTAAGTGACGATGACTCCTTTGACCTTTTCTCTCCTTTGGTCACCCCTGCCCTTTGACCTCTCTCCTTTGCTCGCTTTTACCCTTTAGCCGCTGCCTACGTTTAGCCTTTTTCTTCTCCGACCTTTTATTTTTTTACAAACCGTTTTACAGCGACCCGCGTTAAGATTTTACGAATATATTAACACCTCATATGTGCCATGCTATGGCTCACATAAATTTGTACTCGTACTCTGTACTTTGTACTCTGTACTCTATGAATATAAATGAATAACTTATCATTAATATTCTACCGTTCGGAAGATTCAATTGCCCTAATATTCCCTCGCTTTGTCACACGTTCTGCTCAATATCGTCTAACTTCATTTGCCTTTGTCTTTACCTGAATGCACACGTACGCGCAATTAATACCAAGTTGAAATAAGAACCTAAAGGAAGAGTTTATGTAAAATCTTGCATCAACATCTCATTTATACTAATATTATTTTGAATTTTTAAGTATTTATGATTTGCGGTTTATTGCAATTCATCCGCATTATCAGAGATGACTCTTGTCACTTCGGAGCGTGGCATTTTAATTTCTGCCGCATTTAATGTACAGGGAATATGAAGGAATTAATGAAAACGTTTATGTTACTCATTCGTCCAGCATTACTGCTAAATTCTTGATGATAAAATGATAGCTCAAAATAATCGTTATCGTTTATGGTCGCTGATAGAACTGTTCAAATTTGTATGAAGGATTTAATTTGTGCAGAAATCGTTTTGTGCGATGTATCACTGAGGTTTACAATTAACTGGTTGATTATTGATTGATACGAATCATACTCCGTTAAGTTTGTAAATTTTTGATTTTCTTTCTGCTGATAGGAAACTATTCTTGCATACATACCTTTAAATACCCTGCGATGTCGTTGCCTTTGTTTGCATGCAGATTTATTTCGCGTATACTACAATAGCCTTTTCATTGTTTCCACTCAATGGAATTTGAAATCGCTCGCTCCCGTTGTGTCATATCCTCATCGACCTCAAGTTTGTATTTTCTCGATCCAACGTAGCGCAAAAAACCTCGGCTTCCCGAGATGTATTCCTGCCTTCTTTTGTTTCTTCAATTTCTTATCTCCCGAGCTCCCGAAAGCACCCGAGGCGCCATACATTGGGAACCGCAAAATGTCTGAGCATCCGCAGATTTCTTTGTATCGGCATCCATCCACCCCTTACTCCCCCCCATCGAATTCTTATCGCATTCGTTACTCGCACCGTTCCTCCGCAATCAGGCCCCCATTACAACCAGAGCACGTCACGACATCTCTCGGAAGCCCCCTGGGTTTAATATCATCTCCATTTGTCCAGAATGAGCGCTCCTTTCTTTTCTCTCGCCTTTCATATATCCCCCGTTTACTTCTCGCTTTCTCCAAAGCGTGAGAGATTATATTTGCTCTCGATGGTATCAGGGCAGCGAGTAAATACGCCGGGAGTCTATGGCTTTCTGCGAAAGATGTGATTTTTCCCTCCTCCCTTCTATTTCTTCCCCAAGCATCGATTTGATACTCGGTTTCCTTCGCGGCATTATTTCTCCCTCCGATGAATGACGTGTGTCATTTCAATGCCTTTTGTCAACAGCAAAGTCCCCCCGCATCGGTTCTTTCTCCGCTATTGCGATTTCTCCTCCTGGAGATGATGCCTCGGAGTTGCCGGGATTGTTTCCGCTCGTGTCGACGCTGTTTGAATCGGGGAACGTTCTGTTCCTTAATGATATTCTTAGGAATACTTAGGCCAATATTTCGTGTAAAGGAAATTTTATACGGCAAATATTCAAGCTCCTTTGCTCAAGATGGCGAGTGCTAAATTTTGAGAAACAAGAGATAACTAAGCAATCATGGTTTGGTTTTCGTTCAGTCGTAATTATTCCTTTACATCGTAGGAAAAGCTAAAACATTATCAACCGTAAATTAATTTAAATACAAGTTATCCAATACTTTAATTTACCGTTGGATGAAACGGTCCAGTCCGTTTTTGGAAAATGGACACAGTTGGAGAATCTTTTCATATCTGGTTATACTAGTATATTTTTAATTCATTTTCCCTTAACGCATTAAATGGACGATAAATAAAATATTATAACATATGTTTGCTTTAAATAAGTAATCAAAGAGTAACTACGGCAATCCTGTTGGTACCGTACCTCTGTTTAAGGGAAGGAAGGCTTGAAGATATTAGGCTATTTATAATATTTTCTGTTACTTAGTAATAATCAGATGTTCCTTAGGTAACAAATGATTGATTCCGATTCAATAATTAACGTAATAAAAAAATAGAAACGCATATTTACCTGGTCCTATTTAGAAGACATTTTACGATTCATAGTAACAATTTATAACATTAATAGACAGATTCCGCTCCTCTATTGGTAAGAAAGTAAAACTTAAGACGGTAGATATAGACATGATATGCAAAGATCTTAGAGATATTCTTCTAGCTTTTGAAATATATTTGAATAAAATAGGAATTTATTATCTTTTTGGCTCAGGGTTCCTGTTGCTAATATATAACGGGCGTAAGCTCCATTAGAAAGGCTGTATAAGTTCATAAACTACTCAATATATAGCGTGGAAGTACTCTCCTTTTCAAAAATGTTCAATGAACGATCGAAAATTTTCCATCGTAAATTAAGGACAGAGAAATTTAGAATTTGATAAAATAACGGCAATTAATAAACTCCGCGCCCCAAAAATGTATTTAAATTTAATTAATGAGCGGGTCGCCGTCGGTGAATAAACTCAACTTTGCATTCATCAGTTCTGTGAATAATACATGGCTGGCAGGAAGAAAACTCATTATCTTTTTCTCTCGGCATCGTTTGCTCATTTTATTCCACCGGCACAGGAAAAACAGAACTTTCACTCTTTGCTTAACGCCTAATAAATATAGAGAGCTTTGATATTTACACTAAGGGCCCGGAAAGTGTTGCGTAATTAGTAAAAGGCTGGGTGGACCTTCGCGTGCTGACAGCACAATAATTAGCCGAAGTGTTAAAGTAATTTTGTAGACATGAAAATTTCTAAGTACTTGAGCTTCGTGAATCGTCAAACCGCTTTCTTTCTATTATTCACGATTTCCAAGGGCCGGAAAGTGTTGTTTTATTAGGAGACTGGGTGGACCTTATACTGTGTTGATAGCGCATGATTTAGCCGACTAGTTAAGTTGAAGTAGTTTCGTAGATATTAGAATTACCAAGAACTTGAGCTTTTTGAATTGTCTAACCACTTTTTTACATTATCTACGATTTTATATTGTCCCCTTTTGTCTTGTCCCCGCCGTATTTCTTACCTCTCAACCTTCTGGAGACCATGATCTAATTTTTCCCACTCGTCCACGAAGATTATTCTTCCTAATTGGTATATCCCCACGCCCTACTAACTTTCTCCAATACAAAGACGCGTCTCAAAAGCCGGGGTTTAAGCCCTTCTTTGTGATACTCTTTCGCTCGCCGGATCCAGGTTTTCGCCATCCTTTATTTAATATACTTATTCAGGGCCCTTGGCATCATCTCGCTTCCTTTGTCGCCGGTGTTCTTGTACCGACATGTTTGGAGCTTCCGCTATCAAAAGCGAGATTACATCCCGAACAGGAGCTTCCTTTCCGCACCGGTTGTACATCTTTCATTCCATTCCCTTTATTTTAATGTTTATACATTTTTCAAAATCGTGCTAATTTGGTTTTCGTTGTTAAGACGGATTTGCTTGTTTTCGTTGTGATTCTCGAAGGTGTAAGGAAATGTACGGTACATCTCGGTTTACGAAGCTCCGGGCTAGCGTAATCATCTCGAAATAATTCTAATTGAATATTTCCCTTGGAAATTGTTCACATCTTTGCGTGCGCTAATTAATAAAACGAAGAATCCGAATTGACTTGTTATCTGGTCCATTCGAGAAAGGAAACGTTCGAGATTGTATTACTGTGTTTAGGTATGCCTACGTCTTATTCTAATTAGGATTAGTACGTAAGTAAAGAGGAGAGTTTACATTAGATATCAAAGGAAGGTGGTATTGATAATTCCTATTACAAGAAGGAAAATTCATTCATTATGGTGAACCTCAATCTCTCAGCTATCCATTTTCATTAATTATAAACTATTTTCTTTTATTGATAGTTTTTTTATTTATAAAAATCACCATAGAAATTACCATTCTTATGAATTTTTCGGAATCATTACTGAAAAATGTATTCCTCAAAATTTAATTTAACATTTTCCGATATGTAACTATGAATTAAATTATCATTGCTCTAAGAAATTCGTTTTCGAAAAAAATAACTCAAGATTCCGTGCTATTATCGATTAGCAAATTGATTGTTTTTATTTGTTGTTACTGTAACGTTCGCTATTTCTAGGACTTAAAACGGGGATGCTTTGAATAGTATCGATTAAGTCGTACACAGGTTCACACTCGTTTGAGTGAATACATGTCAACAGACGTGATACTAGAAAAAAAACGATTCATTAAAACCATTTTGTATGATTTAATAGGACATAAATGAAGTAAGAAAATATTTTCGTATGCTATTTATTTATCCGGAACGTCACATATGTCTTAGGTCTTTCGATTACTTCTCGTTTCGGTCATGACCCTTTAATTGTCAAAGTCAGTTCAATCCCGTGAAACGCCTCCATCTGAAAGAAAGAAAAAAAATCAGTGAGAAGAATGTCCAGAATGGATTCCACACATTGCAGGAAAGGTAGAAAAATATCCCATCATCCCTCGTATTCCACAGGACCCTCGGAATAATCCAGACATGTCTCGGACGGCAGAATATTTTGGGACTGTTGACGCAAAAGTAATACCCTTTTCCGACTCAGCTTTCGACTCTATGAGTCGAGGGGAAGTGCATCACCCTTATTCATTCTCTTCACAAGTATTTGGCGGTGTTGAAGGGTGATCTCAGCACCATTACCCTGCTGTGGAGATTGTAATACACATCTTTTCTTCTTCACGATTAGAAGAAGTGAGATTACTTTTCGTGGAAGTCATTCACCTCTGGAAAACAATTCCTTTTAATGAATGATGCCTTAATGATGAGGGTTGACTTACGATAGTATTAATTTCAATAATCAATATTCTACGACATCCCTTAATATTATCATCACTATTGTTTTATTTTTAGGGTATACTGCATCATGCTTCGTAATGAGATTTTCGCGCTTCATAGCTTGGATAATACTCGTATTAGTATCTCCGAAAGAGTAAATGATTTAGATTCTGCATTACTTTAATGCCCTCCATTTACATTCCCTTTCGATTGAATTCAATCAATTGATACAGTACAATATTGAAATTTGGCTTAGCTTATGAAATTCACATCAATATATTAAATAATTTTCTACGCTATATTATACACGATGTTAGTTCACGCACTTGTATTTCGAAGCAAAATTTATGAATACATATAAGTGTCGCATCAACATTGGTTTTTGTTTCTGTGCTATATCGTACATCTGTAAGTTAATTATTGACTTGTATTACTAAATGCTTTCAAGAGAAGAAGACTTTCAAATTTTGTCATTGTTCTCTTTAGGAACATAGTCAATCATCATAAATATTGTCCTACATTCCAGTAATTAATGAGCGATTAGCCGAAATTCTGAACACAGTGAATGTTTATTGAATGCAGTAGGAAGATAACTTTTATTCTCCCTTTTTTACCACCATGCTTTGTCTAATGTATGCCTTATTCTTCCTTCTTACAGAAACCTTCCCACTGCTGATAATCATTTTTGGAGCTATTGGTGGCATCGTTTTTATAGTTTTGATCGCTATGCTGGTCATCATGTGCCAAAGGAGGACGAAAAAACCGGACGGTAAGTTCCACTTGAAATGTTGTAGAATATATTCCTATGCATAGAAACGATTACACAGAGTCCTTCTTCCTTTGTCTCCATTATTTTGGCTGTAATTCCCAATATTCTGGAAAATTTAGATATTTTCAGTACTTGTTTATAGGAGCTTATCGTAATTCCTTTACATGATTTTCCATTAACATTCGGAAACGTGTTCTATTTAAAAGGTTATGTTGTCTTATCATCGGCGAAAGTTTTACCTAGTTTAAGGTTAAACGTTTTAAATCTTTGATTCCCGGAAATAAACTTAACAAACTGCGCATAACTTACTGCGCGTTAGTAATTTAAACTATTAGAATTGAAATATATTTCAATTTAATTATTTTAAAAGTTACAAAGCCTAAATTAGAAGTAAGGGGTCGTGGTGTGGGGGCTTTAGGGTGGAAAAGAGTGGGTGCTCACTGTTTTCTTAGGGTGGGGAAGAGCGGGTGGTCACAGGTTTCTTAGAGTGGGTGGTCATTGTGGAAGGTGGCTTCGAGAAATTAAAGCATTTGAGATTTGAGGAAGATGTTAGAGAATCGGATCTTAGGATATGTCTAAGGAAAGGGATGGTAAGGACGTGATGTTGAACTGATACTGGGGTCATTCCGACGTTGCCGTTTTCCTCCACGACATCGGAAAGGACTCGTCTATTTCTTCTTTTTATAGTCTTGATTGATTGATTGATTGAATTCTATTTATTCCCGGTTCGACCATCTTCTGCCGGCATTACCCTACTCCACACTCGTGCTTTATCATTTACTAGGTCTACATTCTTATGTACTCTTCTCAGCCCTAAAACCAAACTAAAATTAACTGAAACCTTCATTCCGCAGGAAATGACGAAGAAAAGCAAACAAAAGTCGCGGGGAACGTCATACAGGGTCAAGGCGTCCAACCACAGCACCATCACATGCAGCACATAGTTCATACGCATCAATCCGACCGATCTTCGAACAACTCCGACGTGAAGGCCGAGATAAGGACAGCATCATCTCTCAGTAACACCCTCAACGAAAGGGACTCTACGGGTCCATGGTGCGAGGAGGACGACGAAGAGGACGGGGATGTGAGGATATCCGCGGTGGACGACGTCGACGCGAACGGAATCGTCACTAGCACCGGAATGGTACCCGGAGGACCGGTAGTGCTTGGACCGAGGCTGTCGCTCATGACCACTGGTGCAGAGCTTGGCTTCAGGTACTCTGCAGCCGGAGGGGGCTCCGTGGCGCCCGAATATCCAGAGCCTGCCTTCCCACCAAAACCAGTAAGTAGAACCGGAATCGGTTCTTACATTTGTTATAGATGTTAGGGTGAATTTGACTTTGTCAAGATAGGGGGAATCTGGACCTACTTAGGTGCGTTGTCTACGGGACAACTTTGCAACGCGTCTATGCGGATTTAGCCTTAAATAGATGGCTGCAGAAATACTTCTCGGGATTCTAACCGGATCGCACCACAATGTATGACAGACGCTTTGACTGTTGACTCAGAAGCAATCACACCTCACCCTCACCACCTCCTGATCATGACTGCAGAGTGAACAAGCGGAACGTCAGTCGTACACCATGAAGCGATCCGGTTAGCATCCCTAAAAGTATACCTGCAGTGTCTATGAATGTTTAGAATCGAACAGAAACAAACGTAATGCAATTATAGGGGCTTCGTTCTCGTGGTTATAGCATCAGGGATTCATAATTACTTCCCGTTCCAATTTTAGTTGTAATAATTTTATCCCCAGGAAAATAATAAGTTACGGACTTAACTTATTATTTTCCTGAATAGTATTGAAATCTCTTCTGTGATGTCACTTACATTTACATTTACATTTAAACCCTGCAATCCGCCAGTGGCGCGTGGCAGGGCACTTAGTTTCGTAGCAGCGGTGATTTTTAAGGGGCGTCACACAGTCGATTAATTACAATTTTGAATTTATTTATAACATTCAGTCACTATTATCGGAGCTGTTCTTCCTTCAAAAGAAGGAGAATCGCTTCGGTTGATGTAACTTTGAAATAACAAATTTTGGTTTTGATATGTTAGATTAAATTTGCAAACACAAAAAGGACAAATAATTATCATGTTCAGTTTCATAGACGAATATTTCAAAACTGAGGGTTAGCGTTTAAATTTATAGACCAAAGTCGTGAGCTCCAATATTGTAAGTTTGGATTCAGAATATCTGAACTTTTGGAATTATCTTAGTCTTACATTTATTCAACATTCAATATTTTCGAAATTCGCCATCTCCCAAAAAGTCGCATTTAGTTATCGACCTGATTTTTCCCAAAGTCTATTTTTACTTTTAATCTGAGTTATATTAATGTTTTAGAATTCTGTGTCTCATTAGATGATTAGTAGGTGACAACTTCGTGTTTTCCTCCCACCAGGGGAGTTTAGAGATGACGAAGCAGTGCGTCATCCCTCGTTAGCCTGTTGCTACGACTTGTACGAAAATAATTACCCCTCGCGTATGACGAGCATTAACGTCAAAGGAGTGCTTAAACCGCCACCTAAGTCCGGTCCTGGGGGAAATTCCGTACGTCCTAGCATGACGGAAATCTCTCTGGCTTTCTCAGCCTTGCTCAAGGGAAATGTTTCTGTAAACGATGATTGACTTCTCAAGCGTTCGCGACTTCGCCTTTCATTAAGCTTGGATTTATAATCCCTTCGTCAGATGCCATTGTAACCTCTTCCCCTCCCCCCAACGGGTTCTTTGTCTTTGTTCCCAGCGTGCTCATTTATTTCCTGTTTTCGCAATGTTAACAGATGACGCCTGGGAGTGTACACTTTGTGGTGTAAATGCTTCTTGTGATCTTTTCGTTTCATTAAAGGGGGTAATTTTTTAATTGCAAAAGGATGAAGGTGCAACTACTAAAAGATTAAGTCTTAAAGAATAGTGTTGTGGTTGACTTTTCTATTAATTCAATTTTATCTTCCGAAAATGTAAAAACAGATTTTATGTTCGAACTTAAATCTTCCTGTTTTACTTTTATCCATGTATTACAAAGAGAAATAAAGAAAAATTATTTCACTATAGCTTTTCACGAAGTACCGTCAGAAATAATTGATTATATACAATTTGGTTACACTTCAAATGTTGAGTAGCAAATAACTTTTGAGAAGTCAATCATCAAATGAATCTGCCATATTGTGTGCAATGAAAACAAAGAGTTTGCAAAATCTCTTGTTTTATCCTAACTATCGTATGATTAACACTATGTGTGGTGAGTGTTGTAATTAACCTGTAAGTGATTACCTTTGAGTATGATTAACATATAATAGATTCAGTGGTTTAAGGTTTTACATTTTTAGTAGTTCAAATGATACTGTATCCTTAATTGTTTAATTCTGAATACTTTTCCCCCATTCATTACTTAGTGACCCCTCTCAAACAAGGTCGAACTATGTGTGAGTATGATCAATACTGTTACTCACGGAATTAATATTTCGAGGTTAGATCAACCCCCTTAATTTAATTAGATCTTTGCATGGAAATGGTCCTTCAGTTACTGGATAGTCTAACGGGAACTTAATTCCGTAGCAAATACTGTAGAGGGCTAATTTATCGCTCGTTTTACCTAGCCTTGATTTTGTCATAGTTATAGAACTTTTGTAATACTAATATATGAAATTTATATGCATGTTATTCACTAATGAATAAGTGTTTGTTTGTGTCTGTGTGTGTCCTATTTGTGTTGATCAACAGCGTTCTTGGATAACTTGCTAATAGTGTAAGATTTGTAACTTCTTCTACGCGCTAATTATCCGCCCTTTGTAATAAGTAACTACTGTTATCTCCTGTACTTCCGCCCGTATATATTTCAATGAATAGTAGTAAAAGAAAGAATGCCATTATTATATTATCCCATACAATACTCTTTTGTCAATATATTTCATTGACGAAAGCACATATATTCGTGTTATTTTAGTTGTGACTCTTCGCATAACTTTACCGTTCTCCGTACTTCTCATTATGATGGTGTTATGGAAGTATTTTTGCATAATTAGTAGAGAATCAATCTCTATAGTCAAGGAACGTTTCTTGAAATGGCCCTTCATAGGAAGAACTTTAATTTCTATTACTCATCCCTAATTAATTGACCATAATCGACGACATGCCCTTCCTTTCCAACATCGTAATCCATTAATAACTTTAACAATTCTATTGAAGTCCTAACCTAACCTAATTATTCGGTTTTTGGAGTTGCAAGTCTCTAGCCTATGTACGCAGTGAATACAGAATCTCACGTAATCTCTCAGTAGATCATAAGTAGAGTAAGATCATAAGTATTTCTCATATTTGCACAAAGATGTACAGTCAAAGGATACGACTTATTTTGAATTTGAATAACGAATATGTTATGGTTATTAAAGCAAAGTAAATGAGATGCTCATCGTCAATATGAAAGATGATAAAACGATGCTAGTTAATTATCTCTTCTTATTATAAGAACTAACAAATCAGTTACAGGGTAATGCAAAGGAAAGGAATATTATATTAGGTATTATATGCTTTGATATCTTCCGCTTATTTCATACCTCAGCGTATTTGCATTAGTTCTAATAGTTTCTTCCTCTCGAATTGATCTAGAGCTGCTTCCTACTGTGTACTATATAGTCTTTAAGACTGTTCAGTACTATTTCTGCAGGGGGACGCTGACATGAGGGGGTCCTATTTATGTTCGAGTGATCTTAATTAGTCCAGTTTCGTGCTATGCGTATTCCACTGCATAGAAACGAGACAATTAGTGTGGTGAATAAACATGGCATGGTTAGAATGAAAGCAAAAACCGAGTGCATGAAGTAGATTTATGAATATCCCTAAAGATGCAAAATACTGAATACTTGTTCTGTTTCCGCAGGAAGGGGCCAACAACAACGGCTACGTTCCGTACGTGGACTACGCAAGAGACTACAACCCTCCCACCATCCACGACGCCCTCCGAGTAAAGAGCACCGTCCCTCCGCCCCCACCTTCTTACGGAGCAACCGTCGATCCCCGGTACAACGCAACCTATGGCAACCCCTACCTAAGGACTCCACCACCTCCGCCTCCACTCTCCTCGGGGGGCAGCAGCAGTAGCCTACCACCTCCCCCGCCCTCCAACCACCTCTCCGAAGCCGCATCTCCGACATCCCCCGCGTACACCCCACCGGCAACAGCCGCAGCCTACGCCGCCCCCGGGATGATGGCGACATCGAACTCCAACTACGGCATCGCCCCCGCCGCGGGACCACTCTCGGCCTCCGGAAACCCATCTTCCTACGGGACACTGAAAGCGGGGACCACACCCCCTCCGGCCCCCTCGTCATCCTCGGCGTCCTCGTCGCCCTCCGGCACCCTGACCTACGCCCCAGGCAAAGGGGGCGAGAACGTGCGAAACGGAGCGGTGCCGCAGGTGGCGCGGTTACCCACATCCCCCACGAGGCATTACATAGTGCCGTCGCACCACCAGCAGCCCAGCGTGGTGAAGAGAGGGACTCTGGCGACCCACGTCTGAAAGTAAGCTCGCTCGGTACCGAGAGGTCCGAAAATGTTAAACTTTTTACGAGCGTTGAAGTCGCCGGTGCGGGTGGCTCCCGCGGAAGGTTACTACCGCGGCTTCTAAACTATGGGTCCTAATTCCCCACTTGTGTGGTGCTTCTTAGGGTGCGTTGTGGAGATCTGAGGAGAGCCCGCGCCCTTCCTCTGCCATCGCCGCCGATGACGGTTTTGTTTCTTCTTTCGATTCGCGACTCCTCGAAAAAGGGATGAGTGTAAATACGGATGGTGCGTCGGCGATGGTACCCCTAATAACCTTCCGAAGGGGTTAAAACCGAAGACTCTCTTGTAAAGCTTTTTTTAAATGAAACACTGTTTAAATAAACTATCGTTAACCATTGAAGAATGTTGTAATTAGCGTTAAAGACCCGCGACCAGAGTTTCTGCTCGTTCTGCGAGGACCATCTGTGGAGTTGTTGAATTTTCTGAAATGTCCTTCCTGAGTGAATTTTGGAGACGCGATCTGTCGGTGTTCGCGACGGATTCTCTCGTCCTCTTGGCGGACAGACGCGGCACCTCCCCACCTGAGTGCAGCCGGACCAACCCACACGCCGGATCTAGTGTTTTCACAGAGTCATCAAAGGCGTGAGTGTTGTTAGTTGGTAATACAGGGACGTTGTGATAAAACGGGACCCGAACGGAAGGCATACTCTTAGGTGTGGAAACTGCCACTTTCAGCCAAATGACAAAACCACTAGAGCTTCCAAGTTAATTAAAGAAAAGTTAAAAAAATGGTGTTGCGTTAAATTATTTTGGATGCGGAGGAGACCTCCTCCCGGAAGGTTCGAACGAGAATAATAAAAAGGTCATATCCATGAAGATGTTTGCGAGCTCGCGTATTACCAAAGAGTTTTGTGACCCTAAACGGGCCGCGATGGGCCCCGAATCTCCCCGAATCTTTGGTCCATTAAGACAGTGAAACTGAACTCTGCTGAAGACCGGTGAAGTTGGGGCCCTCCTACGTGATAAAAAAGCTGATGTGCTGTCACTGATTGTTCTCTTTCGACTTACATAGTGACTGTGGACTTTTTTTATAGGTATCTTTTGTATAATTTCGAAAAAACTGATTCCATGAATTTAGTCTCTGGGGTGAGTGTGTGAACACATCCGCCTTTTCCTAGTGAGACGCAGGGAAAAAATGTATCGCTCGACATCTTTTCCATGTTCTTAGGTCCTCCGTTTGATTTTCAATAAATGGCAGAACTCTGCGTGGAATAAGTGTAGCTTTACTGCCCAATCTGCAAATGCATGCTCCGCATGAAATACTGTATTTTTTACTTAATTCCGCAATATTTTGGAATACTTCGGGGTACGTGTTGTATGTTCAGGATATTCGACGGTGTATCAAAGTCCAATTTAGAGTCATTTCGAAGGTGGAGAGAGTGATAAATCAGAGGCTTGATATTTTCCTTTCTTGCAATTTCTTGTGAGGACACACTAACATTTCCGTTTCAGGGGCTGGAAGCAATACCTGTCTCCAAAAAAATTTGAAGCTTTTCGTGTTTCATTTGTCATTGAGTGGTATTTAAAATCGCGAAAGTTCTAAAGACGGAGGGGTGGCTTAATTTTATCCGCTCGAGACCTAAGCTGAAGAAGAAAATTGACAAATTCTCTTCGTGGAAATTTGTGAGGAGTGTTGGAGAAATTTTGTTCCAATCGATATGCTTAACATCTGTATTGTGTCTCCATCGTTAGGAGTATTAAATTGTGCGGTTATCTTTTTTCGAGTGTGTGTAAAGTTGAGCGGGAAGAAAGGTTTTATACCAGCCGTCCAGGGGATGCAATTGGGAATGAAAATGTAACAGAAAGAGAGGGGGAGAAACGGTTAAAAAAATAATACACTTTCAGTTTCGCGTGGAGCGTTTTACGAATGAATGATCGCCCAAAATGACTGAGGGAACTCGGCCGAGAAATGACTATCCGAAATAGCGATTCTTTTTTGAAAATTTCCTGGGAAAGGGGAACTAATTTTACCGCTAACTAAAATAAATATTCCTCTGAAACGGGTCAATGGAAGTCAATGGGTCTGAGAGGAAAACTTTTCGCCAAATTGAATTAATGATTATAATTCGTTATTTACTGATAACAGATGTCTATACCATGGTCTAAAATACTCTCGGAGCTATATATATAAAGAATTGTTTTGAAATACATATTATTGTTTCGATAAAAATTTCAAAAAATTACAATTTTTAAGTGATTTCATTTTTTTCGTCTTCAAGCGAACTATAAATCAAATTTTATCTTTTTGTGGCTTGGAAATTAAATGAGAAGGATATCGGATACAAAGGATGAAATTTGAGCGAAGGATGTAAAGAAGTAAATAATTTGTTCATGAGGGTATTTGTTCATTGGGCAATTGAGAAAAAGTTATTGTTCTCTAACTGTGTGGATCATTTAGTCATCATTCGCTCAGCTCCACCTAAATGATACCGTCTTAATTGTCTACCGCTACTGTTTCAGAGATGAAGTTTTCAATGGTACTAAGTGGTCATACAATAATCGTGTCTTACTTAAATTTTTATTATTATTTTTCCGGCAATACATAAAGCCTCCAAAATTAAACTGGTGTTTGAAATGTGTCCTTCCAATTCCTAACCCTTTCGTCAGAAACATTAGCTTATGGCCTTACTCGTTCGTTAGTATTGAATACTGCAGAGATCCCTCTGAAACCGGCGATGGTTCTACCGAAGCTAATGTTACAAAAAACGGTTTTTCCAAAATTGACTCGTGTGTGTCTGAAACTTGCGTGAGTGACGAAGATGTTAATGTTACAATGATATCGAATACTTTATGAAAAATTGTATAATGATGTCAATTTGAATGTTGCTGAAAATTTTTAAATGGGAAGGGTTGAATGCCCGTGCTTTCCTATAGTTGCTGCTGGGCTTCGAAAAAAGTATGACCTTTTCGCGTCGAGTCCGGACGTTCTAATCCTGGCTCGGCTGATCCCATCGCATGAAAAATAAATTAATTAAGAGCGGGAACGCCGCCCACCCAGCGGCCGTTCTGTTGAGAAACTTAAGGCTGACGAATACTCACACTTTTTCGCCCAAACATTGCTCATGTTCGTCCCTCTCTATCCGAATGAACCTCTCTCTCTCTCTCTCCCTTCTCCATCACTGTCCTTCAAAATTAATGAAAAATCGAGGAAAAAAAACAGAACCAGACGCTCCGCTCTGTTCCACCGCGGAAGAATTCGTCGAATTTTATGTAACATATAAGTTTCAATTTTTTTGTAAATAAGACTTTTATATGTCAAAATAAATGATTGACAGTTGAAGTGTGTTGGATTTTTTCCTCTTGCCTTCATCATCATCATCGACCTCATGCTGAAGAAAAGAGAACGTTTTGAATCTTCTACTGCGGTTGTATTCTGTGTTTTATAATTCTACTAATTAAACTTATACAACCAGAAAAAAATGTTACCTTAAACCACCTATATTTACCTACTACCTGAATATTGTTCACCAAAAGGTGAACCCTGAGTTAAAATCAATTACTATCCCTAAATAAATATAGTAACACCAACGATAGAATGCATACTTGTGTAAAAATTGCAATTTGAATATGTTATTAAATGTTTAGAGACGAGATTTATATCAATTATTCTTATCCTCAACTACTACAAGAGTTGTTAGAAATTGTGAATCATTTTCTTTAAAATTTGACCGAAAATTAATGTAAGGATGCTGGACTTTTACTGTTGGAAATGAGAGCGAAAGTCGTTCTTCAATCAAAATGCCCACGTAAGGATAGCTGATGTGGAATCGGATTGTGCTAAATTGGGTAGGCGGTGTGACAAGGCTGTTCTATATCACCAAAGCTTTTTAATATATATGTGCAGAGGAAATGGTGGAAGAACAACAAGGGTGTAAAGCTGGGAGGGGGGAAGTAGTGAAGTCAGTAAGGTATGCAGAAAATAAAACTATTCTGTGTGATTACCTAAAGGGTTTGCAAATTTTGGCCGATGCGCTTAACAATAATGCTAAGAGAATGACATGAAAAATAAAGAAGGCAAAACTAAATTGATGAGAAGAACGGGCATTGTTCTTCCTTGGGTAAATTAGTGAGGTTTACAAAAGGAAAGAAAGCTAAGATAACGATAATGGGGGATGGGGAATTGCTAGAACAATTGGATGAATTCTCTTACTTGGAAAGTGTTCTTTCTTTAAATGGAAGGTACGAAAATGGGTTTCATGATAGAATAGCCTTAGCTAAGGAAGTAATTCATGAAACGATAAGAATTGTTGATTAAAAGTAACGATGAAGGAATCGGGAAAAGGTCGGTAAAATCCTGAGTGTTTTGGAATATGAGTGTGAAATAACCATACGAAAAGAGAAAGTTAAATGTTTGGAGGCTCTTATGTAGATGTAGGTGTGGTGTAGAATAGCAAAAGTTATTTGGGAGGATAGGGAAATAAACACGGAGATGCTGGAGATGTTTTGCGATGAGTAGGCTTTAATTGAAGTAATTTAGCATGGAACCAGATAATGGGCGGGTAAAATATTGAGACGAATACAAAGGAAACACAGAGGGAAAGACAAAGGAAGAATATGTTAGATTTACTAATGAACGAACTAAATTGTGATGAAAGAGATTTTTAATTAATATGCATGTACTCCGTATCACTCATACTTCTTTCTTTCATGTAATCGCAGCCCTGGATTCGACTGAGACAAAAGTAAATGAAAGATACATTTTTCTTTATCCCGTACCAGAAGACCAATGATAAATATTTCATTCGTTAAGGTATGGTATTAGGAAGAGAGGAAAGAAGTGGTGGAAAGAGAAAGGGCCAGCTGAAGAATGCAATTGAGGGTAGAAAACAAGGTAAATGACTGAGGAGAAGACAGAAGCAAAAGATATCAGATGAGATAAAGGGTGGGATAAGTTACCACGAGGTAAAGGAATTGTCGTTGAATGGGGGATGGGAATTGCACATGAACCAACCCAAAGGAATCAACAATTCGTGCAATAAAATGTATATTTTAGTACAATAAATGTCTCGATGGGTGCTACTGATTACAAGTGATAGTAAGAAAAACTATTAGAACTGTTTTTATAGAATATAATACAGAATGTGATGATACGTGGTAGTATCTACTAATCCAGTTTTGATTTTTTGGTAGGTCTTCATAATAAAGAAACCATTTGATGATGCCCTAATGATTCCAAACCTTGATAGTAGTATAAATTATATGTTGTGGTAAAGGTACAATTGATTTTTACGTTACCATTTATAGCGATGACTTTGGCAAGAATAAGGAATTTATGTATAATGCTGATATCTGATCTAAATCTGATAACAATTTCACGAACTACTTAAGCTGACGAGTGGAAGCCATGTGAAACCATGTTTTCTGTAAATGAAATAAGACTTCTATTGCTCTTACATATTCAGTTAGTGTACTTGATATATTCTTTGTGTTGCTGTGATAATGCTTCGTTACAGTTATTGCATGTGATGCGTTTTGTCGGAGCAAATATGTCTTAGTAGGTCGGATTACGTAGCGTAACTTCAGTTAATCAATTCAATTCGTTGATTTGCATTCCAAGAAAGATAAAAAAAAGCGAATGTCTTCCTGCACGAGAGAATTTGTCCAATATGTCTATAACCAGAAACAGCATTATTCTTTAGTCAGCTAAACTTTACGCTTTCCACTACTTTTCAAAATTTTGATCCTGCAAGACACAATGAAAATATTTCCTAGCCCTCCTGTTATTATTTCAAACGTGCTTAATAATTGTTTTCAAAATATTTACGGCACTCTGCCTAGGTGTACCAAAGCTTGACGTATTCAATTTATAAATATAAGACAGGTTGAGAGGGATGTTTGTGAACTTACTGATTGAAGAGCATTCCCTCATTAGTTATATGGTAAACATCATTGAGGAATGGAAGAGGACGATTCCATACGATTTATTCCGCTTTCAAGGGATTTCCAAGAAGCAAGAATTTTACCTCGCGCTTTGGTGAGTATATCCTCCAGCGTGATTGCATACGTTTCGAACAAATACCTTGAGAGAGCCTTCATGCGGAAACATGTATAATTTAAGGAACAAGTATCGTTAGGGTGAGTGAGTGAGGTCGATATTCGAGTGTTGATGTGTGTAAAAATTAGCTATTGGATAATACCTAATTGTTCGTGAGGAATAACAAAGACGGTATACGAATATATGTAATTCTAAGTGAATTCAAAGAAGGTTGGCAAATAATACGGTATTTGTGTTTAATAAATAGCGAATAGTATGTGATCGCTGCAACTAATTTGCCGTAATTTGAATCGTAAAAATAACCGGCGCCAGTCATTCTTAGCATCAACATATCTTTACGTTATTATGCTGTAACAGTAATTCATAGGTTAATAAGTTACTTGGTTAGTATGTTAGATAAAGCAAAAAGCAGTCAAACAAAAATTTAAGCAAAAATCATAAAGTACTGCAAGCGGCTCACATATTCCGGAGTATTCTAAATGATTAACAAAATTTAAACCTGGAAATGCTGGAAGAAAAGGAAGTAAGCAGAAAATACGTAATAAATATTACATATATTCACTGCGGAGTTGTCCTCTGCCATCTGAAATCGTTGTCAAGTCGTGTCGCCAAGTTACAATCCCATTGGTTGTTGAGTCACCTATAAAGAGAGGATATGAGACATTCTTTATATTCAGAACTCAACAATTTTCAACTAATAATAATATTCCATTAATATTCTACGGTTAAGCTATCGAATATTATGAATCTATGAATAATTAATAGTTGTGATTGGTTTAAATTAATTTTTGAAATTTTAACTGTGCAAGCTCAGCGTTAGGGAAAAGTGCCATATTTTAACCACCGAAATATATTGTATTACTACAAAAAATATAGATAAATGCAAAAGAACTGCTCTTATTCCATTCTCATTGCTAGTTTCGCACATTTCATTTATATTTATTCGCTAAAAGTCTCATCATATCCAAATCTCATACATACTTGTACCCTGGCGCACACATCAAATCGTTAAAATTAAATGAAAGTTTAACTTGTATTGTTAAACTATTTAATGCTAATTTTCAATGGCCTTTAAATAATTATCTAGAGTAGAAATACTTTTAATCGATATTTTAATTCGTTCCTTTATATGACGGCCTTTTCATTTCATTTTAGGAGTGAGCAATTTAGTAAAAGCATATATCCTTCAGCTAAATCTAAAATTCTGGGCTAGTAAATTGGTAAATAGATCGACTACACTTATGTTTTACGTATCCGGAGGCAAAAACCCTCATCTCCATCCCGTTGAATGACTCCACGAAGATGGGATTTTTTTAGGAAGGCAGGAAAAAGGAAGTGTCTGGGGATTGACCCAAGTGAAAGGAGTTTTGTTAACGTCGTTATGAAGGGAGATCATTTTGACACTCATCGCTTTATAGCCGTTCCGAAATTTCTTCTGCCTTTATCACTTGTTGCAATAGGCTCTGCCTTGATAGGCAGAATACTCAAAGAAATTCTCGCAAAATGGAAGTAGCCACACCCTATTATGCTAAGCAGTTTTAGCTATTTGCATAACGCATGGAATAAACATCAAGTTTGGAATTTTTAGTAGGAGAGTTCTGGAGTACAAACAGTTATTATATCGTATCTTTCTAAATACTTTAAAAATTAGACAAGATTTGAAAATCAGTGATATTGGTGTTTTTAAACTCTCTATCACACGCTACTGGCGGATAGCTAGGTCAATACGTAAATTTTAGTGAATATAATACACAACACTTGTATTCGATTAAACCATTGGTCTCGTTCCAAGGGTCCCCAACTCACGACCTATAAAATAATTAGTTACTTTCGAGAATTCCTATTTTATACAATTACCATTAAATGTTATATTTTATTTAAATTAAGAATGTCTAATGAGTTTACTTGAGACATTCATTTTCAGGCATGAATCATTACATATATTAGTGATCCCTTGATTTTGACAGGCTAGCTGCACAACTATCAAGGGATCGTGATCTAATTCATTAGCGGAAATCATATTTCCTTTTGCAAGGACGCACTTTGATAGCGTACTAAATATTGAGTTACCGAGATCGTATTAAGGAAAACGATTTGAATTGGTGAGACATATTTATGAAAATAGGTAATACAAGAAGAGAGAAATAGTGACTGGGCTGGGACTTATTTTTATCTTCTTCTATAGCCTTGGGTTAAGTTGCACGCTTTCCTGTGCTATGTTAAAACTTCATTCTTTCGCTTATGAAAATATTTTGTCGGGTGACTTCTCAACTTTGAGTTTTATTTAATATCAATCTAAATCAATAGGTACGAAATGTGTTAGACTGAAACAAAGCAATTTTAATGGGCTCAGTTAGCTCAAAAACAGTATAATCCACAACAAGCGCCATCAGAATCGACAATAAAACAGAAAACCCAAATTTGACGAATTATACATTGCATTCCATAGAATAAAAACGTACTAAGTGAGACACTACGTCCCTAATTAACGATTTCGTTGAGAATATTTATGTCGGAGTAAAAATTTGGGTGAAGGGAAGATCCCGAGAGCACCTGAATGCATTTAGAGCATCGTCTTGTTCAGAAACAAAGCTGAAAACGTGAGAACGGGAGAGGAGGGAAGCGGATGGGCTGAAACCAGGAAACGGGGAGAAGAAAGAGGAGAAGGAGCCTTCCTTTCCATGATAAATGCTCCTCCGAGAGAGGCTGTAAGAAGATTCCGTAGCAGGAAAGAAAGGAAGTGGGAGTGGAGGAGGGAGGGGGTGGGACAAGGTGACATGGCAGAATAACAGGTTGGGGAGAATATCAAATTGGCCGCCTCCGGGGCAGGAGGATACCAGCGCCGCCACATCGACCGCGGCTGGTAGTTTAATTAAAATGAGCGAATCACGCGTCCGTGTTCGCTTATTAATTGAGGGAACTTCCCGCCGGGCGTAATTTCGCTGAAAAATCGGCTAATTGGGACACTCTTTGCCGACGTGCGCCCCGCGAAAAACTGTTTCCGACGATGTCTCCCTCGGTTGCGATTTCAGCGGGATGACGATCCACCGATTCCCGTGTATTTTTATCGTTCGCCGGACGCGTATTGTGTATTTTTATTCGGCCCGTTCTCTCCATGCCTTCCTTCTTTCTCGAGGTCCATTTAGCAGCCATTTCCTGAAGTATTATGATTGCTCGAGAGACGGCGGAGGAGCGTTCGTTTCCATTTCCGCGTTAATTATTCATTTGATTAAAGTCCCGCGAATGTATTTTCGTGGCGTACTTGTTTGCGCGAAAGCGGGAGCTAGGAATGGCCTGTTAACCCTGTTATTAATGTCGGCGGAATTAATTATTCGAGAGAGCTTTAGATTTTTCGAAGTTTCCATTGAGTGTTTAAAATATATTTTACCCTTCAAAATATATATACACAAAATAATTCAGGTTACAAAGTTTGAAAGGCAAAATTTCCGCTGAATTGAAATTCGGAAATACTCTCACAAAGTATGTCAATGGTAAGAGCTAAGTTAACAAATTTTCATTTTTATCAAAACTATCGTTTATATTGTATTGACAATGGTTATAAAACATAGGGAGAAAATGAGTGCTATAAAATAAAATCCACTATATGAACCTTGACTTAATGATAATCTATGACCAACTCAGATGACTAACTTAAAAATATATATGTATATCATGCCACAATAATAATTATTAACCGCATGACCAGAGAATCAATTCCTGGTATCATCACATCTTTTTAAGATATTCTGTGAGTCATAAAAACAAATACTTTTATCCAAAAACCTTTTTAATATTTACTAAAGGGATACTGATGCCATGGACTCAAAGAATGTATTTCGCAGGGCATTTCACGTGAAAAAGCTATATTGGTATATTCATGAGTAAATGTCCTTACATTTTACTGAACATGTCGATCGAACACTTAGTCATTTGTTACAAATATTATATCCGTATATTTAGCTCCAAACGTGCCATCAGATCAATAACAACAAATAATCGCAAATATATATTATCTGGGCTTTCATAATTGTAATAATAGTAAGTCTTTGCTTGACGAATTGGCTAATGAGATCAATCTCACAATAAACTCTTTATCAACACATACAGACAATTATGTCCTAACCAAATTTATAATCCGCAATCTCAATGCTACTATGCTAAAATGCTGACCTTTACACCTGCAGCGGCGGTAATGGTCAGCGAAAATACTAAAATATTAGTCTTCTTTCGCATAATGACGAGTGTCATCTGAACCATAATTGCAAACGCAGTAACCCGCACGAAATCAACATAACTCCACGGATATAAACGATGATTGTGATCAAGGGAACGGAATCAGAACTCGATCGACTCAAAAAATCCAATTCTGGCGCCAAAGCTGGACCGACGGAAACGTACAAACTTACGGACGGGCAGTTTGGCACCTCGCGAGACTTCACGGAGTAGAAATCAGGAGAGCCGCTCCTAACTAGTCCCCGGACACATTGCAATTAACACCGAAATCCGAGTCGCAGATGACCTCTGAGCCTGCGTCATCTCTATGTTGCTAGTTTCGCGGTAATTTCCGCACCGAGACTAAGACAATTTCCGGGGAAAGGGCGGCGCGAAAAGGAGAGGAAGGCAAATTTAATCAGGGAGTTAGCCGCTGTGGTCAATATTTGCAGGAGTGAGTGCCCGTCCCTCGTTATACATCTCTCTACACACGCCTACGATGCATAACTTGCTCTTCGCGATTCGCCGCAGTATAACTCTTGGCCATCGATACTCAAACATCATCTCGCACACTTTAGTTCCCTTACTTCGCTCGCAGGGAGAATGCTGTATTATGATGGAATTCATCGGCCTCGGCGCCCACTTAACAATCATCGACGCCGAGTTACAGATTACGCGGGGATTCGTGCGGAGTGGGAGGAGGGAGAAAATGGGGCATAAAATATAACGAGAGCTAAATTTGATTACCAGTCATACTCTGCCTCTGTTTACTCTCTGGGGTTCACTAAAGCTCACTCTTATAATCTATAAATGTTATTCTTTTATTATGCTACTAATTTGGAAGTTATTCATGTATAGTTTTTGGAGAATAAATTCTTTCATTCACATGAATATATTATTCGTATTAATGTGAAAGGAAATAAAAATTTGATCGATCGATCAGTTGTTCGTATTATGTCATCCATTGGAAGTTAAAATTGAACGGTTGGAAATTATAAGTTTGCTCGAATCCATGGACATATAAATTTAAATACGGCTGACAAAAATAATGTGTACTGTAAAGAAAATATTACAAAGGTCCTTATAGAAGTTACGAGGAACTTTAAGAGCCATGGTGTAAAGACAGAAAAGTTGGGACTTGGCTGTTAATGAATCAGAGGCTTGAATTCTCCAATAGCCGTTTTTGTCTCTTTCCTTTTTTTTCTCTCAATTCCTCTTCTCATTCACCTGTATTCCGAGAAAATAAGAAAGGACACCGCACTTTTCGAGAGTACTCAATACGTAATTCGAATGCGATGCATTCTTATTCTATCTAATTACTCCTGGAGAAGAATGAAATTACAACCGAAAATGATTTATAATTTAATAGTTTTGCGAAAATTCAACTACCACGAAATGAGGGATGCATGGTTCAAGGGGCGAGCGACCTTTCTTTCCCGATGTGTTATGTAACGTTCAGGCGTCGTGCTAATGTTTGATAGATAAAATTTTTGAGAAGTTCGATTAGAAGATACCTAAACATTAGATGCACTTTCTAAAACAATGAATCAATAATTATTTCTGCACTTCATGAGCGTAACGATGCAGTCATATTAATCCTACGGAGTCATTAGACTGTTTCGCTCAAAGTATCGTGGCTCACTGTGGAGATCAATGGCAAAATACCTTACTCCTCACCATGCCTAGTAAGCCCCATTACTTCTTCAAGGTTTTTCTCTACTAATGGTGGAGGAGTGGCTCAAACATGCCTCAGAGTTAAATACTTTAAAGATCTAAAGAGTAAAATATGTAGCACAAGATATTGCTATAATATCAAGAGTAAAGGATTTCGCAATCCAATGACGTCCAACACCACGGACATTTTCTAGCGCGCATGATAGGATCGGGTGATACAGATGAAAAAGGAGGAGAAGGGGGTGAAAGGAGGGGAGAAGTGAAAGGTGGCGGAGAGGTGAAAGGGAGAGAGGGAAACAAAGAGGAGGTCCAAGGGAAATACGCGGCCTAAGAGGGAGGCTTCGGTCGGTGGTTTGTCGGTAAAAACAATAGAAGGCAAGAATGCGAGATGGTAGGAACAACAAAGCAATCAGCAGGGGTACGCATTGATCCCGAATGTGGATGAGCTCGGTGTGAGAGCTCTCACTTTTCACTCGGAGAAAGTATCGAGATCAGGGAAAATGCGAGCGTTGAAATGGTGAGCGTTGAAATGAGCGGTGTAGTTATAGTTAGATGGATCAATGTATACTCTGTGGTCGCGATAAATTGAGGATGTCGAATTAGAATGCAATTAAGATTATGGAGTATTTACTCGAAGCTTATTTTATGCATAGATCGATTCTTCGAATACAATTTAGGGTTTTAACTATGTCTTAATCAACCACGCTTTTCTTTAAGATTGAAACAACCAACATGAGCCAGCATTGAAGTGGATGGGTATCGAGTTGAGAATCGAAAAATTGATAAGATAAATCGATACATATTTAAAAATATAATAAAAAAAGATAAAATTATAAAAGATATCGATATAAATCCATATAATCGATAGGAATAAAAAATAATATCGAAAGTAAGAGGTATTGTCAGTTAAAAGTTTCATTTGCTATATGAAACCGACTATTTTTAATGATTTACTCGAAAAGCCTGAGTGCAGGAAAAATAGCCGCGAGGAAAGGTGAAAGGTGACTTTGCACGGAAGTGTCTTGCACCAAGAAAAATTCCCAAGAAAGAATTTTCATGTCGGTTCTAACTTGCTGCAAAAAAAAACAAATATCTGAGAATTTAAATTCCCAATACACATTTTGTCCTCCACAAGGACCTTATCGGGAGTATAAAAACAAATTATTTTATTTAGCCTATGAAGATGTCCTTGAGGGGGAAGAAATATAAATACACTGAGAGTATAAGTTGATTGTCTTTCGGTGATCAAAATCAAGGATAAATTCAATTGCTGCATTAATCTTGGTGGTATATTTTATATATTACTCTCACTCACATACTCTCTCATCAACGAGACTGACAGAAAAAGAATCACATAGTACGTACATTTGTATTAGGCAAAGGGACGAAAGCTACGGGACGAAACATTTTCGTGTGCCCCTAAGAAGCCATAGGTTGCCCACCACTGGTCTAATTGGTGGCACGACCACTTTTGGTTGTTCTACGGCAGCTTCAATCCTGATGGAAGCCCGATCTTCCGGTAAGGATGAGTCAGGGAGGGAATGTAGCTGTAAAATTGGTTCTGAGACAAACCGTCATTTTTGCTAATAATGAAGCGAATCCATTACGAAAGAAGACTTTGTAACTTACGATAGTATAATGCCATTTAAACATGCCCGTTATAAGAGTACTGAATAAAAATACTGCGTAACCAAGGCATTCAAAAACCTTAAAGAGAAGGGAGCAATTAGAAAGGTTCACACTAGCGGGTATGAAACACACACTATTTTCTCTTTCTTCCCAACTTCTAAAAGCTCTCAGCCGGGAAGGGCATGACGATGTTTCATAGATGACTAACCTTTAACGGCTTAGAAGGAAAATAGTTGACACTCAGTTCTCCTTTTTTAAATTGACATTGTACAGTTAAAATACATTTTTTTCGTGTGATCTCTAAGAAAAAAAATCCGACTTAACGATTCTTCTCTACGGCAAAGACATACGACATACCTCTCGTTATTCTCAACGTACGAGCCAGAAATTTACTAACACGCGTTAATCACATCATGGAAAGAAATGCGTCTCTTTCCAGAGGCGAATATCAACCTAATTTTAAATTAAGATGTTTGCAAATTGGTGACTGAAATTCTAAAACATTGAATGAAGACTTGTTTTGCTTTTTTATGAAAAACTCATCATTTGACAATGGAACAAGTGACAATATTTCGAAGCTTGATCAAATTAATCATATATATATATATATATATATATATATTTCAAGTTTATACAAAGGATGATTCTGGGGGCAATCAGAACAGGGAAAACAAGAGAGAAAATGTTTCTAAAATGAAATGTAAGCAAAAAATACTTATGTATGTTGTATTAAAATCCGAAAAAAACATCATTACTTCCCTGGGATACCGTACATGGATACCAGGAACAGGAAAACAACTTCTCCTTTGCCCAAGGGCTATCGAATTTCACGAGAATCTCGCGGTACATAAAACTACGCGTCACAGCACTTCTCTCAATATCCCAACCCCAATGTGCGTAGCAAATATTTTGTGCAAACGTGTGTAGAAGACCGAGGGCGTAAAAGAACATCTAAGATATAATCCGCGCCAATACGTCCGCGAAAATACCTCCTTGAAATAGCCCCGCGAAAACGCGTTATTTATCCCATATACTTTTTCATATCATAGTCCCTAATATCTTCTGTCATTTATCACATCTCAAACAGCTCCTCTTTTCAGTACCTTGTCGGCCATCTTGGATTTCCTCCCCTTGGTTACTCTCCAAGCACTCCTTCCAAACTTCGGATCCCAACATCCTCGCCGATTCCCTTTTTTTACACCACCGCCTTATTTTTTTTCACCGAAAAGATGTTGTCAGCGCAAAATATTTCCCGTAACCGAGTGGTCAGCACGGCACGCTCACTTGGATTCATGCAATTACGTCATTCTGAAGAGTAGTCGATAACCGTCGTCTTCAGTAGGCGTTGGGACGAGAAATATTAAGGGGAGAGTGTAGAAGGAAAGGCAAGAAGAGAGAGGAAGAGAAAGTAGCTGATAAAGATGAGGGAAGAAGGTACACAAACTGAAGCGTTGGGGAAAGGAGAGAAGGCTAGTCTAGAATGAAATTAGATAGAGTGAGAAGCAGCTAAGGGAATGAAGAGGAACACGAAATGTAATCAAGAGAATGATAAGAAGAAAATGTGTAGCCTACATGATGTATATATGTAATATTACCGAGTGCTGCAGAGTCAGTGACGTCAGGTAGTAGCGTTCCAACTATGTAGAAAATGTATAAATAACGTAAACATTTTAGCATTGTGGAAACAAACCTTTTAGAACAATTTATCTTTGAGCAAGAAGAACATTTGTATCATAAATTTAACGTAAATATAATATTTACATAGCTGCAGAGCCAGTTAAGTCTAATGGGAGGAGTTATAACGACGCATAGAAATGTATAAATATCGTAAAAATCATACCATTGCAGATAAAACCCTTTAGGTAAAATTAACATCACTAAATACATTACCATGTCAGTCACAGGTGAGAATGAAAAACTTTTAAAGATTAAAATGGAGCATCTAACGATAATTACTCTCGATTTAGGAGGAGATAAATTCGATGAACTCGATGCTCAGTTAAACCGTATCATTATATCTCATAACTGTCTGTACATATTACGTATGCATTATGGTACACTTAAAAACCGTTTAGTTGCATTAAAATCCTTTGTGATCAGCTGTAATGCCGATTGGAAGCTCATCCCCAGGAGAATTCGCAACTAAGAGCTAGTAGTGAGTAATGGGGCTTACTAGACAAGGTGAGGAGTGAGGTAGTTTGCCTTTCAATATCTTGTGTGCGTGGAATTTGGAACATGAAATTGCGTGTATGTACACTCCAAGTACGTAAGAGGCTAAGTATAGATTATATACATCAAACAAGAGTTAAGGATAATCAAGATCAAACTTGTAGACAAGAGCAGATAAAGCATCAAGTAAGTAATCTTTACTTACTTGATGCTTTATTCCGGACTTCCGGACGAATATAGTAAAATGCCATCGCATGGAATATCAACGTGAAAGAGAACGAACGCAATGCCAAGAGAAGCTAGACTTGGGAGGAAATAAGGAATAAGATGACGTTCTCTTAAAGTCAGGAGAGCATTGTAAATAGTTGAAGAGGAAAAGTGAATGAAAGTGGGATTAAATTTGGTGAAAGCATAGAGAGTGAATAATAGATGAAATATTTCCACAAGAAGAGGAGGGAAGTGAGAGGTACGAAATGAAAATTTCAGTGGTACTAGGACGAAAGTAAAAAATGGAAAAACATTTTCAGGTGTGCACTCCAAGTTGTCAAATGGTTGAAGAAAATGTGTAGAGGCAAACCGTAATATTGCATATTTATAATAAAATCAACCGAATGACGAGTTACTTTGTGGTAATCCATGACGAAAGAAAAAATAGGAACAACTTTACCGAAGGAAACTAATTCCTTTTTTTAATAACTAAACAAATTACACACTTAATAGAGGGCACACGACATATTTCAACATTAAAGTTTCATTTCCAAGTGACGAAAAAGTTGGTCCCTCTTTTGCCTTTTAAATATTTAGTATATATTTAAATCGGTACAAGAAGAAAAAAATCAGTTTGAAGAATACAAAGAACAAGGAAAATTCATGGATCATTCATGAATCGAATAAACGCGGGGAGAGAAATTGAGTAAGAACGATTCCAAAAAGACAAGGAGAGAAAGAGAAACTAGGAAACCTTGAAGTTTGGCGAAAGATAAATGGAAATTACAGAGATAGACAAACTTTGCTCGAAAATGAGACCCGGGTCCTTTTTTATTTTCCCTCCTGGAGTGGAATACAGATAAGAAACTATGAAAGGAAGTAAGGAATGTGGTGTGGGAGATAAACATTGAAGAAGTATAAGAGATGGGAAATTGGATGAAGAAAGGTGCAGATTAAGTGAGTTGGAAGTGAACGTGACACGGAAGAAAGCGAAGAGAGAATACGATGAGAAATCATTCAGAATTTAAGACTTGGAGGAAAAGATGTCGAGGCCCGAGAAAGGTAAGAGAAAGAGTTTCAGGGGAGGCAATGGATGATACATTGAAGGGAAATGTTGAAAGAATACGTTGACAGTGAACTATGGTACGAAATCTTACTTCTTAGAAACGTTCATGCAACTACTTGCTCTCAAACAAGATAAAACAATTTGTAAAAATGTTTGAGAAGATTGAAAACTTGATAAACTAATTAAAATATATTCTGTCGACCTAAGTTCACGAGAATATGTTTCCAATTCAAATATACTGATCTAATGTTAAACATCGTAGATGTTTAGTTTGTGCTAGCAATAAAATTATTTATTTCATTTATAATTTATCTTATGCCCATAGCATATTGAATATTAATCGTGAAAGAGTGCCACAAAGAGGACAGTAATAAAAAATAAATATGGTATACTTTTCATATAGAGTGCGTAATTGGTTATTTCGCTAATGTTGGGAAAGAAAAATTTACAGAAATTGAAATATTTTCACGAATCTATATTTTTCCACATCGTTGTCATTGTAACTTTCCAATTCAATTCAGATTACTAACGTCCTTATTTCAAACCAACCAAATCTTTCACGTCGCGATTATTTTGTATGGAGTTCGAGGATAATGATACATCTACGGGAAACTAAAGGCAAGCTTAGAGTAGGCCCATATATCTACAAATGAAAAATATTTCAAAGGAGAATTTTCAGGAAAGGTACACTCCACCAATAAAAGGCTGGTCGCAGTATTACACTAAGAAACCTCAAAAAAAACAAAGGAGATGAAGGACGAGATAATCCGGGACGAAGAGAGAGAATTTAACACAGCGAACAATGGGAACTGGATGATACACGAAATAATTATGAGAGAGATAAAGCGAGAAAGGAGGCCAAAACAAACTGTGCGGAGAATTAAGAAGCGAAAGAAGCAAGTTTCGGAGGCGATAATGAAAGATGCGAAGGAGGGAGGGGTCGGGATAGATCGCAGGAACGTGTGAAAGGGAAGAAAATAAAGAAGGGAAAGATAAAGGCGAAGAGGGAAAGATTAAGAAGAAAGGGAGAGTCATTGGAGAGGGTTTTGGTTGGGATATGTGCGCAGGAGGAAAGTTGAAGAGGTTAGGAGGATATATGAGTTTTACGTTCCGCACTCAATACCTCGGTCTCATGCTACGGGAAAGATGATGCGTAGAGAAAGGCACTCTGTCAGCGCGTCAATGGGATAAGAACATTTACGACTCTTTCACACCTCTTTTGGCAGCGGGAAACAACTACCTTTGTAGCATATAAGACCTAGTTTACGGGTCTATTGCGCACGCGCGGTTTATGATCTCTTTCTCCGAGTATCGGTCGATTGATGAGGTATATCGGCGTGCGATATCAATCCCGTAAGCGTTGACCTTAGTCAGTTTTTGAGAGGGCTGGATATTGGTGAATGGGCCATCATCTGGGAGATTTAATGACGTTTTGAGAAAATACGAGTATTTTCCGCTCCTTTCGCTCATGCAGGATTAAGATCATATATCTTTAATGAGAGGTTGGTGATTCTTTCCAGAAATGCTTTCCGGAAATCTTCCTCCTCGGGGCAAAGATTGGAGTCTATAGCAATATCTCTGCTAACGAAAATTACAAGCAATCTATCGGAATTGGGAGTGGATTAGACACATTTTTTGGATGCGCTTGTATGGACACAAAATTTTAATCTAACAAATAATCACAATAGACATTGTTATAAATCTTCATTGTATATTTTGTCAACTGACAGTATACATAGGTGTTTGGTAAAGTGATTTTCAAGAAGAGAAATATTCTTGCATGCTCTTACCGTAAATTTGATGTATAATTCTCCTATTAAAAAGACTGTCTGTAAAACTTAATATTTTTATTAGAATTTTGATAGGTTTTGTTCCAAAATACTGCAGAAAGAATTTTGTATAGTTTAAAAAAGAAATCTCTAGTTTAACTTTCCCACGAAATCTCACACATTTTCTTTGAAATTTACAGGTTATTTATATCGGTTCTTGTGGAAGAAATTATATGAGTTTTTAGTTAATTGGTTGAGGAATAAACTTGAAAAGTTAGCAATTGTAACATTGTGAAAACGTAAAGTTCGCGTTTGCTTTTCTTATACCTGCATTACCCCAAAATCCAACTTTTCACCTCAAGAGGCCTGGCTAAACTTATTTAGAATCTATTCTAATTATCCTCCTTTGAATTTCAATTCATCGCATGTAATTACGCGTTAAATGGCACTGCGTCTAACGGTACTTTAGCGCCCGCCAGTTTCCTCATGAAGCCCCAAAACAATCAACAATTATGACGTCGCATTTGTTGGCCTATTCCTTGGATCCGGGAAGCATAGGGCTTTGGAAGCCGCTCAAATTTTTAGCCAAATAAACTCCGTGATTGGCTGAGAGATCGTCTGCTTCCAGAGCTCAATGGTCCATTGCAATCAATCGCCGCGTACTGTTGATTTTCCTTTGCCGAAACACGTAATGAGGCGGCGATAGAATAACAGGCTGGAAATTGAATTTGCTTAATACGACCGGCGCCGAGCGTTAAAGCTTGCGTGCGCGCAGAAAGCTGTAAACATAACTGCGTCGATGTAATACGTAAAGTTACAACTTCCTTCAATTATCACGAGCCTCTGACAAATATCACGAAGTCCGTGACGAGAAATATTGATCCTTGAATATTTGACCACGTGACGGAGAGAATAATTACAGCTTTTACCAACAGGTTCATATGCCAATGAAATCAAGCTTGCTGGGATGACAGTGCCTGTCACGTGGTGACACGTGAAAGTAATTAGGAAATTTTACAAAGCTGGGGACAGCAGAAGTTTTCCACTCAAAATGCTGCCGCTCCGAAAGAAAGCTTTCCCTTCCGTCTCATAAAGTGGTTTAAATTTCAATTGTGCGAGTAATATTCATAGTATTGAACCACATTTCCCATTGTCATTCTCTGCCTGTAGGGATTCTACGAGTATCTTAGTGCACTGTTTTTTTACTTTCCGCTACCTATTCCTCCTAAATACCTAAACTAAGACTTCTTATAGGTGTACCTACACGTATTGCATTTATATTGAGTAATTGCTAAAGTTTATGGCGAAAAAGGCCTCAAGAAAATATTGAAATGTAAACATCACAATTTATAGGAAGTTTTCTCGGGTTTCCAACCGGGTTACAGACAGGAACGGGTCCGACGTTTCGACTATCCATAGTCATCTTCAGGGATGAAGTGCCGAGTAATTTTCAAGTTTCGAAAGTTTTTTATTGATTCTTTTACATGTACATATATTTGGATCATCTCCTTTCTCGCTGCTTTGTCAGGGGGAATGGAGGCGTTGGGAGGGAGTGCTCATCCTGGGCAGCAGGGAAACCCAACAATAACCTGCTGCGAGCACATGGGTGTTAGGATGGTTTACAAGATTACATAGACAGATAATAAGTTGCAGTTGAATTTATATAAAATAGGTGGCCCTTACATTGGTTGGTTAGTTTTATACATATAGCAAATTTTGGTTTTATGGGCTTCTAGCAAAACTATTTTGTTCTTTTTGTTTATATCTTCAGGTTTTTCTTGGTGTAGTGGCTGTTCCTTGGTGTACTGCTCTTCCTTGATGGAGTTCCTTGGTATATCTTCTAGTGTCTAGTCTTTCTGTAGGGTCCTTCGTCGTGGTCGTTGTCTGCTTATGGAGTTCCTGGTTCGTTATCTATAGTAGGAGAAAAAAGAGTTGATTAGTTTTTGGAGTAAATCGGTTCACCGGAAGTCGAACTTCATTTTTCAAAGCTCATTTCCGGTTTTCAAAATATCTCCATTAATATTATATTTATGTATAAACTATTAAGAAAAAAGATTCAGAAACTGTAATTTACTATAACTTTTGTATGAAACATATTTTTGTATCACTGATTGTGTAGGAGTTATTTGTGAAATACTGATAAACCGGAAGTTGATGATTATGTACGTTGTGGGCGCCTGGGACGAAAGGCCATTTCGTCGATTTTCATCGAACATGTCCCGAAAAACATTATTTATAATGCTTGTGACATAAAAGATAATATGATATAAATTAATCACTCATCTTCCAAGTTTAGATGGAATATAGAGTTCGAAAATACTGTCGTAGATAAATATTTACATCTTATATATGGAGAAAGTCATGTGCTGGCCACATCAGATTTTTTCATTGGCCGCGGCGGTGGTCAGCTCCTTTTGGCTGGCGGCTCACTGCGATTTTGCGGAGAATTGGTTTCCAAGTCTTGTGGAGGGGGTATCCTCCATCTCTATTGATGTTATTTTCAGTTAGTTCAATTTCGATTTATTCTTTAATCAGTCGGTCCCAAAAACGTGGGGCTTTGCGTATAACTTTGGTGTCTTCAAAGTTTATTTGATGTTTTCGCTCAAGACACTGCTCATCAACTGCCGATTTCTCGAGCTGTTTTAGTCTGATGTGGCGGTCGTGCTCCTTAATCCGCGTCTCAATAGTCCTGGCTGTTTCACCGATATATACGGCTCCGTATTCACATAGGATACTGTAAACTCCCGGCGTTCTGAGGTGTAGTTTATCCTTTACAATCGTCAGGAGACTTCCCAATGTTCTTGGTGGTTTTTGGATTGTCCGTATATTATTTTTGGTGAGGATTCTTGATATTATTCTCGATACAGGGGCCACATAGGGGATGCAGGCGGTGGCCGTCGGCTTCTCTTCCTCCTCTTTGCACTCCTTGTGAGTTCTGGAAACGGCCTTTTTAATGGCCCCGTTTACTTCCTTAATCGAATGTCCATTTTGAAGGAAGGTCGTTCTAAGGTGTTTAAGTTCACTGGAAATATTATCCTGGTCGGAGATGACCTGCGCACGATGAATTAGAGTGGATAGAACTGATCTCCTTTGTGAAGGGTGATGATGGCTCTTCCCGTTCAGATATAGGTCGGTGTGCGTCGGTTTCCGGTATACGCTGTGTCCTAGAGAGCCGTCGGGTCCTCGTTTGAGGAGTACATCAAGGAATGGAAGGCAGCCGTTTTCTTCGATTTCCATGGTGTATTTTATGTTTGAATGAAAACTTCCTACAGCACCTGCACCGGGAAAGCACCAGATCCTTCTTCATCACAATTTAGTTTATAATTTTTGAACTTTGTAATGCTAGAACAAGAATCAAGTGCTTAGTAAAGGGAAATAATAAATATAGGGGAAAGGGGAGATTCATTGAGGAATTCATACTCTACCCATTTCAAACAATGGTCTCCAACTCATGACTTACAGTTCTAATGCGTTAATTCACCAATTTCTATGCAGTGTAGCTGATAGAATTTGGTGAATTTGATTCTGGTAGCTGATTCTTACGAACTATCTTTGTATCATTTTCTATCCTGAAGCACGGTGAAAGCAGAGGAAATACACATTTTGGTAGTAATCTAACCATAAATATGATAGATGAGCCCACTGCAAGGATGGGGTAAAAATAATTAAGTGACGATTTAACTTATCACTGTGTTATAATAATATAATAGACCATAATATTTGATCTACCAAAGGATCGTAGAAGCTAATGGAACTTATGGAGGCAATACTTTGACATCTCTGCATTAGAAGCATAGGTGATATCAAGTTTTTATTTTCATCTGCAATTACAGCAATTACATACGGCACAACCTAATATAAAAATGGGTCATAAACAATAAAAGCGCGAAGTCATAAAAAATACAATTGTAGAAACAAAGGTATATAGGAAGAGATACATCCCTCTAAATAAATTTTAATTTAGATATGGCGATTTTTGTACATTTCCTAGGCACTTTATCCTATTATTCTTTAACAGAGGCGACCTTACCCACCGCCCATCAATTTCTGAGAGAATATATTTACAAAATTTGTTTCTGACCTAACCCTTCCTGAAAAAAAATAACTTCGCGAGAGACGGTTCTTCGTGTAGAACGTCGACGAAGCCGCGCGGTTTTGTTTACTGGAAATTATTCATATGCAAATGAGGGTATTATAAATCCAATCGGAGATAGAAATTCTACAATCGCACCAATGAATATTTTGTTTGCAAGTCAAATGAGGTCCATTGTTACCCCTGGCAACCACCGGAGTCCAATTTAAACCTCTTCAGAAAAAGCATTCCACGTTCATCCACGACTTCCTGATAGTGCTACGAGCTATTACTATTCATTTCTGCTTGCGTGCCCTTCAGTAATGGGTTAAAGTTAATTCTGTGCTCGTGGCACGTCCCTCGACGTGAAAGGGACGTTTGATCGTCTATTGAAGTTTCGAATCTTTCCTTTCACTATGCTCACACACTTAATGTTGATCTGTTATTATCGAATCTTCATGAAATATGAAATACCTATCTCTTAAATCGCTTACATAATCGAAATGAAATCCGTTATGAAATTTATGAAAATATCTTCCAAAAACAGCAATACTTAGAAATTACTATGTTCAAAACCAATGTCATATCCACATCAAACATCTTTGAATTGCATTTTACTTTCAAATCAATCGTGAACATGAATAATAAAATACGTAATTCATGGACAGATTTTGTGAAGATTAATTATAGCTTAAATATTAGGAAAAATTCTCGAGAAAACCTGACAACATTATTGAAGAATTCCTAAGGAAGAGCTCAACTTTTAGTTGTGTTGGCTGTCTAATGCACTGAATGTTGGCACACTCTTCAATAAGCTAACGAAGATAATCTTTTGGAATAGCTTTTTAGTAGCCAAATCTTATTTATCTGAAATACTTCACCCAGTATGTCGTCAAATCCTGAGGTACTGCTGAACACAAAAATACTGATTTAATTTACCATGAGGAGAAACCATTTCATTTCGGCTTCCCTCTATTCTTCATGCACTCGTGCATGCGCGGTTATTTTACGATGAAACCCTAGGTGAAGAAGATAGTATCAGATAGACTTCGCGGAATCTTTACGAACCAAATACCGATCAAAAGCAGTGGTACTCGACCGAGGTACTTTTTTTATCAAGGTCTGCCCAAAAACTAGTCAGAAGCCAACCTACTTGAGCGAAGTACCACTGCATTTTCAAGGCCTACATTAAATCAGACGGCTTTACCCATAGCTGAATCAGCACTCGAAAGAAAGTAAAAACCAGTGGCGTGCTAAACCTACCGAGCATCATTCGACTCTGGATTTTACAACCTCGAGCACAAAAGATAAATTAAATCGTCCAGAGAGGGGGCAAGCCATCCTCGGGCCACTCACATAGTGCGTTTCCCGCCTCCGTATCAACTCCATGCCCCTCGCGAGGGAAAGTTGTGCTCCAGTCGATGCAAATATGTATCCTTTCCATTCACTTTCGACCACTGATTCGCCATTCTAAATCGAATTTCCGGTCCCTTTTTACTCTAGCTCTTCCTCTCCGTTCCATAATTTCTGCTCCCTTCGATTTCTCGACCGCTCCATCATGCACGCGTCTATTTCCGGATCTTCCACTTCAGTGGGTTCATCTCGTAATGAAGGTTTTGGGGTCATCTAGTCTTTCTGCTAAAGGCGCTCTAGGAGGAGTGAAATGCTTCCCAGGCGAAATTATTCCGCGGAAACGTTTTCCTTGAATGCGTCAGAGAGAACACAAACGAAGTTAAATTGCTGTTAAACTGATTATTATGAATTGATCGCCTCGAAATCGCTGCGGGCGTCGCAGAAGAGCTTATGGTAATGCCATTACAAATACGCATTCATCGACGTACAATCAAATCATTTGTCTGTGTATAAAATCAGAATGATTACAATTTAACAGGCTTCATCGATGATGACCAGAAGCGTAAATTAGCTTCAATTGAGTTAAATCATTCATGAGATTACATCATTACATATATTACGTCAGCGATTCAATAAATTTAATACCAGTATTGTTAAAAGTGCTTCAATAGCTTAGATGCACCAATGGCGTCCAACCGGGATTCGAATTAGGGGTCGCTTACATCAAAGCGAATGCACAACCTACTTGTATATTTGGAATTTACAGTAACAGAGTTAACTACTCTTAAAATTATTTTCGAGGAAATTTTACAAGCGATTCTATAGTATCTGTTTCTGATTTTAAGTAAATAAAAGTTGGTTTACGTAACTCCTATGTCTTCTTAATTTTACCACTACTTCACATTATGATGGGAATTACAAGTAAAAGTTTTGAAATTATTCTTTCCATTCTTAGTCGATAAGGCTGTTTCAATTATCCAGGTATGCAATACTTTCTAATTGATTTTTAAGTTGCTTGTATTTTTGGTCGTCGATGTAATGATGATATATAGATAGATAGATAGATGTTTACATTCAATTGATTATCTCTTACTAGATGTTCCAAGAGTCAAGCACCAAGAAATAGTCAAATAATATACACAAATTGCACAGAAATATATACAAAGATATTCATTTAGTAGGCTATCATGAAATAAATCTAACTAAGAAATAGTTACTGCTGAAGCTCCCTCAGAAACCAAGTACACTTTTGTGAAACCAAGTGACACAATTCCCCGCGATATCAACTGCTCAAAGTGATCAACAGGGAGATATTTGTCGCTACGACCAATACTGCAATTCGCAATTGTGATTGAGTTCCATCGCGCGATAAACCAAAACTTGCTCCGATGCAGGACAGCTCCGTAAAGTCCCCATTCGCATAGTAATCAGCGCAGTCAATTAAGGTCACCGAACCTAACCTCCGAATTCATCACCCCATTTGACGCCCGCCTTAAATCACCGGACCTCAGCAACTGTCAAATGCAGCCCTCCCCACCGCGACATCCATTGTCCTTCGGGGCCGTCAACCACTCTTTGGCCGAGGAAACTCTTTATGGAGACTTATTTGCATTTCTGTTAATACGGATTCGGCCGCAGGTTTTAATATCTGTTAGAGAGAGTGGATTCGGTGAAAGTGTTGAGCCAACTCGGGTGCGAGCGGATTCTGCATTTCAAACAACATAATAACACTCAGAGTCCGAGGTAAGAATGCATTGGAGCGGACGGGCGCACTGTTTGCACCCTCTATCTGCTGTTTGCACAGGCCAAATGAATCATTCTACGCGCAATATCTTACCAGAGGGATGATTCCAGCCGTAGTTGGAGTGAAAGATCCGTTATGGATCGACTCCAGCTTTGTTTTCTTAGGTTTTAATGGGAGGAAAGCCCCGTAAACGACATAAGGATGAAATCCGCGTTAATGAAGAGGGGATGGACTGAATCCGTAACACGAATGGGATACGTCTTTGGTAAGCACATTCAGCGATGCGACCGCTATGAATTGCAAAGCGTAAATCCGAACTGCGCTGGGGTACTTTTTTTTGGCGGGGTTTTGCCAACTCGATCGCCGCCATCGACGAGCCCCACTCGAGGTTTTTGCAAATGAAGTTCTTCTGCTGCATCAATCGGAGGATTATACTCTTCTGGGAAATATTGAAGGGTTTGCAAAATGAATTCCGTCCGATAACCGTTCCTTGTGCCGGGGAAAAAATCGCGATATAGCATGTGCGATGGAGTTGGTCTTAAGTGGTTTTTATTTGCACTGTGACTACCATTGAGTGCGAGAGAAGTACTTTAGGAATACTGTTTTTAAAATCAAAAGCTTGAGTTTTCAATGTAATCCAAATCAAGTGCACTACTACATCTCAATTTGATATTTAATTTCGATCTAAATTACGGTATTAATTTTGTAGCTATGAAAATAAATACTCTTTGGAATTCATCAATACTATACAAGGTTCAACCCATTGTTCTCAAGATTAATTTTCGGTGTTTCGAAAAAGAGGGGAATTTTAATTTTATTATTTGCTGCTTTGAATTGTCTCAAAACCACTGTTACTATCACTATCACTATCACTGTATACCAACTCCGGTTTGAATAAAAACAAACTAAATCTGAAATTAAATAGATCTAGCTAAAACTAATTATCTCTAACAGGAATTAAGGAAATATGCCATTTATCGAGTGTCATACTGTCTTTGGTGAATCTACTCGTATATAATACTACCTAAACCATATACATAGTAAATCTATTTCTGAAGTTAATCATCTAAAATTTGGCAGAAAAATATCAGTATAATCGAAGATTTTTTGACGATTTTATTTTCATATGATAATTGCCAATGAATTATCTGTAAATTTTACGTAGAATAAAAGTATCAGGGAGAAGGCATTAGACTGGAGGACCCGCGTTGGATAGCAAAAACAGGTGATGATTTAAAATTACGCGATCATATGGGGATACGATTGCTTGGAGAGACGAAACAAATATCCTCGCTAAGTCCTAACGGACTATACATCTCGAGTGACAGTGAAATTTTCACCAATGATGAAATTGTGGGCGTATTTGGAGCCAAGCGTAGATTGTTGAAAAATAATTTCAGTAAGATATTAGAAGCTCGCTGTAAGGGCATTCAAAGAGGATTGAGCGCGGCACAGAGAAGTGGGCAATCAAGTGAATGCATCTTTGATGTTTTTCAATCATCTTATTTCTAAAAGTAAAATAGAGCAGTAGGTGTAAGCTACTTTTGCCCAAAGGAAATGAACATAACCTTTCAAAAAGACTAGGTAAAAATATTTTCGAAATCATTATTAACCAAAAATTATATGATGACAAGAATATGATGAAGATTGCCAAAGGGTAACTGAATTAAAAATATGGGAAACTTTCTCACGTCGACGGAATATTTTGCTTTCTATATGAATTGTTACTTTTAAAGAATTAAACATAATAATATCAACTATCTGTTTTCTTCGAATACATTTTCGCAAGAATATGATGCTGAAGAAAGACTCATTTTTAAGTAAAAGTATCATAAAAATATATTTAATCGTGAAATTTAGGTATTTCAGGAAATTTTGAGAAATACATTTAACCCCCAAATGAGTAAGTAGATGAAATCCTGCTAACTTTGAAATCTTCAACAAATCTAATTTGCTATAAGTTTTACAGTTTTTCATCGCCGTGCCCATCTCTTCAATTGTGAGATTGCATTTGGAAGTTTATGGACAGAGCTGTGGTTAAAGTGAAGTAACAAACTCATCCGTTCAAGGAAGAGGGCGCTGAATGTAATAAATAATGTATAAAATGTAACTTAAATTAGAATTATTCTCACTTTACCACGTATGAAAGTTTGATATCGCAATAGAAAATTGCTGTGCACAGGCATAAATCTAATACGTGTATAAGTAATGTGAAAATGAATCCCTAGAGAAGCAAACTTCTATTTCCTACTCCGAAACACGCATCGTTCTTTAAACTTTCTCCGTAAAGGTCAACACGCTAGGAAGCCAAACATCCTATGCACTGCGTGTATCATGCAGGAATCACCTCTAGCACCACTCCTACAACGAGGCTGCTATTCCAAAGGGATGCAGAGGGGGAAAGAACTTTACAACGTATATTTGACCAGCGCGGTAAAAGAAGCAGATGAGGGCGCGAGATAGAGAGAGTGGGTGTGAGAGGGCTATCCAAGGATGAGAGCCTAGCGGAATTGTAAGGGGTTAAAGGCGAGGAACGTAATGTAGGGAGGTGTAATGACTTTTGTAAAGGAGGTGAAGTAAGCGAAGATGAGAATCTCCACGGGAGAGAAGGGGATTATGGGAAGAGGGGAGGGTGTGGAACGAGGTCGAGAGAACAAGGGGTGATATTTTAAAAAATGAATCTGAGGAGGGAATAGAGTGTTAGGGTGGAAAGCGCGGGGGTGGGAGGTAATGGGCGGAGCGAGGAATGAAGAGGAAGGGAGCTCATGAGGATTCTACGGATGAGGCGGACCGACCATTTTATTGCGGGGGAAACGGGGACTTAAAAGTCTCGCTCTATATTAAACACGTGGATGCACGGGTAGATGAAATAGGCGGATGTGAAAAATATAGTATAAGAATAGGAGGGTGATGTAGGGGAAAATATTCAATGTGGATGAATTTGAGACTTCTCACCAAATATATTATTGTTTATTATGATTACTAAGCACTCAGATTCCAAAAAAATATGGCCTGGAGATTGGAAGGTATTAAGGTAGAAAGAGGAACGAGATTAAACCTCAATTAATCACTTTTATTGCGAAAAGGAGGCCTAAAAGTACCACCTTGTTAGATGAAAAAAAGGGAATTTTAATCTCGATCATGCCTTAATAAATATCTCAAGGCCACGTTTAAGACGTTTAAGTGTGAATAAAAATTGATGTGCTTAAGTAATATAAGCAAACAAATGCATGAATAAAAATAGGAAGCTTTGATTTTCAACGCAAAACACATGTGTAAACATGAATAGAAAGTGGCACGTGCTTACGTCGTAAATGTAGACGAAAGCATAATTAATAAGCATTCATCTTTCACTAATTTACTATTTAGTGGACCAAGTCATACCTAGCATTAGAAAAGAATGTGGCATATCCAGGTCAGCTTCAACTACTATTTTTCAAGTAGCTATACTATTTGAGACGTGAACGAAAAATTCGTATCTTCTTCAGAAATTTCATTGTAATTCTTTGTATTAAAAATGTAGGTATATCGCTTCCAGTATCTGAATGTTCGACAAAAATGACTTGTAATATTATATGGGGCCGACGTTACAAGGTGTCGAAATGGTTAAAGTGTATAAGTCTAGGACAAAACAGGAAAAGATAAGAAGTAAGCTAGTTGAGGATAAGTTTGAGAAAAAACGTAAACATGCCTAAAAGAAGAAATAATTGGGACCGTAAAATTTCTATTTCAACGTACCCTGATTATATTAATAGCATTCTATACGTGAAGATATTCCTTAATAAAGACGGTCAACGAAACTATATTACTATGGAAAGCTAACCCCAAGTCAAGTCCGAAATAATGGGTTTTGTTTACTATATTTATTATCCTTATATGCTTTCTACAATCTGATTCTCTAGCTAATAAGCTAATATAAATAAATATTGCGATGGATTCTGGATTGGCAATACACAGCGGGGGAAACGAAGTACATTCAACAACTGAACGAAAAGGTGTAGCGTTGCTAAGTGAGCTCATGGGGGGGGGGGAGTTGAAACAAGCACCGAGAGAAACAGTTAGGAATGAAAGCAGGGAGAAAGCAGCGCGTATGAAGGGCAAGGGAAGGACGCGGATAAATGCAGTGGAGGAGATGCGAGGGGCAAACGAGGTGTGCGAACGGCGAGAGAGAGAGAGAGTGCGTATCGAGCGAAAAAAGAAGCAGGTGGAGGATTCCAGAGGTGAAACAAAGGTGGGCAGATACCCCGCTTTAAAGGAACGAAAAGACGTACTAATCTACCCTTGATCGAATGCCTGCATTTTCTTTATTTTTGATTGTATTTTCTTGATTATATTTCATTTATTGTATTTGCTTGACTTTATTTCATTGATTGTATTTTCTAGATAGCATTTTATTGATTTTATCTTCTTGATTATATTTTGTATTGTGATTTTATTTTATAACTTTTCATATACATTAATTGTAAACTGTTAATAATAATAATCGTCTTTATTCGGGCGAGATTGAGACTAAAACTATCTTCTACCTTCGAACCTATCGCCATTAATTATAAAATAATTAAATTGAAGAGAACAGTATGAGAATTAATTAGAAGAATTGTGGACGTAAATACCTAAGATATTCTTAAGAAAAAATGCCACTGCAGGAAAACACCCGCCAAGAAGGGGGATGAGAAAAACCTGCGCAAACCTACCGATAGTAATAACTAAAACACGAGGAAAAAGAACACGACAAAATGTAAAAATACACTACTAGTAAGTACACTACACTTGCATGCGATACATAAAATAAAACAAAAAAAAGAAAAAGTAAATGGATTTGCATCCAATAGGTCCAGTATGAGAAAGATAAATACATATTATAAAAACATTATCGATACAAAACATACAGTACATAGTATTCGATATTGCATACCACATAGACATTCAGATTAAATTCAAAATGGTTAAGGGGGTTACCGGCCGTGTTGGCCGAGTGTTTAGCGTGCTCGTACGTTATCGCTCCAACTCCACGGACCCGGGTTCGTATCCCGGCTAGTCGGATTTTTCTAGCTGTGTTTCTTTGTAAATAGTAATAATTATTAAAATGGATGCAATTGGGATGTTTCTGTTTCCATTAGAGAAGTTATTATTATACCACCCGTAATAAACATATGTCATTATTAATATGCCTTTGATAGAATGCCGCTATCTTCTTGATGCTATTTCAACTACAGAATGGGGTCAATAGACATCTTGCTTCCAAAAGGGAACGATTCTTCGAAGGATGAAAGATCGACTGCAAAAAGTGAGACGCGTTTAAAAGGTGGCTTTGGGGTGACGTGTTGGCTGGGAGGATGTCGGCTTGTGCAAGGGCGTCAAATGTCCATGCGGAGGAGAGGATTGACTTGTCAGAAAGTTCGCGAGGAGCTTGGTATAAAGTCATACGGATGCATCCGAAATAGGAAAGACGTCACCTTTTCATAACAGAGAGATCTTCTTTGCAGAGTGCAAAATTTTCTATCGAAATACGTGCATTTTCTGCCGTTTTTTTGACGGAGTTGACTTCTGGAACTACTTTAGATGTATGTTTGCCCTAAGGTGATATACATTCTTTCATAGTCTTGACTTTTGATTCTTTCCATGTATATTTTCTAATAGCTCATGAACAGCCATAACTGGCAAATCGCGATCAAGACAATAACAGCAAACTGGTAAACTCATTTGAATGCGGTCATTTTAAATCGCCATTAAGTTAAGAAAGTTCCGGTATAAATCCGTTTAAATTACATAAAATTTTTAAATTGAGTAAAAAGCTCATGCACTGACCATTCATTAACCAACAGCCTAAGATATAAAAAGATTACAAAAATCCAGGCAACCCACTTACAATCGCATCAAATTGTGAATGGGTTGCCTGGATTAAAAAAAATAATTTTTAAATTTTAAACCCAGCAGCGCAAGTCCCTGAAAAAAACGCAAAAAAGAAAATTCCCTGAAAAAAATCGGAAACTTTTGACATTGAACAAATATATTATTCAAACCACGCGAAATACCGCAAAAATATTAAATAGGGCGTTACACATGGCATTTCCGAACTATGAAAACAAATTATGAAGCTATCGAAAAAATGACTTAAAGTAATTAATACAATGAAATACGATAGTTGAGGAAGAAATTGACTAATAACTAAAAATACACTGGGAAGAAGGAAGGGAAATAAGAATAAGTAATAAAAACATTTCATATTTTGGTCAAAAAAACACGTATTACCACGTATGTGGAAATATGAGGATGCCGAACCCCGAACCGAAGGACCCCGAAACTTCTTAAACTTCCGCAATCCCCACTGCCTTCCCTGTTAGGCACATTAATCGCCAAGCGACAATGCAGACGCGCTCTCCCCGTGTCGGCTTCCTTAACATTATTTTCGTTTAACCCACTCCCACCTCCCGCGGGTGTCTCTAAACTCCACGTGCTCAAACTTCCGGCACCTTAAAACTCCCCCAACCCTTCCGCGCCAGTAGCGAGCGTCTCAAAGTCATCCTCCTCCACCACTCACAATACCCACTGACTTCCTTCCGGAAGCGAGTTTTCTTTGAATCTGCCACGTTTTCCGGAGGCGCTCGAGCACGCCGTGGGAAGCTGGCGAAAACCCCACGCGCCGGGAAACTAGGACCTCTCCAAAACACTTTACCTCCCACAGCTCTCTTCGGTTATATCAAGTGCCACGCTGAGGAGGTTTACAGCGGCTGTGTGAAGTGCAGGTAGAGAGAGACAGGGAAAGCAACGGGAGTGGGCTTTAGAAACTGCGAGGAAGGAGCCGTGCGGCGGCGAAGCATGAAGACTCGGTCTCGCACGAAATTAAATCCTCACTCTCCGTGGGATATGTTTCCGAATAGATTCGACCAATTTTTCTTTAACTGTTTCTTTACCTTACGAATCCTTAGAAAGCATAGATTGACTCGTCCAATAGTTTAAATCACTAACCCAGATTAAAAATAAAGGTGCGCGAACAGAAATCCTATGTGGTGAAATATTATTTTATCAATAGAGGTATAAGGGAATAGAATGCATTACCTGGAGAACTTCTCAATCCAATGCCGGAGAATAAACGCATTATATCGGCTTAAGCAACATATGAGAGGTCTCAGTGAGAGCTCAAGGGGAATAGGAAACATTAATATTTACTTTTGTCCTCCGGATGCATGAAGGTATTTCCAAGTTTCCGTCGAGTGATATGTGGGCGTTAGCAGCTAACATTTTCCTTCATCAAGAGCGAATGTGATTTTGAGGTAAAAGAAACAAGTTTAAATGACTCAAACAAAGAAGTAAGATGACATTTCCCCGTAACAAGGACGATACTTCAAAGAATTTCCGTTTCAACATTTAATTAAAACAGTCCAAAAAGTTAATTTCCTGCTTTAGGAGCTGGCACGAAAAAAATTTCTGGACCAGGAAAAGTTAAATATCTTCAAATCTGAATTGCACTGAAATTGACACTTAAAGATTGTGTATAATATAGCCTTGTGTGAAGTAAAACCCATTAGAAGGAAATTGCTACATTTCTTAAAACAGTGAAATAATTTATGAGGTGCATCTTCAATTAGAACATAACTAACCATGACAATAACATAATAGAAATATATTTTCAAAAACTACGCAATAAAAGCTACTGAAACCGCTCTAAGTGGCTCTGAAACGTCTAAAATTAAAAACTGAAATTAACGCTTGCTGTTAATTTTCTGGTTCTTCTTTTCTTTCGATTATCATAAGAGGAATATACTGGCAGTCGAGAGTTGATGCTATTCAAATGTTACAGTATAAAGTATTCTGAACCAGAACCATTTACATAGATCACGTAAGACACTTTTAATATACTTTTATTTTATTTCAACAAAATCGTAATAAAGGATAAACAATTGAAAATATGATATTAAGAACGATACTGAGCAGAATTTAAGACTCACCGAATTTCCTCATTACTCGTTTACCGCTTTAAATATCACATTTACCATAGCATATATCATGCATAAAAACGAGACTACTCTTCCTTTTTCAAGTTTTAAATGGTTTTTATAATGGCCCAGAGAAACTCATGAAGATTTCCTCATTACGAGATACAAGAAGGTAATGACATATACAGATTTTATGGTAAGTTTTACATGGCAATTCATCCTTATTAATTTCCCTTCAAGTTATAAGTGATAGAAAATGTTTGTATCCAAGATTTTTTTATTATTTTAAACGGCACATTTTGATAAACGGCAGTATCCTTGCATTCTAACCTCAAATGTTTTCTTTACCAGTCTTTCCACTCGCAATACATGACCAATAATTTCCGTAGTCGACACTCAATAACTTCAATTAAAACCCTGTCTTTCCCGTCATCCCTAGCACTTTCGTCTTTGCTTCCCTAACAATCCAACATACTTTTTCCATTCCACGGCACTCCATAACTCGAAGGTCACCTTACTTTTGAATTCCTTTTTCCTTAGCATCCACGCTTCACATCCCTATATCAAAACACTCCAAACCGAGGATTTCACCAATCTTTTCCAGTTCAAGAATTCCACGTCAAGTGAAATATCTGTTGCTATTCGCCAAAAGAATATGCCATGAATTTCAATCGATGAATATTCCCTAAACGTATGCTACTTCTCTTGTAAGTGTTACCTGAGGAATAACACCGATATTGAGGAAAGTAACGAGCTGCATCCGGTGGAGGTATGCGCCTCTCCTTCCGAGAGGTCCAAACGGATGCAGTTCGATCCCTATTAAAGCGTCGCATCGAAAATTTGAACGTCTCGGTGCTATCGATTTACACCCGGAAGGATCCTTTAACAAAGACGCTACCCCTTTCGCAAAAAAATCCGATCCCTAATTTTCAGGTGGCTATGGTTCGACGAACCTGCGGATCCTTTCACAAATGCCCCCTCGGGCGATGAGTTGCAATATTTTACACTCTGCCTTTGTTGGCGTCAGCACGGAGGTTCCTAAGTAAGCGTCTCATTCTTATTTGTTTGCACTTGCGTATTTCCTTTGAGAATCACTTTCTGTATGCTATACATACCTTCCTTTTTCTCTTAGTTGATTCATATTGTAAAACAATTCCCAAAAATACAATTCTTTTTACTTCTTGAACGCTCCTTTTTAATATGCTTTCCTTCTTCACTGAATCCCCTTTCACTCTCTATAGATTCTTCCTTATTATCCAAAGGGACCTTTGCCCATATGGGATTGACTCACACCTTGGTAAGCCCAAAGCTCTCTTAATCTTCGTAATTACTTTTTTATATATTGCTATTTTGTAAATTAATTTGTACTTCACAAATTACGAGATGATGAAGATAAAGTTAGCGCAGGAAAGTGTGCGACTTGACCCAAAGTTTTACAAGAAGTGCAATATAGTGACTTGGCTGGAATTCGAACTCGGGTCTCCTTCTTTCCGGGCAGGTGTTCTAATCAATATCATATTTATATTCCTCTATTTTAATATTAATATTTATTTCTATTTCTATAAGTGTCTCTATTTGTAACATTAATGTTTTTCTTTAATTATATTTTCATTTCGATATGCGACACTGCTGTTAGTGAAAAATTGCATAAATACAAATCTTGAAAATAAACTCCTCTATCTATCTTTCATTCTTTCCTCCCACTTTTCCAAATAAATAGCCGTGGAGGGAGAATGGGGCTTAGTAGTTAAGATAAGGAGTGAGGTAGCTGAATTTTGAGAATGTTGTGGAAGAAAAAATTATCACAATATGAAGATCATTGCCATTAATAGGCTCCTATACCTCAGTTGCAATCATATACCAAAATAGCCATACATTCTGTTTATTCTGTTAATTGTTTTCCATCCTTGGAAAATAAAAAAAACCTGTCAAAGGAACATAAAGAATGAAGCTACTGATTGGACAAGGAGTCAATTTTCCCTCACAATTAAAAATTTCCTTCTTTCCTTAGAATTTTCCTGTCTACTTTTGCTGATTTGTCATTCATATCTATTTACAATCAGATTGCATCTCAGAAACCCAATGCGCGATTTTGGACGTAGAACAATAGTAGAAATTTTGAACAAACGACTTCTTGTTGATAATAAGAAAGTAAATAAAAATAATTTGGCTACGGAAAAGAAGAAAGAAGAAAGCCATGACGGAGAACTCCTATAACGAAGCTGATAAGACGCTTGAGTCAATCATTTCTTAATGAGTAACTTTCCAACACGCATTAAGTTCCATCCATTCAACAGAATTGACGATAGTGCCTGCAGAATTGATTAGACAGAATTTTCAACTGCCATCTCGAAAGAGGACTTATCAAGTCATTGCTGCTTCTCTTAGCAGCGTCGTTGCGTATTCTTTCTTGCAATTATTCTTTTATTGACGAAATACAAAGAAGACATTTCCGTAAAAACGAGCGGGAGATTTTAATGCGAGAAGGAAGGGATAATGAGAATAGAAGATAAAAGTCTTAGCGGAGCGATAAGGGACTTTAGAGTGCCAATTCAAACTAATAATGAGAAATGGAGGGAAGAAGAGCCGGATCTTCATGGAGAGGTGTAAAAACAGAAAGAGAGATGGGAGAGAAAAGAAGACGAGGAGGAAGAGAGACAATTCTACGGTGGAGACTGTTAAAGACCAGGAGAAATAATTGGTAAAATCTCGTTAGAAAGAAGTTTTATTACCAATTCAGGTTTTCAGGTATTAGTTACGTACAATGAGGAATAAACAATTAAAAAGTTATGTTCGACTGCGCATATTCTAGGACCTTGTGAACAAAATCACCATGGCCTTACTAAAAATGAAGTATGATAAAATATAATTACTAAATCAAACAAAAAAGGATTCGAATGATCGCTAAAGAATATGAGCCTCCAAATGTATTTCCCAAACTATTTTAAGTATTTTACACACGTTGGTGTTCTACCCTTCAGTAGGTTCATGTACACTCAAAAATCCCAACTAAGCGCGATCTCCTTCACTTCCTTATTGTTAATCTCACCCCTTGTGTCATCCAATATCTTTTGTCTTACGTTAATTTTTAATAAAACATTTGATAAAATTTCATAAGAAATTAATAGCAGCGAGTTCATCAACGAGATAATATCTTCAGGTGACTTTCGCAATACATCTTTCTGCGGAATTGAGCAACTGTTTTTTTTTTAATATCTATGCTCCGTGCTACAAAGTTTTGATTGAACATATATAGCATGAACGACTTTCATTAGTTTGAGATCTATTTTTATAAATAATACACAAAAGAAGATAGATTTATGAATATAAATAATTTCATATCCTATTTCTGAAAAACGGGTTAAAGATTTTAAAACAATGGGGTTATGAGAGTAAAACATAAAACTCTTAGTAAAACCATTAAATACTAATAAATGTAATTTCAAGCCAAAGAAAATGAATAAAAGGAAGAAAAACTAAGATAATGAAATTCATGGAAGTTTTTTGTGATTGAAATTAATAATTAAACTAATTCTTGTGTATTGAATGTTATTCAAATAAATAATAATTTAATGATGTTATTAAAATAAATTTTACAATATTTTTCATGAATGGATGCTGGGTACCTAATATGCAGTTTTAGTTTACTGTTATAGATGGACAAACAAAACGTTATAACAAATTATATATGGATATTAGGGTGAGTCAAAAGAAAGTTTTTTTCAGATCAAACTTATCCTATGCGGAAAAGTTGTATACTGATATGAGGATCTCGCAAGCACATTTTTCCGAAATAGGATAATATTAACCACTGCCACCCGAACCCTAAAGATTAAAAATTGCGAGAATGAGAAACAAACGCCTATGGAGACTGAGATATTGTAAATATTGACATTTTGGTAAGTATGCACGATGAATGTATTACGTTCCTGTGATTTCAAATTTATTTAACGCAATCTATGGTTTTACGGCACCTGAGAAAGATCAACCAACAATCAATTTGAGCACGCAACCCGCAAAGCGGCCAAAATTATGGCGAAATGGGACATTACCTTACATTTTGCCTTTTGGAAGCCTTAACTGTGATAATTTTCCTCTTCTAAGATTGCATTCATTTAAAAATGTCTCGGTCATCGTTTGGCGTTAAGTTATCCGTGGAAAAATACTAAAAAAATATTAATATTGGCATTATAGTTATGAACATTATAGTTATGCATGAAAGAAACGCTAAACACATCAAGATTACATCACGCAAAGCGTTCACCGGAACATGCATCAGCACAACCCATCCGAACCAGCGCATTAATTACTTTAATATCGGAGAAAGCATCGGAGCGTCCAGGGGGAGAAAAAAGCACTCCACCCCCGTAATATCCGAGAACGAGCGAAACTCACATGATCAAACGGCGTCTCGCAAGACATCTCCCGAAAATAGAGGAGGATTGCGACGCATCAAATATATCAGAAGGATGAAAACCCGTCATATAAAAGGGGTGGAGGGGATGCAGACGGGAAAGAAATGGAGAGATGGATGGTGTGAGAGATTTTGGAGAGGAATTCGTCGGAGGAATTAATTTCGCCCAACTAAGAGAGCGAGACGCTTGGAGGGAGCGGGGGTTTTCTTTGGCGAAAGGAAACAATGAGAAGAAAGCGGCTTTGGGTGAAAGGGATTAAGAGAAGAAGGAATGGCACTAAGAACAGATCGAAATTCAAATTTTCTTAGCGGCGTTGTCTCTCTCTCCCTTTTTATCCCTCGATTGTTTCCTCCCGTTTGCGCTTCTCAAACACTTCCCTTCCCCGTTCCTAGGAGCGCTGTTTAACTTCTTAATATACGAAGAGAAGGTAAGTCTTCGGGAATAATTCCCCCCTGCGTGAATCGGAACGAATTCCCTCTCCCGGAATATTTAAACTTCGAAACCGTGCCGGATTTTGGGGGAATCAAAGGCGTTTAAATTTTAAGACAAAGGAGAGCGATTTGCGAAGCTCTTTCTCTCTCGATCTCTCTCTTTCTATTTCACAAGTTCGCTTCCTTTTCGGGGGACAAAAGATCGGTCCGTGAAGAGAGAGAGAGAGGCAAAAATTGGGCTCTTTGGAGAACGTTCTGTGTCTGAAATAATCGGGGGAAGGTTTCCATTTTGCGATGCTACCCGAGGTTCAACATTCGGCGGCTAAAATAAGCAGCCCTGTCTCTCTCTCCGTTTCCCCTCCAAAATAACATCGGGCCACTCAATCAAGACGCCGCGTCGGCGAGGACGCGAACCATTTTTGTAACCAGGGCCAGGGCGACTATGGCTGGGATTCGATTGAATGAGGATGGAATAAATGGAGTGTCTAGATAATGAAACACTCGTACAAGGAGAAGACAATCGATTAAATAGCAGAAAATGAAATAATGCAAGTGATACCTAGTAAAATTTGTTCATGTTTAATTTAAAAGAAACGGGAGAATTAAAATCTTTCACAGATAATCTATATACTCCACAAAACTTCTATTGGTTTCTATGATGCTACATAATCTTCAGTATTAATGTAGCACCCAGAAAACTTGTGTTTTACTGAATATATGTTATCGGTGAACGAAGTCAGATTTTCTTTTTCTATGGAATTAAATTAGATTGAACAGTAACTGAAAGACGGATGGACGGCGAAAAGAAGTTATTCAGTTTACATAACAAAGTAAATTATATATTAACAGGTTTACTCTAATCTAAAACGAACAATTGTCTAGCACCCCATGAATCTGCATCTATATCTACATATTATTCCAACGTGATGCTTTCCAGGCTGTGACAGGGAAATAATGATCCAAAATTCTGCATCTCTAACCTGTTACTTCCGCATATTGTCCATGCTATAAAAATATGCGTCTTTGCTAATTTTTCTGTTTTTCTATTTGGTTTTCACTGACTGATCGATCTATATAGCTATAGACTCTTTATATCTACTATCTCTTCTTTCCATGGAACTCTGCGAAGGAAACTTTTATTTCAGATAATATGAGTACTGTTAAATGTAAATTATAATAAAACATTTGAGTATTTATTCTGTTAATGTATTTTGCATAAATTCAAATAAAATCAGTATGTAATTGTAATTTTCTTATGCTTATTTATATTACGTATGCTTGGGATATACAAGTACCAAGATTATTTACCTTGAGTACCTTATCCTCGGAATTTCAAAGGGATAAAAATGATTTCTTAAAGCGACTTGTAGTAGTTTCTATTACCTATACTATACTCGCAGCATCATATCGGCCTGCTTAACTGGAAAATCTCATAATATTAGCTACAACATCTGAAGACGTGGTTTCTCTGAACTGATTAAGTAAATTAATCGTATGCTCAAACCTTTCTACCTATCTCGTCTTACTGCTAGTATAATTTCAAGGCAATTAGTGAGATGGATAAAATAATTGGGCATAATGTTTAACCTTTTAATAGTTGGAAATATAGTTCATATATCTATTGCTATTTGTGGTAAAGACGATGGTTGAGATACAAAGAGAAAACAATATAATTATTTCTAAAAAAACTTCGAAGGCTGAGGTAATTTCCCACGGCCTTCGTGAGTCGAACCAGGAACCGTTTCCACCAAAGATGAAAAGGCTATCTACTTTGCAATACGAAAGTCCTGAAAGGAACAATTAACCCTGCACAGCCTCGCGTTGGCAATAAGGATAACCTAATTCAGTCCTCAGGGTCTCCACAAATTTGGGGTGAACGGCCGCGAAGAAAAACTTAAAAGGTCCCTCACCACCTGTTTTACAGCGTGTGAATGGTAAAATCCCTTGCCTTCCTCAGCCATACGGCGCCTTAGACAACTGTCCACTCGACCCATTTGGTGGCGTCTGTCGCCCACAGGACATCGCTTCTTGAATGCACCGCCCCTTTGTTTAGTTCATCGGGCGCCTGCAGGAGCTATTAAAGCCGTAATCCACCCATGGGAACGTTTTAGTGAAGCGAGGATTCTGTGGAAAAACCAGAGCGACCCAAACAAATTCGTCCATTCACACCAAAGGGACACTCCGTAGGTGGGCGGCCTTTTGTCTGTGCGTGGCAGGTAAAGGTGTGTCACGGGTTGCTTAACTTAGCCTATTTAAGGGGTTGGAAAAAATCTTTTGGGAAATCAAACTTCCGGAGTCGTAATGACGACTTTTGGCGTACTGAGTGGAAGAGTCCTTATACCTTTTCTATCTTGTGGCACCCCATGATATTTAACAAAACAAGCTTGCGTAAAAAGGTATTTATAAGAAAAACTGACTTTCTTAGATATATTCCTGCCGAAATGTTAGAATTTCTGTTTTACAGAAGAGGAAGAATGTTTGCAATTCGTTTTCTTTCAATTAAATCCACTGTATTTTAACGGCTTGATGCATGCTGGCTTGTTTTATATAATATCTCGTAATTATACAGGAAGTGACAAATTCCAGAGTAAAGTTTAATTTCAATTACATCATTTCTATAATATCTCGTATTCAAAAGTCATACCTAATTATGAGAGGATTCGAAATGCGGGGATGTTGCCGTGAGTTTTTACTTCTGGTAATCTCAGAGCTATGAGCTATGATTTTATTTTCATGCCTTACTTTACTTGATAGCGTGTATCAATGAATATATGGAGCACTTAGTCTAAAAAGTAAGTATTGTATTTATTTCCTCTCTTCCCGCAATTCCTATTTTAAGTCATTAGATTAGTTATTGGTTACTAATTCCACAAAAAATTTTCAACATTGCTCAAGATATTTTTTTAGTAATGAGAAATCATTATTACCAATATCAACTACAAAATTAAGTAGAGTTTTAGGTAGTCAAATAGGCATACAAACACGCGTTTGAGATCCAAGAGGCATCAGAAAATGAAAAATCTGAGAACTAGTGCAATAAATAAATCCTAAAAGTACTACTTAGATCAGGTGAAGCTAAAAACCAACATAATTTTCGTTACTGTTTTCCCCCTGGTTCAAAGAAAAACGCCAAATTTTTCGTATTATTGCATTCTAGGAAATCACTAGTGATACTTAAAGTACATAAAGTAAATGTAAAACAAGCCTGGTTTTATAAATAGAAGTGATGATTAGTGAGTTGGAAGTGAAATCTAACCTAAGGTCGGTTCGCAAATATGAACTCACTATAAATATTGATGACAAGTGTTAAAAATTTCCTAAGGAAATAAATAACGCATTCCGGTTTAATTTAGAACCAAGAATACTAATTTGTACTTTCTCCCTATACGTAGTATAGAGAAAGTATTGTATTCGCAAAAAAATTCTACCTTAAGATTTTGATGGAAATATATGTTTTGGGAAGAGCTCATTTTTGCTATTTCCCCGAACATGTCAGTCTGTGTGTCTGTCTATGGTCAAAACGTTTGTGTGCGGTCTATCTTAAAAAGTAATTATCCGATCATTTCCAAAATTCATATTTAGTATTTCCCTAACAATACCAAGAGTTGATTAGTTTTTGATGAATATCGCTTAACCGGAAATTCCGGTTAAACCGGAACAAAATTTTGTTTCTTTAATATCTCCGTCAGAAAACAATGCAGGTATATACAATTACACACAAAAGTTATAGATAATTTAATTTACTACAACGTTTGTATGAAAAATGTTTTCGTAACACTAATTATTAAGGAGTTATTCTTGAATAATGGTTAACCGGAAGTTGTTGTTTATCCATAAATTGATGTTTTTCATACATATCTCTGTTAGAATGCAATGTACGTATATACAATTGGGTACCAAAGTTATAGATAATGTCTTTTACTACCACTTTTGTATGAAACATACTACTGTAACAGTATTGGAATTATTTATATGTTACCGGTATAGGTTTTCAATAATTATGGAGAAAGTCATGTGTTGGCCATATCAGATTTTTTGCTTTATTTTGCTTGTTTTTCAAATAAACCCAGTCAAGTATGTACTAGTATTCAAGAACGCAATGAGAATAATCAAAATATTGATTTAGGACGACTATTTCTCAAGAAGAGGTCGAGAAATTCAGCGAAAACTGAGAATGTTAGCGATATTTAGCGTATTTTGGCTTTATTTAGCTTCATTTTCGAGTAAACTTAGGCGACTTTGTACTCGTTTTGAAGAATGCAAAGAGAAGTAACAAAATATTTAACTAAAACTATTTCTCCGGATACGTTCGAAAAAATCACCGAAAACAGAATTTTAACATATTTTGCGTATTTTGGCTTCATTTTGCTTGTTTTCGAGTTAACCCAGTCGAGTTTGTACTCGTTTTGAAAAACTCAACAAGAATCATCAAAATACAGCAAAATAATCGTAAAATATTGAAAAAATGCACATTTATCGAATAATTTTCCGTAAAGTAATTTTCCTTAATTTTCGTCGTAGAATCGAGATATGATCGAAAAAAGCAACGGAAACGGATAAGTTTAGCGACATTTCAATTTTTTTCATCTATTTTGCCTACATTTTCGTCATTTTATCGATATATGATCGAAGAAAGCAACGAAAACGGATAATTTTAGCGAAATGTATTTTTTTATCTATTTTGCTTTAATTTTCGTCATTTTATCCAGATATGATGAAAAAAGCAACGAAAAAGGATAATTTTAGCGAAATTTCAATTTTTTCATCTATTTTGCCTACATTTTCGTCATTTTATAGATATATTATCAAAAAAAGCAACAAAACCGGACGATTTCACCAAAATTTCAATTTTTTTCCTCTATTTTGCCACAATTTTCGACGTTTAATCGAGATATGATCGAAAAAAGCAACGAATCTCGGTAGATTGACAAAAATTAAGGCAGAATACAGGAACAAAATATAAATTTCGCTAATATTTTTCGTTATCGTTCCTTTTTTCTATCATATCTTAATAAAATGCGGAAAATTAATGCAAAATAGGGGAATAAAATTTAGCTAAAATTAACCATTTTCGTTCCTTTTTTATCATATCTCGATACAATTACGAAAATTACCGCAAAATAAAAAAATAAAATAAAGGGTTTCCTTAAAATTAACTGATTTTTTGCTTTTTTCGATCATAATTCGATAAAATGACGTAAATTAAGGCAAAATAGAGGAAATAAATTGAAATTTCGCTAAAATTGTCCTTTTTCGTTGCTTTTTTCGATCATATATCGATAAAATAATAAAAATTAAGGCAAAATAGAATAAAAAAATTGAAATTTCGCTAACATTATCCGTTTTCGTGGCTTATTTTGATCATGTTTTAGCAAAATGCCGAAAATAAATGAAAAACAGACAAATAAAATTAAAATTTCGCTAAAATTATTATCTTTGGTTGTTTTTTCTATACAAATTCGAAGAAATGTCGAAATTTTAAGAAAAAATAGAAGAAACAAATTGAAATTTCACTAAAATTATAATTTTTCGTTGTTTTTTTCTATCAAAACTCGATAAAATGACGTAAATAAGGGAAAATAGAGGAAAAAATGGAAAAATCGCTAAAATTGTTCGTTTACGTTGCTTTTTTCGATCATATCTCGATAAAATGACAGGAATTAAGGCAAAAGAGTAAAAAAGATTGAAATTACGCTAAAATTATAATTTTCTTTTTTTTATCAAAACTCGATGAAATGTCGAAAATTAAGAAAAAATAGAAGAAACAAATTGAAATTTCACTAAAATTAACGGTTTTCGTTTCTTTTTTCGATCATATCACGATTAAATTGAGAAAATTATGGCAGAATAGAATAATAAGTTGAGAGTTTGCTAATATTTTCTGTTTTCTTTTTCCTTTTTTCGATCATTTCTCGAATAAATGGCAAAAACTAAGATAAAATAGATGAAAAAAATTGAAATTACGCTAAAATTATAATTTTTCGTTCAAATATCGATAAAATGACAAAAATTAGGGCAAAATATAGGATATAAATTGAAATTTCGCTAAAATTGTCCGTTTTCGTTCCTTTTTTCGATCATATCTCGATAAAGTTATGAAAATTAAGGCAAAATAGAATAAAAATGTTGAAATTTTGCTAAGATTTTCTGATTTTTTTTCTTTTTTCGATCATTTAGCGATAAAATGTACAAAAAATAAGGCAGAATAGATAAAAAATATTTGAAATTATGCTAAAAGTTATAATTTTTCTTGTTTTTTTCTATCAAAACTCGATAAAATGGCGTAAATTAAGGCAAAATAAAGGAAATCAATTGAAATTTTTCTAAATGGTCCGTTTTCGTTGCTTTTTTCGATCATATCTCTATAAAATTATGAAAATTAAGTCAAAATAGAATACAGAAACTGAAGTTTCTCTAACATTATTAGTTTTCGTTTCTTTTTTCGATCATATTTTGGCAAAATGACGAAAATAAACGCAAAAAAGACAAATAAATTGAAATTTCGATAAAATTATAATTTTTCGTTGTTTTCTTCAATCAAAACTCGATAATAAATTAAGGCAAAATAGAATAAAAAAATTGAAATTTCGCTAATATTTTCCGTATTCGTTCCTTTCTTCAATCATATCTGGATAAAATACGAAAAGTAAAGCAAAATATAGGAATGATATTAAAGTTTTCAAAAAAATTAACGGTTTTCATTGCTTTTTTCAATTATAACTCGATCAAATTACGAAAAAAAAACGCTAAAAAGATGAAAAAAAATTGAAATTTCGCTAATATTTTCTGTTTTTTTTTTCCTTTTTTCGATCATATCTCGAAAAAATGACAAGAATTAAGGCAGAAGAGACGAATAAAATTGAAATTACGCTAAAATGATAATTTTCCTTTTTTTTCGAACAAAATTCGATGAAATTTCGAAAATTAAGAAAAAATAGAAGAAACAAATTGAAATTTCACTAAAATTAACGGTTTTCGTTGCTCTTTTCGATTATATCTCGATCAAATGACGAAAAGACACGCAAAAAAGAAAAAAAAATTAAAATTTCGGTAATATCTTGTTTTTTTTTTTTCCTTTTTTCTTTCATATCTCGATAAAATGACAAGAATTAAGGCAACATAGAGGAAATAAATTGAAATTTTGCTAAAATTGTCCGTTTTTGTAGCTGTTATCGATCATATTTCGATAAAATTATGAAAATTAAGGCAAAATTGAATAAAGAAGTTTAAATTTCGCTAACATTATCAGTTTTCGAAGCTTTTTTCGATTTTACATCGATTAATTGACAAAAAATAAGGCAAAATAAAGGAATATTACTGAAATTTCAATAATATTTACCGTTTTCGTTCCTTTTTTCGATCATATCTCAATAAAATTATGAAAATTAGTGCAGAATATAATAAAAATGTTGAAATTTCGCTACGATAAACCATTTTCTTTGCTTTTTTCAACCATATCTTTGCACAATGACGAAAAGATTCGCAAAAAAAGAGGATAAAAATTGAAATTCCGCTTATATTTTCTGTTTTTCGATCATATCTCGATAAAATGACAAAAATTAATTCCATGTATATGTAAAAAAATGGAATGAATGGAAAATAAGGATGGAGGAAAATGAATGCAAAATAGAGGGATAAAATTAACGTTTTTGCTAAATTTACTGTTTTCGTTCTTTTTTTGATCTTATCTCGATAAAATGACAAAATTAATGCATAATAGGGGAAAAAAATTCAAGTTTTTTGCTAAAATTAACCGTTTTCCATGCCTTTTTCGGTTATATCTCGATAAAATTATGGAAATTTTGGGCAAATTAATATCAAATAATTTAAATTGCGCTAATTTTTTTTTATTCCTTTTTTCGATCATATATCTATAAAATGTCTGAAAATAAGGCAAAATAGATGAAAAAAAAAATTGAATTATATTTTTTCTTGCTTTTTTCGATTAAAACTCGATAAAATGACGTAATTTAAGGCAAAATCGAGGAAATAAATTAAAATTTCGCTATCATTCTCCGTTTTCGTTTCCTTTTTTCGATCTTATCTCGATGAAATGACAAAACATAAGGCAAAATAAAGGAAAAAAATTGAGATGTCGATAATATTTTCCTGTTTCGTTCCTTTTTTCGATCATATCTCAATAAAATTATGAAAATTAGTGCAAAATATAATAAAAATGTTGAAATTTCGCTACCATAAACCATTTTCTTTGCTTTTTTCGATCATATCTTGGCAAAATGACGAAAAGATTCGCAAAAAAGAGGAAAAAAATGAAATTCCGCTTATATTTTACTGTTTTTATCCTTTTTTCGATCCTATCTCGATAAAATGACAAAAGTTAATTCCATGTATATGAAAAAATATTGAAATAACGCTAATATGATTCGTTTTCGTTCCTTTTTCGATCATATCTCGATAAATCGACGAAATGAAACGCAAAAAAGAGGTAAAAAAATTAAAATGTCTCTAAAATATGCCGTTTTCGTTGAATTTTCGATCATAACATGGCAAAATGACGAAAATAAATGCAAAAAAGACAAATAAAATTGTAATTTCGCTTAATTGTTTTGTTTTTTCTATCTTTTTTCGATCATATCTCAAAAAATGACGAAAATTAATGCAAAATAGAAGAATAAAATTAAGTTTTTGCTAAAATTAACCGTTTTCTTTGCCTTTTTCGATTTTATCCCGATAAAATTTTGTAGATTTTTGCAAAATGGAATTAAAAAGTTTAAATTTCGCTAATAATTCCTTTTTCCAATCATATATCGATAAAATGTAAATAATTAGTCAAAATAGATGAAAGACATTTGAAATTACGCTAAAATTATAATTTTTCTTGCTTTTTTCGATCATATCTCGACAAAATTATGAATATTAAGCTAAATAGAGGAAATAAATTGAAATTTCGCTTAAAAATTCCGTTTTCGTTGCTTTTTTCGATCATATCTCGATGTAATTATGAAAATTAAGGCAAAATATAATAAAGAAGTTGATATATCTCTAACATTATGACATGCGAAATGACAAAAATAATTGCAAAAAAGACAAAAAAATTTAAACTTCGCTAAAATTATAATTTTTCGTTGTTTTTTTCTATCAAAACTGGATAAAATGACGTAATTTAAGGCAAAATCGAGGAAAAAAATTGAAATGTCGATAATATTTTCCGTTTTCGTTCCTTTTTTCGATCATATCTCAATAAAATTATGAATATTAGTGCAAAATATAATAAAAATGTTGAAATTTCGCTACGATAAACCACTTTCTTTGCTTTTTTCAATCATATCTTTGCAGAATAACGAAAAGATTCGCAAAAAAGAGAAAAAAATTGAAATTCCGCTTATATTTTCGTTTTTTTTTCCTTTTATCGATCATATCTCGATTAAATGTCAAAAATTATGGCAAAAAAGATGAAAAAATTTAAAATACGCTAATATTATTCGTTTTCGTTTCTTTTTTCGATCATATCTCTAAAAATGACGAAAATTAATGCAAAATAGAAGAATAAAATTAATTTTTGCTAAAATTAACGGTTTTCGTTGCCTTTTTCGGTTATATCTCTATAAAATTATGAAAATTTTGGCAAATTGGAATTAAAAATTTTAAAGTGCGCTAATATTTTTTGTTTTTTTTTAAATCCTTTTTTCGATCATATATCGATAAAATGTCAAAAAAATAAGGCAAAATAGAGGAATGAAATTTAAATTTAGCCAAAATTGTCCGTTTTCGTTGCTTTTTGGGATCATATATCGATAAAATTATGAAAATTAAGGCAAAATAGAATAAAGTGGTTGAAGTTTCCCTAACATTATATGTTTTTTGTTGCTTTTTTCGATCATATTTTGTCAGAATGACGAAAATAAATGCAAAAAAGATAAATAAAATTGAAATTTCAATAAAATTATAATTTTTCGTTTTTATTTTTCTATCAAAACTCGATAAAATGACGGAAATTAAGGCAAAAGAGAGGAAAAAATTGAAATTTAGCTGATAATCTCCGTTTTCGTCCGTTTTTTCGATCATATCTCAATAAAATTATGAAAATAAGTGCAAAACGTAATAAAAATGTTGAAATTTCACTACAATTAACCATTTTATGGTTTTCATGACAAAAATTAATGAATAATAAAGAAAAAACTAAAGTTTTCGAAAAAATAAGATGTTTTCGTAGCTTTTTTCGAACATATCTCGATAGAATGAACGCAAAACGAAATGAAACGCTAAAAAGAGGTAAAAAGATGAAATTTCTCTAAAATTTTCAGTTTTCCTTTTTTCGATCATATCTCGATAAAATGACAAAAATTAAGTAAACATACATAAAATAAAATTGAAATTACGCTAAAATTATAATTTTCCGTTTTTTTATTGATCAAAACTCGGTAAAATTACGAAAATTAAGGCAAAATAGAGGAAATAAATGGAATTTTCACTAAAATTATCCGTTTTCGTCGCTTTTTACGATTATATCTAAATAAAATATTAATAAATTAGGCAAAACGGAATAAAAATGTTGAAATATCGCATATATTTTCTGTTTTTATTTTCCTTTTTCGATCAAATCTCGATAAAATTTCGAAAATGAAGGCAAAATAGAGGAAAAAATTATCAATTTCGCTAATATTATCCGTTTTCGTTGCTTTTTTCGATCATATCTCGATAAAATGAAAAAAATTAAGTAAATATAGATGAAATAAAATTGAAATTACGCTAAAATTATAATTTTCCGTAATTTTTTTCGATCAAGACTCGTTAAAATGGCAAAATTAATTCAAAAAAGAGTAATCAAAATAATGTTTTCTCTAAAATGTTCCGTTTTTGTTGCTTTTCTCGATGATATTTTGATAAAATGAAGAAAGGAAAGGCAAAATAGTAGAAAAGAGTCGAAATTTCGCTAAAATTATCCGTTTTCGTTGCTTTTTTCAGTCATATCTCGATAAAATGACAAAATGTAAGCCTAAATAGATGAAAAATAAATTGAAATTACGCTAAAATTACAATTTTTCGCGTGTTTTCGATCAAAACTCGATAAAATTTCGAAAATGAAGGTAAAATAAAGGAACAAAATATAAATTTCGCTAATATTATCCGTTTTCGTTGCTTATTTCGATCATATCTTGAGAAAATGACGAATACTAAGGTAAAAAAGGGGAAGATAATTAAAATTTTGTTGAAATTATCCGTTATTGCTGTATTTTTCGATGAAATCACGATAAAATGAAAAATAAAAAATCTGATGTGGCCAGCACATGACTTTCTCCATATATAAGATGTAAATATTTATCTACGACAGTAATTTCGAACTCTATATTCAATATAAACTTGGAAGATGAGTGATTAATTTATATATTATTATCTTTTACGTCACAAAAATTATAAATAATGTTTTTCGGGACATGCTCGATGAAAAAAGATGAATTTGGCCTTTCGCCCATAGAGCCCAGAGCGCCCACAAAGTACATAATCAGCAACTTCCGGTTTATCAGTATTTCATGAATAACTCCTAAACAATCAGTGATAAAAAAATATGTTTCAAACAAAAGTTATAGTAAATTACATTTTCTAAAACATTTATAAATAATAGTATATACCTAAATATCATATTTATGGAGATATTTAGAAAACCGGAAATAAGCTTTGAAGAATGAAGCTCAACTTCCGGGTGACCGATCTACTCCAAAAACTAATCAACTCTAACGACTGTAATAAAAGTACAATTTGAAATTTGGTGTTGATCCGACAATTAGTTTTCATGTTAGAGCGCCCACAAAGTACATAATCATCTTCTTCCAGTTTATCAGTATTTCACGAATAACTCCTAATCAACCGCAGATACAAAAATATATTAAATACAAAAGTTATAGTAAATAACATTATCTAAAACTTTTATAAGTAATACAATATACGTATATATCATATTTATGGAGATATTTTGAAAACCGGAAATGAGCTTTAATCAATAAAGCTCGACTTCCGGTTGACCGATTTACTCCAAAAACTAATCAACTCTGACAGCACACACACCACTACTATACATGAAGTTTGGTATTGATACGACCAAGAGTTTTTACGTTAGAGCGCCCACTATCACACACACACATACACACAAACACACACACACACACACACACACACACAGACATCATTCCGAAAATGGTCAAAACGTGTTCTAGGGACCCCAAAACATGTATTTCCGTTGAAATCTCGAAGTCGAATTTTTTCATGAAAACAATACTTTCTCTATACTTCGTATATGGAGAAAGTAAAAAAACAAATTAATGCGTAGCTCTTTGTTACTATATTGAAACTATATCAACACATATTTACTCAGTGAGCATTAGTAAGGTATTCTGTGAACTGTAATAGCATTTTAAACATTATAGATTCATTCCTAAAATATTCAGTAAATCTTTAAAATACCTATGAATTATTTTATGTATAGGTGCTTAAAAATTGTTGAAATAATGTTTAGATAATTATTAAAATTTATTTCAGTAAATTTGGTAGCACTGCTAAAATTGCATACTTCTTATAACTTGACATTAAGAAAATCCTCAGATAATCATAACATGGACAACATTTTTACAAAACGAAAATTTGGTTGAAATATCTTCATTAGTTTCTGTGATCCCGACGGTAATATAGCGCCTGATGTCACATTGACCCCACGAGACTACTTAAGGTTTAATGGTGAAATGTTTCAAAAACGGAAATGAGCTTCTAAAAATAAAGATCGACTTCTGGTAAACCGATATCCTCCAAAACCTAATCAACTCTGATGACACCAACCAAAATAAAATGTACGAAATTTGGTGTTGATACGACAAATAGTTTTCAGGTAAGAGCGCCCACAAAGTAAATAATCAGCAACTTCCGGTTTATCGGTATTTCACGAATAACTCCTAAACAATCAGTGATACAAAAATATGTTTAATACAAAAGGTGTAGTAGAGGTATTTTTCTAAAACTTTTAAAAATAATAGTATATACCTAAATATCATATTTATAGAGGTATTTTGCAAAATCGGAAATAAGCTTCGAAGAGTAAAGCTCAACTTCCGGTTCAATGATATACTCTAAAAAATAATAAACTCTAATCACAACAACCAAAGTAATATACATGAAATTTGGTGTTGAAACGACAAATAGTTTTCATGTGAGAGCGCCCACAAAGTACATACTAAGCAAATTCCGTTTTATCGGTATTTCATGAAGAACTCCTAAACAATCGGTGATATAAAAGTATGTTTCATACAAAAGTTATAGTAAGATAAATTTTCTAAAACATTTATAATAATAGTATATACCTAAATATCATATTTATGGAGATATTTTGAAAACCGGAAATGAGCTTTGTAGAATGAAGCTCGACTTCCGGTCAACCGATTTACTCCAAAAACTAATCAACTCTAACGACACCAACAAAAACACTATATGTGGAATTTAAAGTTGATACAACGAATGGTTTTCATGTTAGAGCGCCCACAAAAGACATAACAGCTACTTCCCGGGTTATCGGTATTGCACGAATAACTCTTAATCAACCGGTGATACAAAAATATATTATGTACAAAAGTTATAGTAAATTATATTATCTAAAACTTTTATAAGGAATACAATATACCAATATATCATATTTATGGATATATTTTGAAAACCAGAAATGAGCTTTACACAACGTACATAATCAGCAACTTCCGGTTTATCAGTATTTCATGGATAACTCCTAAACAATCAGTGATGCAAAAATATGTTTCATACAAAAGTTATAGTAAATTAAATTTTCTACAACATTTATAAATAATAGCATATACCTAAATATCATATTTATGGAGATATTTTGAAAACCGGAAATGAGCTTTGAAGAATGAAGCTCGACTTCCGGTCAGCCGATTTACTCCAAAAACTAATCAACTCAAACGACTGTAATAAAAGTACTATGTATGAAATTTGGTGTTAATCCGACAAATAGTTTTCATGTTAGAGCGCCCACAAAGTACATAATCATCTTCTTCCGGTTTATCAGTATTTCACGAATAACTCCTAATGAACCGGTGATACAAAAATATGTTAAATACAAAAGTTATAGTAAATTATACTATCTAAAACTTTTATAAGTAATACAGTAGACGTATGTATCATATTTATGGAGATATTATGAAAACCGGAAATGAGCTTTAATGAATAAAGCTCGACTTCCGGTTAACGGATTTACTCCAAAAACTAATCAACTCTGACAGCACACACAACAGTACTATATATGAAGTTTGGTATTGATACGACTTTTAGTTTTCGAGTTAGAACGCCCATTATCACACACACACATACACACACACACACTCACACACACACACACACACACACACACACACACACACACATACACACAGACATCATTCAGAAAATGGTCAAAACGTGTTCTAGGGACCCCAAAACGTGTATTTCCGTTGAAATCTCGAAGTCGAATTTTTTCATGAAAACAATACTTTCTCTATACTTCGTATATGGAGAAAGTAAAAAGGCAAAACCGTAGAAAAAAGTTGAAAGTTTGCTGAAATAAAAGGTTTTTGAGGCTTTTTTTGATCATATTTCGATAAAATGATAAAAATAAAGGCTAAATAGATGAAAAAAAAATAAATAATGCTAAAATTAAAATTTTACATTTTTTTATCGTTCAAAACTCGATTAAATTACGAAAATTAAGGCAAACTAGAGGAAATAAATTAAATATTCGCTAAAATTATCCGTTTTCGTCGGTTTTTTCAATTATATCTCGAAAAAATTATGAAAATATAGGCAAAATGGAATAAAAAAGTTGAAATTTCACTATTATTTTCTGTTTTTTTTTCTTCTTTTTTCGTTCATATCTCGATAAAATGAATAATATTACGGCAAAATAGGTGAAAAAAAATTGAAATTAAAATAAAATTATGATATTTCGTTGTTTTTTTCGATCAAAACTCGATAACATTTCGAAAATGAAGGCAAAATAGAGGAACAAATTAGAAATTTCGCTAATATTATCCGTTTTAGTTGCTTTTTTCCATTATATCTTGATAAAATGACGAAAATTAAAGCATAAAAGAGTAAATAAATTGAATTCTCCCTAATTACTATCCCTTTTCGTAGCTTTTTTCAATCATATCCCAATAAAAAGAAAAAAAGAAATGCAGACTACTAGAAAAAAGGTGAAATTTTGCTGGAATAATAGGTATTCGTTGCTTTTTTCGATCATATCTGGATTAAATGACAAAAATTAAGGCAAAATAGAGAAAAAAAATGAAATATCCTTAAAATCATCCGTTTTCGTTGCCTTTTTCAAAAATAACTAGTAAAAATGACGAAAATTATGGTAAAATAGAGGAAAAATTTGTAATTTCGCTAAAATTATCTGTTTTCAATGCATTTTTCGATCAAAACTCATATAAAATGACGAATGTTAAAAGTAAATAGAGCAATAAAATTAATGTTTTCACTAAAATTAACCGTTTTCGTAGCTTTTTTCGATCATATATCGATGAATTGAAGAAAAGTAAGGAAAAATAGATGGAAAAAATAAAATTACGCAAAATTTGTAATTTTTCGTTCCTTTTTTCAATTACAAATTGATTAAATGTCGTAAATTAAGGTAAAATATAGGATAAAATTGTAATTTCGCTTAAACATTCTTCTTTTTCTTTTTTTTATCATATTTCAATAAAATGACAAAAATTAAGGCAAAAAAATGAACAAAAATGTTAATTACGCTAAAATTACAATTTTTCGTTGTTTTGATCGATCAAAACTCGATAAAATTTCGGAAATGAAGGCAAAATAGAGGAACAAAATAGCAATTTCGCTAATATTGTCCGTTTTCATTGCTTTTTTCGATCATATCTCGATAAAATGACAAAAATTAAGTAAATATAGATGAAATAAAATTGAAATTACGCTAAAATTATAATTTTCCGTTATTTTTTTCGATCAAGACTCGTTAAAATGGTAAAATTAACGCAAAAAAGAGTAATCAAAATAATGTTTTCTCTAAAATTTTCCGTTTTGGTTGCTTTTTTCGATGATATTTTGATAAAATGGAGAAAGGAAAGGCAAAATAGTAGAAAAAAGTCGAAATTTCGCTAAAATTATCCGTTCTCGTTGATTTTTCAGTCATATCTAGATAAAATGACAAAATGTAAGCCTAAATAGATGAAAAATAAATTTTAATTACAGTAAAATTACAATTTTTCGCGTGTTTATCGATCAAAACTCGATAAAATTTCGAAAATTAAGAAAAAATAGAGGAAATATATGGAATTTTCACTAAAATTATCCGTTTTCGTCGTTTTTTACGATTATATCTCGATAAAATATTAATAAATTAGGCTAAATGGGATAAAAATGTGGAAATATTGCATATATTTTCTGTTTTGATTTTCTTATTTCGATCATATCTCGATAAAATGACAACTATTAAGGCAAAATAGATGAAAAAAAATTTAATTACGCTAATATTATTATTTTCCGTTATTTTTTTCGATCAAGACTCGTTATTTTGGCGTAATTAATGCACAAACGAGTAATCAAAATAATGTTTTCTCTAAAATTTTCCGTTTTTCAATTTTATTTCATCTATATTTACTTAATTTTTGTCATTTTATCGAGATATGATCGAAAAAAGCAACGAAAACGGATAATATTAGCGAAATTGCTAATTTTTTCCTCTATTATGCCTTCATTCTCGAAATTTTATCGAGTTTTGATCGATAAAAATAACGAAAAATTGTAATTTTAGCGTAATTAAATTTTTTTCACCTATTATGCCGTAATCTTTGTCATTTTATCAAGATATGATCAAACAAAGAATAAAAAACAGAAAATATTGGCGAATTTCAACTTTTTTATTCCATTTTGCCGAAATTTTCAAATTTTTATCGAGATAAAAATGAAAAAATCGACGAATATTGATAATTTTATTGAAAATTGCATTTATTTCCTCTATTTTGCCTTATTTTTCGTAATATTACCGAGTTTTGATCGATAACAAAACGTAAACTTATAATTTTAGCCTAATTTAATATTTTTTTAAATATACTTAGCCTTAATTTTTGTCATTTTATCGAGATATGATCGAAAAAAGCAACGAACACGAATGATATTAGTGAAATATAAACTTTTTTCTACTATTTTGCATTTCTTTTCTTCATTCTATCAAAATACCGTTGAAAAAAGCAACCAAAAAGGAAAATTTTTGAGAAAAAATTATTTTGATTCCTCTCTTTCGCATTAATTTCGTCATTTTATCGAGTTTTGATCGTAAAAAACAACAAAAAATTGTAATTTTATCGTAATTTCAATTTTTTTCATCTATTTTGCCGTAATATTATTCATTTTATCGAGACATGGACGAAAAAAGAAAAAAAAAACAGAAAATGATAGCGAAATTTCAACCTTTTTATTCCATTTTGCCTAAATTTTCATAATTATTCCGAGATATAATCGAAAAAACCGACGAAATCTGATAATTTTAGCCAAAATTCAATTTATTGCCACTACTTTGCCTTAATTTTCGTAATTTTATCAAGTTTTGAACGATAAAAATACGTAAAATTTTAATTTCAGCATTATTAAAATATTTTTTCATCAATTTAGCCTTAATTTTTGTCATTTTATTGAGGTATGATCGAATTAAGCAATGAAAACCTATTATTTAAGCAAACTTTCAACTATTTTCTACGAGATTGCCTTTTTTATTCTTCATTTTATCGAGATTTCATCGAAATATACAACAAAAACGGATATTTTTAGCAAAAACATTAACTTGATTTATCCATTTGCCTTATTTTAATCGAAATATTATTGTAAAAAGCTTCGAAAACGGATAGTAATTTGGAAAATTCAATTTCTTTCCTCTGTTTTGCTTTATTTTCGTCATTTTATCGAGATATAATCGTAAAAATCAAAGAAAACGGATAACTATTGCGAACATTTTTATTTCATTCCTTTATTTTGCATTAAATTTCGTCATTTTTTCGAGAGATGATCGAAAAAAGCAACGAAATATGTGAATATTAACCTACTTTAGATTTTTTCTTCTATTTTGCTTAAATTTTCGTCATTTTATCAAGATATAATCGAAAAAAGCAACGAAAACGGATAATTTCAACAAAATTTTAATTTTCATCCTCTTTTTTACCTTACTCTTAGTCATTTTCTCAAGATATGATCATAAAATTAACGTAAACGGATAATAATGGCGAAATTTCTATTTTGTTCCTCTATTTTGCCATCATTTTCGAAATTTTTTCGAGTTTTGATCGATAAAAAAACGTAAAATTATAATTTTAGCCTTATTTAGATTTTTTTGAAATATATTTAGCCTTAATTTCTGTCATTTTATCGAGATATGATCGAAAAAACCAACGAAAACGAATATTAATAGCGAAATATCAACTTTTTTCTACTATTTTGCGTTTCTTTTCTTCATTTTATCATTGAAAAAAGCAACCTTAACGGAGAATTTTTAAAGAAAACATTATTTTGATTCCACTCTTTTGCATTAATTTCGTCATTTTATCGAGTTTTGAACGATAAAAAAATATAAAATTTTAGTTTTCTAGTAGTCTGTGTTCTTTCTTTCTTTTTATCGAGATATGATTGAAAAAAGCTACGAAAAGGGATAGTAATTAGGGAGAATTCAATTTACTTACTCTTTCATGCTTTTTTTTACCTTAGTTTTCGTCATTTTCTCAAGATATGATCGAAATAAGCAACAGAAACGGATAATATTAGCGTAATTTATATTTTCTTCCTCTATTTTAACTTCATTTTCGAAATTTTATCGAGTTTTGATCGAAAAACACGCGAAAAATTGTAATTTTAGCGTAATTTCAATTTATTTTTCATCTATTTAGGCTTACATTTTGTCATTTTATCGAGATATGACTGAAAAAAGCAACGAAAACGGATAATTTTAGCGAAATTTTGACTTTTTTTCTACTATTTTGCCATTCCTTTTTTCATTTTATCAAAATATCATCGAAAAAAGCAACCAAAACGGAAAATTTTAGAGGAAACATTATTTTGATTATTCTTTTTCGCATTAATTTCGCCAATTTAACGAGTCTTAATCGAGAAAAATAACGGAAAATTATAATTTTAGCGTAATTTCAATTTTATTTCATCTATATTTACTTAATTTTTGTAATTTTATCGAGATATAATCGAAAAAAGCAACGAAAACGGATAATATTAGCAAAATTGCTAATTTGTTCCTCTATTTTGCCTTCATTTTCGAAATTTTATCGAGTTTTGATCGATAAAAACAACGAAAAATTGTAATTTTAGCGTAATTTAAATTTTGTTTCACCTATTTTGCCGTAATCTTTGTCATTTTATCAAGATATGATGAAACAAAGAATAAAAAACAGAAAATATTGGCAAATCTCACCTTTTTAATTCCATTTTGCCTAAATTCTCAAAATTTTATAGAGATAAAATTGAAAAAAGCGACGAATAAGGATAATTTTAGTGAAAATTCCATTTATTTACTCAATTTTGCCTTAATTTTCGTAATTTTATAATCGATTAAAAACGTAAAATTATAATTTTAGCCTTATTTAATAAAAAAAAAAATATATTTAGCCTTTAATTTTGTCATTTTATCGAGATATGATCGAAAAAAGCAACGAAAACGGATAATATTAGCGAAATTTCTATTTTGTTCCTCTATTTTGCCTTCATTATCGAAATTTTATCGAGTTTTGATCGAAAAAAACAACGAAGAATTGTAATTTTATTTTAATTTCAATTTTTTTTCATCTATTTTTCCGTAATATTATTCATTTTATCGAGATATGAACGATAAAAGAAAAAAAAAACAGAAAATAATAGCGAAATTTCAACTTTTTTATTCCATTTTGCCTAAATTTTCATAATTTTATCGAGTTTTGAACGATAAAAAAATGTAAAATTTTAATTTTAGCATTATTAATTTTTTTTCATCTATTTAGCCTATATTTTTATTATTTTATCGAGATATGATAGAAAAAAGTCTCAAAAACCTTTTATTTCAGCAAACTTTTAACTTTTTTCTACGATTTTGCCTGTTTTATTTTTCATTTTATCGTGATTTCATCGAAAACTACAACAAAAACGGATAATTTCAACAAAATTTTAATTATCTTCCCCTTTTTACTTTCTCCATATACGTAGTATAGAGAAAGTATTGTTTTCATGAAAAAAATCGACTTCGAGATTTCAACGGAAATACATGTTTTGGGGTCCCTAGAACACGTTTTGACCATTTTTGGAATGATGTCTGTGTGTATGTGTGTGTGTGTGTGTGTGTGTGTGTGTGTGTGTGTGTGTGTGTGTGTGTGTGTGTGTGTATGTGTGTGTGTGACAGTGGGCCCTATAACGTGAAAACTTTTAGTCGTATCAATACCAAAATTAATATATAGTACTGTGGTGTGTGCTGTCAGAGTTGATTAGTTTTCCAAGTAAATCGGTAAACCGGAAGTCGAGATTCATTCATCAAAGCTCATTTCCGGTTTTCAAAATATCTCCATAAATACGATATATAGGTATATTGTATACCTTATAAAAGTTTTAGATAATGTAATTTACTATAACTTTTGTATTTAACATATGTTTGTATCACCGGTTGATTAGGAGTTATTCGTGAAATACTGGTCAACCGGAAGTAGCTGATTATGTAATTTGTGGGCGCTCTAACATGAAAACTGTTTGTTGGATCAACACAAAATTTCATATATAGTATTTTGATTGCTGTTTTTAGAGTTGATTAGATTTTGGATTAAATCGGGTAACCGAAAGACAAGCTTCATTCTTCAAAGCTCATTTCCGGTTTTCAAAATATCTCCATAAATATGATATTTAGGTATATACTATTATTTATAAAAGTTTTATAAAACCTTATATACTATGACTTTTGTATGAAACATATTTTTGTATCACTGATTGTGTAGGAGTTATTTGTGAAATACTGATAAACCGGAAGTTGCTGATTATGTACGTTGTGGGCGCTCTGGGCGCTGGGGCGAAAGGCCATTTCATCGATTTTCATCGATCATGTCCCGAAAAACATTATTTATAATGTTTGTAACGAAAAAGATAATATGATATAAATTAATCACTCATCTTCCAAGTTTAGATTGAATACAGAGTTTAAAAATACTGTCGTAGATAAATATTTACATCTTATATATGGAGAAAGTCATGTGCTGGCCACATCATATTTTTTACTTTCTCCATATACGAAGTATAGAGAAAGTATTGTTTTCATGAAAAAATTCGACTTCGAGATTTCAACGGAAATACACGTTTTGGGGTCCCTAGAACACGTTTTGACCATTTTCTGAATGATGTCTGTGTGTATGTGTGTGTGTGTGTGTGTGTGTGTGTGTGTGTGTGTGAGTGTGTGTGTGTGTATGTGTGTGTGTGATAATGGGCGTTCTAACTCGAAAACTAAAAGTCGTATCAATACCAAACTTCATATATAGTACTGTTGTGTGTGCTGTCAGAGTTGATTAGTTTTTGGAGTAAATCCGTTAACCGGAAGTCGAGCTTTATTCATTAAAGCTCATTTCCGGTTTTCAAAATATCTCCATAAATATGATATATACGTCTATTGTATTACTTATAAAAGTTTTAGATAGTATATTTTACCATAACTTTTGTATTTAACATATTTTTGTATCACCGGTTCATTAGGAGTTATTCGTGAAATACTGATAAACCGGAAGAAGATGATTATGTACTTTGTGGGCGCTCTAACATGAAAACTATTTGTCGGATTAACACCAAATTTCATAAATGTTACTTTTATTACAGTCGTTAGAGTTGATTAGTTTTTGGAGTAAATCGGCTGACCGGAAGTCGAGCTTCATTCTTCAAAGCTCATTTCCGGTTTTCCAAATATCTCCATAAATATGATATTTAGGTATATACTATTATTTAAAAATGTTGTTGAAAATTTAATTTACTATAACTTTTGTATGAAACATATTTTTGCATCACTGATTGTTTAGGAGTTATCCATGAAATACTGTTAAACCGGAAGTTGCTGATTATGTACGTTGTGTAAAGCTCATTTCTGGTTTTCAAAATATATCCATAAATATGATATATTGGTATATTGTATTCCTTATAAAAGTTTTAGATAATATAATTTACTATAACTTTTGTATTTAATATATTTTTGTATCACCGGTTGATTAAGAGTTATTCGTGTAATACCGATAACCCGGGAAGTAGCTGTTATGTCTTTTGTGGGCGCTCTAACATGAAAACCATTCGTTGTATCAACTTTAAATTCCACATATAGTGTTTTCGTTGGTGTCGTTAGAGTTGATTAGTTTTTGGAGTAAATCGGTTGACCGGAAGTCGAGCTTCATTCTACAAAGCTCATTTCCGGTTTTTAAAATATCTCCATAAATATGATATTTAGGTATATACTATTAATTATAAATGTTTTAGAAAATTTATCTTACTATAACTTTTGTACGAAACATACTTTTATATCACCGATTGTTTAGGAGTTCTTCATGAAATACCGATAAACCGGAATTTGCTTAGTATGTACTTTGTGGGCGCTCTCACATGAAAACTATTTGTCGTTTCAACACCAAATTTCATGTATATTACTTTGGTTGTTGTGATTAGAGTTTATTATTTTTTAGAGTATATCATTGAACCGGAAGTTGAGCTTTACTCTTCGAAGCTTATTTCCGATTTTGCAAATTACCTCTATAAATATGATATTTAGGTATATACTATTATTTTTAAAAGTTTTAGAAAAATTACTCTCCTACACCTTTTGTATTAAACATATTTTTGTATCACTGATTGTTTAGGAGTTATTCGTGAAATACCGATAAACCGGAAGTTGCTGATTATTTACTTTGTGGGCGCTCTTACCTGAAAACTATTTGTCGTATCAACACCAAATTTCGTACATTTTATTTTGGTTGGTGTCATCAAAGTTGATTAGGTTTTGGAGGATATCGGTTTACCAGAAGTCGATCTTTATATTTGGAAGCTCATTTCCGTTTTTGAAACATTTCACCATTAAACCTTAAGTAGTCTCGTGGGGTCAATGTGACATCAGGCGCTATATTACCGTCGGGATCACAGAAACTAATGAAGATATTTCAACCAAATTTTCGTTTTGTAAAAATGTTGTCCATGTTATGATTATCTGAGGATTTTCTTAATGTCAAGTTATAAGAAGTATGCAATTTTAGCAGTGCTACCAAATTTACTGAAATAAATTTTAATAATTATCTAAACATTATTTCAACAATTTTTAAGCACCTATACATAAAATAATTCATAGGTATTTTAAAGATTTACTGAATATTTTAGGAATGAATCTATAATGTTTAAAATGCTATTACAGTTCACAGAATACCTTACTAATGCTCACTGAGTAACTATGTGTTGATATAGTTTCAATATAGTAACTAAGAGCTACGCATTAATTTGTTTTTTTACTTTCTCCATATACGAAGTATAGAGAAAGTATTGTTTTCACGAAAAAATTCGACTTCGAGATTTCAACGGAAATACATGTTTTGGGGTCCCTAGAACACGTTTTCACCATTTTCGGAATGATGTCTGTGTGTGTGTGTGTGTGTGTGTGTGTATGTGTGAGTGTGATAGTGGGCGCTCTAACGTGAAAACTATTGGTCGTATCAATACCAAACTTCATGTATAGTAGTGGTGTGTGTGCTGTCAGAGTTCATTAGTTTTTAGAGTAAATCGGTCAACCGGAAGTCGAGCTTTATTGATTAAAGCTCATTTCCGGTTTTCAAAATATCTCCATAAATATGATATATACGTATATTGTATTACTTATAAAAGTTTTAGATAATATATTTTACTATAACTTTTGTATTTAATATATTTTTGAATCTGCGGTTGATTAGGAGTTATTCGTGAAATACTGATAAACCGGAAGAAGATGATTATGTACTTTGTGGGCGCTCTAACATGAAAACTATTTGTCGGATCAACACCAAATTTCATACATAGTACTTTTATTACAGTCGTTAGAGTTGATTAGTTTTTGGAGTAAATCGGCTGACCGGAAGTCGAGCTTCATTCTTCAAAGCTCATTTCCGGTTTTCAAAATATCTCCATTAATATGATAGTTAGATATATAGTATTATTAATAAAAGTTTTATAAAATGTAATTTACTATGACTTTTGTTTCAAACATATTTTTTTATCACTGATTGTTTAGGAGTTATTCATGAAATACTGATAAACCGGAAGTTGCTGATTATGTACTTTGTGGGCGCTCTGGCTCTATGGGCGAAAAGCCAAATTCATCTTTTTTCATCGAGCATGTCCCGAAAAACATTATTTATAATTTTTGTGACGTAAAAGATAATAATATATAAATTAATCACTCATCTCCCAAGTTTATATTGAATATAGAGTTCGAAATTACTGTCGTAGATAAATATTTACATCTTATATATATGGAGAAAGTCATGTGCTGGCCACATCAGATTTTTACCTTAGTTTTCGTCATTTTCTCAAGATATGACCGAAATAAGCAACGAAAACGGATAATTTTAGCGAAATTTCGACTCTTTTCTACTATTTTGCCTTTCCTTTCTTCATTTTATCAAAATATCTTCGAAAAAAGCAACCAAAACGGAAAATTTTGAGAAAACATTATTTTGATTGCTCTTTTTTACATTAATTTCGCCATTTTAACGAGTCTTGATCGAAAAAAATAACGGAAAATTATAATTTTAGCGTAATTTCAATTTTATTTCATCTATATTTACTTAATTTTTGTCATTTTATCGAGATTTGATCGAAAAAAGAAAATAAAAACAGAAAATATATACGATTTTTCAACATTTTTATTCCATTTTGCCTAATTTATTAATATTTTATCGAGATATAATCGTGAAAAGTGACAAAAACGGATAATTTTAGTGAAAATTCCATTTATTTCCTCTATTCGGCCTTAATTTTCGAATTTTATCGAGTTTTGATCGATAAAAACGCGAAAAATTGTAATTTCAGCGTAATTTAAATTTATTATACATCTATTTAGGCTAACATTTTGTCATTTTATCTAGATATGACTGAAAATCAACGAAAACGGATAATTTTAGCGAAATTTCGACTTTTTTCTACTATTTTGCCTTTCCTTTCTTCATTTTATCAAAATATCATAGAAAAAAGCAACCAAAACGGAAATTTTAGAGAAAACATTTTTTTTGATTACTCGTTTGTGCATTAATTACGTCATTTTAACGAATCTTGATCGAAAAAAATAACGGAAAATAATAATATTAGCGTAATTAAATTTTTTTTTTCATCTATTTTGCCTTAATAGTTGTCATTTTATCGAGATATGATCGAAAAAAGAAAATAAAAACAGAAAATATATGCGATATTTCCACATTTTTATCCCATTTAGCCTAATTTATTAATATTTTATCGAGATATAATCGTAAAAAGCGACGAAAACGGATAATATTAGCGAAATTGCTAATTTTTTCCTCTATATTGCCTTCATTTTCGAAATTTTATCGAGTTTTGATTTATAAAAACAACGAAAAATTGTAATTTTAGCGTAAGTAAATTTTTTTTCATCTATTTTGCCTCAATATATGTCATTTTATCGAGATATGATCGAAAAAAGAAAATAATAACAATAAAAATATGCGATATTCCAACTTTTTTATTCTTTTTTGCCTATTTTTTTAATATTTTATCGAAATATAATCGTAAAAAGCGACGAAAACGGATAATTTTAGTGAAAATTCCATTTATTTCCTCTATTTTGCCTTAATTTTCGTAATTTTACCGAGTTTTGCTCGAATACGTAAAATTATTATTTTAGCCTTATTTAGATTTTTTTGAAATATATTTAACCTTAATGTTTGTCATTTTATCGAGATATGATCAAAAAAGCAACGAAAACGAATAACATTAGCGAAAAATCAACATTTTTCTACTATTTTGCATTTCTTTTCTTCATTTAATCATTGAAAAAAGCAACCTAAACGGAAAATTTTTAAGAAAACATTATTTTGATTCCACTATTTTGCATTAATTTCGTCATTTTATCAAGTTTTGATCGAAAAAAAAAGGAAAATTATAATCTAAGGGTAATTTCAATTTTTTTTACATCTATTTTGCCTTAATTTTTGTAATTCTATCGATCGAAAAAAGCAACGAAAACGGACAATATTAGCGAAATTGCTATTTTGTTCCTCTATTTTGCCTTCATTTCCGAATTTTATCGAGTTTTGATCGATAAAAACAACGAAAAATTGTAATTTTAGCGTAATTAATTTTTTTTTTCATCTATTTTGCCGTAATATTTGTCATTTTATCGAGATAAATGAAAAATCTAAATAAGGCTAAAATTATAATTTTAAGTTTTTTTATCGATCAAAACTCGAAAAAATTTCGAAAATGATTGCAAAATAGAGGAACAAAATAGAAATTTCGCCATTATTATCCGTTTACGTTAATTTTATGATCATATCTTGAGAAAATGACTAAGAGTAAGGTAAAAAAGAGGATGAAAATTAAAATTTTGTTGAAATTATCCGTTTTCGTTGCTTTTTTCGATTATATCTTGATAAAATGACGAAAATTTAAGCAAAATAGAAGAAAAAATCTAAAGTAGGTTAATATTAACATATTTCGTTGCTTTTTTCGATCATCTCTCGAAAAAATGACGAAATTTAATGCAAAATAAAGGAATGAAATAAAAATGTTCGCAATAGTTATCCGTTTTCTTTGATTTTTACGATTATATCTCGATAAAATGACGAAAATAAAGCAAAACAGAGGAAAGAAATTGAATTTTCCAAATTACTATCCGTTTTCGAAGCTTTTTTCAATAATATTTCGATTGAAATAAGGCAAATGGATAAATCAAGTTAATTTTTTTGCTAAAAATATCCGTTTTTGTTGTATATTTCGATGAAATCTCGATAAAATGAAGAATAAAAAAGGCAATCTCGTAGAAAATAGTTGAAAGCTTGCTTAAATAATAGGTTTTCATTGCTTAATTCGATCATACCTCAATAAAATGACAAAAATTAAGGCTAAATTGATGAAAAAATATTTTAATAATTTTGAAATTAAAATTTTACGTATTTTTATCGTTCAAAACTTGATAAAATTACGAAAATTAAGGCAAAGTAGAGGCAATAAATTGAATTTTGGCTAAAATTATCAGATTTCTTCGGTTTTTTCGATTATATCTCGGAATAATTATGAAAATTTAGGCAAAATGGAATAAAAAGGTTGAAATTTCACTATCATTTTCTGTTATTTTTTCTTTTTTCGTCCATGTCTCGATAAAATGAATAATATTACGGCAAAATAGATGAAAAAAATTGAAATTACGATAAAATTACAATTTTTTGTTGTTTTTTTCGATCAAAACTCGATAAAATGACGAAATTAATGCGAAAGAGAGGAATCAAAATAATTTTTTCTCTAAAATTTTCCGTTTTGGTTGCTTTTTTCAACGGTATTTTGATAAAATGAAGAAAAGAAATGCAAAATAGTAGAAAAAAGTTGATATTTCACTAATATCATTCGTGTTCGTTGCTTTTTTCGATCATATCTCGATAAAATGACAAAAATTAAGGCTAAGTATATTTAAAAAAATATTAAATTAGGCTAAAATTATAAGTTTACGTTTTGTTATCGATCAAAACTCGGTAATATTACGAAAAATAAGGCAAAATAGAGGAAATAAATGGAATTTTCACTAAAATTATCATTATTCGTCGCTTTTTTCATTTTTATCTCGATAAAAATTTGAAAATTTCGGCAAAATGGAATAAAAAAGTTGAAATTCGCCAATATTTTCTGTTTTTTATTCTTTGTTTGATCATATCTTAATAAAATGACAAAGATTACGGCATAATAGGTGAAAAAAAATTTGATTACGCTAAAATTACAATTTTTCGTTATTTTTATCGATCAAAACTCGATAAAATTTCGAAAATGAAGGCATAATAGAGGAAAAAATTAGCAATTTCGCTAATATTATCCGTTTTCGTTGCTTTTTTCGATCATATCTCGATAAAATGAAAAAAGTAAGTAAATATAGATGAAATAAAATTGAAATTACGCTAAAATTATAATTTTCGGTTATTTTTTTCGATCAAGACTCATTAAAATGGCGAAATTAATGCAAAAAAGAGTAATCAAAATAATGTTTTCTCTAAAATTTTCCGTTTTGGTTGCTTTTTTCGATGATATTTTGATAAAATGAAGAAAGGAAAGGCAAAATAGTAGAAAAAAGTCAAAATTTCGCTAAAATTATCCGTTTTCGTTGCTTTTTTCAGTCATATCACGATAAAATGACAAAATGTAAGCCTAAATAGATGAAAAATAAATTGAAATTACGCTAAAATTATAATTTTTCGCGTGTTTTTCGATCAAAACTCGATAAAATTTCGAAAATGAAGGTAAAATAAAGGAACAAAATATAAATTTCGCTAATTTTATCCGTTTTCGTTGCTTATTTCGATCATATCTTGAGAAAAAGACTAATACTAAGGTAAAAAAGGGGAAGATAATTAAAATTTTGTTGAAATTATCCGTTTTTGTTGTATTTTTCGATGAAATTACGATAAAATGAAAAATAAAAAAAGGCAAAATCGTAGAAAAAAGTTGAAATTTCACTATTATTTTTTGTTTTTTTTCTTCTTTTTTCGTTCATATCTTGATAAAATGGATAATATTACAGCAAATTAGATGAAAATAAATTGAAATTAAAATAAAATTACAATTTTTCGTTGTTTTTTACGATCAAAACTCGATAACATTTCGAAAATGAAGGCGAAATAGAGGAACAAATTAGAAATTTCGCTAATATTATCCGTTTTAGTTGCTTTTTTCCATTATATCTTGATAAAATGACGAAAATTAAAGCATAAAAGAGTTAATAAATTGAATTTTCCCTTACTATCCGTTTTCGTAGCTTTTTTCAATCATATCTCGATAAAAAGAAAAAAATAAATGCAGACTACTAGAAAAAAGGTGAAATTTTGCTGGAATAAATGGTATTCGTTGCTTTTTTCGATCATATCTGGATTAAATGACAAAAATTAAGGCAAAATAGAGAAAAAAAATGAAATATCCTTAAAATCATCCGTTTTCGTTGCCTTTTTCAAAAATATCTAGTTAAAATGACGAAAATTATGGTAAAATAGAGGAAAAATTTGTAATTTCGCTAAAATTATCTGTTTTCAATGCATTTTCCGATCAAATCTCATATAAAATGACGAATGTTAAAAGTAAATAGAGCAATAAAATTAATGTTTTCGCTTAAATTAGCCGTTTTCGTAGCTTTTTTCGATCATATATCGATTAATTGAAGAAAAGTAAGGAAAAATAGATGAAAAAAATAAAATTACGCAAAATTTGTAATTTTTCGTTCCTTTTTTCAATTATAAATTGATTGAATGTCATAAATTAAGGTAAAATATAGGATAAAATTGTAATTTCGCTTAAACATTCTTCTTTTTCTTTTTTTATCATATTTCAATAAAATGACAAAAATTAAGGCAAAATAAATGAAAAAAATTGAAATTACGCTAAAATTATAATTTTTCGTTTTCTTTCAATCAAGATTCGATCAAATGACGAAATTAATGCAAAATAGATGAATCAAATTAATGTTTTCGGTAAAATTATCCGTTTTTGTTGCTTTTTTCGATGACATCTCGATATAATGAAGTAAAGAAAGGCAAAATAGTAGAAAAAAGTTGAAAGTTTGCTGAAATTTTTGGTTTTCTCCGCTTATTTCGATCATATCTGGATAAAATGACGAAAATTTATGTTAAATACAGCATAAAATTAATCTTTTCGCTAAAATTATCCTTTTTCGTCGCTTTCTCGATTATATCTCGATAACATTTTTAAAATTTAGGCAAAATGGAATAAAAATGTTGAAATATCGCATATATTTTCTGTTTTTTATTCTTTTTTTGATCATATCGATAAAATGACATATATTACGGCAAAATAGATGAAAAAGAATGTTAATTACGCTAAAATTACAATTTTTCGTTGTTTTGATCTATCAAAACTCGAAAAAATTTCGAAAATGAAGGCAAAATAGAGGAACAAAATAGAAATTTCGCTAATATTATCCGTTTTCGTTGCTTTTTTCAATTATATTTGATAAAATGACGAAAATTAAAGCATGAAAGAGTAAGTAAATTGAATTCTCCCTAATTACTATTCCTTTTCGTAGCTTTTTTCAATCATATCTCGATAAAAAGAAAAAAAGAACACAGACTACTAGAAAACTAAAATTTTACATTTTTTTATCGTTCAAAACTCGATAAAATGACGAAATTAATGCAAAAGAGTGGAATCAAAATAATGTTTTCTTTAAAAATTTTCCGTTAAGGTTGCTTTTTTCAATGATAAAATGAAGAAAAGAAACGCAAAATAGTAGAAAAAAGTTGATATTTCGCTATTAATATTCGTTTTCGTTGGTTTTTTCGATCATATCTCGATAAAATGACAGAAATTAAGGCTAAATATATTTCAAAAAAATCTAAATAAGGCTAAAATTATAATTTTTATATACGTATATATACGTTTTTTTATCGATCAAAACTCGGTAAAATTACGAAAATTAAGGCAAAATAGAGGAAATAAATGGAATTTTCACTAAAATTATCCGTTTTCGCCGCTTTTTACGATTATATCTCGATAAAATATTAATAAATTAGGCAAAATGGAATAAAAATGTTTAAATATCGCATATATTTTCTGTTTTTATTTTCTTTTTTCGATCATATCTCGATAAAATAACAAATATATGGCAAAATAGATTTAAAAAAATTTTATTACGCTAAAATTACAATTTTTCGTTGTTTTTATCGATCAAAACTCGATAAAATTGCGAAAATGAAGGCAAAATAGAGGAACAAATTAGCAATTTCGCTAATATTATCCGTTTTCGTTGCTTTTTTCGATCATATCTCGGAAAATGACAAAAATTAAGTAAATATACATGAAATAAAATTGAAATTACGCTAAATTATAATTTTCGGTTATTTTTTTCGATCAAGACTCATTAAAATGGCGAATTAATGCAAAAAAGAGTAATCAAAATAATGTTTTCTCTAAAATTTTCCGTTTTGGTTGCTTTTTTCGATGATATTCTGATTAAATGAAGAAAGGAAAGGCAAAATAGTAGAAAAAAGTCAAAATTTCGCTAAAATTATCCGTTTTCGTTGCTTTTTTCAGTCATATCACGATAAAATGACAAAATGTAAGCCTAAATAGATGAAAAATAAATTGTAATTACGCTAAAATTACAATTTTTCGCGTGTTTTTCGATCAAAACTCGATAAAATTTCGAAAATGAAGGTAAAATAAAGGAACAAAATATAAATTTCGCTAATTTTATCCGTTTTCGTTGCTTATTTCGATCATATCTTGAGAAAATGACTAGTACTAAGGTAAAAAAGGGGAAGATAATTAAAATTTGTTTGAAATTATCCGTCTTTGTTGTATTTTTCGATGAAATTACGATAAAATGAAAAATAAAAAAAAGGCAAAATCGTAGAAAAAAGTTGAAAGTTTGCTGAAATAAAAGGTTTTTTAGGCTTTTTTCGATCATATCTCGATAAAATGGTAAAAATAAAGGCTAAATAGATGAAAAAAAAATTTAATAATGCTAAAATTAAAATTTTACATTTTTTTATCGTTCAAAACTCGATAATATTACGAAAATTAAGGCAAAATATTTAATAAATTAAATATTCGCTAAAATTATCCGTTTTCGTCGGTTTTTTCAATTATATCTCGAAAAAATTATGAAAATATAGGCAAAATGGAATAAAAAAGTTGAAATTTCACTATTATTTTTTGTTTTTTTTTCTTCTTTTTTCGTTCATATCTCGATAAAATGGATAATATTACAGCAAATTAGATGAAAAAAAAATTGAAATTAAAATAAAATTACAATTTTTCGTTGTTTTGATCTATCAAAACTCGAAAAAATTTCGAAAATGAAGGCAAAATAGAGGAACAAAATAGAAATTTCGCTAATATTATCCGTTTTCGTTGCTTTTTTCAATTATATTTGATAAAATGACGAAAATTAAAGCATGAAAGAGTAAGTAAATTGAATTCTCCCTAATTACTATTCCTTTTCGTAGCTTTTTTCAATCATATCTCGATAAAAAGAAAAAAAGAACACAGACTACTAGAAAACTAAAATTTTACATTTTTTTATCGTTCAAAACTCGATAAAATGACGAAATTAATGCAAAAGAGTGGAATCAAAATAATGTTTTCTTTAAAAATTTTCCGTTAAGGTTGCTTTTTTCAATGATAAAATGAAGAAAAGAAACGCAAAATAGTAGAAAAAAGTTGATATTTCGCTATTAATATTCGTTTTCGTTGGTTTTTTCGATCATATCTCGATAAAATGACAGAAATTAAGGCTAAATATATTTCAAAAAAATCTAAATAAGGCTAAAATTATAATTTTACGTTTTTTATCGATCAAAACTCGGTAAAATTACGAAAATTAAGGCAAAATAGAGGAAATAAATGGAAATTTCACTAAAATTATCCGTTTTCGTCGCTTTTTACGATTATCTCTCGATGAAATATTAAAAAAATAGGCAAAATGGAATAAAAAAGTTGGAATATCGCATAAATTTACTGTTTTTATTTTCTTTTTTCGATCATATCTCGATAAAATGACCAATATTACGGCAAAATAGATGAAAAAAATTTTAATTACGCTAAACTTACAATTTTTCGTTGTTTTTATCGATCAAAACTCGATAATATTTCGAAAATGAAGGCAAAATAGATGAAAAACAAATTGAAATTACCATTAAATTATAATTTTCCGTTTTTTTTCTATCAAAACGCGAAAAAATGACGAAATTAATGCAAAAGAGGGGAATCAAAATATTTTTTTCGCTAATATTTTTTGTTTTGGTTGCTTTTTTCAACGGTATTTTGATAAAATGAAGAAAAGAAATGCAAAATAGTAGAAAAAAGTTGATATTTCACTAATATCATTCGTTTTCGTTGGTTTTTTCGATCATATCTCGATAAAATGACAAAAATTAAGGCTAAGTATATTTAAAAAAAAATTAAATTAGGCTAAAATTATAAGTTTACGTTTTGATATCGATCAAAACTCGGTAAAATTTATAAAAATTAGGCAAAATAGAGGAAATAAATGGAATTTTTACTAAAATTATCATTATTCGTCGCTTTTTTCAATTTTATCTCGTTAAAAATTTAAAAATTTCGGCAAAATGGAATAAAAAAGTTGAAATTCGCCAATATTTTCTGTTTTTTATTCTTTGTTTGATCATATCATAATAAAATGACAAAGATTACGGCAAAATAGGTGAAAAAAAATTTAATTACGCTAAAATTACAATTTTTCGTTATTTTTTATCGATCAAAACTCGATAAAATTTCGAAAATGAAGGCAAAATAGACGAACAAATTAGCAATTTCGCTTATATTATCCGTTGCTCGTTTTCGTTGCTTTTTTCGATCATATCTCGATAAAATGACAAATATTCAGTAAATATAGATGAAATAAAATGGAAATTACGCTAAAATTGTAATTTTCCGTTATTTTTTTCTTTCAAGACTCGTTAAAATGGCGAAATTAATGCAAAAAAGAGTAATCAAAATAATTTTTTCTCTTAAATTTTCCGTTTTGGTTGCTTTATTCAGTCATATCTAGATGAAATGACAAAATTTAAGCCTAAATAGATGAAAAATAAATTGAAATTACGCTAAAATTACAATTTTTCGTTGTTTTTATCGATCAAAACTCGATAAAATTTCGAAAATTAAGGCAAAATATGTGAACAAATTAGCAATTTCGCTAATATTATTCATTTTCGCGTCTTTTTTCGATCATATCTCAATAAAAAGACAAAAATTAAGTAAATATAGATGAAATAAAATTGAAATTACGCTTAAATTATAATTTTCCGTTATTTTTTCGATCAAGACTCGTTAAAATGGCAAAATTAATGCAAAAAAGAGTAATCAAAATAATGTTTTCTCTAAAATTTTCCGTTTTGGTTGCTTTTTTCGATGATATTTTGATAAAATGAAGAAAGGAAAGGCAAAAGAGTAGAATAAAGTCGAAATTTCGCTAAAATTATCCGTTTTCGTTGCTTTTTTCAGTCATATCTAAATAAAATGACAAAATGTAAGCCTAAATAGATGACAAATAAATTTGAATTACGCTAAAATTACAATTTTTCGCGTGTTAATCCATCAAAACTCGATAAAATTTGAAAATTAAGGCAAAATAGAGGAAATAAATGGAATTTTCACTAAAATTATCCATTTTCGTCGCTTTTTACGATCATATCTCGATAAAATGACAAAAATTAAGTAAACATACATGAAATAAAATTGAAATTACGCTAAAATTATAATTTTCCGTTTTTTTATTGATCAAACCTCGGTAAAATTACGAAATTTAAGGTAAAATAGAGGAAATAAATGGAATTTTCACCAAAAATTATCCGTTTTCGTCGCTTTTTACGATTATATCTCGAAAAAATTATGGAAATTTAGGCATATTAGAAATTTAAAAATATTAATAAATTAGGCAAAATGGAATAAATAAGTTGAAATTTCGCAAATATTTTCTGTTTTTATTTTCTTTTTTCGATCATATCTCGATAAAATGACTAATATTACGTCAAAATAGATGAAAAAAATAGAAATTACTATTTTTCGTTGTTTTTTTCGATCAAAACTCGAAAAAATTTCGAAAATGATGGCAAAATAGAGGAACAAAATAGATATTTCGCTAATATTATCAGTTTACGTTAATTTTATGATCATATCTTGAGTAAATGACTAAGAGTAAGGTAAAAAAGAGGATGAAAATCAAAATTCTGTTGAAATTATCCGTTTTCGTTGCTTTTTTCGATTATATCTTGATAAAATGACGAAAATTTAAGCAAAATTGAAGAATTAAATAAAAATTTTCGCAATAGTTATCCGTTTTCTTTGATTTTTACGATTATATCTCGATAAAATGAAGAAAAAAAACCAAAACAGAGGAAAGAAATTGAATTTTCCAAACTACTATCCGTTTTCGAAGCTTTTTTCAATAATATTGTGGTAAATGACAAAAAATAAGGCAAATGGATAAATCAAGTTAATATTTTTGCTAAAAATATACGTTTTTGTTGTATATTTCGATGAAATCTCGATAAAATGAAGAATAAAAAAGGCAATATCGTAGAAAATAGTTGAAAGTTTGCTTAAATAATAGGTTTTCATTGCTTAATTCGATCATACCTCAATAAAATGACAAAATTAAGGCTAAATAGATGAAAAAAAAATTAATAATGCTGAAATTAAAATTTTACGTATTTTTATCGTTCAAAACTTGATGAAATTACGAAAATTAAGGCAAAATAGAGTCAATAAATTGAATTTTCACTAAAATTATCCGATTTCGTCGGTTTTTTCGATTACATCTCGAAATAATTATGAAAATTTAGGAAAACTGGAATAAAAAAGGTGAAACTTCGCTATTATTTTCTGTTTTTTTTTCTTTTTTCGTTCATGTCTCGATAAAATGAATAATATTAAGGCAAAATAGATGAAAAAAATTGAAATTACGATAAAATTACAATTTTTCGTTGTTTTTTTCGATCAAAACTAGATAAAATTTCGAAAATGAAGGCAAAATAGATGAAAAACAAATTGAAATTACCATTAAATTATAATTTTCCGTTTTTTTTTCGATCAAAACGCGATAAAATGACGAAATTAATGCAAAAGAGAGGAATCAAAATAATATTTTCTCTAAAATTTTCCGTTTTGGTTGCTTTTTTCAACGGTATTTTGATAAAATGAAGAAAAGAAATGCATTATAGTAGAAAAAAGTTGATATTTCACTAATATAATTCGTTTTCGTTGCTTTTTTCGATCATATCTCGATAAAATGACAACTATTAAGGCAAAATAGATGAAAAAAAAAATAATTACGCTAAAATTACCATTTTTCGTTGTTTTTATCGATCAAAACTCGATAAAATTTCGAAAATTAAGGCAAAATAGAGGAACATATTAGCAATTTCGCTAATATTATCCGTTTTCGTTGCTTTTTTCGATCATATCTCGATAAAATGACAAAAATTAAGTAAATATAGATGAAATAAAATTGAAATTACGCTAAAATTATAATTTTCCGTTATTTTTTTCGATCAAGATTCGTTAAAATGGCGAAATTATGCAAAATTGAGTAAACAAGATAATGTTTCCTCTAAAATATTCCGTTTTGGTTGCTTTTTTCTACGATATTTTGATAAAATGAGGAAAGGAAAGGCAAAAAAATTCGAAATTTCGCTAAAATTATCCGTTTTCGTTGCTTTTTTCACTCATATCTAGATAAAATGACAAAATTAAGCATAAATAGATGAAAAATCAATTGAAATTACGCTAATATTATAATTTTCCGTTATTTTTTTCGATCAAGACTCGTTAAAATAGCGAAATTAATGCAAAAACGAGTAATCAAAATAATATTTTCTTTAAAATTTTCCGTTTTGGTTGCTTTTTTCTATGATATTTTGATAAAATGAAGGAAGAAAAGGCAAAATATTAGAAAAAGTCGAAATTTCTCTAAAATTATCCGTTTTCGTTGATTTTTCAGTCATATCTAGATAAAATGACAAAATGTAAGCCTAAATAGATGACAAATAAATTTGAATTACGCTAAAATTACAATTTTTCGCGTTTTAATCCATCAAAACTCGATAAAATTTGAAAATTAAGGCAAAATAGAGGAAATAAATGGAATTTTCACTAAAATTATCCATTTTCGTCGCTTTTTACGATCATATCTCGATAAAATGACAAAAATTAAGTAAACATACATGAAATAAAATTGAAATTACGCTAAAATTATAATTTTCCGTTTTTTTATTGATCAAAACTCGGTAAAATTACGAAATTTAAGGTAAAATAGAGGAAATAAATGGAATTTTCACCAAAAATTATCCGTTTTCGTCGCTTTTTACGATTATATCTCGAAAAAATTATGGAAATTTAGGCATATTAGAAATTTAAAAATATTAATAAATTAGGCAAAATGGAATAAAAAAGGTGAAACTTCGCTATTATTTTCTGTTTTTTTTTCTTTTTTCGTTCATGTCTCGATAAAATGAATAATATTAAGGCAAAATAGATGAAAAAAATTGAAATTACGATAAAATTACAATTTTTCGTTGTTTTTTTCGATCAAAACTAGATAAAATTTCGAAAATGAAGGCAAAATAGATGAAAAACAAATTGAAATTACCATTAAATTATAATTTTCCGTTTTTTTTTCGATCAAAACGCGATAAAATGACGAAATTAATGCAAAAGAGAGGAATCAAAATAATATTTTCTCTAAAATTTTCCGTTTTGGTTGCTTTTTTCAACGGTATTTTGATAAAATGAAGAAAAGAAATGCATTATAGTAGAAAAAAGTTGATATTTCACTAATATAATTCGTTTTCGTTGCTTTTTTCGATCATATCTCGATAAAATGACAACTATTAAGGCAAAATAGATGAAAAAAAAAATAATTACGCTAAAATTACCATTTTTCGTTGTTTTTATCGATCAAAACTCGATAAAATTTCGAAAATTAAGACAAAATAGAGGAACATATTAGCAATTTCGCTAATATTATCCGTTTTCGTTGCTTTTTTCGATCATATCTCGATAAAATGACAAAAATTAAGTAAATATAGATGAAATAAAATTGAAATTACGCTAAAATTATAATTTTCCGTTATTTTTTTCGATCAAGATTCGTTAAAATGGCGAAATTATGCAAAATTGAGTAAACAAAATAATGTTTCCTCTAAAATATTCCGTTTTGGTTGCTTTTTTCTACGATATTTTGATAAAATGAGGAAAGGAAAGGCAAAAAAATTCGAAATTTCGCTAAAATTATCCGTTTTCGTTGCTTTTTTCACTCATATCTAGATAAAATGACAAAATTAAGCATAAATAGATGAAAAATCAATTGAAATTACGCTAATATTATAATTTTCCGTTATTTTTTTCGATCAAGACTCGTTAAAATAGCGAAATTAATGCAAAAACGAGTAATCAAAATAATATTTTATTTAAAATTTTCCGTTTTGGTTGCTTTTTTCTATGATATTTTGATAAAATGAAGGAAGAAAAGGCAAAATAGTAGAAAAAGTCGAAATTTCTCTAAAATTATCCGTTTTCGTTGATTTTTCAAACATATCTAGATAAAATGACAAAATGCAAGCTAAATAGATGAAAAATAAATTTAAATTACGCTAAAATTACAATTTTTCGCGTGTTTATCGATCAAAACTCGATAATATTTCGAAAATTAAGGCAAAATAGAAGAAATAAATGGAATTTTCACTAAAAATATCCGTTTTCGTCGCTTTTTACGGTTATATCTTGATAAAATATTAATAAATTAGGCAAAATGGAATAAAAATGTTTAAATATCGTATATATTTTCTGTTTTTATTTTCTTTTTTCTATCATATCTCGATAAAATGACAAATATTAAGGTAAAATAGATGAAAAAAAATTTAATTACGCTAAAATTACGATTTTTCGTTGTTTTTATCGTTCAAAACTCGATAAAATTTCGAAAATTAAGGCAAAATAGAGGAACAAATTAGCAATTTCGCTAATATTATCCGTTTTCGTTGCTTTTTTCGATCATATCTCGATAAAATGACAAAAATTAAGTAAATATAGATGAAATTAAAATTGAAATTACGCTAAAATTATAATTTTCCGTTATTTTTTTCGATCAAGACTCGTAGAAATGGCGAAAATAATTCAAAATTGAGTTATCAAAATAATGTTTAATCTAAAGTTTTCCGTTTTGGTTGCTTTATTCTATGATATTTTGATAAAATGAGGAAAGGAAAGGCAAAAAAATTCGAAATCTCGCTAAAATTATCCGTTTTCGTTGCTTTTTTCAGGCATATCTAGATAAAATGACCAAATTAAGCATAAATAGATGAAAAATCAATTGAAATTACGCTAATATTATAATTTTCCGTTATTTTTTTTCGATCAAGACTCGTTAAAATAGCGAAATTAATGCAAAAACGAGTAATCAAAATAATATTTTCTTTAAAATTTTTCCGTTTTGGTTGCTTTTTTCTATGATATTTTGAAAAAATGAAGGAAGAAAAGGTAAAATAGTAGAAAAAAGTCGAAATTTCGCTAAAATTATCCGTTTTCGTTGATTTTTCAGTCATATCTAGATAAAATGACAAAATGCAAGCTAAATAGATGAAAAATAAATTTAAATTACGCTAAAATTACAATGTTTTGCGTGTTTATCGATCAAAACTCGATAAAATTTCGAAAATTAAGGCAAATTAGAAGAAATAAATGGAATTTTCACTAAAAATATCCGTTTTCGTCGCTTTTTACGGTTATATCTCGATAAAATATTAATAAATTAGGCAAAATGGAATAAAAATGTTTAAATATCGTATATATTTTCTGTTTTTATTTTCTTTTTTCGATCATATCTCGATAAAATGACAAATATTAAGGCAAAATAGATGAAAAAAAATTTAATTACGCTAAAATTACGATTTTTCGTTGTTTTTATCGTTCAAAACTCGATAAAATTTCGAAAATTAAGGCAAAATAGAGGAACAAATTAGCAATTTCGCTAATATTATCCGTTTTCGTTGCTTTTTTCGATTATATCTCGATAAAATGACAAAAATTAAGTAAATATAGATGAAATAAAATTGAAATTACGCTAAAATTATAATTTTCCGTTATTTTATTCGATCAAGACTCGTTAAAATGGCGAAATTAATGCAAAAAAGAGTAATCAAAATAATTTTTCCTCTAAAATTTTCCGTTTTGGTTGCTTTTTTCGATGATATTTTGATAAAATGTAGAAAGGAAAGGCAAAATAGTAGAAAAAAGTCGAAATTTCGCTTAAATTATCAGTTTTCGTTGCTTTTTTCAGTCATATCTAGATAAAATGACAAAATGTAAGCATAAATGGATGAACAATAAATTTAAATTACGCTAAAATTACAATTTTTCGTTATTTTTATCGATCAAAACTCGATAAAATTTCGAAAAAGAAGGCAAAATAGAGGAACAAATTAGCAATTTCGCTAATATTATCCGTTTTCGCGCCTTTTTTCTATTATATCTCGATAAATATTACAAAAATTAAGTAAATATAGATGAAATAAAATTGAAATTACGCTAAAATTATAATTTTACGTTATTTTTTGCGATCAAAACTCGATAAAATTTCGAAAATGAAGGCATAATAGAGGAACAAATTAGCAATTTCGCTAATATTATCCGTTTTCGCGCCTTTTTTCTTTTATATCTCGATAAATATTACAAAAATTAAGTGAATTTAGATGAAATAAAATTGAAATTACGCTAAAATTACAATTTTTCGTTATTTTTATCGATCAAAACTCGATAAAATTTTGAAAATGAAGGTAAAATAAAGGAACAAAATATAAATTTCGCTAATATTATCCGTTTTCAATGCATATTTCGGTCATATCTTGAGAAAATGACGAAAACTATGGTAAAAAAGGGGAAGATTATTAAAATTTTGTTGAAATTATCCGTTTTTGTTGTATTTTTCGATGAAATCACGATAAAATGAAAAATAAAAAATGCAAAATCGTAGAAAAAAGTTGAAGGTTTGCTGAAATAAAAGGTTTTTGAGACTTTTTTCTATCATATCTCGATAAAATAATAAAAATAAAGGCTAAATAGATGAAAAAAAAATTAACAATGCTAAAATTAAAATTTTACATTTTTTTATCGTTGAAAACTCGATAAAATTACGAAAATTAAGGCAAAATAGAGGAAATAAATTAAATATTTGATAAAATTACCCGTTTTCGTCGGTTTTTTCGATCATATCTCGATAAAATGACAAAAATTAAGTAAACATACATGAAATAAAATTGAAATTACGCTAAAATTATAATTTTCCGTTTTTTTATTGATCAAAACTCGGTAAAATTACGAAATTTAAGGTAAAATAGAGGAAATAAATGGAATTTTCACTAAAATTATCCGTTTTCGTCGCTTTTTACGATTATATCTCGAAAAAATTATGGAAATTTAGGCAAAATGGTATAAATAAGTTGAAATTTCGCAAATATTTTCTGTTTTTATTTTCTTTTTTCGATCATATCTCGATAAAATTACTAATATTACTTCAAAATAGATGAAAAAAATAGAAATTACTATTTTTCGTTGTTTTGTTCGATCAAAACTCGAAAAAAGTTCGAAAATGATGGCAAAATAGAGTAACAAAATAGATATTTCGCTAATATTATCAGTTTACGTTAATTTTATGATCATATCTTGAGTAAATGACTAAGAGTAAGGTAAAAAAGAGGATGAAAATCAAAATTCTGTTGAAATTATCCGTTTTCGTTGCTTTTTTCGATTATATCTTGATAAAATGACGAAAATTTAAGCAAAATTGAAGAATTAAATAAAAATTTTCGCAATAGTTATCCGTTTTCTTTGATTTTTACGATTATATCTCGATAAAATGAAGAAAAAAAAACAAAACAGAGGAAAGAAATTGAATTTTCCAAACTACTATCCGTTTTCGAAGCTTTTTTCAATAATATTGCGATTAAATGACAAAAAATAAGGCAAATGGATAAATCAAGTTAATATTTTTGCTAAAAATATACGTTTTTGTTGTATATTCCGATGAAATCTCGATAAAATGAAGAATAAAAAAGGCAATATCGTAGAAAATAGTTGAAAGTTTGCTTAAATAATAGGTTTTCATTGCTTAATTCGATCATACCTCAATAAAATGACAAAATTAAGGCTAAATAGATGAAAAAAAAATTAATAATGCTGAAATTAAAATTTTACGTATTTTTATCGTTCAAAACTTGATGAAATTACGAAAATTAAGGCAAAATAGAGTCAATAAATTGAATTTTCACTAAAATTATCCGATTTCGTCGGTTTTTTCGATTACATCTCGAAATAATTATGAAAATTTAGGCAAAATGGAATAAAAAAGGCTTCGCTATTATTTTCTGTTTTTTTTTCTTTTTTCGTTCATGTCTCGATAAAATGAATAATATTAAGGCAAAATAGATGAAAAAAATTGAAATTACGATAAAATTACAATTTTTCGTTGTTTTTTTCGATCAAAACTAGATAAAATTTCGAAAATGAAGGCAAAATAGATGAAAAACAAATTGAAATTACCATTAAATTATAATTTTCCGTTTTTTTTTTCGATCAAAACGCGATAAAATGACGAAATTAATGCAAAAGAGTGAAATAAAAATAATTTTTTCTCTAAAATTTTCCGTTTTCGTTGTTTTTATCGATCAAAACTCGATAAAATTTCGAAAATTAAGGCAAAATAGAGGAACAAATTAGCAATTTCGCTAATATTATCCGTTTTCGTTGCTTTTTTCGATCATATCTCGATAAAATGACAAAAATTAAGTAAATATAGATGAAATAAAATTGAAATTACGCTAAAATTATAATTTTCCGTTATTTTTTTCGATCAGAATTCGTTAAAATGGCGAAATTAATGCAAAATTGAGTAATCAAAATAATTTTTCCTCTAAAATTTTCCGTTTTGGTTGCTTTTTTCGATGATATTTTGATAAAATGTAAAAAGGAAAGGCAAAATAGTAGAAAAAAGTCGAAATTTCGCTTAAATTATCAGTTTTCGTTGCTTTTTTCAGTCATATCTAGATAAAATGACAAAATGTAAGCCTAAATAGATGAAAAATAAATTTAAATTACGCTAAAATTACAATTTTTTGCGTGTTTATCGATCAAAACTCGATAAAATTTCGAAAATTAAGGCAAAATAGAGGAAATAAATGGAATTTTCACTAAAATTATCCGTTTTCGTCGCTTTTTACGAATATATCTCGATAAAATATTAATAAATTAGGAAAAATGGAATAAAAATGTTGAAATATCGCATATATTTTCTGTTTTTCTTTTCTTTTTTCGATCATATCTCGATAAAATGACAAATATTAAGGCAAAATAGATGAAAAAAAAATTTAATTACGCTATAATTACGATTTTTCGTTATTTTTATCGACCAAAACTGAATAAAATTTCGAAAATGAAGGCAAAATAGAGGAACAAATTAGCAATTTCGCTAATATTATCCGTTTTCGTTGCTTTTTTCGATCATGTCTCGATAAAATGACAAAAATTAAGTAAATATAGATGAAATAAAATGGAAATTACGCTAAAATTATATTTTCCGTTATTTTTTTCGATCAAGACTCGTTAAAATGGCGAAATTAATGCAAAAATGAGTAATCAAAATAATGTTTTCTCTAAAATTTTCCGTTTTGGTTGCATTTTTCTATGATATTTTGATAAAATGAGAAAAGGAAAGGCAAAAAAATTCAAATTCTCGCTAAAATTATCTGTTTTCGTTGCTTTTTTCAGTCATATCTAGATAAAATGACAAAATTAAGCATAAATAGATGAAAAATCAATTGAAATTACGCTAATATTATAATTTTCCGTTATTTTTTTCGATCAACACTCGTTAAAATAGCGAAATTAATGCAAAAACGAGTATTCAAAATAATATTTTCTTTAAAATTTTCCGTTTTGGTTGCTTTTTTCTATGATATTTTGATAAAATGAAGGAAGAAAAGGCAAAATAGTAGAAAAAGTCGAAATTTCGCTAAAATTATCCGTTTTCGTTGATTTTTCAGTCATATCTAGATAAAATGACAAAATGCAAGCTAAATAGATGAAAAATAAATTTATATTACGATAAATTACAATTTTTCGCGTGTTTATCGATCAAAACTCGATAAAATTTCGAAAATTAAGGCAAAATAGAAGAAATAAATGGAATTTTCACTAAGATTATCCGTTTTCGTCGCTTTTTACGATTATATCTAGATAAAATATTAATAAATTTGGCAAAATGGAATAAAAATGTTGAAATATGACATATAATTTCTGTTTTTATTTTCTTTTTTCGATCATATCTCGATAAAATGAAAAATATTAAGGCATAATAGATGAAAAAAAAAATTTAATTACGCTAAAATTACAATTTATCGTTTTTTTTATCGATCAAAACTCGATAAAATTTTGAAAATTAAGGCAAAATAGAGGAACAAATTAGCAATTTCGCTAATATTATCCGTTTTCGTGGCTTTTTTCGATTATATCTCGATAAAATGAAGAAAATTAAGTTAAATAGATGAAATAAAATTAAAATTTCGCTAAAATTATAATTTTCCGTTATTTTTTTCGATCAAGACTCGTTAAAATGGCGAAATTAATGCAAAAAAGAGTAATCAAAATAATGTTTCCTCTAAAATTTTCCGTTTTGGTTGCTTTTTTCGATGATATCGTGATAATATGAAGAAAGAAAAGGCAAAAAAGTAGAAATAAGTCGAAATTTCGCTAAAATTATCCGTTTTCGTTGCTTTTTTCAGTCATATCTAGATAAAATGACAAAATGTAAGCCTAAATAGGTGAAAAATAAATTTAAATTACGCTAAAATTACAATTTTTCGCGTGTTTAACGATCAAAACTCGATAAAAATTCGAAAATTAAGGCAAAATAGAGGAAATAAATGGAATTTTCACTAAAATTATCCGTTTTCGTCGCTTTTTACGATTATATCTCGATAAAATATTAATAAATTAGGCAAAATGGAATAAAAATGTTAAAATATCGCATATATTTTCTGTTTTTATTTTCTTTTTTCGATCACATCTCGATAAAATGACAAATATTAAGGCATAATAGATGAAAAAAAATTAAATTACGCAAAAATTACAATTTTTCGTTGTTTTTATCGATGAAAACTCGATAAAATTTCGAAAATTAAGGCAAAATAGAGGAAAAAATTAGCAATTTCGCTAATATTATCCGTTTTCGTTGCTTTTTTCGATCATATCTCGATAAAATGAAAAAAATTAAGTAAATATAGATGAAATAAAATTGAAATTACGCTAAAATTATAATTTTCCGTTATTTTTTTCGATCAAGACTCGTTAAAATGGCGAAATTAATGCAAAAAAGAGTAATCAAAATAATGTTTCCTCTAAAATTTTCCGTTTTGGTTGCTTTTTTCGATGATATTTTTATAAAATGAAGAAAGTAAAGGCATAATATTAGAAAAAAGTTGAAATTTCGCTAAAATTATCCGTTTTCGTTGCTTTTTTCAGTCATATCTAGATAAAATGACAAAATATAAGCCTAAATAGATGAAAAATAAATTTAAATTACGCTAAAATTACAATTTTTCGAGTGTTTATCGATCAAAACTCGATAAAATTTCGTAAAATTAAGGCGAAATAGAGGAAATAAATGGAATTTTCACTAAAATTGTCCGTTTTCGTCGCTTTTTACGATTATATCTCGATAAATTATTAATAAATTAGGCAAAATGGAATAAAAATGTTGAAATATGGCATATATTTTCTGTCTTTATTTTCTTTTTTCGATCATATCTCGATAAAATGACAAATATTAAGGCAAAATAGATGAAAAAAAATTAATTACGCTAAAATTACAATTTTTCGTTGTTTTTATCGATCAAAACTCGATAAAATTTCGAAAATTAAGGCAAAATAGAGGAATGAATTAGCAATTTCGCTAATATTATCCGTTTTCGTTGCTTTTCTCGATTATATCTCGATTAATAGACATAATTTAAGTAAATATAGATGAAAAAAATAGAAATTACGCTAAAATTATAATTTTCCGTTATTTTTTTCGATCAAGACTCGTTAAAATGGCGAAATTAATTCAAAAAAGAGTAATCAAAATAATAATTCCTCTAAATTTTTCCGTTTTCGGCGCATTTTACGATTATATCTAGATAAAATATTAATAAATTACACAAAATGGAATACAAATGTTGAAATGTCGCATATTTTTTCTGTTTTTATTTTCTTTTTTCGATCATATCTCGATAAAATGACAAATATTAAGGCAAAATAGATGAAAAAAAATTTAAATACGCTAAAATTACAATTTTTCGTTGTTTTTATCGATCAAAACTCGATAAAATTTCGAAAATTAAGGCAAAACAGAGGAACAAATTAGCAATTTCGCTAATATTATCCGTTTTCGTTGCTTTTTTCGATTATATCTCGAAAAATTACAAAAATTAAGTAAATATAGATGAAATAAAATTGAAATTAGGCTAAAATTACAATATTCCGTTTTTTTTATCGATCAAGACTCGTTAAAATGGCAAAATAATGCAAATAAGAGTAATAAAAATTATGTTTCCTCTGAAATTTTCCGTTTTGGTTGCTTTTATCGATGTTATTTTGATAAAATGTGGAAAGGAAAGGCAAAATAGTAGAAAAAAGTCAAAATTTCGCTAAAATTATCCGTTTTCGTTGCTTTTTTCGATGTAATATTGATAAAATGAGGAAAGGAAAGGCAAAATAGTAGAAAAAAGTCGAAATTTCGCTAAAATTATCCGAATTCGTTGCTTTTTTCAGTCATATCTAGATAAAATGACAAAATGTAAGCCTAAATAGATGAAAAATAAATTTAAATTACGCTAATATTACAATTTTTCGTGTGTTTATGGATCAAAACTCGATAAAATTTCGAAAATTAAGGCAAATATTAAGGCAAAATAGATGAAAAAAAATTTAAATACGCTAAAATTACAATTTTTCGTTGTTTTTATCGATCAAAACTCGATAAAATTTCGAAAATTAAGGCAAAACAGAGGAACAAATTAGCAATTTCGCTAATATTATCCGTTTTCGTGGCTTTTTTCGATTATATCTCGATAAAATGAAGAAAATTAAGTTAAATAGATGAAATAAAATTAAAATTTCGCTAAAATTATAATTTTCCGTTATTTTTTCGATCAAGACTCGTTTAAATGGCGAAATTAATGCAAAAAAGAGTAATCAAAATAATGTTTCCTCTAAAATTTTCCGTTTTGGTTGCTTTTTTCGATGATATCGTGATAAAATGAAGAAAGAAAAGGCATAATAGTAGAAAAAAGTCGAAATTTCGCTAAAATTATCCGTTTTCGTTGCTTTTTTTCAGTCATATCTAGATAAAATGACAAAATATAAGCCTAAATAGATGAAAAATAAATTTAAATTACGCTAAAATTACAATTTTTCGCGTGTTTATCGATCAAAACTCGATAAAATTTCGAAAATTAAGGCAAAATAGAGGAAATAAATGGAATTTTCACTAAAATTGTCCGTTTTCGTCGCTTTTTACGATTATATCTCGATAAATTATTAATAAATTAGGCAAAATGGAATAAAAATGTTGAAATATTGCATATATTTTCTGTCTTTATTTTCTTTTTTCGATCATATCTCGATAAAATGACAAATATTAAGGCAAAATAGATGAAAAAAAAATTAATTACGCTAAAATTACAATTTTTCGTTTTTTTATCGATCAAAACTCGATAAAATTTCGAAAATTAAGGCAAAATAGAGGAATGAATTAGCAATTTCGCTAATATTATCCGTTTTCGTTGCTTTTTTCGATTATATCTCGATTAATTAGACAAAAATTAAGTAAATATATATGAAAAAAATAGAAATTACGCTAAAATTATAATTTTTCGTTATTTTTTTCGATCATGACTCGTTAAAATGGCGAAATTAATGCAAAAAAGAATAATCAATATAATGTTTCCCCTAAAATTTTTCATTTTGGCTCCTTTTTTCGATGATGTTTTGATAAAATGATGAAAGGAAAGGCAAAAAAGTAGAAATAAGTCGAAATTTCGCTAAAATTATCCGTTTTCGTTGCTTTTTTCAGTCATATCTAGATAAAATGACAAAATGTAAGCCTAAATAGGTGAAAAATAAATTTAAATTACGCTAAAATTACAATTTTTCGCGTGTTTAACGATCATAACTCGATAAAAATTCGAAAATTAAGGCAAAATAGAGGAAATAAATGGAATTTTCACTAAAATTATCCGTTTTCGTCGCTTTTCACGATTATATCTCAATAAAATATTAATAAATTTGGCAAAATGGAATAAAAATGTTGAAATATCACATATAATTTCTGTTTTTATTTTCTTTTTTCGATCATATCTCGATAAAATGAAAAATATTAAGGCATAATAGATGAAAAAAAAATTTAATTACGCTAAAATTACAATTTATCGTTGTTTTTATCGATCAAAACTCGATAAAATTTTGAAAATTAAGGCAAAATAGAGGAACAAATTAGCAATTTCGCTAATATTATCCGTTTTCGTGGCTTTTTTCGATTATATCTCGATAAAATGAAGAAAATTAAGTAAATATAGATGAAATAAAATTGAAATTACGCTAAAATTATAATTTTCCGTTATTTTTTTCGATCAAGACTCGTTAAAATGGCGAAATTAATGCAAAAAAAAGTAATCAAAATAATGTTTCCTCTAAAATTTTCCGTTTTGGTTGCTTTTTTCGATGATATTTTGATAAAATGAGGAATGGAAAGGCAAAATAGTAGAAAAATGTCGAAATTTCGCTAAAATTATCCGTTTTCGTTGCTTTTTTCAGTCATATCTAGATAAAATGACAAAATGTAAGCCTAAATAGATGAAAAATAAATTTAAATTACGCTAAAATTACAATTTTTCACGTGCTTATCGATCAAAACTCGATAAAATTTCGAAAATTAAGGCAAAATAGAGGAAATAAATGGAATTTTCACTAAAATTATCCGTTTTCGTCGCTTTTTACGATTATATCTCGATAAAATATTAATAAATTAGGCAAAATGGAATAAAAATGTTAAAATATCGCATATATTTTCTGTTTTTATTTTCTTTTTTCGATCACATCTCGATAAAATGACAAATATTAAGGCATAATAGATGAAAAAAAATTAAATTACGCAAAAATTACAATTTTTCGTTGTTTTTATCGATGAAAACTCGATAAAATTTCGAAAATTAAGGCAAAATAGAGGAAAAAATTAGCAATTTCGCTAATATTATCCGTTTTCGTTGCTTTTTTCGGTTATATCTCGATTAATAGACAAAAATTAAGTAAATATAGATGAAAAAAATAGAAATTACGCTAAAATTATAATTTTTCGTTATTTTTTTCGATCATGACTCGTTAAAATGGCGAAATTAATGCAAAAAAGAATAATCAATATAATGTTTCCCCTAAAATTTTCCGTTTTGGCTGCTTTTTTCGATGATATTTTGATAAAATGATGAAAGGAAAGGCAAAAAAGTAGAAATAAGTCGAAATTTCGCTAAAATTATCCGTTTTCGTGGCTTTTTTCAGTCATATCTAGATAAAATGACAAAATGTAAGCCTAAATAGGTGAAAAATAAATTTAAATTACGCTAAAATTACAATTTTTCGCGTGTTTAACGATCAAAACTCGATAAAAATTCGAAAATTAAGGCAAAATAGAGGAAATAAATGGAATTTTCACTAAAATTATCCGTTTTCGTCGCTTTTCACGATTATATCTCAATAAAATATTAATAAATTTGGCAAAATGGAATAAAAATGTTGAAATATCACATATAATTTCTGTTTTTATTTTCTTTTTTCGATCATATCTCGATAAAATGAAAAATATTAAGGCATAATAGATGAAAAAAAAATTTAATTACGCTAAAATTACAATTTATCGTTGTTTTTATCGATCAAAACTCGATAAAATTTTGAAAATTAAGGCAAAATAGAGGAACAAATTAGCAATTTCGCTAATATTATCCGTTTTCGTGGCTTTTTTCGATTATATCTCGATAAAATGAAGAAAATTAAGTAAATATAGATGAAATAAAATTGAAATTACGCTAAAATTATAATTTTCCGTTATTTTTTTCGATCAAGACTCGTTAAAATGGCGAAATTAATGCAAAAAAAAGTAATCAAAATAATGTTTCCTCTAAAATTTTCCGTTTTGGTTGCTTTTTTCGATGATATTTTGATAAAATGAGGAATGGAAAGGCAAAATAGTAGAAAAATGTCGAAATTTCGCTAAAATTATCCGTTTTCGTTGCTTTTTTCAGTCATATCTAGATAAAATGACAAAATGTAAGCCTAAATAGATGAAAAATAAATTTAAATTACGCTAAAATTACAATTTTTCACGTGCTTATCGATCAAAACTCGATAAAATTTTGAAAATTAGTGCAAAATAGAGGAAATAAATGGAATTTTCACTAAAATTATCCGTTTTCGTCGCTTTTTACGATTATATCTCGATAAAATATTAATAAATTAGGCAAAATGGAATAAAAATGTTGAAATATCGCATATATTTTCTGTTTTTATTTTATTTTTTCGATCATATCTCGATAAAATGACAAATATTAAGGCAAAATGGATGAAAAAAAAATTTCATTACGCTAAAATTACAATTTTTCGTTGTTTTTATCGATCAAAACTCGATAAAATTTCGAAAATTAAGGCAAAATAGAGGAACAAATTAGCAATTTTGCTAATATTATCCGTTTTCGTTGCATTTTTCGATCATATCTCGATGAAATGACAAAAATTATGTAAATATAGATGAAATAAAATTGAAATTACGCTAAAATTACAATATTCCGTTATTTTTTTCGATCAAGACTCGTGAAAATGGCGAAATTAATGCAAAAAAGAGTAATCAAAATAATGTTTCCTCTAAAATTTTCCGTTTTGGTTGCTTTTTTCGATGTTATTTTGATAAAATGAAGAAAGGAAAGGCAAAATAGTAGAAAAAAGTCGAATTTTAGCTAAAATTATCCGTTTTCGTTGCTTTTTTCAGTCATATCCAGATAAAATGACAAAATGTAAGCCTAAATAGATGAATAATAAATTTAAATTACGCTAAAATTACAATTTTTCGCGTGTTTATCGATCAAAATTCGATAAAATTTCGAAAATTAAGGCAAAATAGGGGAAATAAATTGAAATTTCACTAAAATTATCCGTTTTCGTCGCTTTTTACGATTATATCTCGATAAAATATTAATAAATTAGGCAAAATGGAATAAAAATGTTGAAATATCGCATATATTTTCTGTCTTTATTTTCTTTTTTCGATCATATCTCGATAAAATGACAAATATTAAGGCAAAATAGATGAAAAAAAAATTTAATTACGCTAAAGTTACAATTTTTCGTATTTTTTATCGATCAAAACTCGATAAAATTTCGAAAATTAAGGCAAAATAGAGGAACAAATTAGCAATTTCGCTAATATTATCCGTTTTCGTTGCTTTTTTCGATTATATCTCGACAAAATTACAAAAATTAAGCAAATATAGATGAAATAAAATTGAAATTACGCTAAAATTACAATATTCCGTTATTTTTATCGATCAAGACTCGTTAAAATGGCGAAATTAATGCAATAAAGAGTAATCAAAATAATGTTTCCTCTAAAATTTTGCGTTTTGGTTGCTTTTTTCGATGATATATTGATAAAATGCAGAAAGGAAAGGCAAAATAGTAGAAAAAAGTCGAAATTTCGCTTAAATTATCCGTTTTCGTTGCTTTTTTCAGTCATATCTAGATAAAATGACAAAATGTTAGCCTAAATAGATGAAAAATAAATTTAAATTACGCTAAAATTACAATTTTTCGCGTGTTTATCGATCAATACTCGATAAAATTCGAAAATTAAGGCAAAATAGAGGAAATAAATGGAATTTTCACTAAAATTATCCGTTTTCGTAACTTTTTACGATAATATCTCGATAAAATATTAATAAATTAGGCAAAATGGAAGAAAAATGTTGAAATATTGCATATATTTTCTGTTTTTATTTTCTTTTTTTGATCATATCTCGATAAAATGACAAATATTAAGGCAAAATAGATGAAAACAAATTTAAATACGCTAAAAATACAATTTTTCGTTGTTTTTATCGATCAAAACTCGATAAAATTTCGAAAATTAAGGCAAAATAGAGGAACGAATTAGCAATTTCGCTAATATTATCCGTTTTCGTTGCTTTTTTCGATTATATCTCGACAAAATTAAAAAATTAAGTAAATATAGATGAAATAAAATTGAAATTACGCTAAAATTACAATATTCCGTTATATTTATCGATCAAGACTCGTTAAAATGGCGAAATTAATGCAAATAAGAGTAATCAAAATAATGTTTCCTCTAAAATTTTCCGATTTGGTTGCTTTTTTCGATGTTATTTTGATAAAATGAAGAAAGGAAAGGCAAAATAGTAGAAAAAACTCGTATCTCGCTAAAATTATCCGTTTTCGTTGCTTTTTTCAGTCATATCCAGATAAAATGACAAAATGTAAGCCTAAATAGATGAAAAATAAATTTAAATTACGCTAAAATTACAATTTTTCGCGTGTTTATCGATCAAAACTCGATAAAATTTCAAAAATTAAGGCAAAATAGGGGAAATAAATTAAATTTTCACTAAAATTATCCGTTTTCGTCGCTTTTTACGATTATATCTCGATAATATATTAATAAATTAGGCAAAATGGAATAAAAATGTTGAAATATCGCATATATTTTCTGTCTTTATTTTCTTTTTTCGATCATATCTCGATAAAATGACAAATATTAAGGCAAAATAGATGAAAAAAAAATTTAATTACGCTAAAATTACCATTTTTCGTTTTTTTTATCGATCAAAACTCGATAAAATTTCGAAAATTAAGGCAAAATAGAGGAACAAATTAGCAATTTCGCTAATATTAACCGTTTTCGTTGCTTTTTTCGATTATATCTCGACAAAATTACAAAAATTAAGTAAATATAGATGAAATAAAATTGAAATTACGCTAAAATTACAATATTCCGTTATTTTTATCGATCAAGACTCGTTAAAATGGCGAAATTAATGCAATAAAGAGTAATCAAAATTATGTTTCCTATAAAATTTTCCGTTTTGGTTGCTTTTTTCGATGTTATTTTGATGAAATGAGGAAAGGAAAGGCAAAATAGTAGAAAAAAGTTGAAATTTCGCTAAAATTATCCGTTTTCGTTGCTTTTTTCAGTCGTATCTAGATAAAATGACAAAATGTTAGCCTAAATAGATGAAAAATAAATTTAAATTACGCTAAAATTACAATTTTTCGCGTGTTTATCGATCAGTACTCGATAAAATTCGAAAATTAAGGCAAAGTAGAGGAAATAAATGGAATTTTCACTAAAATTATCCGTTTTCGTCGCTTTTTACGATTATATCTCGATAAAATATTAATAAATTAGGCAAAATGGAATAAAAATGTTGAAATATCGCATATATTTTCTGTTTTTATTTTATTTTTTCGATCATATCTCGATAAAATGACAAATATTAAGGCAAAATAGATGAAAAAAAAATTTCATTACGCTAAAATTACAATTTTTCGTTGTTTTTATCGATCAAAACTCGATAAAATTTCGAAAATTAAGGCAAAATAGAGGAACAAATTAGCAATTTTGCTAATATTATCCGTTTTCGTTGCATTTTTCGATCATATCTCGATGAAATGACAAAAATTATGTAAATATAGATGAAATAAAATTGAAATTACGCTAAAATTACAATATTCCGTTATTTTTTTCGATCAAGACTCGTGAAAATGGCGAAATTAATGCAAAAAAGAGTAATCAAAATAATGTTCCCTCTAAAATTTTCCGTTTTGGTTGCTTTTTTCGATGTTATTTTGATAAAATGAAGAAAGGAAAGGCAAAATAGTAGAAAAAAGTCGAATTTTAGCTAAAATTATCCGTTTTCGTTGCTTTTTTCAGTCATATCCAGATAAAATGACAAAATGTAAGCCTAAATAGATGAATAATAAATTTAAATTACGCTAAAATTACAATTTTTCGCGTGTTTATCGATCAAAATTCGATAAAATTTCGAAAATTAAGGCAAAATAGGGGAAATAAATTGAAATTTCACTAAAATTATCCGTTTTCGTCGCTTTTTACGATTATATCTCGATAAAATATTAATAAATTAGGCAAAATGGAATAAAAATGTTGAAATATCGCATATATTTTCTGTCTTTTATTTCTTTTTTCGATCATATCTCGATAAAATGACAAATATTAAGGCAAAATAGATGAAAAAAAATTTAATTACGCTAAAGTTACAATTTTTCGTATTTTTTATCGATCAAAACTCGATAAAATTTCGAAAATTAAGGCAAAATAGAGGAACAAATTAGCAATTTCGCTAATATTATCCGTTTTCGTTGCTTTTTTCGATTATATCTCGACAAAATTACAAAAATTAAGCAAATATAGATGAAATAAAATTGAAATTACGCTAAAATTACAATATTCCGTTATTTTTATCGATCAAGACTCGTTAAAATGGCGAAATTAATGCAAAAAAGAGTAATCAAAATAATGTTTCCTCTAAAATTTTGCGTTTTGGTTGCTTTTTTCGATGATATATTGATAAAATGTAGAAAGGAAAGGCAAAATAGTAGAAAAAAGTCGAAATTTCGCTTAAATTATCCGTTTTCGTTGCTTTTTTCAGTCATATCTAGATAAAATGACAAAATGTTAGCCTAAATAGATGAAAAATAAATTTAAATTACGCTAAAATTACAATTTTTCGCGTGTTTATCGATCAATACTCGATAAAATTCGAAAATTAAGGCAAAATAGAGGAAATAAATGGAATTTTCACTAAAATTATCCGTTTTCGTAACTTTTTACGATAATATCTCGATAAAATATTAATAAATTAGGCAAAATGGAAGAAAAATGTTGAAATATTGCATATATTTTCTGTTTTTATTTTCTTTTTTTGATCATATCTCGATAAAATGACAAATATTAAGGCAAAATAGATGAAAACAAATTTAAATACGCTAAAAATACAATTTTTCGTTGTTTTTATCGATCAAAACTCGATAAAATTTCGAAAATTAAGGCAAAATAGAGGAACGAATTAGCAATCTCGCTAATATAATCCGTTTTCGTTGCTTTTTTGATTATATCTCGATAAAATGAAAAAAATAAAGTAAATATAGATGAAATAAAATTGAAATTACGCTAAAATTACAATATTCCGTTATTTTTATCGATCAAGACTCGTTAAAATGGCGAAATTAATGCAATAAAGAGTAATCAAAATAATGTTTCCTCTAAAATTTTCCGTTTTGGTTGCTTTTTTCGATGATATTTTGATAAAATGTAGAAAGGAAAGGCAAAATAGTAGAAAAAAGTCGAAATTTCGCTTAAATTATCCGTTTTCGTTGCTTTTTTCAGTCATATCTAGATAAAATGACAAAATGTTAGCCTAAATAGATGAAAAATAAATTTAAATTACGCTAAAATTACAATTTTTCGCGTGTTTATCGATCAATACTCGATAAAATTCGAAAATTAAGGCAAAATAGAGGAAATAAATGGAATTTTCACTAAAATTATCCGTTTTCGTAACTTTTTAGGATTATATCTCGATAAAACATTATAAATTAGTCAAAATGGAATAAAAATGTTGAAATATTGCATATATTTCTTGTTTTTATTTTCTTTTTTCGATCATATCTCGATAAAATGTCAAATATTAAGGCAAAATAGATGAAAAAAAAATTTCATTACGCTAAAATTACAATTTTTCGTTGTTTTTATCGATCAAAACTCGATAAAATTTCGAAAATTAAGGCAAAATATGGGAACAAATTAGCAATTTCGCTAATATTATCCGTTTTCGTTGCTTTTTTCGATTATACCTTGACAAAATGACAAAAATTAAGTAAATATAGATGAAATAAAATTGAAATTACGCTAAAATTACAATTTTTCGTTATTATTTTTGATCAAGACTCGTTAAAATAGCGAAATTAATGCGAAAAAGAGTAGTCAAAATAATGTTTCCTCTAAAATTTTCCGATTTGGTTGCTTTTTTCGATGATATTTTGATAAAATGAAGAAAGGAAAGGCAAAATAGTAGAAAAAAGTCGAAATTTCGCTACAATTATCCGTTTTCGTTGCTTTTTTCAGTCATATCTAGATAAAATGACAAAATGTAAACCTAAATAGGTGAAAAATAAATTTAAATTACGTTAAAATTGCAATTTTTCGCGTGATTATCGATCAAAACTCGGTAAAATTACGAAAATTAAGGCAAAATAGAGGAAAAAAAATGGAATTTTCACTAAAATTATCCGTTTTCGGCGCTTTTTACGATTATATCTCGATAAAATATTAATAAATTAGGCAAAATCGAATAAAAATGTTGAAATATCGCATATATTTTCTTTTTTTATTTTCTTTTTTCGAGCATATATCGATAAAATGACAAATATTAAGGCTAAATAGATGAAAAAAAAATTTCATTACGCTAAAATTACAATTTTTCGTTGTTTTTTCGATCAAAACTCTATATAATTTCTAAAATTAAGGCAAAATAGAGGAACAAATTAGCAATTTCGCTAATATTATCCGTTTTCGTTGCTTTTTTCGATTATATCTCGATAAAATGACAAAAATTAAGTAAATATAGATGAAATAAAATTGAAATTACGCTAAAATTATAATTTTCCGTTATTTTTTTCGATCAAGACTCGTTAAAATGGCGAAATTAATGCAAAAAAGAGTAATCAAAATAATGTTTCCTCTAAAATTTTCCGATTTGGTTGCTTTTTTCGATGATATTTTGATAAAATGAAGAAAGGAAAGGCAAAATAGTAGAAAAAAGTAGAAATTTCGCTAAAATTATCCGTTTTCGTTGCTTATTTCAGTCATATCTAGATAAAATGACAAAATGTAAGCCTAAATAGATGAATAATAAATTTAAATTACGCTAAAATTACAATTTTTCGCGTGTTTATCGATCAAAACTCGATAAAATTTCGAAAATTAAGGCAAAATAGGGGAAATAAATTGAAATTTCACTAAAATTATCCGTTTTCGTCGCTTTTTACGATTATATCTCGATAATATATTAATAAATTAGGCAAAATGGAATAAAAATGTTGAAATATCGCATATATTTTCTGTCTTTATTTTCTTTTTTCGATCATATCTCGATAAAATGACAAATATTAAGGCAAAATAGATGAAAAAAAAATTTAATTACGCTAAAGTTACAATTTTTCGTATTTTTTATCGATCAAAACTCGATAAAATTTCGAAAATTAAGGCAAAATAGAGGAACAAATTAGCAATTTCGCTAATATTATCCGTTTTCGTTGCTTTTTTCGATTATATCTCGACAAAATTACAAAAATTAAGCAAATATAGATGAAATAAAATTGAAATTACGCTAAAATTACAATATTCCGTTATTTTTATCGATCAAGACTCGTTAAAATGGCGAAATTAATGCAATAAAGAGTAATCAAAATCATGTTTCCTCTAAAATTTTCCGTTTTGGTTGCTTTTTTCGATGATATTTTGATAAAATGTAGAAAGGAAAGGCAAAATAGTAGAAAAAAGTCGAAATTTCGCTTAAATTATCCGTTTTCGTTGCTTTTTTCAGTCATATCTAGATAAAATGACAAAATGTTAGCCTAAATAGATGAAAAATAAATTTAAATTACCCTAAAATTACAATTTTTCGCGTGTTTATCGATCAATACTCGATAAAATTCGAAAATTAAGGCAAAATAGAGGAAATAAATGGAATTTTCACTAAAATTATCCGTTTTCGTAACTTTTTACGATAATATCTCGATAAAATATTAATAAATTAGGCAAAATGGAAGAAAAATGTTGAATTATCGCATATATTTTCTGTTTTTATTTTCTTTTTTCGATCATATCTCGATAAAATAACAAATATTAAGGCAAAATAGATGAAAAAAAAATTAAATTACGCTAAAATTACAATTTTTCGTTGTTTTTATCGATCAAAACTCGATAAAATTTCGAAAATTAAGGCAAAATAGAGGAACGAATTAGCAATTTCGCTAATATAATCCGTTTTCGTTGCTTTTTTGATTATATCTCGATAAAATGAAAAAAATAAAGTAAATATAGATGAAATAAAATTGAAATTACGCTAAAATTACAATATTCCGTTATTTTTTTCGATCAAGACTTGTTAAAATGGCGAAATTAATGCAATAATGAGTAATCAAAATAATGTTTCCTCTAAAATTTTCCGTTTTGGTTGCTTTTTTCGATGATATTTTGATAAAATGTAGAAAGGAAAGGCAAAATAGTAGAAAAAAGTCGAAATTTCGCTTAAATTATCAGTTTTCGTTGCTTTTTTCAGTCATATCTAGATAAAATGACAAAATGTAAGCCTATATAGATGAAAAATAAATTTAAATTACGCTAAAATTACAATTTTTCGCGTGTTTATCGATCAATACTCGATAAAATTCGAAAATTAAGGAAAAATAGAGGAAATAAATGGAATTTTCACTAAAATTATCCGTTTTCGTAACTTTTTACGATTATATCTCGATAAAACATTAATAAATTAGGCAAAATGGAATAAAAATGTTGAAATATTGCATATATTTTCTGTTTTTATTTTCTTTTTTCGATCATATCTCGATAAAATAACAAATATTAAGGCAAAATAGATGAAAAAAAAATTTCATTACGCTAAAATTACAATTTTTCGTTGTTTTTTCGATCAAAACTCGATATAATTTCTAAAATTAAGGCAAAATAGAGGAACAAATTAGCAATTTCGCTAATATTATCCGTTTTCGTTGCTTTTTTCGATTATATCTCGATAAAATGACAAAAAGTAAATAAATATAGATGAAATAAAATTGAAATTACGCTAAAATTATAATTTTCCGTTATTTTTTTCGATCAAGACTCGTTAAAATGGCCAAATTAATGCAAAAAAGAGTAATCAAAATAATGTTTCTCTAAAATTTTCCGATTTGGTTGCTTTTTTCGATGATACTTTGATTAAATGAAGAAAGGAAAGGCAAAATAGTAGAAAAAAGTAGAAATTTCGCTAAAATTATCCGTTTTCGTTGCTTTTTTCAGTCATATCTAGATAAAATGACAAAATATAAGCCTAAATAGATGAAAAATAAATTTAAATTAGGTTAAAATTACAATTTTTCGCGTGTTTATCGATCAAAACTCGATAAAATTTTGAAAATTAAGGCAAAATAGAGGAAATAAATTGAATTTTCACTAAAATTCTCCGTTTTAGGTGCTTTTTACGATTATATCTGGATAAAATATTAATAAATTAGGCAAAATGGAATAAAAATGTTGAAATATTGCATATATTTTCTGTTTTTATTTTCTTTTTTTGATCATATCTCGATAAAATGACAAATATTAAGGCAAAATAGATGAAAACAAATTTAAATACGCTAAAAATACAACTGTTCGTTGTTTTTATCGATCAAAACTCGATAAAATTTCGAAAATTAAGGCAAAATAGAGGAACAAATTAGCAAATTCGCTAATATTATCCGTTTTCGTTGCTTTTTTTGATTATATCTCGAAAAAATGACAAAAATTAAGTAAATATAGATGAAATAAAATTGAAATTGCGCTAAAATTAAATTTTCCGTTATTTTTTTCGATCAAGACTCGTTAAAATGGCGAAATTAATGCAAAAAAGAGTAATCAAAATAATGTTTCCTCTAAAATTTTCCGTTTTGGTTGCTTTTTTCGATGATATTTTGATAAAATGAAGCAAGGAAAGGCAAAATAGTAGAAAAAAGTCGAAATTTCGCTAAAATTATCCGTTTTCGTTGCTTTTTTCAGTCATATCTAGATAAAATGACAAAATGTAAGCCTAAATAGATGAAAAATAAATATAAAGTACGCTAAAATTACAATTTTTCGCGTGTTTGTCGATCAAAACTCGATAAAATTTCGAAAATTAAGGCAAAATAGAGGAAATAAATGGAATTTTCACTAAAATTATCCGTTTTCGTCGCTTTTTACGAATATATCTCGATAAAATATTAATAAATTAGGCAAAATGGAATAAAAATGTTGAAATATCGCATATATTTTCTTTTTTTATTTTCTTTTTTCGATCATATCTCGATAAAATGACAAATATTAAGGCAAAATAGATGAAAAAAAAATTTAATTACGCTAAAATTACAATTTTTCGTTGTTTTTATCGATCAAAACTCGATAAAATTTCGAAAATTAAGGCAAAATAGAGGAACAAATTAGCAATTTCGCTAATATTATCCGTTTTCGTTGCTTTTTTCGATCATATCTCGACAAAATGACAAAAATTAAGTAAATATAGATGAAATAAAATTGAAATTACGCTAAAATTACAATTTTTCGTTATTTTTTTTTGATCAAGACTCGTTAAAATAGCGAAATTAATGCGAAAAAGAGTAGTCAAAATAATGTTTCCTCTAAAATTTTCCGATTTGGTTGGTTTTTTCGATGATATTTTGATAAAATGAAGAAAGGAAAGGCAAAATAGTAGAAAAAAGTCGAAATTTCGCTACAATTAACCGTTTTCGTTGCTTTTTTCAGTCATATCTAGATAAAATGACAAAATGTAAGCCTAAATAGGTGAAAAATAAATTTAAATTACGCTAAAATTGCAATTTTTCGCGTGATTATCGATCAAAACTCGATAAAATTTCGAAAATTAAGGCAAAATAGAGGAAATAAATGGAATTTTCACTAAAATTATCCGTTTTCGTAACTTTTTACGATAATATCTCGATAAAATATTAATAAATTAGGCAAAATGGAAGAAAAATGTTGAATTATCGCATATATTTTCTGTTTTTATTTTCTTTTTTCGATCATATCTCGATAAAATAACAAATATTAAGGGAAAATAGATGAAAAAAAAATTAAATTACGCTAAAATTACAATTTTTCGTTGTTTTTATCGATCAAAACTCGATAAAATTTCGAAAATTAAGGCAAAATAGAGGAACGAATTAGCAATTTCGCTAATATAATCCGTTTTCGTTGCTTTTTTGATTATATCTCGATAAAATGAAAAAAATAAAGTAAATATAGATGAAATAAAATTGAAATTACGCTAAAATTACAATATTCCGTTATTTTTTTCGATCAAGACTTGTTAAAATGGCGAAATTAATGCAATAATGAGTAATCAAAATAATGTTTCCTCTAAAATTTTCCGTTTTGGTTGCTTTTTTCGATGATATTTTGATAAAATGTAGAAAGGAAAGGCAAAATAGTAGAAAAAAGTCGAAATTTCGCTTAAATTATCAGTTTTCGTTGCTTTTTTCAGTCATATCTAGATAAAATGACAAAATGTAAGCCTATATAGATGAAAAATAAATTTAAATTACGCTAAAATTACAATTTTTCGCGTGTTTATCGATCAATACTCGATAAAATTCGAAAATTAAGGCAAAATAGAGGAAATAAATGGAATTTTCACTAAAATTATCCGTTTTCGTAACTTTTTACGATTATATCTCGATAAAACATTAATAAATTAGGCAAAATGGAATAAAAATGTTGAAATATTGCATATATTTTCTGTTTTTATTTTCTTTTTTCGATCATATCTCGATAAAATAACAAATATTAAGGCAAAATAGATGAAAAAAAAATTTCATTACGCTAAAATTACAATTTTTCGTTGTTTTTTCGATCAAAACTCGATATAATTTCTAAAATTAAGGCAAAATAGAGGAACAAATTAGCAATTTCGCTAATATTATCCGTTTTCGTTGCTTTTTTCGATTATATCTCGATAAAATGACAAAAAGTAAATAAATATAGATGAAATAAAATTGAAATTACGCTAAAATTATAATTTTCCGTTATTTTTTTCGATCAAGACTCGTTAAAATGGCCAAATTAATGCAAAAAAGAGTAATCAAAATAATGTTTCTCTAAAATTTTCCGATTTGGTTGCTTTTTTCGATGATACTTTGATTAAATGAAGAAAGGAAAGGCAAAATAGTAGAAAAAAGTAGAAATTTCGCTAAAATTATCCGTTTTCGTTGCTTTTTTCAGTCATATCTAGATAAAATGACAAAATATAAGCCTAAATAGATGAAAAATAAATTTAAATTACGTTAAAATTACAATTTTTCGCGTGTTTATCGATCAAAACTCGATAAAATTTTGAAAATTAAGGCAAAATAGAGGAAATAAATTGAATTTTCACTAAAATTCTCCGTTTTAGGTGCTTTTTACGATTATATCTGGATAAAATATTAATAAATTAGGCAAAATGGAATAAAAATGTTGAAATATTGCATATATTTTCTGTTTTTATTTTCTTTTTTTGATCATATCTCGATAAAATGACAAATATTAAGGCAAAATAGATGAAAACAAATTTAAATACGCTAAAAATACAACTGTTCGTTGTTTTTATCGATCAAAACTCGATAAAATTTCGAAAATTAAGGCAAAATAGAGGAACAAATTAGCAAATTCGCTAATATTATCCGTTTTCGTTGCTTTTTTTGATTATATCTCGAAAAAATGACAAAAATTAAGTAAATATAGATGAAATAAAATTGAAATTGCGCTAAAATTAAATTTTCCGTTATTTTTTTCGATCAAGACTCGTTAAAATGGCGAAATTAATGCAAAAAAGAGTAATCAAAATAATGTTTCCTCTAAAATTTTCCGTTTTGGTTGCTTTTTTCGATGATATTTTTATAAAATGAAGCAAGGAAAGGCAAAATAGTAGAAAAAAGTCGAAATTTCGCTAAAATTATCCGTTTTCGTTGCTTTTTTCAGTCATATCTAGATAAAATGACAAAATGTAAGCCTAAATAGATGAAAAATAAATATAAAGTACGCTAAAATTACAATTTTTCGCGTGTTTGTCGATCAAAACTCGATAAAATTTCGAAAATTAAGGCAAAATAGAGGAAATAAATGGAATTTTCACTAAAATTATCCGTTTTCGTCGCTTTTTACGAATATATCTCGATAAAATATTAATAAATTAGGCAAAATGGAATAAAAATGTTGAAATATAGCATATATTTTCTTTTTTTATTTTCTTTTTTCGATCATATCTCGATAAAATGACAAATATTAAGGCAAAATAGATGAAAAAAAAATTTAATTACGCTAAAATTACAATTTTTCGTTGTTTTTATCGATCAAAACTCGATAAAATTTCGAAAATTAAGGCAAAATAGAGGAACAAATTAGCAATTTCGCTAATATTATCCGTTTTCGTTGCTTTTTTCGATCATATCTCGACAAAATGACAAAAATTAAGTAAATATAGATGAAATAAAATTGAAATTACGCTAAAATTACAATTTTTCGTTATTTTTTTTTGATCAAGACTCGTTAAAATAGCGAAATTAATGCGAAAAAGAGTAGTCAAAATAATGTTTCCTCTAAAATTTTCCGATTTGGTTGGTTTTTTCGATGATATTTTGATAAAATGAAGAAAGGAAAGGCAAAATAGTAGAAAAAAGTCGAAATTTCGCTACAATTAACCGTTTTCGTTGCTTTTTTCAGTCATATCTAGATAAAATGACAAAATGTAAGCCTAAATAGGTGAAAAATAAATTTAAATTACGCTAAAATTGCAATTTTTCGCGTGATTATCGATCAAAACTCGATAAAATTTCGAAAATTAAGGCAAAATAGAGGAAATAAATGGAATTTTCACTAAAATTATCCGTTTTCGTCGCATTTTACGATTATACCTCGATAAAATATTAATAAATTAGGCAAAATGGAATAAAAATGTTGAAATATCGCATATATTTTCTGTTTTTATTTTCGTTTTTCGATCATATCTCGATAAAATGACTAATATTAAGGCAAAATAGATGAAAAAAAATTTAATTACGATAATATTAATTTTTTTTCGTTGTTTTTATCGATCAAAACTCGATAAAATTTCGAAAATTAAGGCAAAATAGAGGAACAAATTAGCAATTTCGATCATCTTATCCGTTTTCGTTGATTTTTCGATTATATCTCGATAAAATGACAAAAATTAAGTAAATATAGATGAAATAAAATTGAAATTACGCTAAAATTATATTTTCCGTTATTTTTTTCGATCAAGACTCCATAAAATGGCAAAATAATGCAAAAAAGAGTAATTAAAATAATGTTTTCTCAAAAATTTACCGTTTTGATTGCTTTTTTCGATGATATTTTTATAAAATGAAGAAAGGAAAGCCAAAATAGTAGAAAAAAGTCGATATTTTGCTAAAATTATCAATTTTCGTTGCTTTTTTTCAGTCATATCTAGATAAAAAGACTAAATATAAGCCTAAATAGATGAAAAATAAATTTAAATTACGCTAAAATTGCAATATTTCGCGTGTTTATCGATCAAAACTTGATAAAATTTCGAAAATTAAGGCAAAATAGAGGAATTAAATGTATTTTTCACTAAAATTATCCGTTTTCGGCGCTTTTTACGATTATATCTCGATAAAATATTAATAAATTAGGCAAAATGGAATAAAAATGTTGAAATATCGCATATATTTTCTTTTTTTATTTTCTTTTTTCGATCATATATCGATAAAATGACAAATATTAAGGCAAAATAGATGAAAAAAAATTTTATTACGCTAAAAATACAACTGTTCGTTGTTTTTATCGATCAAAACTCGATAAAATTTCGAAAATTAAGGCAAAATAGAGGAACAAATTAGCAATTTCGCTAATATTATCCGTTTTCGTTGCTTTTTTTGATTATATCTCGAAAAAATGACAAAAATTAAGTAAATATAGATGAAATAAAATTGAAATTGCGCTAAAATTAAATTTTCCGTTATTTTTTTCGATCAAGACTCGTTAAAATGGCGAAATTAATGCAAAAAAGAGTAATCAAAATAATGTTTCCTCTAAAATTTTCCGTTTTGGTTGCTTTTTTCAATGATATTTTGATAAAATGAAGCAAGGAAAGGCAAAATAGTAGAAAAAAGTCGAAATTTCGCTAAAATTATCCGTTTTCGTTGCTTTTTTCAGTCATATCTAGATAAAATGACAAAATGTAAGCCTAAATAGATGAAAAATAAATATAAAGTACGCTAAAATTACAATTTTTCGCGTGTTTGTCGATCAAAACTCGATAAAATTTCGAAAATTAAGGCAAAATAGAGGAAATAAATGGAATTTTCACTAAAATTATCCGTTTTCGTCGCTTTTTACGAATATATCTCGATAAAATATTAATAAATTAGGCAAAATGGAATAAAAATGTTGAAATATCGCATATATTTTCTTTTTTTATTTTCTTTTTTCGATCATATCTCGATAAAATGACAAATATTAAGGCAAAATAGATGAAAAAAAAATTTAATTACGCTAAAATTACAATTTTTCGTTGTTTTTATCGATCAAAACTCGATAAAATTTCGAAAATTAAGGCAAAATAGAGGAACAAATTAGCAATTTCGCTAATATTATCCGTTTTCGTTGCTTTTTTCGATCATATCTCGACAAAATGACAAAAATTAAGTAAATATAGATGAAATAAAATTGAAATTACGCTAAAATTACAATTTTTCGTTATTTTTTTTGATCAAGACTCGTTAAAATAGCGAAATTAATGCGAAAAAGAGTAGTCAAAATAATGTTTCCTCTAAAATTTTCCGATTTGGTTGCTTTTTTCGATGATATTTTGATAAAATGAAGAAAGGAAAGGCAAAATAGTAGAAAAAAGTCGAAATTTCGCTACAATTATCCGTTTTCGTTGCTTTTTTCAGTCATATCTAGATAAAATGACAAAATGTAAGCCTAAATAGGTGAAAAATAAATTTAAATTACGCTAAAATTGCAATTTTTCGCGTGATTAACGATCAAAACTCGATAAAATTTCGAAAATTAAGGCAAAATAGAGGAAATAAATGGAATTTTCACTAAAATTATCCGTTTTCGTCGCATTTTACGATTATACCTCGATAAAATATTAATAAATTAGGCAAAATGGAATAAAAATGTTGAAATATCGCATATATTTTCTTTTTTTATTTTCGTTTTTCGATCATATCTCGATAAAATGACTAATATTAAGGCAAAATAGATGAAAAAAAATTTAATTACGATAATATTAATTTTTTTTCGTTGTTTTTATCGATCAAAACTCGATAAAATTTCGAAAATTAAGGCAAAATAGAGGAACAAATTAGCAATTTCGATCATCTTATCCGTTTTCGTTGATTTTTCGATTATATCTCGATAAAATGACAAAAATTAAGTAAATATAGATGAAATAAAATTGAAATTACGCAAAAATTATATTTTCCGTTATTTTTTTCGATCAAGACTCCATAAAATGGCAAAATAATGCAAAAAAGAGTAATTAAAATAATGTTTTCTCAAAAATTTACCGTTTTGATTGCTTTTTTCAATGATATTTTTATAAAATGAAGAAAGGAAAGCCAAAATAGTAGAAAAAAGTCGATATTTTGCTAAAATTATCAATTTTCGTTGCTTTTTTCAGTCATATCTAGATAAAATGACTAAATATAAGCCTAAATAGATGAAAAATAAATTTAAATTACGCTAAAATTGCAATATTTCGCGTGTTTATCGATCAAAACTTGATAAAATTTCGAAAATTAAGGCAAAATAGAGGAATTAAATGTAATTTTCACTAAAATTATCCGTTTTCAACGCTTTTTACGATTATATCTCGATAAAATATTAATAAATTAGGCAAAATGGAATAAAAATGTTGAAATATCGCATATATTTTCTTTTTTTATTTTCTTTTTTCGATCATATATCGATAAAATGACAAATATTAAGGCAAAATAGATGAAAAAAAATTTTATTACGCTAAAATTACAATTTTTCGTTGTTTTTTCGATCAAAACTCTATATAATTTCTAAAATTAAGGCAAAATAGAGGAACAAATTAGCAATTTCGCTAATATTATCCGTTTTCGTTGCTTTTTTCGATTATATCTCGATAAAATGACAAAAATTTAGTAAATATAGATGAAATAAAATTGAAATTACGCTAAAATTATAATTTTCCGTTATTTTTTTCGATCAAGACTCGTTAAAATAGCGAAATTAATGCGAAAAAGAGTAGTCAAAATAATGTTTCCTCTAAAATTTTCCGATTTGGTTGCTTTTTTCGATGATATTTTGATAAAATGAAGAAAGGAAAGGCAAAATAGTAGAAAAAAGTCGAAATTTCGCTACAATTATCCGTTTTCGTTGCTTTTTTCATTCATATCTAGATAAAATGACAAAATGTAAGCCTAAATAGGTGAAAAATAAATTTAAATTACGCTAAAATTGCAATTTTTCGCGTGATTATCGATCAAAACTCGATAAAATTTCGAAAATTAAGGCAAAATAGAGGAAATTAATGGAATTTTCACTAAAATTATCCGTTTTCGTCACATTTTACGATTATACCTCGATAAAATATTAATAAATTAGGCAAAATGGAATAAAAATGTTGAAATATCGCATATATTTTCTGTTTTTATTTTCGTTTTTCGATCATATCTCGATAAAATGACAAATATTAAGGCAAAATAGATGAAAAAAAAATTTCATTACGCTAAAATTACAATTTTTCGTTGTTTTTTCGATCAAAACTCGATATAATTTCTAAAATTAAGGCAAAATAGAGGAACAAATTAGCAATTTCGCTAATATTATCCGTTTTCGTTGCTTTTCTCGATTATATCTCGATAAAATGACAAAAAGTAAGTAAATATAGATGAAATAAAATTGAAATTACGCTAAAATTATATTTTCCGTTATTTTTTTCGATCAAGACTCCATAAAATGGCAAAATAATGCAAAAAAGAGTAATTAAAATAATGTTTTCTCAAAAATTTACCGTTTTGATTGCTTTTTTCGATGATATTTTTATAAAATGAAGAAAGGAAAGCCAAAATAGTAGAAAAAAGTCGATATTTTGCTAAAATTATCAATTTTCGTTGCTTTTTTCAGTCATATCTAGATAAAATGACTAAATATAAGCCTAAATAGATGAAAAATAAATTTAAATTACGCTAAAATTGCAATATTTCGCGTGTTTATCGATCAAAACTTGATAAAATTTCGAAAATTAAGGCAAAATAGAGGAATTAAATGTAATTTTCACTAAAATTATCCGTTTTCAACGCTTTTTACGATTATATCTCGATAAAATATTAATAAATTAGGCAAAATGGAATAAAAATGTTGAAATATCGCATATATTTTCTTTTTTTATTTTTTTTTTCGATCATATATCGATAAAATGACAAATATTAAGGCAAAATAGATGAAAAAAAATTTTATTACGCTAAAATTACAATTTTTCGTTGTTTTTTCGATCAAAACTCTATATAATTTCTAAAATTAAGGCAAAATAGAGGAACAAATTAGCAATTTCGCTAATATTATCCGTTTTCGTTGCTTTTTTCGATTATATATCGATAAAATGACAAAAATTAAGTAAATATAGATGAAATAAAATTGAAATTACGCTAAAATTATAATTTTCCGTTATTTTTTTCGATCAAGACTCGTTAAAATAGCGAAATTAATGCGAAAAAGAGTAGTCAAAATAATGTTTCCTCTAAAATTTTCCGATTTGGTTGCTTTTTTCGATGATATTTTGATAAAATGAAGAAAGGAAAGGCAAAATAGTAGAAAAAAGTCGAAATTTCGCTACAATTATCCGTTTTCGTTGCTTTTTTCAGTCATATCTAGATAAAATGACAAAATGTAAGCCTAAATAGGTGAAAAATAAATTTAAATTACGCTAAAATTGCAATTTTTCGCGTGATTATCGATCAAAACTCGATAAAATTTCGAAAATTAAGGCAAAATAGAGGAAATTAATGGAATTTTCACTAAAATTATCCGTTTTCGTCACATTTTACGATTATACCTCGATAAAATATTAATAAATTAGGCAAAATGGAATAAAAATGTTGAAATATCGCATATATTTTCTGTTTTTATTTTCGTTTTTCGATCATATCTCGATAAAATGACAAATATTAAGGCAAAATAGATGAAAAAAAAATTTCATTACGCTAAAATTACAATTTTTCGTTGTTTTTTCGATCAAAACTCTATATAATTTCTAAAATTAAGGCAAAATAGAGGAACAAATTAGCAATTTCGCTAATATTATCCGTTTTCGTTGCTTTTTTCGATTATATCTCGATAAAATGACAAAAATTAAGTAAATATAGATGAAATAAAATTGAAATTACGCTAAAATTATAATTTTCCGTTATTTTTTTCGATCAAGACTCGTTAAAATAGCGAAATTAATGCGAAAAAGAGTAGTCAAAATAATGTTTCCTCTAAAATTTTCCGATTTGGTTGCTTTTTTCGATGATATTTTGATAAAATGAAGAAAGGAAAGGCAAAATAGTAGAAAAAAGTCGAAATTTCGCTAAAATTATCAATTTTCGTTGCTTTTTTCAGTCATATCTAGATAAAAAGACTAAATATAAGCCTAAATAGATGAAAAATAAATTTAAATTACGCTAAAATTGCAATATTTCGCGTGTTTATCGATCAAAACTTGATAAAATTTCGAAAATTAAGGCAAAATAGAGGAATTAAATGTATTTTTCACTAAAATTATCCGTTTTCGGCGCTTTTTACGATTATATCTCGATAAAATATTAATAAATTAGGCAAAATGGAATAAAAATGTTGAAATATCGCATATATTTTCTTTTTTTATTTTCTTTTTTCGATCATATATCGATAAAATGACAAATATTAAGGCAAAAAAGATGAAAAAAAATTTTATTACGCTAAAAATACAACTGTTCGTTGTTTTTATCGATCAAAACTCGATAAAATTTCGAAAATTAAGGCAAAATAGAGGAACAAATTAGCAATTTCGCTAATATTATCCGTTTTCGTTGCTTTTTTTGATTATATCTCGAAAAAATGACCAAAATTAAGTAAATATAGATGAAATAAAATTGAAATTGCGCTAAAATTAAATTTTCCGTTATTTTTTTCGATCAAGACTCGTTTAAAATGGCGAAATTAATGCAAAAAAGAGTAATCAAAATAATGTTTCCTCTAAAATTTTCCGTTTTGGTTGCTTTTTTCAATGATATTTTGATAAAATGAAGCAAGGAAAGGCAAAATAGTAGAAAAAAGTCGAAATTTCGCTAAAATTATCCGTTTTCGTTGCTTTTTTCAGTCATATCTAGATAAAATGACAAAATGTAAGCCTAAATAGGTGAAAAATAAATTTAAATTACGCTAAAATTGCAATTTTTCGCGTGATTATCGATCAAAACTCGATAAAATTTCGAAAATTAAGGCAAAATAGAGGAAATAAATGGAATTTTCACTAAAATTATCCGTTTTCGTCGCATTTTACGATTATACCTCGATAAAATATTAATAAATTAGGCAAAATGGAATAAAAATGTTGAAATATCGCATATATTTTCTGTTTTTATTTTCGTTTTTCGATCATATCTCGATAAAATGACTAATATTAAGGCAAAATAGATGAAAAAAAATTTAATTACGATAATATTAATTTTTTTCGTTGTTTTTATCGATCAAAACTCGATAAAATTTCGAAAATTAAGGCAAAATAGAGGAACAAATTAGCAATTTCGATCATCTTATCCGTTTTCGTTGATTTTTCGATTATATCTCGATAAAATGACAAAAATTAAGTAAATATAGATGAAATAAAATTGAAATTACGCTAAAATTATATTTTCCGTTATTTTTTTCGATCAAGACTCCATAAAATGGCAAAATAATGCAAAAAAGAGTAATTAAAATAATGTTTTCTCAAAAATTTACCGTTTTGATTGCTTTTTTCAATGATATTTTTATAAAATGAAGAAAGGAAAGCCAAAATAGTAGAAAAAAGTCGATATTTTGCTAAAATTATCAATTTTCGTTGCTTTTTTCAGTCATATCTAGATAAAATGACTAAATATAAGCCTAAATAGATGAAAAATAAATTTAAATTACGCTAAAATTGCAATATTTCGCGTGTTTATCGTTCAAAACTTGATAAAATTTCGAAAATTAAGGCAAAATAGAGGAATTAAATGTAATTTTCACTAAAATTATCCGTTTTCAACGCTTTTTACGATTATATCTCGATAAAATATTAATAAATTAGGCAAAATGGAATAAAAATGTTGAAATATCGCATATATTTTCTTTTTTTATTTTCTTTTTTCGATCATATATCGATAAAATGACAAATATTAAGGCAAAATAGATGAAAAAAAATTTTATTACGCTAAAATTACAATTTTTCGTTGTTTTTTCGATCAAAACTCTATATAATTTCTAAAATTAAGGCAAAATAGAGGAACAAATTAGCAATTTCGCTAATATTATCCGTTTTCGTTGCTTTTTTCGATTATATCTCGATAAAATGACAAAAATTAAGTAAATATAGATGAAATAAAATTGAAATTACGCTAAAATTATAATTTTCCGTTATTTTTTTCGATCAAGACTCGTTAAAATAGCGAAATTAATGCGAAAAAGAGTAGTCAAAATAATGTTTCCTCTAAAATTTTCCGATTTGGTTGCTTTTTTCGATGATATTTTGATAAAATGAAGAAAGGAAAGGCAAAATAGTAGAAAAAAGTCGAAATTTCGCTACAATTATCCGTTTTCGTTGCTTTTTTCAGTCATATCTAGATAAAATGACAAAATGTAAGCCTAAATAGGTGAAAAATAAATTTAAATTACGCTAAAATTGCAATTTTTCGCGTGATTATCGATCAAAACTCGATAAAATTTCGAAAATTAAGGCAAAATAGAGGAAATTAATGGAATTTTCACTAAAATTATCCGTTTTCGTCACATTTTACGATTATACCTCGATAAAATATTAATAAATTAGGCAAAATGGAATAAAAATGTTGAAATATCGCATATATTTTCTGTTTTTATTTTCGTTTTTCGATCATATCTCGATAAAATGACAAATATTAAGGCAAAATAGATGAAAAAAAAATTTCATTACGCTAAAATTACAATTTTTCGTTGTTTTTTCGATCAAAACTCGATATAATTTCTAAAATTAAGGCAAAATAGAGGAACAAATTAGCAATTTCGCTAATATTATCCGTTTTCGTTGCTTTTTTCGATTATATCTCGATAAAATGACAAAAAGTAAGTAAATATAGATGAAATAAAATTGAAATTACGCTAAAATTATAATTTTCCGTTATTTTTTTCGATCAAGACTCGTTAAAATGGCCAAATTAATGCAAAAAAGAGTAATCAAAATAATGTTTCCTCTAAAATTTTCCGATTTGGTTGCTTTTTTCGATGATATTTTGATAAAATGAAGAAAGGAAAGGCAAAATAGTAGAAAAAAGTAGAAATTTCGCTAAAATTATCCGTTTTCGTTGCTTTTTTCAATCATATCTAGATAAAATGACAAAATATAAGCCTAAATAGATGAAAAATAAATTTAAATTACGTTAAAATTACAATTTTTCGCGTGTTTATCGATCAAAACTCGATAAAATTTCGAAAAGTAAGGCAAAATAGAGGAAATAAATGGAATTTTCACTAAAATTATCCGTTTTCGTCGCTTTTTACGAATATATCTCGATAAAATATTAATAAATTAGGCAAAATGGAATAAAAATGTTGAAATATCGCATATATTTTCTGTTTTTATTTTCTTTTTTCGATCATATCTCGATAAAATGACAAATATTAAGGCAAAATAGATGAAAAAAAAATTTAATTACGCTAAAATTACAATTTTTCGTTGTTTTTATCGATCAAAACTCGATAAAATTTCGAAAATTAAGGCAAAATAGAGGAACAAATTAGCAATTTCGCTAATATTATCCGTTTTCGTTGCTTTTTTCGATTATATCTCGACAAAATGACAAAAATTAGGTAAATATAGATGAAATAAAATTGAAATTACGCTAAAATTACAATTTTTCGTTATTTTTTTTGATCAAGACTCGTTAAAATAGCGAAATTAATGCGAAAAAGAGTAGTCAAAATAATGTTTCCTCTAAAATTTTCCGATTTGGTTGCTTTTTTCGATGATATTTTGATAAAATGAAGAAAGGAAAGGCAAAATAGTAGAAAAAAGTCGAAATTTCGCTACAATTATCCGTTTTCGTTGCTTTTTTCAGTCATATCTAGATAAAATGACAAAATGTAAGCCTAAATAGGTGATAAATAAATTTAAATTACGCTAAAATTGCAATTTTTCGCGTGATTATCGATCAAAACTCGATAAAATTTCGAAAATTAAGGCAAAATAGAGGAAATAAATGGAATTTTCACTAAAATTATCCGTTTTCGTCGCATTTTACGATTATACCTCGATAAAATATTAATAAATTAGGCAAAATGGAATAAAAATGTTGAAATATCGCATATATTTTCTGTTTTTATTTTCGTTTTTCGATCATATCTCGATAAAATGACTAATATTAAGGCAAAATAGATGAAAAAAAATTTAATTACGATAATATTAATTTTTTTTCGTTGTTTTTATCGATCAAAACTCGATAAAATTTCGAAAATTAAGGCAAAATAGAGGAACAAATTAGCAATTTCGATCATCTTATCCGTTTTCGTTGATTTTTCGATTATATCTCGATAAAATGACAAAAATTAAGTAAATATAGATGAAATAAAATTGAAATTACGCTAAAATTATATTTTCCGTTATTTTTTTCGATCAAGACTCCTTAAAATGGCAAAATAATGCAAAAAAGAGTAATCAAAATAATGTTTTCTCAAAAATTTACCGTTTTGATTGCTTTTTTCGATGATATTTTTATAAAATGAAGAAAGGAAAGCCAAAATAGTAGAAAAAAGTCGATATTTTGCTAAAATTATCAATTTTCGTTGCTTTTTTCAGTCATATCTAGATAAAATGACTAAATATAAGCCTAAATAGATGAAAAATAAATTTAAATTACGCTAAAATTGCAATTTTTCGCGTGTTTATCGATCAAAACTTGATAAAATTTCGAAAATTAAGGCAAAATAGAGGAATTAAATGTAATTTTCACTAAAATTATCCGTTTTCGGCGCTTTTTACGATTATATCTCGATAAAATATTAATAAATTAGGCAAAATGGAATAAAAATGTTGAAATATCGCATATATTTTCTTTTTTTATTTTCTTTTTTCGATCATATATCGATAAAATGACAAATATTAAGGCAAAATAGATGAAAAAAAAATTTCATTACGCTAAAATTACAATTTTTCGTTGTTTTTTCGATCAAAACTCTATATAATTTCTAAAATTAAGGCAAAATAGAGGAACAAATTAGCAATTTCGCTAATATTATCCGTTTTCGTTGCTTTTTTCGATTATATCTCGATAAAATGACAAAAATTAAGTAAATATAGATGAAATAAAATTGAAATTACGCTAAAATTATAATTTTCCGTTATTTTTTTCGATCAAGACTCGTTAAAATGGCCAAATTAATGCAAAAAAGAGTAATCAAAATAATGTTTTCTCTAAAATTTTCCGATTTGGTTGCTTTTTTCGATGATATTTTGATAAAATGAAGAAAGGAAAGGCAAAATAGTAGAAAAAAGTAGAAATTTCGCTAAAATTATCCGTTTTCGTTGCTTATTTCAGTCATATCTAGATAAAATGACAATATGTAAGCCTAAATAGGTGAAAAATAAATTTCAATTACGTTAAAATTGCAATTTTTCGCGTGATTATCGATCAAAACTCGATAAAATTTCGAAAATTAAGGCAAAATAGAGGAAATAAATGGAATTTTCACTAAAATTATCCGTTTTCGTCGCTTTTTACGATTATATCTCGATAAAATATTAATAAATTAGGCAAAAAGGAATAAAAATGTTGAAATATCGCATATATTTTCTTTTTTTATTTTCTTTTTTCGATCATATCTCGATAAAATGACAAATATTAAGGCAAAATAGATGAAAAAAAAATTTCATTACGCTAAAATTACAATTTTTCGTTGTTTTTATCGATCAAAACTCGATAAAATTTCGAAAATTAAGGCAAAATAGAGGAACAAATTAGCAATTTCGCTAATATTATCCGTTTTCGTTGCATTTTTCGATCATATCTCGATAAAATGACAAAAATTAGGTAAATATAAATGAAATAAAATTGAAATTACGCTAAAATTACAATTTTCCGTTATTTTTTTTTATCAAGACTCGTGAAAATGGCGAAATTAATGCAAAAAAGAGTAATCAAAATAATGTTTCCCTTAAAATTTTCCGTTTTGGTTGCTTTTTTCGATGATATTTTGATAAAATGTAGAAAGGAAAGGCAAAATAGTAGAAAAAAGTCGAAATTTCGCTTAAATTATCCGTTTTCGTTGCTTTTTTCAGTCATATCTAGATAAAATGACAAAATGTTAGCCTAAATAGATGAAAAATAAATTTAAATTACGCTAAAATTACAATTTTTCGCGTGTTTATCGATCAATACTCGATAAAATTCGAAAATTAAGGCAAAATAGAGGAAATAATTGGAATTTTCACTAAAATTATCCGTTTTCGTAACTTTTTACGATTATATCTCGATAAAACATTATAAATTTGTCAAAATGGAATAAAAATGTTGAAATATTGCATATATTTCTTGTTTTTATTTTCTTTTTTCGATCATATCTCGATAAAATGACAAATATTAAGGCAAAATAGATGAAAAAAAAATTTCATTACGCTAAAATTACAATTTTTCGTTGTTTTTATCGATCAAAACTCGATAAAATTTCGAAAATTAAGGCAAAATATGGGAACAAATTAGCAATTTCGCTAATATTATCCGTTTTCGTTGCTTTTTTCGATTATACCTTGACAAAATGACAAAAATTAAGTAAATATAGATGAAATAAAATTGAAATTACGCTAAAATTACAATTTTTCGTTATTATTTTTGATCAAGACTCGTTAAAATAGCGAAATTAATGCGAAAAAGAGTAGTCAAAATAATGTTTCCTCTAAAATTTTCCGATTTGGTTGCTTTTTTAAATGATATTTTGATAAAATGAAGAAAGGAATGGCAAAATAGTAGAAAAAAGTCGAAATTTCGCTACAATTATCCGTTTTCGTTTCTTTTTTCAGTCATATCTAGATAAAATGACAAAATGTAAGCCTAAATAGGTGAAAAATAAATTTAAATTACGCTAAAATTGCAATTTTTCGCGTGATTATCGATCAAAACTCGGTAAAATTACGAAAATTAAGGCAAAATAGAGGAAAAAAAATGGAATTTTCACTAAAATTATCCGTTTTCGGCGCTTTTTACGATTATATCTCGATAAAATATTAATAAATTAGGCAAAATCGAATAAAAATGTTGAAATATCGCATATATTTTCTTTTTTTATTTTCTTTTTTCGAGCATATATCGATAAAATGACAAATATTAAGGCTAAATAGATGAAAAAAAAATTTCATTACGCTAAAATTACAATTTTTCGTTGTTTTTTCGATCAAAACTCTATATAATTTCTAAAATTAAGGCAAAATAGAGGAACAAATTAGCAATTTCGCTAATATTATCCTTTTTCGTTGCTTTTTTCGATTATATCTCGATAAAATGACAAAAATTAAGTAAATATAGATGAAATAAAATTGAAATTACGCTAAAATTATAATTTTCCGTTATTTTTTTCGATCAAGACTCGTTAAAATGGCGAAATTAATGCAAAAAAGAGTAATCAAAATAATGTTTCCACTAAAATTTTCCGATTTGGTTGCTTTTTTCGATGATATTTTGATAAAATGAAGAAAGGAAAGGCAAAATAGTAGAAAAAAGTAGAAATTTCGCTAAAATTATCCGTTTTCGTTGCTTATTTCAGTCATATCTAGATAAAATGACAAAATGTAAGCCTAAATAGATGAATAATAAATTTAAATTACGCTAAAATTACAATTTTTCGCGTGTTTATCGATCAAAACTCGATAAAATTTCGAAAATTAAGGCAAAATAGGGGAAATAAATTGAAATTTCACTAAAATTATCCGTTTTCGTCGCTTTTTACGATTATATCTCGATAAAATATTAATAAATTAGGCAAAATGGAATAAAAATGTTGAAATATCGCATATATTTTCTGTCTTTATTTTCTTTTTTCGATCATATCTCGATAAAATGACAAATATTAAGGCAAAATAGATGAAAAAAAAATTTAATTACGCTAAAGTTACAATTTTTCGTATTTTTTATCGATCAAAACTCGATAAAATTTCGAAAATTAAGGCAAAATAGAGGAACAAATTAGCAATTTCGCTAATATTATCCATTTTCGTTGCTTTTTTCGATTATATCTCGACAATATTACAAAAATTAAGCAAATATAGATGAAATAAAATTGAAATTACGCTAAAATTACAATATTCCGTTATTTTTATCGATCAAGACTCGTTAAAATGGCGAAATTAATGCAATAAAGAGTAATCAAAATAATGTTTCCTCTAAAATTTTCCGTTTTGGTTGCTTTTTTCGATGATATTTTGATAAAATGTAGAAAGGAAAGGCAAAATAGTAGAAAAAAGTCGAAATTTCGCTTAAATTATCCGTTTTCGTTGCTTTTTTCAGTCATATCTAGATAAAATGACAAAATGTTAGCCTAAATAGATGAAAAATAAATTTAAATTACCCTAAAATTACAATTTTTCGCGTGTTTATCGATCAATACTCGATAAAATTCGAAAATTAAGGCAAAATAGAGGAAATAAATGGAATTTTCACTAAAATTATCCGTTTTCGTAACTTTTTACGATAATATCTCGATAAAATATTAATAAATTAGGCAAAATGGAAGAAAAATGTTGAAATATCGCATATATTTTCTGTTTTTATTTTCTTTTTTCGATCATATCTCGATAAAATAACAAATATTAAGGCAAAATAGATGAAAAAAAAATTAAATTACGCTAAAATTACAATTTTTCGTTGTTTTTATCGATCAAAACTCGATAAAATTTCGAAAATTAAGGCAAAATAGAGGAACGAATTAGCAATTTCGCTAATATAATCCGTTTTCGTTGCTTTTTTGATTATATCTCGATAAAATGAAAAAAATAAAGTAAATATAGATGAAATAAAATTAAATTACGCTAAAATTACAATATTCCGTTATTTTTTTCGATCAAGACTTGTTAAAATGGCGAAATTAATGCAATAATGAGTAATCAAAATAATGTTTCCTCTAAAATTTTCCGTTTTGGTTGCTTTTTTCGATGATATTTTGATAAAATGTAGAAAGGAAAGGCAAAATAGTAGAAAAAAGTCGAAATTTCGCTTAAATTATCAGTTTTCGTTGCTTTTTTCAGTCATATCTAGATAAAATGACAAAATGTAAGCCTATATAGATGAAAAATAAATTTAAATTACGCTAAAATTACAATTTTTCGCGTGTTTATCGATCAATACTCGATAAAATTCGAAAATTAAGGCAAAATAGAGGAAATAAATGGAATTTTCACTAAAATTATCCGTTTTCGTAACTTTTTACGATTATATCTCGATAAAACATTAATAAATTAGGCAAAATGGAATAAAAATGTTGAAATATTGCATATATTTTCTGTTTTTATTTTCTTTTTTCGATCATATCTCGATAAAATAACAAATATTAAGGCAAAATAGATGAAAAAAAAATTTCATTACGCTAAAATTACAATTTTTCGTTGTTTTTTCGATCAAAACTCGATATAATTTCTAAAATTAAGGCAAAATAGAGGAACAAATTAGCAATTTCGCTAATATTATCCGTTTTCGTTGCTTGTTTCGATTATATCTCGATAAAATGACAAAAAGTAAATAAATATAGATGAAATAAAATTGAAATTACGCTAAAATTATAATTTTCCGTTATTTTTTTCGATCAAGACTCGTTAAAATGGCCAAATTAATGCAAAAAAGAGTAATCAAAATAATGTTTCTCTAAAATTTTCCGATTTGGTTGCTTTTTTCGATGATACTTTGATTAAATGAAGAAAGGAAAGGCAAAAATGTAGAAAAAAGTAGAAATTTCGCTAAAATTATCCGTTTTCGTTGCTTTTTTCAGTCATATCTAGATAAAATGACAAAATATAAGCCTAAATAGATGAAAAATAAATTTAAATTACGTTAAAATTACAATTTTTCGCGTGTTTATCGATCAAAACTCGATAAAATTTTGAAAATTAAGGCAAAATAGAGGAAATAAATTGAATTTTCACTAAAATTCTCCGTTTTAGGTGCTTTTTACGATTATATCTAGATAAAATATTAATAAATTAGGCAAAATGGAATAAAAATGTTGAAATATTGCATATATTTTCTGTTTTTATTTTCTTTTTTTGATCATATCTCGATAAAATGACAAATATTAAGGCAAAATAGATGAAAACAAATTTAAATACGCTAAAAATACAACTGTTCGTTGTTTTTATCGATCAAAACTCGATAAAATTTCGAAAATTAAGGCAAAATAGAGGAACAAATTAGCAATTTCGCTAATATTATCCGTTTTCGTTGCTTTTTTTGATTATATCTCGAAAAAATGACAAAAATTAAGTAAATATAGATGAAATAAAATTGAAATTGCGCTAAAATTAAATTTTCCGTTATTTTTTTCGATCAAGACTCGTTAAAATGGCGAAATTAATGCAAAAAAGAGTAATCAAAATAATGTTTCCTCTAAAATTTTCCGTTTTGGTTGCTTTTTTCAATGATATTTTGATAAAATGAAGCAAGGAAAGGCAAAATAGTAGAAAAAAGTCGAAATTTCGCTAAAATTATCCGTTTTCGTTGCTTTTTTCAGTCATATCTGGATAAAATGACAAAATGTAAGCCTAAATAGATGAAAAATAAATATAAAGTACGCTAAAATTACAATTTTTCGCGTGTTTGTCGATCAAAACTCGATAAAATTTCGAAAATTAAGGCAAAATAGAGGAAATAAATGGAATTTTCACTAAAATTATCCGTTTTCGTCGCTTTTTACGAATATATCTCGATAAAATATTAATAAATTAGGCAAAATGGAATAAAAATGTTGAAATATCGCATATATTTTCTTTGTTTATTTTCTTTTTTCGATCATATCTCGATAAAATGACAAATATTAAGGCAAAATAGATGAAAAAAAAATTTAATTACGCTAAAATTACAATTTTTCGTTGTTTTTATCGATCAAAACTCGATAAAATTTCGAAAATTAAGGCAAAATAGAGGAACAAATTAGCAATTTCGCTAATATTATCCGTTTTCGTTGCTTTTTTCGATCATATCTCGACAAAATGTAAAAAATTAAGTAAATATAGATGAAATAAAATTGAAATTACGCTAAAATTACAATTTTTCGTTATTTTTTTTGATCAAGACTCGTTAAAATAGCGAAATTAATGCGAAAAAGAGTAGTCAAAATAATGTTTCCTCTAAAATTTTCCGATTTGGTTGCTTTTTTCGATGATATTTTGATAAAATGAAGAAAGGAAAGGCAAAATAGTAGAAAAAAGTCGAAATTTCGCTACAATTATCCGTTTTCGTTGCTTTTTTCAGTCATATCTAGATAAAATGACAAAATGTAAGCCTAAATAGGTGAAAAATAAATTTAAATTACGCTAAAATTGCAATTTTTCGCGTGATTATCGATCAAAACTCGATAAAATTTCGAAAATTAAGGCAAAATAGAGGAAATAAATGGAATTTTCACTAAAATTATCCGTTTTCGTCGCATTTTACGATTATACCTCGATAAAATATTAATAAATTAGGCAAAATGGAATAAAAATGTTGAAATATCGCATATATTTTCTTTTTTTATTTTCTTTTTTCGATCATATATCGATAAAATGACAAATATTAAGGCAAAATAGATGAAAAAAAATTTTATTACGCTAAAATTACAATTTTTCGTTGTTTTTTCGATCAAAACTCTATATAATTTCTAAAATTAAGGCAAAATAGAGGAACAAATTAGCAATTTCGCTAATATTATCCGTTTTCGTTGCTTTTTTCGATTATATCTCGATAAAATGACAAAAATTAAGTAAATATAGATGAAATAAAATTGAAATTACGCTAAAATTATAATTTTCCGTTATTTTTTTCGATCAAGACTCGTTAAAATAGCGAAATTAATGCGAAAAAGAGTAGTCAAAATAATGTTTCCTCTAAAATTTTCCGATTTGGTTGCTTTTTTCGATGATATTTTGATAAAATGAAGAAAGGAAAGGCAAAATAGTAGAAAAAAGTCGAAATTTCGCTACAATTATCCGTTTTCGTTGCTTTTTTCAGTCATATCTAGATAAAATGACAAAATGTAAGCCTAAATAGGTGAAAAATAAATTTAAATTACGCTAAAATTGCAATTTTTCGCGTGATTATCGATCAAAACTCGATAAAATTTCGAAAATTAAGGCAAAATAGAGGAAATAAATGGAATTTTCACTAAAATTATCCGTTTTCGTCACATTTTACGATTATACCTCGATAAAATATTAATAAATTAGGCAAAATGGAATAAAAATGTTGAAATATCGCATATATTTTCTGTTTTTATTTTCGTTTTTCGATCATATCTCGATAAAATGACTAATATTAAGGCAAAATAGATGAAAAAAAAATTAATTACGATAAAATTAATTTTTTTTCGTTGTTTTTATCGATCAAAACTCGATAAAATTTCGAAAATTAAGGCAAAATAGAGGAAATAAATGGAATTTTCACTAAAATTATCCGTTTTCGTCGCTTTTTACGATTATATCTCGATAAAATATTAATAAATTAGGCAAAATGGAATAAAAATGTTGAAATATCGCATATATTTTCTGTTTTTATTTTCGTTTTTCGATCATATCTCGATAAAATGACTAATATTAAGGCAAAATAGATGAAAAAAAATTAATTACGATAAAATTAATTTTTTTCGTTGTTTTTATCGATCAAAACTCGATAAAATTTCGAAAATTAAGGCAAAATAGAGGAACAAATTAGCAATTTCGCTAATCTTATCCGTTTTCGTTGATTTTTCGATTATATCTCGATAAAATGACAAAAATTAAGTAAATATAGATGAAATAAAATTGAAATTACGCTAAAATTATAATTTTCCGTTATTTTTTTCGATCAAGACTCCTTAAAATGGCAAAATAATGCAAAAAAGAGTAATCAAAATAATGTTTTCTCAAAAATTTACCGTTTTGATTGCTTTTTTCGATGATATTTTGATAAAATGAAGATAGGAAAGGCAAAATAGTAGAAAAAAGTCGATATTTTGCTAAAATTATCAATTTTCGTTGCTTTTTTTCAGTCATATCTAGATAAAATGACAAAATATTAGCCTAAATAGATGAAAAATAAATTTAAATTACGCTAAAATTTCAATTTTTCGCGTGTTTATCGATCAAAACTTGATAAAATTTCGAAAATTAAGGCAAAATAGAGGAAAATAATGTAATTTTCACTAAAATTATCCGTTTTCGGCGCTTTTTACGATTATATCTCGATAAAATATTAATAAATTAGGCAAAATGGAATATGAAATGTTGAAATATCGCATATATTTTCTGTTTTTATTTTCTTTTTTCGATCATATCTCGATAAAATGACAAATATTAAGGCAAAATAGATGAAAAAAAAATTAAATACGCTAACCTTGGCAGTTAAAATTCTGGGGATCCAAAAAAAATCACTTTTCCACTTTAAACAACAAAAAAAACAAACAAACAAACACTGAATGAACGAATTTAACCCAAAAAATGCAATGAAACACAATAACGTATATACACGCCACAGCCCATCTAATCGCCATTCGGCCCAACGAGGTGAATCCAGTAGCAGGTCTGCCCGCACGACTACCCTTGCTGTGTGGTCGGCTCGCAAGACTTCCTGGACTAGGTACGTTCAATCACCGTATAGCGTGGTCAGCCCGTGTGACTACCTCTCTAGCGTGGTCAGCTCGCACGACTTCCCAGTTACTGGTGGGGTCGGCCTGCTCGACTACCGTAGTGCGTGGTCTACTCGCTCGACTACCGTACCGCGTGGTCGGCCAGTAAGGTTTGGGTCTAAGATATTCTCTTTCTAATATTGTATATTGAGCCAACCTGAATAAATTGATTATTGTAAAATACTCTTTTTCTTAATGTCACCACGACATAAATATAGATGAAATAAAATTGAAATTACGCTAAAATTATATTTTCCGTTATTTTTTTCGATCAAGACTCCTTAAAATGGCAAAATAATGCATAAAAGAGTAATCAAAATAATGTTTTCTCAAAAATTTACCGTTTTGATTGCTTTTTTCGATGATATTTTTATAAAATGAAGAAAGGAAAGCCAAAATAGTAGAAAAAAGTCGATACTTTGCTAAAATTATCAATTTTCGTTGCTTTTTTCAGTCATATCTAGATAAAATGACTAAATATAAGCCTAAATAGATGAAAAATAAATATAAAGTACGCTAAAATTACAATTTTTCGCGTGTTTATCGATCAAAACTCGATAAAATTTCGAAAATTAAGGCAAAATAGAGGAAATAAATTGAATTTTCACTAAAATTATCCGTTTTCATCGCTTTTTACGAATATATCTCGATAAAATATTAATAAATTAGGCAAAATGGAATAAAAATGTTGAAATATCGCATATATTTTCTGTTTTTATTTTCTTTTTTCGATCATATCTCGATAAAATGACAAATATTAAGGCAAAATAGATGAAAAAAAAATTTAATTACGCTTAAATTACAATTTTTCGTTGTTTTTATCGATCAAAACTCGATAAAATTTCGAAAATTAAGGCAAAATAGAGGAACAAATTAGCAATTTCGCTAATATTATCCGTTTTCGTTGCTTTTTTCGATTATATCTCGACAAAATGACAAAAATTAAGTAATTATAGATGAAATAAAATTGAAATTACGCTAAAATTACAATTTTTCGTTATTTTTTTGATCAAGACTCGTTAAAATAGCGAAATTAATGCGAAAAAGAGTAGTCAAAATAATGTTTCCTCTAAAATTTTCCAATTTGGTTGCTTTTTTCGATGATATTTTGATAAAATGAAGAAAGGAAAGGCAAAATAGTAGAAAAAAGTCGAAATTTCGCTACAATTATCCGTTTTCGTTGCTTTTTCAGTCATATCTAGATAAAATGACAAAATGTAAGCCTAAATAGGTGAAAAATAAATTTAAATTACGCTAAAATTGCAATTCTTCGCGTGATTATCGATCAAAACTCGATAAAATTTCGAAAATTAAGGCAAAATAGAGGAAATAAATGGAATTTTCACTAAAATTATCCGTTTTCGTCGCTTTTTACGATTATATCTCGATAAAATATTAATAAATTAGGCAAAATGGAATAAAAATGTTGAAATATCGCATATATTTTCTGTTTTTATTTTCGTTTTTCGATCATATCTCGATAAAATGACTAATATTAAGGCAAAATAGATGAAAAAAAAATTAATTACGATAAAATTAATTTTTTTTCGTTGTTTTTATCGATCAAAACTCGATAAAATTTCGAAAATTAAGGCAAAATAGAGGAACAAATTAGCAATTTCGCTAATCTTATCCGTTTTCGTTGATTTTTCGATTATATCTCGATAAAATGACAAAAATTAAGTAAATATAGATGAAATAAAATTGAAATTACGCTAAAATTATAATTTTCCGTTATTTTTTTCGATCAAGACTCCTTAAAATGGCAAAATAATGCAAAAAAGAGTAATCAAAATAATGTTTTCTCAAAAATTTACCGTTTTGATTGCTTTTTTCGATGATATTTTGATAAAATGAAGATAGGAAAGGCAAAATAGTAGAAAAAAGTCGATATTTTGCTAAAATTATCAATTTTCGTTGCTTTTTTTCAGTCATATCTAGATAAAATGACAAAATATAAGCCTAAATAGATGAAAAATAAATTTAAATTACGCTAAAATTTCAATTTTTCGCGTGTTTATCGATCAAAACTTGATAAAATTTCGAAAATTAAGGCAAAATAGAGGAAAATAATGTAATTTTCACTAAAATTATCCGTTTTCGGCGCTTTTTACGATTATATCTCGATAAAATATTAATAAATTAGGCAAAATGGAATAAAAATGTTGAAATATCGCATATATTTTCTGTTTTTATTTTCTTTTTTCGATCATATCTCGATAAAATGACAAATATTAAGGCAAAATAGATGAAAAAAAATTTAAATACGCTAAAATTACAATTTTTCGTTGTTTTTATCGATCAAAACTCGATAAAATTTCGAAAATTAAGGCAAAATAGAGGAACAAATTAGCAATTTCGCTAATATTATCCGTTTTCGTTGCTTTTTTCGATTATAACTCGATAAAATTACAAAAATTAAGTAAAAATAGATGAAATAAAATTGAAATTACGCTAAAATTACAATATTCCGTTATTTTTTTCGATCAAGACTCGTTAAAATGGCGAAATTAATGCAAAAAAGAGTAATCAAAATAATGTTTCCTCTAAAATTTTCCGTTTAGGTTCCTTTTTTCGATGTTATTTTGATAAAATGATGAAAGGAAAGGAAAAAATAGTAGAAAAAAGTCGAAATTTCGCTAAAATTATCCGTTTTTGTTGATTTTCAGTCTTATCTAGATAAAATCAAAAATGTAAGCCTAAATAGATGAAAAATAAATTTAAATTACGCTAAAATTACAATTTTTCAAGTGTTTATCGATCAAAACTCGATAAAATTTCGAAAATTAAGGCAAAATAGAGGAAATAAATGGAATTTTTACTAAAATTATCCGTTTTCGTCTATTTTTACGATTATATCTCGATAAAATATTAATAAATTAGGCAAAATGGAATAAAAATGCTGAAATATCGTATATATTTTCTGTTATTATTTTCTTTTTTCGATCATATCTCGATACAATGACAAATATTAAGGCAAAATGGATGAAAAAAAAAATTTAATTACGCTAAAATTACAATTTTTCGTTGTTTTTATCGATCAAAATTCGATAAAATTTCGTAAAATTAAGACTAAATAGAGGAACAAATTAGCAATTTCGCTAATATTATCCGTTTTCGTTGCTTTTTTCGATTATATCTCGAAAAAATGACAAAAATTAAGTAAATATAGATGAAATAAAATTGAAATTGCGCTAAAATTAAATTTTCCGTTATTTTTTTCGATCAAGACTCGTTAAAATGGCGAAATTAATGCAAAAAAGAGTAATCAAAATAATGTTTCCTCTAAAATTTTCCGTTTTGGTTGCTTTTTTCGATGATATTTTGATAAAATGAAGAAAGGAAAGGAATATAGTAGAAAAAAGTCGAAATTTCGCTAAAATTATCCGTTTTCGTTGCTTTTTTCAGTCATATCTAGATAAAATGACAAAATGTAAGCCTAAATAGATGAAAAATAAATATAAAGTACGCTAAAATTACAATTTTTCGCGTGTTTATCGATCAAAACTCGATAAAATTTCGAAAATTAAGGCAAAATAGAGGAAATAAATGGAATTTTCACTAAAATTATCCGTTTTCGTCGCTTTTTTCGAATATATCTCGATAAAATATTAATAAATTAGGCAAAATGGAATAAAAATGTTGAAATATCGCATATATTTTCTGTTTTTATTTTCTTTTTTCGATCATATCTCGATAAAATGACATTCTATCGATCGAAAAAAGCAACGAAAACGGACAATATTAGCGAAATTGCTATTTTGTTCCTCTATTTTGCCTTCATTTCCGAAATTTTTTCGAGTTTTGATCGATCAAAACAACGAAAAATTGTAATTTTAGCGTAATTAACATTTTTTTTTATCTATTTTGCCGTAATATATGTCATTTTATCGATATGGTCAAAAAAAGAATAAAAAACAGAAAATAACAGCGAATTTCATCTTTCTTATTCCATTTTACCTAAATTTTAAAAATGTTATCGAGATATAATCGAAAAAGCGACGAAAAAGGATAATTTTAGCGAAAGGATTAATTTTATGCTGTATTTAACATAAATTTTCGTCATTTTATCCAGATATGATCGAAATAAGCGGAGAAAACCAAAAATTTCAGGAAACTTATAACTTTTTTCTACTATTTTGCCTTTCTTTTCTTCATTATATCGAGATGTCATCGAAAAAAGCAACAAAAACGGATAATTTTACCGAAAACATTAATTTGATTCATCTATTTTGTATTAATTTCGTCATTTGATCGAATCTTGATTGAAAGAAAACGTAAAATTATTATTTTAGCGTAATTTCAATTTTTTTTCATTTATTTTGCCATAATTTTTGTCATTTTATTGAAATATGATCGAAAAAAGCAACAAAAACGGAAAATTTTAAAGAAAACATTATTTTGAATACTCTTTTTTGCATTAATTTTGCCATTTTAACGAGTCTTGATCGAAAAAAATAACGAAAAATTATAATTTTAGCGTAATTTCAATTTTATTTCATGTATGTTTACTTAATTTTTGGCATTTTATCGAGATATGATCGAAAAAAGCAACGAAAACGGATAATATTAGCGAAATTGATAATTTTTCCTCTATTTTGCCTTCATTTTCGAAATTTTATCGAGATATGATCGAAAAAGGAAAATAAAAACAGAAAATATATGCGATATTTCAACATTTTTATTCCATTTTGCCTAATTTATTAATATTTTATCGAGATATAATCGTAAAAAGCGACGAAAACGGATAATTTTAGTGAAAATTCCATTTATTTCCTCTATTTTGCCTTAATTTTCGTAATTTTACCGAGTTTTGATCAATAAAAAAACGGAAAATTATAATTTTAGCGTAATTTCAATTTTATTTCATGTATGTTTACTTAATTTTTGTCATTTTATCGAGATATGATCGAAAAAAGCAACGAAAACGAATAATATTAGCGAAATATCAACCTTTTTCTACTATTTTTCATTTCTTTTCTTCATTTTATCAAAATATCATTGAAAAATGCAACCAAAACGAAAAAAATTAGAGAAATAATTATTTTGATTCCACACATTGGCATTAATTCCGTCATTTTATCGAGTTTTGATCGAAAAAAAACGGAAAATTATAATTTAAGGGTAATTTCAATATTTTTTTATCTATTTTTCCTTAATTTTTGTAATTTTATCGAGATATGATCGAAAAAAGCAACGAAAATGGACAATATTACCGAAATTGTTATTTTGTTCCTCTATTTTCCCTTCATTTTCGAAATTTTATCGAGTTTTGATCGATAAAAACAACGAAAAATTGTAATTTTAGCGAAATTAAAATTTTTTTTCACCTATTTTGCCGTAATCTTTGTCATTTAATCAAGATATGATCATACAAAGAATAAAAACAGAAAATATTGGCGAATTTCAACTTTTTTATTCCATTTTGCCGAAATTTTCAAAATTTTATCGAGATGAAATTGAAAAAAGCGACGAATAAGGATAATTATAGTGAAAATTCCATTTTTTTCCCTCTATTTTGCCTTAATTTTCGTAATTTTACCGAGTTTTGATCGATAAAAAAACGTAAAATTATAATTTTAGCCTTATTTAATTTTTTTTTTAAATATATTTAGCCTTAATTTTTTTCATTTAATCGAGATATGATCGAACAAAAAAACGAAAACGAATAATATTAGTAAAATATAAACTTATTCCACTATTTTGCATTTCTTTTCTTTATTTTATCAAAATACCATTGAAAAAAGACACCAAAACGGAAAATTTTAGAGAAAAAATTATTTTGATTCCTATCTTTTGCATTAATTTCGTTATTTTATCGAGTTTTGATAAAAAAAAACGGAAAATTATAATTTAATGGTAATTTCAATTTTTTTAAATCTATTTTGCCTTAGTTTTTGTAATTTTATCGAGATATGATCAAAAAATGCAACAAAAACGGACAATATTCGTAAAATTGCTATTTTTCCCTCCATTTAGCCTTCATATTCGAAATTTTATCAAAATAATGTTTTCTCTAAAATTTTCCGTTTTGGTTGTTTTTTTTCGATGTTATTTTGATAAATTGAAGAAAAGAAAGGCAAAATAGTAGAAAATAGTTGAAATTTCGATAACATTATCCGTTTTCGTTGCTTTTCTCGATCATATCTCGATAAATGACAACAGTTAATCCTACATAGATGAAAAAAAATTTAAATAATGCTAGAATTAAAATTTTACGTTTTTTTTATCGTACAAAACTTGATAAAATTATGAAAATAGAGGTAAAATAGAGGAAATAAATTGAATTTTCACTAAAATTATCCGTTTTCGTTGCTTTTTTCGAATATATCTCAATTAAATTATGAAAATTTAGGAAAAATGCAATAAAAAAGTCGAAATTTCGCAAATATTTAATTATTTTTTTTTCTTTTTCGATCATATCTCGATAAAATTACAAATATTACTGCAAAATAGATGAAAAAAAATTTAAATTACGCTTAAATTACAATTTTTCGTTGTTTTTATCGATCAAAACTCGATAAAATTTCGAATATGAAGGCTAAATGGAGGGAAAAATAGCAATTTTGCTAATATTGTCCGTTTTTGTTGCATTTTTTGATCATATCTCGATAAAATCGCAAAAACTAAGGCAAAATAGATAAAAAAGATTGAAATTACCATACAATTATAATTTTCCGTTTTTTTTATCAAAACTCGATAAAATAACGAAATTAAGGCAAAATAGAGGAAAAAAATGGAATTTTCACTATAATTATCCTTATTCGTCGCTTTTTTCAATTTCATCTCGATAAAATTTTGAAAATTTCGGCAAAATGGAATAAAAAAGTTGGAATATCGCATATATTTACTGTTTTTATTTTCTTTTTTCGATCATATCTCGATAAAATGACAAATATTACGGCAAAATAGATGTAAAAAAATTTTAGTTACGCTAAAATTACAATTTTTCGTTGTTTTTATCTATCAAAACTCGATAAAAGTTCGAAAATGAAGGCTAAATAGAGGAAAAAATAGCAATTTCGCTAATATTGTCCGTTTTCGTTGCATTTTTCGATCATATCTCGATAAAATTACAAAAATTAAGGCAAAATAGAAAAAAAAATTAAATTTCGCCAAATTTTTCCGTTTTCGTTCCTTTTTTCCATTATATCTTGATAAAATGACGAAAATTAAAGCATAAAAGAGTAAATAAATTGAATTTTCCCTAATTACTATCCGTTTTCGTAGCTTTTTTCAATCATATACCGATAAAAAGAAAAAAAGAAATGCAGAACACTAGAAAAAAGGTGAAATTTTGCTGAAATAATAGGTTTTCGTTGCTTTTTTCGATCATATCTCGATTAAATGACAAAAATTAAGGCAAAATAGAGAAAAAAATTGAAATATACTTAAAATCATCCGTTTTCGTTGCCTTTTTATATAATATCTCTATAAAATGACGAAAATTATGGTAATATAGAGGAAAAATTTGAAATTTCGCTAAAAGTATCCGTTTTCAATGCTTTTTTCGATCAAATCTCATATAAAATGACGAATTTGCTTTATTTTCGTCATTTTATCAAGATATTATCGAGAAGGGCAAAGAAAACGGATAACTATTGCGGAAATGTTTATATAATTCCTTTATTTTACATAAAATATCCTCATTTTTTCGAGAGATGATTGAAAAAAGCAACGAAATCGGTTAATATTAACGTACTTTCATTTTTTTTTCCTCTATTTTGCTTAAATTTTCGTCATTTTATCATGATATGATCGAAAAAATAAACGAAAACGGATAATATTATCGAAATTTCTATTTTGTTCCTCTATTTTGCCTTCATTTTCGAAATTTTATCTAGTTTTGATCGAAAAAAACAACGAAAAATTGTAATTTCAATTTTTTTTCATCCATTTTGCCGTTATATTAGTCATTTTATCGAGATATGATCGAAAAAAGATAAAAACAATAAATGTTTGCGAAATTTCAACTTTTTTATTCCATTTTGCCTAAATGTTCATAATTTAATTGAGATATAATCGAAAAAAGCAACAAAAACGGATAATTTTAGTGAAAATTCAATTTATTTCCTCTATTTTACATCTATTTTCATAATTTTATCAAGTTTTGTGCGATAAAAAAAAACGTAAAATTTTAATTCTAGCATTATTTAAATTTTTTTTTTCATCTATGTAGGATTAACTTGCGTCATTTATCGAGATATGATCGAAAAAAGCAACGAAAACGGGTAATTTTATCGAAATTTCAACTATTTTCTACTATTTTGCCTTTCTTTTCTTCATTTTATCAAAATATCATCAAAAAAAGCAACCAAAACGGAAAATTTTAGAGAATACATTATTTTGATTACTCTCTTTTGCATTAATTTCGTCATTATAACGAGTCTTGATCGACAAAAAACGGAAAATTATAATTTTAGAGTAATTTCATTTTTTTTTCATCTATATTTACTTAATTTTTGTCATTTTATCGAGTTTTGATCAAACAAAGAATAAAAAACAGAAAATATTGGCGAATTTCAACTTTTTTATTCCATTTTGCCTAAATTTTCAAAATTTTATCGAGATAAAATAGAAAAAAGCGACGAATAAGGATAATTTTAGTGAAAATTCCATTTATTTCCTCTATTTTGCCTTAATTTTCGTAATTTTACCGAGTTTTGATCGATCAAAAAACGTAAAATTATAATTTTAGCCTTATTTAATTTTTTAAAAAATATATTTAGCATTTATTTTTGTCATTTTATCGAGATATGATAGAAAAAAGCAACGAAAACGAATAATATTAGCAATATATAAACTTTTTCTAATATTTCGCATTTCATTTCTTCATTTTATCAAAATACCATTGGAAAAAGCAACCAAAACCTAAAATTTTAGAGAAAAAATTATTTGATTCTTCCCTTCTGCATTAATTTCGTCATTTTATCGAGTTTTGATCGAAAAAAAAAACGGAAAATTATAATTTTAATGTTAATTTCAATTTTTTTTTCATCTATTTTGCCTTAATTTTTGTAATTTTATCGAGATATGATCGAAAAATGCAACGAAAACAAACAATAATAGCGAAATTGCTATTTTGTCCCTCTATTTAGCCTTCATTTTCGAACTTTTATCGAGTTTTTATCGTAAAAAACAACGTAAAATTGTAATTTTAGCGTAATATTAATTTTTTTTCATCTATTTTGCCGTAATATTTGTCATTTCATCGAGATTTGATCAAAAAGAGAATAAAAAAACAGAAAATATTGGCGAATTTCAACTTTTTTATTCCATTTTGCCTAAATTATCAAAATTTTATCGAGATCTAATCGAAGAAAGCGACGAAAAAGGATAATTTTAGCGAAAAAATTAATTTTTTTTGCTCTATTTAGCTTTAATTTTCGTCATTTTATCCAGATATGATCGAAATAAGCGGAGAAAACCAAAAATTTCAGCAAACTTTCAACTTATTTCTACTATTTTGCCTTTCTTTTCTTCATTTTATCGAGATGTCATCAAAAAAGGAACAAAAACGGATAATTTTAGCGAAAACATTATTTTGATTAATTTATTTTGCATTAATTTCGTCATTTGATCGAAGCTTGAATGAAAGAAAACGAAAAATTATAATTTTAGCGTAATTTCAATTTTTTTCATTTAATTTGCCTTAATTTTTGTCATTTTATTGAAATATGATAAAAAAAGAAAAAGAAAAATGTTTAAGCGAAATTACAATTTTATCCTATATTTTACGTTAATTTACGACATTTATTCAATTTCTAATCGAAAAAATCTGATGTGGCCAGCACATGACTTTCTCCATATATAAGATGTAAATATTTATCTACGACAGTAATTTCGAACTCTATATTCCATCTAAACTTTGAAGATGAGTGATTAATTTATAAATACTATTATCTTTTACGTCACAAACATTATAAATAATGTTTTTCAGGACATGATCGATGAAAAACGAAGAAGTGGCCTTTCGCCCCAGCGCCCAGAGCGCTCACAACGTACATAATCACAAACTTCCGGTTTATCAGTATTTCACAAATAACTCCTACACAATCCGTGATACAAAAATATGTTTCATACAAAAGTCATAGTAAATTACATTTTCTAAAACTTTTACAACAAATACTATAGTCCTAAATATCATATTTATGGAGATATTTTGAAAACCGGAAATGAGCTTTGAAGAATAAAGCTCGAATTCCGGTAAACCGATTTTCTCCAAAATCTAATCAACTCTAAACACACAAACCAAAATACTATATATAAAATTTGGTGTTGATCCGACAAATAATTTTCATGTTAGAGCGCCCACAAAGTACATAATCAGATACTTCCGGTTTATCGGTATTTCACGAATAACTCCTAATCAAGTGGTGATGCAAAAATATATTAAATACAAAAGTTATAGTAAATTACATTATCTAAAACTTTTATAAGTAATACAATATACGTATATATCATATTTATGGAGATATTTTGAAAACCGGAAATGAGCTATAATGAATAAAGCCCAACTTCCGGTTGACCGATTTACTCCAAAAACTAATCAACTCTGACAGCACACACATCACTAATATATATGAAGTTTGGTATTGATAGGACTAATAGTTTTCACGTAAGAGCGCCCGCTATCACACACACACACACACACACACACACACATACACACAGACATCATTCCGAAAATGGTCAAAACGTGTTCTAGGGACCCCAAAACATGTATTTCCGTTGAAATCTCGAAGTCGAATTTTTTCATGAAAACAATACTTTCTCTATACTTCGTATATGGAGAAAGTAAAAAGGAACGAAAAATTACAAATTTTGCGTAATTTAATTTTTTTCATCTATTTTTCCTTTCCTTTCTTCAATTAATCGATATATGGTCGAAAAAAGCTACGAAAACGGATAATTTTAGCGAAAACATTAATTTTATTGCTCTATTTACTTTTAACATTCGTCATTTTATATGAGATTTGATTGAAAAAAGCATTGAAAACGGATAATTTTAGCGAAATTTCAAATTTTTCCTCTATTTTACCATAATTTTCGTCATTTTATCGAGATATTATTGAAATAGGCAACGAAAACGGATGATTTTAAGGATATTTCATTTTTCTTCTCTATTTTGCCTTAATTTTTGTCATTTAATCGAGATATGATCAAAAAAAGCAACGAAAACCTATTATTTCAGCAAAATTTTACCTTTTTTCTAGTATTCTGCATTTCTATTTTTCTTTTTATCGAGATATGATTGAATAAAGCTACGAAAACATATAGTAATTAGGAAAAATTCAATTTATTTACTCTTTTATGCTTTAATTTTCGTCATTTTATCAAGATATAATCGAGAAAGGCAAAGCAAACGGATAACTATTGCGGAAATGTTTATATAATTAATTTATTTTACATAAAAGTTCGTCATTTTTTCGAGAGATGATTGAAAAAAGCAACGAAATCGGTTAATATTTACGTACTTTCATTTTTTTCCTCTACTTTGCTTAAATTTTCGTCATTTTATCATGAATTGATCGAAAAAATAAACGAAAACAGATAATAATAGCAAAATTTCTATTTTGTTCCTCTATTTCGCCTTCATTTTCGAAAGTTTATCTAGTTTTGATCGAAAAAAACAACGAAAAATTGTAATTTCGATTTTTTTTGATCCATTTTGCCTTAATTTTTGTAATTTTATCGAGATATGATCGAAAAATGCAACGAAAACGGACAATATTAGCGAAATTGCTATTTTTCCCTCTATTTAGCCTTCATTTTCGAAATTTTATCGAGTTTTGATCGATAATAACAACGAAAAATTGTAATTTTAGCGAAATTTCAATTTTGTTTCATCTATTTTGCCGTTATATTTGTCATTTTTCGAGATATGATCGAAAAAAGAAAAAAAAAAACAGACAATATTTGCGAAATTTCAACTTTTTTATTCCATTTTGCCTAAATTTTCATATTTTTTTCGAGTTATATCCGAAAAAACCGACGAAAACGGATAATTATAGCGAAAATTCAATTTATTTCCTCATTTTTGCTTTAATTTTCGTCATTTTATCAAGATTTAATCGAAAAAAGCAACGAAAATGGAAAAGTTTAGCAAAATTTCATTTTTTTCCTCTATTTTGCCTTAAATTTTGTCATTTTTATCGAAATATTATTGAAAAAAGCTACGAAAACGGATTGTAATTAGGAAAATTCAATTTTTTTCCTCTGTTAAGCATTAATTTTTGTCATTTTATCGAGATATAATCGAAAAAAGGAACGAAAACGGAAAATATAGCGAAAATTTTCATTTCATTCATTTATTTTGCATTATATTTCGTCATTTTTTCAAGAGATGATCGAAAAAAGCAACGAAATCGGTTAATATTAGCGAAATTTCTATTTTGATCCTCTATTTTGCTATCATTTTCGAAATTTTAACGAGTTTTGATCGATAAAAAACAACGAAAAATTGTAATTTTCGCGTAATTTCAATTTTTTTCATCTATTTTGCCGTTATATTTGTCATTTAATCGAGATATGATCGAAAAAAAGAAAAAAAAAAAACAATATATATTTACGAAATTTCAACTTTTTTATTCCATTTTGCCTAAATTTTCATAATTTTATTGAGATATAATCGAAAAAACCAACGAAAACGGATAATATTAGCGAAATTTCAATTTATTTCCTCTATTTCACCTTAATATTCGTAATTTTACCGAGTTTTGATCGATAAAAAAACGTAAAATTATTATTCTAGCAATATTTATTTTTTTTTCATCTATGTAGCCTTAATTTTTGTCATTTTAATCGAGATATGACTGAAAAAAGCAACGAAAACGGACAATTTTTGCAAATTTCAACTATTTTTTTATCAAAACTCGATAAAATAACGAAATTAATGCAAAAGAGAGGAATCAAAATAATTTTTTCTCTAAAATTTTCCGTTTTGGTCACTTTTTTCAATGGTATTTTGATAAAATAAAGAAAAGAAATGCAAAATAGTAGAAAAAGTTTATATTTTGCTAATATTATTCGTTTTCGTTTTTTTGTTCGATCATATCTCGATAAAATGACAAAAATTAAGGCTAAATATATTAAAAAAAAAATTAAATAAGGCTAAAATTATAATTTTACGTTTTTTTATCGATCAAAACTCGGTAAAATTACGAAAATTAAGGCAAAATAGAGGAAAAAAATGGAATTTTCACTATAATTATCCTTATTGGTCGCTTTTTTCAATTTCATCTCGATAAAATTTTGAAAATTTCGGCAAAATGGAATAAAAAAGTTGGAATATCGCATATATTTACTGTTTTTATTTTCTTTTTTCGATCATATCTCGATAAAATGACAAATATTACGGCAAAAAAGATGTAAAAAAATTTTAGTTACGCTAAAATTACAATTTTTTCGTTGTTTTTATCTATCAAAACTCGATAAAAGTTCGAAAGTGAAGGCTAAATAGAGGAAAAAATAGCAATTTCGCTAATATTGTCCGTTTTCGTTGCATTTTTCGATCATATCTCGATAAAATTACAAAAATTAAGGCAAAATAGAAAAAAAAATAAATTTCGCTAAATTTTTCCGTTTTCGTTCCTTTTTTTCCATTATAACTTTATAAAATGACGAAAATTAAAGCAAAAAAGAGTAAATAAATTGAATTTTCCCTAATTACTATCCGTTTTTGTAGCTTTTTTCAATCATATACCGATAAAAAGAAAAAAAGAAATGCAGAACACTAGAAAAAAGGTGAAAGTTTGCTGAAATAATAGGTTTTCGTTGCTTTTTTCGATCATATCTCGATTAAATGACAAAAATTAAGGCAAAATAGAGAAAAAAATTGAAATATCCTTAAAATCATCCGTTTTCGTTGCCTTTTTCAATAATATCTCTATAAAATGACGAAAATTATGGTAATATAAGGGAAAAATTTGAAATTTCGCTAAAAAGTATCCGTTTTCAATGCTTTTTTCGATCAAATCTCATATAAAATGACGAATTTGCTTTATTTTCGTCATTTTATCAAGATATAATCGAGAAAGGCAAAGAAAACGGATAACTATTGCGGAAATGTTTATATAATTAATTTATTTTACATAAAAGTTCGTCATTTTTTCGAGAGATGATTGAAAAAAGCAACGAAATCGGTTAATATTTACGTACTTTCATTTTTTTCCTCTATTTTGCTTAAATTTTCGTCATTTTATCATGATATGATCGAAAAAAATAAACGAAAACAGATAATAATAGCGAAATTTCTATTTTGTTCCTCTATTTCGCCTTCATTTTCGAAAGTTTATCTAGTTTTGATCGAAAAAAACAACGAAAAATTGTAATTTCGATTTTTTTTGATCCATTTTGCCTTAATTTTTGTAATTTTATCGAGATATGATCGAAAAATGCAAAGAAAACGGACAATATTAGCGAAATTGCTATTTTTCCCTCTATTTAGCCTTCATTTTCGAAATTTTTATCGAGTTTTGATCGATAATAACAACGAAAAATTGTAATTTTAGCGAAATTTCAATTTTTTTTCATCTATTTTGCCGTTTTATTT